>OY759171.1:53432459-54779554 GCA_963662145.1 Sturmia bella
TTGTGATCTGGTTGTAAATGAAATGCTTTACAAATACTAATATACAAATAGAATGAAACTAAATAATAATTCAATTAAATTATCAAAAGCGAATAATGGGATTGTGCAGCGTACATTTGCTTTTTTTTTTTTTTTTTGATTACAGTGCGATTTATTTCCAAGCTTCTATGAGCGACACCCGACTTGCTTGCGCTGTACTGCAGTTTTGAGGGCAGCAGCGAGGCGTTTTATGCAAATACTATTGTATATAGAATTTAACAAAAATTTGCTGCTGCTTTGATAAAATAGTTACATTTTACAACAACAACAACAAAAAAAAGCCAGATAAATTTCTATGATAACAAGCTGTGTAATATGAGGGAAATGTCATGCAATTGTGTTTAGACAGCACGCTTGCAGCCAGTGTGCGTGAAGATAAGTGTTAAATTTTTTTAACCACGGACAAAAAACTTCAAAGTAAAACAGTCCTCTGTTAATCTGATAACATGGCTCTGTTAAGACCAACAATTTTTATAAAAAAAAACTACATTTAAAAACAAAAATTTAGAAAAAATTTATTGTTCATTAACACTAAATAATATTTTCAAATGAAACGGAGTCACAAAAGTGTCAAATGAAGATAAGTGTTAAAAATTTTTAACCACGGACACAAACCTTAAAGTAAAACAGACCTCTGTTAATCTGATAACATGATAACAGACCTCTGTTAATCTGATAAGACCAAAAATTCAAATTTTTATAAAAAAAACTACATTTAAAAACAAAAATTTAGAAAAAATTTATTGTTCATTAACACTAATTAATATTTTCAAATGGAATTTTAATGAAACGGAGTCACAAAAGTGTCAAATGAAGATAAGTGTTAAAAAATGTTAACCACGGACACAAACCTTCAAAGTAAAACAGTCCTGTGTTAATCTGATAACATGGCTCTGTTAAGACCAACAATTTTTATAAAAAAAACTACATTTAAAAACAAAAATTTAGAAAAAATTTATTGTTCATTAACACTAAATAATATTTTCAAATGGAATTTTAATGAAACGGAGTCACAAAAGTGTCAAATGAAGATAAGTGTTAAAAAATTTTAACCACGGACACAAACCTTCAAAGTAAAACAGACCTCTGTTAATCTGATAACATGATAACAGACCTCTGTTAATCTGATAAGACCAAAAATTCAAATTTTTATAAAAAAAACTACATTTAAAAACAAAAATTTAGAAAAAATTTATTGTTCATTAACACTAACTAATATTTTCAAATGGAATTTTAATGAAACGGAGTCACAAAAGTGTCAAATGAAGTCGCAAATGAGGAAATTTAAAAAAAATGGACTTTGGTCCATTTCTCGAAAACGGTAGGAGATGGGCGAAAAAAAAAAATATTGGACATAGTTTTAGAGCCCATCTTATATAATGTGCAATAGTCAAAATAATTGAAAGTGTGTTTTTGTGGAAAATATAAACATTTAAAAAAAACATCGACCCCTAAAATTTCAAAAAGGACTTTGGTCTTTGGAGAAGAAGACTACAAACCGATCTGCATTTGCAGGTTTGACAAAATGTTTGCGTAAAAGTTGTAATTTGACAAATTGTGCATACCATAGAACTGCATAGAAAGTCCCCTACGCGGTGCACGACTTGTTTCTACTATATTTTCTAAAATATATATAACAATATAACGAATATACAATACATAAAAAAAATATTTATAATAAATGTTCTGTTATTAATTTTTTTCTCATTTCTACGTAATTATTTTCTAGCTGATTTTCTCTGGTAGGACTTAAATCGCCGCCATCGCACCGTGTTGCGGCTAGTGGAAAAGTAACTTTTTTCCGATTATTTTTTTTCAGTGTTTTTAATGATGCAATTTTGTCACAGACATTCCAAGTAAACAAAAAACACATAAAGCTTATTTTTATGTTGGCCCGTTGATATTTAATTGATTTTAGAAGTCAAATATACAAAATTTTCACGAAAAGAGGGGATTTCAGGGCTGTATTCAAAATGATCTCATTTGATTATGGTGACACATATTTTGATTCGGAAAAAAAATCTGCCTTCGGACAAGTATCTTCTGTAAAAAAAAAGGAATGTTGTTTGAGACATTTTCATATGCACCTTTTTTAGAGCGAAACCCCGACTAAAGGTCCACTTTTCCTTAAAATTTGGGTTAGGTAAGCAATATCTAAAAAGTCCCAGTTCCAAACCACTACAGAAATGTTACATAATTTGTTTTCAACGAACTGTGAAAAAATCAGCTGCCCATACCTGCCCTCCTGGGAGTTATAGCGATTTTAGTATATCACTCTCAGTATTTATTCCATAGAAATAGAACGGAAATTCTCGGAATCACTTATTGAATAATTTAATCATATTGGTTTTCGGGTGACTTTCCGTCATCCCAAGTCAAATTTTTATTATTTTCAGACCGGTTTCGGCTAATCGCCATTTTACTATTTTATTCTCTCTCTCCCCCTCTCTCGTTATCTTTCTCCACTATGCATATAAAAGTGCAATGAAGTTCACTGTGGTTTCCATTATAATTTTGACAGTCAAGAATTATGGAATACATTAAAATTTCCTATCAGGAACTGCATGAGTTGATGCAGCAGAGTAAAACTAGAAACGTGGCGGATGTTTTGGAATTGCTTGATCATGAGCATGGAATGAAAAGTAATTTAATATTTCCAAACATAAAAGATAAATTGAAAGAGTTCGTCAATAAGTACAATGCATGTCTTCAAGAGTTTAACAGGATGTATGAACGGCTTGGAGCTACGGACTGGATTCAAGAGGGCTATATTGAAGTTGGAAATCATCCAACTACTTCAAAACGAAAACCCGAACCTAAGGAATTTACATTATGCATCGTAATAAAAAGTTATAACAAGCAATTTAAATAGATGTTGCGACAACTAATTTGCACAGTTTTTTGTATGGGGACCACCTAAATTAGCGCGTCAAGCGTATTTTTGCTGTGTAGATCAACCATTTTGATAAAAAATTGGTGGCTTAGACAGCAATAATACGCTTGACGGGCTAATTTAGGTTGGACTTTTTGTTGTTTTTAGTATTTGTAGTTGTAGCTTCTGGGGAACCACATGTTCTGTGAAAATTTCAGATTTTTTGTTTGGTGAAATTGGGCCTGGGACAGACGGTCAGCGAAGCATCCCTTTTTCACTCCATAACATGGCTGCCCATGGTAGTAGTATTGGTGAGAGTGACGAAATAACACTGGAAGAAAACAAATTTGCTAGTCATTTTATTCATGTCTTTGTGAACACCTTCAAAATGTTTTTTTTTAAATTATATTTCTTAGTTTTTTTAAATGTCTTATGACAAATTGCATGCCATCAAAATCATTTTGTAACATAAAATACTTTTCGGCTGACATCATTAATATATCGCAATAATAAGACACAGAATTTCTGCAAGTGTAGTTTGTCTCTTCCACTCAACATGGTGATTTCCTATTGGTTGATTGATGATCAAACAAAAGAGCGTAATAATACGTGTGAGTTTAATTTGCTGATATCAGCCACTACTGGGCATCTGTGCTCTATGAGTACGAAAGCCTAAACCAAAAAAATAACAAAACCTGAATTTTGGAAAAAATTTTGTGTCCATTATTGCTTTGCACTGTTTAAAACTGCTAAAACTAATTTCATTAAAACAGATGGGCCAAAAGAAATCACTCTCTTGAAAGTTGCTTTTATTTTCGAAACTGGCGGCCAATGTCGAATCTGTTTTTGCATTTGTGAAATAGACAGCTGTAGAATACAAGTGAACAGGCCATGTAGCGATACACTCACTTCCCAAGAAAGTTGAATAATCGTGTCTAAGATGAAGTGAACGATTTATTTCGGTCAAAATCATAATGAGCGATGCAGCTCATTTCCGCCTCAGCGGGTACATGGAACAAGCAAAACTATTGCTTCAGGGGCTCCGAAGCAACGACGAGTGATGCTCGAGCAGCCTTTACACCCGCTCAAAGTGATTGTATGGGGCGCTGTTCATGCTGGAGGAGGCAGCGGGCCAATTTTTTGCGAGAACGCTGCTGGTGAAATGACAATGCGCCAGTTCTTTCTGCCGCAATTGAACGAATTAGGTCTGGATAGACAGACACTGCGTGAGCCACAGCCGCTATTCTGAAAGCCAAACAACCTCGGATGACTTTTTTTGGCCCAGCTGTTATTTACAAAAAATAAAACTACATTAGATTATCTGCCACTCATCTTCACATACCCAGTGCAAATGTGCTGGCACACAGTACAAAACAGCACTCATGACAGATGACATTTTCTAGCCTTGTTGCTTTTGTGCATTTGTTGTTCACTTTAAGGAATCAATTTGTGTCAATTTGTCTGTAAGCACAATTTTAAATGCATCACGCATAATCAAATGAAAGCAAAATGAAATACTCGTAGTACAACAAAATTTATCTAAATACATACATATGTACATACACGCCTGATTGGTATGCCGCAGCGGTTGTACTTTTAAGGCGACAATAACTGAATTTTTTTATCTGTAGTATTTTATTTACTTTTACTGTAGTCACACTGATTGATTTCGTTTTGAAATGTGTTTTTTTTTTTCTTATCAACTTCACAACGAGTTTGTCATTCCGTTTATAATATCCACAATTTGCATTCCTGATTACGCTACAGGGTAGTTCACACCCTGATACAACTAATAAGGTGGCCTCATCAGCTGAACCATTAATCATCTGACTTACTTAAAACTGTCAAGAGAATAGAGAGGTAAAAAGCAGCCAAAACGAGATAGCAAATCACAGTAAACTCTGTTCATCTCTCTCTCTCTCTCTCTCTCTCTCTCTGTCTCTTCTGCAAATGTAGAAGTTGCGTTTTTTTTTTGTGACAATTTTCAGAAGTTGCTCAGAACCAAAATTGATGTTATTTTCATTGCAGTTATTCTTGTTGTAGGGAAAAGGTTACCTTATTCGTTGCATCATGGTTCAAACTATTATACAGGGTGGCGCAAAAATAACCTTCCGATGTTTTTTGGCTGTAATTAAAAAAAAAGTGAAAAACTTTGATTCCTCTTGTGGATTATTTTTATTTGATCTTTTAAATTTTTTTACATCAAGTCGAGAATATGATGTCATATAAATGGCCGCCGCCACAGTTGATTGTCATTTGAGCCCTTTTTATAGCATTTTCCATCACATTGGCCAAAACTTCCGGCGATAGGTGCTCACATTCTTGACGAATATTGTCTTTAAGAGCTGCAAGAGTCTAAGGCTTGTTGACTTGTAAGCCCGCGACTTCAAAAAGCCCCACAAAAAGAAGTCTGCAGCGGTCAAATCAGGCGATCTTGCTGGCCAGTGTAAATCGCCAAGGCGAGAGATTAGACGCCCGGGAAATGCATCCTTCAACATATCGCTTGTGGCACGTGCACGTGCTTGTGAACCACATGTGTTTTCCCATCCCAATTCATCAAGTGGCGGCAAAAAGAACTCGTTGATCATTGCTCTGTAGCGCTCACCATTCACAGTAACCGTTTGGCCCGCGACGTCTTCGAAGAAAAAAGGTCCGCTGACTCCTCCAGCGAAAACAGCACACCATACAGTGACTTTGAGCGGGTGTAATGGCTCTTCGCGGGTTACACGCGGATTTTCAGTGCCCCAGAAGCGTAAATTTTGCTTATGGAAAGATGGAAATGAGCCTCATCACTCATGATGAAAAATCATCTTCGTCTTGGTGGGGATCAAGGATGGCTTGAGTGTATGTTAGACGCGATTGGCGGTCAGCAGCTAACAGCTGATGCACCGTCTGGACTTTGTACGGAAACATCTTCAAATCTTCAAACCAAAATTCGCTGTAAAGACCGTCAACTGATACCAATTTGCGTGGCACGTCCTCCGGTCGATGTCGACGGCGCTTCCATGACATCCTCGGCTACAGCAGCAATATTCTCTGCAAAACGGCTACTCCGGGGTCCGCCACGCCTGGCAGATGCGCAGTTTCATGTAACAACATCTCTTATCGCCCTGTGGTTGAACTTGAGCCAATTAAGAATTGTTTATGAAAAATGATTTAAGCTTTTCCATGTTCACAGCTGTTCAAGTTATTCGACAGTTTTGCCATTTGGCACTGCAAAACTATGAGACGCACATGTAACCTCGCCCTGCAAATTTTCAATGCAAGAAACGGTTTTCGGTGAAGTTTGCTGGCAACAGATTCCCACCTTAATGTACTGTGAACCGGGGGGAGGGGCTGAGGATTGAATTCCAAATCAACTAGGAAATTGTAATATAGTACATATTTTCAAGTTTAAATTCAAAAAAAAAATGTTATTATCATATTAGTTGTGATCCCGTACTCAACATTGGAAGCCCGCATGATCCCAATTTGCACAAAAACTGTTCCCATACTCACCGTTCGTGCAAGTGAGAGCGCTTCTGAAAGAGAAATATTGTTGTTTCGAAACAGCCCGCACCTTTTCTTCGTGCTGGGGCCAAATCATCGCATTCGATATCAAACGAATTCCGTCACTTATGCTGTGTGTTTGTTGTTTATTTTGTTTTACATTGTTTTTGCTCGATAGTTCATTCGATATCGAATGCGATGATTTGGCAACTGGTTTGCACAAGTAATTAAACAATCAGCTGTTCCAAAAAGAAAACAATAACCAACAAAACAGTTCAACTGAATCAACCAACCAAAACCATCAGTTTTGGTGGTTTTGAATCAGTATTTAATACTCGCAAAGAGGCAATGCACTTTAAAAACGTCAAAATCAAATCACTTGCTGTTTTGCTATCGAAAAAATTGTATATTTATTTGTTCAAAAGCTGCGAAATAAAACTAGAAAACTCACATATTTTTCATTTTTATTTTATTTAGTAAATCTTTTAAACAATTTTCATATGTATATACATATAAAATTTTCCTAAACCGTTCACTTGTTCGCGGGATGGCAGAAAATCCTGAGTTTGCCAGAGGAATTCAGTGCATCAAAGTACTTATTAGATTTCTATATAAAAAAAAAAACTTTTAAATTTTAAATCACCACAAACACTATTCCCGCACTTTCAAAATATTTGCTTTTTTATTTTGTGCTTATTTATGTATGTATTGGCTTTGGCTTGTCAAATACAGCTGACCAGTTTGAAGAAGGGTTGTATATATGTATATAAGAATAATGTAGTATTTTTTTTCAATATTTTAATAAAAAATTAAACAAAACTTTAATTTGCCGAGCTGGTATGTCTTTAAAGTAAATGAAAAAAAAAAAAAAATGGCATGACATAAGCCCATGCGAACGCAAGCTGTCGAAATAGGGGAATCCAAAGTGATTCGAAATCGAGCGACTACATTTCGATCGCATTTATTTTCTTGCGACATTTTATGGCATTTTGCCCAAAAATGACGGGATCAAACTTAATGTTTGCTTTTTTGTTTTCTACATTTAAAAGCACCAGGTGTGTTTTGCGTGTTATGTTTTGAATAAATATTTGCGTTACGCAATCAAAAACCTGGCATTTTATTCTCGGAATTTTGTCACTCATTTACTGGATTTTTCTAACGAAATGGAGTCAAATTCAGTTGGCAAGATAAAAAAAATTTTCTTTTTTAAACCAATACGTTTTTGAGTCAACCGATTATTTGCTTACTTGTTTAATTATTTTGGTGTAAAATATAGTGATGCTAACTTTTATTTTCTAATTACCGCACAGCTTTAATTCAGGTCCAAAGCTGGGTCTGTCTTTTTCAGCCGTCTATATGCAGGCGACTAAAAAAGAGAGAAAACATTTCTAGTTTTGGACCTGAATTAATACATTTCAATTGACTCTTAATAATTAAGTTCATCTTTGATTAGGGCACAGTTTTAAAAAAATATATCATACATTACACTACTATATATATGTACATATGTACACAGAGCGAAAACTTCCTAATAGATTCAATAAGATTTTCTCTTTGAAACGTTTTTAGGCTGAGGGGTATCCCAGCAGAGAGAAAAGAAGATTTTTCTATGGGTATTTCTTATTATTTCCATGTTGCAAATCTTATTAATTGTCTCAACAAGAAAAACACATAAAACCAAGAAGAAAACTTGTTACTCACGTTTGTTTTTACTCAGTTTCCGGTTTGCATGGTACCAAAAAAAAAAAATTCTATAGAGAAGAACTTATTGATTCTATTAGGTTTTCTTGTAAATTGTACACAATAAGGATTTCTTATTGATTTTATTAGGTTATCCTATTAATTTTTCCCTATTGATTTTATTAGTTTCCTATATAAACACACGTAAATCATCTTTTTAATTTCATTAATTGTTATTTTTTCAATAAAGGTTTCCCATTTAAAATAATAAGGAATCCTTCTTGAAAAAAAAAACCATAGAGATATCTTATGGATTTTGTTCTACTTTATTAGGTGCTTTTTTCTCTGCGTATGGTATAGTATAGTCAATTAATTTCTATAATTCGAACTTTTTCTTGAATAATTACTAGCTGACCCGGCAAACGTTGTTCTGCATTCAAATTTGATTTTGACTGCAAGTCTATTTCCGTTGCAAAATCGTAATAACAGACGTTGTCCTGCATGATATTTCAAGCGATTAAGCTTTGTCTAGACGATTGTCAGATCTTACAATATTGTAAGACCTAACAACGTGCTGGCAATCTACTAGAAATACAAAATTGTCAGCATTAAAAAATTGTCAGTTCAGACAATTGGAAGAAAATCTTACAATTTCATTGCCAGACAGTTGACTGACAATAAGTTTAGCTACCAACGAAAATTGTCAGCTTACACGGATGTAAGATTTTCTACGTATCAAAAATCGTCAGCCAATTGTCATTATCAAAATACACACACACATAAATGCCATAATTCATTCTTTAATTTTCTCGCTCAATAATAATGTTTTTAATTATTTTATTTTATTCTCTTTTCTGCAACTTTTTACCTCTCGTACTCACATTTTTACTATTCTCTTGTTTTTTCTCCCTCTCGTAAGCAGACATTTTTCTTTAGTATTCCTTCTTATTACTCTGACAATGACGCCATTGTAATGTGTTGAGAATTTATGCATCTTACAATATGCCAATGCCTGGCAATGTACTCTAGCAATGATGATGCCAAAGTGTTCAGACGATTGACAGTTTACTGACAATTAATTGTTAGGTAGGTGGCCTGCCAATGCTTTTGCTTACAATATTGTCAGTAAGAAATTGTAAGTTCTCACGATTGGTTAAAATATTCTATAAATTTTCTGACAATATTGTAAGATCTTATAACCGTCTAGACAAAGCTTTAGGATATTAAACAAAGTATGAAATGGAAAGTAAATAATACAATAGTAACATCAATTTTTTAAAAAACAAATCGTTTTGATTTAGAATAGCTCTTACCCGGTGCGCTCCGCTACACCTAAATCGATTAAAACTCTTTTTTTTTTTTGTCCACCCTCCACACAGAGCCCAATCACCCCTGAAAATTTCATTGAAATCGGGCAAGCCGTCTAGGAGGAGTATGCGAACAGGAAGTTTTAAAACTTAATTTTATATATAGATATAGATTTCTGTATTAAGTTTATCAGGCCCAAGATCTTTCTATATTATCCTTGTGATTGATATTAATTAAATTAGACAAAGAAGACATCAAAGACATTTAGGAGGGTGGACAACCAGTTGTTTCGAAGCTGCCAGCCACACTTTCTCGTCAGCACCCGTCTTTGATATAATTAAAATTTAGACAGAAAATATACAACAACTTGGATGGCTGAGTGGCATGGTTGTCGCTTTAGAAACATGAGCCCCTGAGTTCAAAGACGGGTGCTGACGAGAAATTGTGGCTGGCAGCTTCGAAACAACTGGTTGTCCACCCTCCTAAATGTCTTCTTTGTCTAATTTAATTAATATCAATCACAAGGATAATACCTATAGAAAGAACTTGGGCTTGATAAACCTAATACAGAAAAAATTATATAGTATAGTATAGAAGTTTGGCTGGAGTACATAGCATAGCTGTTTCACGACCACCACGTCGCTCATCAGGTCGGGAGCGCACTCACTTCAACAGCTTTATCAATTTTTACACAGTGATACTGAACCTATTATTAGTTTTTTCTTTTTGTGGTAAAGCAAGGATTGAACTCAACCACAAATAAAAGTAGGAATCAGTTTGCATACATCAGGTTTCTTGTTCACTTCCTCCTCATTTCACTTTTAAACTTGCATTTATGTAGACTTAGTGCTCGTCTGTACCAGAGAACTACACTTGTTGATTAAAAAAACCGTTCAACAATAACAAAAGCACAAAAAAATTGTTTTTTATTTGCATATGATCAAACTTGCCCACACACTCTCTTTTGTTGTTCATTTTAAAGCAAACGAATAAAAATGCATTAAACAAACTTGTTCGAACTTGTTTGTGCATTTTAAGGCAATCGAACCAATTGATGAATCAAACTTTGTCTACTCTCATACTTGTCTTTTCCACTCAAAACACAAACTATTGATAAACATTGAAGTACAAAAAGCAAGTAATCATTGTGTATGAGAATTCATTCATTCCTATGAACAGAGGCAGTTTTTTTGTTTTAATTTACAGTTGTTTTTGATGTCTATTCATAGTGCTATCTATGAATAAATAGGAAATTTTTGTAAGAAAATATTAGTTTTATTTGCAAATTATATTTGTTGTTATTTTTGGGTGTTTTTTTTTATTTGCTCTCCTTTACAGTGGGGTGTCGATCTTTTTTTTTTTTTTTTGTTATTTAATTTTTGTTAAGTTAAAATTGACGAAATATGACAGTCTGCCAGATTTTGTATTGCACGTGTTTTTTGGCGTATGCAATTCACCTAAATTTGAGCCATTAACCGGACACATGTTTAACAATAAAAAACAAACAAAAGACAAGCCTTTTTGCAAATGATCAAACTTGTACACATACTGTCATTTGTTTCAAATGTTCGGTGGTAACATGTTGTACGAGTTAAAGAAGCCCTTCTCTTGCCTGTGCGAACTTGCTCATAAAATGCTTTTGTTATTTCTACTCATAATCAGAATTTGATGTGTACAGCAGAATGAATATGATTTTGAATCATCATTGAATGTTTCTGTATTCTTTAAAATGAACAAAAGTTTTTGTGCTGAATAAAATCAAGAAAAACCGTGATTTTGAAGTTCTCTGGTCTGTACCAGGACACATTTGATACAAAAAAAATTTTTTTTTTTTTTAAATTGCCTTTGGCCACCGCATTCGTGAAACTTTTGTTTTAGCATTTTGTTTTTATTTTCTTATACATTTGAGAAATGCGAATGAGATACTTAACAAAAATTGATTGTTCGTGAGGAGGCAAATTTCAAGTGTGTAAATCAGGTATATAGCTGTTTCGAAAGTTACAGCACAAATACTAAAATTGTGCAGGTAACTTTTTTGAAGATCGAAACTGGCATAAAATACGATAATTACCATACGGTTGACAGCACTGGCGAAATAGACCCAATAAAAGCTATTTTCGCCAGATAAAAAGATATGCCAAGCAACACATACATATGTACATGTAAAATTTTACATATGAATATGTATGTATGGTTTGAGTCTCGTATTCATACACATTATTAACAAAAAAAATCCGAAAAACATACTTGTTTTTCGGATTTTTTTTTTTTTTTTGGTTATAAAAGTCGAAACGAGCTGGAAGAAAGCCTCAGTGTAAAACAAAATGTTTCAATTGAATAGCTTTTTAAAAGCTTTCATTGGCTGTTATTTGGTTCTGCTGCACATAGTGGGCGGCTGTTGTCAGCAGGCTCTTGTTGAATCCTTCGTAAAAGTATTGCAAAATGAAAGAACTATTTGTGGTGGCACCCTGGTGAGCAACAATTTTGTCTTAACTGCAGCCAATTGCTTTCCGGAAGGAGAATCCACCACCGATGTCAGTATATGGGCTGGACTTTCGACGGGCAGCAGCGCTGGCGTTAAGCGCGATGTAATCAATATTTTTATTATTAACAACAATGGTTTGAAGATGGAGGTTGCCGTATTAAAACTCGAGTCGGATGTAATGGCACCGAATATACGACCAGCTGATTTGTGCGATCCCCACTGGTCTTTTGACTACAAAACAGCATCTGTATACACTTGGAATCCTGCCCATCCTCCACTTTTCTCTCCGCCAACCAAGTTGACAATTATTCCAATCCATGTATTAAAAAATTCTTTTGCAAGGCACAGCTCATCAGCCGCTGTCAGTGTCAGCAATATACGTCATGCGACTGTGTTGGACACGAAAGGAGCACTAATCCAAAGTGCTGGTGGTTCTGTTGAGATTCATGGACAATATTGTGGTGTACTATTATCGGGCGATGATTATTTTATTAAATCTAAAACAATTTCCTTTGTTGATCTCACAAAGCCAAATGTGCGGCAATTTATTTATGCCAAAATGGCTAAATAAAGCAAACGAGTTTGTTAATTTGTACAAATTTTGGTTTTTATTTTAATATTTGAATAAAGTGAACAGTGTCGGTCATATGTTGGATCGTATGACCGACACTGCTGATGATTTCACACATCAGGGTTTCTATCATTTTCTTAAGGGCAAAATGAAAATACTAATGTAAACATTTGTATACGTGTGATTTCTTTTTCAAGCCAGCGTTACCACCTCAGTAAAGTGATCATCCGAAATCTTTTTTTTTTTTTCAAAATGCTCTTTATTATTAAATAAAAAAAACAATTCAAAGAGAATAGAATAAACTATTTTAGTGATACATTTCTAGACTTCAGTAAAGCATTCGATACTCTTTCGCACAACAAATAAATAAATAAAATAACGACGATTCAGTACGTTCTAGAACAATCACAATCGGTCCGTTCACGACCAAATTTGTAACAATATTTTTTGTCTAAACTTTTAACTACATCAAACACAGCCATTATTACTTGTTTATGTGGTGCGCTGAAGAGCTAGTTTTTCCAAAAATGTTCCTAATCTTCTCCAGAAATTTCATATTTTCAAAAATAGAGTCTTTTTAAAATCCATTTTATTCGATTCCCAAGATTATTTCAGATATCAGACCCACCACGAGTCTTAGAGGACGCTTCAGGCCACCATTTGTATATAAAGTGTGGTGCGCTGAAGAGCTAGTTTTTCCAAAAATGTTCCTAATCTTCTCCAGAAATTTCATATTTTCAAAAATAGAGTCTTTTTAAAATCCATTTTATTCGATTCCCAAGATTATTTCAGATATCAGACCCACCAGGAGTCTTAGAGGACGCTTCAGGCCACCATTTGTATATAAAGTGTGGTGCGCTGAAGAGCTAGTTTTTCCAAAAATTTTCCTAGTCTTCTCCAGAAATTTCATATTCATATTTCATATAAAGTCAAAATTTTAAATTTATTTACGAGTGGTGTGCGCGTTGCCAAGAGGAACCTATTGTTTACTTATTTTCTATTTGATTTATTTCCAATAGTCACAGCCACAATAAGTTTTTTTTTTTTCAAAATATGTATAAAAACGTTGGCATGTAAAACTATCAGCAGGGTAAGTTTTTAAAGGCTTTTGCTTTATGAAACTTCTTTTGGCTGATTTCTGATAGCAATTTGTTAATTTACATGGTAATATTATGTATTACAATATGTGTTCCAGAATTCTGTGTATTGGAAAAAATCATTATTGGACATTCGTAGCTTCATTAACTTATTTTACCAATAAATTCAGTTAACTACAAACTATTTGGTTATCTGATTCATTAGTGATATATGACCACGATTACTGGTGCTAACTTAACAACTAGATATTGATTGCGGTTTATTTTAATCACAAAATGTTAAAATATTCTGGTGTAGTTACAAGTCAATGTTCTGTAGCTTAGTCGAGTCATAAGCCAATTAGTGTGACTTGACAGTGGATCGACTACTTAATTCAAAATTATTAGTGGTGAGTTTGGTTCGTCATTCTTTTAAGTAAGGATTCTGAATTTAATAATATGTTGAATTTGATATTTTATGAATCACTGAATCGTTAGTGCAAACACGAAATGCGGGTGTTTAGTTTAACGATTGGATTGTCTTTAAAAGTTACTGAATCGCACTACTGGTGTAGTTACAAGTCAATCTTCGATAACTTAGTCTAGTCATAAACCAATTAGTGTGACTTGACAGTGGATCGACTACTTGATTGTAAATTATTAGTGGTGAGTTTGGTTTGGCATTCGTTTCGGCAATGATGCCACTTGTTTCGTAATTTAAAATTATTTTGAATATGATGGTTTTGAATATGATGGTTTTTGAATATGATGAATCGTTACGGCAAACACCAAATGCGAATGCTTAGTTTAACGATTGCATTGCACTGCAAATTTGGCTGCCTGCTGATTTTACCGAGTTCCAAAACTACTGAAGAGGCTAATGAAAAGAAAGTGTTTTGCCACAATTGATGAGATAAAATCAGAATCGAAGAACGCACTAATGGCCATACCGAAAAGCATATTTCCGAAAGGCTTCGTAAATTAGAAGAAGCTCTGTTATAAGGGGTATTATTTTGAAGGGAATATTTAGCTTTAACCTTCTCTCGCTTAAACCTCCTCTAAACTTCTTATGCGCTTTTTTAGCCTTACCCTGGCTACCGCGCAATTACCACCAGCCTCAAAAACATAGACATCTAAAATGTCTTATTAACACAAGTGTTTTTTTTTAGTTTTTGCAAATGAGCCCGCCTTTTTTTTTTTTGTATAAAAATCCACAAGTGTTGGAAAAAATCTTCAGTTTAAATTTATTTTCTCTGTTGAAAATGATCCAAATTAGAATTAGTTCTTTAAAAGCTTTCGTTAGCTGTTATTTGCTTCTGCTGCAGGCATATTCCGTTTGGTGTCAGGGTAGTATTAGTGGATCCGTGGTACAAATTACTCAAAACGGAGCATTCCTTTGTGCAGGTGTTCTGGTGAGGAACAATTTTACTGTAACCGCAGCCCATTGTCTGCTAAGTGGAACCAGCGTTGCCGGTGTGTCTGTACGCTTTGGTCCCGATTTCACTAATGCCAGCGATGTAACCGCAATTACTATTCACCCCAACTACGATGCCAGCATACTGAACAATGATGTGGCTGTATTGCAACTAACGACAGCGGCCTTGGACGGTGTACCAATAGCTCCCTTGTGCACACAATGGTGGCAGCATGACACTGCCATGACTGTTTATGATTTTTCTAGTCCAACAACTGTCAGTAGTTTTAGCTTCCTGGTATATAGACGAGATTGGTGCCGTTTGTTGTATCCCCGGAGAATCACTACTAGTACGTTTTGCGGCTACGGCAGTCCGACGCCAGCCTGCCTTACAAATAGGGCGGCTATCGTTGAGTATAATGGACAATTTTGTGGCATGAGCTCATTCGCTTTGGGTTGTTTCACTTGGGCTAGACCAGGTATTTTGGTGAATACCGGAATGGAAGGGGTTCTCACATTTATTCAAACAACAATTGGCTAAACAAAATACATATAAAAAAATGAATTTAATAATTTTATCAGGCTTTCCAGGACGATTTTTCCTGCCTCAAAATCGCGAGAAAAAAAATTTTTTTTGGTATAAAACTGGATTTGTGTAAAGTTAAATATGTTTGACGTAACGTAATAACGTAACGACATATTTGAGTGTGAAGATGAATATGTTTTTCGTAAGCGAACACATTGTACCAACACATTTATCTGTATAATAAAATAAAAGAATATTTAAAAATATAAATAAAAACCTACAAAATTTTAAAATTGAGAATAGTTACTCAAGAAAAATGATTAAAAAAACACACCGTGAAAAAGCGATGAATGTTCTCTGAAAGAATTTGGACCTGTATACGCACATTTTTTGAGTGGAGTTCAATTGGAACCACATGGCAAAGGAAGCCAAGAATGTGTCATTTCGCAATTCTATTTGAGAACTTTTTTAAAAATTTTTTGAAATTTTGACTAAGTGAAAAATCCATGACCTTCGAAAGAATTTAAACATATATGTGCACATTTTTTGAGTGTAGTTCAGTTGGAACCACATGGCAAAGGAAGCCAAGAATGTGATCTATTTAGTGGTGTAAGTGTCATTTCTCAATTGTGTTTGAGAATTTTTTAAACATTTTTTTGAAATTTTGACTAAGTGAAAAATCCAAGATCTTCGAAAAAATTTAACCATATATGGGCACATTTTTCGAAAGTAACTGAACTGGACCACATGGCAAAGGAAGCCAAGAATGTGGTCTAATTAGTGGTACAAATGCCATTTCTCAATTGTATTTGAGAACTTTTTAGAAAATTTTTTGAAATTTTGACTTAGTGAGAAATCCATGATCTTCGAAAGAATTTAAACATATATGTGCACATTTTTTGAGTGTAGTTCAGTTGGAACCACATGGCAAAGGAAGCCAAGAATGTGATCTATTTAGTGGTGTAAGTGTCATTTCTCAATTGTGTTTGAGAATTTTTTAAACATTTTTTTGAAATTTTGACTAAGTGAAAAATCCAAGATCTTCGAAAAAATTTAACCATATATGGGCACATTTTTCGAAAGTAACTGAACTGGACCACATGGCAAAGGAAGCCAAGAATGTGGTCTAATTAGTGGTACAAATGTCATTTCTCAATTGTATTTGAGAACTTTTTAGAAAATTTTTTGAAATTTTGACTTAGTGAGAAATCCATGATCTTCGAAAGAATTTGGACATATATGGGCATATTTTTTGAGTGTAATTCAAGTGGAGCCCAAGGAAAAGCAAGCGCATTCTTGCCTCCCTGGTGTTGTTGAATGAAGTCTGTTTTAAAAGTTGCATTTAAAGACAAATTTACTACAAATAGCTTTTAAATACGAACTTCACAATGGTATTTATTATTTGCATAAAAAATGCACAAGATCTGTCGTTAAACTTCAGTAGTTTTTAATATGCAGCGTAGCATTGCTTGATATTAAGTGTTTGATATTGTTTTGTGTTTGCAACAGCTCCACTGAGTGCAGTCTTTTATTGGATTTTTTTTTTTTTTAGACTGATTCTTTTGTTCAACACATCCGGTTTGTTTTTCTATTCTATGAGTATTCTTGGGATTTAATGAACCACAAAATTAAAAAAAAAAAAAAATAAACAAAAAGAAAACATCGAAACAGTTTGTGGCTATTGGACCAGCAAAAACAACATTATCTGCTCATATGTAGTTTAGCTCGAAGCGATGCCACAAATTTTAAAGGAAACATTTTGATTGGTCAAAAAAAAACCCCACTTTTGTAAAAAATTTTCTATTTTATTTTTATTATTAATGAAAATTGTACAATTTTTGGGCCATTAAGCATAGCAAAGCACTTAAACGAGCAATCATATTGTTATGCGAATGTTAATAACTTTATCAATTTTATTGCAAATTTTTAATTATATTGAATTGAAGTGTAGTTTATATTAAATGACTTTTTAACTGGCTCAAGTTCAACCCTTGTGGGGTCGATGTAAAAATCCATGACAGAATATAAAGTACAGTTAAACCTCTATTAACCGGCTACATCTATTAACCGGCATGCAGATCTTTTTGATTTTTTACCTCTACTATCCGTGCTTTTACCTCTATTATCCGTGCTGTGGTTTTTTACCTCTATTATCCGTGCAGCATTCATATGATTTTTTATTATGTTAATTTGAATCAGGTGATTCCCCTTTTTAATGTGTGGACACAATTGTACTACGTGCTTCTATTTTAATTCATTATGTAAGTGAAATTTGATCTGTTAACACCTGTTTGAATTGAATTCTTGAATAAAAACAATTTAAAAAAATGAATTTTATACGTTTTAATAAAACCTGTATTAACCGTGTATTTCGATTATCCGTGCTAGTCCCGGTCCCGCGCGAGCCGGTTAATCGAGGTTTAACTGTATTTCTACCAACAAAATACATGAAGTCTTTGTTGGTGTTGTGGTTGTTGTAGTTATACGGACCTGGTATTAAGATACCTTGGTCAAAGCAATATATTAACATGTGCCCTGCATGACGATGTATTTGAATAAGCGTTCAGCCAAGGCGACTTTATATCAAGTGGTTGGTTGCACTAGAGTTCGCCGCACACCACACAAACTAAGCCAAGCATTATGCTAGTGTAAAAGCACCATGGGTTGTAATTTTGTACTTTATGGTGACCGTATTTAAAGGTTACAGGTTTGATTGAACATTTCTGATTCTCATTTTGTTCATGGGAATTATGGAATAAGTAGTTAAGTTTCAAACAAACTTTGAAGAATTTTTCAAGTCTACTGATGAGTTGATTAGCACCAACGAAATGTCGTCGGCATATATACAGACAGCTGAAAAAGACAGCAAATATTTTTTAAAAAAGTTAATTTTTGTACCTGAATTAATTTTTGTTTTTTTTCTTCAAATAAATACACAAGCTTTCATTATCATAAAATTTATTTTTAATCTTTCAATTTTAAAATTTGCCAATTTTTTTTTTCCAAAATGTTGTTTTTGAGCAAAAATAAGTGGCATCCCAGTTTACAACACATACACACATGAGAATTTGTAACCTGCCTTTGTTTCAAAAAAAAAATCTAAAATCAAACCTACAAGAAAAAGGGTAAATTTCTAAAATGAAATGACATGTAAAATGCCACGCTCACCAACAAGCGGCGATGGCTGGTATGGAAGTGTAAGCTGACCTCAACCTGCAGTTGGTTGGTTCGATTCCATTTGCTTCCTTTTATTCTTTTTTTTTTTTTTTTGTTTTGTTTTTGTTTTTTTAAACAAACAATAACTGCCTGTTTCTGAATGTCGCAAGAAAATTTAAGCGATCGAAATGTAGTCGCTCGATTTCGTATCATTTTTGAGATTCCTCTATTTCGACAGCTTGCGTTCGCTGGGGCTTACGTCATGCCATTTTTCTTTTCCTTTACTTTAAAGACATACCAGCTCGGCAAATTAAAGTTGTGATTGATTTTTTATTAAAGTATTGACAAAAAAAAAAAAATACTACATTATTCTTGTATAAATACAACCCTTGTTAAAACTGGTCAGCTGTATTTGACAAGTTAAAGCAAATGAGCACAAAATGAAAAAGCAAATATTTTGAAATTGCGGTAATAGTGTTTGTGGTGATTTAAAATTTAAACGTTTTTTTATAGATTTAATAAGTACTATGACTCACTGAATTCCTCTGGCAAACTTAGGATTTTCTGCCATCACGCGCACAAGTGAACTGTTTAGGAAAACTACCTGCATACATATGAAAATTGTTTAAAAGATTTACTAACTAAAATAAAAATGAAAAATATGTGGATTTTTTAGTTTCATTTTCCAGCTTTTTAATAAATAAATATAAAATTTTTCCGATATCAAAACAGCAAGTGCTTGATTTTGACGTTTGTATTCGCAGTGCTGACAACATGATCGAAATAGAGGAATCGGATTTGGTATGAAAACACTTACGCCTTTTCGACCTGTCAATCGTGTCAGCGTTCGTATAAAAGAACATCACTAAAACAATTTCCTTTCGCTTCGAATGCAAACAATCGCACAACTTCGACAGGCAGTAGGTTAGGTTGATTGGAGAGGTTTGCTTGCCCATGTCTTGCGACACACACCTAAGCCAGTATAGGCTTGTTGTGCGCTCCGTGGATTTAACCGTGATACAGTTGACCCATAGGTCTCCGTATCATTCACAAAGTTAATTAATTTCCTCCACCATATTCCCCGTAATTGGGTATGTCTGGTAAGGTGTCTCTCCCAAGATGTCGGGATCGTATTTGTGAGAAGGCGGGGCACTGGCACAAATAGTGCTCTAGTGTCTCGCTCTCCTCCCCACATGCTCTACATTCATCTCCTCCCGCCACTCCCATGCGGTTAAGATGCGCCAGTAGTTGAGAGTGGCCTGTCATTCGACAGGCAGTAAAATGTGATAAAAATTTTATAAATATATTGTTTTTATTTTGTTTATATCTCAGCAATTATAAACCCGATTTAGCCAAGCAGAAGGGACATTTATAAAACGCTTAAAGTAAGATTTACATCAATAAATTGTCTAGTGGCCCGAAATCAGGTGTTTTATGAAACAAATCTATAAAAAATATTCCTTAATTCTGAAAAATTAAACTCGAGCTAAAAGTATACAATTTTTGTTTCTAACTTAATATTTTCAATATTGAAGTTTGTAAAAAAATTTTCATCTGCCCGGCGTGTCAGGCAATCGATACATTTCTTTGGGTAAACTAATTTTAAGAACATGTTTTCAGTGCACAACGCAAATGTCTCAGTGACCCAAATATGTTTTGGGGCATTTCTCGCGATTACACAATCGAAAACTTCATGAAACCTACAACAGATGGTAGTAAAAGTGCATAGTTTTTTTTTTTTTTTTTTACTTTAATTGTGGATGCAAACAAACCGTTGACAAGCGCAACTGCATTGAACAATGTGGGCCAAACACTTGAAACAGTGGGTAAAAGATATCATATGCAGTTCGCCGTGCGCATGGGCAATCTTAAGAACTCAAAAATCCATTGAATTAACATGCATACCTCCGCTGTGTTAATTGTCCATTTTAAAAACCCAAATTTGAGACTTTTGGTTAACATTTTTTTTTTTTCTTTAAAAATTATCTGCCTCAAAGTTGGTTATCGAAAGAAAATAAATAAAGATTTTCAAAACCAGTCCATAAGTAGACCAGCGTTGTCAAGTTTGAAGATCTATCCCCAAAACGGAGCGGCCATAAAAACTAGCATCGGGGAATTCTCGGGGAAAGGACGATTTCTATGCTTTGGAGATTTAAGGTAAATTTTTTTTTGGGAGCTTTTGCTGTCTAGGTTAGTTTTAATTATTAGCAAGTCACAATGTTTTAGAAGAAAATTAGTTAATATTAGTTTGCCACCAGATCACCGCCCTATAGCAACCTCACAGACTTCCGTCTATATACTAACATCCCTGAGCAATGCCTGCGTTCGAAAAAATTAAATATGCGAAAAATGGCATACGCCAAAAACAAAAAGAAAATTGTCTTCATTACAATGGTGAACAAAAATTCTTTAAATACATTACAAGTACGAAGGTTACCTTCTATATCTCGCTATTAGACTAAAACAAATATTAATCATCGAAAATCACTTTATTGCTTTTCTGAAAAAATATTCCCCATGAAGATCTATACACTATTGCCTGCGTTTAAACCAATTGTCCACGCACTTTTGCCGTTCTGATTGAGCTATCCCCAAAACATGCCTTCTAAATGCCACAACCACTTCCGCAGGTGTCGCAAAACATTGACCTCTCAGTTTGTTTTTTACGCAGGGGAATAAAATGAGGTCATTCGATACCATACGGAGGATGGCTCTTCAAATCCATGTTGTGGGTGTTCAAAAATGTTCTTGTTTGAGCCGATGTGTGAGAGCTCGCATTGTTGTGGTGAGAAATGATCCCTCTTCGCCGAATGGTTTTCCTGACATCTTGTAAGACAATTGGCAAACAAATCGTTGTGTGCCACTCAACACTGACTGTTCTGCGTTGTTCTAGTGGTAGGGTTGATACAACTCCAGTTTTTCCGACAAAACAGGCCATCATTTGCTTGGAAAAGCTTCATAAGCGAACAACTTTTGTTGGATTTTACACCCTCTTAAAAACACCCATACAATCGACTGCTGTTTACTTGTGGCCTCATGCCAATAAATCCACGATACATCACCAGCCACCATATCATAGACATGTTTCGAAGCACCATGATTGTATTTTTTTTTGAGCACTTCTATCGGCACGAACCTTTTTTTTTTTTGGGACCAATTGACAAATTGTGTGGCATCTAACGCGAACAAATCTTTTCGAAAGTCAAATGTTTTTGCTGGTCCCACTAATGCCTAAGGTTGTCTCAGTCTAACGATAGATCGCTTGATGAGCTTGCAATACCAGTGGCCGCACAGCTGCAATGGTTTTCGGAACAACAAGCGATTTTAGACGACTTTCGCCAAAAACGTCTTGCAGTGAACTGCGGCCACGATTCAGTTCACCATACACACACACACACCATCGATAAGCACTGGTCCTCTATGGCCAAAAATTGAAAAATTGAATTAAGTTCATCCATCAGGCACTGTTGCTGAGTTAAATCCACACCGAAAGTTGTAAAAAAAAAAAAAAAATAATCACACGAAAATGTTCACGATTTAATTTCATTTTTGGGCCGCGATAAATCTTTTAAGTTCTTGTCAGCAACACAAATAGCGCTTCTATGTCCAAACGTTCTGAGTGCGCATAACCTCAAAAATATCCAACTTTACGATAGAGCTGTCACTTGCCAGATTGCAATACAACTAAGATTGCCCAGTCCCGCAGCATAAAAGCCAACACTTGTATTCACATGGCAGAAAATTTTAAGGTTTATCGAGCCACTGTGCGTAATTAAGCGAAAGGAATTTATTATTTACTTGCATATTTGTCTATTTAGTTGGTTTCCAATTGTCATAAAGAAAGTTATTTTGAAAATCTAAAGAGATATGGATGTAAATTTACCACTCGCCCACAACAGCTAATAAATACATTTAAAATGTTTTATAAATATTAACACAAGTGTGTTTTGTTTTAACAAATGTGTTTAGGGTTTTTATACCCTTCACGACAGTACAGTGCTATGGGTATATATAAGTTTGTGATTACGTTTGTAATTACAGCAAGATTTTTGTTTTCTGGCTTTGAGTAACATCAAAATATTTTTGCGTGCGTCAAAACTTGTTTAAAGTCACGTACACGTACAACGTGGACCTGGTCTTTGAGGAATCAGTTTCCGCTTTTTTATTTTTTTTTTGACCTCTAAGAAACCGCACGAGATATCGCCAGAAAACTGCGAGTGGTAAACAAGAAATTGCATTTTTTTTAAATAGTAAGCTTATTAGAAAAATTTCCGACATGGGTCCATACATGTGCGAGATGTTGAAAACTGGATTAAATCATTAACAATTGTGAAGCTGGTTTCTCAAAAAGTTGAGTCTGTACGCAAACAAAAATGTAACCGCCATAATTGAGGCAAAAATTAACAACAACTCCTGACATCGGTCCATATATAGCTGGGATAGAGACAGCAGCAATTTCTCATGAAGTTGGGCTTGTACGTGAACCTAGAAATAAAATGAGGTTTCTTAAAGGTGGTCCATATATGTGTAGCTGAGATAGAGACAGCAGCGATTTCTCATGAAGTTGGGCTTGTACGTGAACCTAGAAATAAAATGAGGTTTCTTAAAGGCAAAAAAAAATAAATAAATAAATAAAAAAGCGGAAACTGATTTCTCAAAGACCAGGTCCACATTGTACGTGTACTTGAGTTTAAACAAGTTTTGACTCCAAAATATTTTAATGTTATAGTTAGATAAGCTTACTTAAAGCCAGAAAACAAAAATCTATGCTGTCATTGCTTATATAGAGCCGCAAAAACCGATTTCCCCAGCAGTTGGGCATGAAAGCGAACTTAAACTTAAGTTGTGGTACCAAGAAGTAGATGCAGACATTGAGCAAAATTAACTCAAATTAAAAAAAAAAAAAATCAGACATGGGATCATACATAGCCGAGATGTAGCGAAAAGCGATTTCATACGAAGTTGCGCCTGTACGCAAGCTTAAACCCAACTCGTTACCAAAAAGTAAATGTCATAATGAAGTGCGAATACTTAAAGGCCAATATAAAAACTTTAGACCGCAAGTAGAAGCAGGAATAAAATGAGGTTTCTTGAAGGTAAAAAATAAAAGTCTCTGGCAAGTTCACAAGTCAAAAAGCAGATGTTACTATTTTATTAAAATTTTTGGTGCCAGCAAATTGTTGCCATAATAAAAAAAAAATAATCGAACCAAACACAAACCACAAAACGTTCTGATACATCGCATGCAGGGGTCGGAAATGTTAATTGTGCAGAGTATTTAAGATTCGGTGAAGCCGAATATAGCACTATTACTTGGTGTTTTTTTTTTCTCTTCTTTTTTTGTTCGGGTATAAAAGGCCAAACGGACTGGAAAAAATCGTCAGTTTAAAAGAATTCTAACACTTGAAAATGGTCAAAATAAATAACTTGTCAAAAGCTTTCATTAGCTGTTATTTGGTACTGTTGCAAGTACATACAGGTTGGTGTCAGAATATTACTGGAGCCATGGTACGAGTTACTCGGGGCGGAGCATTTCTCTGTAATGGTGTCCTGGTACTGAACAATACTGTTGTCACAGCAGCCCATTGTCTTACAGCTGGAACTAACGTAACAGATGTAACTGTATTTTCTACTCCTCCCGCTTACACTACTGCGAGCGCGGTAACCACAATTACTATTCATCCGAACTATAATGCAGCTATACAGAGTAACGATTTTGCGCTATTAACACTTACGACACCGGTGGCGGCCACCGTACCGCGAGCGCCCTTGTGCACCCAATCGTGGACGCATAATGATCAAATGATTGCGCATACCTTTACTTCGCCATCGGCTATCGCAAACACTAATTTCAATGTCTATGGACGCAATTTTTGTATTCAACGGTATCCATTTAGGATCAACAACAGTACGTTTTGCGGATATGGAACTACGACTTCAGCCTGCGTTCCAAGTATTGCCGCTATCATTGAATTCAATGGACAATTTTGTGGTTTGAGCTCATTCGTTGTTGCCTGTTGGTCGGCGGCTATACCAGGTGTTATCGCGAATGCCGGATTGGAAGGTGGTCTCTCATATATTCTAACCGCATTTGTCTAAATAAAAATAATATCTACATAAGTATATGTATATGGATATATATGTATATATATATATATATATATATATATATATATATATATATATATATATATATATATATATATATATATATATATATATATATATATATATATATATATATATATACATACATATATATACATATATATAAATGATAAATTTATCAGTGTGTAAAACTTTTTTATTTTACAATTTTTTATAAAATTCAATATTCATAATCTAGTATTTTCCTGTTTTTTCTTATAATGGGCTTCTAATATATATTTTTAGTTTCCTGTGACAAAATTTACAACGTAAATTGAAACTGAGAGCAGGACAATTGTTAGGTTAGGTTCGGTTGATAGGAGTGGTGGCACGTTCGCCCATGTCTTGCGACATATGTATACTTAAGCTAATATAGACTTGTTGTGCTCTCCGGACAATTATTGTTAATTACTTAATATACCCTTTACCAAAAGGTAAGCCATTCTGGATTTAAGAACATTGGTACTCACAAATACATCCAAGAAGTTCGTGCTCACTTTAAGCCTTAACAGGATTGATTATTAGTCCTTATTCGGCTTGTTTTACGTACACTTATGTACATATGTATGTATTTTATACGTACTTAAGTTTTCGAGTACGATTTGTACAAAAATCGAGTAGAAAAAACTTAAAAATTTTAAACGAACTTTTTCTTTCTGTGTACTGTTTAGGTCTATTATTTTCATTAGAAAATCCTTATGTACTGTATTCGGGGTGTAAAAAAATATAAACAAATGCTAACAAATATGCACTGTTTCTGACATTGTATGTACAGTATACAAAAATATTTATACACTGCTACAAACACCAAAAACAACCCATAGCGTAAAGAAAATGTTGAGAAGAAGCCTACAAACGTTAAATTTTATCGGAGCATATTTTAAGGTTATCTCTGCTCAACGAGCAGCAATTTCAAATATTGATCAATACAATTTTATTGCGAATAAAAAAAGAACATGTTCCTTAATTCTGAGAAAGCAAAACCGAAGTAAAGCCCGCTTAAGTAAATAACAATTGTAATTCATAGAGTTCGACTATAAAATTAAAATAATGCAACCACATACTTTCAAGGATTAATATGTATTATCAAGGATTATATTATCAAGGATTGCCTTTTATTTTTTTTTTTAGGATTAGAGCACAAATACAAATAATAATTATCGAAAATCACTTTATTGTTTTTTAAAAAAATATTCCCCCTGAAGATCTATGCCCTATTGCATGCGTTTAAACCAATTGTCCAGGCACTTCTGCCATTCTGATTGAGCTATCTCCAAAACATGCCTTCTAAATGCCACAACCACTTCTTCGGGTGTCGCAAAACATTGACCTCACAGTTTGTTTTTTACGCAGGGGAATAAAATACCATACCATACGGCGGATGACTCAGCAAATCCATGTTGAGGGTGCTCAAAAATGTAGTTGTTTGAGCCGATGTGTGAGAGCTTGCATTGTTGTGGTGAGAATGGTATCGTATTCGGCGAATGGTTTTCCTGACATCTTGTAAGACAAATGGCAAACAAATCGTTTGTGTGCCACTCAACATTGACTGTTCTGCGTTGTTCCAGTTTTTCCGACAAACCAGGCCATCATTTGCTTGGAAAAGATTCATAAGCGAACAACTTTTGTTGGATTTTACACCATCTTAAAAACACCGATACAATCGACTGCTGTTTACTTGTGGCCTCATGCCAATAAATCCACTATACATCACCAGCCACCATATCATAGACCTGTTTCGAAGCACCATGATCGTATTTTTGTTGAGCATTTCTATCGACACGAACCTTTTTTTTGGGACCAATTGACAAATTGTGTGGCATCTAAAACGCGAACAAATTGTTTCGAAAGTCAAATGTTTTTGCTGGTCCCACTAATGCCTAAGGTTGTCTCAGTCTAACGATAGATCGCTTGATGAGCTTGCAATACCAGTGGCCGCACAGCTGCAAAAGCGAGGACGACTTTCGCCAAAAACGTCTTGCAGTGAACTGCGGCCACGATTCAGTTCACCATACACACACACACCATCGATAAGCACTGGTCCTCTATCGCCAAAAATTCATCCATCAGGCACTGTTGCTGAGTTAAATCCACACCGGAAGTTGTAAAAAAAAAAAATAATCACACGAAAATGTTCACGATTTAATTCCATTTTTGGGCCGCGATAAATCTTTTAAGTTCTTGTCAGCAACACAAATAGCGCTTCCACGTTAAAACGTTCTGAGTGCGTATAACCTCAAAAATATCCAACTTTACGATAGAGCTGTCAATTGCCAGATTGCAATACAACTAGGATTGCCAAATCGAGCAACATAAAATTATTCTTTGACATACATACACACATTGCCTTTAAACAAAATTGTAATTGCTTGTTTTCCAAAAATCTAAAGTAATTTCGATTACTTCGAAATTGTTTGTAATGCTAGTTAATTATTTATTTGGGAAATTTAAAGTAATCACATCGTAATAAATTACTTTATTCTTTTAAATCAAAAAAATCAAATAAATTATTACTAAAATAATTAGATGAGGATGATTTTTTTACAAGGGCCCGTTGTGCTACCCGAGTAGGCTGTAGCCAGGTAGCCCTACATACCTCCCACCGGTTTCCATCTGAACCAGCCCGATGAACGGATGAGGGAGTCCACCCTGTTTAATCTGCATACCGACACTTCCTTTAGAACATTTAGTGGCGGCTTGCCCAAGTAATTTGCTCTCTTAACAGAGAGAGAGAGAGAGAGAGAGAGAGAGAGAGTTTGACACTCTCCTCCTTTTCATCTTTGCAGCCTCTGAAGCAGTCATTATATGGAAGATTTAGTCTTCTCGCATGTACTCCCATGTGACAGTGTCGTCCCGTTAGAACAGCCACTGGGATGTGCAGCCTTTGTCTCGGATGACATACCGAAATAAATAATAAAATCTGCATTTCCATTCTATCGTTCAATGCTGTTAATAAAACTTTGTCTCAATTATTACGTGTTTCTATTTAAGTTTAGAAATATAAAGCTGCAAACAGACAGGGTAATACAGGGTTTACACACGCACCCAAATATACTATATTTACAAACCAAAATAAATGAAGAGCGGCAGCAAACGCACAAAAGTAAAGTATACATATCGAAGTCTGTCAGAAGAGAAATATGGCGGTATGCCGACAAATAATTATTATTTGTGTGCTTGTAAAGCTGTTTTGTTTGCATTAGATTTGCACTGAATTTTTCTAACCAAAAATCAAATGTAAACAAATGCAGAGGCTACGAACAGAGAAAGTTATATATGTAAATATTATCATGTTTGCTGTCCTTCACTGGATGCTCGAGCACCAGGCTCGTAAGGCTGCCACTTTCATGAAATTTGACAGAAAATTGGTAATTTTTGTAGTCCGGCAGAGCTGGTAAACCTTCTGGTTGTATTCTGTGATTGAAACAAGACTATCTAAACGCACACATCGTGCCACTATTTACCCCCCATTTACACACGCAACCACAAGTGCAAGTAACTCAATACATTGACATTTTTTTTTACTAATACCAGCATACTTCTGCAAGTTGTGAGCTCACTTGCAAGATATTTTGATTGCCAGTAATTTTTTTTACTTGCATGCAAGTCGGTAAAATGACAAAAAGCAAAAACAGTGTTACCGTATAAAGATTATATTTTAATTTTAATAGATAACTTTCAAAGAAACGATTTTTAATACATTACTTTTTGATCTTACATACCGAAAAATAAAATAATTTATAAAAAAAATTTTCTAAATGTGGCCTCTATAAATTTATTCGAATAATTTGCTTCCACATAGTAGTTCATTTCACAATACTTTGGCAACCCAGAGATTGAAAGGTCGTGGAGACGAACAAAAACAAAATAAGCAATACACAAAAAAAAAGCAAAAAATAGTGATTTTTATACATAATAAAAATGGAACAGTGATTTTGTAGTTTCTTTCAAAATAATTATTTCATTATAATTGTTCTCATTTAATTCTTTTATTTTGTAAAGTAAAGCAATTTTCTTTAACACCGTTTTCTTTGACGACATTTTCAAAATTAGCTTGCTTGCACTTGCCTGTGTAAACAATCAAGCAAGTAGCAACAGCTTTTATTGTCTGTCAGTGTATTGGTAGTTAATATCTACATACACACAATTTGCAACAAGTTACTGGCATGTGTAAATGGGGGATTATATATAACTGTCGACTACCAGAACTTTCTAATTCGAGAACCATCGGCAAGAGCTGATGCTTGTACTAATTAATCTCAAAAGTTCAAAGCCAACAATCTTTGTGCTAAAGTTTAAGAGAGAACCTTTTAGAACAATCGAAAAGTTTAAAACCGTTGTTATTCACCGATACAATAGCAGCAAGTACAAACATCAATTGCAAATCAATTGGATGTTGGTGAGAGAATATAAAATATGTTCCAATCAAAAGATAAACAGAGTGATAAAACGGAAGGTGGTTGGTTCAACAAGATTAAATATAGACAGTCACATTATGAAGAACTCAGGTGGTGGGATGGCTATGCGCTGCTGCTATAACAGTATACAACTAGTCATAGCCTGGTATCGAGGCAAATTTGGATGCTGATGAGCAATGTGGTGGTCGTGCAAAAGCCATGGTAATCTAGCATGAAGTCAGGAAATCTTCAACTTTACTTTTCTTGTCTTCTTTAAAAATAGTTGATCACTTCAATTTTATCAAAAAAAAAAAAAAATTTTTTTTTTCTCCATTTTGGGGGAAGTAAATATCGAACTGCAAGTCCTAATAAAATTATTAATAGTTTTAACCATCCACCCGAGCACCCGAGATGCAATTCAACCTAACCTAACCTTTAACCATCTGTTATTTAACGCATAGCCATGCGTGGCCAGCTCAGCTACCATATTTGTATATATAAAACTTTAAGTTTTATTGCCCCACTTGTTTACTTGCATATTTGTCTATTTTTTAGTTGGTTTCCCATAGTCATAAAGAAAGTTATTTTGAAAATCTAAAGACATATGGATGTAAATTTACCAGTAGCCTAAAAAATAAAACAAATAAATACATTTAAAATGTCTTATAAATGTTAACACAAGTGTGTTTTGTTTTTACAAAACACACTTTAGTTTAGTTTGTCTACTTCTTCTTTTTTGGTTTTTTTTTTCGAGTATAAAAAGGCAAATGGCCGGGAAAAGTCGTCAGTTTAAGAGAATTCGATCAATTGAAAATGGTCAAAATAAATAGCTTTTTGAAAGCTTTCATTAGCTGTTATTTGGTTCTGTTGCAAGTGTATACCGCGTCGGCTCAGGGTAATATCACTGGATCCATAGTACGAATTACGCAAGGCGCGGCATTTCTTTGTAGTGGTGTCCTGATACGGAACAATTCTGTTGCCACAGCAGCCCATTGTCTTCCATCTGGAACTAACGTTACAGGCGTTAATGTAGGATATGGTGCCTCTTTCGCGACTACAAGCGCTGTAACCACAATTGTTATACATCCCAGCTATAGTAGTGATATACGTAGTAATGATGTTGCCGTATTAACACTCACGACACTGGCTCCGGCCACCGTACCAATAGCCCCCTTGTGCACCCAACAATGGACACATAATGTCCAAATGACTGCTTATGATGTGTCTAGTGCAACGGCCTTCACAACCTATAATTTCTTTGTATATAGACGAGATTGGTGTTTGCTGCTGTTTCCACGCAGGATAAACAACAGTACGTTTTGCGGGTATGGGTCTGCGAATACATCCTGTATTCCAAGCACGTCCGCTGTCGTCGAACTAAATGGACAATTTTGTGGTTTAAGCTCATTTGCTGTTGGCTGTTGGACTGCGGCTGCACCAGGTGTTATAGTGAATGCTGGAGGAGATGGAGTATTCCAATTTCTTCAAACAACAATCGGCTAAATCAAACGTTAAATTGTTGTCGATGCACGCATATATTTATATGTATGTATATGCGTGATAATGATGTATGTATGTATGTATGTATATAAAACACACAAATCGAAAAAATTATATTTTAAAAGTTTTAATAAAGTTTAATATTCATCTGCATATTTAATAGAGATGTGCGGTTGTCGTGAAAATGTCGTGCGACGAGTGAGCGTGATTTAAAATTAAAATTTCGTGCGTGATAGTGCGTCATTATCAATTTTAATGCAGTTCACCACAAAGTTTCACGAAATTTCGCGAAACAGTTAAAACACTAAATTTGTTTAGTGGGCAAAAAAAACAGAACTTTCAACCCCTTCTTCCTGGAACTATTACGCAATATAGTTTATTTTAGCTCAATTTCTAACAAACACATAATAAACATTAGCCTGGGTCGATTTTTTTTTTAACCCATATAAACTTTTTGTTTATACATTTATATTGAATTACTATTTCAGGCTCAAGTTCAAGCCTTGGTTGGTCGCTTTTTTTTTTATCAATATCAATTAAGTAAAGAAATGTAAAATTTTATAGCTGGGTGGACAAACGGCAGTTTCTGGGTAGCAAACACCCTTCATCAGCAGCAAAAAGTACTTTAATATAAATATCATAGTTCAATGTAATTAAAATTTCAATAAAATATTAACAAATATCGCATGGCATGGCGTTAATGTTTAAGTTGTATCAATAAAATGAGCCTCCCGATCTCAAGGATGCAAACCAGAACATACATACATATATTGAAAAAGCTCTCATAAAAAGAGCAATTAACAGCCTTCTAAGGTGACAAAAAATCATCCATAAAATAGACTACAAAAAAAAAAAAATGCAGTCAAGTACGAGGCTGGCTCGCACACTTAAGGTTCCGTACGTACATACATACATATGTGTAATGTACGTATGGACTGCTGGCATATGTGAATATATTATATTGCATAAATTTCATCTCTCTGTCTCTTACAGCTTGAGAGTTACGTTTAATTGTTACTTTACGTTGTACAGGGACACCTGGTAGTTTTCGACTTGTTGTTGTTGTTGTTGTCAGCTGTTGTTGTAAGGCATCTGCGAATACATACACCGTGCGAATTTCGGCTCTCTATCTCTTACCGTTCAAGAGTTATAGCTAACTGTTAGTTTACGTTTAGTTTAGTTTAAGGGACACCTGGTAGTTTAGGGTTGTTGTTTTTTTTAGCATTTGTTGTTGTGGAGCATATGTGAATACATATATTATGCAAATTTCATCCTTCTATCTCTCACGGTTCAAGAGTAATGGCTAATTGTTACTTTACGTTGTATAGGGACACCTGGTAGTTTTCGACTTGTTGTTGTTTTTAATCTTTGTTATTGTAGGGCATATGTGAGTACAGATATTGTGCACATTTCAGCTCTCTGTCTTTTACAGTTTGGGAGCTACGGCTAATTTTTACTTTACGTTGTATAGGGACACCTGGTAGTTTTCGACTTGTAGTTGTTTTTAGTCTTTGTTATTGTAGGGCATATGTGAGTACAGATATTGTGCACATTTCAGCTCTCTGTCTCTTACAGTTTGGGAGCTACGGCTAATTTTTACTTTATGTTGTATAGGGACACCTGGTAGTTTTCGACTTGTTGTTGCTTTTAGCATTTGTTGTTGTAGAACATCTGTCAATACATACAAGGTGCGAATTTCAGCTCTCTCTATCTGTTACGGTGCGAGAGTTATAGCTAATTGTTACGTTACGTTGTATAGGGACACCTGGTAGTTTTCGACTTGTTGTTGCTTTTAGTATTTGTTGTTGTAGCGGCAAGGTACAACTGTGAAAATTTGTTAATAATGCGATTCGTATCTCTGATCGTTTCACTCACCTATCAACTTTAATGGTTTCGCTGTGAGAGCCGCTTCATATTTTATACGAATTTCGATTGGCTCGGTGGATGGTAATGCTTCCAACGCCCTGGTCGGTGTCCTTTTGAAATCCCCACTTATACCATTTGCAATCATTAATTATTTTATTGATAGAGATTTGTTTTGCTTTTATGATGATCACACATTTTCAAAGCCATCAATAATTTTAAAGAAGACCATAAAAATAAAGTTGAGAACACTTATTGGCTGTTTCACGTCCTTCACGACGCTCATCAGCATCCAAATTGTAAATTGTTTTATTTAACAGTGTGGATTGCACAATAGATCATCTATGGTCGCAGTGCAAAGGGCCATCCTGGACTAACCTAGTAATAATGCAACAGTGTGGAATAGTAAATCAAGCTTTTAAGCCGTTAAAGGTTAAAAAAGCAACTCTGTGTTTTATTTTCATTTTCCAGTACAGAATTCGCAAACCGTTCTTATTATAAAGAACAGTAAAAATGTAAAAAAAAAAATATCAAAAAGCGTTTGTAAAGTATTGAATACATTCTTTAACAAAACTGGTACTGTACTTCCGCTGGATTAACGATAAAATCATTTGGCTCGATTTTTTTTTTTTTTTTTTGATAACAACCTTCTGCAAAGATCTGTCACTATTTTCTTAATGTTTTGTGCTAAATTACAGTCCATTTGCTGTATTTGTGTGATTCTGAAGGAATTCTCCTACACATGATTAACCACAATACACTTCAGATATTTATACACATGAACTTTGTTTCAAACTTAAAAGACATCACTTATGTATAATCATGTTGTAGGTATGTACATCTAGTAACACAAAAGCAAAGGAATTTTAGTTAGCGTAACACGGAATTTGTAGATTCATAAATGCCATCGTATGTATATATGTATGTAGGTCTACCCACCATTTGGTCATGGTTTGGAAACAGAAACAAATGAATTTCCAAATCCAGTTGTGAGCGCTGGCTGATTTGAAAATATGTAGTCAAATATTTCAAAGATGATTATATGTGATTTTTGGTCGCAGCCATCAACCATTCAGAATGAGCTAAACGAATTGATGTGTAATAATATACCTATCAAGAATTGTTACAGGAATATTATCATCTGCAAATGTGAAAAGCATATTTTCGTAACAAAATTTAATAAAAATCAAAGGAAGGAACAGATTGCTTGTTTCGACCGACTGTCTCCAATCTATTCGAAACAAAGGATTTGTTAAAGTCATCTGACTCATGCCATCTATTATAACATAGAAATGGGCAAGAATTTGTTAGCAAGAAGCGTGACTTAATAAATCATTTTATATTTGGAACTCAACAACTTCTAGTCTTTTGTGTTGCTGTGGAAATTATTTATTTTTTGTTAAATATACATATATACAACTTAAAAATATTTACAACGGTATTCATAAAAAACAAAATGTTGCTCAAATACATTTTAAAAAAAATTTGATATGAAAAATTTGCTCAAAAATGTACTTCATGTTTTATGTTTAGGGTTCCGTACTAATCAGAGTGAAACGGAACCCTATTACGGAGACACGTACGTCCGTCCGTCCGTCCGTCCGTCCGTCCGTCACAGCGTCCATTCTCCGAAACGGTAAGAGCTAGAGAGCTGAAATTTTCACAGAATGTTGTTGTACCATGCCGCTACAACAACAAATACTAAAACCAACAACAAGTCGAAAACTACCAGGTGTCCCCATACAACGAAAAGTTACAATTAGCCATAACTCTCGAACCGTAAAAGATAGAGAGCTGATATTTGCATAGTGCATGTATTTATAGATGTTCTACAACAACAAACACTAAAATCAACAACAAGTCGAAAACTACCAGGTGTCCCCATACAACGAAAAGTTACAATTAGGTATAACTCTCGAACTGTAAAAGACAGAGAGCTGAAATTTGCATAGTGTATGTGTTTATAGATGTTCCACAACAACATATACTAAAAGCAACAACAATCCGAAAACTACCAGGTGTCCCCATACAACCAAAAGATTTAATTAGCTATAACTCTTGAACCGTAAAAGATAGAAAGCTGAAATTTGCATAGTGTATGTATTTATAGATGCTTGTCAACAAAAAATGCTAAAAACAACAACATGTCGAAAACTACCAGGTGTCCCTATGCAACGTAAAAAACATTAGCCGTAACTATCAAACTGTAAGAGATAAAGAGATGAAATGTGCACAATATATGTACTCGCATGTGGCCTACAATAATAAATGCTAAAAACAACAACAAGTCGAAAATTACCAGGTGTCCATATGCAACGTAAAGTAACAACTAGCCGTTACTCTCGAACCGTGAGCGACAGAGGGATGAATTTTTTACAATATGTGTATTCACATATGCTCCACAACAACACTTGCTAAAAACAACAATAACTGTAAAACTACCAGGTGTCTTTGCAACGTAGAGTAATAGCTATAACTCTCGAACCGTAAGAGATAGAGAGTCGAAATTCGCACAGTGTATGTATTCCCAGATGCCTTACAACAATAAATTACAAAAACAACAACAAGTGGAAAATTGCTAGGTGTCCCCATACAACATTCCAGTAGTATTCCAGGAGTAGATTCCGTCGATTTTTTTAACATTTAAATTTAAATGAGTAAATCAGTAAATTCAAATGAAAAATGAGTAGCACGATTTTTAAATGAACTTTCATTTTTGTATTTTAAACTTATGTATTTTTATGGACAAAATTTTCTGAGTGTAACCTACATGCCTGCGAACGTGTAGGTGAGTACTAAGTACAAATTAGACTGAACCCAATAAGCACAAATTTTTTGTGAATTCCAATGTTGAAACTCCAGTGTGAGTCCAAGCTTGAATAACTTTTAAAATCCATGCTATTTCCAGTCCGTCTGAAGATTGTTAAAAAAACAACAACAAATTTGATTGAAACATATGTTATTTATGGCACAGAGTTGATGCAAAATCATTGGCGGCGGTGATAATGATGATGATTTTATAATTAAATTTTCCGAGTTATTCAAGGCTGGAATTACACTGTAAAGGTGCTGTTTTGTTCGACTATAACTCAATGGTTAATTTTGCTGGATTCGCTATTGAATTCAACAGTGTTTCAACTGTAATTCAACACTGGAAATTGGACATTGTGACTGCATTTCAAATGTAATTCCACTTGCAGTCCAGCCAAAATGCTTATTGGGAACGGACCTTTTTATTAATTAATAAGTTTTTTTACTTTTATATACATACATATGTATGTACAAATGATTTTTTGCGTACGTTTTAAGTTGGTTTTTAATATTAAAAAGAAATAAAATAAAAAAGTACCTAGAATCGGTCTGAAAAAGTACACTTATTTTTTAATTAGCACAATTTGTTGGACGTCACTTTGCATCCCTGGTGTGTACTCCTATCGTATTATCGATAAATAAACCGTAAAAGTTGTGCTCTTTTGTGTTGTCGGTTTCTTAATGCTCTTTTTTCGTCTCCGGCATCTGGCAAGCCTATGTAAATATGTATGGATGTGTGTACATATGTATGTATATAAAGGGAAATACCAAAAATGCTGCTTTCTTGCTTAATTGATTGTTTTAATTCACAAAAACTAAACAAACACTTCAAAAGTATAAGTGTGTGTGTGTGTGTGTGCGTTCTAGAAATTGACATTTGTTGAGATAAGCCAAATGTTTTGCGTTTTAATAAAGAAAAAAAAACAAAATAACTAATTTATTAGAAGTAAAGAGGGTGGAAAATTTTACTTTACATTTGCTTGCTTTAAAATAGGTAGGTACATGCGTACGTACATACACATGAGGGCAGAAAAATAGGTGTGTGGTAAACACAGGGGTGCTTGTGAATAGCTCCATTATTTCCTAATTCTTCATAATATTTGCACATAACTGAATTATATCGCTTAAGGGCAGTTCAGACTATTGTACAAGTATGTAACGGGTTATTATACATTTTGCGGTTTCAAAAGTAAACGTAAATAAAACACACACATATAAAATATTTTTTTTATGATATTTATTTTTTTTTATTTTTTTATGATAGGTATTTCTTTTTTATTTGAACGTTGACATTATGTGTGAAACACTACATCATTTAAATGACCACCAGGCGGCGGAGTGTTGCAAGCATTGATTTTTTGAGGTAATTTTCGGCCACTTTTTGATACATATTGGGCGCGGTATGTCAGCCATAACTTGACGAATGTTGGTTTTTAAGTGCTCAAGAGTTAAAGGTTTATTTGCATAAACACGGTCTTTAGCGTAGCCCCACAAGAAAAAGTCTAATAGTGTCAAATTGCATGATCTTGGTGGCCAGTTGATATTGCCACAACGAGAAATTACGTGGCCAGGAAATGGTTCTTGCAATATGGCCATATTCGCTCGAATTTGTGTGGCATGTGGCACCGTCTTGTTGAAACCACATATTCTCCCAGTCGTATTCTGCAATAGCAGGGGAGAAAAAAAAACTAGGTTATCATATGACCATAACGCTCCGAATTGACGGTGACAGTCGTTCCATGGTCGTTTTCGAAGAAGTAAGGTCCCATCACACCTTCGGACCAAAGAGCACACCAAACAGTGACTTTTTCTGGATGTAATGGCCTCTGTTCAATTACCTGAAGATTCTCAGAATCTCAAATACCTACCTACAACAATTTTGTTTATTAACAAATCCACCGAGTGAGAAAACCCGTCCACCGCTTGTTGCTCCAGCAGCCATTCCACGCATCTACGACGTTATGAAGGGTCAGTATCAAGGTAGCTTGACACCAGGTAATCGCATAACTACAACAAACACTGCATGTATTTTATTGGTAGAAAAACGGTATTACTGTCATCCGTTTGTTCGCGTATGTGTGTTTGAGTTGTGTATTTTGACAGTTCTACAAGCTAAAAGCAGTACTAGTCAGCTGGGCTTGTAAGGCTAGCTGGTATCAAGCTGCCTTGATATGCATGTAGGTGTAGATCTAATTGCAAAACACGTCACAATGTGGCGTAAGACAGTCCTGATTCCTGTGAACGACAAGGAATCGACACAAATGAAAAACAGTTTTTCGTTTGTGAAAAAATCTAATTCGTTTCAAGAAAAGGTCTGTATGTAATTGCAAATTATTTTCTGCAGAAAAGACCAGCCACAGAAAGTAAAAAGTGATGAGGCCTTTAGTTTTCTGTTTTTTCCCCCTTTTGTTGCCACAAAGTGAAAGAGAAAAGAAAGCAATAACAAAACATTGCACAAAATCATATGGATGTACGCATATGTGTGATGGGAACAGAACAAAACTTTAATACACAAATAGCAGGCAGCGCTGTCAGATCTATTTTCCATTTAATCGCCAAGCTTGTAGTAGTTGGCAATAATTAAATTTTTTTTCGTGAGTAATAAAATATAAATTTAATGAGTATCATTATGATTCGCCAAAAATAGAATACACTCAGAGAAAAATGTAACTTCAGCATGCAAAGACAAAAATAATTTGTATTTCAAATATGTACGCATGAAAACTTGCTCATGTTTGGAGGCATATACACAGTATGTGCGTATAAATTGTCTAGGGGCTTCAAAAAAAAATTTGTTTAAACAAAGTTATTGTTTACGAAATAAATTTGTATATAACCTTCTGGCAAAGGGTATTACAGAATAAAAATGGGTCATTGTATGGGTGATCAAATGAATTCTGTTGCTTATATTTACATTGATTTACCTTACGTTTATTACAAAGCTCACTTGCTCACGAATATGACGATTTGGCCGTCAAGTAATGTACTACATTTTTCTTACATTAATTGCTACTGCATTAATAGAAAGAAAAAGGAATTGCTGAAGAGAATCAAATATACAATATGCAAGCAAAACAAATAATAAGCAAATGTCAATAAAACAAAATTCTAACTATGATGCAACTAATCAGACAACCTCTTCCCTACCATAAGAACAACTTCAGAAAAAAATAACATGCGTTTTGTTTGTGTACCATTTCTGTCAAACAGACACCACCGCTAGATTTACAGAAAAGAGGTGAACAGAGTTAACGCTGATTTGCTATCTCGTTTTGGCTGCCTTTCAGCTCTGTTTTCTCTTGAGGGTTTAACGATTCAGTCAATAAGTCTACCTTATTAGTTGTATCATGATTCTAACTGGGGGTCTGCGTTAGCCATGAACTTGGTATGAACACGATGACGAACATCGCTCAGGGCTAATGAAGACCGGTCTTGTTTCGGGCAGCGATGGTCGCCATGAAGTTAGACATGAAACATCATTTTCTGTTTAACAGTTTAGATCTCATGAAAAATACCACAGAAAAGAGATCAGAAAGGATTGAAAAATAAAAAGAAAACTTGTTGAATAGAACTAAAAATACAAAAGTTAGAATACTGAAACACACCAAATATATGAACGAAGTAAACACTTCGCCACATCAAATATTATGAATAAATTGCACACCCGTGTTCTACATGTACAAAAACATGAGCAAATTAATACTGTTGCTGTGCCGGCGTCATGTTCATGTCATGCTCAAGTTGGTAGCTGGTGCAGACGCCGAGTAACTTTTTTTATTCGCATTTTTAAGTGTTGTCCACTTTTTAGTCACAAGAAAACGCTACAAGGTTAAAAAGGGAAATTTTAAATTAGTAAAATTGTTTAGCACTGCAGTTACACGATCAAGTTTTGCTATCAAGTTTTTTTCACATACTGCTTATCAAAATTCAATAAACTGATAGCTGTGACGTAGGCTGCACGCGATTTCATAACAATTCGTTTTCAAGATGCCGTCAAGAAGATAATTGAAAATAGCTGCTTCAATAAAAGTACTATCAGAAATAGAGAAAATAAAAAAAGAAGAAAAAACCAGAGGGCAGAGAGGAAATACTGGGTGAAGCCCTTATTAGTAAGGAGGTTGGTAAATACTTACCCCCTAATTCATAAAAATTATTACAGGCTTATAAGACTGTTATTTGACATATTTGTATGGAAAATCTGTCAGATAAGAGCTTTATAAGCCTGTTATAATTTTTATGAATTAGACGGTTAAAAATTATAGCGAATGTAGATATGCTCTACATTCGCAGCACATCGTTATATTTCTTCGTTTTGCACGTAAACATTTTTAATTCTATTTTTAAGCTTGAATCTGTTTAATTTTTATCACTTTTAATTGCAACTTTCAAACAAAACAAAAAAATATTTGCAGACAGAACGAAAAAAAATTGTTGTCAGCTGTTTTCTTGATTGTAACTTGATGCTCTCTATGGAAAGCAAAAATTGTCATCAAGTTTGCATCAATTTTCAAAATTGTGAGTGTATTAGTAAAAAAGTGTGAATGTATTAAAACTTGAAAGGCAAAACTTGATCGTGTAACCCCCAAGTAAAATCTTTCGATATCATGCTTCAAATCTCAAGTTGGCAACTTTACCATATGTTTTGTCGATGAAACCGGTAAAACTGTTCAATGTTTGGTATTTATAAGCTTTTCTATTTGCACATGGCATATGGAAATTATTACATTTGCCTTGTTCTCCAAAATGTGAGCAACGCAGGTAAAAATATAACGTCATATGTACTTAACGGCTCAGAAAAATAGTCAACTAAATCGCCAAAGAAGTTTATAAATCACCCCATCTGACAGCACTGACAGCAGGCAAAGAAACGGACACACAAACACATGCACTCACATCCAATTGGATTAATGCTTGAACAACCAGCCGTACATGTATAGAATGAAGAAGAGCAAAAACAAAACTACGGCAACAACAACAGCCCATTTTGATAAATAAAATTGATAGCATTCTAAAATTGACAAAAACAAAACAACAATTTGCATTTTTTATTACATACATATAAATTTTAGCTGGAATATGCACTTTTCAATACATGCATTTCAGTACATGTGTAATTCTTGCAACGAAATAACCTACAAAAACTGATAGAATTTTTCTTTAAACACTCACTTTTTTTGCATGTGATATTCAGAAGAGAAGGATAAACAATTTTATTCTTTCTGCTTTTTCTTTTATGCCGTCACATTGATTTTTTGCACATTTCTGCTTTTGATCTGGCAGCTTTTGCTTTTTTTTGTTAAGATTCACTTTAACTTGGGGGTTACACGATCAAGTTTTGCCTTTCAAGTTTTAATACATTCACACTTTTTTACTAATACACTCACAATTTTGAAAATTGATGCAAACTTGATGACAATTTTTGCTTTCCATAGAGAGCATCAAGTCACAATCAAGAAAACAGCTGACAACAATTTTTTTTCGTTCTGTTGCAAATATTTTTTTGTTTTGTTTGAAAGTTGCAATTAAAAGTGATAAAAATTAAACAAATTCAAGCTTAAAAATAGAAATAAAAATGTTTACGTGCAAGACCAACAAATTTTATACTTTTATTTTTTCATTGATTTTCATTAAATTTATTAATTTTAAAAAGAGATATACGGCCATATGCATAATAATTATTGTGAGTTTATTAAGCTCTTATTTGATGTATTTCTACGGAATATTTGTCAAATAAACGTGTAATAAAGTTTCAATAGTTTTTATGAATATGGGTGTTAGAGTATATCATGATTATATTTAAATAGTTAAAAAAATATTGATTTAGAATCTGAATTAGTTTCTGGGTTTAATGTAGAATATAGAAGAGGAGGCTTTGCTTTAATTTTTTTAGCAGAATATGCAAGAAGCTATTTTTAATTTTCTTCTTGACGGCATCTTGAAAACGAATTGTTATGAAATTGCGTGCAGCCTACGTCACAGCTATCAATTTTATTGAATTTTGACAAGCAGTATGTGAAAAAAACTTGATAGCAAAACTTGATCGTGTAACTGCAGTGTAAGAAATGTTCTTATCATTTCATGTTAATTAAAACATAAAGCCTTTTATTTTCTTTTAAATTATGCCCTTTTATTAATACATACATTTACTTTATTAAAATTTTATTGGAAATTCACTAAATTGGTTTCTTTTCTTCTAAACTATTTTCCTGATGAACAACAACACCCGCTGTTGTTGTCACACCGAGCCGTTTGTTAGAATATACACGCAGCAACTGCTGCAATTTTCATTTCATGTTTTCAACAAAGAGCATTCATTGCTTATTTTGAGCAGAACAAATTCAAGCAAACAACCACAAAAACACACCACTTTTGCGCCAAATACAAACACACAAGCAACTTTACAAGAGAATTATTTAGCTGACCAGCAGCTACATATGTATGTTGTTCTGTTCACTCTGAAAATTATTTCTCTTCAATTTTAATACTCCCCTAAAACAATGATAGTGCACAATGTCTCTTCACATACATATTATTTCGCATTAGAATTCAGCGACAGTGTGACCAATGTGTGCTCATACTCAGATTTTCCTACCGTTAAAAGGAAAAGGGTGTGTGCCTCAAAATGTGGACAAGTTTGTCCTCAGTACTGACAGAAGAGCGATTTCACCCCTATTGAGGAAAATAAAATTTCAAGCAAGAAAATATTACCAGAAATAATGCGATGTAACGAAAAATTGCCGCATATTGTAGAGGAGGAAAAGTTTGTCCGATTTTGCCGCACTCAGAAGATTTTGTCAGTAAAATTAATTGAAAACACTCTTTAAAATAAATGAAACTTCATTGAGAAACCGTTCTACTTATATTTCATTTAAATTTATTTATTACTTCATTTGAATTTAAATGTTAAAAAAATTTACGCAATCCAATCGGTAAAAATAAATGCAAAAACAGAACATGTAGAAAAGCTTTCATATAAACAGAGAGCAACAGTCTTCTGAGATGACAAATATCGTCCAAGACTGCAAAAATATCATTGCTTTGGTTAATGTTAATTAAGTATACAAACAGAAACTAAAATTGCGTGAGCTTTGGTTGCCGAGTGGTTAAAGCGGCTGTGCCAAAATTGTGAAATTTGACACGTCCAAAATTCATAGGGTGCTGATGAAGGGTGTTTGCTACCCAGAAATAGCCGGTTGTCCACCTAGCAAATAAATTTTACTTTTCTTTACTTAATTGATATTGATTTAAAAGTAGTGAAAACCCAAGGGTTGAACTTGAGCCTGAAAAAGTAATTTAATATAAATGTATTACAACACAGAAGTTCAATAACAAAATTAAAATTTACAGTAAAAAAATAATTTTATTTTTCCTTTATTCTAACTGTCAAATAATTCAAGCGTAATCAACTTGTAAAAAAATTTTTTTTCTTTGATGGTCATTTTAAAGCACCTGTACAAATTAGTTAAAATTAAAATTTCATTCTTCGCTAGTGTAATGACCAAGTGGTCCACACTATTTCTAGTGTCGTATTTTATAAATTTATTTTTGTAAAATACTTTCAATAAATAAATAAAAATAAATAAAATTTCATTCTTTTTTAAAGGTTTTGTCATTTAAAAATAACTGCACTGATTACTTCTACAATAAACTGCGGTAAGTTGCTGCAAAAATATTCTGAGTGTATTAATGTCTCATGAGCATTCACCTAGCAATTGAACTTGGCAGCACAGGTGATTGAATGTTTGTTATATTTTGTTTACAGAAATATTCTCAATATTTATTGCTTTTATGCAAATCGATTGTTTATGTTTAAAGTAATTTTTGTACTTGTTTTTCATTTATAAAAAATGCAAATTTGGCAACCAAGGGTGTTTCTACCGCATCAAAATGCACATGTAAGCTGAATCCATACAAGGTGAACTTGGTAGCACAGGTGATAATTTTTTTGCCTTGCATCCCATAGCTTTTAAATGTCAAATTTTTATCTCTTTGTTTACAAATGGATATTTTATTCTAAAGATATTTGGTGGTATTGGAATTTTGCGAAAATACTATTTTTGTTTTCGTAGTGTTTAAGGCACAAACATAACTTTTAGTACTTGACAAATATTCAACATTTGACCACTGAAATCACTTTACACTAATTTCACCTTGCGTGTATCTTTGTAAGTTGTCCGGCGAATTTTCAATATCAACTCTGATCAATAGTGTAGCATTGAGAACATTATAGAAGGAGAACTGCAAGCATGGCGGCTCAGTCAAGGCAAATTTTTGGCCAATTGATCATAGCCAAGTATGAGTCACTCTCAAAGTTTGTGAAATTATGAACTTGTGGACCGGACCTTTTGCCGAGCTGTTGCTTCATTTCGGGCTGATAAAATCTTAATAAAGTCATCAGAACGTACTAGCCAATTTTGGTTTGCTATCATCGATAACAACACATTCTCGGGGTGGGAAAATTACGCGTTATTTTCTATGATCGGATGAAGGACGTGTTATACGTCGTCCAGCAACTGACGAATCTAAGATTCTGTAGTGGAAAAAGTGGCCACTTCCGTGAATCGCTAGTGGTTGGTTTTTCACCAGAAATCAGAGTGGCGTATAAACTTTCACAATGAACTCAGCCAAATTTTTCAATATAATCGAGCGGAGGATTCGAGACGCCATTGTTAGCCAAAGCGCTGTGACAATCGCGCCGGACTTTATTTACCTTTCGATTTCCATTGAATTCTCCGTTATGAACAGCTCGAACCAAGCGATACAAATAAAGCTAATAAAGCCTTTTATGTTGGCTGGCATTTCTCCCATTGGAATGCGTTCAAGCCCTACATTCGGCAAAAAAAAAAACTTAAAACAAATTTTTATCAGTTATGCTGGAATTATCGAAGTATTTCCTTAACTTTTTTGCGAGCTTTCATTTTCTGTTATTAGGGTTCTCTACATTAGGGTGGTAGCAATTGAGATCAGATGGGTATGTACTTTAACGGTATATTGGAGGTCAATTACTGTTGAAGCAATATATCCATTGGTCTCCTCGAAACAAAAACATCGATATATCATACTTTAAGATCCGACTGCATATGGCAAAAGTGTAACGAAAAATGCATTTTCGCAACCCCTACATTCGGCATAAAAATAAAAAAAAAATTCGCCACTCTCTTGCAACAATTTACCAGCTCTACTAATAGATGTACTTACTTTTGCTCCACAAATAAAAAAATCATTCACATATTTTTTATTTTTTATTTAAAAATATTTATCAAAAATATTTATTTATGATTTCTATACTCGCAACATACATATAAAAATGTACTTTTATTATTAGTGTTGGACTTACAAGCAAATAACTTTTCTTAAGATTATTAAACTTATTATAAATATATGTATATAAATATATTATTATAAAGACTTGACTTTGATCTCTCTATATTTTATATTTATCTTTCGCAAATGCCTGCAATTTTGAATTGAAAACAAACAAAAAAACACATAAATTTGCTTTTGCTCAGTGCAGTATAAAAATATGAAGAATGCTTAAAACAATAGTTTTTACAAAATAAAGTAATAACTCTTTAACAGAAATTCAGATATTCATAAACAAACAATGGCAAATGAGTAAAATAGTACCAAGGCGAATCCATTACAGGCGGTTTTGCTCTTGAATTGTCAAAACTTGTGGCAAACGACAGCAAAACTTATCGCAGCTCGGGGGAACAGCTTGAAATGAATTGGCATGCGGCCATCTGCCATGTATACAGTTTTTTTTGTTTGTATGTTGTACGCATGCTACAATTAATAAGGTAGCTGAATCAGCTGACTGACGTAAAACTGTCAAGAAACAGAGATGACAGGTAGCAAAAATGAGGTAGCAAAACATCGTAGCCTGTGTTCATCTCTTGTCCGTAAATGCTGTAAAGTTTGCAGCAGTGGTGTTTTTTTTCTTCATAGTTTTCTGAAGTTGTACAAAATAAAACGCATAATATTTTTCTTGAATTTGCATTTATTGTGGGGAAGAAGCAAGGCGAATCCATTACAGGTGGCCGCATCCCAATTCGCTTCTACATTTTTCCCCGATTTTATCTTCTGAGCTGTCAAAGCTGATAGCAAACGACAACACAACTTATGACGTCTCGAAAGAAATTGTTGAAACGAATTGAATTGCCACCACCCAAGGCGAATCTATTACAGGGACCCGCATACCAATTCGCTTCATCATTTTTCCACGATTTTATCTTCTGAGTTGTCAAAGCCGATAGAAAACGACAACAAAAGTTGTGATGTCTCGAGAGAAAATGTTGAAGCGAATTGAATTGCGACCACCTATACTTGATTCGCCTTGCCACCACCCATACTTGATTCGCCTTGTTCGTTGTTTAATAAAAAGTTGGCCTCGATTTTAATGTAAAGATTTTTGATGGTAGAAAAATTTTGTGATAAAATTTTTTTTTGTTTTCGTAGTGTTTAAAGCACAAATGTAACTTTTGCTTAGGGCTTAGCAAATGTTTAGACTTTGACAACTGAAATCGCTTACACTAACAAAACGCATGTGTTAGTTTGTGTGTGTTGTGCGGCGAATTCTCCAGCGAATTCGCCTGCTAATAAATTCGCCGTGCACAGAAACAAAACGCATGTTATTTTTCTTGAGGCTGTTCGTATTGAAGGGAAGAGGTTACTTTATTAGGTGTACGGCGAATTGAATTGCACTAACCTTGAACGAAATCGCTTTGGTATCAAGCCTTAGCAAAGACTATTTATTAGCAAAAGCTTAAAACACAAATCCCTTAATTTATACTTATAAAAATGTTCTTACTTCAACTGTCAGGCGAATTAAACTAGATGAAGTGGGCTTGCTATATCAAAATATTTTTTCTCTTTTTACTAGCCATCAAGGCGAATCAACTACAGGTGGTCGCAGTTCAATTCGCTTCAACATTTTCTCTCGAATTGTCATAAGTTTTATTGTCATTTGCTATCAGCTTTGACAACTCGGAAGAAAAAATCGTGGAAAAATGTTGAAGCGTATTGGGATGCTGGCACTTGTAATGGATTCGCCTTGCTAGCCATCTTCTCTGCTGTGAGAGTGTGTGTTCAGATCTTTCAGGGCGAATTCCGATTTTGACACAATACAAAAATATTTTGCACTAACAACATGTATGGGAGATTTTCACCCAATTTAATTCGTCTTGTTTAAACTGCAGGTACTTCTTAAATTTTCTAATTATCTTTAACTATATTTACACATGTATGTCTATAGCGATATGCATTAACTTAACTAACAATTAATTAATATGTAGGTTGTTTAATTTTTCTTAAATTTATTAAGTCCTATTATACATATGCTTGTGTCTGGTTCCCAGGAAATTTCATTTTATTTGAGTTCTAACGATGTTAAAGCCAAAGTGAGCAGCAGTACAGATAATAAGATAGCAACAAATGGAAATCATGATGGCTTGAGCCTGTTAAATTATGCGTGTGTGTGTGTGTGAAATAGAGCCTCTTTTCTAGGCAAAGGGATAGTTTTGTTATTGAATTAAATATCCTCCAACACTACTCTTTCTTTACTCTTCTGTTTATAAAATTGAACAAACTAAAGTTTTGAGTACTTTCATATGCACAAAGTGTTTTTAAGTACAGTAACTGCATTATCATCAGCATTGTTTCGTTAATCGACTGCCTTATCATTTTCAATGTCTGGCATCTCCAAAAGTGCCCTTTCGCCATTGCACAGAAGAAGTTTCTCTCAGTATTGAACAGAATAGTTTGTCGTTGAAATTTTCAGGCGATGTCTTTAGATTTCTTCTCCTGTTTTGCCACTTTACTCGATTGCCTTATCGTTTTCAATGTCCGGCATCTCCAAAAAGTGCCCTTTCGCCATTGCACAGAAGAAGTTTCTCTCAGTATTGAACAGAATAGTTTGTCGTGGAAATTTTCAGGCGATGTCTTTAGATTTCTTCTCCTGTTTTGCCACTTTACTCGACTGCCTTATCATTTTCAATGTCTGGCATCTCCAAAAAGTGCCCTTGCGCCATTGGACAGACAAAACTCCCTCAATACTAGACAAAATTGTGTGTCTTGCCATGCTGTTAAAGGCTCTTTTTTGCGAGGTTGTAGATTGGAGGCTGGCAAAAAAAAAATTGACCACAGTCGTGCAGCCTTCGCGCTATACAGTTGCCAAATGGTAGTAAATAGGTATATGTTTTGAATATAACCTTAAAAATGTCTTTCCCAAATACATATGGCACAGAATCACAAACCTTGTTTCGTACTTACAGAAAGAAAACAGGCGAGACCTCATAACTAATATGCTGCTCCTATAAAAACGAACAGCTTAGGATTAATACTAAAACCAAAATGGGAAAGATGGCGTAAATTTCGGTACGTGGATGACAGGTTGAGATCAGATACGTGATGTCATCCTCTTCATGCTCGATGCCATCACGCGTAGGCACTTCGACGACCACAATTTCATCGGACAGAAAACCAATGGAGAATGTGCAATTGGTGACATTGACACAGACCTGTTGATTGTTTAGATTTGAGTACTCAAAGGTGGGCTTGTAAATATCGAATATGGCATGTATGTCGTTGCGCACCATATCGTTGTCGGAATAGAATATATAATAGTAATAGCCGTCAGCATCTATTTCATGTATGGACAGCATGCGATGTGAACCATTCTCCAAGAAATGAGGATTCAAGCAATCGGCCATGGGTGGGAAATTGCCAAAGGAGAGCTTATTGGTTTTGAAGCACTCGAGTAGACCGTTTTCGAAACTCGAAATCGAATTGGACTCATCGGTTTGGGTGAAATTCATGGCATTGCCGCCATGCGTATACTTACGATCATATACATGATCTCGTTTGGGTCGATGATGTTTGTACAGCAGATCGTAGACTTGTTGTTTGCGTTGCTCACGATATTCTGCATGGCGGGCCATGAAGGCATTATGTTCGGCTTTGCGCCTGTGCCTGGGTAGATTAAAACTATTTTCTTTTGTTGACATTTTTCGCACAGCATCAATATCCTCTGCACTGGTTTTAAGACTATTATTAATATTTTCTCTTTGTTTGATAGAATCGAGAGAAGCTTTTTTCAATTTTTTCCGACGTGCTTTCAGCGTTTTAGGCAATTGTGTTGTGGTGGTGGTGGTGGTGGTGGTTGAAGAGGAGTTGAAATTATCTACGGCATAATCTGCATAATAGTTGAGATCTTCGGCCAAATCTTCGCCTCCTTTGTTTTCTAATTCCATTAAATGTTCTGAATTTTCGCTGGCATTAAAGCGTGATGTCTTATTAGCTAATTCATCGCTACGTATATTTTCGCTTATTATTTCCAAGTCTTCAAAAAATACCTTAACCTGTTCATGGCCTTGAGCCCAATTGGCACCAAACTTCTTCTTGTTGTGATCCAATAAGCCGCAAGTATCCAGCTCTCGGGCCCCTTTAACCACCAGCATACGAGCACCGTCGTAGCGAGAACAAAACTTCAACAGCACTCTGGCCCCTTTGAGCAAATAAAAGCCCCAATATTCAAAAGTATCATCGGGCAAAGTCATGGACTTTTTCAATCTTATGTGTTTGTGATTTGTGGAAATTTCCGGACGACTGGCCAATTGAAAAGCATTAAAGTTGCTGCTCATTTTGAGAGAGTGCTGCTGGCAAAATAGTGACGAAATGCCATCTCGTATCTCGATAATATCCGATTCGGCCACCGGATAAATAACATCGGCAAACACCGTTCGGCGCAAATACAAGGGTATTATAATCAAGGTGGCCGGTAAGATTACAATTAAAATGCAAAATATTAGAACCCTTTTCACGCCATGCATCTCTTGAGCCTCTGCAAAGAAACAAAGTAAAACAGGTTAAGAAATCACACACACACACACACAAAAACACAAAGTTTAGTTTGGACACCTTCAAAGTGATACTCTGTGGTTCGAACTTTATAGTTTGCTATCATTTCCATATTGCAGTTGTAACTTTTCCCCCAAAATATCGAACAAGATCAGGAAATTCCGTTAAGTTCTTTAACGCTCGATCTCAATGTTTGCAACAACTTTTTACTAATGATCCCGATTCTTCAAGCAATTGTGTCTACTTGATAAAAAAAATTATCATGCTATTTCCCTCTCTCTCTCTCTCTCTCTCTCCCTTGACTTTATATCAAAAGCTTATTATCAGTCATTATCAAACACCAAATCAAACAAATTAATTACCTGTGTTGGTTTAAATAATTTAAGTTCTATTTACGCTATCGTTGCTGTGAAGTGTTTTTGTTTTTTTTTCTTCTTTTCCTTCAGAATGCTGCTCATCTTGTGGATAGTTTATGACTTTTATTTTATGAGAGCGCGGGCAAATAAATTTATTTATGAGTGCAAGATTAAAATTATTATGTGTATTTTGTTGTAATCAACAAACTATGTATGTGGGTTAATTTGAAAGCGCTGCCCAGCCGCTCACAAATAGTGCGAAACAAAATCACCAACAACTAGATGCGGTAACTTTCACACACACACAACAATCGTATCGTTAAAATAATTGTACGGCTACTTTCAAAGCATAGAGGCCCAATGTAGTAGTATTGGTGAGAGTGACAAAATAACACTGGAAGAAAACAATTTGCTATTCATTTTATTTAGTCGTCAACGAGATTGTGACACATGTGTGGCGGGTGTTGTACATATTTTAGTAATACTCTTGGTACCCAGTCTGAAATATTTTGAAATAAAAAGATTTTCCCTCAATTAATCATTGTTGATCTTGCAATTAAAAAGTAATGAAATCTTCTATGGATACTCTCATTGCAGTTACGCAATAAAAGTATATTTCTCAAACTAGAAGAATTCAGCTTATTGCGTTTTTTTGAGCAAATATAATTCATATCTGAAAATATTTGTTCGCAAAGATACGTTGAGGGAAATAAAGATAAATATTTCAATGAAATCTTCTTTATTTCGGGATATATTGTACCATCCAGATTTTGCCAGACTTCTATATTGATAAAACTATCAGGGAAATCTAATTCACTTCGAAGAATAATAAGTTCTGTTTGGATTGGAAATTCGTACCTTAATATATCGCATTTAAAAGGGTTTGGAAAAATATTCAATAAATGCTTAATATTATCAAAATCCTTGTCGTAAATAACAGAAGTTTTCGGAAAGTCCGAAAAGTCTGCAGAATCAATTTGAGCTGCAAGTAAAAGTAGCTGAGTTTTAAAATCCGAAAGAATTTTCAACATAATCATATACATGCTCATGAATCATAAACATGTTCACTGACAGCAGTCTCGATGACGATTAAAATGTAAAATAACACACAGAAGTTCTTCAAGTGTAGTTTGTCTCTCGCACTCAACATGGTGATTTCCTATTGGTTGATTGACGATCAAACAAAAGAGCGTAAGTATACGTGTTAGTTTAATTTGCTGATATCAGCCACTACTGGGCATCTATGTTTCAAAGCGAATTTACAACATTAACATTCTCCCAGGAGTTTTGACAATTCAAGAGCAAACTTTTCGGCGAAAATGTGTTGATGCCAATTGAAATGGTATGAGTTTGCCTTGAATATTTAATCGAATTTGTTGTTAGAAATTAGTTTTTAACGGTCTTCGCTTTCAAATAAAATCAGCTGTTACTTTTGCTGTCTATCATTATCATTATTGTAACCACAAACATTTGCTTATTGTGTGTTTAGCCTTACTGGCTTCGAACCCAGGCCATGACTAGTTTTATGCTGGTTTTAAGCAGCAGCGCATAGCCATTATGTCAAGATGAAGGTTCTCTTTTCTGAAGAAGCTGGGGTAATAAAATTAATTTGATTCTGGAAGCCGAAAAGAGCAATAAAAGTATATAAAGTGCATCACATAACCGGTTATCCATTTTGCGGTTTCAAAAGTAAACATAAATAAAACACATAAAAAAATATTTTTTTTCATTACATTTCTTTTTTATAATAAAGTTTGACCGTTGACATTATGTGTGAAACACTATACCATTTAAATGACCACCAGGCGAAGTATTGCCAGCATTGATTCTTTTGAGGTAATTTGCGACCACTTTTTGACACATATTGGGAGCGGTATCTTAGCCGTGTTTAAGTGCTCAAGAGTTAAAGGTTTATCTGCATAAACACGGTCTTTCGCGTAGCCCCATAAAAAAAAGTCTAATGGTGTCCAATCGCATGATCTTGGTGGCCAGTTGATATCGTTACGACGAGAAATTACGCGACCGGGAAATGTCTTTTGCAATAAAGCCCGATTCGCTCGAGTTGTGTGGCATGTGGCACTGTCTTGTTGATACCACTTATTCTCCAAGTCGCATTCTTCAATAGCAGGCAAAAAAAGTCGGTTATCATATGACGATAACGCTCCGAGTTGAGGGTGACAGTCGTTCCATCATCGTTTTAGAAGAAGTAAGGTAAGTGAGAAATATGCTTCATGGCTGAAGAAAATTTTGTTTGACAAATCGCCGTCCACCGCCTGTTCTGGTGAGGGGATTAGTTGTGAGGGGATTAGTTGCATCATGCACCCACCTGTCTTAAAGTCGCCTTGACCTGTACTAAACTAACTATAATGCCTATAACTACTGCTAAGCTCTCCGATTTAAGAACCTCTGCCTTTAGCGACATGAACGCATAAAAACTGCCATACAACTTATGATTTAATCTATTTTTTTTAATACTTTATTATTTAAACAATTTTATAAGTTATTGTTGATGATAGTTTTGTTTGCAACTCAATCATGAAATATTTTTTTTTCGTAAATGATTTGTAAAACTAAGAAAAATTAAAACAATTTTTTGGACTTTAACTTAAACTTTGACAAGAAATTCAAATATTTGCCACACAAATTATTCAACTCAATTAACAGAGCGCCAATCTATCAAGCAAATGAAAGAACATTTTATTATAACTTGGAGTTTTGGGGTCGTATCAAAGGGTGGGGCGGTTGGGGGGGAGTGTTAAAAAAACGCAAACAACATTAATTGTTGTTATTTGCTTTTCAAGCTGAGCAAATATTTTTTTAAATAAAAAATATTTATGTAAATATTTTATTATCACAGCTAATTTAATATTGATGAGACGACACTATAGTTCTTTTCAAATGCTGATGCCCTACACAACAAGTGTTCAGCCAATAATAAATTTGTTATTCCGATTGAAATTTCCACAATTTTCATTAAACATCCATTGAAGTATACAATGAGGTTGGATCGATATTGTTGCTACCACTTTTCGATAGCTGTTGGCATGAGAGGACAACAATTTTAACTACAATGGATCAAAAAAATTGATTATTTTTCAGGTGTTCGATTTTCAATTATTTTTTTCTATTTGCACCAAAATAATAGGAGAAGCTGATACAGCTCTAGATTCATGCAGAACTCCTCTAGATTGAGGAAAAATTAAGATTCTGACAAGCGTGATTTAGGAACATTAGAATATCAGATGACTAACATGTGTCAAGGTGGTAGAACAGTTACTGAACTCTACCAAGGTATTTACCAACACTTGTCCCTAATTCTTGATAAAGTATCATGCATGGAATTGGACACAGCTAGTTTATCTGCTATGACTTATTCTTACAGGGAAAAAGCCTTAGACACCTTTATACGAGGACTCAGAGGTGACTTACCCAGATTATTGTGTGTTAGAGAACCCTCTTCTCTACTTTAAGCTTTGAATATGTGCTTGAAATTGGAAAATATGAATTTCCGCCAAAATTACGAACAAAGTGCAAATAGAACAGCCATTCACACAAAGCCTTCACGGCAACGGTTCTATCCCGAGTTGGCTCATATACCAACGCATTATAATAGACACCAACCTCAAATCTTTAACCAAAATTTTCATAGACATAATCCAAATTTTGTTCCATTCAACGGACCAAAACAATTTAATCAACATTTCAATAGATTTAACCAAGTCCCTCATGCACAAAATCATTCTAACGAGTTTAGGAATAATTACTCCAATACTTTCCAGAAACCAACTCCAATGGAGATAGATGATTCTAAACAGTTCTAAACAGAAACAGCCATACCCCGTTGTGTTGGAAAAAATATTGATGAGAAAAGACATTATCGGGGGTTGGTCATACATTAGTGTGATGGGGAGAACATTTCATTATCCAGGCGCCTAAATAAGGGCCCCTAACTTAACAGGACTAACCAGTCGCAACGTGACCGGAGTCTAATATATGATAAGTCCCCAATTTCCAATACACCAATTGGAAATTTGGGTGCCCCGGAAACGATTTGTTGGATATATCGTGTGTGAATTGCTAAACCAAACTGAGAATAAATCACTTGCTAGCTGTTAAATCGGTCACCATCTTGAACAGTAATGCCAACTTAAAGTTCTATACATCAAAAAAAAAAAAAAAAAATAAACACCCTTTATGTACGCAAGCAGCTGTGATTTCCAACAACTTATGGCCGTTATCAGCGACACAGTCTACTAATGTTTCTTAAAATGCTAATTATTTTTATTTGAGCAGCACACACAGTTTGAAACGGGGTGACATACAGAAATATATGTATAATGTATGTATGTACGTACAAGCGAACAGCAAGCCGATTAAAAACTGCTGCTATTTTCTTATCAAAAAATTAAAGCAATTGATTTTGCTGTTGAGAAAATCTGTGAAAAACAAGTAAGAGTGCTGTATGTGGCAGAACCAAGTACATATTGTGCAATAATTTGGCAGGCGGAATAACAATTCTGTATTGATATTCCCTAGATATATACGTATATGCTGAATCGAACTTTCCGATTTGATGGAAAACAAAGCACATAAAATTCAGAATAATATACGAACACCCATATTCATAAAAACTATTGAAGGTTTATTACACGTTTATTTGACAAATATTCCGTAGAAATACGTCAAATAAGAGTTTAATAAACTTACAATAATTATTATGAATGTGGCCTGAAATCTTTAGCTGAGTCCATAGAACGATCCACTTACATAATACAATGTATAAAGATGACTGACCCTGGCTACGCCTCAAGTGATTCATATGCTGGGTCCAATTTCAGCATACTCTCTCCAACATATGGGTCGTTCTCTCCACAGTCACAGCTATCAATTTTATTGAATTTTTACAAGCAGTATGTGAAACAAAACTTGATAGCAAAACTTGATCGTGTAACTGCAGTGCAAGGCAATTTTAAAATGACTTATGTTATTTGTTGTTTGTCTGTTTACATTGTATATTGTGAAAAAATTAATCTAATTGAAAAACTTTTTGTAATGAATTATCTTCTTCATTACAGTTTTCGGAACGTTTGCGCTTTGCACTTTCCTTGTTTTCCATTTTTAATTATAGTTAATGTTCAAAATTTTACTTTCTTAAAAATTTTCGTAGCACATTAAATAGTGATATAAAAACAAAACAAATAAACTAAAACTCGTTATTCGAGTAATTTTTTTTTAGCTCATAAAAGTTGTTTAAAGAATTTACTTTCATTTAACTTTTAATATGTTCTATTTTCTTTTTTTTATTAAATCTCGAGTTTTAATAAATTCTTTAAATCATTTAAGAAGTATTTTTCTTAAATGTAACATAAGCATTGTTGCGTATTCGGTTATTGTTAAAAAAGTAGTTATTGTGTTGCATCATTAACACTAAAATGACAAGTAAAAATAATAGTGTTGCCGTATTATACTGAATAAATTCGATAAAATAGTTTTTGATTAAACAACTGATTATGAATACAGTTTTTGAAAAACTGCTTTTTAAGAGATAAAATCATTTTAACTAAAAATTTGTTAAATGCTTATGAAGATTTTGCTATGAATACAGGCCGGCGGAGTTTGGTTTGATGGGTTAAATTTTCGTGCATCCTCAAAGTATGCTACAGGTATTGCATATGAAGTAACTTTTCATCTCTGCGAAAGAGATTTACCAGTGTGGCCAGAACAGTTAAAAAGTTGCAAAAATTGCAAGTGAGTGACAGATTGTTTGACATCATGTGTCAAATATTGGGAAATTTTTAATTTTAATTATATATTTCATTTCATATTCTTATGTTACTTCCGATATTTTATTTGTTTTTTGGCTTAAAATCTTTTTTATTTATTTTTTATTGTCAAATTTAATTTCAATATTGCCAACCAAAAATAATTTTTGCTATACATACACATATGTACATATATTTTGTTGAAAAAAAAAAATATATTTCATAATATAAGAAAAAGTAAAAAAAAAACTCTTAAGCAAAATAATATATTTTTTTCTATGAGTTCGTGGTGGCTACTTTTCATTCTTGGTGAATGACAAAGAAGCCCAGAAATATAAGAATGAGGCACTAATAACGTCTTGTTGCAACAAACTTAATAATCTTGCAACTCAAAATATGTTATGGGTTCCAGGACACGAGGGGCATAGTGGTAATGAGATGGTGGACATGTATGCCAAGTAAGTGGCGGAGAGGACTTTTATTGAACCCTGTTCATCTTTCGACTTCAATAAAAATCTAGTTAAGGAAGAAATAGAATAAATAAATTTAGTCAAGTACAAGGCAGGCTCGCACACTTAGGGCTCCGTACGTACATATGTATGTGTAATGTATAATGGAATGGCATATGTGAATATATTATATTGTATAAATTTCATCTCTCTGTCTCTTACAGCTTGAGAGTTACGTTTAGTTGTTATTTTAAGTTGTATGGGGACACCTGGTAGTTTTCGACTTGTTGTTGTTGCTATTTGCTGTTGTAAGGCATCTGGGAATACATACACTGTGCGATTTTCGGCTCTCTATCTCTTACGGTTCGAGAGTTATAGCTGTTACTCTACATTGTAAAGGGACACCTGGTAGTTTTACAGCTGTTGCTGTTTTTAGCAACTGTTGTTGTGGAGCATATGTGAATACATATATTATGCAAATTTCATCCCTCTGTCTCTCACGATTCGAGAGTAACGGCTAATTGTTACTTTACTTTGTATAGGGACACCTGGTAGTTTTCGACATGTTGTTGTTCTTAGCATTTGTTATTGTAGGACATATGTGAGTACATATATTGTGCACATTTCATCTGTCTGTCTCTTACAGTTTGGGAGTTACAGCTAATTTTTACTTTACGTTGCATAGGGACACCTGGTACTTTTCGACTTGTTGTTGTCTTTAGCATTTTTTATTGCAGGGCATCTGTAAATACATACACTGTGCAAATTTCAGCTTTCTATCTTTTACGGTTCGAGAGTTATAGCTAATTGTAACTTTTCGTTGTATGGGGCCACCTGGTAGTTTTCGACTTGTTGTTGTTTTTAGTATTTTTTGTTGTAGCGGCAAGGTGCAACAACATCCTGTGAACATTTCAGCTCTCTAGCTCTTACCGTTTCGGAGAATGGACACTGTGACGGACGGACGGACGTACTACTTTGGGTAATAGGGTTCCGTTTCACTCTGGTGAGTGCGGAACCCTAAAAATGGACAACAGCCATCATAAAGAAACAATGGAGTAACACAGACGGTCAAGTGCATTAAAAAAATGTCTAAGCTTTCATGCTAGTAGAGCAGAATTCGCGCTCAAACTGGACAGAAAGGACGTGAGACTACAGGCGGGAATACTTACAGCTGAAACAAGCACCAGAATGGTTTAATCAAATACAGATACATGCAGATTCTTTGGTGTGGAAGAGGACTTAAAGGAACACTTGACCGCAAACTGCATGGCACTTGGACATAAAAGAAACAGGCTGCCGAATAGCTATAGACTGGAAGAAGACTTGAAAAGGCTTCCATTCGAGGAGCTGCTGCAGTTGCTAGTGGTTGGTATTCAATCCGTAAGGAGCAACTATGACCGCAGTGCAAATAGCTCAATGCGGTCGTATCCCACACCTTACATTCCATTAATGCCATTTTCAAATGATTACTTTGAGTAGGACAGAATTCTATTAAAATTTCCAGTAATTTCCACTTAATGAATGGCTCCATTGTGTGGGTTGGCGAGGCATAGCTCCTGCAACAGCAGGTTAGTTGTAGCAAAATATGCAAGCGTATTATAAATATTTGTACGAATGTACCAGCTGCTCCAAAAAAAAAAAAAAAAAAACAAAACACTACTTGTCCACAATTTGCTTGAATGTTTACACATGCAAAATGTGTACAGCAAATTATAATAGTGCTTGCTGATTTCTATGCATAACTGGCGATTTAATTTCTATTTTACTTTTTATTTGGAAGCTCTTGTCAAACATTTGGTTTAGCGATACATATGTATTGTTTTTGAGCAAAGCATTGATGCTTTTCTTTTTGAATGGATCTAATCAGACAAAAATTCACGTGAGCTATTTCATTTCGCTTTACGCTACACCCACCCGCCACCAGCCAACCAGCTCTCACTTGGCATCTGTTTTTGAATGAAAAGTTCAAGCGATAAAATCATTCTCACATTGTTAACGATCTTGACCGTCATTTTCTATTTGTTCTATTTTTGTCAGTCTATTTGCAGTCGTACATACATACATACATACTTTAAATATGGTCTTTGCACATTTCTTGTTAATTATGATTCAGCTGTTTCATACTGACACTTGTATGCCTCCTAAGAAAATGTGCAAATCAATATTACATGTACATACATACATAATACAGTAGAACAAAGCATTTACGAACCAGACGGCACACAAGGATCATGAAATTCAATCGATTGATCTGCAAGCGATACCGAGGACAAGTCGTTTGTGCTTGTTTTTAGAGTTGCATATACTATTCTCATCGATGAGCTCTCTTGCACACGGTCAAGTAAGCCCAAAATAGATTTTGAACCACCGGCCCAAATATGGGGTATAGATATTAAGCAGATCGGATGGAGTGAAGTATATCTTATGCCGTTTCAAAAAACCTACACACTCCAATTATTCGTTTGCGTCGTGAAAAATGTGTTCAGTTCAGCGGACATCACGCTGAAATTTAATTCCAAAAACATTAACACCCATATTCATAAAAACTATAAAATATTGAACTGTATAATGTTGACCTTTAATATTAATATTTATTTATAAAGTGAGTTCAGTAGATAAATTTACACCAAATTTAAATTGATATAGGAATTATTTTATTATCTCCAATATTTCGGCCAACTTTGTTGGTCATCTTCAGGGAGTTACATTTATAATATTTATTTTATTATATTAGTAGTGTCGCCAGTTGTTAACGTTAGTAGGCGAGAAAAGGTACTTACGTTAACAACTGACGGCACTACTAATATAATAAAATAAATATTAAAAAGGTAACTCCCTGAGGATGACCAACAAAGTTGGCCGAAATATTGGAGATAATAAAATAATTCCAATATCAATTTAAATTTGGTGTAATTTCCTGAAGGAAATGTCAGTATAAAATCTCTAATGATTTACTATTGAGATGGTAACCAGTACTAGTGACATATTATACCTCATACAAGGATTTCTTCTGTTGACATTCAACATGTGCTTGTCATAGCAAATCAACTACTGACAAAGGAACTAGTGACTAGGTGGTTCTAATGCGACTATATGACGACCATGGTACTATTGTTTCTCTATAAACATTGTCGCTACCCTGATAGAGTTGTCAGTAGAGAAACTCAATTGAAAAATCAAGAAATAAAATTTGTCTACTCATGTTGTCAACTCAATGGTTTCCTTCCAAATAAAAACTGTTATTACACGATTTTGGTGGGTTTACAAATTTCAACAATCACAACAATGAACAAAAAACTGGAGACACCCTGTTGACAATTTGATAAAAAAAAAGTCACCAATATAGGCGAAAAATGTAGCGAATTGGAGCCACTTGACTCTTGGTTTACTGAAAGCACCTCAATCCGAACTCACTTTATAAATAAATATTATAAGGGGTTGTTCACAAATTACGTAACGGTATAAGTTTTGTTACGATTTGTGACGAGGGGGGGGTTCCGTAAAAATGTTACGTAACAAAAAAATATTATTTATTGTATGCAAAATTTTGATTCGTGTTTTGTATGTTTTATGACTGGATTAATATTTTACCTTTCCATGGACCGATAATTCAAATGTGGCAATTTTTAATCCCTAATTTTTATCAAGAGAATTTTCTTTTAAATTACACGTTAAATACATGAATTTAATTTCTTGAGTTACATTTGTATATACTATGTACATACACATGTACATAAAATGAATCAGAGTTTTCGAGATCTCAATATCTATGCCCTGCATGAGTACACTGAGAGAAAAAAAAGCTTATTTCCTGTCATGATTTTCATAATTTTGTGGATGAATTTTTTCCTTAATTACAAGCTAATGAATTGTTTCATGCTTTTAATGAAAAATCTTTCATTAATACGAAATTATTTTCTGCCACAGAAAAATTACAAATAATCTGATAATGTAGATGAGGCAGCATTGGCGGCCGCGGGTCTCTGTCAACACGGGTAAACCGTGTTGACAGTCACTAAGAAAATTGTGCGACTTTAGTTAACTCATGCCTATACAACTTGTAATATAATTTGTAGGAAGCATACCAAAACAACGCAGCGGCAACGTTTTTTTTAGCTAGAAAGTTCGATTTTGACCAGGTGTTCAACAATATTGTTGGCCACATATAGAAGATTGAAAAGCTGGACAGAAAACAATTCACCTCAATGGAGTATTTTTTTTTTGTATGGGATCCCCTAAGACAAGAAGATAATGGGTGACTATGTTCTTAAAAACTGTTTGAGAGAATAAATTAGGCCTCAGCCATACATGTGACTCCTGCAAAAGCACCCTGGGACTGGTTAAGACAATGGAGGAAAATTACCAAAAATATTTATGTATGGGAACCCCTTAAAGGGGGGAGATAGTGAGTTGGCTTATTGCGTGGAAATCTCAAGAAAGGAAAACTAATGACAGAGTTGGTCATACATTTGGCTTCTCTAGAGGCACATACCTATGGGACCTGTCTGGGACACAAATGGGCCAGTCCCATGACCGACAGCCCGCGAAACATGGGATGATTGGGGGAAAAAAAATGTATGAATGTGTGTTGATTTGTTGCAATGAAATGTCAAGAAGGGATGGCTAAGGAACAATGAAGAGAAAATTTATGAAAATCAGATTTTTATATGGGAGCCTCGTTAATGAATCTATTGTACATATATATGTATGCACATGTATGTAAGACCATGTTGTTTTCGGTTTTATCACTTGTCATTACTAATTCGCGATATCAACAGTTAAACACAACGAACCTTCCCGGCCACCCCTAGCCATTGCAAAAAATAGTAGATAACTTCCACATGAGCCAATTGTTGCAATAAAGAGGAAGATAACACACAAGCTCAGTAAACTAATAAATCTCCCCCTTCCCTCGTTTGGCGAAAGAAAATTATTTCTTGTTAAAACAAAATGCATTTTTGTTTTGAGGCTTGTGTCATTCTGGCAGATGAAGAACAGAATTTGATTTAGGTTTTGGTCTTGCCTGACCTTGTTAGGCTCAAAAAAAATTTCGCTATTGTAATCTTAACATACGCCATTTTTAGGGTTCCGTAGTCATCAGAGTGAAACGAAGCCCTATTACCGAGTCTTCTACGTCCGTCCGTCCGTCACAGCGTCCATTCTCCAAAACGTTAAGGCGAGATAGTTGAACTTTTCACAGCATGTCATTGTACCTTGCCGCTACAACAACAAATACTAAAAACCACAACAAGTCGAAAACTACCAGGTGTCCCCATACAACGTAAAGTAGCGATTAGCCTTTACTATTGAGCCGTGAGAGACAGAGTAATGAAATTGCCATAATATATGTAGTCACTACCAGGTGTTCCTTTAAAACGTAAAATAACAGTTAGCTATAACTCTCGAACCGTAAGAGATAGAGAGCCGAAATTGGCACAGTGTATATATTCCCAGATGCCTTACAACAAAAAATGACAACAACCAGGTGCCCCCATACAACGTAAAGTAACAATTAAACGTAACTCTCAAGCTGTAATCGGCAGAGAGATACAATTTTTACAAAATATGTATGTATTCACATATGCCATTCCATACGTGTACATTACACACACGTACACACACCCTAAGTGTGCGAGCCAGCCTCGTGCTTGACTGAATTTCTTATGTCTAAAATGGGAGCTGATGAGAAGCGTGGCGGCTTCTAAATAGTCGATGTTTCCCCATCGAAAGTTTTAAATTGATTGTTATTTGTTATTTAATTTTCTTTAATTTAACATTAATAAAGAATGTTAATGTCTATCCGGTTTGTAAATGAATGTGCTTAATAATGATATAAAATTGTTACTTAAAAAAATTTTTTTTTAACAATACCTCTCTGGCAACCCTATTTTTTCTAGGTTGTTTCGGTTTTTTTTTGTTTTGAATAGACATGGTCCACTAGTTTTATAACCAAATCTTCTTCATAGGTTTTTATTTCACTGCCAGTAAAATAGTTCATGGGCCAAAAATTATATCCTCCAAAAATTATTTTGTAATTTTCTACCCCTGGCAACTCTAGCGTACTTACTCCAAATTCAAAAGTTATGGCCCTTATACACCTTAACAAAAGAGGACTTTTATTATTTTTAAAAATAATAAAATACGTTGAAGTAAAATAATAAACTATTAATAGTATTAATAATTCATTAATTTATTAATCTATTAATTAATATAATCTATTAATAATAATAAACTATTAATAGTCTGAATTGCCCTTAAATAGTTCTAATGACTTCAATTAACAATTTCATACATTTCTCCAAATTTAATGTATTTTTTAAAACGAATCGGAAAACGTTTAAAAAGTCACCCATTACAAGCCTGATATTTGAGGCAAAGGTGTATTCGACTCAACATATGTACATAAATATGAAAATACTTAAAAGAAAACATATACATACATATGTATGTATGTGGGTACTTACACTTTAAATTGAGTGTGTGGCGATTAAATCGGCAAAACAGTTGCTACACCGGCAGTTGGTTGGTTGGTTGGTGTACAAATGCTGCATTTGCATTCCAATGAAGCGGAGTGGTGAAATTCTAACGGCACTGTTTTGTATGCACTGTCGTTCTTGGGCATTACAGTGCTAAAGACAACTTTTATGGAAGTATGTGTGGCTGTACATACATACATATGTAGGTAAATAAAAATATGAATATGTAATACGGACAAAAGAAAATATCAGCTGTCATAAAAATAGACCAAAAGTGCAGTGGCAGCGCCAAGACGCGAGCTGCGACTTAAGCAGCAGCAGCAGCAGTGTCATCACAGCAAACAAAAACAATAAGTTAGAATTTAATCACAAGCACAGCCAACAACAAAAACAACACATATGAACGAACGCATTGTAAAAGTGGTAGGAAATTGTCTGTCGATTTAATTTAATTTTCTTTGTTTTCTTTTATAGATACACCGTGTTTTTTTTTTAATTTATTTATTTATTATTTGTTTAAATTCATTGTAATTTCGTGTACAAACTTTTACGTATTTTCTTATTTATGTAAATACCTACATACATATGTACATATGTATGTATGTACATATATGTAGGTATAGTGGGCACATGTACATTTGTATTAAAATCAAAATGAATTTCTCATTATTCACCAAAACTATTCACCTACACCTGTTTTTCTGGTAAATAAAGATCACAATTTTTTGTTATTAGTTTGGCAGATGTAGCTAGATACATATGTATGTATGTATGTGTGTATATAATCAGTGAACTATTTCTTATATTGTTGTCAATATTTGGAACCGATAGCAACTAATTGTAACAAATAAATATATTTTAGGTACTTCACTATTTTTTATAAATCAAGATTCTCGCATTTTTTTCATTTAAAAACAATAATATCCACAGAAAAATAAATAAATAAATAAATTTTAAAAGCGTTCCCTCTACGAGCACTTATTATTTTCAACTGATAGTTGCGCTATTCATTTTTTCAATTTTCGTAATTTTTTGGTGTTCTCTGCACGTTACTAAACAAACCGATATTATGCTCTGTTGTTGTTTAACAACTGTGTTGCCAGGTGTGATTGTGGTGGCGCTGCAAAAAATATTTTGAAAGAGAACTTAAGCCCGTCTGATAATACAATTTTTTGCGTTCCTTAAATTTTGGAGAATATAGTGCAAATATAATTTAATACATAGTAGAATTTTGTATGTGCAAAAAGTTCAGCTATATTAAGATAAATGCAAAAATTTCAACATTTTTGTTCAAGTTATTGATAAAAAATTAGGTTATGTTAAAAAAAAATTTTTTTTTGAATTTAAAATTGACATTTCAAACTTGAATGTTGCTGTGTCAGCGGTTTAGGGACAATTTTTGCAATTTAATGCTTCTTTTTTTGAAAATTTTTATTTCCTAGCGTTTTCTTGAAAATAAAAAAAAATTCAATACTTGAAAAAAGAGATGTCAGTTTTGTTTTGCATATTTGCTTCTTTCTAGCAATTGCTGTTTCTTTCCATCAATTCTATATAACAATTAATGAAAGAAAAGCAAAATATCATAAGGGCTTTACAAGTCAAATTTTTCTATTTACAATAATTTTATTCGCGAATAAGCAGTGCGTATAAATGTAGTATATATTTCCTTTCTCCTTTTACAAATCTAACCCATATTGCATATGAAAGAGTAATGAAATAACTTGGTAAATACATACATATATAATTTTAAACTTTCTTGAAATAAAATAAAAACATTTTCTTATAATTTATCTCCTTGTACAAAAATCAAATATAGGTATGTCTATGTACATAACTGATGGTCAAATATGTCTGTGCTCAGAAAAGTATTCAATGTTAGCTTAGTTTATTTATATTAATTCAGGTCCAAAAATGAAAAATGTCGTTGGCATATAGACAGCTGAAGAATACAGCAAATATTTTTTGAAAAGGTTAATTTTTGGACCTGAATTAATACATTTCAATTGGCTCTTAAAGCAAATAAATAATTAAGTTCATATTAGTTTATTTATACTTGTGCTAGTTTCGCTAATGTAGGATTTGTGATGTACCACAAATTCGCTTTATGTCTGACTAAAACTCAAATGAAATTTCAAGCCACCGGCTTTAACCTTTTGGACAGAGAGTTCAAGTGAGTAAAGCAGATCAGCAACATCGTTCTTTCATTTATTGTACAAATGGAAGTATATATTTATTGGTTTAATATTGTGCCACATACGTATGTACCAAAAAAATTTTGTTGAGATTTTTATACTGGCAACACTGAATTAGATTGTAAGAACTCATGTATGTGTTTTCAGCTGGAGAGAAATAGAAAAAATAAACAATCAGAATCTTACATAAATACATACACAAACATACATACATGTGTACATACTACAAGTGTATTAGTATTCTACTAAAGAAAAAAAAAATAGCTCACATCTGTTTACAGTTTGCCACATTCTAATAGAAACTTCTTGGTCAATAAGAAAGAGCAAATCGATTTTTGGTTTCATTTCAAACAATATGGTGGTTGGTATTTAACAGATTCATTCATTGTGCATTATTTTAAAGTTGGCAAGAGTTTATTTCCTGCTTGGTTGTTGTCTGTGATAAAGCACTCAACTAGCCATACATAAAAACATGAATATTTAAATATTAAGGTAATGATGAAATTACACCGCCGCACAGTGGGGCCAAACGCAAAAAAAAGGGTAATAAATCTGTATCTTTGAAACAAGCGAGCTGATTATATAACAATGTATGAAGTAATTATAGAGGAGGACTTTGGCTTTAAAAGTAATTAAATTTAAGCCACCCTGTTGTATCACACGTTGACCTACAGGGTGTCAAAGTTGACTACCTCGGGTATGAAAAAGTTTGTTCGATTCATAACTTTTGTAAATATGGCCCGATTTTTGGAAATTTACATTTTGCGGAAAGAAACTTAATAGATTAATAAAACGCATTTTAGTTTTGGTTGATATCGTAAATAGTTTAAAAGATATTTGGTTTTGAATTTCGAAATTTTTGTTTTCGGCCTTGACTTTGTTTCTTATTTTGTAAATATCTCCAGTAATGACATAGCCAAAGGCCTAAAAATAGTTTTAAACTATTTCTCAGATATATTTCAATATTACACAAAATAAAATTTTTAATTATCGTGAAACGTGTGCTTGTGAAACGAGATCAAAGTCAAGTCTTTGAAAAATTAGTGAAAAATGGCAAAAAAAATTTTTACAAAAATGGAGGTTAATTGTGTAACGTTTTTTTAAAAAAAAATTTTTATTCAAAACAAAAGTTTTTAAAAATTGTCAAAGTATAGGCTTTGAAATTTACTGTATTTCTAATTTTAAACTGAAAAAAGAATGCACGCTACACCCAGCAATGGACGAATTCGGACAATTTTTCAAAAAAATTCTGAATTGATTGGTAAAAAACAAAAATCGCCCATCGAATTTTTTAAAAACTTTTTAAAATTATATTATATATATTTAAAACATTTAATCTGACTTTTTATTGTTACCCGCCCGGTGAAAACTGTGAGCAGGAGAGCAGATTTATTAAAAATAGTCGAATTCGTGGGAGCATTTTATCTACCTGCTTGAAAATTATACTCAATTTAATTTTTATCTATTAATATTTCTGTTATTTATTAGAAAACACCATCATCTTTTATTGGTGAAAGGGGTTGGAAGATAAATTAAGTAAAAATTTTTTTATGCATTTTCGAATCCAAAAAAAATATATGAAAGGAGTACAAAAAGAGATTTTTTTAGGTTTTTTCAGTGAAATTCCACTTTTTTTTTACAAAATTATCAAATCTCATCCAAAATATAAAAAAACACTTATTTACCTGTCCAACAGTATATAATACATATATATTTTTAACTTAACATACTGAGCAAAACGACCACAAAACGCACACCTCGGATGACATTTAGCAAACATGCACTATTTTTCACATTACAGTCAAAGCCCGGTATAGCGAATACTCAGTTTAACGAGTATCCGATATAACGAATGGCGAAATTTTTACATTAACTGCCTTATATAGCGAATGGCAAAAAAAAAGAATCTCGATTTAACGAATGACAAAGCAAAATACATTAAAAAATCGTTACAGAATCGTAAGATTGTGGGTGTTTTTGACTTCTTTGCTTTGTATTGAAAGAGCGGGTGTGATGCGTTGCTTTTTTCCTTAAAATTTCAGTAGTTTTGTTTGGTTCATTGTGAAAACGAGATGTCGATTTCTTAAGAAATTAATAATATGAATGAAATGTGATAATAAACCTACACATGTTAATAGCATCCAAATATAAGTAAATATGTACATACAATTTATGATTTTTAATGAATTTACATATTAGAAATAAAAACAATTCTTAAATAAACGTTAAAATATCAATAAAAGTTTTATTTCTACAATAAGTTGTCAATACAATTAAATTTTGCTGCGGACCACCGTCTTTTCTAAAATTTTTAGATAAAACATTACTGTTCGATATAACGAATATTTCGGTATAACGAAAGGTCTGAACATTATATCATTCGTTAAACCGGGCTTTGACTGTATTTGCTACCCCCATAACATACTCAATACATACTGTATCTTCAATTTTATGGACTATAGTGCTTATTCGTATTAAGAAATGAATCTGTGTTAAAATATAGCAGGCAGAAAATTTGATTACACAATACAACAATGTGCTCACTCTCCTTTTTATCTACCTGTCTACATGTTTTCTGTGGTCCGATATTAGCCTGCATGTATACATTTCCGTGTTATTGTAAGAAAATCTGTGTTTTTTTAAGTTTGTTTCTGTAATTATTCCATTGACTTAATTATCGAATGTATGGCACTAGGCCGCAGAAGACACAGGCTGTTGCAGGCCAATACATTGGATTCGCAAGACATGCCAAGGCTTCCACAGAAGTAGCCAATACTGTTTCTTGATGTATTCAGCTTGTGAGGGACAAAGAGTTGCACAATAGATCATCTATGGTTGCAGTGCAAAGGGCCATCTGGGACCGACCTAGTCACAATAAAATATAATACAATACAATACCGTTGAGCCTGGTATCTTTTGCTAAATATATTATTGATAGCGATGTTTGTTTGACTTTGAACGTACATACATACATATGTAGTATATATGTATATGTATGTATTATTTTGGGACACTTTTCTTTGATCCGCATACCAGATGAAGAAAATTCGTTAATACTTACTGCTGATTTCTGGCATGGAATAATATAAATCCGTGTGATAATAATGATAAAGACCCACTTTTTGGCCGTTGACACGTGTATGAGGATATTTTTTAATATCCATATTTATTTTTTTTTACTTTAACTTTCAACTTAATTGAAAACAATTTCTTTTTAGCGTTAAGTGCTTTTACGTTTCTTTTTAAATCACTCTCTTGTTTATCACTAGCAACCAAACACTCTGCTCGAGATTTGCAATAAAACTAATGTTCAGTGCTTGTAAGTTTATCGATAATAGTCCGTAATCCGTAATACTCTTTGTCGTATATTCTTGTGTCTTTAAATTCTTTTGCTCTATAGAAAATTAGGCAGGTCTGTGTACTCAACTGTTATTGTCTGATAATGTCTATTGACTTGAGATAGTTTCATACATATGTACATATGTAGGTATGCAAGTAAATTATGTATGTATGTATGTACATATGTGCATATTTTAATACTGATAATGGCTACACTGACTCTAGAAACACAACACAACACAACACAACACAAAGAGCAGAGATTTCAATCTCAAATAATCACTAGAAATGGCAAGCGTTTACACATGAGCCACTATTTATGATTGATTTATTTTTAGTTTGCAGAATATGTAATGCAGTTTTCAAAAGTACAATTTTAAATACGATTTATTTATTTATTTAAATCTTTAACATCTTACAATTGAAATCTTATTTTAAAACTATTTAGCCTTAAACTATGTACTTGTTGCTAAACAACAAATCGATCTCTTACACTGCAGTTACACAATCAAGTTTTGCTATCAAGTTTTTGTCACATACTGCTTGGCAAAATTCAATAAAATTGATAGCTGTGACGTAGGCTGCACGCAATTTCATAACAATTCGCTTACAAGATGCCGTCAAGAAGAACATTAAAAATAGCTGCTTCATTAAAAGTACTATCAGAAATAAAGAAAATAAAAGAAGAGGAAAAAAAAAAAGCCAGAGGGCAGAAAGGAAATACTGGATGAAGCCCTTAAGAAGTAAGAAGGTTGGTAAATATTTAAAAATTATAATGAATGTAGATATGCTTTATAAATCGCAGTACATCATTATATTTGGAGGTTTTGTACGTAAACATTTTTATTTCTATTTTTAATCTTGAATCGGTTTCATTTTCATCACTTTTAATTGCAACTTTCAAAGAAAACAAAAAAATATTTGCAGACAGACCGCAAAAAAAATTGTTGTCAGCTGTTTTCTTGATGGTGACTTGATGCTCTCTATGGAAAGCAAAAATTGTCATCAAGTTTGCAGCAATTTTCAAAATTGTGAGTGTATTAGTAGAAAAGTGTGAATGTATTAAAACTTGAAAGGCAAAACTTGATCGTGTAACTCCCAAGTTACATACACATAACATGTATATCATATAGGCATGATTTATTTTCATTGTTAAAAGTCTAAATTAAAAGAAAAATTACTTATCTAAATTATCTAAAAATTACCGAATCTAAATTTTTTAAAATAACAATTTGTTTGAAAAACTATTTTATACAGCTTCACATCGTTTTTATATAAAAATTTTATTAACAATATTATTCAATATTTCGATAGCAATTTGTTATCATCTTCAGGATAATATAAAATAGTTTTTCAAATAATTAAAAAGATCAAATAAATATTATATATATAACAATTTGTAGTAAACATATTTATGTACATATGTAGTACATAAGTATAAACTTAAATTTCTATTATAAAAATTATTATCGCCATAATTTATTTAACTACTTGCATTTTATATAAGTATGTAGATATTTTAATAAATTCATTTCAAATAATACGTTAAATATAATAATTAAAACTGTGATCTTACAGAAAAAATATATGTATGTATGTATATAACAAAATAGAAAATTTTATGTAGTTATTTTGTTTATTCAATATGAAAAAGGACCTAATAAAGTATCAAATTCAGATTGAATATTACAATAAAGTGTCTCTTAATGGTTATTAAACTGTTATATACTTCTTATCATTAGCAATATATATAAGTATAATTTTAATAATAATATTTAAAAAAAAACGACTTTAATAATTTTATTCCTTAATTTTAATTCGTCTTCTAATATAAAGCTAATTTTAAAGCTCAAAGCCATCACTTATCTTTTATTTAAAATATTGTTTACTTGAATTTATATGTAATGTTTTTTTTTTATCAACGTCGCCATTTTGCCCCATATGTATTCCATCGGTCTAACTGTAAAAGGTCACAAAGGTGCATTGCTTTAAGGCCTCTTTTAGAGTTTATCGGCTGTATTCATAATAAAATCGTTTTAAGCATTTTAACAACTTTTTAGTTGAAATGATTTTATCTCTTAAAAGGCAGTTTTTCAAAAACTGTATTCATAATCAGTTGTTTAACTAAAAACTATTTTATCGAATTTATTCAGTATGATCCGGCAGCACTATTATTTTTACTTGCCATTTTAGTGTTAATGAAGCGACACAATAACGAACGACTTTTTTAACAATAATCGAATACGCAACAATGCTTAGGTTACATTTAAGAAAAATATTTCTTAAATGATTTAAAGAATTTATTAAAACTCGTGATTTAAAATTTTTTTAACATGATTATTAAGATTTTATTATGAATACAGCCGTACGTCTATTAAAAGAGGCTTAAGTAAGCGATAGACGACATGTTTTTCACATTGTATCTGTCAAATTTAATTTATGTTAGAAAAATAATTCTTATATAATTCAAAGAATTTATTGAAACTCCTGATTTAAAAGATTTTTAAATGATTATTAAGATTTTATTATGAATACAGCCGTACGTCTATTAAAAGCGGCTGGAGTAAGCGATAGACGACATGTTTTTCACATTGTATCTGTCAAATTTTATTTATGTTAGAAAAATATTTCTTAAATGATTCAAAGAATTTATTAAAACTCGTGATTTAAAATTTTTTTAACATGATTATTAAGATTTTTTTTATGAATACAGTACGTATATTAAAAGAGGCTTAAGTAAGCGATAGACGACATGTTTTTCACATTGTATCTGTCAAATTTTATTTATGTTAGAATTATATTTCTTAAATGATTTAAAGAATTTATTAAAACTCGTGATTTAAAATTTTTTTAAATCATTATTAAGATTTTATTATGAATACAGCTGTACCTCTATTAAAAGAGGCTTAAGTAAGCGATACACGACATGTTTTTCACATTGTATCTGTCAAATTTTACATATGCAAGCAGCTACATATCGTAGGTAATATGTCTTGTGTAAGAAACACGAGGGGAAAGCATAAGACATAATTTCAAATAGAGTGTGTTCTATTTTTTTTATGTAAAACATACATATGCTATAAAATTTATGCTAATCATGCTTTTATTTATTTATATTTTTTATATTTTTCAATCTTTTTCTATCTCTTTTCGGTAGTATTTTTCATGATAATGCAACTAATAGGGTAACCTTTTCGCTACAATAGGAACAACTGCAATAAAAATATTGTTTTGTTGTTGCACAACTTCTGAAAGCTGTCAAAAAAGGCCACTTCTACAGAAGAGAGATGAACAGAGCTTACGCTGATTTGCTATCTGGTTGTGGCTGCCTTTCGTCGCTGTATTTTTTTTGATAGTTTTAAGTAGTCAGCTGATTAACGGTTCTGCTGATGAGGCTACCTTATTAGTTGTATCATGGGTTCAGTCATAAACCTGCCAAGGTACCTCGATACCAGCTGACTACTAGTTTTAGCCTGAAGAACTGTCAAACACAAAAGCGAACAAATGGGTGACAGTACTTCAAGATTTCTATCAACGAAACACATGAAGTGTTTGTTGGTGTTGTGTTTGTTGTAGTTATGCGGTTACCTGGTATCGAGGTACCTTGTGAAGCTGCCTTATTAGTTGTATCATGGAGTTTGTTAGTTAGTTACTATGATTTGTATTGTTGAAAGCATGAAAAAGTGAAAGTTTTTTGAAAAATTAATAATTGGAGGAATCTTTTGTTTTTTGAGATAAATATTTTCTCTTGAGATTGAAATTCCGTAAAAATATTCCTGATTGGACTGTAAATTTGTTTGGCAATGCAATTGAAATTCCTTTACCACCAGGCATGCAGTCTCAGTCTGAGGAGGTTGAAAACAGTAAACCAAGCAGCAGCTCTTCCAGCATTTCTACACACTTCTGCATCTTCTGAGCACTTGTTAATTCACTTGCCTACGATTTACATGTAAGAATCGACTGGATAACGTTCGGCCTCCTCCAACATGTGTCGGAAATCCATTGTCTGACCATTTTTAGCAATGTTTCCGTTCATGTAGCCAGCCGCTTTGCCATTGTTATTGTGGCCCAATTGATTTGCACTAGTATTACGATTTTTTATATAGCCATTCATAAGACTAACATGGTGGCTTATTGTTGGCACTGCACCAGGTACATTATTCTCAAGATCCTGTATTATGGTATCGTTTGGTTCTTCCACAGAAGGCTGGCGATGACTTAAAGGCCGTTGGGCTTGATTTCGATGAGTGCCTGTGAGATTTTGTATATGAGTGCGTATAGATTTTTCGAATTCGCGTTGCACCGATGGACTATCAGTATCGCCATCGATCTGAAAAATTTGGCAAACGATGAACATAAGAATTTTAATGATGGGCTATAAAATAATTTAACTTACAATTTGTAAGCGATTACTATTATCCATGGCCTTAAGCATGGGCAAAGTTTGTTCGCGAAATAGTTCCAGTCGGCGGCGAAAAGAGGAAACGGTATCATCAATACGTCCTCTACCCAGCTGCAGCTTTGAACAATCTAACAATATAATGGGGGGTCGTTGTTTGTACTATAAAAAATGGTTTAGAATTAAAAAAAAAACAACAAATAAAAATCGTCGCATTCGATATCGAACGAATTCCGTCACTTATGCTGTGTGTTTGTTGTTTTTGTTTTACATTATATTTGTAATATAGTTCATTCGATAGCGAAGGCGGCGACGATTTGGCCCCAGGGCTTCTTAAGTTTAACATGGTAACTACATATGTACATGGCATACCTTGTTTTCGAAATATTTAACTTGTTCCATATTTCTAGGAAATCCATCCAAAATAACGCCAGCTTTGTCTGACAATTGCCTTAAGTTTGTTTCCAGTATGGTATTAATGGCTTTTTCGGGAGCCATTTCACCAGCAGCTAAAGCTTCTTTAACTGCATAACTCTCGGTATTGGCACGTGGTGCTGAGTCGGTAATGGCACGCAGCAAACGACCCACACTAAATTTACAAAAGACAAAACTTACAATGTATTTACATACATATGTAGATTAAAAAAACAACAGCAACAACAAGGGAATAAGCCAATGAATTCTGATGGCAAGTTTGAAGGGCTTAAATTTTTCTTTATGAAGAACCTGGAACTGGCCGAAAAAGTCAATTCATGAACACTATTTTATAATAAAAAGAATTCGAATAAAGGCACCTCCTTGGAAAAGAAAAGTTCGCTTAACTGGAAAATTTCTTAGTAAAGGGTTATCAATTTCGTGGTTTCAAAAGTATAGCACTGGAATACGACATCTGTCAAACGAAGTTGTTAAACCAATTTTTTCTACTCATTTAAAAGTCTGACATTGACGAAAATGGATCGCTTAACCATCACACAACGCATAAAAATTATCAAAACTTATTACAAAATTGGTGATTCTGCCACAGCCACCCACATATCGTGCCTTAAGAGGAGATTATGGTTTACATAATCAATCGTTCAACTACGCAAGCAATTGGCAAAATTGTGAAGAAATTTGAAGATACTGGAGCGGTTACAGATACTGTAAGGCCTGTGTGCATCATCGTTTTGGTCGTTCCGCGAAAAATATGGCTGCTGTAAGAGAAAGTGTTATCGAAGACCCGAATGTGTCGATACCTCGTCGTTCTCAGGAATGTGTCTTACGGCACATTATGGCGTATTTTGCATTTAGATCTTCATCTACATCCATATAAAGTCCAGCCCTCACAACAACTGAAGCCAGCTGACCATTCACAACGTCGTAGATACGTGAAATGGGTGCTTGAACAACAGCCGGTGGACAGCGATTTTTCGAACAAAATTTTCTTCAGCCATGAAACAAATTTCTCACTCGATTAATAAACAAAATTGTCGTATTTGGGGTTCTGAGAATCCTCAAGTAATTGAAGAGAGGCCATTACATCCAAAAAAAAAAGTCACTGTTTGGTGCGCTCTTTCGTCCGAAGGTGTGATTGGACCTTTACTTTTTCGAAAACGACGACGGAACGACTGTCAGCGTCATATGATAACTAACTTTTTTCGCCTGGCTATTGCAGAATACGACTGGGAGAATATGTGGTTTCAAAAAAAAAACATATATAATTTTACACCGGTATTCATAAAAAATAAAACATTGTTGAAACACATTTTACAACAAATTTTTCATATAAAATTTTTTTCTAAAATGTATTTGAGCAACGTTTTATTTTTTATGAATAACGGTGTTAAAGTTTAAAACACCCCAAACACTATTTCCGCAATTTCAAAATAGTTGCTTTTCTATTTTGTGCCTATTTAAATATGTATTGGCTTTGGCTTGTCAGATACAGCTGACCAGTTTTAAGGAGAGTTCTATTTACACAAGAATAATTTAATAGTTTTTGTGAAAACTTTAATAAAAAAAAATCAACCAAAAACTTTAATATTTCATGACGTAAGCCCTTGCGAATGCAAGCTATCGACATAGAGGAATCGAAATTGTTGCGAAATCAAGCGACTACATTTCGATAGCTTGCATTTTCTTGCGACATTGAGCAACAGACCGGTAAGACATAAGAGATTACCCATATGGTACAATTAATTTATGTAAAACTAGAATATTTTTCAGATTTTCGTTTATAATAAACTAAACTCAAGTCCCAAAAAGAGGAATTTCACACAATTTAGATTTCAGAATTCGTTGACTTCACACAGAGAAAAAACCACCTAATAAAGTAGAACAAAATCAATAAGATATCTCAATGGCATTTTTTCAAGAAGGATTCCTTATTATTTTAAATGGGAAAACCTTATTGAAAAAACAACAATTAATGAAATTAAAAAGATGATTTACGTGTGTTTATATAGGAAACTAATAAAACCAATAGGGAAAAATTAATAGGATAACCTAATAAAATCAATAAGAAATCCTTATTGTATACAATTTACAAGAAAACCTAATAGAATCAATAAGTTCTTCTCTATAGAATTTTTTTTTTTTTGGTACCATGCAAACCGGAAACTGAGTAAAAACAAACGTGAGCAACAAGTTTTCTTCTTGGTTTTATGTGTTTTTCTTGTTGAGACAATTAATAAGATTTGCAACATGGAAATAATAAGAAATACCCATAGAAAAATCTTCTTTTCTCTCTGTTGGGATACCTCTCAGCCTAAAAACGTTTCAAAGAGAAAATCTTATTGAATCTATTAGGAAGTTTTCGCTCTGTGCACCATGTTATTTGTAAAAGCAAAACTAATTCATATAGATATGTAAATATATTCATTCATAAAGAAAAAAACTTGCCTGAAATGGGCCCAGCCCTGATTTAGTCCCACAGCTTTCATGCACAAAGTGGCCTTATTGCTGCCCGGCCCGCCTATGACCCATATAACTGGTGGTATGGCATTCATGTCTGTGCTCATGGAGGTGGCAGCATGCGTCAACAACGGCTGTTGGGTTATAACATCTGGGGCCACCGCCTGGGCGGCATTTAAGGCTACATGGGAAATGACAGCATTTGTTATATTATTGGATGGATTTTCTGGCATCTGTGAGAGAATTCCTGCTCCGACTGGCTGGTGCTGTTGCTCCTGCTGCTGCTGCTGCTGCGATATAACTGTTGAAATTGGAGCAGCATTATGATTCTGTGCCTGACCAGGTGCCGTATCTACGCTAACTATACTGCCGGGTATATCATTTATCCCTCTGCCCATACCTGTTACTCCATTAAGCAAGGCCTCCTCATTTTCCAACGAACTCAAGATATCAAGCACAGCCGCACGGAAATCTTTGTAAACTTCAGAGGGCGCTCTCTCACCATTCACCTTAAATAAAAAAAAAAATATATAAATAAAAATCTTTTATCGCTTAAACTTCAACAAAAATATATTGTTGCTCTAATACCGCTATTAGCATATCGTTTTGATCATAATAATCAGCTACTGGCATGACACTTTGAAAGAAATTTTGCAATTCCATTTTGGCTAAGGAGAGTACAACATGACCTAATTTGGCACCATAATCGATTTGTTTCTGTAACACCGACTCACGCCACGATATCAGAACAACACCGTTTACTACTTGAATCTGTAAGAAAAAAATAAAAAATAAGAAAAGACACAGTTGCCAAACTATTCGCTGTAAAATAAAGGGTTTTCCGCCAAGAATTGCTTCGATAAGGTTCAATATATTACATACATATGTTGGTTTAAATATAATTTTTTTTTATAATTCAAATAACTTATTGCTAATTTTCACATGATTTTTTCATGCATCCATCTTTAGTTAATGGTTTATTGTATTTAGTTTTTAGTAAAACCCCATGGTTTCATCCAAAACTTTTTCCGATAGAAATCTTAAGTCTTCAGCGTCTTAAAATAAAAGGCAATAGAAAACTTGTAAGCGATTTTCTGAGTTCTGAAAAATATTGCAGCAAACGGTCCTCTACATATGCATTTTAAAAAATAAATTAACATTTTTCCCGGCAATAATATTCTACTCTAATTATTTTGTATTACCCGGCATTTAGACGTGAAAGTAAATGCCTGAAAGTTGTAATACACTCACACTCTTCTACCCACACACTCACAATTTTCTAACTTTCAACTCAGCTTTCAGCACAATTTTCCTGAAAGTAATTTTTTGACATTTACTGAAAGTAAAGTGACAAGATATTAAACACGGTTGCCTACTCCATGGCACATACAAATTTTCTGGATTGCAGTAAAATAATAATATATAATATTTATTTGATCTTCTTAATTATTTGAAAAAACTATTTATTACAGCTTCAGATCGTCTTTTATATAAACAAATTTTTATTTACAATATTATTCAATATTTCGATCACAAGTTGTCATCATCTTCAGGATTACAATTATTATCCTGAAGATGATGACAACTTGTGATCGAAATATTGAATAATATTGTAAATAAAAATTTGTTTATATAAAAGACGATCTGAAGCTGTAATAAATAGTTTTTTCAAGTAAAATAATAATGTATGAATTTTTAATTATTTTCTACCTTAGAAAATATTTAAAACATTTTTACAGCAAAAATGAATAAAGAACACAAATGAAGTATATTTATAGTGATAATTATTAAATTAATTAATAAAAGTTTAGTAATAAAAATTCTTTTCCAATGTTGCCCTATAAATTTATGTTTGCAGTAGTCCTGGCAACTCTGTTTCGCTAATAAACAAAACTATAACGATAATTGTAAAATAATAATACTTGCAACTCTTCGCTTTGACAACATTTTTAAAATGAACTTTCCACGTTCCTTTGAAATTGAGCAAGAAATTTTTAATGAAATTCACAGATTGCATTGAAATTTTTATTCATAATACGTATACAAAAATTTAATGAAAGCACTTTCCCGTCTAAATGCCGCGTTAAATTTATCGGACTGCAGTTTTTTCTATATATTATTTTTTTTTTTTTGTGATTGATATTAATGAAATAAGACAAAGAAAACAGAAAAGACATTTTAGCAGGGTGATAAATTAGCTGTTTCGAAGCCGCCGCCACACTTCTCGTCAGTGAACCTGGCAGCACAGGTGATTAGTTTTTGCTTCTTGAACGAATTATTATATAATAAAGTGATTATTTTTTGTGATAAAGCACAAATATCACGTTTAAAGTGTTTAGCAAATATTGCGACTTTGACAACTGAAATCTCTTTACCCTGACAAAATGCATGTGTTAGTTTGTGTGTGTGTTGTGCTGCGAATTCTAGCGCACCCAACTGGTAATAAATTCCCTTTGGATGAAAGCGAACCCATTACAGGTGGCCGCAACCCAATTTGCTTCAACATTTTTCCACGCTTTTTAGTTTCTCTGAGCTGTCAAAGGTGATAGTAAGCCGCCTTGCTCTTAACCGGCTGAACGGCACAAGGCGAATTCAAATTTTGACAACCAACCAACAGTAAATCTGTTAACAAAATACAAGGCGAATCAACTACAGGTGGTCGCAATTCAATTCGCTTCAACAGTTTCTCTCGAGTTGTCATATATTTTGTTGTCATTTGCTATCAGCTTTGACAACTCAGAAGATAAAATCGTGGAAAAATGTTGAAGCGGGCACGGTATGCGGGCACCTGTAATGAATTTGCCTTGACATAATGCATGTAATTTTTAATTGTATTGTGCCAAGGCGAATTAACTACAGGTGGTCGAAATTCAATTCGCTTCAACATTTTCCCACATTTTGTTGCCGTTTGCTATCAGCTTTGACAACTTTAGGTGGGTTCACACGATTACCGAAATGCACCAATTTTACACAATTTTTATTGGGCTGAATTGGAGCACAATAAAAAATTTCTCCCAATCAAATTCTCTGCAACCGCATGATTGTCACATTTTACTGAAATTTTATTGTCGCAAAACAATTTAGTACCAATAATTGCCGCATTATAGTCACACAATTGTTATATTATACGGCAACTCTGAGAAACAGCTGTTGTAGCTGATGACAAACTTTGCTTTCCCAAAAAAAAAAAAAATTAATTAAATGTTAACGCCGGTATTCATAAAAAATAAAACGTTGCTCAAATATATTTTAGAAAAAATTTTATATGAAAAATTTGTTGTAAAATGTGTTTCAACAATGTTTTATTTTTTACGAATACAGGTGTAAAAATATGGTTTGTTCATTAAAAAGAAAGAAAATTGCTTCGGCTATTATTATAATGTTGTGCGGCCTGAAAATGCAAAAAATTAATGGCAACAACAATTGAATTTTGCTGATTGAAAAGCAGAAATCATGTTTGGAAGACGCGTTTAAACAATTTTAAAACTAAATAAATGTATACATATGTATGTATGTATGTATGTAGGTATGTATGTATATATGTATGTATGTATGTATGTATGTATGTATGTATGTATGTACGTATGTATGTATGTATGTATGTATGTATGTATGTATGTATGTATGTATGTATGTATGTATGTATGTATGTATGTACGTATGTATGTATGTATGTATGTATGTATGTATGTATGTATGTATATTATTGGCGAGCATTGTCTTCTTTGGTTGCCGCATGAGAACACAATAAATATTTGTGCATTTTTAGAATTTTTATTGGTGATTAGTTGTATGTCAAGTGTTCACACGGTTGTCGCATCAGGGTTGCATTTGATTGGGACAAACAGGAACAACATTCGTTTTGGTTGCCGCATGAGCCAATAAATTGTGCTAGTATTGATCGTATGATCCCACCTTTAGAAGATAAAAGCGTGGAAAAATGTTGAAGCGAATGGGGATGCGGGCACCTGCAATGGATTCGCCTTGCGACTACCACAGTCGTTATGTGGAGGCGCACTTGTAATAAACTCTAAAACTAAAAATATGCAAAGTCGCATTTAATGTTATAGTGTGTTCCTTTCTGAGCAGACAGGAATGCCACCTTTTAAGTGCAAAACATTTTTATATAGCGTCATGTAAAGCAGGGCTACCAAAACTGGACAGCGTATCAACGACACGTTACATGTTCTGCCAGTCGTATATGTGACATATTTAGAAAAGAACATGATTCTCAGCGAACCTTAAGAAATATTGGCCAACTCTTATATATAAATAATAAACAAAAATTATTTTATATTCTCATAATTAATAAATGTACAGATACAACAAAACATTAGTCAACAAAATTTATATAAAAAAATGCAGCTATTAAAACAAATCGAAATAAAAAAAACGTTACAAATGATGTTTAAATTCATATAGAAAGAAGTATTGAATTATTTATTTAACGAGCAATATTGATTGTTTATTAAACAATGCAGAGCAACGGCTCGTCCTTTTCGGGGTCAGTTTAGGCGGTCACTGTTAATGTTGAATGTTTCGTTCATAATTAAATAATTAATTAATTCACAGGTTTGTATAGTTTTCTGTTGTTATTAGAATAATCGAATAAATAAAAAAAAAAATTAAAAACAGTCAAATCCAATTACAGAGAACGGGGAACCAGAGGAATAAATGACAAATAAATAGTGGGAATTAATGAACAGTGAGGAAAAGTACCAAAAAAAAAAAAAAAACTAATATGTAGACATTTTTTAAATGTATTATGAATTTTACCTTATCTTCATACTCGACAACATCCCGCATTGATCGAGGAAAACCAGATATGAGGTATACTTTGGCAGCTGGAGCCATTTTCATTTCTAACATTAAAACTTCCGTAACGATTTTTGGTGATAATTTTGAAAAATCTTCCATATCTGAAAAAAAATAAACGATGCTGATGGCGCTAAGAGTCCCATTATACAGTAATTATGTTTTCATTACCGTTTCCAATGGCATATTGTTGTAAGAGATCCATCATATTGATGTGTGTTACCCCACGGCGTTCCTGCATAAATGTGTCGCAGTGGGTTACTTTGCCGCTACCTGGGCCGCCTAAAACAAATATCACTGGGACTTCGGGCGGATCGAATTTTACTTTTCCAACATTTTGCATATCGATAACGTTTGTACTCGCCGATCCAGCACCGCGTCCAACACTTCTGTTGGCACTGTTTTGATTCTGCGTATGATTCCCTACGTTGCCTTGTTCGCCGGTGTCCTGAGCTGCACTGGCATCTGAAAATAAAAGAGGTCAGATAGTTTTAAAAACCATAGAGTAATGGCAAAGAAAATAATTGCATCAATCAGAAAATACATGTACTTTCAACAATTAATTAATCTGTTTTACATATAAAATTCTTATGAACTGGCAAAATTGGGAGTAAATTTTTTGCAGACTAGTTTTTTTTAACGATTTTTTTAAACACCCCTGAATATGTGCGTATCAGAGAAGCATGCCGAGGTAAAATTATCAGCGGCGGCGGCGGCGGCGCGTTGAAATCTTCGCCGCCTCATATCTTACTATCAAAGTTTCTTATGCTGACGATAATTCTTTGAATGATGATTCTGACTATAAAAGGGCCATAATAATACTAATAAAATGTGTATGTAAAAAGTTAAATGCAAATTGATAAAAATAGAGTTCAAGAATATGCAAAAGTTAACTTAATTATTTATTTGCTTTAAGAGCCTGAATTAATTAAAGTTCAAGAATACCTTCCCGGTCAAATAACAAGTACTCATAACCAAAGTATAGATTAGAAATTCTAAAATTTTCAATTATTTTGTACAGGCCTTTGGGAAAAAAACTAATCTATTCTCTTCTGTACGTGTGAACTGATATCTCTTTCTTTTATATTATTGTTTATAACAGAGATTATTATAGTGCTCTCACTCGCACACATCAGTGCTAACGTGTATATAAACGGTTAGTTAACGATAGCGATAACCGGTAGTATTATACTATAAACAGGGCTGGGCAGTATTTGAAATACATATTTTGCATTTGTATTTTAAATACGTCTCACGAATGTATTTGTATTTTAAATACTAAGCGCTTGAGTATTTTGTATTTCAAATACTTGTGCTCTCAAAATACATTTTTAGTTTATGCTAGAAAATACGCGCTAAAAATTTTTCCATCATACATCAACTAAATAAAAGCGCAAAACTTTGTTACTGTTTTATTTCCAAGAAATGGCAATACCAGAATGCAATTACCAAAGTACCTGTGTAAAGTAAACGCAACTGAATGCACACACAATGAGAAAGCCGCCAAGCTGTCAGAAAGTTAAACAAGGAAAAAAATAAATTATACGGAAAAAAACAGCGTTTGACATTTTAATCTAAAACAAGAAAAGAAAATATAACAATTTTGACTTGGATAGACTTTATATAGTCCTTGGTCAAACAGTTTTTCATTGTTTTCTAATAAGAAATCATTAGGTTTTTTCGATAGCTGATTTTATTCATTCGCCATCAAGATGTTAGCGGTACTCAGCGTTTGGTGCGTTTTTGGTTGCGACTATTTGCATTTGCGATTATATTGCAACTGATATTGAGCACCCTTTTTAACAATTTTGCAAATGTTATTGCACTCCAAATAACAGTTGATAAATTAACACACAATTTTTAATTTTTTGCTTGCTTTGTCTTAAAATGTCAGCTGTTCGAGTGTCAGTGTTGCAAACGCAATACTCATGCGAAAAAAGCAACACGTAATTAGCGGTGCGTAAATGCAAAAATATTGCGAGTGCAACCTTGTATATTTTGTTGTTGGGTTGCAAAGAAAAAGCAACGATTTCTTGCATTCGCACTTACGCAAGACATTTGCACCAAATAATGAACTGCGCTGTTGTTTGTCTGATACCACATTTGAAAAGCTGGTGTTTATGAATGGAAACAAAAACTTTTTTGAATAAAAGTATTTTGTATATTAAATACATATTTTTGTTACACTGTATTTTGTAGTTCAAATACTTTTTTTCTTATTTTGTATTTTAAATACACAACTTTCATGTATTTTGTATTTTAAGTACATCAAGGCATGTATTTTGCCCAGCACTGACTATAAATAACTTGTTAGTTAACCATTACTAATATCCAACAATGAACTTAATTATTTATACGCTATAAGAGCCAATTGAAATTTATTACTTCAGGTCTAAAAAATAGACCTTAATGCTTTCTGTCTTTTTGCAGCCGTCTACATGCCGCCGATATTTCGTTGCTGCTAAACAACTCATCAGTAGACTTGAAAAATCTAAACATAAAAATTCAAACATTCCTTTTAGATTTTTCAATGTCTTCTGATGAGTTGTTAAGCAGCAACGAAATGTCGGCGGCATATAGACGGCTGAAAAAAGACAGAAAGAAAAACAACTTACACATCGGCAAAATTCCGTAACTTTAGTCACACTTAAGTACAAGTGCAAGTAACTCAATACATTGACATTTTTTTTTTACTAATACCAGCATACTTCTGCAAGTTGTGAGCTCACTTGCAAGATATTTTGATTGCCAGTAATTTTTTTTACTTGCATGCAAGTCGGTAAAATGACAAAAAGCAAATACAGTGTTACCTTATAAAGTTCATATTTTAATTTTAATAGATAACTTGCAAGGAATGATTCTTTTTGATCTTACATACCGAAAAATAAGATCTTACATTAAAAAAAGATAAAATATAACAACAAAGTTAAAGTAAAATATGGCTTTAGGGATTCTTAATATAAATTTACTAGTATTTATTTGATAAAAAAATATATTCGCATAATTTGCTACCCCATAACAATTCGTATGACAATAATTTGGCAACCCAGCCTGGTCATGTAGACGGGATCAAAAACAGAATAAACAGTACACAAAAAAGGCAAAAATAGTGATTTTTAAATATAAATAAATGGATCAGTGATTTTGTAGTTTTTTTTTCGATTAATTGTTTTATTATTATTGTTTTCATTGAATTCTTTTATTTTGTAAAGTAGAGCAATTTTCTTTCAGGCCATTTTCTCTGACGACATTTTAAAAATGAGCTTGCATTTGCCTGTGTAAACAATCAAGCAAGTAGCAACAGCTTTTGATTGTCTCTGTCAGTGTATTGGTTGTTAATATGTACATACAACTTGCAACACCTTACTTGCATGTGTAAATGGGGGGTTAGGTTTAGTCACTCTGTGACCCTTCTGTCGGAAAATTGAATTTGAAATTCAAGCACAGTGCAGTTAATCGAAAGAATTGAGTTTGGCATCAAATGAAGTAAATGTGTGTATACATACTTAGATATTTGTAAAATATATTTGAGTTATAAAAAAACTTGCAATTTGTAGCGGAAGTATTAATCTCCATTTAAATTGTGGCACAACAACAACAATTCATGCAGACGTAGTGTTAAATGTTTTAATAGTAACTTACAAGTGTTTTGTTCAGCTCCAACATCCACAATATAAAAACATACCTACAAAGTTACACCAAAAGACTGCAATAAAAAAATAATTAGCAGACAAAAAAGTCTGTCATGTACAATCTGCTGCCTGATGGTATAAAGTTTGTATGCAGGTATGTATGTACATTTGTAAGTAAGTTTGAAAGCGATTATTAATGTGCTTTTCTTATAATTTTTTTTTTTTTTTTTTTTGTAAAACTGACATGAATTGTCCATAAAGTTGTTATAATTTTTTTTTTTTATAGTAACGTTTACACTAAAACTCCAACCTGTATCGGCACGGCACATCAGTCGTATTCTTTCAGTCTAAGCCATCCCATTTTGTATGCATGTAAATGGGTGGTTCAGAGAGAATGGAAAAAAAAACTACGCGCTAATTAAGGTTGGGCTGCAACAAAACTGATAACATCCAAAATATTATAGTTTTTATAACTAGTTAGACTTCAAAAATGTAACCATATATGCCTAAATTCTTTCAGAGATCACCGATTTTTTATTAAGTCAAAATTAAAAAAATCTCAAATACAATTGAGAAATGGCACTTACCCCCGAATTTTGACTTGGGATTTTAATACAAAATTAGTAAATTTTCCTTAAAATTTAAGTTGGATTTAAAATAGCTTTCCGTTTTACAGTCTAAAATTATTTTTGGTAATTAATTGCAATAAAAGTACGGCGGCACAATGTAAGTGTCAGAAAATTATCGATAACTCCATAAGCAGCTGTTTAAACAAATTTGGAAGCAAGTGAAATTGTAAAAAGTTTAGAAAATAATAAATTGTTTTGTAAAAATTATTAAAATGAGTAGCAAAAGTGATAAAAGGACTCCCAATTTCACTGCCACAGAAGTTGATTGCCTTCTGGAAATAATAAAAAATCAAATTATGAAACAAACAAAAAAAAAAAAACATGTGCGATATTCTTGATTTGCAGAACAAAACCAAACTGTCAAAATCATATGGCAGTACGAAAAACTTAAATCGATTTTAAATGGGCAGGGCAGGCCGTTTAAGTTTGATTTAAATAGCAACTGTTTTACTCTAATTTGTATTTAAATAAAATTTAAATTGAAATGGTATTTAAAATCCAAGTCAAAAATTGGGGGTTAGACCATTAAATAGACCATTGCATTCATTTCTTATATCATCCACTTGAGTTACTTTGTACAAATCTGCCCATATATGCCCAAATTCTTTCAGCGATCATGGATTCTGCACGCTGTGATCGCCTAAAATTAATTTTTTTTTTTAATTTCTCCATGTGAACATTTGGAAATTTTTTTTAATGTATATTCTTTTGTTTTATTATAAGCTACATAAGTATGTATATATATCACTTACGAAAAACATATTGGACCTTAACTATAATCAAACACTAAAGTCGGTTCTTTTTAGAAACAATTTAAATTTTAAAACGTGTTGCTAACTTTTTTCTAACTATAGTTGACTTTAAGCTGAATCAGCTTTAAATGGGTGCCACATTATTTATCGAAAATGGCAAGTCATTTATCATACAAGCTCTTACAAATTTAACGCTCCGATGAGTGAGAAGGTCACTAGGGACCTTTTTGCCTTTTAGAACTGAAATTACTCCTACTTCGGCCACTACAACCCCCCCCCCCCCCAAAATTACTCTGTATTCCAAGAGTATTTTGTTGCGCATCTTTTGGAAAAAAATCAAGCCGTTCTGATCATTATTTTAGGAGTTATTGAGGTTTTAGTGAGAATAATACGCGCATGTGTGAATAGGTCCGTATGGACCTTGTACTGAATTTCACTAATAAAAGCATGTTTTTGGGCATCATTATAATTTTTTTATTGTTTCAACACATACATAATTCAAATTCTAATTTTATACTACTAGCAATAAACCAGTTCCTAGAATTTTTTGTTCTTAGAATTTTTTCCTAGAATTTTTTATTTTTATCATCTCTTCCCTAATGTCTTTGAGTTTAGGTCTTTATGTTCAGAACAAGTAAATTATGTGTTGAAACAATAAAAATATTGAAAAAGTTATTTTTGTATGTAGAATTTAGTTATAAACAATAAAAACAAAAAAAAAAAAATAAAAAAAATTTTTTTTATATGAAAAAAACATGATTTACAAAAAAAGGTCCGCAGGGACCTTTTCACACGGCCGTGAAGCTCAGAACTGTCGTCACTCATCGGAGGGTTAAGTAAAATTCCATCTCTAATGAGATGACTCTCAAAAATTATGTATGTATACCCTGCCAGCAACTCAGTTAACTAGTAATGAATTATAAGCTAACTTTTTTTAGAGCTGGTGGTGGTGGTTGACACTTAGATTATTTTTAATGGAGATGACTGACTATTTTAACATTACGATGTTCTAGGAGGTAGTCAATTGTCCGACTGTGCCTTACTTTTCAACTAACTTAAAGTTAGCTACTTAAAAGTCAGTACCCACAGAAAAAAATGTACAAATCAAGGCTGATTTTACATTTTTCGGTGGTAATATCTTATTTTATTAAATTAAATTTCATCCTACTTTCTTTTCTTTTTTTTTGTGTTAGCCTCTGGTGGGAATCGAACCACTAAGCCTCAAGACTGGTGAGCAGCCAACTTAACCCATTCAGCCATCGCAGCATTTAAAACGAATGCGACAATAGGCATTTTAATTCAAGAGTTATTTACCGTGTATGTGTATATGTTAGCATTTGAATTTCGGGTTAACTCTGCACTACGTTTCAGCTAGCTTATAGCCAGTACACAAACAGTGAATTACAAATCGATTGTATTGTAGCTAATTTGAAGCTAGTCCATAAAAGTTAACGTAAAGTTAATTATTTTAGTAGTCGACTACTCAATGTCCGACAGGGCTGAACTATAAGTCGATTTTATTTGTAGTCGACTACCAATTTGCTGGCAGGGTACATGTAAACACACACCTACATAAATGTAAGATTGTATTAGTAAATAAACAAAAAATAGCAAAGCGAATTGAATCAAAGTCAAATTTTAAAGAAAACTCTAATTAATAATAGTAATTAAAAAAATTTAATATTTAGTTATTTTTACCCTTTTTTTCTTATATTTTATATGTATATTTATTTGAGCTTAAGGTCTTTTTTATTTTATTAAAGAATTTTAGTATTTTTGTCAATATTTCGCTCTCCTTCGGATAACTTCTTCAGGACAATAATGATGAAAAATGTTTGGATTGGTTTTTTTGTTTTTTTTTATTTATTATTTTTCATTATTATTGTCCGGTGCGTTTTTCATTATTATTGACAAAAATGCTAAAATTTTTTAATAAAAATACCTTAAGCTCAAATAAATATATAAAATAGTTATTAAAAAATCTTTAATTTAATTATTTAATTAAAAAAAAAATTACATTAAAAAGCTTTTTTATATAAAAGTGACATTTGCTTGAGCAAAGCTGTTGCTAAATAAGTTAAAGACAACTTCTGCTGGTTTTAAGTTTAGAGCAAACTTTTGCGCATATCGACGGCTTTTTCTCGTCTATAGTAGACAAAATGCATACTTTTATTTAGCAGTGACTTAAAATTGCTTAAAGCATACTTCTTCGATGTCTATACTTACCGGCCATTTATTTTTACTTTTGAATATGTCGTTACGTTATTTGATTACGTCAAACATATACAATAATTTGGCATATTTATCTTCACACATATTAGATAATAATAATCTCGTGCTTTGATGCCGTATTCAAACATTGGGAGGCCGTGGGATCTCAAATTGAACGTTCTCAATTTCCACGAAAACTGTTACCATACTCACGGTTCGTGCAGGTGAGAGAGAGAGATTTTAAAAGAGAAATACATATTCTTGTTTTTTTTGCGCGAAACAGCCTGCACTTTTTTCAAACGTATCTATGTATGTATACTGCTTATGTTTAATAAAAATAAAAAAATAACATTTAAAAAATCACCACCACTTAGCAGAACAAGGTTGCGATCCTCGGACCTCTGGGTTATGGGCCCAGCACGCTTCCACTGCGCCACTCTGCTTCTGGGAGGTGTTGTTAAAACCAGCAATATATCGTCTTACACCCATCCACTCACTGTTCAGGTAGACTTTTTCATTGAGTCAATATTCTGTTTTCGGCAAAATTAGTTTTCTGCTCAAACATACAAAATTTAATTGGCAAAATTTCAAAGAAAGGAAAATGAAAAGAACTTATTTGATATATTTGTATGAAAAATTTGTCATATAAGAGTTTAGTACACCTAAAATATTTATTATGAATAAGACCCTTAGTTGTCAACGTAATAAATTATGTGCTGCCTAAAGCTAAAATATCTAAAACTCACTTTTTGCAGTGTTGCATTTTTATTTTACTCCAGGCTTGAAGTAATTTTGTATTAATTGAGCAGCAACTTATTGACTTTTTGTATGGAATATTGAGCTCAATAATGGCATTTATTGCAAATAAATTGAACACGGTATTACTAAAGTTTTCTTCATCTCAAATACATACATTAAAAAACTATTTTCTAGGGAAAATGCATTTGTAGCTTCACCAGTTGATATAAAAAATCTGTGTGAAAAAGTGTTCCAATATTTTAAAATTATTAAAAATTAAAACAGTTTTTAAATGCGACGCAAAAAATGCCAACTCAACTTCACACCATAACGGTTGACCATCTTGTCTATGCCGACATCAGACAAACTCCGGCTGTAGTGGAAGGTAATGCTGTAGAAATTTTCCAAATAAGCTTTGCCTCTGAAGGAGGAAGAGTTAACAACAAAAACATTTCTTTGGATTTATTAATTTTAATTTTTATCATTTCGGCTCTTTTTGTTGTTTGTTTTATGATCACAACGGAGCTGTATGGTTGTGGTACTCTCAAATGTATTATTATGTATTATTATCATTATTAAATATTGCTGGAGATTGTTGAACTTAAAAATGCTTCTGAGTGTTTTCCAAATAGAATGTTGCGGCACAAATAATTCTGAAACCAGTCGTTAATATAAGTAGACCTAATTAATGTTGATTTTTATGTATAAAATTTGTTTGGTTTATCTAAACATTAAGGGTATTCATTACAGCAAGTTTGCTCCCGTGCCTTTGAGCAGTGTTCCCAGGTCAATGTATTTCTTCTCCTCAGAAAAATTCTACAAAATCCCCCAAAAAAAAAATCCCCCTAAATCAAGAAAGTGGCTGAACATTCTGCTTTAGTTTGCGAATCACCAATATTAATGCATTGAAAATGCGGAAAATTGTTAAACTTTCCCCAATTAAAAAGCAGTAAAAATTAACTGTATTTTTCAGTGCATATGTTATGATTACAGGCGTATGCATATTTATTATAAATTTTCGATTTATTTAATATTTAGTTATTTTGACCCTTTCTTTTCTTATATTTTATATAAGAAAAGGAGCTCAAGGTCTTTTGGAAAAAAACAAAAAAAAAAAACATTTTTCATTATTATTGTCCTGAAGAAGCTATCCGAAGGAGAGCGAAATATTGCTAAAAATAATTACTCAAATTCCAAAAGACCTTCCGCTCAAATAAATATATAAAATATTTTCGATTTATTTGTATTTACATATTTTAAGATCTAAGTACATACATATTTTTAGGCAGCTGGAAATTGTTATTTGCGTATCTAGAAAAAATTAAGTTAAAAACCCTAAATTTAGGGAGAAACCCCCTAAACTGGCAACACTGATTGGGAGCTCGCACAAAAACTGTTCCCATACTCGAAGCACGGGCAAGAGCGAGAGCTTTTGAAAGAGAAATGTTCTTGTTCTTCTTGTACTCGTTTGGGCAAGTAGTTGAACAGTCAGCTGTTGCAAAAAGTAAGCAATAACAAACAAATTAAATTGTTAGTGAAATCCAACTTAAAAAAAAAAAAATCATATCAGATGCTCATGAGTTCAGACGTTTAATGCAATTGATTTTTAGAAATCACATGACTTTAAGCAAAGTGATTTTCACAACAGACTTGTTGCTATTTTGAATTGTAAGCAACATTTTCAGCGTTCATTCTCGATAAAATCATTTGGAGAAACATAAAATATAGTATTGAAACAACTCAAAAGAATAATAGCGCAGTTCATTATTTGGTGCAAATGTCTTGCGTAAGTGCGAATGCAAGAAATCGTTGCTTTTTCTTTGCAACCCAACAACAAAATATACAAGGTTGCACTCGCAATATTTTTGCATTTACGCACCGCTAATTACGTGTTGCTTTTTTCGCATGAGTATTGCGTTTGCAACACTGACACTCGAACAGCTGACATTTTAAAACAAAGCAAACAAAAAATAGTAGAGTTGGAGCCAGCAGCAATTACCCAAAAAATAAAACGTGAAAAATTAAAAATTGTGTATTAATTTATCAGCTGTTATTTGGAGTGCAATAAAATTTGCAAAGTTGTTAAAAAGGGTGCTCAATATCAGTTGCAATATAATCGCAAACGCAAATAGTCGCAACCAAAAACGCACCAAATGCTGAGTACCGCTAATAGTTTAATTTCTTCCAGCTTATCAGTATTTACATTGTACACATGTGTGTGTGTCTACAGGGTACTTTTGCAACCAATAGCCAGCAACATGCAAACGCGAACACCGAACTCGTGTTGTATTTGTTTAATTTTATTTATTGATTTTCTTGATTTGTGCCGTTGTTGCTGTAGTCAGAGTCAGTCAACATTCGTTTTAATTGACATGCTTTGTTTTCCTTGAATATCGTTGTGAGTGTGTGTGTGTGTGTCGGTGCATTTATTGTACAAAAAAAAAAATAGTACATATTTGTCTACCATTTATTCAAAATATTGTCATCGAAAACTTTTACCATTTGTTTGTGTGTTTGCACTCAACAATTTTGGAAGTCGATTCCCAAAACTTAAAAATCAATGCAATTTTATCTGGGTTTTCTAATCCGCTTTATAAAATTGTGTTTTTATTTCTACAATATGACCTGAAAATTATAAACAACATACACTGGGAAATGCCATCCGAGAATGCGAGAATACATATTTCCCTGCAAGATCAGTGTCGGTCATATGATCCATTATATGACCGACACTGCTGATGGGTTCATACATCAGAGCTTCTATCATTTTCTTAAGGGCAAAATGAAAAAAACTGATGTAAACATTCGTGTAGGTGTGATTTCTTTTTTGAACCAGCGTTACCACCTCAGTAAAGTGATCATTCAAAATCTTTTTCGCAAAATGCCCACAAAATTACATGTAATGCTATTAATTTCTGTATTGATAAATAATAAAAGAATTTTTCGAAAATTTTCAAAAAACAATTCAAAGAGAATATAATAAACTATGTTTAAAACAAAAATGGACAAATGAACCTATAAAAACATTAATGCATAAACGTAGTTCAAAATTAAATCACCAAATTAATACGGAAAAGTCAAAATACTAAAAAATTCATTGTAATGGCAACGCTGACAGCTATAAAATTGCTTTGCATGTGTTGGTAATTAAGTTGTTAATGTGTTAGTTTCCATCAGCTATTTCTTGCAGGGGTTTTTTTCGATTGTTTAAAATTTTTCTTTATTTATTCTGCTTAAAAACCACATTCCATTGCAAAAAATAACCAGTTAACCATTTTGCGGTTTCAAAAGTACAACGTTAATAGAACTCATATAAAATATTTTTTTTTTTCATGATATTTCTTTTTTATTATGACGTTTGAACGTTGACATTATGTAGGAAACACCATGATACAACTAACAAGGTAACCTTTTCCCTACAATAAGAACAACTTCAATAAAAATAACATGCATTTTGTTTTTGTACAACTTCTGTAAACTGTCAAAAAGTCCCCGCTTCTACATTTATAAAAGAGATATGAACAGAGGTTACATTGATTTGCTCCTTTTGGCTGCCTTTCATCTCTGCATTCTTTTGACAACCTAAAGTAGTCAGATGATTAACGGTTTAGCTGATAAGGCTACCGTGTTAGTTGTATCATGGGAAACACTACATCATTTGAGTGACCACCAGGCGAAGTGTTGCCAGCATTGATTATTTTGAGATAATTTTCGACCACTTTTTGAAACATATTGGGCGCGGTATCTTAGCCGTTTTTAAGTGCTCAAGAGTTCAAGGTTGATCTGCATAAACACGGTCTTTCGCGTGGCCCCATAAAAAAAGTCTAATGGTGTCGAATCGTATGATCTTGGTGGCCAGTTGATATCGCCACGACGAGAAATTACGCGACCAGGAAATGTCTCTTGCAATAAAGCCATATTCGCTCGAGTTGTATGGCTTGTGGCAAACCACATATTCTTCAAGTCATATTCTTTAATAGCAGGCAAAAACAAGTCGGTTATCATATGACCATAATGATCCTAATTGACGGTCGTTTTCGAAGAAGTAAGGTCCAATCACACCTTCGGACCAAAGAGCGCTCCAAACAGTGACTTTTTCTGCATGTAATGGCCTCTCTTCAATTATTTGAGGATTCTCAGAGCCCCAAATACGACAATTTCGTTTATTAACATACCCACCCAGTGAGAAATATGCTTCATGGCTGAAGAAAATTTTCTTCGAAAAATCGCATTTCAATTGGTTCTTAAATTAAAAACAATTAATTAAACTCATTGTTTTTTTAAGTGTTTTTAAGTTTTTTCTTTAACTTTGTTAGGCCTCACCAGCTTTGTTGTTGTTTTTTAATATTACAAAAAAAAAAAAATTTAAAAAAAATAATTCAGGTCCAAAAATGAACCTTCTCAAAATATTTGCTGTATTTTTCAGCTGTCTATATGCCGACGACATTTCGTTGGTGCTAGTCAACTCATCAGTAGTATTGAAAAATTCTTAAAAGTTTATTTGAAACTTAACTACTTATTCCATAATTCCCATGAACTGATGAGTTGACTAGCACCAACGAAATGTCGTTGGCGTATAGACAGCTGAAAAATACAGCAAATATTGTGAAAAGGTTAATTTTTGGACCTGAATTAAGACATTTCAATTGGCTCTTAAAGCAAATAAATAATTTTTTTGAATAAAAAAAAAATAATAATAAAAAAGTACAGTGGGTCTCAAAAAAGCACACTTTTCTTTTAATTAGTACAATTTTTTGAATGTCACTTTGCATTGCTGATATACATAAATGCATACTTATTGAAGGCGAAGGCCGCTTAAATATTGTTTAATTTTTTTTAATTCCTGGCTGCACTTCCGTGTCATTGTGCAAAGAAATCTTAACAATGTCCATAAAAGTAAAAAGCAGTTGCATTTTAAAATTTTTTGTTAATTTTGCTTTGGTTCGCAGCAAATTAAAAATAATTAGCCCATTGATAAACCAAATCGTGTGGCTTTCTTGGATTCATGTGTAACTGTATGCATGTGGGTGTGTGTGTGTGTGTGGGAGTGTGTGAAGTTTAGTGGGTGACTTTGAGAGCGTGCTGAGCAGGTATTTTCTACATTCGCTTTATTAAATACATATGTATGCAAGCATTTATGTGTCTGTGAGTGCAGCAATTTAATGGGCAGTTGTTCTCGTTGTTTATGACTCTCCTGTGGTCGAATTTGTTGTATTAACAATAACACAAACACATGTTGTTCATTTCATGTTTATTTCCTTTATTTCTTTACTTCCTTTTTCTTCCGTTTTACTCCCATGCGCGACCACTTGTCTACACACATACAAATATTTATTAGCTTGTAGTTATACATATGTATGCGTGTTCCACGTTTATTGCTCCCGTGTACAGGACGACCTTGATCCTATTATAGTTTAATGTTTTCTTACATTTGTACTTCACTTTTGCTCCATTTAGTAATGGAAAATCGAAAACTGGATATAAAGAATAATATTATAGTCTAATAATAACAAGTAAGAGTGCTGTATTCGGCTGGGCCGAATCTTAAATACCCTTCACAATGATATATGTATGTACTATACTGATTGATTTTTGATGCCAAAAGTTGTTTCATTTGGCTTTTAGAGCCGATTTCTTGCAAAAGCGGGAAACGGTATATCTCGGCTATATATGGGCCGATTTCAAAAGTTTTCGAATTTTGCCTTTAAACATCCTATATGTACCATTCTGATCGATTTTTGTTATCAAAAGTTGTTTTATTTGGCTTTTAGAGCCGACTTCTTGAGAAAACGGGGGCAGCGTTATCTGGGTTGCACATAAGACGATGTCCCAAATTGTTCTAATTTGGCCTCGGAACAGCCTACATATGTATATGTATCATTCTGACAAATTTTTAGTGCTAACAATTGTTTCGTTTGGCTTCCAGCACCGACTTCTTGAGATAGCGGCAGGCGCTATATCTCGAATGTATATGGGCCGATGTCGAAAAATTTTCCAGCCTATATGTCCCATTCTGATTGATTTTTGGTGCCAAAAGTTGTTTTATTTAGCTTATAAAGCCGATTTCTTGAAAAATTGGGAGACGCTATATCTCGGCTATATATGGGCCGATTTCAAAAATTATTCGAGTTTTGGGATCTAATGGGCATTAAAAGTGATATGGCTAACTTTTTAGGAATTTTTTTTTTTTCAAAAATCTGACCAGAAAAATGGCCAAAAATAAACCTCAAAAGCCGTTTTTTTTGGATACATCTCGGCTATCCGCGGACTGATCTGACTGAATTTTAATGGCAGACCCATTACCGGAATTTAACATATTTTAGCGAAAGAATGAGGTTTCTATCTGAAACCATTTTCTAAGAAATGGTATTTCATTGACTACAGGCGGACATCGCTTAATCGTAATCTATATTGATTCTGATCCAGAATATATATACATTATGGGGTCTTCACACGGAATCACACACTTATATATACCCTTACACATTTTTGTGAAGGGTATAAAAAGCGGTTCTGTCTTATGAAAAAATGTCATTAAATCCATGAAAGTTTTCCAGAAATCAAAGAAAGGTTTCATTACAGGGGCCGGATTCTGGCATTCGTGATCGAATATACTCGATAATAAAAACAATGTAGAGCAAAAAAAAAACAAAATGAGCAACAAACATACAGCATTCTATAACGAAATCGTTCAATCACGAATGCCAGAATTTGGCCCCAGCTCTTATCATTTCAATTCATTTTCAATTTGTATAACCAGTTTTACGAAAACTGGATGTACAGAATAATATAGTCTAATAATAAAAAGAGGTTCTGTAAAGCCCCCTCTATCGGTCCACACACAGTCGATATCTATTAGAAACTGAAATAATCGAATCCAAAACCTGTTCAGTCGTATTAAAACTACAACCGCGAAAATGGCCAACATATGAACATGAATTTTGTGTAGTGCTCCTAAGATTCGGCCCAGCCGAATATAAAACTCTTACTGGTTTTCCCTGTTTTATTTTTGTTTGTTTTTTGTTCATTGAGAACACAAAAAAAAAACGTGTTAGATAAATTCTGTCGCATTAACTGTGAGTGAATAATAGTGAATACGAAATGATTTATGTCTCATGCATAATAATTGTCTTATTATTGGGCTTTTACTCACATCTTTAAACGATTTCGAGTCACTTTTGTTTTTCTTTCATGAATTCTATTATTGATTTTTTTAGCACACTTCTGGAGCTGGGCGAAATTGTAAATGTTTTCAATTTAGTAAAGCATTGACGTTTACTTAGAAAATTTTCAAAAGAAAAAATATATACATATGTATGTATATAGAAATGGTTGTGTAAATTTTGAACTTGCAAATAATTTTAAAGAATAGATTGGAGACAGTCAGTCGAAACAAGCAATCTGTGCCTTCCTTTGATTTTTATTAAATTTTGTTACGAAATTGGGCTTTTCACATTTGCAGATGATAATATTCCTGTAACAATTCTTGATATATCGTTAAATATCAATTCGTTTAATTCATTCCGAATAATTGATGGCTGCAACCAAAAATTACATATAATAATTTTTGCAATATTTAATTATTTCCAAATCAGGCAGCGCTCGCAACGGGTTGTTTGAAGATTCGATATTTTTAGTTTTATTAAAAACAATTTTAATATGAGTGGTACATTACTAGAGGGTTTTCCTGAAACTACATTTTCTGCCGTAAACTTGCTCCATAATAACAATTCCTAAGTAAAAATTGTTTCCAATTTATAACTCCCTTTTGCAAAAAAAAAAAAAATTCCACTGCATATATGATTAGAGTACGTTAAAAATGATCAATTATTTATAAACTTATGATTTTTTTTGGCGCTGTTGTAAACTTAGTTCCTTTTGGTGCGAGGACATTATCATCTTCCACATATCCTGTTTGTGTTATAACTTAATAACAGCTGCATTCACGATTTAAATGCACTAAAAGTTCCTAACTATTTTTAAAATTATTCGCTGTAGCTCTGTTCTCAATTTAGTTGCATTTGTTGCAAGGATATTACCACCTACCATATATCCTTTTTCGGAAAAACTTCTCAACTGCTGTATGTATAATTTAAATGCACTAAAAATCAATAACTGTTTGTAAAATTATCCCCTTTAGCTATGTTCCAAATTTCGAGCGCTTGGCTGCCGTATCTTTATTGCCTGCCATATATCCTTTTTTAGAAAAAAATTAATAATTATTATATTCATAATGCAAATGCACTAAAAATTCATAATTATTGCTTCATTTATGCATTCTACTATTTTTTTCCCATTCAAGGCCTATTCGTAATTATTTCCAAAAATTATCCTTTTAATCTCCCTACTAAATTTAGTTGCATTCTGTGCAGGGAAATTGCTACCTCCCATATATCCTATTCCAGAAAAACTTAATGGCCTTGGCATTTATGAAACAAATGCTCGGAAAATGGATAACAATTTTTAAAACTACTTGTTTAAGCTCTAACCTAAACTTAGTTCCATTTGGTGCAGGGATATTAGTACCTCCCATATATCCTTTTGCTGAAAAACTTAATAACTGTTGCATTTATGCTTTATATGCACTAAAAACTAATAATTATTTGCAAAATCATTCGTTTTAGCTGTGTTGTTAATTTACTTACATTTGAATCAGTTACACTAATACCTTCCATATATCCTTTTTCAGAAATTATCCATAATTTCGTCATTTATGATTTAAAAAATCTAATAACTATTTGTAATATTAAACATTTAAGCTCTGTTGTTAATTTTGTGCCATTCGGTTGCAGGATATTATTGTCTCCTCTATATCCTTTTCCAGAAAAACTTAATAACTGCTATAATCCTAAATTAAATGCACCAAAAGTTAATAACTACTTGTAAAATTATTTGCTTTAGCTCTGTGGCTAATTTAGTTGCATTCGTAGCAGGAACACTATTGCCTTCCACATATCCTTTTTATGGAAAAACTTTATAGGTGCGTCATTTATGATTCAAATGCACTAAAACTTCATAACAATTTCTAGAATTGCTCGTTTAAGCTGTATGGTAAATTGCGTACCATTCGGTGCAGAAGAACTATAACCTCTCATATATCCTTTATCGGAAAAACGTAGTAATTGCTGTATTTAAAATTTAAAAGCAATATAAATCAATAACTATTCGTAAAAATATTCATTTAAGTTTTATTGTAAGTTTTGCAGCATTCAGTTCCAGGATATTATTGTCTGCCATATATCCTTTACACTGAAAATTTTACTAGCATAACTTAAATGCACTAAAATCTAATAACTATTTGTAATATTATTTATTTAAGCTCTGTTGTTAATTTCGTGCCATTCGGTTGCAGGATATCATTGCTTCCCATATATCCTTTTCCTGAAAAAACTTAATAGGTGCTATAATCCTAATTTAAATGTACTAAAAATTAATAACAATTTGTAAAATTATTCGCTTAAGCTTTGTTGTTAATTTAGCTCCATTTGAATTTTGAAGATTATTGCCTTCCATATATCCTTTATCTGAAAAACTTAATAATTGCGTCATTTACCATTTAAATGCACTAAAACTCTCTAACTATTTCTAAGACTACATGTTTAAGCCCTATAGGGAATTTCGCACCATTCAATGCAGTAGAACTATTACCTCCCATATATCCTTTTTCCTGAAAATTTTTGCCATCAGGGATTTTTTATATAATTTTTATTTTCTTATAAATTTTAGGTTTGAAAAATGAGTGCTTTCGATTAGTACCCGGTAGGATATACATCGAGTTTTTTCTCCCTTCTTTCTAATCTTAGTTATGGACATATCTTGGGTGAAAAAACTTGACTTGATAGATTTGTAAATTGGATTGAACAGTAAGAAAGAAAAAAAAACAACCACCCAATTAAAATTCACTCACCTGTGTCTAAACAAATACCCATCATCCATTCGGTGGCCAATGTAGCGGAATTGCAGCTATTTCCGTTTTCTCGTGTTGCTCTCTTTCTCTCGGTTTTCTCTTGCCTCAAAATATGATTTCGACACACCACACAATAAACTTCGTTAATGGTCAAGTTTACAAATTATGATTTTCGTTTTATTTCTTATTAAAGTTTAATGTACTGAGTTTTGAAGGTAATTGAACAACGTTTTGTCAATGAATAAGTGTTTTAACGTAAAGACTCTCCTTTGTGAGTGACCTTTAGTATTTTGTGTTAATTACGTGCAAGGGAAATTTTTTTAAATATCTTTTGAATTCTTTTATAATAAATTCACCCATGATTGTGAAAATGTGTATTTAATTTTTTCAAACCATTATTATTATTTTTTTATTGTAAAATTAGACTTTTTCCTGAAATTCATTTCATTAGTTTTCATTCGTTCCATTCATTTTTAGAAATTTTTTTAGCATAAATTTTAAAATGGAAATTTTTTTAATGATGAAATGCGTTTTTTCCCTCTCTGGAATTTTTTCCACTTTTTTGTAAACATTTTAGTTTAGTTTTTCACCCGATACTACGTTCGAAAAGGTTGGACGTTTGAAATTCAACTGAACTCTACACTGTCGAACAGTTGATATCTTACCGCTAGCATTGGGTCTTGTGCTCACACTAACTAACTTGCTAGACCTGGAATTTGCCTGTCAATATTTTATGAATTCTAGCAGTCTGTTTGTTGTCCTCTCTTGTTTTATTTTTCCTTACAACTTTTCTATTTGCTTTTGTTTTTGTTTTGTTATGGTTTAACTTTTAATTTTATTATTCCTTTCCGTATTTGCTTTAAATGGTGGGTGTATTTAAGTTCTTGGTCACGTTTGTAACTTTTGTCCAAGGATTTGTTAAAAATTGATGAGTCCATTATGGATAGTTGAGAAAAAGTTTAACAAGTCTACCACCCATCCACACGTTTGTAAAAGGCTTAAAGCATAAAACGTAAAAAACCCTGGAAATCATTTTAAACGGTGCTTGCGCTCCTGTTCGAGTCTGTCTTGTAGCAAAATTCCATTTCATGCAGAAAAAAGCTGTAACGTAAAATTAACTTGACCAAATTGTTGATTAAAAATCATGTTAAATAAAAAAAAAACGCTCTACTTACTGCCTGTTCCTCAAAGTCGCGGTCGTGCGATTGTTCGCTTTCTAAGCGAAAGAAAATTGTTTTGGGTTCGTCTATGAAGTTCTTTTATTCGAACGATGACTCGATCGACAAGTCGAAAAAACGTAAGTGTTTTCATACAAAATCCGATTCCTCAATATCGATCATGTCGTCAGCACTGCGAACACAAATGTCAAAATCAAGCACTTGCTGTTTTGCTATCGAGTGGGAGTTTTTATAGAAAACATTTTTGTTTTTTTGTTAAAAAACTGAAAAATAAAACTACAAACCCCAAATATTTTTAATTTTTATTTTATTTAGTAAATATATTAAACAATTATTACATGCATGCATTTAGTTTTCCTACACAGTCCACTTGTTTGCTGGATGGAAGAAAATCCTGAGTTTGCCAGAGGAATACCAGTGCTCATCGCATCAAAATACTTATTAATTGTCTATGCAAAAAAATACTTTTACATTGTAAAATACCACAAAAACTATTTCCGCACTATCAAAATGGTTGCTTTTTTTTTATCACAGAGTACTCTGCACAGAAATTTTTATGTATGTATTTGCTTTGGCTTGTCAAATGCAGCTGATCAGTTTTATAAAGGGTTGTATTTACACCAGAACAATTCAGTAGTTTTTTTTCTTCAATACTGCAATAAAAAATCAACTAAAACTTTAATTTACCGATCTGGCATCTCTGTGAAGTAAATGCTAAAAATTTCATGACGCATCATGACGTAAGACTATGCGAACGCAAGCTGGCGACATAGAGGAATCCAAATTGATTCGAAATCGAGCGACTACATTTCGATCATGACGTAAGACTATGCGAAGGCAAGCTGGCGACTTAGAGGAATCCAAATTGATTCGAAATCGAGCGACTACATTTCGATCGCTTACATTTTCTTGCGACATTGAGGAACAGGCAGTTAAATTGCTTGTTGTTCCATTCATTTTAATTCTTAAGATGGCTGGAGGCGTATGGTTTTTACCTCACAGTGGTGAGCTAAGCGGTTCGCCTCCCTCCCATCAGAGGGAGGCGAATGAAAGACTTTGCAGTGCAAAAATAAAATGAAAGAAAAAAAAGGTGGTCCAATTAAAACAAAAAGTTTTGAAAATATAGTTTTCTAAAAATTTTTTTTTTTTTTATTATGATAGAGGATCTATGACAATTATTTGTTAAACAAAGAATTGACTACATGTGTGCCACAACTGCGATGGCAGGCCTCTATCCCTTGGTCTATATTTTCAATGTGACATAATTGACGTGAATTAGTCACGTCACTTAGCTCTTAAATTGTTCTGGGCGTGAGAGTACCTCAATAATGAGGTACTCTCATTTCTTCTTTTAAATATCTTCTTTTAAAGAAGTGCAACTGTGTTAAATCACCTGATCATGGCAACCAAGTGCCATTGCCATGGTGAGAGATAACACATTCACACACAAGAGCCATTGTTTTGCGGCTCCATACTCTGGGAATCACATTTTGTCCAGATCCATATCATCAAGTTTTGGCCACAAGAAATCGGTTATCATCTCACTATAGCGCGCACCATGCACAGTAACTACTCGGCGACCTGAGTTTCGCACCCTATAAATTTGAATACTAAAGATAACATATTTGTTTTAATCTATTTTCTAGCTGGGATTCGAACTCTGACCATGAGGGCTTACATTAAGAAAGAATAAAGTTGTCAGATTTATTTGACCTTATGAACTTTAAATGTCTGCTTTTCTTTGTTTATAGAGCCTAGAGGCTCTAGAGGTCGGAGTTGTTTTAAATAAAACTCTTGTGTGTTTTATTTTACATTGATTTTATTATTTTCAATATTTCGAGTACCTGTGGTGGTACTCTTCTACAGGAACTAACGAAAATAAAAACAAAGTGTAAAAATTAAATGAACATAAGTATCACCAATAACAGTTAAGAAATTCTTTTTCTTTCTTAATTTTTCTGTATGTTTTTTAAAAAAGAATTTTTTAATTAAGCGGGTGACGCAATTAAACGGAACTCAATTAAATGGGTATTTTAACATCGACAGGTATTCTGAATGATATAGTTCAATGATTTTTAATGCAATAAAGCGGGGCTCAATTAAGCGGAAATAACTGTATAGGGATTAAAGACAGCCGATTCTAAAGTTTTAAAAATCTCTTTTATGCGAATTCATGCACAAGTTACTGTAGCGATAATTTGCAAATTTTTTTATTGAATAGTTTTTACATAAATATATGTATGTACATACCAAGACAGGTACATACGTTTGTTAAAGCGTGTACCTTGCAGAAGCTAGTGAGAACATATTAAAGTATGTAAATTCGTTTATATTGTATGTATGTTTGCAGGTGTTTGTGTTCCATATTTCTTATCTATAAGTTTGCTTGGCGTGTCTGTGCAGGTTTATGCATGTTTTTATCTGTCTTGTTTTTTTCTGTTTTCAGCGCTCTCTTTTTTTTTTGAATGTGTATGTTTTCTCTCACCAATATTTTTTTTCCCTCAGCTTAATACCAGAAACTCCCAAGTTTTGGTGGCTTTTCACCGCACAGGTGTTTCGCTTGGTTTAAGGTTAGAAACAAAAAAAAAAAAAAAACGAAGGAGGGTTTCTGGCAGAGCTTGTTGACAGTTGCATTATTTATAATTTTATTAGAATATCGAAACGATTTCAACCATATTTTAGAGAGCCAACCACAGCCAAGAAGTTGAATTATGAAATCCTCTTAAGGTCAGTTAATAAAGTTCGTTCAATTGCTGCGAGTTGGTATTAAAATGTTTTGTGTAAATTTGTATGTGCATATGTTTTTAATTTCTTTTTTTTTCTTCTTCTGATAATTTCGGTTATTTTCGACTAGTTTTTGGTTAAATGAACTTTAACTTTCATATTGTTCCCAATTTTTGTATTTTTTTTTTTTTTTTCAAAATTGTTTGTTTGTTATTCAATTAATTTTTGATTTAGTAATTTCTTTCAAGTCAAAGGTTTATTAAATATTATTTATTTTTGTATTGTAAAATACAAGCTGCAGACATACATATATTTGTATATATATATTTTTTTTTTAATTTTCGACTAGAGGAGTTCTAATTTTGAACAGCTGTCGCTAATTTCATGTCACATTGGTGGCCATAATATTCGTAAAAAGTAAATTATTAAAAATGTAATTATTTCTTTAAACGATAAACGAATAATAAATAAACATTGTGGAAAAAAAATCGCCCATAAATGTTTAATTACCAAAAAAAAAAAAAAAAAATTTTAAACACAAAAAAAAAATAAAATAAGAAAACACTTTTGACATTGAAACTGCTACGCAATAGTTTCTAGAGAGGGAGTTTGATGCCATAGATTCGAAATAAAAAATTCTGGATAAGTAAATGGTGTCTATCAACACTCCTTAGAAAGTTCAAAGAACCTGCTGTCTTGTTTATAACTGGGAGTTTCAAAACGACACCAACAAGAGCTATAGAAGCAATATTATCCATCGAGTCAGTCAATCGAACTTCGTATAAAATATGAAGCGGCTTTCACAGCCGCTTAAACGATTAAAGGTGATGTGTGAGTGGTTCGTTTAGCGACACGTAGCACATCATCAGCAAACATTTACAGGCCAAAGCCGAGTTTTACAGTTGTAAATATTTAGAGCCAAGCCCCAATTGGGAAACATTGATTGCCGACTCCTGTTCCTGGTGGACCGACCCTTCAACCAGATGATTTTGGTCGAAAATTCTTCCATTTCGACGTTCTTGGGGAGTGCAGCGCTCTATGGTGCTTCTTCACTGGTATTCTACAGCTGTCTAGTTTTCAAATGTAAAAACAGATTTGGGATTGGCCGCCATTTGCAAAAATAAGAGCAACTTCCAATGGGATGATTTCTTTTGGCCTGGTGAATTCACTTTTTGTGGGACTCCAAACATAATTTCAGACATCCCAGTTACCACAGGTCATAGCTAACCCTCCAGATCACCATTTCCAGATGGCCAGTACTTCGCAGAAGTCCTCATTTTTCCATGAGCCCGCTCATCTTCTCCAGAACCTTCTTAAATCGAGTGTTTTTAAAAGTCATTTTGTGGGACTCCAAAAGTTATTACAGCCATCCCAGGTACCAGAGGTCATAGCCAACCCTCTGGACCACCATTTCCATTTGGTCAGTACTTCGCAGAAGTCCTCATTTTTCCATGAGCCCGCCCTTCTTCTCCAGAACTTTCTTAAATGGAGTGTTTTTAAAAGTAATTTTGTGGGACTCCAAAAGTTATTACAGCCATCCCAGGTACCAGAGGTCATAGCCAACCCTCTGGACCACCATTTCCATTTGGTCAGTACTTCGCAGAAGTCCTAAGCTTTCCATAAAACCCACTCATCTTCTCCACAATTGTCATCTGTTATAAAAATAGCGCTGTTAACTCGTTAACAGTGCTCTGCTAACTTCAAAATGTGGCTTTGCTAAAAACTGTGGTTTGAGTCTCGGAACTTAAATACGTATGCCTCTTCACACACATATATTTTTCTTTAATCTTAATGTTAAGATAACGACCCAAAATAAGTCAAATAACACAAAAATCTCTAACAAAAAATAGGAGTGAGAAATCATTATGTGATATGGTATTCATATAGTGCACCTAACCCTCACCACACGGCCCTAAAATTATGAAATGCATGTACATATGTATATCCTGCTCTTTTTCTAAATAATGACCAACAAAAAATATTCAGCATATCTTGGACAGATTTTGTTTTATTTAAATTTACAGAGCACCTCGACGTTTGAATTGGTAGAGCGTCTTACTAAGAGTCCACGAGGATTTGGGTATTTCTGCAGACAAGCCAAAAGCTTTGCAATTTTGTGTTTATTTAAAAGACAAAAAAAAACAGATATGAGACTCTTAAGCAGCCCCCTGGCTAACGAAAAAAAAATATCCTTTGGGATCGATAAAAAAAATGCATAATAAATTTGACAGTAATAAATAGTCGTTTGCAGCCGTTAGGGCCAAAGTAAACAGTATTTAATGTGCCAACAACTTTATTTCACTAGACGTCTTTGGAAATCAATGTGCAACTGCCAGCTAAGCCCTCACACCCACACACACGCTCTATCACAAAAACGCATATGTATATGTTACTATTTGCACAACTGTCTATTTTCACTTTTCTCTGAACAGCAAATTTAAAAAAAAAAACTTACAGTCTCAATTTCATTCACTCGTCCATTCATTTATACATTCATTCATACTTTGACAACAGAAAAAAAGGACACTCTAATGAAATTATCCTTGCCAATGAAAAACAAAATGTTACCTGTTCAAGAGAGCAGATTTACCTCTGCTCTTCACCCTGACCAGCTGTTATGACAAATGCAGGAGAAGCACCAGAGGTGCTATTAACTCTCGTTCTTTACACACAGCAAATATGGGGTTAGGGGTCATGGCACAGTAGGCGCTATTGAAATAAGACGGCATTAAGAAATTATTAGAATTCAAAGTGTATCATATCAGCTGCTGGATTACGATAATCGTAACGTTAAATTAGTTATAACGACATTTTAGCGACTTTGCTATTCAGTAACGTGTGTTAACGATATTCGTTATCGTTTAGAATCAGCTGTTACTTATGCTGCCTGTCGTCAATATTTTAACGGCAAACACTTATGTATGAGTTGTTTATTTCGTTACGTTACCAATTTTGTATTAACACATAATAAACACATAATTTATCTTACTAAAAATGAAACAATATTTAAAAAAATTTTTACTCCAAATAATCGCAAAAATGCAGCTGTTCAACATCGTTAAAATTACATTACAGAATCACACAATCGTTGCTGCAATCGCTTGCACATAACAGGTGGGCCAAAAGAAGTCATCCGATGTTGTTTGGCTTTCAGAATATCGGAGTGTGCCGTTGCTCCGGCCTGTTGGCTCCCACATGTCCTCCAGACCTAATTCGTTCAATTGTGGCAGAAAAAACTCGCTTAACATGGCCCTATAGCGCATTTTTGTTTGGCAAGCGGCGTCCTCGAAAAAAATGGCCCTATGACTGCTCCAGCCTGAGCAGCGCAGTCACTTTGATGAACGGGTGTAATGGTTCCTCGTGCATCACTAGTGGATTTCTGGTGCCTCAGAAATTTTGCTTGTTCACGCTTTTTCACGTTAATGAAAGACTTCATTAACTTAATAAAATTATTTATTCATGTAATGAAAGTTTTCCTTATAAGCAATGATATTTTTAAGGAAATTATGAAAACTAATACAAACAGTTTGCAAAGAAATTAATTCATGAGATCTATCTAAAAGTATTCGTTTCCATATGGATTGGTGAAACAAGTTCCTTAGATTTATGAGCGATATTTTGTTCAGTGTAGGGCAAGGAGAAGAAACAACTAGTTCGTTGGCTGTTGACAATTGTTATTACAATAGCGCAGTTCATTATTTGGTGCAAATGTCTTGCGTAAGTGCGAATGCAAGAAATCGTAGCTTTTTCTTTGCAACCCAACAACAAAATATACAAGCTTGCACTCGCAATATTTTTGCATTTACGCACCGCTAATTACGTGTTGCTTTTTTCGCATGCGTATTGCGTTTGCAACACTGACACTCGAACAGCTGACATTTTAAAACAAAGCAAACAAAAAATAGTGGAGATGAAGCCAGCAGCAATTACCAAAAGAATAAAACGTGAAAAATTCAAAATTGTGTATTAATTTATCAGCTGTTATTTGGAGTGCAATAAAATTTGCAAAGTTGTTAAAAAGGGGGCTCAATATCAGTTGCAATATAATCGCAAACGCAAATAGTTGCAACCAAAAACGCACCAAACTCTGAGTGCCCCTAATAATTAAATAAACTCTTTACAATTGTGTCAAATCGTCAGTGTTAAATTCGTTTTCTCGTTTCAATCTTACTTTGGCCATAAATGTACTGTCACTTCATTTAAGTTTCTACTGTTGAAAATACGCCAACAACATGTTTACTGAATAATAATGATGATTATAATAAACATGTCCAATAAAGCTTCAAGGACATTTGTTTCTGATTCTTTTATTTCATTGTTGTGGTGAGTGGAAGGCAAGAAAAAATAAAAAATTAAAACAACAAAAACAAAACGGCAATATCCTGGCAAGTCCATAAAAGCAAAGCATTGACAGTGATTGAAAGTGTCAATGCCGGCAATCATTTTTTATGCCCACAGTAAATCTAATTTATGTAATTCAGAGAACTTTTACGTTTTTCACAGTCACTTAAATATTTAATTACTAAAAAAAAAAAAAAAAATAAAAAATTAAGTGAACCTTTTTCATTTACTTGATTTTTCATTAATGGAATGGAAAGATACATATGTATGTATGTATATTGTGGCGACGCAGATACCGAAATACGGCATTCGTGAGCGAATGCAGTACCGAGTAAAAATCATGTAAAATAAATATAAAATAAGCAACAAGCACACGTAAGCGAATTCATTTGAGCAGGAATGTCGTGATGCCTACCGCACAATGGGATCTTTTTAGCACCCAAAGAGGGCCGTTCTCATGACCGGCAGCCCGCGAAAGATACCACAAGGGCAATTCAGACTATTATACTGTGTATTAATACCTGCCAAAAATTCAAATAATACGTGCAAGTGTGCTGGTGTGAATGCAATGTGTTATGAAAACGAGAAATAATACGATAAAAAATTGAGACTTCACCGTTTTTTGAAAATTTTCTAAACGATAATACATTTCATTCGATCAGGGTTGTTTTTTTAACACAAGCAGCTGTTGAATATTTTTTTAGTAAGTTATTTCACAGCCGTTGGCGTGCCGTCACTGATGGTATTTGATTTCGTTATACAAGGGTTTGAAATTTGGTTACCGTATACAAATGTATTTTGCTCTGGCTGTATTTAGAAGATAAAATAGTTTTGTGTTATTCAATTTGGCTCTGTTTTACATAACTATTATTTTAGCTGCTGAATATTTTTAGCGCCGGCACGTCCACCGCCAACATAAAATTGCTCTTCTGCCGCCGTGTAAAGTTTTATGTTGGCACGTTTATGCTGTGATTAAACGTATGTATGATTAACGTATGTACGAGTACATATGCAACAGCTGTTTTCTTTTCCACTCAAATTTTTTAATTTTATTTGAAGTGTGATGGTGTGAAGGTAAAATGTAATTTACATTAGACTTTTTGACAGTCGCAAGAAATCTAATTATACTTTCATCTCACAAAACTCGATAAAAGTATTCATACTATTATACAATAGTCTGAATTGCCCTTTAGTAGATGGAGCTTCTTTTCTATTGTAGTTTTCTTAAATCTGTGATAAAGGACATTCGGCCTTTTACAACACCCGATACCTCTTGCAGGCGACAGTACCCCAACGTATTTAATTTTCTAGTTGCTTTTTTAGTGTTAAGAAGAACAAGGCTGGCTGTACGCTGCTGCTTGAAAACAGTATACAATTAGTCATGGCCTGAGTTCGAAGCAATTTGGTCTTGAAACAGCCGTGGTATGTACCCCAGCCAATAAGTCTTCAACTTTACTTTTCTTGTCTTCCTTATGCCCGTATGACACCACATTTTTCTTGCATTGTTTAAATTTTGGAGAACAGTGTAAATATAATGTAATATGTAGTAGAATTTAGTATGTCAACATTTTTGTTCAAGTTATCGATAAAAAATCAGATTATGTCCGAAAAAAATTAAAAATTTTTCAACTTAAAATTGACATTTCAAACTTGAATGTTGCTGTGTCAGCGGTTTATGGACAATTTTGGCGATTTAACGCTTCTTTTTTTTTTGGAATATTTTTATTTCCCAGCGCTTTCTTGGAATAAAAATAATACAACACTAAGAAACAAGATGTCAGTTTTGTGTATGTTTTGTATATTTGGTTCTTTCTAGCAATTGCTGTTTCTTTCTTTCTGTGAATTCTATAGCAATTAATGAAAGCAAAATGAAGTATCATACGGGCTTTATCACAAAAACCATCTTTCTCAATTTCGAAGAAGTAAAATCGATCTTAAGCCCCCACAAAATCTTTAACATTCATTAACCACTTTGCCGAAAACTGTAAATTTAAGTCAATGCTTAAAAATCGCTCGGGCTCGGTAGCAAAGTTTGTAATTGTTGTCATCACTGGTACAATAGCAAAAAAAAAAAGAACACAAACATCAAGTTCCGTTGTGACTGACTAAAGACTTAATTGATTTTAGTGAAACTCTTGTCCCCGTAAACCACTTGCTGTTGCAACGACTGACTTAAACTATTTTTAATCATCCATTAGCTTAATTAAGACTTTTGGCTTCTTGAAATTTGTATAATTGTATGAAAGGACATTGAAGTGGCCTTAACACTTCAGGATATCACCATCATCATCATCATCATCATCAACATCATCAGTGTCATCGTACAGTAATAATTATCAGCTTAAAAATGCAAACTATTTCTGGCCAAAGTTCTCTTGGGAACTTTCAAATTGCTTTTCTTTCATAGCCAATTCCCATTAACACTGGCAAGAAAACTGAAGGTTTGTGGCAAAATGATTGTCTAGTGTTACCAAAAACACACTACAGCCTACAACTATGACTTAATAAATATTTATGTATGGCCTTTAATCGTGACTTGTTAAAAGTTAATGGTCGGTCATCGGGGCCCATTAAAGGGTTATTCATATACAAACTGGCATCTTTGAATTTAATTTTTAAAGTGATTTCACACATACTAATACTTTTTTTTAAAGTTAAATTAACGGGTTATCCATTTTGCGGTTTCAAAAATAAACGATAACAATTATACACCACCAAACTATCCTTTGAACTTGTTACAGGTTTATGGGTTTATGGTCAATTGAAATCAAACGCGGCGAACCATCTTGCAGACAACTTTCTTAAGCCCAGCTGATCATTTAAGATCGAAACCATATGTTTCGATCGGCCACATTGTAGATTTGTTCGACATTTTCACTTGCACGAGTACAGCACTGGCCACTACTTATTTCCGCACGAAATTTTTGTCTGAAAAAACTTGCCGTCATTTTTTTAAATTTTCTTTGAAACATTTTTAGCTTGAATTGGTTTAATTTTCATTTCTAAGACCAAAACCAAACTGTTACAAAAGTGAAGAGCCTCTTTTTAGTTTAGTTTTTTTTATATTTATTTAACCATTTTCTATAATCATTGATAGTTAAATATATTTTCTTAAACCAAAGCTTAACTTTTTGCCCTGAGTCTACTCCAAATAATATCTACTTGCTTAATGATAATGTGCAGGCTGGATTAAGGAGTTATGTGTATATTAAAGCTAAAATTATGTATTATAATTACATTTATTACATTACAAATAAAAATCTTAGAAAGTAATATATGTTTGTATTTACGTTAAATGTAACAATTTTTTTTAGAAAGCAAACATATTTTTACCACTGGGTTTTCCCAGTTGCGAATTGCAACGGATGAGTTATGATATTCAGGGCAATTGTGAAATTAGAAAACATGGAACATTATTTAAACAAAAACTAATTTCTTTATTAAACACATACAAAAATGTATATATTTGGTGCAGCACATGTTTGCAAAGACACAATTATTAAAAATTTAAAACATTTTTGATCAGGTTTGCACGCAAAGAGAGTAATGAACAATTAAATGTCAACAAGCAAAATGGCCGGTTTCAAAGTGATGCCACTTATTCATATTTTTCGCATCAACTTTCAGCGTTAGTCTGTGTAGTAGTTTCTTAGTTTAGTTTCCCCATTAATTCACTGGAGACCTAAGGTCGAAAGTAGTGACAAAGTGGTTTGAAAAAATACTGCTGTTTAATGCCTGGTTGGGCTATATGATTCTTGCTTGGTACTACACTGAAAAAAAAAAGTTATTGGCTAAGAATTAATAAAATTTATTGAATAATCATGGAGTTAATGAGATTGATTAATTATTTCCATGAAGTTTTATTGCCAGACTGAAGAAACCCCAATTATCATAATGAACAAGTGTTAGGCCCTAAACTAGTAAATCACAACATAACGCCAGTATGCAAATTGAAATCATTAACAAATTTTAATATTTAGCGAGGCAGATAAAACCAGGTAAAATCACTAAAACAGCTGCTCGTTGTTTATTATCTGTTAAGTGTCAAAAGTTTGTTTACAAGCCGCTTAACGTGCTCTGATTTCTAAGAAATGTGCAGGTGATTTTGTGGCTATTATTGAAGAAAAAATAAAATAAGCCAGTACTTTTGCTGTTTTTATTCAATAAAAAAGTAAAGTAATAATTTTTGAGTGGTTAAAATAAATTTATTTTATGAAATTTGTGTAATTTATTTTTTTTTGCATACACTCACAAACTAGTTTAACAAAACAAATGAGAGAAGAATTTGACAGTCGGCAGATATTTTTCTACCAACAACTCTCGTGTATTTTTTATGTGCTGCTAGTGCTTGTACCTAGACGTGAAACGGCCAGTAAGTTTTTAACTTTACTTTTATTGTTTTCTTTAAAAATTTGGATCACCACAACTTTATTAAAAATAAAAAGAAATGCGGTCGGGGGACCCCCGTTAGGAACGAAGTTTTTTTTCTTCATCTTCGAATGTGAAATCTGTATGTTTTATTTTGTGTTGTTTTTGAAATTTTGAAATTTTATATGCTTCTTAAAATTTTTGGAACGTTTTATTTTTTTTTTACTTTTGACACATGCAGTATTTTTTTTTTGTCAATCTGCTACAAAACGAAGAAAATTTTTCAATATTGCTGTTTTTTGTTGTGACATACTTTACTTTAGCGACATCTGTCAACTGATAGTGTCCGTTTTCACAACTAATTAATATTTATTGGTAGATGTCTCCGCTGATGTCAGCGGGGACACCTAAACACTAATGCTTTGTCGCAAATAATCCGCTAAAAAGGCATATGTGCTCTTAAGGGAATAGCGGAAATTCTATCATTATTATCTTAACTGCTAAATAGAGGAAAAGAGAGCGGGAGAGCGAAAGAGAGTTAGACAGAAGTTTATGACTTCAATAGAATTCGTTACGTACCCTAAAACTTAAAAATTTTAATATTTGGTTATGTTTTCTAAACTCTTGGAAAACGCTGGATTTGTGTGTTCCTCCAAATTGCCCAAGACCATGGAAATGCTCGACGAACTGTGTCTGATGCCAGTGCCGATATGCTTTTTATGCGACGGCGGCGGCGGCGGCTGTGTTGTTGGCAAAATGAAGCTGGCATTATTCAGGCGTCTGTACAGCAGTGTTCTTAATTTGTATATTGTAAATAAAATCATATACACGAAACAGGTGAGCAAGAGAACACCCACCACTGTTAAACTGGCGGCAATCGGTTGATTCCAATCGATCACATGATAAATATAAGGTTTACCCTTTCTATGAAGAAAACAAAAAAATATATATACATATATATGTATGTATAAGAAATAAAATACAATGTATTTTCAAACCTACTTATTATGGCCACCACACAGCTGATAGATGACCGAGAAGAAGGCATAAAACAGGCCAAAGGACACTGGCAGAAACATGTGCAACAGTCTCAACGGATGAGCCACAATCAGCAAATCAATAAACATACAAATGGAATTGAAAGCATGTGTTAAGACATTTGTGGCGCTTAAGCCATCCTCGTTAGCTGTAACAAAAAATATACAAACATGTACACATGTACTCACAAATGCTGAAATGCTGCTACCAACCGTCATATAAAATGCTCCAGTAAATGATTGTTATTACAATCGACAGCACCAATGTGATAATGTGCAGGCACCAATAAATACGAAAGGGGCTCTTTAAAGACTCGAAATTTAAAAGTTTATCTGAAATCAAAACATGGTTCTAACTTGTAAAACAAAATGAAAAAAATCTCAATGTAATTAATATACATATAAGTAAATGTTTAAAAACATCACTTAAGTTCGAATAATATAACAGAGCATCTGAAATTTATATTAAACAAGGAAAGTTGTACGAGGGGTGCCTTTTATGTTTTGGGATTAGAAAACAAAAATATATATTAATGAACTTAATTATTCATTTGCTTTAAGAGCCAATTGAAATGTATTAATTCAGGTCCAAAAATGAACCTTTTCAAAAAATATTTGCTGTCTATATGTCGTCGGCATATAGACAGCTGAAAAATACAGCAAATATTTTTTGAAAAGGTTAATTTTTGGACCTGAATTAATAAATATTAATCATCAAAAAGCAGTTTATTGTTTTTCAAAACATTTCCCATGAAGGTCTATACACTTTTGCATGCGTTTGAACCAATTGTCGAAGCACTTTCCCCACTCTGCTTCAGGTATCACCAAAATATGCCTGCGCACTCAGTACAGCCAACGTTTCTTCAGGTGTCGATAAATGTTGACCTCTGTTTGTTTTTATAACCTTCACAAAAATGTGTAAGGACATATATAAGTTTGTGATGCCGTATGTAACGCATTGTAATAACCATCTAAGACCCCATAAAGTATATACATATATTCTGGATCAGAATCAATAGAGATTACGATTAAACGATGTCCGTCTGTCCGTCTGTAGTCAATGAAATACCATTTCTTAGAAGATGGTTTGAGATAGAAACCTCATTCTTTCGCTAAAATGTGTTAAATCCCGGTAGTGGCTCTGCTATTGAAATTCAGTAAGATCGGTCCACGGATAGCCGAGATATATTCAAAACATCGGGTTTTGAGGGGTATTTTTGGCCATTTTTTTGGGTCAGATTTTTGAAAAAAAAAATTGTTTTTCTAAAAAGTTAGCCATATCATTTTTAATGCCCATTAGATCCCAAAAATTGAAGAACTTTTGAAATCGTCCCATATATACCCGAGATATAGCGTCTCCCGATTTTTCAAGAAATCGGCTTTATAAGCCAAATAAAACAACTTTTGGTACCGAAAATCGATCAAAATGGTGTACATATAGGCAAAAATGGAAAATTTTTTGACATCGGCCCATATACACTCGAGATATATCGCCTCCCGATATCTCAAGAAGTCGGCCCTGAAAGCCAAACGAAACAATTTTTTGCACTAAAAATTTGTCAGAATGGTACATATAAGCTGTTCAGAGGCAAAATTAGAAAATTTTTGGACATCGGCCTATATGCACCCCAGGTAACGCTCCTCCCCTTTTCTCAAGAAGTCGGCTCTTAAAGCCAAATAAAACAACTTTTGGTACCAAAAGTCGATCAGAATGGTACATATAGGGTAATTGAAAGTAAAATTCGAAAATTTTTGAAATCTCTCCATATATACCCGAGATATAGCGTTTCCCGATTTTGCAAGAAATCGGCTCTATAAGCTAAATAAAATAACTTTTGGCACCAAAAACCAATCAGAATGGTACATATAGGGTGTTTGAAAGCAAAATTAGAAATTTTTTTAAATCGGTCCATATATACCCGATATATTCCCGAGAATGAGCGCAGCTTTCATTCTCCGTTTTCACTCTATGAGTACGTTACCCTAAAGTTTTTTTTTGTCGGCTTGCTTATTTAACAATTTGTTTGTATCTTATCTCGGACTAGTTCTATGAAGACGAGTCCTATGTAAGCGTTCAATGCACCGGAAATTGGAGTGAGAGGAGGAAGAAAGAGAGAGAGAGAGAGGGAGAGGAGAAAAGAGCGATTTCCTTTGCCTAACGCAAAAGAACTGCAGTCGAAGTTAAATTGATACAGAAATAAGGCCACATACACCCCTTTTAGATTCTTCTTCACAGAGTCCTTTGGTAAAAACCAGCTTTATAAAGCATAGAGAAATGTTATTTAATTTTTGCAAACTCAAACATATTTAACTCACCCGCATATTCTGGATGATAATGCCATATTGTTACTAAAATAGCCGCATATAAATTTGTTATCATGCACATCATGATGCCCCAGTTGGTCATGTAAATGAAATACAACCAAAAATTGGCACCCTCGTCCGGATCAATCATAGATTCGATAACGACGGCTGTAAAAAATGCCGCCAACAACCAACGATAGATTAGAAAAACAATACTTTTGGTGCGATTTTGCCACTGAAAAGAGAAATAAATGCATACATTAATTAATTAATCAAATGTCAGTTTATGTCGCTCAAAACTAATAAAACTCAATTCAAAAATGAACGTAATTATTTATAAGAGCCAATTGAAATTTATTATTTTAGGTCTAAAAATAGACCTTAATGTTTTCTGTCTTTTTCAGCCGCCAACATTTCGTTGATGTTGATTGGCATCAATAGACTGGAAACATCTAAAAAGAATGTTTGCCGCCCAACTGCTTATGCCAAATTTCTCATGAACAAAATGAGAATCAGAAATGTTGAAACAAATTTTTTATGCAGAAAACATTTTACTTTTCTTAGCACTTCCTTACAATTGTTCAATATTTCCATTTAAATTATCCTGTTAGAACAGGATAATTTTAAAATAAAAAAAATTTCTTTTCCATTCGTTCGCAAATCAAAAAACTTTTTCCGTCACAGGTAAAATAAATTAATTCAGTCCAGTACGAGGCTGGCTTGCACACTTAGGGTTCCGTACGTACATATGTTGACTTGTTGTTGTTGTTGTTGTAATTTGTTGTTGTTGTAATTTGTTGTTGTAAGGCATCTGGGAATACATACACCGTGCGAATTTCAGCTCTCTATCTTTTACGGTTCGAGAGTTATAGCTGTTACTCTGCGTTGTAAAGGGACATCTGGTATTTGTATTACAGTTGTTGTTGCTTTTAGCATTTGTTGTTGTGGAGCATATTTGAATACATATATTATGCAAATTTCATCTCTCCGTCTCTTACGGTTCAAGGGTTATAGCTAGCTGTTACTTTACGTTGTAAAGGGACACCTGGTAGTTTGAAAGTTGTTGTTAGCATTTGTTGTTGTGGAGCATATGTGAGTACATAGATTATGCAAATTTCCTCCCTCTGTCTCTCACGGTTCGAGAGTAACGGCTAACTGCAACTTTACATTGTACGTAGGGACACCTGGTAGTTTTCGAGTTGTTGTTTTTTGCATTTGCTGTTGTAGGGCATTTGTAAACACATATATTGTGCGATTTTCAGCTCTCTGTCTTTTACCGTATGGGAGCTACAGCTAATTGTTATTTTATGGTCTATAGGGACACCTGGTAGTTTTCTGTTTAATGTTGTTTTTGGCATTTGTTGTTGTAGCGACAAGGTACAACAACATCCTGTGATAATTTCAGCCCTCTAGCTCTTACCGTTTCGGAGAATGGACGATGTGACGGATGGACGGACGGACGTAGAAGTATCTCTGATGAGTACGGAACCCTAAAAAGCTGAGTCTTAAGACTGTATTCTTCTCTAGTTTCAAATTGTGTTAAGTTCCACTTCCGTATACCTCAACATGCGAAAAAAAAAAGGTATAATAAAAATCGGTAAATTCTTCTCTCAAAAAACAATATTTAGTAATAACTTAGTTTTTCTATATCTCAGTAATTTTAAATCCGATTTGGCCCGTTTTCAATACCGTACAGAAGGAGACAATCAAAAACTGAGTAAACCAAAATTATGGTAAAAAAAAAATTTGTCTAATGGCTTCAGAATCGCCGTTTAAAAATTATATTTTTTGTGAAACAATTTAATATATGTACATATATATTTTTAGTAAACGATATAAAAAAAGAAATGAGCTAAACGTATAAGAGAAATTGTATGTGTCTCAATACAGGATAATACAATGGAAAGGTTTAAGTCTGAAGAAATAGTAGATTAGGTTAGGTTGGTTGTAGGGGTTTGTTTGCCCATGTCTGGTGACACACACCAAAGCCAGTATAGGCTTGTTGTGCGCTTCATGGATTTAACCATGCTCATAGGCCTATAGAAACTCCGTCTCATTTACAAAGTTTCTTAATTTCCTCCAGCATATGGGAGAGACACCTTACCAAACATAATCCAATTACGGGGCATATGCTGGAGGAAATTAAAATTGGATTATGTTTGGTAAGGTGTCTCTCCCAAGATGTCGGGATCGTATTTGTGAGAAGGCGGGGTACGGGCATAAGTAGAGCTCTAGTGTCTCGCTTTCCTCTGCTCATGCTCTACATTCAACTCCTCCCATTATTCCTATGCCGTTAAGATATGCCAGTAGTTGAGAGGGGACCTGTCATAACTGCCATTAATCTATTTAAGCCTTAGCAGTCCCCACGTTTTTTCCTCGTCTGGATCTCAACATAGAATGCTTGAAGAAAGATCAAATGCCTGACAAAATGTATATCAATTTGCTATAAGAAAGTCACATAAAAGTACCATAAAAGTCTACCTTCCCGATAACTCATTGTTCACTTTTATGTTAACTGGCAAATGGTTGTGATAAAGAAAAATGGTTTCTCTTGGTGATAAAATCTTTGTAAAACGGGCCTAAACTTGACAAGAGCATACTTCAAGGTTATGTTCGCTCAAAGAGCTCTACTGCTAATCTGCACTAAATGTAACATACTTTAACTACAAAACAACTAAATTTTTGTGGACCGTTTAATATTACGCGGGTCTTTATTATTAAGACTCTCTTGTACATATTTCAAGGTTGACGACGACCACTTCTATTGTGCGTTAATAAAACGCCATGACCTATTTGGCCTTAATAATAGTGCTGCATCTTTAATGATGTTGATTTTTAACAAGTGTTTTGCTTTTATGAAACCTTTACGTTCTAAACATTTTTGTTTCTAATAAGAGACAAGGTGACCCATTGACATGGATTTTTTAAACTCAATTAAATCAAATAGTGCGTGTCTTAAATTCGGTATAAAAAAAACTGCGTTGCTTTCTTTTTGTGGGTGTGTGCAACAATGTACACTAGTTTTTTTTTTATATATATATTTTCACCAAAAAATTTGTTTGCTGACCAATCTTTTTAGTAATGCTTGTTTTCAGGGATTTGAATTTTTAATTTTGGGATTTACAGCACATGTTTTTTGTAGGTTAATTTTAATTTGACAATGTTGAAAAGGGTGGCACCAAAAAAAAAAAAATGAAAAATGAAAAATTCTAACTTAGGAACTGTAATTTAGTTTTAATAATTCATATTCTTTTTAAAACTTAAATATGCACACAGGTTTAAATTACTGAAATGTGCCTTAAATTGACCAATAAAAACTACAAAAAAGGTCATTTACATTAGGTTGGGTCGATTTAGAAATCGCAATATTCGATAGATTTTGATATTAAAAAAAAATTAAAAAAAAAAATTTTAAAAAACATTTTAGAGGCGTACGATTTTCAATTTTTTTCTCGCATGATTGCTCTTCTAAGCAGCTGGTTCGTTGTGTTCGGTGTAAAGCGCAGCTCAGACTATTATACAAGTATTAATACTTTCAATGCACTTTACAAGACAAACCTCTAAGTGTGTGTGAAGATAAATACGTATTTAAGTCCCGGGACTCAAACCACAAATTTTAGCAAAGCCACATTTTGAAGTTAGCAGAGCACTGTTAACGAGCTAACAGCGCTATTTTTATAACAGATGACAATTGTGTAGAAGATGAGTGGGTTTTATGGAAAAATAGGAAAAAAATTTCTGGAGAAGATGAGTGGGCTCATGGAAAAATGAGGACTTCTGCGAAGTACTGGCCATATGGAAGTGGTGGCCTGGAGGGTTAGCTATGACTTGTGGTACCTGGGATGTCTGAAATAATTTTTTAAGTCCTAGAAATATTATTTTAGACATCCAAGGTACCACAAGTCATAGCTAACCCTCCAGACCAACATTTCCATGTGGTCACTACTTTGCAGAAGTCCTCATTTTTCCATAAAACCCACTCATCTTCTGCACAATTGTCAACTCGTTAACAGTGCTCTGCTAACTTCAAAATGTGGCTTTGCTAAAAATTGTGGTTTGAGTCCCGGGACTCAAATACGTATTTATCTTCACACACATAACCTCTAAATACATTATTTGCGAACATTAAAAAAATCCAGCGTAAATTACCTTTTGCATTCACACCAGTGTTGCCAGGTCAATGTATTTCTTCTCCCCCAAAAAAAAAATTTAAAACCCCCGTTAAAATTCAATGTTTTTCTACAAAAACCGCCTAAAAAATTCGGTGAACATTCTGCTTTAGTATGCGAGAAAGTGTGGCGGCTTCGAAACAACGCGTTGTGTCCTCTGTAATGTCTTCTTTGTCTTGTGTAATTAATACCAATCATAAAAATAGCATAGAAAAAACTTGAGCCTGATAAACTTAATACAAAAATAATTATATAAGAAAAGGAAATAAATATTGATTAAATAAAAATAAACAAATAAAAAGAAATAAAAATTGATTATATGTGATATTAAAATAAGCTGCGGCCAAATCGTCATGATCGATCGAACACCCTCGCTTACGCAGTGTGTTTGCTGTTTATTTTCGTATTGTCTTACATAACTTTTACCCAATAGTTCATTCGATATCGTATGCGACGATTCGGCTCCTGATTTATCATGTACTCGTAAAGGCCCTGAGCTCCCTAATGGAATATTTATAAAAAAAAATATCTGTTTTTTTTGGAAAGCCTGTACTGAGAAAAGTGAAATATTTTATTTTTGTTAAAAAGTCTTAACAATAATACATATCTCTTTCCAACTTGGCGTACAATAAGTTCCACTTACTTGCGATTTGACAAAATCATCGGGTGGCGTGTGTTCAAAGCCGCATTTTTCTCGATGTAGTTCTTTTTTTATCGGATGAAATATGTTCTTTAGGGTCTTCATTTTTGCATAAACGAATATTATTTCAATTGATGCGAACTTTTAAAAATTAGTTTAACATCAATTGTTATTATTCCCTCAAAAAAGATTGTTATTTAAAATTACTCTAAAAAATTTTATAGAAATTTTCATTATAATTTCGCATCAGCCTCTGCAGCAGCCAAATCGCGCAGCTGTTGTAGCAATAACATCATTTCATTTATCATGTGAGAGCTGTAAAGAAGAGAAAAAAAATAATAATTACTAATTTTAATTGTTGCAAAAATATTTTTTAGCAATTAATTTTGCAAATGTTATAACTATAATAAAATTAAATAGTTTATTATTGATTAAATGATGAGATGAAATCTGACACGTTACAGTTTCAATTTCCAGCAATTCTAAGGCATTAGAATACATATCGTTGGTATCAGGTAGAGGGGCCCTAGCTCGATCACTGTTCTTTTTTTTTTTTTTGCATAATTCAACACAGGATGCTTCGTTTTGAGCAGGGATCGGAAATAAGAGGAAGTTTTTTTAATTTTTTTAATAATAAATTATACACAAATGAACGTCGTAGAAAACTTTTAATTACACCATTATGATTTTTAGGCGAAATGCATCCAATATATTGAATGATTTTTAAATTTTTGATTTTTTGTATTTTTATATGAAAAATAAAAGTCATTTTTTAATTTTTATATTTTTAAATGAAAAATAAAAGTTATTTTTGATTTTTTGTATTCTTAAATAAAAAATAAAAGTTATTTTTGATTTTTATATCAATAATAATAAATTAAGTCAAGTACGAGGCTGGCTCGCACTCTTAGGGTTCCGTACGTATGTATGTGTAATATATGTATGGAATGGCATATGGGAATACATACATATGTATATTTTATAAATTTCATCTCCCTGTTTTTAAAGCTACTTTATGTTGTATGGAGACACCTAGTAATTTTCCACTTGTTGTTGTTGTTGTTGTACTTTGCTGTTGTAAGGCATCTGGGAATACATACACTGTGCGAATTTCGGCTCTCCATCTCTTACGGTTCGAGAGTTATAGCTATTATTCTACATTGTAAAGGGACACCTGGTAGTTTTACAGTTGTTGTTTTTAGCAAGTGTTGTTGTGGAGCATATGTGAATACATATATTGTGAAAATTTCATCCCTCTGTCTCTCATGGATCGAGAGTAACGGCTAGTTGTTACTTTACGTTGTATAGGGACACCTGGTAATTTTCGAGTTGTTGTTGTTTTTAGTATTTGTTATTGTAGGCCACATGCTAGTACATACATTGTTCACATATCATCTCTCTGTCTCTTCCAGTTTGGGAGTTACGGGTAATTTTTACTCTACGTTGTATAGGGACACCTGGTAGTTTTTGACATGTTGTTGTTTTTAGCATTTGTTGTTGTAGGGCATATGTAAATACATATATTGTACGAATTTTAGCTCTTTGTCTTTTACAGTTTAGCAGCTACGGCTAATTGTTACTTTAGGTTGTATTGGGACACCTGATAGTTTTCAACTTGTTGTTCTCTTTAGTATATGTTGTTGTAAATCATCTATAAATACATACACTATGCAAAACTCAGCTTTCTATCTTTTACGGTTCGGGAGTTATAGCTAATTGCAACTTTTCGTTGTATGGGGACACCTGGTAGTTTTCGACTTGTTGTTGTTTTTAGTATTTGTTGTTGTAGCGGCCAGATACAGCAAGAGCCTATGAAAATTTCAGCTCTCTAGCTCCTACCGTTTCGGAGAATGGACGCTGTGATGGACGGACGGACGGACGTACTTGTCTGGGTAATAGGGTACCGTTTCACTCTGATGAGTACGGAACCCTAAAAATCAATTCAAAACTCGTATTTATTTGTTGAAGCCGTATGTATTATAATATGCTGCTTCATTTTCAAATTTCTATATGAATATAATATATTATGTGACTTATCCATTATCAGCTACATATAAAAACATGAATGCATAGAAATAGTTCATAAGTTTTGGCTGCCATTCAAGTCAGTGTTAGGAGGTCGTTTTCCAGTGTTCAATTTTACCATCATAATTGATTTGAAATGTTCCTCAGATAAATTATGAATATCTCAAATCTCCCAATATTAATCTGAGTGTTGAAAATGACCCTTTCTACACTGACTTGAGTGGCAGGTACAGAATGAACAATTAAAACTAATTTTCGAAGCCATGGAAATACACATTTTTTGCTCTCCCAATATTCCAATAAATTAGCAGAAGTATCGAAATGTTTTTCTTTGTCTATTTCAGTAAATTAATAAGGCCTATCTAGACCTAAAATAAGACATTTCGTTTTGCTCTTAAGGCAAATAGTAATTGAATAAATTTTTGAGTATTAAAATTAATGTTTAAAGACTCCCAGGACAAGGCGCAAAGTTTGAAACAGCAGAAAAAACATAAAAATCAATTGAAAATCAGTTCAATTTAATGAAAAAATATACCGTGCAAGAGACAAAAACAGTGATAAAACTGATCCGGGTTGTACAACATTTTTGTGACGATTGCAATGAAAAGTAATAAAATTACTGCTGGTGTTAGGTGCCCTTTAAGAAAATTTTTAAAACAAATTTTTTTTTAATTCAATTATCTGTTGAATTTCTTGAAAAAAACCTTTGCTAGTACGTGTTACATTATTTTTTAGAACCCCATAGTCAGTAGTTCGTGTTTAAATTTAACCTTCAGCTGCTTAAAAAAAAAAACAATGACAATTTCAAAAATTCATAATTTTTTTTTAAAGCAACTTAATGAGTACTTGATGTCATATTTAAATACCACTTCTGTCAAACGAGCGTCCATTGAATAATTGTTCAGATTGCTTTTGTTTTCTCTTGAAAAAAAAAACTATTATTAAAATAACAACTACTTGAATTTTTCACTGTGAGCGGAGTCACTTGAGATTTTGGAGTGACAGTTGTGAAGAAAAAAAAAAAAAAAAACATGGGGATGCAGATTGCAGAACACGATAAATGCACTTTAGAGTGCATTCGTATTCTAGAACACATTCGGTTATATTAATAAAATTTTGGTAATGAACTCCTTGTTTTCCCGCTAGAAACTTTCGAATTGTGAGAGATGGGACATCAGTTGCTTTAAGAACTCTCAAATGTCAAAACTAATCTGCTCCCCAAATAAAGTTTAAACGCGTAATTTTATTTAAAATAATATCAATGATATCATTGAGAAACCATATTAAAGATTTATTATTGGTAAAAGCATTTAACAAAACATAATGTAATTATGTAATCAATTTTTGGTAACAAAAAAATCAAACAAAGAAACAACAGTCAGCAATTAAGTGCGCAAACGTGCCTAAATGTAAATAAATTTAAAGAAGAAATAATCTAAACACACACACACACACACCAAACCATGCATGCATATGTGTGTGTATGTGGCTGAATGTGGTAGAGTGAGCACGCATTTTTCACGTTATTTTTAGCACTCAAGACAATTAAATGTTTACACATTTTTTTTTTAGCTTGAGGCCACTTGAAGACAGAACACAAAAAAACTACCAAAATTTGAACAACAATAAATTACCTTTAAGGCCAGACAGACGGATACGTTGAACAAACTTCCCAAAAGCAAAAAAAAAAAAATAAAATAAAATAAAAATTATATAAAGAAACCCACAGACAGACATAAACAAACCACCAACTTGTACTGTAAAGACAAACATTCCGAAAGCTTAATTCTTTAATTCAGTATCATAAATCCAATGAAATTTATTCCATACTTCACTCCAAAAAGCAAAGCAAAACTATTCCGTACATTTCAAATTAGTGACTTAATAATTTGAAACTTCAATCGATATTTAATTTTTTAAGGAATCACTTTTTAGATGAATGGAAGATCATTTGAATTATTTAAGTTTTCTGAAAACTAATGCACAAAAACAATGCCCAGTTGAAGAGCCAGTTTAAAGCATTTTTACTGGAGATGTGCAGTTGTCCTGAAAATGTCGTGTCACGCGTGATCGTGATTAAATTTTCTACTACCTGTAATGTCTATTTGTCTGGGTCGAATTTCACGGAAGGAACAAAATGCAAGAAATCGTGGGGGGAAATAATTCTTTGAGTAACTTTAACGCAATAAGATGCATGTAGTGCAAAACCAACATAAGTTATACCAATGAATATAAAGGGTGTTTTTTTTCGATGTATAGAACTTTAAGTTGCAATAAAACAACGATGGACGATTCGATTGACATGAATTTTATTTATCCGAAAGATAATCTTGTGGCATTATATTTTAAATATGATTTCTGGTGCGGATGTAGTAAAAATCTGGACGTTCAATTTTCGATGACTTTTTTCAACATTTGTGGCCGTATATCGGCAATAACACGGCGAATGTTGTCTTCCAAATGGTCAAGCGTTTGTGGCTTAGCCGCATAGACCAATGACTTTACATAGCCCCACCCCACAGAAAGTAGTCTAGCGGTGTTAAATCAGATCACAAGATCTTGGAGGCCAATTCACAGGTCTAAAATGTGAAATTAGGCGGTCGGTCACCAAACGTGTCTTTCAATAAATCGATTGTGGCACGAGCTGTGTGACATGTTGCGCCGTCTGCTTGAAACCACATCTCTTGGACATCATGGTTATTCAGTTCAGGAATGAAAAAGTTAGTAATCATGGCTCTACACCGATCACCATTGACTGTAACCTGCTGGCCATCATCGTTTTTGAAGAAGTACGGATCAATGATTCCACCAGCTCACAAAACGCCATCCAGACAGTCAGTTTCGACATACACTTGAGGATTAGCTTCACTCCAAATGCGGAGGTTTGTTTGTTGACGTAAACATTCTACCAGAAGTGCGCTTCTTCGTTAAAAAAAAAAAATTCGCTTATGAAAATCGGGAACAACAGCCATCTCGTTTTGGGCCCATTCGACGAATCTACGCCTTACTTGATGATCGTGAGTCTATTCATGATGAATTGCCAAACCAAACTGAGAATAAATCACTTGACAGCTATTAAATCGGTCGCCATCTTGAACAATAATGCCAACTTAAAGTTCTATGCATCGAAAAAACAACCTTTAAATTTTTTTTTTAAAACCTTTGAAACTTTTTTGTTTTGGGAATAGAAACGACCACCCTGAAAGCATAAATTTCATGTTGTTAAGAACAAAAAACATGGATTGCAAAGTCTAAACGAATTGGTAGAAGAGCAAACGTTAATATTTATACTATATAATGTATGTAACTGAGGAGATTTCTGGCTGTAATTGTAAAATGATTTATTGGATAAGTATTATAACTGGTTATCCATTTCATGGTTTCAAAGGTATAGGACTGGAATTCTCTCGACATCTGTCAAACTAAGTTCATAATAATAACACTGTGCTTGAATTTGAAACTTCTTCTGCCGACAGACGGGGGGGGGCACCCAGTGATCAAACCTAATTCGGGTGAGCTGAATTCGGTTTAGTTAGGCTGGGTGCCCCTTCTGTCGGTTTTTTCAACTAGCACAGTGTAATTGAAGAGAGGCCATTACATCCAGACAGCGAAGAAAATCAGTAAACGTTTGCACTCCACGAGTACGGCACACTAAAAAGAATCTAAAACACCAATGATTTGGGGGTCTGCAGCTCATCAAAAAGTATGGTTTACAATTTTTTTTTTAATTTTTTATTTTTTATTTTAATTTTTTTTTTAAACAAACACAAAACTGCGAAGCTTCTTGCTTGTCTGCAGAAACACCCAGAGCCTTCGGCAGGAATCGAACCTGCGACCCCGGGGACGACTCTTAGTAGGCCACTCTACCAATTCATCCATCGAGGTGCTATTGTTAATTACTTTGTTGAGCTTTAGCTTGAGAAAGATTTTTTTTCGGTTTGTTGCATGGTGTTGTTAAATAACCTGTAACTGACATTGAATTTTGTGTACAATATCAAATTGTTTTTAGCTGTTAATCAAAAGTTTGCCACAGTTTCACGAAACACAACAACAACACGCGCATTTTTGTTTTGATTTGTCAGTTCTGTCTGCTATCAGGTTTCCTTTGGTCAAACAATTTAAACGAATTCGTATTTCAAATGTCTGTTTGAGACCATTAACAGCGACAGCAGCCGCAATAGAAGCAGCCACAATAACCACAACCGCACTAAGTGGGTCAATTACATGCAACAATAAATTTCCACTAGATTGGTTCACTATACATATACAAACATAAATACGTATGTATGTATGTACATGCAATTAAATTTTTATGTAGAAACAAAAAACATTTTTATTTAAATACTAAACCAACAGCACATACTGGCCATTTGCAAACTTTAAAAAAAAAGTTGGCTTTCAAAACGATCATCTTTAGCCAACCATTTGTTTCGTAAACAGACAACAAACAATTCTTAGCAAGCAAAACAAAAACAAAATTAAACACAAACTTCACTAACCGTTTTCAACAGCTGTTTTCTTTTCTATTCTATTATTATTATTTTTTGTTTTTTTTTTTGTTTTCTGTTAACTAATTGCAGTTTTTGCCTGACCGACCACTTTGATTTGAACTTTGCTCTTAACAAAAGATCATTATTGCACTAATTCTGTTACCACTTATACTCATGCACACACACACACACACACACACACACACACACACACACACACACATTGCTCTTTTAAGCTCTCTTTTGAAATTGATCACTACAGTGCACAAACTTCACGTATTGTTAACACACACCTGCAATTTTTATTTATTTAATTTAAACGCGTTTTCAAGTGAATTTCTAACGCGCAATCGTTCGATCAGACACACACACACAGAATCCAGGCGAACCAGCAAGTAAGAAGCCAAAATCTAAACTTCTCGTTACCACTCTCAATCACAGACTGATTTTAGACTCAGGCAAAAAATTATTTTGTTTACAAACAAGCCGTGTTGCCAGTGTTCATTTGCAAAAGAATTTTTTAACCAGTCAAAATAACTGAGAAATGTGTTTCATCGCTGAAGAAAAAAAATTTTTTTTTTTTTTCAAAAAATCGCCTTCCACCGCCTGTTGTTCAAGCACCCATTCCACGTATCTACGGCGCTGTGAATGGTGAGCCGGACTTTATATGTATGTAGGTGTAGATCTAAATACAAAATACGCCATAATGTGCCGTAATACAGTCCTAATTCCTGAGAACGACGAGGAATCAACACTTACAGCAGCGATATTCGCAGCGGAACGAGCGCAACGATGATGCACACAGGCCTTACAATATTTGTAAACGCTCCAGTGTCTTCAAATTTCTCCACAATTTTGCCAATTGCTTGGCAAATTGTGGACGATTGTGTAGACCGTAATCTCCTCTTAAAGCACGATATGAGTATGTTTTGATAATTTTTATTCGTTGTGTTAAGCGATCGATTTTCGTCAATGACAGACTTTCAACCGAGAAGACAAAAATTGCTTCAACAACTTCAAAATCTTTGCGAAATATTAAAATGTCTCACCTTAGATCCCAGTTTCTTTACAAATGAAAAGATAATTGCAACTTCAATGAACGAATACATTGATTTAATAAATTTGTTCATTGATTTGATGACATTTTTTCAAGATATTTTTTTCAACGCAATTATGAACACTAATGAACAGTTTTTAATGAAATTATATTCATTAGATCTCTGAAAATTCATTGCCGTATTGAACATTTTCATTGGATTAATGAAAAAAAAACTATTAATGTAATAAATTCATTAGAACTATGAACGAAAATTCTTGCAGTGCGCTAGAGTTGTCAGTTGCCAGATTGCAACACTAGGGTCGCCAAGTCCCGAAACATTATAGCCGACCCTCGCACATGCTTGTTTAACTTAAACAAACACACCAATGAATTGAAACTGTGAAAACAACTGTGCAAAGCTGTTTACTTTTAAATATTTTTTTTATTTGTGTTCTCCAACTTCATTGCAAACTGTAGTTTCTATAACTTTTTTTTTTTTAAATACATATATTTTTTTAAGCACAGCTTAAAGTTTGCATTATTAAATCATAATGGTTGGCAACAATGCCACACAACCAATGGGCACTTACATTTACAGCATAATTATAATTTACAATTCAGGCAACAGAAAAACACCGCTGATCAATACATTAAATGTAGAGAGTCAGTAGTGAAGAGCTCAGCTAAAAGAACAGTATGCAATTAGTTATGACCTGAGTTCGTAGCAATTTGGCTGTTGACGGTCATCGTGATGCACGTGGGATGGTTTTCCAGCCAACTTTACTTTTCTTGTCGTTTTTAAAAATGTTGATCACTGCATTTTTATTACAAAAAAAAAAAAAATCATTCTCAATTCTGAGAAGGTAAAATCGAACTAAAAGTCGGATAAAGGAATTAATACATTTCAATTGGCTCTTAAAGCAAATAAATAATTAAGTTCATATTGGAATTAATAATTGTTAGCCATAGCCAAGATAGGCCCGAAAGCCATATGATCATTTTGATTACCAACGTTCCTTGCTATGCGAACTCATGGTACCAGGCACAGCCAGTACGTTTCAGCCAAGGAAGGCTCCTCAACATATGATCGGGCGAGATGACTCGGTAGAGTCATAACGGGGCGCCTATACCCGTACTGCCAAATTACCCTTCGGTAACGGGTTTCAGCAGGTTCTTAGGATACGCCGCAACTCCTCAGAACCTGTGAAAGATTTTTGGCTACGAAGATAACCGAGGTAACTTGCCCCCCATCTGCCCCGGTAACACTGCACCAAGTAAGGTAGGATCTTGCTGCTGCGTTATGTGTCCCCAGGGGGAAGTTGACAAGTACAGGTGGGGAGTGATTAGCGTCAGTACGTGGCCGATAGGACCCAACATGACGGCAGTTAAACCAAGTGATGTAATTCAAACGTTACACCACTGAACAACTGCCCGGGTGGCAATTTATTTGCTACGTTTCTTGGCGCATAACAAAATCCCTTGCTGGGGAGCTGAGCTATCTAATATCTGCTGCAGGGTAATTACCTAGACAGAAGAAGTCCCGCAGAGCATCAGTCCTTGAACCAACCCCAATGATTCCGTCAATCCATATTGTGCTCCCAGGGGAAAGTTCGACTAAATATAAGTAAATATTATTAAATTTTTAGGTCTAAAAAGAGACCTATATAATTGTTTTCTGTCTCTTACCGCTCTCTATATGCAGCCATCAGTAGATTTGAAAAAACCTAAAAAAAATTTTCAATATTCAGAAAAACTTTTACTTTTTCATACTTTCAAAAATGCAAATCGTAGCAACGGACTGCAACTCGTTATGTGAAAATTGTGCAGAAAGGTAAAAGTGCTGCGAAACCATAGAGTTATTTTCTGTTTTAAAGGTTTCTCTGAACATTTGTAATTCTCATGGTGTTCATGGGAATAAAAGAATAAGTAGTTAGGTGCCAAACAAATTTTTTCGAGTCTACCGACGAGTTGAGTAGCATCAACGAAGAGAATGGTGGCATATAGACGATGAAAAGAGAAAGAGACAGGTCCATATTTAAATCTAAAATACTCCGTTTCAATGTGGCTTTAATAGCAAATTAATATTCATTATTAATAATGGTTTATTTATTTTTTCTTATGTGTAATTTTTATGATTTTTCTTTTTTGTCATGAATTCTTTGTTCTTTTTTTATCAAAACTCGCAGAAATATTTTTATTTTGATGTTTAAACAAGATAATATGACTTTTAAAGGTTATTTTTCTCTGAAAATCTTCTTTTTGTGCTGCTTTTTGCAAATTTTCAAAGACATTGCTGAATAAAATACATATTAGCCTGGTGTAGTTATCTATGGCAGCCGCAAAAAGGTGTTTTCAGAATTGAAAACAAACTTGAAAAAAGTCTATTTTTTTATACTAAAAACCAATAAATTATGTTGTTAGCGACCTTAAGAAGAGGTTATCTTCCTTATTTCTTTTTTAAGGTTTTTTATATTTCAATTGCATTTCGAAGCGTTTTAATATGTATTTATCGGGGTTTAATTGCTAATGCAATTTCATAGGAACATTGTTTTATATAGCAATTAAAAATATATATGTATATACATATATGCACATATTTATTATTATTATATGCCAGTGAGACTAACATATTAAGAACATGAATTAATTAACGTAAGCAAAATCTGCTTTAAGGTTAAATTAGTCCCGACTTAACCATAACCATATAAAACAGCTGGTCGAACCAACTTTATGGGCAGCACTGTAAATGAACAGTGCTGACTTAACATAATGCCATAGCCATAACCATAACCATAGATACCAATTGAATTTTGGTTTTCTGTCATAACCATAAACAGCTGATTGCAAAATATATACATACATTTGTTGTGTTACTACTACTGCACTATTGAAATTATAAAAATAAAACATAAACAGCTGTTTACGGCTATGGCGGCACTAATTGTTGCGAGAAAAAAAATTATGGTTATGGCTATGGTTATGGTATGGCCTTATGGCAAAGTCAGGAATAATTTAACCTTTAATCTCACATAAGATAGACCAATAATAATTATTATTTGCAAAATATAAAATTTTATTAAATCAATTTTAGATAATTGTTTTTTTTTCTAAAACATATATGTATTTATGTGGTGTCGGCAAAGACCCAGGCGAATTAAACTTGAAGATTGCAAGCAAAAATCTCATATATTTTGCAAGACGAATCCATTACAGGTGTCCGCATCCCAAATTGATTCAACATTTTTCCACGATTTTATCTTCTGAGTTGATAGCAAACGACAACAAAACGTATGACAACTCGAGAGAAAATGTTGAAGCGAATTGAATTGCGACCACCTGTATTTGATTCGCCTTGATTTTTTGCCAGTGTAAAATCTTCTGGTTATGTCAAAATCTGAATTCACCTTGATAGCTCTGCTCAATCACTCTCACCACAGAGAAGGTGTCACAACAAGCAGAAAAAAGCACGAAAAAAAAATAATCACCCAAGCTGTCAAATTCACCTAGTATAATTTGCCTTCGCATAGACTTAAAACTAATTTATGTATGTTATGTTTCTCGGGCTGCCAGTCATTCAGACCAGCTGACTTTGGTTCTTACCTACACTAGAAGGCGGAAAAACTGTAGCCCTACACGTCACCCCTTCTGGGTTCTGCTTTGAACCCACCAGATGAGCACATTGCAAGATTTCAGCCTATTTAATTTGCATTCTGCTCCATCTGCCCACCTACACAGAGTCGGTTAGCTTTTCTCTTGCATTGTAGAGAGCTGGACATCGGCAAAGAAAGTACTCTACACTCACTTGTTCCTCTTTGTATTTGCAAAGTTCTGCCAAAGTTCTGACATCGAAGATTTAATCTTCTCGCATCAGTGCCCATGTGACAGTATCGTATCAGAACGGCCGCTAAGGTGCTTAACCTTTGTTGGGGAAAATTCCACAGAACTGAGTAATTATAATTGGGCCATGTGGAGCCCCGATATTCGAAAAATGATCTCAGTTGATCATCTGTCTTGTGCAATTATCAGCTGCTTACTACTACTAAGTGGAACATCAACGAACTTGTCTATATCCTCCTGTAGCAGTCGGACTCCAGATGTAGCCAGTGCATCTGCAACTACTTTTCCAGTCACACCATTGTGTCCTAATACCCAGAGAATACCCAGGTCCTAATGTCTCTATTTTCTCATTCAGAGACACCCGGCATTCACCAACCAATCTAATTTGGGGGGTCCATTAGCCATGAACTTGATATGAACATGACTGTGTACTAATACCAGGTCCGAATGTCTCTCTTATCTCACTCAGAGATACCCGGCATTCACCAACCAATCTAATTTGGGGGGTCCATTAGCCATGAACTTGGTATGAACATGACTGTGTCCTAATACCAGGTCCGAATGTCTCTCTTTTCTCATTCAGAGACACCCGGCATTCACCAACCAATCTAATTAGGGGTCTTCATTAGCCATTAACTTGGTATGAACATGATGTCGAAGATCGCTCATGGCTAATGAAGAGGGATCATGTTCATGTTTCGGCCATGCTCGGTCAGCGATGTGCGAACATATGCCCGAGCATCGATGTTTGCCATGAAGTTAGATATGAAATGACATTTTCTGTTTGACAGTTTAGCTCTCATGAAAAATACCACCGGAAAGAGATAAAAAAAATTATTTTACAAAATATATGTATACATAAAATAAGGGAATAAATCAAAAATATGAACAAAGTAAACACTTCGATAAATTGAAAATTATGAATAATTTAGACACATGTGTTCTCCATGTACAAAAACATGAGCGAATTAATACATGATGCTCTGCCGGCGTCATGTTCATATCATGCTCAGGTTGGTAGCTGGTGAAGAGGTCGAGTAAATATCGTTCAGACAACAGCTAGTGCATTTATCGCGGCCTTGGTCTCAGTACAGATTTGGATATGCTCACCGTACCTCAACCACTTTAGCGTCGCAACTTCGTAACGTTACATACATTATGTAGTCTAAAACTTATTTTCCTTTGAAATGGCTCCGACTGAGAGCCATTCGTAAAGATCTCTATCACTTCCTCTGATTGATCTGCTTCGACACAGTCTGAGATCGTGTTTGACAAAGCTACGTTAAAGCTCTTATCCGTCATAGGAGCTGGTGAGTAGTAGTCTCATTTATTCTTCCAACTATCGATACGTGCCCTGAGTTCATATTCTTCCACCTTTTTCCTGTTTGTAGATCTAGTGAGGAGTTCTTAGCGGATTTCCGAGATCATGAACACCGCCTTAGAGGGTGTTGAGTCGTGAGCGCCAGTAAATCAAAGTGATTGCGCATAGTATTCTTTCGGAAATTTTGCAGTAGGGTGTTTTTAACAATGATTTGCATCATACAAGCGCCCCATACCTTAGCAATGGGCACTAATTTAAGTCAGTTGCTATGCAAATTTTCTTATCTAGTCATATAATTTTGAACTTTGTCGCAGCATAATGGCACATAAAAATGTGTCAAATAACTACTTTGTCATTTAACCTAAGAAATAAAGCGGTGAGTAACCAACCACTTTGAAGTTGAGTTGCCATTGCCCCAAGACATTAAGACAATTATTCGTTCAAAAGTTTTTTGACTCAGGAAGGTTGTTTTTTTGCTTAGTTTTTAATATTATATAATGCCTTCAATTAAGTATTATGATATACGTATGTGTAAAACATCTCAACCAGCCAAATGATCGAAATTTCAATTAGAGGCAATTTAATTTAACCCTACAACCCTGTTTGTATTTTACATTGATTTTTCGTTGACACTAATCAACTTGTCAATGGACTCATTGAGTGGCATCAATGAAATGTTGGCCGCGCAAAACTAAATAGCAAACAATTAAGGCGATCTTTTACATCTAAACCAAGAACTTTCAGTTGTGTTTAAACCTAAATTTTTAAATCAAAACATAAATGTTTTATTTTATTTATTTATTTTTTTTATTAAAATTATATTTTTTTTTTTATAATGCAATGCAAGTAATGATTACAATTTTTTGAATGCCACTTAATGAAAATTAATTGTCAAAAATTACAGCTGCACAAATGTGATGATCAAATTAGACCAACACAATGAGGTGACCAGACCACACTGAACGAACGATGCAGGAAACGTTTCAATTTAAAAAGCGCAAACAATAGCAAGCCATAAATGCAATATAAAGTAAAAACCCCAATGAATGTCAAAATACCACGTAGGGGTGTGGTCCAATCCAACAGGGGATACACATAATGATTCCCATACCTTGAAATGAATTAATTAATATTATTTATGAGGCATTAAGAGAAGAACTTAATTACATAATTGTTGTGCGGTAATTTACAGCATTGATATAATAGTTTATTTAAAATTAGACATTTGCACAGTGGCATTTGAGTTTGGAAATTAAATTTTTCAACATTTATGGGACTGAGATGGGCTCGTGAAATTTAGAAATAATTATTCGGAAAATGATATTAATATTATCATTTTTAATCTATATACATATATTAAAATGAGTCGCTATATACCATGGTCAAGTTATCATGAGTGAATGGCTGGACCAATTACTGCGTCCATTCTTTTTTTTTGCATACATATTCGAATAAATTTCTTAGCACACTAAGAAGATTTTTTTTTTTTAAAATAAAAGAAATTAATTGTAAACTTACTTAAATTACATAAGGTTTATGCAAAAAAAATTTTTTTCGAAAAATACATATTTGCATAAAATATATATAAATATATACATATTTACATAAATATTTAAATAAATATTCGATAAAATATTCGAATAAATGTGCGAATAAAATTTAGGTCCAAAAAGGAAACTTTTCAAAAAATTTTTGTTGTATTTTCCAGCTGTCTATATGCTGACGACATTTCGTTTCATTTTTGGACCTGAATTAATACATTGGCTCTTAAAGCAAATAAATAATTAAGTTCATATGTGCGAATAAATTTAAAAAAATGTATTAAATATATAAAAAGGTAAATAACAAACTTTAATCGTAAATGTAAAAAATTTTTATCCGTATAATATTTTGAAAATTTTATATACAAGCATTCGAATAATTTTTTTTTGCATATTTTACGATATTTTGAAAACAATAAATAAAGAAAATTTTAAATTTATTACTTTAGGTCTAAAAAAATATACCTTAATGCTTTCTGTCTCTTTCAGCCGTCTATATGCCGCCGACATTTCGTTGCTGCTAAACAACTCATCAGTGGACTTGAAAAAGCAAAAAGAATGTTTGAAGCCCAACTACTTATTCCAAAATTCTCATGAACAAAATGAGAATCAGAAATGTTCAAACAAACTTTTTTATACAGAAAGCATTTTACGTCTTGCAACACCTTTACTTTGATGAGTTGTTTAGCAGCAACGAAATGTCGGCGGCATATAGACGGCTGAAAGAGACAGAAAGCATTAAGGTCTATTTTTTTAGACCTAAAGTAATAAATTTCAATTGGCTCTTACATCGCATAAATAATTAAGTTCATTGTTGAAAATTTTAAATTATTACATTTTGTTTCATAAAAATCTGGATCTCAATAAACTTGCAAAGAATACATATTCGAATAAATTTTCTAAGAAATTTACTACCTTCTTAATTGAAAACAAGGAGCAAGCATGCTAGAATTTTCTTAAAAATAAGCTAAATTGTAGACCTCAACTTTATTGAAATGTTAACGATTTTTTTTGAAATACATAATTTAATAAACTTTTTAAAAATAAAAAACTGAACTGTGTAATTTTTAAGACTTATACCCAATTACTTTTTAAAAGTTATAAATTCGAATTTTAAGAACAAGAAGAAAGTAAATTTTGGGTCTTAACTTTTTATTTATTAAACTTTATGTTCGAATAATTATTCGGAAAAAAAATACATTCGAATAAATTTTCTAGCCAATTAATAAAATTTATATCTGAATAATTTTTTTAACACTCATATATGTACGTATACATTTTTTACATAGTATACGAAATTCAACAATGAACTTAATTATTTATTCGCTATAAGAGCCAATTGAAATTTATTACTTTAGGTCAAAAAAATAGACCTTAATGTTTAACAACAAAAAAATAAAATTAATTATGCCTTAACTTTTTAGCACAAAAATTTTGTAAAATTTTTATACGATTAATTTTTGGAAAAATATACATATATTTGAATAAATTTTACTAGAACTTATACGATTATTTGTTTTGAAAATTAGTTTTCTTTAGCTCAACATTGAGTTTATAAAAATGTTTATCAGCCAATTTTTTTATAAAAAAGTTCATATTCAAACTAATATTCGAGCCACAGTTCGCTTATGCATTTGTATAATAATTGCTCTTTTATTTGCGTTTCTGCCTTTTTAAAACATAAAAAAAATTCTTAAATTTTATGATCGAATAATTTCTTGAACAATGTATAATCGAATAAATTTTCGACTAAATTTTTTTTACTAGAAAAATTTTTTGATAAAGACTCAGTTTGAAGCTTTTAAAATTTTTACCCCATTAATTTTTGATTTCTCGATTGTTCTTTTTAGAATATTTATTCGGATAATTGTTTGAAAGAGATTTTAGTTTCGAATAAATGATTATTTTTTGAAGAATTGAACTTTAAAAAATAATCATTTACTCGTTAACACTTGTGGCTAATAAAATTTTTAAGGTTTTTACCATTATTTTTTTTTTGGATAGATATTCATCCGAATAAGTTTTCGAAAGTAATTTGAATAAAATTGTAAGCAAATAATTTTGGAGATTTGTATACGATTAATTTCTAGTAAAATATGTATACAATCGACTAAATTTTCAGACAACTGAGCGATAATTTTTTTTTTTATATAAGGAAAAAAGAAATTGTGGTGTATTTACTTTGAAACTGTCAAAACTTTTGATTCGAAAACACAGATTCGAATAAAGTTTTGAACAATAATGTAAAAGATAGCGACACCTAGTAATTTTCCACTTGTTGTTGTTGCTGTAATTTGTTGTTGTTGTAAGGTATCTGGGAATACATACACTGTGCGAATTTCGACTCTCTATCTCTTACGGTTCGAGAGTTATAGCTATTACTCTACGTTGTAAAGGGACACCTGGTAGTTTTACAGTTGTTGTTGTTTTTAGCAAGTGTTGTTGTGGAGCATATGTGAATACACTTATTGTGCAAATTTCATCCCTCTGTCTCTCACGGATCGAGAGTAACGGCTAGTTGTTACTTTACGTTGTGTAGGGACACCTGGTAATTTTCGACTTGTTGTTGTTTTTAGCATTTGTTGTTGTAGGCCACATGCGAGTACATATATTGTTCACATTTCATTTCTCTGTCTCTTACAGTTTGGGAGTTACGGCTAATTTTTACTCTACGTTGTATAGGGACACCTGGTAGTTTTTGACATGTTGTTGTTTTTAGCATTTGTTGTTGTAGGGCATATGTAAAAACATATATTCTGCGAATTTCAGCTCTTTGTCTTTTACAGTTTAGCAGCTACGGCTAATTGTTACTTTAGGTTGTATGAGGACACCTGGTAGTTTTCAACTTGTTGTTATCTTTAGCATTTGCTGTTGTAAAGCATCTATAAATACATACACTATGCCAATTTCAGCTTTCTATCTTTTTTGGTTCGAGAGTTATAGCGAATTGCAACTTTTCGTTGCATGGGAACACCTGGTAATTTTCGACTTGTTGTTGTTTTTAGTATTTGTTGTTGTAGCGGCAAGGTACAACAACATCCTGTGAAAATTTCAGCTCTCTAGCTCTTACCGTTTCGGAGAATGGACGCTGTGACGGACGGACGGACGTACTTGTCTCCGTAATAGGGTTCCGTTTCACTCTGATGAGTACGGAACCCTAAAAATGAATTCTAAACTTTTATCTACCACTTCCTAAAATATTTATTCGAATAACTATGCGAATAAATTTTCGAATGTATATACGAACAAACATTTGTGAATAAATACTTAAACATTTGACAAAAATCGTTAAAGAAAATTTAATGAAACATACATTCCGCTGAATCGTTCTCAAAATTATTCGAATAATTTTCTATCTTTTCGCCCACCATTTCCCTCAAAATGTATTGTCACTATAAATTTCTTTTTTTTATATTTTAATTTGCCTCTTTTTGTTGTACAATTTGCAGATGTCTAGCAAATAATTACACATACTTACTCATCAGTACCGCCACAGAAATAATAGACCACCGTAAAGAAGCAAAATATTGTTGGCAACAGCATGGCGTAGAGGGTGTGCATCAGCCGCACCGGAAATGCAACAATCAAAAAGTCCACCAGCATAAACACAGAATTAAGGCAGTGTGTTACGAAACTAATGATGGGGAAACGTGTGGGCTTATCTTTAAGCAAAAAACAAAACAGAAGCAGTAGCAATAAAAGGTAAGAATATAAATTAGATATAATATAAAGAACTCATTATCCAAGCGAATGCGTTTAGCAACTTACTCATTTTTCCGTGTAAAAATAACCAATAGACGGTTGTAATGACCAACGCCAGCGGCACGGCCACAACATAAAGAAGCCAATAGCATTTTATGAGTAGCGATGTTTTGCTTTCTGTTTTCTGATATTCGGTTCTAATGGCTCCTAAATCAAAGTGCCAGCGTGTCACTAGAATGGCTGCCAACAGTTGGCTCAGCAGACAGAGTATTATGCCCCAATTCGTTAAGAAAATGAAATATTTGCCTTCGCAAAATTGCAAAATTAAACAGACTAAAAAGACAGCTATAAAAAATGCAGCCCATATCCAGCGATAAAATAAATACAGCCAGCTTTTCTTGCCACTTTGCCACTAAAAGAATATTAAAAGAATATTTTGTCAATCCTTTAAATGATTCTGAAAGCAAATTAATTTAATTTGGATTTTGTAAACGAAACCGTTTACAATTTAATCATACACTATTCCTTAAAGTATGCATTGTTTTTGAAAAAAAAAAACTTTTATTTCCGCTGCAGCGATAATAAATCGCCAAAATGAAAGCAGTGATATTTTTTTTATCTGTGACAAAATCACTCCGGCATGTGCTGGCACTCGCCTCTAGCATAATATTTGCGATTGTGACTTGAACTCGCAAGACACGTGTTTGGTAAATTGCACGATCACTGATGATCTTGGTGGTGGCTGTGGTGGCTGTGAAATAGCCATTGGCTGTTGCCCAGGTAATAAGTCTTCAACTTTACTTTTCTTGTCTTCTCTAAAAACGTTGATGGCTACAGTGTCACGGCAAAAAAAATCTTGCTCAATTTTGAGAAAGTAATCAAAATCAAACTCAAGCCTGATAAAAAATAAATTCCCAAATATTTAAGATTATCGTCAAAACGGATTTCCTGACCATCAAGGGATAAGCTAAGATTTTTACTCTCAGGTACAATTAAATTTTTTCAGCTCAAACTTTTTAATTTACAATAAATAATTACACTGTGCTTGAATTTGAAACTTTTTTCTGCGACAGACGGGGCAGCCAGATTAGCCAAACCTAATTCGGGTGTGCTGAATTCAGTGGTGATAATCGCTTTTTTTTTAGGTTAGCTTTTGTTTTTGAGATATACCGTTATCTTGAAAATGGAGGAGGTAGAACAACATATACATATTTCCTTAACTCAAAAACTGTTCTGAATATTGAAAAAAGTATAAAAACGGAAATTTGACAATAAAACTAAATTATTATTACAATAACGGTTAAAATCTTTTTAATCAGCTTACCTCCAATTTGTAACTTGGATTTTAAATGCCATTTCAATTTAAATTTGATTTAAATAGAAAATTGAGTCAAACAGTTGTTATTTAAATCAAACTTAAACGGCCTGCTGTGCCCATTTAAAATCGATTTAAGTTTTTCGTACTGCCATATGATTTTGACAGTTTGGTTTTGTTCTGCAAATTAAGAAAATTGTACGTGTTTTTTTGTTTGTTTCATAATTTGATTTTTTATTATTTCCAGAAGGTAATCAACTTCTGTGGCAGTGAAATTGGGAGTCCTTTTATCACTTTTGCTACTCAATTTAATAATTTTTACAAAACATATTATTATTTTCTAAACTTTTCACAATTTCACTTGCTTCCAAATTTGTTTAAACAGCTGTTTTTTATTGACTTATCGATAATATTTTGACACTTACATTGTGCTGCCGTACTTTTATTACAATTAATTACCAAAAATAATTTTAAACTGTAAAACAGAAAGCGATTTTAAATCCAACTTAAATTTTAAAGAAAATTTACTAATTTTTTATTTAAATCCCAAGTCAAAACTCGGGGGTTAAATTTTAAAGAAAATTTACTAATTTTGTATTTAAATCCCAAGTCAAAAATCGGGGTTTAAATTTTAAAGAAAATTTACTAATTTTGTATTTAAAACCCAAGTCAAAAATCGGGGGTAACCCGTAATTTAGAAACTACAAATTTTTTTCGATGAAAAATATTAAATTTTTTTTACAAAAGTTCGAAATTTGTTCTTCTTTAAAACAGCATAAAAAATCCAAAAATAAAGTTATGCTAATGACATTCATACAAAATAAAGTTTGAAATAAAAAAAGTTATAAATAACTAAAATCGGTGCACAACTTTAAAAGTTGTTTACAAAAAATCAAAAATAGCAGTTTCAAACGGTCACCAGACAGACGAAGCCTTAAAAGTAAAAAAAAAAAATTATGAATTGAAAGAAACATTTTGTTGGCTCATCAAAATAAAGCAACTTTAACTGAGGGAAGTAAAAAACATATCGATAACCAAAGGCAAAATTCAGTAACTAGCAAATTATATATACACTAGAGCCCCGACTTGCGTCGTTAATGAGGACCGGAGAAACGCGACGCAAATCGAAACGACGCAAATCGATTCACTTTTTTCTATATAAATGCACTGAAATTTAATTTGTTGGGGAAAATATTTAAAACAAAGCGGCTCTTTCTCCCGATTTAAAACGTTTTATTACGTCCAATTTTAATTCCAGACTTATTACTTTTCTTTTACTTTGACTCATGTTTTACGTCCTTAAGGCATATTCTGGTGAGTCACACACTAAATTGTTACCATAACCAGACAGCTGCTCTTAGCACCACTTACATATATAAAAAAGAAAAGGGGATTCCCCTTTTTTCACGCAATCTGAAAATTTCTTAACGTACAGGTGACAATCGTTGTTGCCAGAAGTTGTAAAAACTAATGAATTCAAGATGCTAAATACATACTACACTACCAATGCTAAACATAGTTATCCACAATGATGCAGTAGAAAATGTAACCGTGCTTAGCGACACAAATCGAAATCAAAACGATGCAAATCGAATCGACGCAAATCGGGGTCAAAACGACGCAACTCAAACCGACGCAACTTGAAATCGCAACGACGCAATTCGAATTTTTCCAGTTTTAAAAAGCGACGCAAATCGAAACGACGCAAATCGGAGCGATGCAAGTCGGGGCTTTAGTGTACATACATATGTATATACATTAAACTTCGGAATGATAATCCGTCATCCCTCGTCCACTTTTCGTTTTTGAACAGACCGGTATCAGCGTTGTGCCAACTTCTACTATATAAACTACTAAACTGATTAAAAAAAGGTAGCTTTATTGCCGAATTTCGGTTTTTATACTTTTTTCAATATTCAGAACAGTTTTGGACTAAAGGAAATATGTATATGTTATTCTACCTTCTACATTTTTAAGATAACGGTATATCTCAAAAACAAAAGAGCAAACCTTAAAATAAATTGAGTCAAGTACGAGGCTGGCTCGCACTCTTAGGGTTCCGTACGTATGTATGTGTAATGTATGTATGGAATGGCGTATGTGAATACATATGTATATTTTATAAATTTCATCTCTCTGTTTTTAAAGCTACTTTATGTTGTATGGGGACACCTAGTAATTTTCCACTTGTTGTTGTTTTTGTAATTTATTGTTGTAAGGCATCTGGGAATACATACACTGTGCGAATTTCGACTCTCTATCTCTTACGGTTCGAGAGTTATAGCTATTACTCTACGTTGTAAAGGGACACCTCGTAGTTTTATAGTTGTTGTTGTTTTTAGCAACTGTTGTTGTGCAGCATATGTGAATACACATATTGTGCAAATTCCATCCCTCTGTCGCTCACAGTTCGAGAGTAACGGCTAATTGTTACTTTACGTTGCATAGGGACACCTGGTAGTTTTCGACATGTTGTTGTTTTTAGCATTTGTTGTTCACAAGCATCTATAAATACATACACTATGCAAATTTCAGCTTTCTATCTTTTACGGTTCAAGAGTTATAGCTAATTGTAACTTTTGGTTGTATGGGGACACCTGGTAGTTTTCGGATTGTTATTGCTTTTAGTATATGTTGTTGTGGAACATCTATAAATACATACACTATGCAAATTTCAGCTCTCTATCTTTTACAGTTCGAGAGTTATACCTAATTGTAACTTTTCGTTGTATGGGGACACCTGGTAGTTTTTGACTTGTTGTTGGTTTTAGTGTTTGTTGTTGTAGCGGCAAGGTACAACAACATTCTGTGAAAATTTCAGCTCTCTAGCTTTTACCGTTTCGGAGAATGGACGCTGTGACGGACGGACGGACGGACGGACGTACTTGTCTCCGTAATAGGGTTCCGTTTCACTCTGATGAGTACGGAACCCTAAAAACGGTTAGCACCACTGAATTCAACGCACCCGAATTAGGTTTGGCTAATCTGGCGGTTTTTTCAGCTAGCACAGTGTTATGTATTGGGCTGTTGAGTTGCGATTTTACAAAATGTTGATTAAAAATCATGTTGCAGGTACACAAAGAGCAAAATATTAAATCAAAGGCCAAATGGTCGGATTTGTGATGGAAATTCCTTCCATTACATAAGCTGTGTGGTTGTTGTTTTTTTTTTGTTTTTTTTTTTACTCAATAGTTAAATCGATCACGAATACGACAAGTTGGCTCTAGAAAAATATATGTATAAATAAACAAATCTAACCACATATGTATCTATGACGCATATAGGTTTTTCTAGTTCTGGTTTTAGAAAACGAATATATACATATGTATATGTATATATTACTGATATTCTAAAAACCGCCCACATATTATGTATGTTACATATGTACATACATGTGATTTTGTTAGCACTTTTTCTTCAATTATTGGTTTTTTATTTTATAATTTATTTATGTAATTTGAAACAATTTAATTATGTTTTGTTCTTTTTCAATACATACATACATACATATGTATGCAATTATGTGTGTATGTATGTATGTATGTACCTGTGATCGATAAAACTGCTCTTGGGGGTGATAATTGAAACTGAAATTTTTCAATTTAAATTCACTGCACAACTTTTCGCAACGTTGTCCGGTTAATTGCATTTTTTACACTATTTACTATAAATTCTAATACACTCTTCTAACATTTACAAATAATTTTACTCTTTGCTTTTCAGTAATTAAATATTATTTTTGTCATTTTAATCGTTTTAATCAAATCGCAAAATTGTATTTTTGTTTTATAATCTTTGAAAACATCATCAAAGGAAAGTAATTAAAGTGCTGCTGTTTGTCTGTTTGAGCGATCGTAACGTTTTAAAGATCCACCAGAATTTTTTCAAATGACTTCAATAGTGTATTGGCATTTTTTATATGTTTGTAATTGATCGTTTCTTATGGACTGCCAGTACGTCTGACCGTTTGTCAACGTGTTGACTCAAACAAATGTGACCAATATCATCATTTTGTCTAATTAAATTAAAAATACATACAATTTTTTTTTGTCGTCGTAAAAGCAAAATCGTAAAGCTTATTAATGTACACACTTATGGAAATATGTTTTTTTTTTTTTCAAATGTGTATGTGTATGCATGTGGATATCGCAGCCTAAATCATCATACGACATAAGTGAACATCAAAAAACATATTTGTAGTTTTTGTTTATCATTAAATTGGGTTACAGGCATAACATATACCTACATTTCCGCTTAAGTGTGGCCATGTTAGTAATTTTATGGATTGTTTGATTTATTTGTTTTGTAAAGAATATAAATGCAATCACCGGTATTCATAAAAATAAAACATTGTTAAAATACATTTTAGAACAAATTTTTCATATCAAATTTGTTCTAAAATGTATTTGAGCAACACTTTAGCGGTACTCAGCGTTTGGTGCGTTTTTGGTTGCGACTATTTGCGTTTGCGATTATATTGCAACTGATATTGAGCACCCTTTTTAAAAACTTTGCAAATTTTATTGCACTCCAAATAACAGCTGATAAATTAATACACAATTTTTAATTTTTCACCTTTTATTTTTTTGGTAATTGCTGCTGGCTTCATCTCTACTATTTTTTGTTTGCTTTGTTTTAAAATGTCAGCTGTTCGAGTGTCAGTGTTGCAAACGCAATACTCATGCGAAAAAAGCAACACGTAATTAGCGGTGCGTAAATGCAAAAATATTGCGAGTGCAACCTTGTATATTTTGTTGTTGGGTTGCGAGGAAAAAGCAACGATTTCTTGCATTCGCACTTATGCAAGACATTTGCACCAAATAATGAACTGCGCTTTTATTTTTTATGAATACCGGTGTATTTGTTGAGCATTCTGCTCATAAGAGAAATAAATATTGTATTTGTTAAGAGAAGCAAATTAAGGAAAAAAAAGAGAGAGAGAGAGAGAGAGAGAGAGAGAGAGTATTTGACTAATTGTTATTTATACTTTTGCTAAACACTAATCTGGATGTCCACCATGCCAAATTTATTTTACCTTTATTATTCCATATTAGCCAAAATAGCAGCCAGCATTTTATAAAATCGAATGTAGAAGCCTGTAAAAAAAATTTAGAAATTTTTGTATTAGTTTTTAACAAATAAACTGGTTTTATCCCTCTAATCGTTGTGTACTCCATTGATTCGTTTTTAGTAACACGAATGAGTATACGATGTCCAAGCAATGTGTGGACTAGAGATGTGCACGTGAGTGTTTTTTTCCTCAGCAACGAGCAAAATGTTTCTAATCACGCATTCTCACTCAGGAGCTCTTTTTAATCACACAATTTCACGCACGAAATATGGAAAAAAAAATCTCACGATCAATCACGTTTCTATGGAAACTTCAAAAAATGTTATTTATATACATACCTACATGTGTGATCAGAGGCCAAACCGACCCACCCAAGTCTTAAAACAAAAATTCGAGTGTTTTCAATGTAGAAAAAAATCTAAATGTACAATTAAGAATAATTTTTTAATGAATTAAAAATATGTATTGAAGAATTAGTACAAGATTGATCATAAATGTAAGAATATAAAATGATCAATCAGAATTATATTGAAATAAAAACTCCGGTCTTCAGCCTTCTTAGTTTGATGTTCACGACAAGATTTATTGAAAGCATTTCTTTTAGGACATTTTGGCGCTTATTTACAAATTGTATAGGACTTTTATTAGGGATTCTTTTAAGATTTTTGAGTCCACTGATGAGTTGATTAGCATCAACGAAATGTCGGCGGCATATAAAATATTAAATTTCCATTGGCTCTTAAAGCAAGCAAATAAGTGCATTTTTAAATAAATTCTTTAATAAAACGTTCCTAGTGCGATGTCTATGAAAATAGCAACCCTGTGCCGATTTTTGACTTGGGATTTAAATACAAAATTAGTAAATTTTCCTTAAAATTTAAGTTGGATTTAAAATAGCTTTCTGTTTTACAGTCTAAAATTATTTTTGGTAATTAATTGTAATAAAAGTACGGCAGCACAATGTAAGTGTCAAAAAAATTACCGATAACTCCATAAAAAAACAGCTGTTTAAACAAATTTGGAAGCAAGTGAAATTGTGAAAAGCTTAGAAAATAATAAATTGTTTTGTAAAACTTATTAAATTGAGTAGCAAAAGTGATAAAAGGACTCCCAATTTCATTGCCTTCTGGAAATAATAAAAAATCAAATTATGAAACAAACAATAAAAAAACATGTGCAATTTTCTTAATTTGCAGAACAAAACCAAACTGTCAAAATCATATGGCGGGACGGAAAACTTAAATCGATTTTAAATGGGCACGGCAGGCCGTTTAAGTTTGATTTAAATAGCAACTGTTTGACTCAATTTTGTATTTAAATCAAAATTGAAATTGAAATGGCATTTAAAATCCAAGTCAAAAATTGGGGATTAATCTGAAAAAATTTTGCAGGTATGTACATAGAATTTTCTAACTAAGTACTTGATTTTATATTTATTTCATTAAAGTATTTCAATAAGTATTATTAAGTACTTTTAATAAGCGAATTATAAAAACTATTTCTTCTCAGCCACTGTAAAACAAAAAGGTTTACTAAACTCGACGCTTTACGCTGTGCAAAGGTTATCGATTTGTTGCTTTCTTCGGTACTTAAGAAGACTGAAAATGATTTGTAATTTATTGATTAGCTTGATTATAAAATAAACAATGCTGAAAATTTGCAATTATAAAACAAATTTGTAACAATTTGCTGCTGTAGCTGCTGCTGCAAATAAAATGTAGAAACAAGTTTTACTCTTGTTTTATAAAGGGTCCGCCAAATAACTTTTTTTTTTTTTTTTTTGAAAACAGCGCAAAACATCGAGTGTAGCTGCGGCCAAATGTTGCCAATATCCTCCTTTTCAATTTTTGTGAACAAAAATTCGTTCAACATGGCCCGATAATGAACGCCATTGATTGTAACGGCCACTCCTTGCTCATTTTCGAAGAATTTGCCTCTGGGCCGAAATCCGCACCAAACAGTCACCTGTTTTGGGTGCGTCGGGGCTTTTCAATGCATGCGTGCAGGTTTTCTGTGCCCCAAATGCGACAATTTTGCTTGGTTACATACCCGCCAAGATCAAAATGAGCTTCATCTGAAAAGATGATTTTTTTTTTTTTTTTTTGCAAAGTCGGCATCGTCTGTAAGTCGATCACAGGCCCACAACCATATTCGTTCAGCGGAATAAAACTAATTATCTGTCAAATCAGACATGAGCTAAGTGTTACCATTCATGAAATAAGCACGAGCTGGAAGAAAAAAAAAACGTTAGATGGCGGACCCTGTACAATTCGTACATTTTGAAAAACCTACGCTGGCTTTAGTTGCATATTTTTAAAAAATTGCAATTTTGTAATGCATTTGTAATGCAGTTTTTATTTGATTAAAAATATCCTTATTATACCCCCCTCGCAATAGGGCGCGAAAAAGAAGTGGTGAATAGTCTGGTTTAATTTATGTTGAAGTTAGTAAATCAAAAAAAAAAACAGTGGGTGCTTGAACTAACGAAGAAAATTATGCGCTTAAACTCCAATTACACTGTGGCACAAATTCAAGTTAGCAAAAGTTAGTTGGATTGCGGGAAAGAGGGGTGAAAATAGAGGCTGTAGAAGAATAGAAGATGAATATCGCGGCGTTTGTTTGTATTAGTTCGTATTTGTTTTAACCGGCCTTTGAACTTTGCAGTCAAATGTCGATTTTCGGTATAACTTGTCGACTAATTGATATTTTGTAAATCTGTAAAAGCCAAATTATTGCCAGAGACCTGTACAACAATAATAATAATAGTAATAATTTGGTTGTTACAGATTTAAGAAATATCAATTATTCGACGAGTTTTATAGCCGAAAATCATTTTTTTTTTATAACAAACACAAAGCTGCGAAGCTTTTGGCTTGTCTGCAGAAACACCCAAAGCCTTCGGCAGGACACTCTTAGTAGGATACTCTACCAATTCATCCATCGAGGCGCTTCATTGACTGTAAAGTCAAAAAATTCGAACTCACATAAACAAACGCCGCCATACGGGTCTTCTAATTTAGCCTCTATTTTATCCCCCCTCTTTCTCAGAATCCAACTAACTTTTGCTTACTTGAATTTGTTTCACAGTGTTATAATTATCCTGCAAATGCACATGCTGGCTGACATTGTTGCCAACCAATATTTAACAATATTTTATGACTTTGCCATCAAGAGGAGGGTGTCTGAAAGTCGTGACAAGCGAAAAACAAAACTGTTTCTACTTTTCTTTTTCTTTTACCACTTCAGTTTTCAATCAATTATGATTAAATTAACATAATTTCAGCATTCATCACGATAAGTAAAGTAATTTTCATTCAAAAGGTCTGCAACATTTGACTGTGTGTAGTAGAATGGCTGTAGTTGACAATGATGCTTTAATTGGCAGACATTTCTTACCCTGCAGCTAAATTGGTAAGTGCTGGAGATGTGCGCGTGATTATTTTTGGCTCACGTAACGCACGCTCACGATCATAATATGTACGACAAACTTTGTTAGAGACGTGGAGATTTCACATAACTATGAATTGCTGTTTGGTAAAAGAAAATTTCACATTTAAGCTGGAGTTACATAACACGCTTTTTGCGCGTCTACGCTTTTCATGCCTGTCATATGTTCCACGCGTTGTACACTTTTCTAGCTCAAAGTTAGAGGTTTACCTTTCCACCTTTACTCTGCACTGTACATAAAGTAAAAGAAACTTTACCAGTTTCTTACTGCAGGGTATTTATATGCTTAAAAAGCTGTCTGTATGAAATTATGTAAATTTTGTAAATCAATTGAATGCTGCATCGTTTGATGAGCTGGGAAATTTTATGTTTTTTTTTTTTTGTATTTTCTGCTTGAAATAATTTCTTTGTTTTGGAAAGTAGTTCGATTTTGTTGTACAGTGTAATGGGTAGAATGACAAAATTTCCAGCTTGATGATACGAAAGTATACGTCACTGTGTTTTTATTGATTATCAATTATTTAATTTCTTGCTAATAATTTTCACAATCTTAACCAACTTTTAACGCAAAATCCACAGATATTTTAAAATTAGTAAAATTCATCAAAATACGGATTTTCTTTGTCCAGACTTTAAACGATAAAAATATTTAATAATAATGTACCTGCTGTTTGTTGATAATTTTTTGTTTGAATACTTGATGAAACCCATTTTTATTGGCTGAGAACTTTAACACATTTTAAAATTCATTTTTACCCGTTTTTATCAGGAAAAACATGATGTTTAAAAATACCAACTATTGATTATTTCTTTGATCGATACTTTCAAAGGAAACTTAAATGAATCACAACGAATTGTGGCACGTAGTTGGTGTAAATTTAACATCTGACTTCTTTTAAGTGGCATCAATCAATAGAACGTGGACACTTACAGGGGCAGTTGGATAACACTGTGCAACAAGCAAACAAAAGAGCGTCACAGAAACCGATGTTATGGGAATCGAATTTGAAACCGACAGAAAATTTGCTACGGTGTTGTGAAATATCAATAGTACCGGTTTCTTGTTCGAAGAATAAAAATGGTAATTTTTTTTATCGTTTGCAAATTCGATACTGATAAAATCGGATTCTAGGACAACCCTAATTGATAACCGCCCTATTCCCACAAAGTACACAGCTATGAAAGGCGACCAAAACGAGATAGCACGTCAGCGCAAACTCTGTACTTCTCGTTTTCACAATCGGATAATCTTACAATTAACAGATTTTCCAAAAAAAAAAAAAATTACTAATTAATCTTACTTTAACCGCCACTGGTGCTAGACACTAAGAAATGCAGCTCTGGCTGTTATCGAAAACCTTGATTTATTATACATATACAAATGAATTTTTGTTATACAGATAAAAGAAAAAAGTCATGTCAGAATCCACGTGTCAGAGTTTTGAGGAGGTGACATGTAAAAATTTTAACATAAAAAAAACTGATGGTCTTAAAACCAAAAAGAATTAAAACACTAGGTGTCATCTGAATTAATTAATAAACAATTAAATTTGAAAACCTGTGTTGTTAGTCCAAAGGCCATCACGGACTACTGGCGTGAACACTTACTATTAACATCTGTTCCAAAAAAAAAAAAGTGCCGTTTAATATGTGATGCCACGTTTAAGGTGTTACTTTAATTTAATGAAATTGTTCATTGATTTGATGACATTTTTTCATAAATCCAATGATATTTTTTAACGAAATTGTGAAAGCTCATGAACAATTTTTGATGAAATTTATTCATCAGATCTATGGAAATTCATTGCCGTATTGAAAATGTTCATTGTATCAATAAAAAAATATCAATGAAATAAATTCATTAGAACTATGAACGAAAATTCTTTCAGTGTAAGTACTTTCTAATCGAATTGCCTTGGCAATACGGAGCTCTAACACAATACTTTCATGAACTACCTGCATAGTTTGCATTTTGCCTTTTTGTTCGGTTTGGTTTTTGAGCCCAAATGCCAAATCTTTAGTGAGTCGCTTTAATATACAAACATATTTTCAAATGAGAGCAAGAACATCTGTTCAAACGAACTTCTTTCCGCCCACTATATATCTACCTACACATTACACCTCATTTTCCCCCTCTAACAGCAGGGGGACAGTTGTTTTGTTTAAATTCAAAGGAAGTGTCTGCAAGCGTTTGGAAATTTATTGAAATGTTGAAGTACTTGGTAATCAGTAGTGTGTTCGAAGAGTTGATAAGAATCGCAATTGGATATGGAAAAGGCTTGAGAGTCAATGCAACATAAATTGTATTCGAAGAATATTGAACATAATCTTGAATAATAAATTGATAAGACTTACAAACAACACGTTTTCGGTATGGAAGTTTTGGCCAGAAGATTTTGGTATCAGTTAACCGGCAACTTGCTACGAGTCAATTGCGGCATATTGTGGGGAACGGCCTGGGAAATAATAAAGGTATTGTGTTGTTTTTTTTATTGCTTTTAACAAAAGTGTGTTCAAATTGTGTTTATTGGCTGATAAGACGAAAAGTGAAAGTAAACAGTAAAATTGTGGTTGGTTGTACACCAAAACCCCCTCCCCCCCCCCCCCCCCCCCCACAAAAGATTGGATAATATGAAATGCACAAATCTTAAGGTTTTTACAAATATTATGGAAACTCGCTTTTTTAGTTTAAAAAGCCGGAATTAGAAAATTCTAAGAACGAAACGTCCTAAAATGCCAGAAAATTATTTAATTTGAATGTGAATATTTGACATCACTTGTACATGTACAAGTGTGATGGCAAACCAACATTTCACCCATTCAGATAGCTCCGTTGAATCACCATAAGATGTTTGGACAGGCCATAAGAAGTTGAGAATCATCAAAACTAGAGCGATTGCCATTGGTGCTGTTATCCCCATTAATGCTGTTCCCCAGCAACTTTGCACTAATAAACCATACTCCGTTCCAAGTTATATGTATTACAGAGGTCTGTGCAACCCTGCAATAACAATATTTCGTTTTGTGTACAAACATGCTGCTACACTTGTCAAAACTGTGACTACAAGTAATAGATTATTGTTATAGCGCTAAGTAAATCATTAGAACCATACAGGCCAATTTCTGATCTCCAATTGGTGCTAAAAACGTACAAAGTAACGGGTTATCCATTTTGCGGTTTCAAAACTAAACGTAAATAAAACACATATAAAATATTTTTTTCATTAATTCAGGTGCAAAAATGAATGTTTTCAAAAAATAATTGCTGTATTTTTCAGCTGTCTATATGCCAACGACATTTCGTTGGTGCTAATCAACTCATCAGTGGACTTGAAAAATTCTTAAAAGTTTGGACCTGAATTAATACATTTCAATTGGCTCTTAAAGCAAATAAATAATTAAGTTCATATTTGAATATTTTTTTCATAATAATCCTTTTTTATTATAAAGTTTGAACGTTGACATTCAGCCCAATCATGAATATTCTCAAGGAATTTTATTCCTAATGAAAATATGTTTCTCGAGAAAAAATTCCTCCAATCATAAATTACCTGAGAAATAAAAAAAATAAAAAAGTTGGTAATATCGAAATTTTTTATAGGCAACAACAAAAATCATGTTCTTAAAATACCTATTTTGGCCTCCGCCGACTATTTGGCTTCCCCTTCGATGTGGCTAAAACAGGGAAAGTTAAAAAAATATTTCCTAAGGAATTTATCAACATAATAAGAGGAATGGGAAAAGAGAAAAAACTCTCACGAAATTATGATTCAGGATTGCGCTGATTATGTGTGAAACACTACATCATTTAAATGACCACCAGGCGAAGTGTTGCAAGCAGTGATTCTTTTGAGGTAATTTTCGACCACTTAACAATTACCAACATTTTAACCAACCTTGTTTTCATTAGTTCATATTATCGCGAGTGCACTGTTCATAGTTTTACGTTAATTTTGTCAATAAAAATAAGAAAATATGTATATACATCTTCATGCATGAGTTTGTTTTTGAAGTGGCCACTCTCTCTCTCTCAGAAAGCCTCCTTTTTGAGCGACTTTTTGAAAAGTATCCAACGGTAACGCTAACGCTATATAACTCAGATCCACAGCAATCGGTGACCTTTTCCAAATGTATTGGACGCCCTTTGGATTGCATATGAATTGATTTCGTCACAAATTCGGCAATTTAGCTTGCTGCCTTCTACATTTCTCTAACACCCGTCCTTCTCGTTAATCCCGCCCATGTTATGATACTTTTTTTGTTCTTTTTTGTTGTAAATATGTAAATAGCTGGCCTGTTTTTTTTTTCGTTTCAGATGAGCGGTAAAGAAGAAAACTGTTGTTACCGCACTTTTCATTTTGTAGCCAAAGAGTTTCAGAAAGAAAAATTCACTTTTAATCATGAACCCGTAGATGATTTTCTGAAATCCCAAGTAAGTTGGAAAAAACTTAAAAATATATTTTACTCTCTCATTAAGTGGGGAAATTTCCTTTTTCGTTTCACATGTATGTATCTAGTGGCAATTATCTCAAAAATCGTATTTGTGGTTACTTTATCGTTGGGGTCTGGCCATCTGTTTTTGCATTGGAGTTGTTGGCAGCTTAGTACAACAATGGCACCAGGGTATTTGGTTTGTTTATTTGACGGACTGGGGTTTCTTTTTGTGCATGTTTGTTAGTGTGTTTGGGGCAATTATAGCCACCATATATCATCTCAAACCTTCAAAAATTGGTAAGTATTTGCTTTACAATTCTCAATTGAAAATACCGGTTTACACACATCATGCTGCACTGAAAGAATTTTGTTCATAAACGTAACGAATTTCAACATTAATTTTATGAAAAAAAGAATCAAAAGCGCAGTTCATTATTTGGTGCAAATGTCTTGCGTAAGTGCGAATGCAAGAAATCGTTGCTTTTTCTTTGCAACCCAACAACAAAATATACAAGGTTGCACTCGCAATATTTTTGCATTTACGCACCGCTAATTACGTGTTGCTTTTTTCGCATGAGTATTGCGTTTGCAACACTGACACTCGAACAGCTAACATTTTAAAACAAAGCAAACAAAAAAATAGTAGAGATGGAGAAAGCAGTAATTACCAAAAAAATAAAATGTGAAAAATTAAAAATTGTGTATTAATTTATCAGCTGTTATTTGGAGTGCAATAAAATTGGCAAAGTTGTTAAAAAGGGTGCTCAATATCAGTTGCAATATAATCGCAAACGCAAATAGTCGCAACCAAAAACGCACCAAACGCTGAGTACCGCTATTATTTTTAAACCAACGTTGCGGATCGTTGAATCAATGAATTCTGATTCATTAAATTTATATTAATAATTGTTTCATTAAATATAGGAATTTTAGTCATTAATCTAATGAAGTATGTCATTGGTTTAATGATTAAAAAATCATTAACTAAGTGAAACGATTCATTGAATATAGGAATTTGTTCATTGATCTAATGAAAACATACATAATTTTTATGACATATGTATATTATTAACAGATATTCCAAAAAAAAACTGTGTTATGTGGAATGCCATTTTTTATATGTTACTCGCAGTGGACTTCAAAACCTTTGCGAAATGTTAAAATATGTTGCCATACAACCAAATTTCTTTACAAATCAAAAGAGAATTGAAACCTCAATGAACGAATGCATTGATTTAATGAAATTGTTCATTGATGTGATGACATTTTTTCATAGATTATATTTTTTAACGAAATTATGAAAACTAATGAACAGTTTTCAATGAAATTTATTCATTAGTTCTATAAAAATTCATTGCGTAATGAACATTTTCATTGGATTAAGGAAAAAATATTTATAAAATAAATTCATACGAACTATGAACGAAAATTCTTTCAGTGTTGTGTAGCAAGAGAGTACATAATATAAGTACATATGTATGTATAAATGTTCCCAGCGGGGAAACAAGGGTCATTAGCGAAATAACTAATAAAAAATCGTTGGTTATATTTTTTTAATTTTTGATTAAACAGCGTACATAAAAATTTGTGTAAAAGTCCTTAAATCCTTGCAGAAAAATAATTAATTTTCCTAAATTTGTGTTTCAATTTTCATTACAGCATCAAACATACCATATGTTAATTTTTTTTTGTGAGAATTTTTTTTGCGTTTCCGTACTTTTGGCATATTTCATCTCTTTTGGAGAGAATTTTATGCTTGCTCTCAGCTGCACGACTTTTACTCAAAGAGTAACATACCTGATAGAAAAGAAATAAGATAGAAATAAAATTAAATAAAATAAAATAAAAGGACAAACAAAATTTGAAAAAAATTATTTTAATTTTAACCATTGATATGTTAAATCAATAGAAATCAAATATTATATACATATGTATATCAGGTGGCCGCATAACTACAACAAAAACAACAGCAACAAACGTTTCATGAATTTTGTTAGTAGAATTACTGTAGTTCTGTCAGCCATTTTTGCGCTTTTATGCTGTGCATTTTGACAGTTCTTCAGGCTAAAAGCAGTAATCAGCTGGGCTTATCAGGCTACCTCGTGTCGAGGTACCGTTCTAAGGGCAATTAATTTTAAAACTAGTTCTGAATGAAGGACAGTTATAATGAGCCGCGGGTCCGGCTGAAAGGTATACTACTCTGTTTTGCCGTCATTTCGGTAAACGTTAGTCTTGACAGTTCATATTTGGCAGTCGTGAAGTGCAGACGTGGCAAATTCATACAAGCTATGTATTACTCCTTCGAATCCTATTAATTACATTTTCCCGCTGGCTTATCCATCTCTCTCTCTCTCTCTCTTTCTAATAGAAAGATATGTTTATATTCTAATGTGTGAATCGGCAATAATTTAAAATTGTTTTTACTCGTATTCCTTTTTCCAGTGGCAAATAGTTCGATTATAAAATTTTATTGGCTGGCACATTGGTCTACCTTGTCGATGGCCACAGTGATAACATTTATGTATTGGCTTTTCATATATCCAAGTAAGTATTTCTCTAAGTGTAACGCTATATACATACATACATACTTATTTTTCAGTTTCTTAACAATGCACCCTAAATTAGAACTTAAGACGCAACATAATTTATCGCCTTGCTTTTACGCTTTACACTGCAGTTATACGATCAAGTTTTGCTATCAAGTTTCACATACTGTTTGTGAAAATTCAATAAAATTGATAGCTATGACGTAGGCTGCACGCAATTTCATAACAATTCGCTGTCAAGATGCCGTCAAGAAGAAAATTAAAAATAGCTGCTTCATTAAAAGTACTATCAGAAATAAAGAAAATAAAAGAAGAAGAAAACAAAACCAGAGGGCAGAAAGGAAATACTGATGATATGATGCCACATTCATATTGGCTTCTGTATAGCTCCATAAATCGCAGTACATCATTATATTTGTTGATTTTGCACGTAAACATTTTTATTTCTATTTTTAAGCTTGAATCTGTTTAATTTTTATCACTTTTAATTGCAACTTTCAAACAAAACAAAAACATATTTGCAGACAGAACGAAAAAAAAAATTGCTGTCAGCTGTTTTGTTGATTGTGACTTGATGCTCTCTATGGAAAGCAAAAATTGCCATCAAGTTTGCATCAATTTTCAAAATTGTGAGTGTTTAGTAAAAAAAAGTGTGAATGTATTAAAACTTGAAAGGCAAAACTTGATCGTGTAACCTCCCAACTTAACTAGCAGTTTTCAGAGAATGAAACGTACGATTGAGTAGGATAGTGTATAGGCTATTGAAATCAAGCTTCTGAGAATACTACTATTTCATGCATTTCTCTAAATTTCATCTGTTATGTATTTGTTTGCTCTTAAAAAAATTACCCAGCACATGCATATGTACGTATGTACATACATATGTATGTATGTATATGCAGCTACCACCTATCAATAGTAGTAAACGTTTTATTGATTAGAAATATTTGTAGCTAATTAAAATTCAACAAGCCAAATTTCCAAACAAAAAAGAAAATCGTCTAATAAGATTCAAATACCGCCGAAAATATAATAAATAATAACATAATTGTTGCTATTAAAGTTATAAATTAACAAGCAATATGATGTATGAGGGCTATCAATAGCAAGTATTATTATCAATACTTGATAATACGTCCGTCCGTCTAAATACTAAAACAAGTATGTATGTGCATACTCATGTGTATACACATGTACCTGTTTATACAACATTATTGAATAATAACTATCATTTAATAAAGTTGTTCAATTAGATGAAAGAGTTTTCTACACTAATGTTGTCAATTATCGTGGTTAACAATTGTTCGAATAAAATACCAGGAGATTTAATCAAATTTAAACTGAATGAAAGTAATAGGACTTGACACTTTTTTTTACCGTTTTGGATTTTTTATGAATTAAAAATTTAAAAAATCCAATTTTTTTTTTAGGCAAAAAATATTTTTTTTCTTCATACATTTATTTATAACTGCGAAACTTTTACTTCTGTAGCGAAATGTTGTATGAACAGATTAAAGAAATTGTAGTTCTTAATTTTTTTAAATTTATTTCAGCTTATTCGGACTAATGGTGCTCGAGTTATGACAAACAAAAGAGCCTAAAACGTGACAAACTCCCCTACACGATACTTACTAACAACTTCAAATTAATTTTTAAATTATTATTTGAGGTACCCAGACCAAACGAATGATGCAGAAGTTCTTCTTTGTAGGGCTACTTTCATAAACAATTATCAGAATTGAGTACCGAATCAATTACCTGAAAAATGTTGTACTGTGTTATGGTGCATATACATACATATGTATGTATGTATGTATGATGTATATGCGAAAAAGTTTTTTGTAGCTCATAGGTTTTTTATCATCAAGCTTTTTGTTGGAAAAAAGATGAAAGATGAAGATTCTGAAAACCCCGGTATATATGGACCGATATCGGAAAAAAATTACCACCAGATTCAGATTTTGGTACGAAAAGCTGTTTTTGCACGCTTATAGGTGAAATTGCATAAAAATTGGAAAATGAAATTTCACTCTAAATAGGATTTCTATATTATCCGATTTGGGGTATAAAAATATCGTTCGAATTGTATTCGAATTATTCACATGCAAATGACAACACTAAACAGATGTCTATACACGTTTTAATAATTATGTATTTTCATGTAATAATTGTCATGTAATAATTGTTTATTTCTCATGTTTTTTTCTTTTATTACAGCCGATAGTGCTAAAGCTTCGGACTTATATAATTTGTGGGCTCACGGCTTCAACTCCATTCTGATGTTAATAGATCATCTGCTGGTGGCATTTCCCACACGTTTATTGCATTTTGTTTATCCTTTAGTTTTAGGTGTCATCTATGGAATCTTTTCTTTAATTTATTATTTTGCCGGAGGTGTAGACATGTAAGTATAGAAAACAAACAGTATATACATACATATGTATATAACGGGTTATACATTTTGCGGTTTCAAAAGTAAACGTAAATAAAACACATATAAAATATTTATTTTCAAATTTCTTTTTCATTATAAAGTTTGAGCGTTGACATTATGTGTGAAACACTACATCAGTAGTGTTTTGCACCAGTGCTATACTTTTGAAACCACGAAATGGATAACCCGTTATATTTATTTTTTAGACTGAGACCAGGGGCCGGATTCTGGCATTCGTGATCGAATATACTCGATAATAACAACAATGTAGAGCAAAAACAAAATGAGCAACAAACACACAGCATTCTATAACGAAATCGTTCAATCACGAGTGCCAGAATTTGGCCCCAGTATTAATGCATTGCATTATACTGGAACTAGAAAAATAGGAAAAAGGGATTGATGGATGAAAAATCGAAAATTGGGAGTGTTTGTAGACGTTTGATTAAGCAAAAAAAAAAAAAAAAAAAAAAACAATTATAACATAAAAATAGAACATACATATATTTTTGCAAAGCTGGGTAAATCAGGATTAACTGTTGCTAATTTGTCTGTGTTTAGTGTCCAGTGTATATACCTTCGACATTATCTAGTTGCCAGAATTTAACGAAACCTCTTCAAATATTGCAAAACGTTGACTATACAGAAGAAAAACACGAAACAATAACCACGATAAGACCTATTACGAATGTATACTTTGACGGGCTTATTTTTAAAAATATATTATGTTATAATTTAATTTTCTTAAAATTTTTGCATGCGTAATTATGAATAAAAATTTCAGTGAAATCTGTGACTTTCATGAAAATTTCTTGCTCAATTTCAAAGGAACGTGAAAATTCATTTTAAAAATGTCGTCAAAGCGCAGAGTTGCAAGTATTATTATTTTACAACCATCATTATAGTTTTGTTTATTAGCGAAACAGAGTTGCCAGGACTGCTACAAACCTAAATTTATAAGGCAACATTCGAAAAGAATTTTTATTGCTTGACTCTTATTAATTAATTTAATAATTATCACTATAAATTTACTTCACTTGTGTTCTTTATTCATTTTTGCTGCAAAAATGTTTTAAATATTTTCTAAGGTAGAAAATAATTAAAACTTCATACATTATTATTCTACTGCAATCCAGAAAATTTTTGTGTGCCGTGGAGTAGGCAACCGTGTTTACTACCTTGTCACTTTACTTTCAGTAAATGTCAAAAAATTACTTTCAGGAAAATTTTGCTGAAAGCTGAGTTGAAAGTTAGAAAATTGTGAGGGTGTTAGTAAAAAAGTGTGAGTGTATTGCAACTTTCAGGAAAATTTTGCTGAAAGCTGAGTTGAAAGTTAGAAAATTGTGAGTGTGTGGGTAGAAAAGTGTGAGTGTATTACAACTTTCAGGCATTTACTTTCCCATCTAAATGAAGGGTAAACGTTTAATAACCATTTTTTTTTTTTTCAAATAAGCCGGAAAAGAAAAGAAGCACGCGTTCACCTATTACGTCTACACATCACCAAAACTCGTGAGCTCTCATTAAAATTTCACAAACAATTCACAATTGGTAGGAGCATTGAGATAAGACGCAGAATATTCAACAAAAAAATAAGAATAGCTAAATGTTCTTCTTGGAGGGAGGCTCTTTGCGAACAGGTGGACGTTTTTAAAATTAAAATATAAATTATGATCTTGCAGACACTTTTTACAAACATTTTCATTCTGTAGTTTAAATTAAAAACAAATTGTGACATTTTATTATTGATTTCAAAATATAGATTCAGGAGTCAACAGTTTATGGAACGAATTATATCTTAATTGATTTTAAAAGATTTTAGGCCATATTCATAATAATTATTGTAAGTTTATTAAGCTCTTATTGGACGTATTTCTACGGAATATTTGTCAACTAAACGTGTAATAAACCTTCAATAGTTTTTATGAATATGGGTGTTTATAATGTTTATATGTTTGTACATGTCTCTTTCTTTCTTTCTTCTTGCAGCCACGGCCATCATTATATTTATGAAATTTTAGACTGGTCCAAACCAGCTAAGGCAAGTTTAGCATTTTTGGGTGCTTTCATTTTACTTTTAGTATTTTGTTTCTTATTATTTTGCTTATATAAGTTAAGAAATACTATCCATAGAAAATGTTATAACACCAAACTAACAATATCCAATGCTTAGAAAATAAACAATATATAATAATTTCTTTTAGGATAAAAGTTGGTTTTTAATTAAGTTTAACTGTTTATTGTTTTATAAAAAAAAATCGCATACGAATACTTGCTGCAATTTTTAAGCCATTTTATTGATGACCGCCATTTGCAAGGACTGTATTTGATTGGACCACTTATCGATGGCATTATAACGTGAGCCAGTGCTATTTTCCTTATCCAATTGCAAGACCTGATTAACTTGATCAATACGTCCCTGGATGGTGCTAAAATTGGTAGTGAAAATAAATAATGCGTATAAACATTAAATAAACAAGAAAATCAGTGGTTCTTACTTATCCAAAATGCAGGACACTAATAAACTTTCTACTTCGGCAGGTTCGATGTTAAGAGCATTCGCAATGAAGGGTATGGCAATATTTTTATAAGGCCTTATCAATTTAATCAACACCTGTGTACGAATATTGCGCAACAAGTCTTCAATGTGTTCTCTTATAAATGGATCGGCCATAATGTTGCTGCGATTGTGCCGTAAAATCGACTCAAATTCATTAATGTCATTATTTTGATACGAGACTACCAAATTGGTCATGGCTAAGATTTCTGGATCATTTTTGTAGGGTTTGGCTTCTTGAGAATCGAAAGGGTTGATGCCAGACTTCATAAGCCTGCAATGGAGATACAATTTTAACTAAACAAAAAAGGTAAAATTTAAAGGGTATTTAAATAAATATTTCATTTATTAGAACATGCAGCTGAGCAATTTAAAAAGCAGACTCAAAATATTCAGTTTTTTTTTTCAAAACAAAATTATTTATATTGAAAGACGTTTGCAGCGGAAGTTTTCTTATTATATTATGCATATAGTGCATTTTGGTTTCTGAAACAAATATTTGGCCCATTTTGTTTTTAAAATGCGATTTTTAATAATTTAAGCGAGATTTGATTTTTTGAAATGAAAGGGAGAAACTTAATGTTTTCTGTCTTTTTCAGCCGTCTACATGCCGGCGACAGTTCGTTGATGCTAAGCAACTAACTCATCATTAGACTCGAAAACTCTTATGAAAGAAAATATGTCTACTTCATATGATATTATCTGTTAACAGAAATTCTATTCTGTTTTCTGTGAAATTGCGCTCTTGCATTTTTCGATTCTCCATTACGTCTTTACAGACAATAGAATATGAAGCAGAATATTTGCAGATAATATTTATATAAGTGTTTTCAAGTCTACTGATGAGTTCGTTGGCACCAACTATTTTCGTTGTGTATTCCATTCACTCTTTTTTTTTTTTTTGAGCCTACTGATGAGTTGATTAGCATCAACGAAATGTCGGCGGCATGTAGACGCCTGAAAAAGACAGAAAACATTAAGGTCTATTTTTAGACCTAAAATAATACATTTCAATTGGCTCTTAAAGCAAATAAATAAGTTAATTTTTGCAAAGGGGAAACTTTATAATAAGGAGCCAGGCTTTGAGAGCAATAAATTTTATATGCTTGTAGAGGGGGTCGCGTGGTCCTCCCAAAACTGAAGTCAAAGTCTGCCGGAGGCTTTTGGTTTCTTAATAATTCGATGTTGAAGTTGGGGAGTTTACTTGGCAAAATATGAATATGTTGGCAAAACAGTGTTGCCAGAGGAAACTTGTTTGCACAGAACGTAAAATATCGAGTTCATAAACGGTTTAAAGCATCCAATATCGTAGTTTTTTAATTTCATTTCATAATATTTTTCATAGATATGCAAAACTTGTGCTTGACAACTGGCCTAAGGGATTTTCTTCTCTATGATACAACTAACTCCGGCTTCGCACTTTTTTATTTTATGGGAATTAGTACCATTAAACTAAAGCCGACCCTTATCAATAAGTTTGTTTCCGTACTTTTTGGGGCAAAGTTCGGTAAACTGAGAGCAATTATGAATTTCTCTCAAAAATAGACAAAAAAGCACGAAAATGCAGGAACGCTAAAAATCACATTTCTATCGCAAAAAATAACATATGGTATATTTCGATAATTTAAACGTACATTTTGGGAAAATGAAGTGCTGTTCTGCATGAATTTAGATTTTAAAAAGCTTTTATGGAAAACATCAAAATTGTTGTTATGTTGGCTGATTCAGTTGAACTGTTTTGTTTGTTATTATGTACTTTTTGCAACAGCTGATTGTTCAACTACTTGCACAAACTAACCGGAAGAAAAAGTGAGGGCTATTTCATGCACACGAAACACAAGAATATTTCTCATTTGCCCGAACTTTGAGTAGGGAAACAGCAGTCGTGAAAATTGGGATCCCGCGGGCTCTCAATGTTGACTACGGAAACAAACTCAATAAATATATTTTTTAGTAAAAAAAAGAAGAGATAAAATTTCTTAGCAACAATCTCAAAATTGTTAGATATTTTTTAATGAATGGACTTTTAAAAATAACTATTATCTCCAATTCATAAAATCTTTAACTTTTCCCTTGAAGAAATATACAAATGCATACGGCAAAATATAAAAAGAATGCTTACTTACATGTTAGCTAATACCAAATACTTCAAGCAGGTTGTGCGTCGTGGCGAGCCTGACTCATCGTAATTTTTAAATGCCTCAAAGAAATCTGTATGAGCCTTTTCAAATTCACCTTCACGCAGATGCATTTTGCCGCCGCATTCTCTAATTACACCCATAATCAGGGGATGCGGTATGGCAGACTTAATGTGTAACGATTGCTCGTATAGCGCTTTAAGTTTTTTATTATTCTTTTGCACTGTGTACATTTGAATTTCCAAGGCATAGATTTCTAAGAGTTGTGTGCCCTTCTTTAAATCATCTTCACCATCATCTGTTTGGCATGATGAGTGAAGTTGTTTAAGAATCTTTTGCAATTTGCCAAATTCGCTGCGATCGAAATACAGTTTGCCCAATTTGGTATTAGTCTTGAACCACAGGCGGTCGTTCTTAGCGTCTTTCAAAGCCTCCAAAGTGGTTTCATAGAAGTTTTGCAACAATTCCATCTTATTGAAGAAAATTAAAAAAAAACAATTGTTTTTCACATAAAAGCGACTTTTAACTTACATTTTTCGATGTGGATATATAATCCAATATGGAATTAATGGACTTTTCCGAATGATTGCGCGTCACTGCACTCTTTATGTAAGTAAGAAGTTGTTTATATCTCACCATCATTTCTTCATAATTGTTCTAAGGGTAATTAATGGGTATGTGTTTTACCTCGAAAGTGCTAAGCAATTACATATATTCTCATTGTATTTACCAATTTGAAATTGATCTTAATCATTTGCTTTAGGGCCTTGAAGCCCCATTCGCCTTTTTCGCCATTTTCCAGATCTAGGACCTTTTGAAACGAGGCCAAAGCCGCTTTAGGATCATCCTCTTTTAAGGATTTGCTATTGTAATATTGATTTTCCAAGTCCACATCAGGTTCAGAATTGCTGTCTTCCGAATATTCCTGTTAAGGTTTTGTATACATATGTATATATAACAAAGAATATATGTACTATAAATGTATGCATATTTGTGCACATCAATGTGCACAAACCGCTGCCGGTTTTCTTATTTTTTAACAAAAACTTTTCACTTACCAAACCATAATCCTCATCATCTTCACACATGAAATCATCATCGTTATCGGACATTGTTGATTTATTTAAATAATTCACTACTGTTTTTTTAAATATTAAAAAATGCTTCAATTTGTTGTTATTCCCAGCAAATTTATTAAAAAAAAATTTTTTTTTGCTGTCAAAAAATTATTGCCAGATGTTTGGATATCAGAAGCAAAGCATAGTTGTTTTAATCAGTATGAAGAGCAATTTAGTTATAAGCAAACTTACCACCACAACAACAACAAAACTTGCACTCAAATCAGAAACAGCCTGCTGTCTCCTACATTGGAGAGAAAATTCTCACATTGAAAACAGTAAACAAAAAAAAAAAAAAAAATTCCATGATACAACTAATACTGCAGCCTCATTAGCTGAACTTCGTCATGAGAATACAGGCATGAAAGGCAGCCAAAACGAGACAGCAAATCAGCGTAAACTTTGTTGATCTCTATTCTGTAAATTCTGTTTGTAGCTGTGGTGTTTCTTCTTGAAAGTCTTCACAAGGTGTACAAAAATAAAATGCATGTTCTCATGCTAGGGAAAAGGTGACCTTTCAAATTTTTTTGCCCCTTCTCTATAGCTATCGATTTATATTCTGCTTCTTTGAAAAATTGCCACTTCTTTTGTACAAGCATAGAAATAAATATGGCAGCTCTTAAGCCTTAAATGTCAATATACAAAGAACAAATTTTTTACACAAGTACAATTTGGGAATTTTTGTTTTTTATAGTTTTTTTTAACAAAATTTATTGAATTATTCAAGGTTTTCGAAAAAAATCAAAAGCGTTTGTGTTAAATTTGCAGGATTTTAGTAGTATTTGTATGAAGGCAGCGATAAAAGTAAAAATTGAATCGAAAGATGCCCGTTCGTAAATACCGTCATGAAAGTCGAGAAGTAAATTGTTGCATGAAATATGTATTATTTGTTTGTAATACAGTGTTGTGGGTAAGTAAATTTGTTTATTGCAAAAAAACCACATCTGTTTAGTCATAAATACAAAGTGGTTTGGTTTGTTTTGTTACAATAACACTGCCGTGACAAAATTTTGCGTCTCCTTGGATGTCATACGTACTGTAGTTTTTTTTTTATAATTTTCATGATCCATAATAAAACAATTTCTATTGATCGGCGTTTGCCATAATAAAATTCTATAAACCACATTTTCCATATGATTGGATTGGGATAACTTACAATTATTCAAGAATATATGTATGTATATGTATGTAGGTATAGGATTTTAGTGTTCAAACTTTGATTTAACCCTTAAGCAAACATCAAAATCACAAACGCACCCCGCAGTCCGGGGTATGACTTCTTTTTTTGTAAGAACTTTAATTGCTACTACTTGCTGTTGGTTTTTGGAATTAACTATATTTTATGTTTATTCCCAAAAGCTGTTTTAATAAAAACAAATAATAATCAAACGCACAATTTAACTATTTTGAACATTTAACAGCTCAAAAGCTTTATTTACTGTTACACGCTGTTAACTTGGGAGTTACACGATCAAGTTTTGCCTTTCAAGTTTTAATACATTCACACTTTTTTTTTTTAATAATACACTCCCAATTTTGAAAATTGATGCAAACTTGGTGACAATTTTTGCTTTCCATAGAGAGATCATCAAGTCACAATCAACAAAACAGCTGACACCAATTTTTTTTCGTTCTGTCCAAGGCAGCTTGATACCAGGTAATCGCATAACTACAACAAACACAACAACAACAAACACCGCATGTATTTTGTTGGTAGAAAAACTGTTTATCTGTCATCCGTTTGTTCGCGTATGTGTGTTAGTGTTGTGCATGATACAATTAACAAGGTAGCCTTTTCGCTACAATAAGAACAACTTCAATAAAAATAACATGCATTTTGTTTTTGTACAACTTATGCAAACTGTCAAAAAGACGCCACTTCTACATTTACAGAAGAGAGATGCACTGAGCTTACGCGGATTTGCTACCTCGTTTTGGCTGCCGTTCATCTCTGCAATCTCTTGACAACCTAAAGTAGTCAGATGATTAACGGTTTAGCTGACGAGGCTACCTTGTTAATTGTATCATGGTGTTGTGTATTTTGACAGATAAACAGACCAAAAGCAGTAGTCAGCTGGGCTTGTAAGGCTACCTGATATTAAGCTGCCTTGGTTCTGTCTGCAAATATTTTTTTGTTTTGTTTGAAAGTTGCAATCATAAAAGTGATACAAATTAAACAGATTCAAGCTTAAAAATAGAAATAAAAATGTTTAGGTGCAAAAACAACAACTTTTTTACTTTTATTTTTACATTGATTTCCATTAAATTTATTCATTTTAAAAAGATATGTTTGTATATTAAAATTATATTTAAATACTTTAAAAAGAAAATATTGATTTAGAATCTGAATTAGTTTCTGGGTTTAATGTATAGAAAATTAAAAATAGATTCTTGCATTTTAGCAGAATAAAAACATTAAAGCAAAACCTCCTCTTCTATATTCCTCTTATAGAAGAGGAGGTTTTGCTTTAATGTTTTTATTCTGCTAAAATGAAAGAATCTATTTTTAATTTTCTTCTTGACGGCATCTTGAAAACGAATTGTTATGAAATTGCGTGCAGCCTACGTCACAGCTATCAATTTTATAGAATTTTCACAAGCAGTATGTGAAAAAAACTTGATAGCAAAACTTGATCGTGTAACAGCAGTGTAAATATGTAAGCAAAACGTTTCTACGTTTTACAAAAAAAAAAAAAAAAAAAAAAATAATTGGCATAATAATTGGAGTGTGCTGTCATAAGGCAAAAAAACATTTTGTTGTCAGCTTGAAAAAGTCTCTGAAATAAACGCCATCAAAAATTTTCTTTGTGCTTAGTGTTATTTGCAAACATTTTGTGCAAAAAAAAAAATCTCAGAAATGCCTGGCCAGGCTCTGGGCTTCACTTTTTAAGAGTTAACTGAGTCGAACATCATTCCTGTCTAAAATTTTATTTTTCTTGGATTTATGCAGATGACTGGTCTGGTTGTTTTGGCTGCCGGCATTTGGGCATGGAATGAAAAAGATGCTTTCAGCAATTTAAACAAATTAACTTTGCTGGTGTTGGATCCAGCGTTTGTTTTAATATGTCTGGGAAGCAGTGCCTTTGTTATAGGCTTTACAGGCAGCGTTGGAGCTCTTCGAGAGAATACGTGTCTTTTAGGAACCGTAAGTTTATTGTACAAAATTTATAAGATAAAAATTAATTACATCCATTTTACAATATTTCATTTTATTACATAGTTTATTTTGCTAGTAATCGTTTTGCTTATAGTAGAAGTTTGCCTGGGAGCAATGTATCTGGTATTGAAAGATAAAGGCTGGGTATGTAATGCTTGAATATTTTCATCAATTCCAAAAGCTTTAATTTCCATTTGCCATTCATTTTTAGATTAAAGATCAAGCGACAGAGGGCTTGCGTGCTTTCATTATCCACTATAGGGAAGATCCCGATCAACAGAATCTAATTGATTGGATACAAGAAGACTGGTTACAGTGTTGTGGCATCGATGGTCCCAAAGATTGGGACAGTAATAATTATTTCAATTGTTCCTCATTGGCCATTGGCAGCCGGGAAGCTTGTGGCGTACCATTTTCATGTTGTCGTCGTCAATCACATGAAATCATTAAGAATAAACAGTGTGGCTATGATGTGCGCAAGGAAGGATATGTAAGTATTATTTAACTAAGTTTTAAATTATTTTGTATTACTATTACTGTGTAAATATAATTATTAATATCTTAAACGCTTAAAATATCAATGAATTGTAAATAAAATTTCATTAATTAAAATATCAATTAGGTAATTGCTTATATTATAGTAGTAGCCCATTCAGCAGCGTTAATCCAACTTGTCGATGGTTAGAGGTACGATTTTAAGGACCTCATTTCGCCATAACTTTTCATAATTAAAAACTTTAGATTCCCAAAAACAAGAGTTTCAAGTTTTCAATTACAAATAAAATATTGCTGCGAAATACGGCCAAAAAATTCTACTTTTAGATATCGGTAGCGGTTTTTTGTCTTTAAGTTTGCATGCCGCTAACATGACATTGGTGCCAACCAACCTCGTCAAAAAACTTATCAAAGAAATTATGTTCACACAATCTACTTCATATGTTATTATCTGTTAACAGAAAATATATTCTGTTTTTCTTGCTCTTTTCGATTTCTCATTAAATCTTTACAGATAATAGTATATGAAGTAGAATGTTTGAAGTGTTTCCAGTGAAATGTGGGCGGCATTTAGTCATGCTGAAAACTTAAACTACAGAAAACAGCTCTAAACTTTGTGTATTTTTTTGTTTGTTTTTAATTTACTCTGGCTTTAATAGCACACCACTTTATTTGAAAATATTTATTAAATACATTTTTAATTTAGGTCCTGAGCCTTTTTAAAAAATATTTGCTGTCTTTTTCAGCTGTCTATATGCCGACGACATTTCATTGGTGTTAATCAACTCATCAGCAGACTTGAGAAATTCTTAAAAGTTTGTTTGAAACTCAACTACTTAAGGCCATATTCATAATAATTATTGTAAGCTTATTCAGCTCTTATTTGACGTATTTCTGCGGAATATTTGTCAAATAATCGTGTAATAAACCTTCAATAGTTTTTATGAATATGGGTGTTATTCCATAATTCCCATGAACTGATGAGTTGATTAGCACCAACGAAATGTTGTCGGCATATAGACAGCTGAAAAAGACAGCAAATATTTTTTAAAAAGGTTCATTTTCTGGACCTAAATTAATACATTTCAATTGGCTCTTAAAGCAAATAAATAAATAAGTTCATATTTAAATACATGTTTCTGCATAAAACTTTTGGAAACAAATTAAGAGTTTATATATAATTTATTTTGCATATTTTTCTTTCACATTTTATATTTCTTGAATAAAATATAAGCCTCTCGATAGACACATTTATGAGCGCGGTTGCTTGCGAGCTGGAGAAGAATATTTGGAAACACATATTGTGTCTGTGTGGATTTATATCATGCTTACAGTATTTTGGCAGGTTAATACAGTTTAATTGCTAAATGCTATATATTTTTAAGTGTTTTTTTTTTTCATTTGATTTTAGTTTTGGATACATTTTATTTGTTTAGATTTTCGCAAATTTTTCTTGTATTATTTATGACACAATTTCTTAGTTAGCTCATACTGCTGCTGTTCAAAATATTTGCGAACGTTAAATTACGCAATGTGTGTGGATATGTATGTAATTTCTTTTGTCTTCCGAAATTTATTAAATATTTTCGTTGAATGTAATGAAAATTTTGGAAGGAAAATGTTACCTCCCTGCAAGAACAGTGTCGGTCATATGATGGATCATATGATACATCAGGGTTTCTATCATTTTCTTAAGGGCAAAATGAAAAAAAGCTGATGTAAACATTCGTGTACGTGTGATTTCTTTTTTAAGTCAGCGCTACCACCTCAGTAAAGTGATCATTCGAAACCTTTTTTTCAAAATACCCACAAAATTACATTTAATGTTATTAATTTCTTTATTATTAAATAAAAACAGGGTTTTTTTCGACAAATTTAATTAAACAATTTTTTTTTTTTTTTTTTTTATAAAAAACAAACACTAAACTGCGAAGCTTTTTGGCTTGTCTGCAGAAACACCCAAAGCCTTCGGCAGGAATCGAACCTGCGACCTCGTGGACTCTTAGTAGGACTCTCTACCAATTCATCCATCGAGAATAAACTATTTTTTAAAAACATGTATTGATAAAATTAAACGAAAAACAGTAGTCTGTAGCAGTTTTAACAATAGAAAACTGAGTTATATGGAAAAAGCTTCCACAACACCATTTTTTTTTTTTTCAAAGAAAAAGGGACAAATGAACCTATAAAAACATTGATGCATGAACGTAGTTAAACAGTAAATTACCAAATTAATACGGGAAAATCAAATTATCACAAAAAATCTCAGTAATGGCAACACTGAAAGCTATAAAATTGCTTTTCATGTGTTAGTAAATAAGTTGTTAATAATGTGTTAGTTTCCATCAGCTATTTCTTTATTTAACGTTGTTTAATAAAAACAGATTAAAAAAACGGATATTCCTTTTTTGGAATTGTGCGATTTTCTTAAAATAAAAACTAAAAATATTGCAGCAGAAACAGCAACTCGAATTTTTTGTTCTACCTTATTAATAACTTAATATTTCATTTGTATGCTTTTGTTTTAATTTTTTATTGTTTTTTAAATATTATTTTTTTTTTTGTTTTTTTCTATTTCAAGAATTTTGAAATCGCTAAAATTATTTACGAAAAAGGCTGCGTTCAAGCTGGCGAAGAATGGATAGAAAGAAATCTGATAATAATCTCAACAGGTTTTATTATGATCATTTTTATTCAGGTTTGTTTATTTTCAAATTGTTAATAAGATTTATTGTTGCGGGAATTGCACTTGGCGTCTAATTTTCATCAGATTTTAAATATCAAACACAAACAACTCATTTTAATCCATTTGTATTCGTATATTAAAATTTCTGTATAGTTTTACAAAAAATTAATATTAGATATAAAGTTATAACTCAATTTATATTTTAACAATAATACTTTTTTAGTATGAAAATCCAGCGCGGTGTTGATTTGAAATTCTTCCTTTTAGCAATTATAAATTATTTTAAAAATCCAAAATGGTCTTGACTATAAATGCAAAACGGAAATGACACGTTTTCGCATTGTCAGGGGTTATCAATCTAGCAACTGTAAATGGTTACTGATAATTGGTATTTGCTTATGGTCGCATCTACACTTTAAATAGTTGACTTTGGCGGTAACAAATATTATTTTCAGAGTATTTTTGTTGTTCTGAAAAAAATGTGAATTTTTTGCCTTTTTGTTTTCTTAAAATGCGAGTCTTAATAGTTTGGCGAGATTAAGGCAAATAGAAAAGATTGTCATAATTATGAATAAGTAAAAATAGTTCATAAAAAATATGAAAATTGTGGCACTTGTTGCAGAAAAGAAAACGGCATTAGTGAATGGTATTTTTTTTGTTTTTTTGTAGTAAAAAGTACAAAAACTTTATTTGCAGAAAAAAAGATGAATTAATTGAATATTTAAATTACATCAACAAATTATGAAGCCTTTTAGATGTGTGTTGTTTTCTCAACATGTCTGTGTGGCCACATTTCGTTGGTGCTATTAAAAAAATGTTGTAAAAATTTTCTTTAAAAAAATGTTCTTAAAACACCAAACAAATACAGCGCAGGAGTGTCTTTATATTTTACTCTTCTCAGCTTCCTTTATATAGCGAGAATTTATTTAGCATTTTCAGACCAAAAAAACATAACCTCTACTTTCTTTTTAACCTTTATTTTAGGGAATAAACAAACAAAAGTGCAGGTAGATTGACATGGCTACAACAACAAATAATAAAGAAAATAGGAAGCTGAAAAAAAAACGCAACGCCAGAATTTAAACGAAAAACAATAGCGGTACTCAGCGTTTGGTGCGTTTTTGGTTGCGACTATTTGCATTTGCGATTATATTGCAACTGATATTGAGCACCCTTTTTAACAACTTTGCAAATTTTATTGCACTCCCAATAACAGCTGATAAATTAATACACAATTTTTAATTTTTCACGTTTTATTTTTTTTTTTTTGGTAATTGCTGCTGGCTCCTTCTCTACAATTTTTTGTTTGCTTTGTTTTAAAATGTCAGCTGTTCGAGTGTCAGTGTTGCAAACGCAATACTCATGCGAAAAAAGCAACACGTAATTAGCGGTGCGTAAATGCAAAAATATTGCGAGTGCAACCTTGTAAATTTTGTTGTTGGGTTGCAAAGAAAAAGCAACGATTTCTTGCATTCGCACTTACGCAAAAGACATTTGCACCAAATAATGAACTGCGCTAATAACAAACTTAGAATTCCCTCAGAAAATTGTTGTTGCTTTATATAAATAGCGGTTCTCACTCTTGATACTAATTTTACAACTCTGCAATATCCACTTCGATTTTTACCACAAAGCTCGAGTGACTTTCTTACCTAAAAGTCTGCATGTTCTTGCAAATATTCTAAAATTTGCTGAATTTCTTTATCCGTCCACCTTTTGTTGTGAATTTTGTCACGTTTGCTCTCATCAGTATATTTTTATTTTCTCAACACAAAATTAAGTAATATTTTTACAATGTTTACTAAACCTTTTTGTTTGATTTTTTAATCACAGCGTAGAAAATAAAAGTTCAGTACATTTTGTTGCTGCAGTGATGTAAACACTAGTACTTTAATCAAATCTGCTACTTTAACCAAATGTGCAACCGAGTTTACTATCAAGAGTGAGAACCGCTAATGTTTCTAAGTTGCGAATGCCACAAACAAGAAGGCGTTAATGTATGAAACTTGAGTTATTTGTGGGCAAGCCAACAACAATTTTGTAAAATATATTCAAATTTGTTATTGTCTTCTTTTTAAATTTTGGCGATTAACAAAATTAGGATCTAAATTTCACCAAAAATATATTAAGGTTATGTTTTCTCAATGAACGAATACAAGACTTGAGCCAAGTTTGTATGTGATCTGGTAAAGTAAATATTTTGCGAGTTTCAGCCGATTCGCTGGTTATTGAAAATTTTCTCTCAAGCCAAATTTTTGTTATCGAAACTTCAAATTATTTAATTTATTAAAAAAAATTATTTTTATTAATTTTTTTTTATTTTTTTATATTTTATATCTGAATATTTATTTTTAAATAATCCTTTTTCAATATACATACATACATACATATAAAGAATGCAATCAGTAATTTAAAATTTTTCTTATCGACTCTTTCACACAGATTTTATTTATTATATTCACTCAAAATTTAAGAACCGAAATAATTGCTCAGAAATCCAAATACCACTGACAATTATCAACGACCCCTTAAAACAGGCTTATGGCAGTTTAAGCGGGTTTCACGGGAAATTCTCATGGAGGTCATGTCATGTACGCTAAAATATGATGTTCGAGTGTGGGCTGTCTTGTCTGTCCACCATAATAAATGTTGCCTGTTACTCATGTATGTATGCACATAAATATTCATTTTACAAAAAAGAAAAAAATATATACATACATATATTTATAACTAAATACGTATATTTAAGTTGCCAATTCTAATACTATACATAGTGAATTTCTTACGAATGCCTAGTGAATATCTAACTATTAAGTCCTTTTTCTATATGTACCTATGAAACTGTTTCATAATTATTTTATCTTATTTTTTTGCATTTAACAAAAATTTACTTAAGATTTGAAAGTATGCAAATTTACTAGACAACGTGAATATTTGAATTTTTAATTTCAAGCGCTTTACAAATTTGCGTTAAGCCGCCCCTGTGACGCTCTACTTCTGCAAGCGCACTTGTTCGTTTTCATAAATTAAAAAAAAAAAAATTAATAGCAGAAACTGAAAACATGAAAAGCCCTAAAATGTTACAATTGGCACCAGACTGTCCCAACGCACACATCGTGCCACTATTTATACGGAGTTGCCGAATTCAAGAACCATCTACCCTGCTTTTACTGGTGACTTGAGCGCCATCAACGGACAAATTGATCTCGAAAGTTCGAGGACAACAACTTGTGTGCTAAAGCTTAAGATGTGGCAGTACCTTTCGAGATGCTCGAATCGATAGACGACCGACCGTTTATTTAGATTGTATAGTGGTGTTTTCTATTGTGAAGTATGGATGTGGCTTAAAGTAGTGCTACTTGCATTGAATTAAACCGCTTAACGCACCACTAGCTATAATTTGTAACAATATTTTGTATTCCTGATATTTTGAACAAGAGAGCAATTCAAACATTTTTCTTACCCTGGATTTTTCCTTGTATTTTGTTTTTTATTCTAAAATTTTCTGTCAGCTTGGCGACTTTCTCAATGTGTATGTGTATTGAGTTGCATCTACTTTATTTATAGTGATGTTTAGAATAAACTATACTAAATCTTATTTACTATTGTAAAGACTTCTGTCAAGTGTAACAGTCAATCGGCTGACATTCACTTTGATTTCGTTTGCCTTTTAAAATTTGCATACCTTAAATCTTTGGAACACTTAAGCGAAACTAAATCAATGCTTAAAGCCTTGAATAATCGAAATTTTAATCATTTAATTTTCTTTTCAATTTGCAAAATTATTCTCGAAATGCAGCTGTGATAAAATAAGAAAAATATTATTAAAAATTACACTTAATGTTTCTACTATCATCTCTTATTAAGAAGTTAAATCAATTAAAAACAAACAAACAAACAAACACACAACTCAAAAACTCACTAAAAAAATAAAATAAAATTTTAAATAAGCAACAAATCTTGTCATGATGGTTTTAAACATAAATAATTTATTGAAATTAGAAAAAAATTTAACGTCAACGATACTTTTAACATAAAAAATAGTAAAAAAAAACAATTTTTACCTGAACAATTCATTCAATAATTTGAAAACTTGATCTTTTTTAAAATAAGTCATTCCATTTATAATTAAAATAATTTAAATTAGTATGTATTTGATTTAATTAAGAAAAACAAAACCTGCCACTAAAACTAGCAAACAAGGTAACGATAAAATGCACCCACAATTTATAGTTTTTACTAAAACTAGCAAAGTATTTTTTAACACATATTTTAAAGATTGAATTGATCTATAAAGGAGTTGTTAGTTACTGAAAATGATAAAACAGTGTAATAAAATGATAATACAGGCAACAAAATGGTTTTACCAAAACCTGTATTGTCGGTATTGTGGCAAATTGAAATTTGAGATTGCTCTTCATTATAAAGACATAATAAAACTTTTTAATACTTTGTGTTGTTTTTTAAAAATTATTTAAAAAAACTACCACTAATAATTTTAATTTTAATACTTTATTTTCTTAACGCCAGTACACGTACACAAAGAAACAAAACTGTAACTGTGTATTTGCTTAGAATAAATAAATAAATAAATATATGTTGTATTCCTTTTCTACCATAAAATCATTGCAAAGTTGCATCTGTGCTTTTAATTTTCTTTTGAAATTCCAAGGTGGCAACACAGTTCACTTTGCCTTGGCGGCCAAGGCGAATCCATTACAGGTGCCCGCATCCCAATTCGCTTCAACTTTTTTCCACGATTTTATCCTCTGAGTTGTCAAAGCTGATAGCAAATGACAACAAAATGTATGAGACAAGGCGAATCCATTGCAGGTGCCCGCATACCAATTCGCTTCAGCATTTTTCCACGAATTTATCTTCTGAGTTGTCAAAGCCGATAGAAAACGACAACAAAACTTGTGACGTCTCGAGAGAAAATGTTGAAGCGAATTGAATTGCGACCACCTGTAGTTGATTCGCCTTGGTATGAGAACTCGAGAGAAAATGTTGCGGCGAATTGAATTGCGACCACCTGTTGTTGATTCGACTTGGTTTCAACATTTTCGTGGAAAAATGTTGAAGCGAATTGGGATGCGGACACCTGTAATCAAGGCGAATCCATTACAGGTGCCCGCATACCAATTCGCTTCAGCATTTTTCCACGAATTTATCTTCTGAGTTGTCAAAGCTGATAGAAAACGACAACAAAACTTGTGACGTCTCGAGAGAAAATGTTGAAGCGAATTGAATTGCGACCACCTGTACTTGATTCGCCTTGCCTGTAATGGATTATCCAGTTGAACTTACCCACTGAACTTGGCAGCACAAGTGATTATGTTTTGTTGCTTGCTTTTTGTTCTGATTTCGCTCGCTGGGCGGCATATAGACGGCTGAAAAAAGACAGATAGGAAATTAAGGTCTATTTTTAAACCTAACACAATAAACATTCACTTATTGTTAATAATTTTATTGGGCTTTCTGGTTCAATTTTTACTTCCTAAAAATTGAGAAAGATTGTTGTTTTTGCTGCGAACCCAGGCCATGACAGACTGTATACTGTTTTTTAGCAGCAGCGCATAGCCATTCTGCCACCTGGGCTCTTCATTACTGGCTGTCTATATTTAATCTTATCGATCAACTACTTCCCACTACTGCTTAAAAACCGTATACAATTGGTCATGGCCTGTAGTGCCATTCACTAACTTATTTTACCGATTAATTGAGCGTTAAAAATATTTAACTGCAAAACATTTGGCTTTCTGATTCATTAGTGATATTTGACCACAGTTACAACTAGAAATTGATTATGGTTTATTTTAACCACAAAATGTTAAAGTATTCTAGTATAGTTACAAGCCAATGTTCTATAGCTTGGTCGAGTCATAAGCCAATTAATGTGAATTGACTTTGGGTCGACTACTTAATTCAAAATTATTAGTGGTGAGTTTGGTTTTGCCATTCTTTTAAGTAAGGACGCCACTTGAAGCTGTAAACACATAGACGACAGCAGACAGCAAGCAGCAATATGTCAAAAATAGAATGCATGTGTTTAAATGAAAACGATTATTTTGACGGCAGCAGGGCAGCACGACTGCACAACAGCATTTGCTGCTGCTGCCAACTTAGGCTATTTTCTATTTTGACGGGCAGCAAATAAGCAAATATAGTGTTGCCATTATATATATAAATTGGACAAATTAGAACAAAAAATTTTTTTTTAATATTAAACACAAAAGAACATTGGAAAAATACAATAAATAAATAAATGTATGTGTTTTTATAGTTCTTTCGGGATATTATTACATTTTTCATCAATATTTTCAATTTTATTCATTATGAAATAAGAAATACGGCATCCCTGAAATTAGCATTGCTAAAATACACAGCTGTTCATTTTCAATATCAAAACAATTTTTTTCGTTTGAGCTAATTTTTTGTGATATTTTATTTAATTTTCATCCTGGTTGCTTTGAAAAAGTGTTCTTCATCTTTTTCCTTGATTTTTCACCAGCTGATTATTATGTTGTTGCTGTCTTCAAAATAATTATGAAGCCGACTTCAGAGCAACATTTGAAGTTGGCTGCACTTGAAGTAGGCAGCATTTGCAGTCTGCTGTCGTCTATGTGTTTAGAGCTTGATTCTGAATTTTATAATAATATGTTGAATATGATAATTTATGAATCACTGAATCCTTAATGCAAACACCAAATGCGGGTGTTTAGTTTAACGATTGGATTGTCTTTAAAAGTTACTGAATCGCACTACTGATCGTGAAAACTGACGAGTTGAGTGTGGCATCAACGAAATGTCAACGGCTAATAGACGAGATGGCAGAAAACACCCCATTAAAGGAGTATTTTACAACTAAAATAATCAGCCTTAATTGTTTTTTTAAATCGTAAATTAATTGTGAATACTAAACTTTACAATTTCCTTTTGTTTTTATTTATTAAATTATAGTTAAATTTAATATAAAAAAATTATCAGTGTTTACAAATTATTTAATAGAATTCAACTAAGTATAACACAATAAAACTTAATCAATAAAGTTATCTATACATATGTATGTATGCATATAACAATCGTATGCATTTACAATGTACAAGAACTGGGCAAACAATGTGGGCTTGAAATAATTTTACATATGACACAAATCTGTGGTTTGTCTGCATAACAAACTGCAGCTTTAGGAAATTTTATGCCATCACTGCAGCGCGCTAAACAAGGAAACCACAAAAATACATTTATTGTTATTGTATAGTACATAATTAAAACGAAAATAAATAATTTAATAAAAACAAAAAATTTTAACGTATAGTTTATTTGATCTTTTCCCTTATTTTAATAATAAATTAAATTTTAAGGCTTAAGATCTTTTTATAAAAATGTTTGTAACAAAACAAATATATTTATTTATTTCAATATTTCGTCCACAATTTGTTGGCTTCTTCAGGAATATTAAAAGGAATAATATTAAAAAATATTCCTGAAGAAGCCAACAAATTGTGGGCGAAATATTGAAATAAATAAATATATTTGTTTTGTTACAAACATTTTTATAAAAAGATCTTAAGCCTTAAAATTTAATTTATTATTAAAAAAAAAAAAACAAAAAATTATAATAGATTTTTTTTTGATGCAAGGAAACAGTTTTGTTTTATTTTGAGATTACTAAGTGTATTTATTGAATAAACTATTAAATATTATTAGTACTTTTATGCTATTTCCTTTAAGAATGTGTTCGTTTTAAGGCATATGTATACATATGTATGTATAAATGCTTGCCGTAACAAAGCGATTAACTCTGATTTGTGACTATTCTTCTGCAGTGTGTTTTTGCAGGACCAGAGAATTTTATTTGATATACATGTCTATGCTAAAGTGTGTCTTAATTCGCTGTTCGAAATTTTAATTTACATAAAACTCTCTAGGTAAGGTGTGGAGTTAGTCGATTTGGCAAATAAAGCTTCTTCTATAACAAAGGTTTTTAGTTAATAAAAAAAATGTATGTCTGTATATGTGTATGACTGATTTGGTGCGTTGTTTTTGCAAATTCTAGAGGAAATTTGACTTTTGTCACATCATGTCATTCTCAGCAGTGGTTAAAGCGGTTAAAGTTTTTTTTTTGACTCTACTAAATTTTAAAAGGTCCTTGCCGTACTAAACTAACAAAACAAAATCAGTCCATGTAAAAAAGATCATACAAAAGAAATTTAAGCTCTTAATTGTGTGATTTAACAAACTCTTTAGTTTTCTATTTTATATTGAATAAACACACGTGTGACTGCTATCATAAGTATAGAAACGGAAAACTTGAATTTTGTCACATCATGTTATTATCTTAAGTGACCTTAAATACAGGCAAACTCTTATGGTTTACTGTTAAAATATTTGTAAAGCACTTCTTTAGGCGGGAAATAAAAATATCAATCAATTTTAGTGACAATATAAAAGAACAAATAAATTCTTGTAACATGATGTGACTGACAAAACCTGAGTTCGAATTCCGGCATTCGTGATCGAATATACTGGATAGTAAAAGCAATGTGAAGAAAATGCTAAATAAGCAACAAATACACAGCAGTTGATCACGAACTCTTTCGATTAAGACTACCAGAATTTGGACCCTGGGCTTTCCCGTATCAATGATTTCTTCAAAGATGTTTAATATTTCATGTCACGTGACAAATACTAAACTTTTCTGTACTCGTTACTTATTTCTGTTTTATATTTACTGAACACGAGCTTGCCAGTTTTCAGGGGTTTGTGGGCATATAAATTGAAAAGTTTAATTTTGTCACATCATGTCATTATTTTAAGTGACTTTAAAAGGAGACAACTCTTGTAATTCTTTTACTTTAATACATTTTATCGTCACTATGCAAACGCTGGCCTATTTTAGTGTGTTTATGACCATTGTAACAGAAAACTGGAATTTTGTCACATCATGTCATTATTTTAAGTGCCTTAAAATGTCGCAACTCTTATAACTCTTAACAAATTTTTAAAGCATATCTTCACGCACGAACTGAAAAGATCAATCGATTTTAGTGAAAACATACATGTAAGGATAAACAAGTTCTTGTTACGTGATGTGACAAAATGTGGACTTTTCTCTATTAACACTTTGCTGATTTATATTTTATGTATGTATATTCACTCTACACTCTAGCTTGCATGTTTTCTTGTGTTTGTGGTCATTTAAATGCATAAGAATTTTGTCACATCATGTCATTATCTTAATTTGCAACTATTATGGTTGTTTTATTCTTAACGAATTTTAAAAGCGTTTCTTCATGGAAAAAATAAAAATTTCAACTGATTTTAGTGAGTACATATAAGAGCGAACTAGTTCTTGTAACGTGATGTGACGAAACCTGGACTTTTTCTGTACTAAACCTTTGCTTATTTCTGTTTTATATTTACTTTAAATTAAAACATGCCATTATGTTAAGTGGCCTTAACAAGAGAATTCTTTTGCTTCAACAACTTTTGTATTCACTATACACACGTTTCTCGGTTTTCGGGCATTTAAATGGCAAACTTGAAAATTGTCACATCATGTTATTATCTTAAGTGACCTTAAACAAAGCATTTCTTGTGGTAAAATATTAAAAGATCAATTAATTTGAATGAATTTATATAAGGGAAAATTAGTCCTTGTAACGTGATGTGACAAAATTTGAGCTACTCTGCCTCAATGATTTCTTGATTTTTATTTTATACTTAACGGTGCACAGTGGTGTAAATAAAAGAAAAAGTGGTAAAAAGTCCGGAACTTCTAAACGACAATACGGATCCCGCTGAAAATTGCAGTAGTCATAGAGAAGGAGTTATATTTTTTGTCTCAAGTCTCTTTAGGCCTATAGTTAAAACAGGGGCGGGGCTATGGGGGCTGAAAGTTAGCTACCTCGAGTATAAAAAATTTTGTGCAGCTTATAACTTTCTTATATCTTGGCCAATTTTAAAGATTTTTACCTTTTTGTATTTTGCTTAGCAAGGCAAAGAAAAAATGTTATGAAACATTTTTTCATATCTCTTACAGTTTAAGAGATATCCGCCTTAAAATATTAATTTTTATTTTTTTCGCCGCATCTTCTTTTGGTTTTTTACTTATATCTTTTTTGTTAAAATCTTGATTTTAATTTGTGGCCCACCATTATATTCCTTATAAAATTCTAAGTTAGGTAAGGTACCGTTTTATTAAAATATCTTGGTCCGATAAGTCATAAAATGGGTCTTAATTCAAAACTTTGAAATTTCACCGAAAAATTTTAATTTTTCACAAAAAAGGTGGCTTCATTATTTTTGAATTCGTAAAAAATTTTGTTCCAGCTTTTATACTTATTTTTACATGCAGCGAAAGATAATCCCTTAAGAGTGTGTAAAAATTTCATTTTGTTTAATTTAAACTAAGTACCCTACAGTAGGCAGTGGTCGAAAATCATCAATTTTTAAAACAATTTTCGGATATGTGGGCGTCTGAAAAGTTTTGCCAAAAGTGAAATGAAATTCCGTGAACGACGTTTTATTACAAAATCAGTTGGTATTATTGCTGCAGAAGCTCGAGACATCCTAGATATAATTAGCGTTGCCAGACTGAGATTCTTAAAAAAAGTCAATTTTTGGAAGGGACAATTTTGAATTGCTAAAAAAATGGATTTATGATTTATATTTCTTTCTGAAATTTATGCTTTTATTTGAAAATTTTGTATTTTAATACGCTTTGAAAAATTATGCATGTATCTTTCATCGTCTTGCTGATATTCAAGTTTCACTTTGATTTTTATGTGCGAAAAACTATCCTTTTATTATTTTTTTCATTGTTTTCATGAATGTGACTTAAAAACATGAATAAAGTATAAATTTTTTTATATTTGAAAAGAAGACACAAATTCCTTTCCAACGATATATAACATGTATACCTTTTTTAAATATTTGCACATTCGGGAACCACTAGAATATTACGCAACCAATACAAAGTAAACAAGTTTGGCGTTTTGAGAGACAGCCAGACATACGAATTAAATGCACTTAGTTCGGTTATAATCAAAAGGCCAAAAATTCCTGATAATGCATTTAAATACCTGAAATTCTACTTTCAAAAAGAAAACGATAACATAGTAAAAGGATCCAAAATCGAAAGGAAAAGTGGTCATAAAAATAACAGATTTCTTTGAAATCTACACAAATAACGCGTACAATAAATGGAAGCATACCTTCTATTGAAACAATTCGGCAAGACGGTGATAAGCGAAGCATTAGAAGCAAAAGAAGGTACATAAATCGGGCCAAAGCAGTGACAAAACAAGCAGAGGGTTCACCCCTCACAAAGAAAAATTTTGGCGGTACGTATAAAATGTCTATGCCAGAAGACAAATGCAGTAGTAATATTAAAAACGCTGAGCACTTCATATCGAAAGAGAAGAAAAAAGAAGAGATGGTACTTGGTTACTTTGGAGATCAAATAAAAGATTCCTTTAAATGGACTTTGATGAAATCGCAGCAAAAAGAAGCGCTAAAAGTTGTGGACGTACTACCAACTGCATCTATTAAGATAAATAAATGATTTAAATTAAGATATATAAATTGGGGATGTGATGGATCATCTAGCTTTTCTGAGTATAAGCAAATAAGCGATTCCAATGCAGACTTTTCCACGGTTCTAATGGCAACGTTAGTGCCATTACGGCTGCGGCTCTATAACCAAATGCCCACATCGAGTAAAAATTCATATCGTGATCTGTGGAAAAACAACACGTCTAAGTTTCTATGCCGGCCAATACGTTTTGAGTATATCAAAGAAAACAAACAAGCAACTCAAATGCTTGTTAAAGATATCAACCGCGAAGTTTTCAACATGGCTTCCATTGATGTTTGCATATCTGGAAGAACGATTACTGTTTCTATTAAACCTTATCTAACCATGATATATGGAAAAGTCGCAAAGGCATTTACCGATACGAAATCAAACATAAATTGTAACGTACATATGTGGAAAGAAGAGTTTTTACTAAAATGAAGATTCTCTTCAACTTGGAATATCGCCTCTTCATGCCCGTAAAGTAATACTAGCTGTCATAAATAGTAAAAAAGTAATAAACACCGAAAAATTCGAAAAATATGCAAAAGAAATACTGACCTTAATTAATAATCTGTATTCGTGGAGACCATTAACACCAACCGTACACAAAGCTCTAACACATGCAACAGAAATAATGGCGAACAATATTCTTCCCTTAGGGGAATTAACAGAGGAAGCTTAGGAAGCTAGAAACAGAGATATTAAGCAGTATAGAATTTTTAAAACACGAAAGTGTTCAAAAACTGCTCAAAATAATGACCATAAAATGGTTACCAAGAATAACAATGGAAATAGAAAAGGATGATCCCGAAGGAATTGAAATTAAAACTCTTTTAAGTTATGACGCTTCCGATTATTTTAAAGAAAATTTGTATATTAAGTAGACAACACTGTTAGTATATTTTATGCTTTAATCAATAAATGAGAAATAATTTGTAAGATTTAAATGTTTGACATTACTTAATTAAAATAAAGTCGGTAAATCCTTTTAGTTTGCATTTTATATTTCTCCTATATTTATGAATTTTTTTTTGTGATGTGTTCGCTGGTTTAATTGAGATCCTTTTGAATCCATATGCTTTACGCCGTCCTGCATTCGGGCAACCCGCTTCTGCGAGTGATCCATTATTTGCTTGTTTTCTCTCTGCTTTGCCTTGCTGTATGCAGATTAAAAGCTTTAGCGCCCAATCAACTGCTTTTCATTGTTCAGTTGAATAAGCAGGTATGCATATGGTTATATTGTTGTGGACAAAAAAATCTGTTATTTTTATGACCACTTTTCCTTTCGATTTTGGAACCTTTTACTATGTTATCGTTTTCTTTTTGAAAGTAGAATTTCAGGTATTTAAATGCATTATCAGGAATTTTTGGCCTTTTGATTATAACCGAACTAAGTGCATTTAATTCGTATGTCTGGCTGTCTCTCAAAACGCCAAACTTGTTTACTTTGTATTGGTTGCGTAGTATTCTAGTGGATACCGAATGTGCAAATATTTAAAAAATGTATACATGTTATATATCGTTGGAAAGGAATTTGTGTCTTCTTTTCAAATATATGCAAAAATTTATACTTTATTCATGTTTTTAAGTCACATTCATGAAAACAATGAAAAAAATAATAAAAGGATAGTTTTTCGCACATAAAAATCAAAGTGAAACTTGAATATCAGCAAGACGATGAAAGATACATGCATAATTTTTCAAAGCGTATTAAAATACAAAATTTTCAAATAAAAGCATAAATTTCAGAAAGAAATATAAATCATAAATCCATTTTTTTAGCAATTCAAAATTGTCCCTTTCAAAAATTGACTTTTTTTAATAATCTCAGTCTGGCAACGCTAATTATATCTAGGATGTCTCGAGCTTCTGCAGCAATAATACCAACTGATTTTGTAATAAAACGTCGTTCACGGAATTTCATTTCACTTTTGGCAAAACTTTTCAGACGCCCACATATCCGAAAATTGTTTTACAAATTGATGATTTTCGACCACTGCCTACTGTAGGGTACTTGGTCTAAATTAAACAAAATGAAATTTTTACACACTCTTAAGGGATTATCTTTCGCTGCATGTAAAAATAAGTATAAAAGCTGGAACAAAATTTTTTACGAATTCAAAAATAATGAAGCCACCTTTTTTGTGAAAAATTAAAATTTTTCGGTGAAATTTCAAAGTTTTGAATTAAGACCCATTTTATGACTTATCGGACCAAGATATTTTAATAAAACGGTACCTTACCTAACTTAGAATTTTATAAGGAATATAATGGTGGGCCACAAATTAAAATCAAGATTTTAACAAAAAAGATATAAGTAAAAAACCAAAAGAAGATGCGGCGAAAAAAATAAAAATTAATATTTTAAGGCGGATATCTCTTAAACTGTAAGAGATATGAAAAAATGTTTCATAACATTTTTTCTTTGCCTTGCTAAGCAAAATACAAAAAGGTAAAAATCTTTAAAATTGGCCAAGATATAAGAAAGTTATAAGCTGCACAAAATTTTTTATACTCGAGGTAGCTAACTTTCAGCCCCCATAGCCCCGCCCCTGTTTTAACTATAGGCCTAAAGAGACTTGAGACAAAAAATATAACTCCTTCTCTATGACTACTGCAATTTTCAGCGGGATCCGTATTGTCGTTTAGAAGTTCCGGACTTTTTACCACTTTTTCTTTTATTTACACCACTGTGCGGTGTACTCTACTCTTCTCCTAAATTTTTTTAGGACATTTAAATCGAAAATTTAATTGGCTTGTCACATCATGTCGTTGTCTTGAGTGTCGTAAAAATAGAAAAATTCTTAGATTAATTTAGTTGTAGATGTCTATAAAATCATTGTTTTTGAATAAGAAAAATAAATTAGTTTTAGCGTTTTACTCAAAAAAAAAAAAAAAAAAAATTATCATGATGTGACAAAATCTAAACTTTTCCGTGACAGTGTGCAATATTATCGATTTCTATTTAGTATTTAATGACAGGCACTTGCCTGTGTTTATGTGTTATTGAAATCTCACACAGAATAGCTGATTTTTGTCACATTATGTCATTTTCAGTGTTCTTACAAAGAGGCATATTTCTGCTTCTTTTGTTCTAACAAACTTTAAATTAAAATCTTAAGCAGAAAAAAATTAAATCAATTGATTTTAATGAGTTTATATAAACGAAAATGAGTTCATGTAACGTGATGTGACAAAATCTTGTTTTCTATGATCTTGTGCGTCTGTAAGCATTTAAATGGAAAACTGGGATTTTGTCACATCATGTCATTATCTGGAGTGGCTTAAAAGAGGCCAAAACTCAGTTTATACTTGGTGTAACCAATTTTGAAAACATGTTGGAGAATAAATCAATAAAAAATTAATAGATTTTAGCGAGTTTATATAAAACAAAAATTACCTCCATATCGTGATGTAACAAAATCTGAATTTTTTGTATTTAAATATGCAGCCTTATTTATTGCTTTAGTGCTCGTGGCCATTTGAACTCAAAATTTAAACCTGTCATTCTTTAGAGTGGCCTAAAGAAGTTACCAATCTTATGATAATTTTAATATAACAAATTTTAGACGCTTTGTTTTTTGAAATTTACAAAAAAAACAGTTCAATTGGTTTTAATTAGTTTCTATAAAAGAAAATCTACCTCCATGCCGTGATGTGACAAAGTATTGTTTTCTCTTTGATTTCTGTTTTATATTTCACATACAGGAGCGCTTGTTTTGTAAAAACAATTAAAGGAACGACGTAGAATGCTGAAATATCCGTCTCCTTTTTGCCAGTTTTAAACTCTAGACATCAATGACAGTGTCGTTCTTTTTCATTTCCATAATGTGAGTTTGTTTGAGCTTTTCCTGCATTTGTGTCAGCATATCTTGCATTCGTCGTATTTCCTCATCCTTTTGCAAAAGCAAACGATCGGTTTCGGAAATCGCTGCATCGAAACCGTTTGTTGAGCTGATCGAATCACGTTTCAACTTTCCGCGTTCGCGCAATGCGTGCTGTGATATTTGTGAAATGCATTGCGCACGAAAATTTTCATAGTGCACATCCTGGGTGGTGTCCTTTAGATCTTGCATATGTGTTGAAATCAGAAAAGTTCTTAATTTAATGAAATCGCTGTGCTCGGGATCTTCCACATTGACCACACCCCAGGGATACTGGCGACCGCGAACCTTTTTACCAGCTATATCCAAAATTGTATTGCTACCCACTACGGCGAATGGTATAGAAGCTTTTAGATCTCGATCCTGCTGCTTGAAGTCTTCATCTTCGTCCGAGTCACATTCCGGAAATTGATACAATTGTATGTGACTGTCTTCGAGATCTCGTAAAATTCGTTCCTTTAAGTTGCGTATTTCGGTTTTAGTTAAACAATCCGATTTGCCAATAACTAAAACAATATTGACTTTTCGATGTAAGCGTCTCAACAAATCCAAATCCATTTGTCGTAAACTGTTACAGGAATTGAAATAAGTTATTGAGAATTTTAAAATGATTTGAAATATTTTCACACACCTGTGACCCCAGGGAGGCACAAAATACAAACAACAATGGACTCTATTGTCTTGTATATTTCGTCTGTTCAGGCCACTTTCGTCCGTGAAATATTGGCGAAACTATTGCAAACGAAACCAATTAAGTTAATTAATTTCTATTATTTGAACTTATAAAAGAAATATAATTATTTCTGTATTAAATTTATCAGCGTCAAGTTCTTTCTATGTTATCTTTGTGTTTGATATTAATTAAATTAGACAAAGAAAACATCAAAGACATTTAGCAGGGTGGACAACTAGTTGTTTCGAAGCCGCCACACTTTCTCGTCAGCACCCGTCTTTGAACTCAGCGGCTCTTGTTTCTAAAGCGACAACCATGCCACTCAGCCACCGAAGTTGTTGTATATTTTCTGTCTAAATTTTTAATTATATCAAACACACTATTAATTTTTATCTGTCTATATTTATCATTGCATATTTACCGGGTGAGAGTTTCTCACCACAAAGGTAAGTAAGTTGTATTTCAACTTTTTATTTCATATATTATTCTTATATTGTTATTTCAAATTTAATTTCTTCTGCTGTGCCCAAAATGAAATGAAATTTGAAATAACAATATAAGAATAATATATGAAATAAAAAGTTGAAATACAACTTACCTACCTTTGTGGTGAGAAACTCTCACCCGGTAAATATGCAATGATAAATATAGACAAATAAAAATTAATAGTGTGTTTGATATAATTAAAAATTTAGACAGAAAATATACAACAACTTCGGTGGCTGAGTGGCATGGCTCAGAGGCTCAATCTGAGTTCAAAGACGGGTGCTGACGAGAAAGTGTGGCGGCTTCGAAACAACTAGTTGTCCACCCTGCTAAATGTCTTTGATGTTTTCTTTGTCTAATTTAATTAATATCAATCACAAAGATAATATAGAAAGAACTTGAGCCGGATTAACTTAATACTAAACCCATTAATATTGCCTACTTTTTGCAGTGGTTCAAATTTATTGAGTCATTACCTGCTCATCGATGTACGCTGTACACACTCTCCAACTGTCTTCGCAATTGATGGAGTCTCCAAAACCTGGCGTATCGACTACAGTTAAACGCAAGCGTACACCTCTTTCTTCTATGTCCATAGTTTTCTTTTCGATTCGTGTGGTCTTTTCGACTCTTTCCTCTACCGGGGGCATAAAACGATTCTTGTATAGATCTCCCAGAAATAAGCTGTTTATTAAGGTGGATTTTCCCAGCCCTGATTCGCCCACCACCATTAAAGTGAATTCAAATCCCCTCTTAACCGATTTCCTGTGCACTTGTTCGGGCAAGGTGGCGAAACCTATGTAGTCTCGATCCTTGTCAAAAGAGGGTGTTTTAGCTGAAACGGAAAGATATAATTATTGTTTCGTACATTACTCCTTGTATGATTTGAAAAATTTGGATTTGGGCAACTAGAGGATTGTCTAACACCTGTTCATCCAGGTTACGAATTATTTCGGCTAATTTTTTATTCTCTTTGCGTTTATTTTGCAACCAGAGTTGCTACGAAGACAAATATTTTCCCACCGAAATATTCTTTCAAATCCCTGACAACACTCTACATACTTATTTTAGTAAACTGCTTTTTTACTTAAAAAAAAAATATCTCGGGAAAGTCGAAAGTTACCTGGGAATTTGTTCCCCAAAAATACAATCCTCATATTCTTAACGATTTGGGAGAAGAATACTCAGAAAGAAAATCGTTCTAAATTTAAGTTTTCTCTACTTGATTTTGGAACGAAACATAATTGAAAATTTAAGTTCCGAATAGCGATTATTAAAGAGAATCAATCCTGTTAAGGCTTAAAATGAGTACGAAATGCTCTGGGTGGATTTGTAACCAGCACTTGTGTGTGTGTGTGTGTGTGTTTGTATAAATCAGGGATGCCCACGGCCTATACGCTTGGTACGCTTTTGTTTTTGTAAAAGCGCGAAGCATTGGCTGAGCATTCTAATATGTATACACAACTCTTTGTATGAAATACACACATACACACATATCCCAAGTTCAAAGCAACAACACTTTCATATGCACAGCAATAAGAACGCAGGCTTTGTTGGTACACATTGGTGCGAAGCGTAAATTTTGTTGGTTTTTGTTTTTTTGTTTTCATGATTTTGTTGTTTTTTTTAATGATTTCGTGAGTATGAAACACTTGAAGATCTCATTTTTTGTTATGAGTTTATTTCTGTTTTTCTTTGTGTGCGTCAATAAAGTGTATATGTATTAGTGTTTGCGCTTCCATAAGAAGATTTTGGGCACCCCTGGTATAAATATTGAATTTCGTTTAATTTTTTGAATTCAGCTGCCATAGCTGAATTGTTAGACGGGCTGGACTGTTAGTCGTTAGGATCCAGCTTCGAATCGGCAAAGAGACAAAATAATTTATAAATTATTATTTAATTAAGGAAGTAAAGCGGCATATTTGAGGTACGAATTTGGTATTAAATAGGCTTCAGAAACATCGCATCAAGTGCAGAATCAATCAACACACTCAAAACAAATTCAGTCGATTCCAAACGATGTCAGCAGACTGGTAAGTGTGAATGTTCTTAAATCAAGAACGGCGTCTTTGTTTTAAAGTACAGACTTTTGCTATTTTCAATTCGAAACCAGGATCGGATATGGTTAAAATTTAGTATTTAACGCTTGGAAAATCCATACTTAAAACAAGCACAATGTGCAGAATTCTATCAGGGCAGAATTCTATCAGATTTAGCTAGCAATTTTCAGTGAATGAATCGTACGATTGAGTAGGATAGTGTAACATGGCCTTAAGAGACTTTCTCCTCCTCCATGTTATAACCAACACCGGCTTCGCGTACAAAATCTGTAAGCGTCTGGCAGCACACTTTTTCATTTTATGGCAATTGGTACCATTATACTAAAGCCGATACATATAAATTAAACATAGTTTTTTTTTTAATAAAGTTAACATGATGGGCATGAGGGGCACAAGGGTAACGAGTTGGCTGATACCTACGCAAAAAGGGGAGCAAATGAGGCTTTTATTGGACCCACTCCATCCTTTAGCTTTAATAAACTACTCCTCAGGGGGGAGATCAGAAAATGGACAACATCCATCACAGAGAAACTGTGGAATGACACTAGGGTTCTGGAACACTCGAAGAAATTTCTTAGCTTTGATGCCAAGAGAGCGGATCTCGCTCTAAAATTAAATAGGAAGCATCTAAGGACACTGTGTGGGGCGCTAACAGGACACTATACCTGCAGGAAACATCTACACAGAATGGGACTATCCAGCACGGCAACCTGCAGATTTTGCGGAGAAGAAGAGGAGTCAATGGAACACTTGATTACTGAATGTGTGGCACTTGGCCACAGAAGACACAGGCTGTTGCAGGCCTATACATTGGGTTCACAGGACTTGCAAGGGCTTCCACAGAAGGAGCTAGTACTGTTTCTTGATGTATTAAACTCGTGAGGGAAAAGGGTTGCACAATAGATCATTATTGGTCGCAGTGCAAAGGGCCATCCTGGACCAACCTAGCAATAATAATAGTAATAATAATAATAGCATGATTTTTAATCAAATTTTTTCCATGTTAATTTTATAAGGCGGTATTATTCTCCGTGTAGCTTTGCACCATATACTCGTAGGCCATACATCATGGCATTGATGGGATTATCACATAAATATAAAGCAGCGCTAACAAGTCGCTCTCACTGCTTGATTTTTATTTTGAAAAACGCAGCTCTCATGTGTTTGGCAGTGATTTTTTTTGTTTTAGTGTACTACTGTTACTCCAATGTGTATGTATTCAGTTGCAGTGACATGGACATATGTACATACATATGTGGGTTTGCAATTGTGAGAATATACTTGAGTTTTTGTTAGAACCTAAAAATTTCATTATTATATTTGTAATCAAAAAATTTATTTTCGTTTACTTATTTAGTTTTATTTACTCGTTGAGCATCAATTAAGAATAAATATAATCGGGTGGAGACTGGCATCTGAGGATTTGTAGCAAAAATTGAAAAAAAAGTTGAGTGTCAGTCAAGCAAAAGAGACACAGCCAATTTTCAAAACCGAGCAAAGGATGATGGAAAGTTGTGCTGAGGTAAGTTCTTTTTTTTCACTTTTATTTTTCATTTTTTACTTACACATTTTATAATTATTTTTATATGTAGTAATAATAAATTATTTAGCAATTATTTATGTGGCATAAAACTAAATATTCAGATTTTTGTATTTTTTCCTTTTAATCAATACTTTTAAATAAATAATTTCTCGAGTGTTTTGTAAGCAATTGTAAAATGGTTTGTGTTTTCTCTCCGCTTTCCAATAAAGAACTAGTTTGTGTCAGTTTTTCACTTCGGCTAGTTAGAGCTCTTATAAAAGGATAACAGAAGTTTCAAACACACACATACACACACACACACACACACACACTCACTCAGAGACACACATTCTTTTTTTTGATTTTAAAATTTTTAGGGCACAATTTTGAAAAAGGTAAAAGACAACAGACATAAACAAACATCCATACGTATGACACTTTATGCATTTTTGGGGGTGGTTTTTCACTCTCACATAAATTAAGATAAACACGTTTGTAGGTTGTATTGCTTTAAGTATTTTATATTTTATACACAGTTCGAAAGGAAAATATTTATTTGATATTTGTGGGTATTTAGCTGATTTCCAGTTTGTTATCATTCCAATAAGAATGTGAATGCGCATGTCCTTGATGGACAAACATTAAAACAGAAAAACATTTTCTCTGGACGAATGTGGCAGAAAAGACAGAGTAACAACACTGTGTAACATAAACATTAAACTGTGTACACAATGTTCTGCATTCTACTACAACAAACATTTCATGTATTTAATTCAATTCAATTTATTGTTCTTCATATAGCATATAGCATATTTCAGTAGTTCAAGTCCCTTTTTTCCTACCTTTTCTACTTAATAAACTTTAGTAAAAATGAAAATTATACATAAACAATATTTGCAAAAAAAAAAAAAAAAAAAAATTATATTGGAGGCAAAAATGTATAGAACATTTCATGTATTAAGTTGATAGAAATTCATAAAACTATAGCGGTACTCAGCGTTTGGTGCGTTTTTGGTTGCGACTATTTGCGTTTGCCATTATATTGCAACTGATATTGAGCACCCTTTTTAACAACTTTGCAAATTTTATTGCACTCCAAACAACAGCTGATAAATTAATACACAATTTTTAATTTTTCACGTTTTATTTTTTTGGTAATTGCTGCTGGCTCCATCTCTACAATTTTTTGTTTGCTTTGTTTTAAAATGTCAGCTGTTCGAGTGTCAGTGTTGCAAACGCAATACTCATGCGAAAAAAGGCAACACGTAATTAGCGGTGCGTAAATACAAAAATATTGCGAGTGCAACCTTGTATATTTTGTTGTTGGGTTGCAAAGAAAAAGCAACGATTTCTTGCATTCGCACTTACGCAAGACATTTGCACCAAATAATGAACTGCGCTTATGTTTTATGAATTGTTTGCGTTTGTGTGTTGTGACAGTTCTTTAGGGTGAAAGCAGTAGTCAGCTGGTATCGAGGTACCTTGGTTGTGTCATTGGATTTTGGTGGCTCGAGGCGGGGCAATGGGGTAAACGTTGTAGGTAAAGTTTCTTATGTGTATTCAAAGCAAACAAGAAAGTGATTAAAATGAATACTAAAATAAAAATAAAAAAATAGGGGGTTTCACGATGGTAGCTGTACAAAAATATGTTTTGTGTAAATTTGCAGTGCATTTTATGGTTGATCGTGAGCTCACCGTTTTTTTTTTTACAAATCTGCATATCCTTTTTGGTTTATCCTTGGGTCTTTTCTGGCAATCTTTGCTTGTTGAAGGTTTGAAAATTAATTTCTTTAGCTAACAAATTCTAATTTTTAGGAACACAATTGTGGTTAAATTCTTTTACGTAATATGTAAATAATAAGGCAGGAAATGCCACAGAGGGCAAAGTCTATCAGCGTCAAATTGGCACGCAGCCGCCGCCGAATCTATTTTGTTTTTGGAAAGACTTGCATATAAATTAAAATTAAAACGCAATGTATTCTTTTGTTATTAATAAATTAAAGTTTATGCTTGCTTATCGTTGGAAAAAAAATTTTATTTTTAATTCACATTAATAGTATTTTTATGGCATTAAAATTTTTCGCTACCGCGGAAAATTTTTAATCAGCTTCACCATCAGCTGGCACCATTCATTGTTGGCACCATTCATTTATTGATTTTCATCTGAGCATTTTTGCGCACTTCTAATTGCTCCATATTTTTTTAAGTGCAAATGAGGAAAAATGAAACGAAGAGCAAATGCATACATTTTGTTGTTGTGTAAAAAAAAGTAGAGCATTTTTACTCACATTGGCTTCGTTTTGCACAGTTTGCACTACCCATCGTGAAAACCCTCATTGTGTAGTTATGAAAAATTAAGAGTATGAAGAAAATTTATACCACTAATTGTTTTAAATAAACATAAATACCATAATTTTTTATATATGGGTATTTCCATGAAATCAAAACGCTCGCACAATTTTTTTAAACACAGAAAATTGAAAAAAAAAACTATTGACATGTAAAAAAAATTTTAACTTATAATAATTTTAAATGATGGTAAAAACTTCTGAAAATATATGTTAAATTACAAAAATATGTATGAAGGTAAAAAGTGTCACGTGCGTAATGTAACGTGCGTAATCAAAAAAATTTTTTTTTCTTAGCCAACCCATGCACACTTGTTTTTGAACAAACCATGATTATAAAGGTCCATTAATAACCTTTATAAAAGCATTTTTTCCGAAATAAAAATCTTCTACAATTCGCCTACTTTTGCAATATTTCATGCTGCTTTAAAAGGCACTTACGTTCTTTGTCACGTGCGTAAGTCAACTTTGATCGCATGGAACTTGGGTACCCAGTGCTCAATTTTCCAATATATATACTTTTTGGAAGGAACTCATCACATTAAATGTAACAATGGCAAAATTCCATTCAAAAATTCCAACCCATTTAAATTTTTATAATATTCAAAACAATTAAACGTGTACAAATGTCACGTGCGTAACCATGGAAACACCCATATATGATTTATTAGTTACTTTTGGTATAGAATTATAGTTTTTAGTGTTCCCGTACTTTTATACATTTTTGTCTATTATTGAGAGAAATTCGTGATTGCTTTCATGTTATCGAACATTGTCCATAAGGTACGGGATCAAACTTAAAGTCTGTATTCTCTCTTCACAAGTGGGTTTTCGTTCATATGAATGACTTTTTGTGATTTTGAAAATAATTCAATCAGTTTTGTTGAACAGTGTAATTCACTATTGGCACTATTCACTATTGGGTGGGAGTGTGTAGGTAATTGCTAACAAAATACCCAATGCTTCAGGAAATTTTACTATTTTGAAGAAGTGGAGAAATAGAGAGTATTGTCATCAATTGCGGGGATGAAATCAACATTTACAAAACGCTTTCGTGTTTTGACTTGCCAGCGAAGATTTTCTTTTCCCGCACTTTAGTGAGTTGCCAGCAAATCGTGATTGAGTTTTCCCGAATGCCGGGAATTTTCGTTTGAAAGAAAGGAATTGAAAACTATGTAGGTAATTGCTTTAGAGATTGATGTTTTAAGAAGTTGAAACAAGGTACCTCGATAGGAGGTAGTCGCAAAACTACAACAAACACAACACCAACAAATATTTCATGTACATATTTCGTTGATAGAAATACTTTAAATTCTGTCACCCATTTGTTTACATTTTGTGTTGGGTATTTTGCTAGTTCTTCTAACTAAAATCAGTTGTCAACTGGGCTTGTAAGTTTACCTGGTATCGAGGTACCTTAAGTTGGAAGATGAAAACTAGTAACAGCAAGTGAGAGTACTATATTCGGCTGAATGCAATCTTAAATACCCTGTACAGAAGTCAAGTTCATATGTGTATAGGTATCTGCCTTTTTGCCAGGTTAGGCCTTATTGCATCTGTAAACGCATCAATATCGAAAGGGGCGAAATGTACTTATGTATATACGCGCAGAAGGAACGAACAAATAGACTTCCTAGGTGTGCTGTCTACTCTATACTTAACATCGTCATGAAGTAACTCACAGTTTAATGTTCATCTTCCAACTTAAATTCGTTTAAAACGGGTCACGATCATTCCTATTTAGTTTTCTTTTATTTAATTTCAATCGATAATAATGTTTATATGAACATGTTATCAGACGAAATAGTTTGGGCCTCGATGACTTTAACAGTCAGTAACAGTGGAATTTGAAAGTTCAGTACATTTGCCAAACAACATTTGTTTCTTAAACAAATTTCTAATAATCAGGCTGATAAGATCAGCCTGCGATAAAAACCGAGACGATTTAGTACAAAATATTGTATTCGATTCAACAAAACATTCAGTTACTTGTAAGCGTGAAGTGAAAACAGTATTAAGAAAAATCTTTTTAAATATGATTAATAAAAAATATGATTAAATTAATTCTTTGACTAAAAACTAAATAAAAAAAAACAATTTGTTCAACCATCCGCAGAGTTAATTGCTCTGATTTATATTAACGCTTCAATGTTTCTCGTGTAAAAATATTTGAAATTGTTTAAAATGCAATACTATAAAAGTGATATTAAAAATCACATATAAATGTATGTGTGTATATTTGTAAATAAAAAAATAAACTATGAGTGAGGTGCGCGTCAAACTGATAAAGTAACTTTAGTAGGGGGCTGCCAGTTTCCGGTATTTTATAATTTCAATAAATTTGAGTAAAGCCAGTGGCTGCATTTGGATGGTTAAAAATAATGGGGAACGAGAACAAAATAAGCAACAAATACACATCATTTGATCATGAATTCATTAGATTATGACTACCATAATTCGGCTCCACTAAGGAGTTCAAGTTTACAAAACAGCCTTTTTATTATATGTGTAGCGGCGAGCAGCCATAAGCACTTTAGTAAATGGTGGTAACCCCAAAAAACGTTAGAGTATGAGAACAACCAGTTCTCAGAACAAAAATAAACAAAGGAAAAATATGGTATGGTTGTATTTATTATCAAAAAATTAGAAAAAAAAATTTGTTTTAAACATACTTCATGCGGTGCTGCATATCACTAGCAAAACGAAATCTTAAATGCTCTAAGAACTCTACTTTGCCGAAAAGCAGTGAATCACTTCCCGGGCTGGAAGGAGTATCTATAACTATGCCAAAGATATTTTTTCGAGTCGAGAAGTTAAAAGGACTGTAGCAGATCTTAATATGCACAAGCCTCTTGGACCGGATGACATTCCAGCACTAGTCTCCGACGCTTGCAAGTTCATTAGCATGTCTTTTCAGCATAGTGTACCATGTTGGCGAGTTTACAATGTATCAATCTTAAAAAAGGGGGAGGCAACAAACCCTGAAAATGATTGCACAATAGCATTTTACTCCGCACTTTCACAAAGTAATGGAAAGTATGGTAAATTGACATCTTGTGAGATATCCAGGGTCACATACTTTACTTTGTGACCATCGTTATGGAATTTGGACAAATCACTCCACGACTGACCTTCTGGCATAGCTTTCGGAGTAATGGTGACACTCGATACATAATTTTGGGGAAAGTAAACTGGTGGTTCTGGATATTTCTAAGGCGTTTGACAGAGTGTGGCATGGCGAATTACTGTCAATTTTTTAACTTTTCTAGGAGACCACACTATACGCGTTGTTATAGATGAGGCGTCTTCAAACGAGTTTAAAATTATTTCAGGGCTACCGCAAGGTTCTTTTCTTTCTCCTACTCTATTTTTTAAATTTCTTAATGATTGTCTGTCTGTTATTGGCAATGCTATCCACTCCTTTGCAGATGACGGCAGCATTTGTGCCATTCGTTTTCATGCGACCATAGACCCAGCCAATCAAAGATTGATGCAAAATGGCAGAACATGAATGTTAGTCTTAGTTATGATCTACGTATAATCTCCGAATGGGATTGTAAAAATAGGGTTGCTTTTAATGCTCGCAAGACCCAATGTTGGGTTTTGCGTAGAACGACTACTTCATCTGTACAGAGATGGATAATGTAAATATTTTTATTAGTTATGGTGCAAGGCAGCGCATATATAGGGGTTGTCCAAATTAAAAAAAAAAAAATGAACAGCTGCTAATAATTTTATCGGGTTGTCCCCTGAGTGCCGGTCCAAATTAAAAGCAAAAATAAACAATTGCTAATAATTTTATCGTGCCTTCTAATATCAATTTTTACTACCTCAAAATTGAGAAATAAATTTTTGTGATAAAATATACCACTCTAATAAGAATGATAATTTTTTAAAAAATAAGTGCGTCAAAGTATACATTCATAATAGGTCTTATCGTGGTTATTTTGTCGTCTTTTTGTTGCTAACGTTTTGCAATATTGAATAGGTTTCGTTAAATGTTGTTAACTGAATGTTGTTAACGAAGGTATAGCAACAGCTAATTCTGACTTACTGCGTTTTGCAAAAATCAATGTTCCGCTTTATATATTTGTTTTTTTTTTTTTGCTTAATCAAACATCCTCAAACATTCCCCATTTGCTTTTTTCTCTTTCCTAGTTCCAGTACAATGCAATGCAATACAATCAGGATCATCCCCTGTCATATATTCATATTTCCTATCCTTCACTCATCTCAAATTGCTGACACTTAAATGAAATTTGCTACAAAAAAAATGGTGATTTTTGTAGGCTGGCAAACTGTTGTTCCTTCTGGTAGTCTGCCGTATTATTTATGCAGTTAACTTTATCAGTTTGATGCGCATTGTATGAACTCTCATATGTACGAACAGACAGTGAGAGAGATCGAGAGAAATAAAATTTACTACTCATCATCTCTTTTTTCTTTATAAACTGCATTTAATTTGTAAACAAGAGTGCAAATAATTTTATTCTAACCCCCAAACACAAAAAAGTTTATGTTCATAAGAAAAAACAAAACCAAAAAAAAAACTTATGATGGACGGGTTACCTGCAGCAGCTAAAACGGCAGAAAAAACGAACAGATTCAAAAGCGGTGATATTATTTCCATTCTTACCTCAATCACATGTTTAATATTAATAGTGATAATACTCTTTAGTTTAATTATGCATTTTATGGCAGTTGCAAATCAGGTATGTTAGCAACTTTTTATTTATTTATTTATACCTAATTAAATTTGTTACATTTTTCGAATTTGGCTGTATTTTAAAATATAAGGCTAAAAAATAAAAAAAAAATCGTTCTGCAAAAAAGAAAAAAACAAACCACACTTTTTTAATATGGGCGTTGCTTTTTGAGAATTCAGCGGAATGTAATAAATTACTATAATTAACTTGTTGCTTTTGTGTCTTTTCTGTTTTTTTTTTCAGTTTAACTAGCAAAAAATTACTCAAATAGATTGAGCTATTTGCTCTTAAAATAGCACCAGTTGTTATTTTTGTTTAAAGAAAATTATGTTTTGTACTACGAAGATGATCGATCACCGTTTGATGTAAAAAAACTCATTAAAAAATATATAAAACTTAACCCAGATTTAAGTGCATGCTCGGTCGGCAATTTTAAAACAAAAAAAAAATTAAAACCAAACGTTATTTTTAGGTCTGTGCAATTCAAGCAGCGGATAAAAACTGTTGTGCTTTTGTTTTAGAATCAACCCATAATTGAATGTAATCCACTTAACAGATACTCACAGTTTTTATTATCATTTATTATTCACTTTTTTGTTGTTATTGCTATCTTATTTATAACGACTGATAAGACTGCAAAATGGATTAAGGTGGTTGCGAGGAGGCATGAAATAAATTTTATTCATATTGCATTAATATGCAACAGTGTGGCCATATGTGCTTAGAAATGTGGACTTAAATTGCACTCTACTTATGCATGCATATATTTTTATTTCTGTTTTAGGCACGCAGCTTTACAATCGATCATGAGTCCAATACATTTTTAATGGATGGCAAACCATTCCGTTATATCTCGGGCTCTATACACTATTTTCGGGCAGTGCCAGGGGCCTGGCACAAAAGGTTGCGTTCTATGAAATCAGCCGGCTTGAATGCTATTGATGTGTAAGTAATTTTCTTATATACCGTTCAATGTACTTTCACCGGTATTCATAAAAAATAAAATGTTGATCAAATACATTTTAGAATAAATTTGATATGAAAAATTTGTTCTAAAATGTATTTCAACAATGTTTTATTTTTTTATGAATACCGGTGTTTTTTATATTTAAAGCCTGTTTTGTTGCACAGTTACATCGAGTGGTCCCTACACAATCCACGCGAGGGTGTTTACACCTGGACTGGCATGGCTGATGTAGAGAAATTTATTAAATTAGCTCAAAGAGAAGGTTTTTATGTGATACTAAGACCGGGTCCATACATTTGTGCAGAAAGAGATAATGTAAGTACGGCTGAAATAGTTTCTTTAGTTTAAATTTTTTTTTAAATTAATTATTTATTTGCCTTAAGTGCCAATCGAAATGTATTAATGTATTAATTCAGGTCCAAAAATAGACCTTACAAATGTTTTCTGTATTTTACGGCCGTCTATCGTTGATGTTAATCAACTCATCAAAAGACTCGAAAAATTCTTCTCGAAAAATGTTTGAAACTTAACTACTGGGGCCGGATTCTGGCATTCGTGATCGAATATACTCGATAATAAAAACAATGTAGAGCAAAAACAAAATGATCAACAAACACACAGCATTCTATAACGAAATCGTTCAGTCACGAGTGCCAGAATTTGGCCCCTGATTCCATAATATCCATGAACAAAATGAAACAAACCTTTAACACAGTAAACATTTTTTTCGTTTTGCAACTCTTTTTTAATTTTCTTAGCAACTTCAAAGAAATGTCGGCGTCATGTAGACGGCTGAAAAAGACAGAAAAAACATTTGTAAGGTTTACTTTTGGACCTGATTTAAAAAATTTTTTTATTTTTATTAAATCTTGAATTTTATTAAAGGGTGGTTTGCCCTACTGGCTTTTTCGCAAATATCCCGGCATTAAAGTGCGCACCAGTGATGCCAATTACATGCGCGAAGTTTCGATGTGGTATAGTCAATTGATGCCGCGCTTACAGCGATTTTTGTATGGCAATGGTGGTCCCATCATAATGGTGCAGGTGGAAAATGAATATGGCAGTTTCAGTGCCTGTGACCAGGAGTATATGAAATGGATGCGAGACGAAACTCGTAAATATGTAGGCGATAAAGCTGTGCTCTTTACCATTGATTATCCCGCTGAAAGTTTAGAGTGTGGCAGTGTCGAGGATGTATTTGTCACGCTCGATTTTGGCATACATGAAAGTAAGTTTTGCTTTTTAATATTTTTATGTTGTACAAAAAGCTATTTGCGAATTCTTTAATTTCATCAAATGACCATACAACTCACAGCTCTGTTATTTATGCCACTTGACAGTTCAAAGGTTTATTTAAACAAAACACTACAGGCAGTTTTGTTCGATAAGCTCGTTATTTACATTATCACAGTGTAGATCAGTTGTCTGCTTCCAGACTCCATATCAGTTGCAGTATTTATGCGTATAGTAAAGTTGCAGAAATTTCTAGTTAGACAAGACAAAAGTCCTTAAAGTTCATTGTGAGTGCTGGAATCTATTTTGTCACTGGTGGCAAAAGCGCTAGAGGTGATTCTATTTGATCGAAAACTTTCGAGGTCCGCTAAATCTTTCGTTGATGGCAGTGTTATTGAACTTGGCACTATGGCAGCTCTACTAGTTATTTACCCTAGGTTTTAAAAGAAATATGTATCTATCTATTTATCTAGCGTAACTCTAGTCATACATTTATAAAGCTGAAGTAACCTTAGAGCGATTTGTTGGGATAAAGTTAAAATTTAGTTTATTTCAACGTATAGTTTATTTGATCTTTTCTTTTATTTTAATAATTAATTTAATTTTAAGGGTTAAGATCTTTTTATGAAAATGTTTGTAACAAAACAAATATATTTATTTATTTCAAAATTTCGCCCACAATTTGTTGGCTTCTTCAGGAATATTTTTTAATATTATTTTAAAAATAACAATGAAAAAAGTTTTGAGTTATAAAAAATTCAAAGATCTTAAGCCTTAAAATTAAATTTATTATTTAGTTTATTTCTTTATTTTTAATTTTAGCCAAAGATCTGGCAGGCATTTGGCATAAGCTAAGAACTGTACAACCTACAGGGCCGTTGGTTAACTCAGAATTTTATGTTGGTTGGTTAACCCACTGGCATGAGCAGAATCGAAGACTGGATCCTCAAGCTGTAGCAGATGCCCTAGAGTAAGAGTTTTTTCTTTCGAAGTTCTCGATCACAAATGCAAATTAGGCTGCCACACTCCAACACCGACATTCATAAAAAATAAAACATTGTTGAAATACATTTTAGAACACACTTTTCATATCAAATTTGTTCTAAAATGTATTTTAGCAACATTTTATTTGTTATGAATACAGGTGTATATCTTTATAGTGAAACATATTCTTTTGCCCTTTTTTATACACTAGAGTTGCAGCAAAATTTGCATTCACTGCCAGTGTGTCGATGTCGCTTGAATACATATAAAACCAAAAAAAAAACAAGTTTCAAAATTTCGCATGTGTCAAAAAGGAATTTATGCGAACGCTCGCACAGGTTCGATATCGATAAACTGGCAGGTATTGATTTTTGGAGTCTCATTTTATTTTATTCTATTTTCTTTTTTATTCTATTTTCTTTTTGTGTCAGCATTATTTTGGCCTCCAATGCCAACGTTAATTTGTACATGTTTTTTGGTGGCACTAATTTTGGTTTCACAGCCGGTGCCAATGATTTTGGTGATAGCAAATACACTCCCGATATCACTTCGTATGACTACGATGCTCCTTTGAACGAATGGGGAAACACAACAAAGAAATTTGATTTAGTTCGTCAAGTAATCGGCCGTTATTTTCGCCTACCAAACATCAAACCAGTTAAAGAGAAAACGTTTTCTTATGGTCAAGTGAATTTGAGGCCCACCATAAATTTACTTTCCCGCGAGGGACGTTCCTTGTTGGGAATAGATCAAACTATGCCAACTGTTAGTAGATCTTTTGAAGAACTAGATCTTTTTTCTGGTGTATTATTATATGAAACCGAGATCGTTCATCACAGCCTAGAGAACAGCATATTGACTGTAAACGATTTGAGAGATCGTGCTTTTGTGTATGTGGACCTAGAATTCCAGGGTATTTTGTCTCGACAGCAAGCCATTTTTTCCTTAAACTTAAATAAAACATCTGGCTCTACCTTACAAATATTGGTCGAAAATCAAGGACGTATTAACTACAATGTAGCAAATGACACAAAAGGTATTATGGATACAGTGATGCTGAGCTTTGCCAATGGCAGCGTAATAACACTCACCAAATGGCAGCATACTGCCTTCCCCTTGGAAGATATAAAGCTACAAAATATTTTATCCAATGCTAAGCACGTTTTGCCAGAAACTGGTAATTTATTGCTGCAAGGTCCTGTAATTTACTACGGAGAATTTGCAGTGAAAAAGCCTCACCATACATTTCTTAATCCCTCGGGCTGGGGAAAAGGTGTGGCTTATGTGAATGGTTTTAATTTGGGTCGTTATTGGCCCTTAGCTGGTCCCCAGTTGACTTTGTATGTTCCCCAGGAAATTTTATTCAAAGGACAAAATACGCTGGTATTGCTGGAATACGAACAAACTAACCGGGCGAACAAAGATATGGGGCCGTATGTTACTTTAGACACAAAACCTCAGTTGGACAAATAATTATTTTTATCACTAGTGCGGGGAACATTGTGATATGTTTAAATTATGAAGTACAAAATTTATTTAAACAACTGAATTAACTATTTCAAATTTCATTTCTTTGATTTTTCAAATGTTCTGCTGTGCCCAGCGACTTTAATGGTATTTAATTTTTATTATTCGAACTTTTTCTTATATAATTATTTCTGTATTAAGTTTATTAGGCTCAAGTTCTTTCTATATTATCTTTGTGATTGATATTAATTAAATTAGACAAAGAAAACATCAAAGACATTTAGCAGGGTGGACAACTAGTTGTTTCGAAGCCGCCACACTTTCTCGTCAGCACCCGTCTTTGAACTCAGGGGCTCATGTTTCTAAACTGAATTAACTTTCAAAAATGAACTTAATTATTTATTATTATTGAAATGTATTATTTTAGGTCTAAACATAGACCTGATTAATGCTTTGCGTCTATATGCCGTCGACATTTCGTTGATGTTGATCAACGAGACTCGAAAAATTCTTAAAAGAATATTTGAAACTTAATTGCTTATCCATAATTCCCCTCAACAAAATGAGAATCAGAAATGTTTAAACAATTTTTTGATACTTTCAAAAATACAAATCAAAAGTAACCAAATGCAACTCGTTGTCTAGAAGTTGTAGAAGAAAAATGAAAGTGTTTTAAGACGAAAAAATGTTTGTTTGAACATTTCTAATTCTCATTTTGTTCATGGGAATTTTAAATTACGTAGTTGAGTTTCAAACATTCCTTTAAGAGTTTTTCGACTCTACTGAATGAGTTGAGTAGCATCAACGAAATGTGGGCGGCATATAGACAGCTGAGAAAGACAGAAAACCTTAACCCCCTAATTCATAAAAAATATTACAGGCTTATAAGACTGTTATTTGACATATTTGTATAGAAAATCTGTCAAATAAGAGCTTTATAAACCTGTTATAATTTTTATGAATTAGACGGTAAGAAGATATGCAATTTTAGACCTAAAATAATGAATTAACTTTCTTAAACTTGTTTAGTGGGGAACATTTTCTTTGTCTAATTTAGAATAGCCCCATCGTGACAACTATTCCATAGTGTGGTGGACAAACTTTAGTCGTGTAATAAATCAGTGAACCAGTATCCATGCGATAATGAGATGTTGGACACTTCCCCGCTGTCCAATTTTATGTCGCTTGCAAGAATTTGATTGTTCGTCGACCACAACTTGTTGAAGTTTGAGCTGTGCCAGGGGCCTGCTACCGTTTAAAATTTCACTCATCCAGCAGCTGCATGAAAAGGACTACCCCCCTAATTCATAAAAATTATAACAGGCTTATAAGACTGCTATTTGACATATTTGTATGGGAAATCTGTCACATAAGAGCTTTATAAACCTGTTATAATTTTTATGAATTAGACAGTACAAATTTAAAAATTGAACCCGATTCTCATCGATAAGTTGCGCTTTAAAAAACTGCTAGAATAAATAGATCTCCATACATATTTGGCAATGCTGATCAGAATTAAGGTATTTATCACTAGTGGGGCTAAAAAATTTCAGATGTAACCACTGTGCTTACAGCCATATATTTTCGTTTATTTATTTAGCAATAATAATACAAGACATTTTTTCTAAAGTGATCACTTATTTTGTATCTAATCGGTATGCACAACAGCATTTACAACAGTTTGTTGTTTTGCCTTCTTCAAACTGCAAAAACAATAATAAAACCAATAGATAATTTCATATTAAACAAAACTCAAGGGCTCTTAAGGCACAACAAAAACAAAAACAAACAAAAAATATCTCACACACAACAATCGAATGTCTACAAGACAATTTTTACTTGAATTAAATTCATTAATGGGTGTTTTTCACTTGCGATTCATTAAACAACTGCTGACCTTCTCGAACGCAAACTTAAACAGTTCTCTAAAAACGGAAAATCTACAAACTAAATTTTAACTGCATTTAGTTAAACAAACACATACATACATCTGTATATTAAAGTATTTCTCTTGGCATCAGAAAACAAGAACTGAAAACATAAATAATTCAAAAAAAAAAAAAAAAAAAAAACAAAAAAAGAGAGATTTAAAATTAAAAGAGTTTTTGTCCAAAATCAAAGTTGGGAAAAAATGAGCGACTTACAGCAAATCGAGGCCCAACAACAGCCAGCCGAAGTGGAGACCAAGCAAAAGCAAAAATTCAAGAGCAGTGATGTTTTAGCAATGGTGGTGTCTGGTATAAGTACGGTACTGATCGTCATCATTCTGTACAGTTTAATAATGCATTTTGTGGGAGGCGCAGCGCACGATGTAAGCCTAACATAATTACATACATACTGACCATGGACTTAAAATAAAATGCCTAAATATGTATTGCCATAAGTTTCATTCAATCCGTTTAGATTTTATTTTCTTCATGAAATTCATCGTTTTGCAATTTGTATAAATATTAAATTTAAGTACATAAAACAAAGATAAAAGTGTGTGTGTGTGTGTGTTTTTTTTTGTATAAAAATAAAGACAAAAAAATGTCAATATGTCGAAAAGTGCTCAATCAAGCTCTAAACACATAGACGACAGCAGACAGCAAGCAGCAATATGTCAAAAATAAAATGCATGTGTTTAAATGAAAACGATTATTTTGACGGCAGCAGGGCAGCACGACTGCACAACAGCATTTGCTGCTGCTGCCAACTTAGGCTATTTTCTATTTTGACGGGCAGCAAATAAGCAAATATAGTGTTGCCATTATATCCTGTTCATACATGCAGCAATATTCAAATTATAACAATTAAAGCCATTATTGAGACAAAATTTTCATATAAAAATTACAATTAGCTTATTGGCAATTAAGAGATAATTGTTTCAATAATGAGTAAAATTTATAATGCAACACTGTTAGATTTGTATTAACAGTACCAAATGAACAAGCTTTTACAATAACAGTACATATTGAACACTCCTTGTGAAAATTTTACTAATCAAATGTCAACAAAATAAATAAACAAAAAACAATTTTTTTTTTTTAATTTTTTATGATAAGGGGTGTTTTTTTTCGATGTATGTATACAACTTTAAGTTGCAATAAAACAACGATGGATTATTTGATTGACATGAATTTTATTTATCCGAAAGATAATCTTGTGGCATTACATTTTAAATATGTATGACTTCTGGCATATGACCGCCACGGCTGGCGCGGATGTAGTCCAATCTGGACTTCCAATTTTCGATGACTTTTTCCAACATTTCTGGCCGTATATCGGCAATAACACGGCGAATGTTGTCTTCCAAATGGTCAAGCGTTTGTGGCACAAGCATGTTGCGCAGTCTGGTTGAAATCACATCTCTTGGACATCATGGTTATTCAATTCAGGAATGAAAAAGTTAGTAATCATGGCTCTATATCGATCACCATTGACTGTAACTTTCTGGCCATCATCGTTTTTGAAGAAGTACGGACCAATGATTCCACCAGCCCATAAAGCTCACCAAACAGTCAGTTTTTGTGGATGTAACGGTGTTTCGACATGCACTTGAGGATTAGCTTCACTCCAAATGCGCCAGTTTTGTTTGTTGACGTTGCCATTCAACCAGAAGTATGCTTCATCGCTAAACAACATTGTGCGCGATACGTATTCCGCACAGAACCATTATTTTCGAAATAAAATTGCACTATTTGCAAGCCTTGTTCACGCGTGAGTTTATTCATGATGTACATATTGTCAAACCAAACTGAGAATAGATCACTTGACACCTGTTAAATCGGTCGCCATCTTGAACAGTAATGCCAACTTATAGTTCTATACATCGAAAAAACACCCTTTACAAAATAACCAAATGTAAACAATAACTTTTTCACCTGCCAAATGCTAATTGTCGTAGCCATATTAAGTATGTATGAACACCAAAACGATATTGCCAATTAACTGAATATTGTTTCAATTAAAAAGGCATATGTGAACAGCATATTAATTATTTATTTGCTTTAAGAGCCAATTGAAATGTATTAATTCAGGTCCCAAAATGAACCTTTTCAAAATATTTACTGTATAATAATTATGGAATAAGTAGTTAAGTTTCAAACAAACTTTTAAGAACTTTTCAAGTCTACTGATGAGTTGATTAGCACCGACGGAATGTCGTTGGCATATAGACAGCTGAAAAATACAGTAAATATTTTGAAAAGGTTCATTTTTGGACCTGAATTGATCTTGAGATTATTAAATTAATTATTCAAGCTTTATATCCTGTTCATACATGCAGCAATATTCAAATTATAACAATTAAAGCCATTATTGAGACAAAATTTTCATATAAAAATTACAATTAGCTTATTGGCAATTAAGAGATAATTGTTTCAATAATGAGTAAAATTTATAATGCAACACTGTTAGATTTGTATTAACAGTACAATTTGTATTAACAGTACAATAACAGTACATATTGAACACTCCTTGTGAAAATTTTACTAATCAAATGTCAACAAAATAAATAAAAAAAAAAACAATTTTTTTTTTAATTTTTTATGATAAGGGGTGTTTTTTTTCGATGTATACAACTTTAAGTTGCAATAAAACAACGATGGATTATTTGATTGGCATGAATTTTACTTATCCGAAAGATAATCTTGTGGCATTACATTTTAAATATGTATGACTTCTGGCATATGACCGCCACGGCTGGCGCGGATGTAGTCCAATCTGGACTTCCAATTTTCGATGACTTTTTCCAACATTTCTGGCCGTATATCGGCAATAATACAGCGAATGTTGTCTTCCAAATGGTCAAGCGTTTGTGGCACAAGCATGTTGCGCAGTCTTGTTGAAATCACATCTCCTGGACATCATGGTTATTCAATTCAGGAATGAAAAAGTTAGTAATCATGGCTCTATATCGATCACCATAGACTGTAACTTTCTGGCCATCATCGTTTTTGAAGAAGTACGGACCAATGATTCCACCAGCCCATAAAGCTCACCAAACAGTCAGTTTTTGTGGATGTAACGGTGTTTCGACATGCACTTGAGGATTAGCTTCACTCCAAATGCGGCAGTTGTGTTTGTTGAAGTAGCCATTCAACCAGAAGTGCGCTTCATTGCTAAACAAAATTGTGCGCGATACGTATTCCGCACAGAACCATTATTTTCGAAATAAAATTGCACTATTTGCAAGCCTTGTTCACGCGTGAGTTTATTCATGATGTACATATTGTCAAACCAAACTGAGAATAGATCACTTGACACCTGTTAAATCGGTAGCCATCTGGAACAGTAATGCCAACTTAGAGTTCTATACATCGAAAAAACACCCTTTACAAAATAACCAAATGTAAACAATAACTTTTTCACCTGCCAAATGCTAATTGTCGTAGCAATATTAAGTATGTATGAACACCAAAACGATATTGCCAATTAACTGAATATTGTTTCAATTAAAAAGGCATATGTGAACTGCATATTACATATATATATATATAAATTGGACAAATTAGAACAAAAACTTTTTTTTTAATATTAAACACAAAAGAACATTGGAAAAATACAATAAATAAATAAATGTATGTGTTTTTATAGTTTTTTCGTGATATTATTACATTTTTCATCAATATTTTCAATTTTATTCATTATGAAATAAGAAATACGGCATCCCTGAAATTAGCATTGCTAAAATACACAGCTGTTCATTTTCGATAGCAAAACAATTTTTTTCGTTTGAGCTAATTTTTTCTAATATTTTATTTAATTTTCATCCTGGTTGCTTTGAAAAAGTGTTATTCATCTTTTTCCTTGAGCTGTTGTACACATGTTTTGTAAATGCCCTCCTCATCACGGGTTATATTTACTGAGCGAACCCACCCCACCATCTTCGGTTTCTTGTACTATTCGTCTTATGGGCGTTATACACTTCAGCTGTAGTCTGAGCTATTTTAACAATTGTTGTGATAAAATTCGCTAAATTTTCTTCGTCCATTTTTTATATTTTTACACTTTGAATTTGTAATATTTATTAAAATTCGAAATTAATTTAAACACCAGCTGATTATTAATTATGTTGTTGCTGTCTTCAAAATAATTATGAAGCCGACTTCAGAGCAGCATTTGAAGTTGGCTGCACTTGAAGTTAGCAGCATTTGCAGTCTGCTGTCGTCTATGTGTTTAGAGCTTCAAGTAGAAAAAGAAATGAGATGTTGTGAGAATAATGAAAAGCATACATATGTACATGGTTGTATATATTTATACAGTGGTACACACAAGTAAATATTTACAGTAGCGGTTTTCACACTTCTTATTATATTTAAAATACTTTTAAATATAACACTCTGGGCCTATTTCTCACCTGCGAACGAACGACGACAGCATGAGCTGTCAAAAATGGCTAATAGTGCGCTAAAATTGTGTGTGAAAGATTTTTAACAAGTCTGTTTGATTTGCTAATCTCTGGAAAAAAATTCAAAAATTACCTCAAGATCCATTTATTAGGTCATTGTATCTCTCCCGAGCACTGTTTTAAATGCTGATAAGTATACACTAGCAACACATTCGCCTAGATTTTAGAATTATTGATAGCATTTCACTAATGTCTTCGTAAAGACAAAGGAAAACAAAAATGCTTCTCCGCGTAAGCATGTCTACCATTTTTATGATCAGTTTTGATTATTTACATTTTTATTAGTTATTTGTGTTGCTAACTTGAGCTAAAACGGCAAAAAAGCCTTTATATAATAACCCGCAAATGTCATTTGATAAACGACCTTATCGCTTAAGGCTTTTGTAAAAATTGTGCCACTTGAAGTGAACAAATAATAAACATTACGTAGGGGAAATTTTGGTCGTAAATAGAATGACGCAACGCGGTAATTGGCAAAATTAGCAAAACATAGCATTACATTATTGCTAATTACTGGCAATGGATTTGATGATTCGCGTAAAGCGTCTATGAGACAGATGGTGGTGATACGTGTGTTGTCAGCATGATAAAGTAAAAACAAGAATGCTTTGCCATTACACTATCAAGCGAAGTATGTCAGACATACATTTTATTAAATCTTGTACGAATTCTTCAATATTATAATCATTATACATTGAAAACGCTGCATTGTCGAAACTATGTTTAGGTCTTACGTTGCCACACAAATGAATGTATGTAAATAAAAATAAGTTTTTACCTTTATATTTTGTTTCAATGCAAACGTGATTGATCTTGAGAAGTTTTTTCGTTTTTCGTGCGTGAAATGGTGTTATTATTATAAGGTTCGTGCGTAATTGAAAAAATTTTTGCTCGTGAGCGTGCGCGACGTGAGCCAAAAACCATTCACTAGCACATCTCTAGTTTGTATTCATGATTGGCAAGGATACCACAATTTTCCAGGCGGAACTATATGCTATACTGGAAGTTGTAGGGATCCTATCCGATACACGGATACACGGGAGTCAGAATCAAAATACTCTCCGCCAGTCAGTCGGTACTCAAAGCCCTGAGCAGCTGTACGTTCACATCCTGGACAGTAGTGGAATGTCATGACAGTCTAAATGACCTGGCCACTCACAATCAGATTACTCTGATATGGGTACTCAGGTCATGAGGGGCACAAGGGTAACGAGCTGGCTGACACTTACGCAAAAAGGAGAGCCAATGGGGCTTTCAATGGATCCACTCCATTCTTTGGCTTTACCAAAACTCCTCCTCAAGGGGGAGATGCGGAAATGGACAACATCCATCACAGAAAAACAGTGGAACGACACTAGGGGTCTGGAACACTCAAAGAAATTTCTTAGCTTCGATGCTAAGAGGGCGGACATCGCTCTAAAACTAAAAGAAAAGAAAGAATCTAAGGACACTGTGTGCGGCACTAACAGACCATTATACCTGCAGGAAGCACCTACACACAATGGGACTATCCAATACGGCAATCTGCAGATTTTGCGGAGAAGTAGAGGAGTCAATGGAACACTTGATTATCGATTTTTTGTTGGGTTCAAGTTAGTTCTCTGTGGAAATCACATACACGCACATAGCATTATTGTTTTGGGGGAGGGGCGGAGAGGTTGGAAGGTGTGGTATTACCTTTTTTTATTACTTTTTATCTTATTATTATTATTGATCTAAGAATAAAAATTAAATGTAAATTAAATTAATCATAGAGTTACATACAACATTAATACGAATTAAATTGGCCTATGGCTATATGTATTAAGATAAATGAATAAAATGAAAATGAAAATGAATGTGTGACACTAGGCCACAGAAGGCACAGGACCTGTAAGGGCTTCCACAGAACGAGCTAATACTGTTTCTTGATGTATTAAACTCGTGAGGGACAATATATCATTTATGGTCGCAGTGCAAAGGGCCATCCTGGACCAACCTAGTCATAATACAACACAATTCATGGTTATGGCTTGTTAAAAGATGGCAAGCATCTTCAATTGAGCATGGCAGCTCATTAAAAGCCGAAAAACCTAAAAAAAAAATTGTTTTCCACGTTTTGAACTTGTTCACAAAATGAAGGGTGCTCGAAATTCGGCCTAGCTGAACCAACTTAATTTTTTTTGTGTGTTTTTCAATCTATTTGTGGTTTTTTGTTTGTTTTAGAACTTATCAGACTTCAAAATGAATCGATCTTTTACTATTGACCATGAAGCAAATACATTTTTAATGGATGGAAATCCTTTTCGTTATGTATCTGGATCATTTCATTATTTTCGTGCTGTACCCGAGGCATGGCCAAAACGTTTACGAACAATGAGAGCGGCCGGCTTGAATGTTATCGATACGTAAGTAATGGAATTTTATATGCAATTTTATTTATATATGTATACTTACCTAAACTATTCATATAAAAAAAAAACCAAAAATAAACGAAAATGCCTCCAGCTCGAAGAATAATATTTAATAATGAACTAACTTTTTTTCTTTATCCTATTTGCTTCAAACTTTTTCCTTTTTACTTTACCCGTCATTTAGACGGGAAAATAAATGCCTGAAAGTTGCAATACACTCACACTTTTTTACTAACACACCCACAGTATTTTAACTTTCAACTCAGCTTTCAGCAAAATGTTCCTGAAAGTAATTTTTTGACAGTTATGAAAGTAAAGTGACAAAGGTAGTAAACACGGTTGCCTACTTCACGGCACATTCAAATTTTCAGAATTGCAGTAGAATATTAATTGTGAATTTTAAATTAATTTGTACATTAGAAAATATTTAAAATATTTTTACAGCAAATATGAATGAAGAACACAAATGAAGTATATTTATAGGGATAATTATTAAATTAATTAATAAAAATTTAGCAATAAAAATTATTTTCGAAGGTTGCCCTATAAATTTATGTTTGTAGTAGTCTTGGCAATTCTATTTCAGTAGTACTTGCAACTTTCCGCTTTGACGACTGTTTAAAATGAACTTTCACGTTCCTTTGAAATTGAGCAAGAAATTTTCATGAAAGTCACAGATTTCATTGATATTTTTATTCATAATACGTATACAAAAATTTAATGAGCAGCACTTTCCCGTCTTAATGCCGCGTTATATATTTATTTTCTTGAGCTGAAGGTCTTTTGTTTGTTAAAAATATTTAATTATTTTTGTCGATATTTCGCTCTCCTTCGGATAGCTTCTTCAGGACAATAATAATGGAAATAGTTTTTATTTTTTTTTAATCATAAGATTTCTTAAATTTCGAGCTTGAGGTCCTTGTTTGTTATTTTTATTTTCAATATTTCGTTTTCCTGAAGAAATTTTCGAAGGGAAATTGAAATATTGAAAATAAAATTGGCAAACAAGGACTTCAAGCTCGAAATTTAAGAAATCTTATTAATAATAAACGTACCAAATTATTTATTTATTTTTACTTTATTCAAAAAGTTACGTAGAATGGTCGCTGCATAATCGTCATGAGAATGTTTACGATTGGGGTGATATGGCTAATGTGGAGAATTTTATTGATTTGGCCCAAAAGGAAGGTTTCTATGTGATTTTGCGTCCCGGTCCCTATATATGTGCCGAAAGAGATAATGTTAGTTATGTTATATTAAATGATGAGTTATACTAAATTGATTATTTGTCTTAAGGGTGGCTTACCTCATTGGCTGTTTCGCAAATATCCCAGCATTAAGCCTCGCACCAGTGATGCCAATTATCTGCATGAAGTTGCCACATGGTATAGCAAACTAATGCCCAGACTTGAGCGTTTTTGGTATGGCAATGGTGGTCCCATTATAATGGTGCAAGTGGAAAATGAATACGGCAGCTTTGAAGCCTGTGATCGTGACTATTTGAATTGGCTGAGAGATGAAACTCAAAAGTACGTGGGCGACAAGGCTTTATTGTTTACTACCGATATACCGAATGAGCGCATTAAATGTGGCAAAATTGAGGGAGTTTTTGCCACCACCGATTTCGGTATTGATCGGGGTAAGTTCAATATATTTTATAGATGTTTTTTATTTCATAGTCATGAGAGCAAGTTTTCCCATACTCTGAAGAAAAATAGAAGTAAAACATTTTTAATATATAATAGCGGTTTTCACCGCTTGATAGTAAACTCGGTTGCAGATTTGATTAAAGTAGCAGATTTGATTAAAGTACTAGTGTTTACATCACTGCAGCAACAAAATGTACTGAACTTTTATTTTCTACGCTGTGTTTAAAAAATCAAACAAAAAGCTTTAGTAAACATTGTAAAAAAATTATTGGGAATCACAGATATTCTGTGCTGTGAATCGTTTTGCCGGCAAAACCTAATTTTGTGTTGAGAAAATAAAAAATATGGAAAAAACAAATAAAAATATACTGGTGAAGAGAAAACGTGACAAAATTCACAACAAAAGGTGGACAGATAAAGAAACTCAGCAAGTTTTACAATATTTGCAAGAACATGCAGACTTTGTGGTAAGAAAGTCACTCGAGCTTTGTGGTAAAAATCGTAGTGAATATAGCAGAGTGGTAAAATTAGTATCAAGAGTGAAAACCGCTAATTATTTATGTATTAAGTTTATCAGGCTCAAGTTCTTTCTATATTATCTTTGTGATTGATATTAATTAAATTAGACAAAGAAAACATCAAAGACATTTAGCAGGGTGGACAACTAGTTGTTTCGAAGCTGCCTTGAGCCTGATAAACTTAATACATAAATAATTATATAAGAAAAAGTTCGAATAATAGAAATTAATTATTTTTAATTTATTTATTTATAATTAAATTTTTAATTATATTTATAGTTCATGAAATCGACAACATTTGGCAGATATTAAGATCCGTACAGCCCACAGGACCCTTAGTGAACTCAGAATTTTATCCTGGCTGGCTGACACATTGGCAGGAATCGAATCAAAGGCGGGATGGCCAACAAGTGGCTGAAGCTTTAAGGTAAGACGATACCTTGCCATAACAATGTCCCGATTATTATGGCAAGAAGGACATCTTCTAAATTAAAATTTATGGATTATTCAAAAGCATGCTTCAGCTGGCGGATGGAATGAAACAAAAAGCATTAGAAGTTTTTGGAGCACCTGCATCTGTTTAATGGAAACATTTTTATTTGCTTATTGAAAACAAAAGTCAAAACGAATCACATAAACGAGTCGTGTAAACAATATGATTCATAAATATAATTGAGAGAGTCAAGTGGGTGATTCAACTCGTAATGGAAACCTGCTATTAGGCTGGACCCGGTTCGGGACTGTTTTGAAGCCGCAGATATGCACAAGCATTAATTTAAAAATCTTGAAAATAATATTTGAGTTCGAGGTCCTTTTTTTTGTATTGTAAATAAAAAATGGCAAATTTTTATTTTATTTGTAGATTAAAGGCTAAAAAGAAAAATGGATCAAGATATTAATTGAAAACTTTAACTTGAGGCCAAATCTAATATTTTCTAAAATCTACATATGTATATAAAATTAAGTGGCAAAACTTCCTGTTCGTATACTCCTCCTAGACGGCTTGCCCGATTTCAATGAAATTTTCACAAGTGATTTGGGCCTGTGTGGAGGGTGCACATAAGAAATTTAATGTGTGTATCATGGCACGTTTTGCAAAAACAAAAAATTTAATTTTGAATGCAGAACAACGTTTGCCGGGTCAGCTAGTTCATTATGAAATTTTATTTTGTTGACTGTATATAAATACATACATACATATGTTCTATTTGAAAGTATTAACGATTTCACCCATTTTCATTCCACTTAATTTTTCCGTTAATTTTTGTTTGGTTTGCTCTTAATTTCCAGAAAAATTTTATCCTCCAATGCCAGCGTCAATTTCTACATGTTTTTTGGTGGCACTAATTTTGGTTTTACTGCCGGCGCCAATGATTTTGGTGAGTTCAAGTACACGCCCGATATCACTTCATACGATTACGATGCTGTCATGGATGAACCGGGAAATATAACCAAGAAATTTGATTTGGTGCGTGCAGTTATAGCAGAATATTTTGAAATACCCGAAGTTGATGTAATAAAAGAAAAGGCATTTGCGTATGGCCAAATCAACCTGCGGCAAATATTCAAATTGATGTCAAATGAGGGAAGAGCCACTTTGGGAAATGGTCATGGCATACAATCGCAAAGACCCAAAACGTTTGAGCAACTGGATCAATATTCGGGCTTAGTTTTATACGAAACCAGTTTGTTGGGCATCGATGCAAAAGATTGCATACTCACCATAAACGATTTAAGAGATCGTGCCCTGGTTTATGTGGATGAGCAGCTGGTCGGTATTTTATCGCGACAAAATGGCAATCACTCTTTGAATTTGAATGGCATGGAGGGCTCAAAATTGCAAATACTGGTGGAAAATCAAGGTCGTATTAACTTCAATGTGGCCAATGACACCAAAGGTATTTTAGGCGCGGTAACTTTGCAAAAGCTGAACAGTGCTAAAGTGACTATATTGGAAAATTGGCTGAACACAGCCTATGCCCTGGAAGAACCTCATATTTCAAGTTTGTTAAACAGCATTCGCAGGCAGTATACTTCTTTGGACTTTGAGCGAGATGAAAAAGCAGCCTTGCGAAATGGTCCTTCAGTGTACTATGGTGAATTTACGGCCAATGAAGTGTATCATACATTTCTGAATCCTTCAGGTTGGGGTAAAGGAGTGGCTTTTGTGAATGGTTTCAATTTGGGACGTTATTGGGCTACAGCCGGGCCTCAGCTAACGCTTTATGTTCCAGCGGAAATTTTAATCAGCGGCTTAAACTCATTACTGGTTATAGAATATGAACAAACTAATCGTGCTAGCAAGGATATTGATCCTTTTATGTCTTTAGATGATAAGCCACAATTGGACAAATAAGATTGGATTTTAATAAAACATTTAAGTATGTAAAACAAGTATGTATGTAAATTAAGTATTGTAAACCGAAAACTTTTCAAAAACGAAATATTTTTAAAATCGAGCAAATGCAATTTGGCGTTTTGGAAACTACTCCATTTGGGCGACCATGTTTACTCACTTTAAGAACCAGCGAAACTTTGTGAATCCGGTAGAGTAGAGTGAAACGAAATCTTTTCTCGTATACTTGATACTTGTACAGGGTGAACGGTGGGACACCATTTGCCACCATTTTGGTGAATATTAGTCTTGACGGTTCATATTTGCCAGTCGTGAAGTAGAGACGTGGCAAATTTCTTATGGCAAAATATTCGGTAAACCAAAGTGTTTTAATCGTTAAAACATTTTGTCAAAATCAATTATCGATTACTGTGACGATGAAATTTTTGGAAGAAACAGCATATCAATAAGATGCACTGTTTATCGTGTAGTGAATGATTTCGCAGAAAGAGGGACTGTACTGCAAAATTGGCTGAAAACATTACTGCTGCTCAAGAAAGTGTTCAAACAATGCAACAACTTTAATTCAACGCCTTGCTCAGGAGTTGGGTTTTTAAAGAATAACTTTGGCTACAATTTGGCACAAATATTTGCATTTATTTCCATTTAAGTTTCAGTTGACACAAGAGTTTCTTCCAGCAAACCATTTACGCCGCCAAATATATGCCAATAGGACGTTGGAGCTCGCCCATATGACAACCCCGATTTTCATGAAAAAAATCATAATGAATGACGAGGCGCATTTTCATTTGAATGGATATACATATGAATAAACAGAATAGCCTTGGTTCTGGGCAATGGAAAGTCCTCAACTTATTCATCAGTTACCTTTGCATCTATTAAAAGTGACAGCCTGGTGTGCAATTTGGTCAGTAGGAATCATTGGTTCTCACTTCTTTGAAACTGAAAACGGCTCAAAGGTAACTGTCAATGTGAAGCGATATCATGATATGATTGAAAACTTTTTAACGCCACCACTGCCTGCTTTGGGCTTAACAAACATGTGGTAGTAACGAAAAGGGGCCACCTCGCATGCAGCCAGAATTACAATGGAATTACTGCGAGACCTCTTTCCACAACAATTTATTTCTAGAAATGTTGATACTGATTGGCCTGCACACACATAGAAAAAAGCACCTAATAAAGTAGAACAAAATCAATAAGATATCTCTAGGGGTTTTTTTCAAGAAGGATTCCTTATTATTTTAAATGGGAAAACCTTATTAAAAAAACAACAATTAATGAAATTAAAAAGATGATTTACGTGTGTTTATGTAGAAAACTAATAAAACCAATAGGGAAAAATTAATAGGATAACCTAATAAAATCAATAAGAAATCCTTATTCCATACAATTTACAAGAAAACCTAATAGAATCAATAAGTTCTTCTCTATAGAATTTTTTTTTTTTGGTACCATGCAAACCGGAAACTGAGTAAAAACAAACGTGAGTAACAAGTTTTCTTCTTGGTTTTATGTGTTTTTCTTGTTGAGACAATTAATAAGATTTGCAACATGGAAATAATAAGAAATACCCGTAGAAAAATCTTCTTTTCTCTCTGCTGCGATACCCCCCAGCCTAAAAACGTTTCAAAGAGAGAATCTTATTGAATCTATTAGGAAGTTTTCGCTCTGGGCATGGTCGCCTGATATGACTGCTACAGATTTCTTTTTGTGGGAACAACTGAAGCAAATTTTTTGTAAAATAAAGAAGAAAGAAAAAATAAGTGAATAAGTGTTGTCGCAAAAAAAACCACTTTCATAAGGAAATGTCTTCGGAGTTGGCGTAGCAGGTCATCCAGAATTTTTATTTTTATGAAACAATTACGTTTTCATTGTTTGGTTTTTGTTTACAATATACGATTTTGACAGATAGTGCAGATAAATTCGCGATATAAATTAGAGAAGATATGAAGCTTGTTCATTCGCTGTCAAAATTTTGTATGACAAAGCACGTTGCTTCGCTCCTGATTAGGGCGTTAAGCACAAACAGAGAGCGAAGCACATGTCAAGGAAACATAAACCAATTGCTGAATTTGCTGTCAGTCCCAGTTGTTGAATTCAGGTGGGAAAAAACTTCAATTAAGTGCTCGTTTACTCTGTATAACTTTTGCCGCTGCGATTCTGGCTATGTATACCCGCTACTCGTTATCCGTAATGCCAAAAATCATGCATATATGTATGTGTATATCCCTAAATAACACAGTACAACATTTTTCAGGTGACTGATTCGGGACTTAATTCTGATAATTGTTTATGAGAGTAGCCCTACAAAGAAGAACTTCTGCATCATTCGTTTGGTCTGGGTACCTCAAACAATAATTTAAAAATTGATTTGAAGTTGTTAGTAAGTATCGTGTAGGGGAGTTTGTCACGTTTTATACCTTGTTCATACATGCATTTCTAATTGAGATAATATTCAGTTTATTGGCATAATATGTTTTGCGTTCATACATACAAATATTGCGCTAACTCAATTAGTATTTGACAGCTGGAAAAAAGTTGTTGTTTTGGTTTTGGTAGTGAGACAGAAAAAGTGAAAAATATTTTCAAATAAGAAATATGTAAGAAAAACTGCCTTTTATTAAAAATATTTTAATGTTGTACAATAAAAATATGGAACTTGTACAAAAGTAGCGCGTTCATGTTATGACTCCAAAGCGGCAACAATAAAAAGAAAGAGAAATAAAAATTTGGAAATTCTGCAATGTTTTTATTTTTATTGTATTTATTTTTATTTTTTATTATTTTGTTTTGTTTGCTTTTGTTGACATTTATCTCGTCATTCATCTCGCATTGTATACTTTTGCTTATTAAACACATCTTTTACAGTGTTGTGTTTCATCTTTTTCTCAATATTCAAAGCAATTTTGAGTTTATTAAGCAATAACTCTATTGACTTTTTGTATGGAATATTGAGCTCAATAATGGACTTTATTGCAATTATCTCAATAAAGGCGCATGTATGAACATGGTATTAGGCTTTTTTGTTTGTCATAGCTCGAATAAAAGCGAAACGCGTCCATCTATTTTTTTTTGATTTATGTCTCATTTTGTTCATAGGTTATGCGACTTTACGTGAAAGTAATAGAACTTGACACTTTTTTACCGTTTTGGATTTTATATGAATTAAAAATTTAAAAAATCCAATTTTTTTTTTGGCAAAAAATATTTTTTTCTTCATACATTTATTTATAACTGCGAAACTTTTACTTCTGTAGCGAAATGTTGTATGAACAGATTAAAGAAATTGTAGTTCTTAATTTTTTTAAATTTATTTCAGCTTATTCGGACTAGTGGTGCTCGAGTTATGACAAACAAAAGAGCCTAAAAAGTGACAAACTCCCCTACACGATACTTACCAACATCAAATTAATTTTTAATTTATTATTTGAGTTACCAAGACCAAACGAATGATGCAGAAGTTCTGCTCTTTGGGGCTACTTTCATAAACAATTATCAGAATTGAGTCCCGAAATCATGTGTTGTGCGGTGTAATTGCTGCAATGAAATTCGTTTAGCATAAACGAACGAAAGAAAGATGGACAGATATTGCAGCGCCAAAAGAAATTGATGAATGATAGCGCTTTGCCCTCTCTCAATATTGATCTGCTGCCTCGATACTGACAAGCTGCAGGCTCTTTCTTTGTGATGAGCTATTCCTCTTCACTTTTAATATTTTCTAATTAATAAACTTACTACTTTCATGTAGTTGTGAATATTGCCGTCATATTGAATTTATTTTCAGTTTTTTTTTGTTACAAATATTTTACGCTTTCTTTTATAAATTTGATAAAAATTGTGTAAATGCATTTGATTATTTTATATATTGTCGATATAATTTTTTTTTGTTTTAATATTGTATTTATATTTTGCTTTAGTTTTGTTTCTATTCATATTTATTAATGCATTAAGACGATAGACAAATATGTGTATTATTTTGTTATGAAAATGAAAAGAATTCAGTACTTGTTTATCGAGTGAGGAAAACTTACACCCATATTCATAAAAACTATTGAAGGTTTATTACACGGTAATTAATTTCTATTATTCGAACTTTTTCTTATATAATTATTTCTGTATTAAGTTTATTACACGTTTATTTGACAAATATTCTGTAGAAATACATCAAATAAGAGCTTAATAAACTTACAATAATTATTATGAATATGGCCTTTAGATGTTATGGCATTTCAGCAAATTCAATATGAACAAAACTATTGCTTTATTGTTGATATATTTGGTAAGTTTTTGGAGCAGCAGCAAATGAAATTAAGATAGAAATTACAAGAAATATTTGTTTCTAATAAAAGTTCGATGAATATTAAAACAACTTTAAGTGAGTAGAGGGCAGATGTAAGGCTTTTCTTGGATTTTTGCTTCATACTCTTACACTAAGCGAAAATTCATACATGCGGGCAACGAAAGGGCTTCATTGAATGTTCTTCATTGTACGCATGAACAATTTCGTTACTACAATGAAAAATATCATTCATGAAACGAATATACATATAATTGCCAATCAGACTAAGTACTTCTCTACAGTACAACAGAGGGTCAGAAAACAAAGACGATAACATCAGCCTAGCGATCAATCTTGGGTCCTGATCTGTGGAACCTCAGCTATGATGTAATCCTAGGCATAGACATGCCGGAGGATACACATCTTGTGGGTTAAGCTGACATCTTGTGGGCTAAGCCGTCATCTCAGCACGAGACGTGGACAATTGCAAAAGATAGCTGAATCAAATTATTATTAGGGTTCAGATGTGGCTTGAAGACAAAGAGCAAGACTGAGATAATTCTAATGACACGCAGTCCCATACTACTCGGCACAAGTATGCAAATAGGCGATACCATGATACAATTAACAAGGTAGCCTCGTCAGCTAAACCGTTAATCAACTGACTGCTTTAGGTTGTCAAGAGATTGCAGAGATGATAGGCAGCCAAAACGAGATAGCTAATCCGCGTGAGCTCAGTGCATCTCTCTTCTGTAAATGTAGAAGTGGCGTCTTTTTAACAGTTTGCATAAGTTGTACAAAAACAAAGTGCATGTTATTTTTATTGAAGTTGTTCTTATTGTAGCGAAAAGGCTACCTTGTTAGTTGTATCATGGGCGATACGTCCCTGATTACAAGGAAATCGGTGAAATATTTAGGCGTGATACAAGACTGCCGACTTACCTACTGGGCACAAGTACGCCACGCGGCAGCTAAGGGGTCGAGAGTGACAGGTATGCTAAGTAGGCCAGTGGCAAACATTGGTGGATTAACGCAGAGCAAGAGGAATGCTGTATTATTATATGCAAGCGAAATTCGGGGTGATGCTCTAGTGGCAAAGACTAGGCGGAAGGTGCGGGAATCCATGCAGCGAACTGCAACACTGCAAGTGGCCTCAGCTTACCGCACGGTACCATCAGCAGCTGTTTTAGTAATAAGCAGAGTGATACCTGTGGACCTTTTGGCACGAGAGCGCAAGAAGGCCTGGAACCTAAACAAAACTGGAGCCCGTTTTATCAGGCATGGAAGAGTATAGTAAATGCACGGCAAAATTTATACCCAACATTGAGGGCTGGATACAGCGGTCATTCGGGGAAGTTAGTTATTTTCTCCCCCGGTTCCCAGCCTCAGGTCACGGTTACTTCTTATAGTTATTGTACCGGGTGGGCAAGGGCCATAGTGCCTGCTGCATTGACGGTGATGAGATGACCGTGTGATGCAGAACACACGTTCTTTAACTGTGTGAGGTGGCCGAACGAGAGGAATTAGATTGGTGATTTCACAACCGATGATATAATCAACAAAATGATGAAAACGCGATGAAAACAACTGGAACACAGTGAAAAGTTACGTGGAATATATCGCACGTTCGAAGACACCAGAACTCAACGCAGTCATGCGAAATGAGGAAAATGACGGGCCCAGACGTGGGTAAATGGAGAATAGTCCCCTGGTGTACAATGTGCTGGGCCTTCCCGAAGTAATGCAGAAAGTGGTCCCGGGAAGGATAATCCCCAGAAAGAAGGAGCGAATGTTTTTGTGGTAACACCACACAACGCAATTGGCGGCAGCCACTGTAAGTGCGAAGGCATTTTAAATCTACCTACCTCACCGTCAAAAAAAAACCAGACATGGTTCACCATGTTACTGTTAATTTAGAAAACAAAAATTAACAAAATTTTTTTTTTTAATTTTATTCATTAATTTCTTAATTTTTTCATAAAGTAAACAATTGATTTAGTACTAAACTTCAATGAAAACAAGAACTATGCGAGTACTGTTCTGAAAGCCGTTGCTTAAAATCCTTGCCATGGTTGAATTGTTAGAGTGACTGACTTCAGAAACGTGAGAGATTCCCAGGTGCGAATCTTAGCACAGGAGACAAACAAAATAATTGAAGATGGAATTATAAAAAAATTCAACTGCTTGGTCATTATAAACAAAACAAAAATTAAAAAAAGTGAAACAAGAGGGAAAAAACAGAAAAAAATGTTGATTTGATTTGTGTTTTTTCTGTGTCAGAAAACAAGTACAATCAATGAAAGAAACATTTACGGTATTCAAAGCGTCGTCCTAAAGTCAGAAGTCTTAAAATAATAGCACGAAAATATATGACTGCTGTGAGCAACCTGTCATAAAGTAGTGTGCTATATCAATTATGAATCAGCTGTTAAAGAAAAGGAAAGCGTTGTACGCATATAAGGGTTTTTTTATGTATGTATATATAAAATATTTTTTTTAGAATATAATTTGCGGCAGGTAAAGAATAGCACCGGCTCGACGAATGCGTTTTAGCCGTTCGCCTCAGATGTATGCTGTTTGACGAATCACTAAACACAGTCGATGAAGTCCTATTAATTTATGACTATTTTTGTTTGCAGCACAACAACAATTTTTTTAAACTATCATAAAATGTTAGTACTTTCTGACATTATGACACAATATGAGACCGTTTGAATACCCTAATTCTTCATTAATAGCATGAAATGTTTTGTTAGCTCGTTATTAATGAAAACATTCCTCCCCAGAATGATGAAAATCATATCAGGAAAGAAGCTTTTTTCTCTGAGAGCACAAGAACTCTAAAATAGTACATTTTTTTTTTTTTTGAAATCGAAATGTAGTGCACCCGCCTGACATACCCAATACATGGAATGAGTGGTTTTGAACTTGGACCAGTACTCAGGAGATGACCCTTATATAAATAGGGTGCCTGCGCATGATACCAGAACTAGGAAAATAAGTTTTAGGCAGGTGGAAAGAGGAAGAAGTATTTGTGAACATTTTTGCATTGCAGTTGGCCGGGAAAATGTCTGCAGGGAATTTGTTTCACAGCCGAACCGTACGGCTGCCAAGCGAATTCTTTTAATACTTTTATTTTGTAAAGTAAAGCAATATTCTTTGACGACATTTTGAAACTGAGCTGGCACTTGCCTTTGTGAACAATCAAGCTAGTGGCAACATCGTTTATTGTCTCTGTCAATGTATGGGTTGTTAATATGCATCAAGTTACTTGCATGTGTAAATGGTGTGCAGCTATCTGCCGAAAAAGTAATCATGTGATGGGGAAAATGGTAAAATTAATTCTACTATTTAATACTGACTGGCATTTATACAATCCAAGTTTAGTATTAGTAATCTCTTGAGCTAAATCTTCTTTGTTGTATATTTTTTATATTTCTTCGCATACTTTTGCTTTGCTTCGGATGGCAGAAATTGTTCCATATTGTTGCCCTTAAGAAGCTATCCAAGGGAAAGCGAAGTATTGGCAATCTTCGTATAGAATTATGAGAACAATGAGTAACAAAGGACCTTCAGCTCAAGAAAATACTAATAATAATTCTTCTATGCTCAATTCATTATTTCGATTTCATTTTCTATTTCATTACTGCTGCATTGATTCTATTATGAAATGGCAAAAATTTTATAAAAGTTAGTGTACAATTCCTTAGAAAATTTTAGTATTACATATTAAGTTTTAGTTTTTGCTTAGAAAATTTAGATGTTGTTAAACTAATTTTAGTAGTTAATAAAATAAAATTTATATTTATATTTTTATAACTAGAAAATAAATATAACTTATTAACAATATGTGATAGAGGGGAAGGGGGTAATCTTAATAACTTCATAATTATCCAAGTGCGACTAAAAAACTTTTGCTTTTAAAATTAATTAAACAAAAAGTACAAAAATAGATTTTCAACAATTTGATGTGCACAATTTTCAATTGAATCACAAAAATAGAAGCCTTAAACTAAAAAAGAAAATTTTATGATTTTACTGCCGTTTCATCCTGTACCTGAAACTGTTCCTTCGTTCGTTGTCATGAACACTTTTAAAATAAATTTCCAGATTTTGTTAACGAATATATCGATATCGATGAACTGGCAGTAGTGGTTCTTTAACAAAACTTCAAAAAACGATATGGTGTTTTCTATTCGTTTTATTTTTATAAATTCCTTCAATGATGAGAGAATTTGGCAGCAGTATAAGTGAGGTTATGGTTTTAGTAAAGAGAGTATTGAGAGACTGTTTCTTATAAACGTTTTTTTTTTTTTTGCTATTTCTTTCTTTTTATGAATTAATAAAGTCAGTTTTTTTGTGTGTTATTTTGAGGTAGTCATTACTTCTGCTATTCCAGATTGAGTCAATGTTTTTTTTTTTTTTTTTAAGTGAAAGAACAAATGGAATTTGATAAAAGTTGCTCGCCTCTTAATTGAAGCCATGGACCAGAACTATTATTGCAAATGGAAAACTATGTAGTACATATGTACGTATGTATTGATGCGTGAAAAATTGAAGATTTGTAAAACAAATTAAATATATAAAAATATTTTGGATTTTTTCATTAGTAATATAATAATAATAATAATAAAAATAATATTTATAAGGGACAGTATGACTAGTGTTTATTGCAATGTTAAAAATTTTGATTTTTTGAAGTGTTGACTGCATGTTTTTAGCGAACATGTTTGTGCATGCCAGACTATTCTTATATGTATATGTACAAACTCTATGAATGGTTTACTTCATTTCAATACAAAATTTGGATTTTTCTCACAGATTTTGTTTGAAAATTTATTTTATATCTGCAATGTATGTTGGCTTAATAAGTTACTTGACACTCCTTTACATAAGTATGCATGCATGGGTAAGTGAGCAGTGCAAGCAAATTGTGATGAATACAAACTGAAGGCCATTCCTGTTTAATACTTCCACTGTGCAGCGCACAACATGTGATTCGTTAATATTTACTATTAATTTACTGTGGGCTCTCGTTTTTTAAATGCATTTTTTTTAGTCTTAGTTTCGATCGTACAAAAGTGTTCAATTTGATTTCTAACTCTTTTTTTTTCCTTTGATAGACTTAAATTATTTACAAAACTACTTAATTACAACTTTAGGCATTTGTAGTTGTTCCATTATCGGCAGTACAAAATTTATCAGCCATCAGAGTGAGAACTTTTTCCAATTTCGTATGTCGATCGTCTGCAGTGGCTGTAGCCCCCTTGCTGCCCCACAGGAATTTTATGTGGAATTCGGTTCTGGAAAAAAGTAAAGTAAATAAATCAAATCAGCAAATAAGAATACATTTTCTATACTACAAAAATTATTTTGCTCTCTACGTTTTATAAAACTATGCAGGTCCTACGAAAATGCCAGTCGCAAGAGGTTTTACAAAACTATCGGGTCTTCCAGCTGTTTGTCCTTAATGTTTTTTAAAGAAATCAACTTAAATAACTTTTAAGTTGAATACGAATTTAAGCTAATTAATTTATAGCTTAACACCGGTGTTCATAAAAAATAAAACATTGTTGAAATACATTTTAGAACAAATTGTTCATATCAAATTTCTTCTAAAATGTATTTGAGCAACATTTTATTTTTTATGAATACCGGTGTAAATGTTTAGGGATCGGTGGAAATGAGACGTTTTAAATAACACACGACCCTTTAACTTTGCAATTAAAATTTTTATTATTTCAATTTCTTCCTTAAAATCTACGTATCAATTCAACTTGTAAAACCAGTATTTTGCCCCGTTACTGATCATAAATAACTTCTTAACAGAATAAATCTGTGCTCACACGGGGCAAATGTTTAACAATATTTAAGAAATAAATTTAGCCTATATGGCTGAACACCAGCCTTGTAAAAGTGTCAATTATCTTGTAAAAGTGTCAACTATCTTGCAAAAGTGCAAGTGATCTTGTGGAAGAAAATGCCAGTCACCCTGCGAAAGTGCAAGGAGTTGGCATTTGCAGAAAAAAGTGTTGGTAAGAAAATGCTAGTTGAGGTCGGTCATATATTTTATCCTTCTATGAACGCGCCAAGAGCAGTTGTGATGCTTATCGTGATGTTTTGAACTAATTTTTTACCATCGATTTTGACCTCGGTGAGACATGTTTTAGCCCTTACAGATTTGTCTGAAATTATTACTTAAATAAAGCAAGGGGAACCCAGCCCCCGCCCCCCCACCCCCCAAAAAAAAACTCACACAAATAAAAAAAATTCCCATATAGCTACGGACCCTCCAATGTACATACATGTGTATCTATGTATGTATATTTTTTGCAGTGATATTTTCAGATCTGTTTAGTCTCTAGCATTGCCACCGATGTTTCGCTGATGCTGCTCAACTCGTCAGCAGGCTCGAAAAGCTATGCAAACATTAGGACCTGTTCGTAAATGCATAACAACTCTGCATGTTATGCACACAACGTTCGAAAATGCAAACGTTGGCTACACTGCAGCAGTAATCTGTTCGCAAAAATGCAACACTGACGTAGATTAGGCGCAAATAAAAACAAAAAACTAATCAAAAAAATGGCTGTTGCAATAAAAAATTGTTTGTTTTTTAATATGTATTTCTTATTTAACATTTTTTTCTAATCTTCAGACTTATTAATTTTTCCATTTTTCCATTTTTTTAGAAGAAAAAAGAAAAGAAATTCTCCGTTCGTAAATGCAACAATAACATCAGCAACAGCTGATCAGCAGTGGCGTCGCAAACTAATCATATTGTGCAGAGTTGTGATGCATTTACGAACAGGCCGATTAATTTCAAGCTCCGATCCATGTTTCCTACATATTAGTTTAGTTTAGTTTAGTTTAGTTTATTCATCTACAGAATTGATTTCTTACAGATTACTGACAATTAAAAACTTAATTAAAATATTGAAACATTGAAATATTAACATTAAAATTTAAATGTGGAGTAAAACTATTACATAAATGTAAGTATCTTGCAATCGGCTCATTACTTGCATAGTGCGTTCTGAAAAAACATTAAGGGTGTTTTATTCGATGTATAGAACTTTAAGTTGGCATAGAACTTTAAGTTCAAGATGGCGACCGATTTAACAGCTGTCAAGTGATTTATTCTCAGTTTGGTTTGGCAATTCGTCATGTTCAGCAGGCGTGACAGACTCACAAGGCTCACAAAAAGTGAAATTTTATTTCGAAAATAATGGTTCTGTGCGGAATATGTATCGCGCTCTACGTCCATTTTATTGTGTTAAGCATTGAAGCGCACTTCTGGTTGAATGGCTACGTCAACAAACAAAACTGCCGCATTTGGAGTGAAGCTAATCCTCAAGTGTATGTCCAAAACACCGTTACATCCAGAAAAACTGACTATTTGATGCGCTTTATGGGCTGGTGGAATCATTGGTCCGTACTTCTTCAACAACGATGATGGCCAGAACGTTATAGTCAATGGTGATCGGTATAGAGACATGATTACTAACTTTTCCATACCTGAATTCTTGAATAACCATTATGTCTAGGAGATATGGTTTGAACAAGACGGCTCAACATGTCACACAGCTCGTGCCACAATCGATTTACTGAAACACACATTTGGTGAGCGCCTAATTTCACGATTTGGACCTATGAATTGGCCTCCAAGATCTTGTGATCTTATTTAACACCGCTAGACTACTTTCTGTGGGGTGGGGCTATGTAAAGGCCACAAATATTTTGTGGCTTATCCGCATAGACCACTATGCGGATAAGCCACAAACGCTTGACCATTTGGAAGACAACATTCGCCGTGTTATTGCCGATATACGGCCTCAAACGTCGGAAAAAGTCATCGAAAATTGGACGTCCCAATCCGCGCCAGCCGTGGCGCTCATATGCCAGATTTCATAGTTAAAATATAATGCCATAAGATTATCTTTCTGATAAATAAAATTCATATCAATCGAATAATCCAACTTAAAGTTTTATACATCGAGAAAAAAAACACCCTTTACAATAATGAGAGTCAAAAATATTCAAATAAAGTGTGTATGTATTTCTTTTCTTGTCCCCCTGAAGAGTTGGGTGGCATTAATGAAGTGAGCAAAAGTTGGCAATATCTCGTTTTGAAACCAATAGTTTTTCGTTCCGATATATAGAATTTTTTATTTTTTTGAACTTTTTTTCCCTGAGATTTTGCGTCAAAGTAATTTTTTATAGTAACTCTAGGAATGGGAACAGAAAACCAACTCTCGTGGAAATTACGTTTAGAATTGAGCTGAAAATATGGCAATATTTTGCCTTTAATACATATACTATGTAGTAAATTCGTAGACGATGTTTGTAGGTTTCATAAGAAGAGGTTTTACACAAAGTGGATTGAAAAGTAGCGTTTTTTTTTGCTTGTTATAAATTTTGTTTACATATTCTCGTAGTGGCGATTGTCAACTCACCTGAAGGCATCACTTAACAGTTCATCCAATCGTGATACAGACTCTTCCAAGATAATTCTCGAATTTTTACGATACAACTTCAAATTGTTTAGGAAATTACGCGACGAATCCAAATGGGCATAATTGATGTACATGCCGAAATCGTCGGCCTTACTCTCCCACGATGTTATGCACATATTGTAAAGGGAAGACTTCTCGGCAGTGCTGTTGAAATTCAAAATATCAATAACAGGACGATCTTTGAGCAGAGCATACAGCAGAACGTAGGGTACAGTGGTATTAGGAGCCTGAGGATTTGAACACTCATTCATGCTGCTCAAGGTGGGCCTGAGTTTGGCTTCAAACATAAAAGCATCGTCTGTGTATTTTTGCCTGAGCAAATGCCAGGCGGAATTGAGTTTTTGGATCTAATCACAACAGAAAGGGAATGAATATCAAAAATAACAAGCAATATGAATTAAGGAGAATACCTGCGGCATACATAGACCCAACATGATGGTAGAAAATCCAAAAAGATTTCCCAAAGCAGTCTTAGTCTCCACGGCCACTTGGATCCATTTGCTTAAAATTTCGGCGCGATCTAAATCAGTTTGACAGGTGAGTATGGTTACGGCCACCATTAGTTTCATACACTGGGTACGCTCAATTAAATCCTGGCGAAAGATTTTCCCCTGAGGCAGAGTTAGCATTTCCAGGCCCGAACAGTCCAAGACATTGTTACATTCATGGTCAGTTTCTGCTTCCGCTTCTGTGTCTTGTGGCTGGGGCTCTTCAATCAACAGATTGATATCGATGCGCGTTATGTGCTCGGCCAACATTTTGGGCCCGGTTTCCAGCAGCATTATCTTAAACGTATTCAAAGCATCACCGTCCAGGGGATTATTTTCACAAGAGGGCAGCAGCAAAGTGCTGAAGTTCTCTACATCAAATTTGGAAGTCTTAAAAAAAAAATACCAAAAATATTGAAAAGGCAAAAGAGTTGTGAATTGAGAGAGGTTTTTGTTGTTGTTGTAGTTACCGGCTTAAACTCGGGTATTTCCAAAGTAAACAGCTGATCCTCGGCGGCCTCTACATCGAATTCGCTTAAGCTTTTCAAAGTCACCGATGACATGGATGAGGTCATGAAACGAGGATTTTTGATGACCACACCTCTGTGCACAATGAATTCATTCATGTCACCCGGCATCGAATCTCCCGAACCGTTGCCCGAATCCGAACCACTCAGCTGGTATATACCGGCCATTTGATGTTGTCTTTGCAAGGGATACTGTTGCTCCAAACCACTGCCCTCCTTGTTGTTGCGAGTCAAGGTACCTGTCTGGCCACCAGTGTTGCCATTACGGTTTGGCTTTGGTGGTGGACTGGGTGGTTTTTCGGGCAGCTCTGGTATTTTGCTGATTTCCAAGCTCGAAAACATGCTGGCCGAATGATCGCTGCTGAAATCTCTGGCCAAACTGGAAGTGCGATTGAGACTGTTGTTGCGAAAAGCATTTGTGGCTGGTCGGGGCAAAGAATGCGTAGTGAATTTTATATGACTTTCCAGAATATCGTTGGCGGTACAACGGGCTATAGTCTGAAAACCATTGGTGGGTATTTTACCGCACATATTAAGGTTTTCCAAATGCATATGTAGTTGATTTTCACTGGGTGAAACACAAACGTTGTTGCTAAAACGTCTACTCGCTTCCGAGCGATGGCCATGACCATTGGCCTGGTGAAGATGGTTCAAGGAACCACCGTTAGAGGAGATTTCAGGGCCGCCGCTGCCGGCAGTTTGAATGATGCCATCCGCACTGTTGCCAGCCTCTGAGTTTCTTATATTCGACACCACTATGGCCTGGGCTGGAGTCAGGCTTTGTGAACGCTGTTTCTTAGAGGGTAATCTAGGAGCTGTGTACAATTTGCCACGGGGTGGTGAAGACATGGGACTTTGCTGCGGCATGATTGACTGTCCTATGTTTGTGGGCAAAGACTGCTGGTGTTGCAGCAAACTGTGCGTGTTAGAGGTCAGGCCTCCAAAACGAAATCCTGCATTAGCAGCCAAGGGGGAGTTCAGAGGACTGGGTCCCCTTAAGCCAGCCAACATTTGGCTGTGCAGCTGGTTACCCACAATTTTGTGGCCATAAAACGAGAGAGGATACGAGCGGTTACAGGGATACTGTATGCGTGCGCCAGAGGCCAAGGAAATGGGTTTTCCTGTTTTTGCAAACAATATAATTATTTGCTCACATAATTTCTAGCCAGAGTTAGTTTTTTTTGTTTTAGTCAATACTCACCACAACCCACATAAAATGTTATAAGATCGGGTATAGCATCAAATGCATCCTCTTCAAATTGATATTGCATGCGCTCGTACACCGTCTCTGGTTGCACTAAAATCTGAAATTTCGCAAGCGGGGTATTTTTTTTGTTTGTTTTCATTAGCCAGTAAGTTTTAATTAAAGAGTAGAAATGTTAAGGCATAACTGCTATTTAATTAGCACTTACCTTGTTGATGACAAAATGTAGCACTGCCGTTTTGGTGCGGCATGTCAGCACATAATTGTCCGGCTGTGATGTACAGTCTCTTATAAGGAAGTCTCCCTCCCGCTGAACAATTTCTTCGGCACGTTGACGCGGCAGCGGTCCATGATACCAGGCATGCGAGCGCAGATCACGTGAGTCTAAGCTGAGTTCCCATTCTAAAGCTTTTTTGAGCGCCAAAGCTTCCTGCTGTTCGTTAGTGGGCGGCAAAGAAGTGGGCTGGTTAAAGGAGCCAGAGTTCAAGGACTCAGTTTCCATGGCCAGTGTCTGAGCTTTTTAAAACGGAATCTTTGGCAAGACTTTCGGTATGTTCGGGGCGAAGTTTTAGTCCTTCATAGCTGTGAAAAAAATAAAAAATGGCTGTAAATGAACGGCACTAGTATTTAATTATTAAAAAAGAAAGAAAATGTGACAAATTGCCATTTGGTGTTGTTTACCAATTCACTTTGAAATGAAACCATTAAAAAGTGTTTAGCTGTTTGTAACATAACATTGTTAATCAGCAGGGGAAATTTCAGCTCCATTGCCAGTAGAATGTGTATCCTTGCCATATATCCTTTTTCTGAAAAAAACGAATTTCTGCGAAAAGCTGGATTCGCATACTTCAAAACCCTTCAACTATTTAAGATAGAATGTATTTTATCGTTGTTTTGCATTCATTGTTTATCGGTGCAATAATGTAGCTTTGTTCCCTATATCCTTTTTCATGCAAACTACGATAACCTTTAGTTGAACTATTTCAAAAGCTAGCACTACTAGCAGTATGATATGTTTTATCTATGACATAAATTTCACTTCAACAGGTACAAGAATGTGGCTTCTCGCCATATATCCTTTTTTTATTAAACATAAAATTTATTGCAGAATTTGCATTGGTATACTTCAAACACAAGTATTAATTACTTTAGCGGGCCTTAGTTCGGTTGTACTTTAAAAAAAACTTTGAATTATATAGTATTCTAATTTTTCGAGCTTTAGGTCACTTGTTTTTTACAAAATATTTATTAAATTCAATATTTCGATATCCCAATGGATATCTTCTTCAGGAATGTAGATTTTTTATAAAAAATCTACATTCCTGAAGAAGATATCCATTGAGATATCGAAATATTGAATTTAATAAATATTTTGTAAAAAACAAGTGACCTAAAGCTCGAAAAATTAGAATACTAAACAACAAAGATCGAAAAATCAGCATCAAGAACATATTTGAATTATATATTTATAAATTAATGTATTTTATGGGTGTGCATGTAGTTTTATCTCATACCTACTGCTCCATACAAATCGAAGTCACTAGTAGTGGAATTACTTCTAAATCTGGTAGCTATTTGCATAACGATATGCTTTATCTACTATCTAAATTTCACTTCAACCGGCTCAAAGATATGTCCTCCTCCCATATATCCTTTTTTGTCAATTCAAGTTTATTTATACAGTTCGCATTTTTATTCATACGCCAATAACTTCCAACTACATAATTACAACTGAATATATGTATATTGCCATTATGCTGAATTTTGTTTCTATCAGTACGATATTGTGCTTATATTCCGTACATCCTTTTTCATAAAATTCAAAGTTGCCTTGGGCTGAATTACTTTAAAACCTAGTAACTACTTGCAATATGATATTTTTCATCTATGATCCAAATTTAACTTTCATACTCCCAATAATGCGGGTTCTCCTCATATATCCCTTTTCTTGAAACTCACACTTACTGCACAGTTCGCATTGATATACTTCAAAAACTTTTAAATATATATTTATAATTGAATATACCTTGTCATCGTGCCAAATTTTCCTTCCATGAAAGCGATATTGTATATATGTATGTATATTGCATATATCCTTTTTCATACAAATCGAAATTGTCTTGAGCTGAATTACTTTACAACCTAGTAACTACTTGCAATATGCTGTGTTTCATCTATGATCAAAATTTAACTTCAATACACGCAAGGATGTGTCTTCTTGCCATATATCCTTTTTCCAAAAACTCAAATTTATTGCACAGTTTGCATTGGCTTTTGAAGTACAAAAGCTAGTAACTATTCGATATGTGTTATAATTGATCATTGTACCAAATCATTGTTCAAACAGTCTATTCTCCGAATTTGCAGGTTTACCAAAATGAAAGATTTTCACTCCCAGAAATATATCAAAAGTCAGTAGCTATTTATAATAAAATATAATTTATCTTATGGCAGAAAATTTGCCCCCATCCGTGCAAGGATGAATTTTTTTTCTATACATATATCCTTTTTTTTATAATAAAAATTTGTTCCCATAATGATCGCAACACGGAGTTCTAATTGTTCACAAAGTTTTCTAACAAACTCTTCATCAAATCTTATTTACACTTAACATAAAATTTAAATCAGTAGTTTTAACAAGTAAATTATTAATTTACTTTTATAGCTTGTGAAATAGAACTTAACCCCACTTTGCTTGAAGATAGAAAAAATTGTTTTTTTTTTTGTTGTTGAGATTTGTAACCACCCTCATAATTTACGAGAGGCAAACATCTACACGTTGCAGTATATACAAATAGGCAGGACAATAAATGAGAAAAAATATTACCAAAAACTTACAACTATTTGAATAAATCAGAAAAAAATTAATTAAATCTTTTTCATCATTTTGTGAAAAATTTTTGCGTAGCTATTTTTTTAATAGTCCCCGATTATTAGCAAAAATTAATTTGAGATTTTTTTTCCAGCAAACTGTAAAATTTTAGTTATATTCCATAACTGTGGTTTCCATAAAATGTCACTTACTTTCATTTTGCTATTGAATTATGCCTTAGAGTTGTAATTCTTTTTTGTAATATTCTTCATAGAATTTACTTTGTTTTACACATTTCACATTTCAATTTAAAAAAAAAAGAACTTTTGTTTCACTAAAAGTAATTGCAGACTTTATTTAGCTTTTTTTTTTTTGTCAGGCAGCCCAGCCCAAGAAGAACTTTTTTCCTGATATTCTGTCTATAAGTGATTTTTTCCAACGTTAACTCTGCACTCTTGACAACCGTTTTTCAAACGTACGAAGCGAAACGACTACGATGCTCCAGTGTGTATTTTCCATCTGTTTTATGTGTATTTTTCTGTAAAACTCATAACGTACAAGAAAGTTTTTTCTATAGTTAAAGCAGCTCTTTTCGGTTGCTTTGATTTGATTAGCAGAGAGAAAGAATTTCTTTTATATTCTCACTGCTCCCTTAAAATTGTATATAAACTTTGACATGCTTACACGCAGAGAATTTTGGGGATGTTTGCGACTTTAATTAAACTTGACTTGCTGTTGTATACACATGCTTTTTCATGAAATGAAATATATTATAAGCCGCTTCAATTCTTATAGCAAATTTCAGGAACAGCATAAGCTGGACTATTGATTATTGAATTATCTATGATCAACCATTTGAAGGATGTGCCGTCTTCTCATATATCCTTTTGCTATAATATTTATTGCATATATTTTTTGCTTTAGATATTTCAAACAATAGTGAATATTTATAAAATGCTGTACCAAGCAGCTCTGCAAAAATGTTCTTCCACGGCAACAGGGATGTGTGTTCCTTCCATATATCCTTTTTCTTTTAAACTATTATTATTATTATTTTTTTTTTGAATTAGCATTGCAATAATTTAATAAGTCATAAGATCTAATTTATCTCTTTGCAAAAGTTTTGTCGAATGGCGCAAGGTGGAGTGTCCTTGCCAAGTGTATTTTACAAAATCCACATCATTTTTAATGTAACTATTCGTAGAATGATACATTCTATCTTTAGTTAAAATTTAACAACAATAGCCCTAAGAATTTGGCTGCGTCTCATATATCCTTTTTTTAGAACTGATATTATTTGCGCATGTGTTTTGCCCTAACACATTACAAACAGTAGTAAAAGTTAGACCGTGTATATCCGTAATGAATTTCTGTTCCAGGGGAGCAAGGATGTAGTATATGTTCTTCCTGTATATCCTTCCTTCTTACAAACAATTGTGTTTTGTTCAATTAGCATTGAAATAATTTAAAAAGTATTAGCTGCTGACATAATTATTTTTCTGTCAAAAATTTTCCCCAAACGGCTCAAAGAGTTATGTCCTTTACAAGTGTATTTTACAAATTTTACAGCAGTTTACTTTTACTTACTTAGGCAACTATTTGTAGTATGATATATTCTATCTGTAGCTAAAATTTCACAGCAATCGCTCCAAGAATCTGGCTGCTTCCCATATATCCTTTTTTTCAAAATTGATTTTTTTTTTGCTTTGGTATATTTCGAAGGAAAGTAAATATTTATTAAATGTTATACCATAAAATTTTTGTAAAATTTCTGTGGTATGTGTGGTCCTTTTAGATATCCTTTATTTTTGAAAATATATAAATTTTATTCGATTGACATATAAATAATTTACAAGTGTATTTTGCAAAATTTTACATCAGCATACTTTAAAATCCTTAAGCAACTATTTGTAGTATAATGTATTCTATCTGCAGCTAAAATTTCACAGCAATCGCTCCAACAATCTGGCTGCTTCCCATATATCCTTTTTTTTCAAAATGAAATTTTTTGCATACATATTTCACCTTGGTATATTTCGAAGGAAAGTAAATATTTATTAAATGTTATACCATACATTTGTGTCAAATTTCTCCTCTACCTGAGCAGGGATACGTGGTCCTTTTAGATGTCCTTTTTTTAATATTTTTTTTTTTTTTTTTAATTTTCATTAGCATGATTTGAAGTTTATTAGCTGTTCACCAAAAATGTAGTTTATTTTTTAGGTAATTTTTCTCTAATCGGCACTAGAAGATGTCTCTTTATATTTTGCATAATCTACTTTAGTATACTTGAACATATTTTTGTAACTATTTGTAGTATGACAAATTCTATTTCTGCCCAAAATTTCACATAAATTAGGCCGGGAATGTGACTGCTTGCCATACATCCTTTTTGCAAAATAAAGTTTATTGCATAAGAGTGATCTCAATTAATGTTAGAACTAATGAAATGTGAAAGTATTTCAATTACAAATATTTTAAAAATTAAGCGAAAGGATGGATTGGAGTGAAAAATAAGCCACGGACGTAATACATGATGCAACAAAATGTAACCAACTTTCGTAGTATCTCAATGCAAATTACATAATAATTATGATTTTTAAGAAAAAAGTTGACCTGGAAGGAAATAATATTATTATTATTTATTTATTTCTATTTCCAGTACAACAAAATCTCTTATATTTTAAATACAAAAATATGTTAGAAGGGCACAACTAATCTTGGGCTCCACATACTTTTAAAAGTTTTCTTTCCCGATTTCTTTTTTTTTTAATTCGTATTGGAATACCTCAAAAAATTGGTTACATTTTGTAGTATGATGTATTAAACTTGTGGCTCATTTTTCGATTGAATCAATTATAAGATTAAACTGCCTCGTGAATGTCCTTTTTTTACCTTATCAATTTAAGCAATTTAAAAATTTTAACAAGTCCTGATTAAATTAAGGCCCAAACTCAAATTAATGCAGATGAGAAGCCTGAAGTCTTCGAAGCTGCTCGTTGCGCTCCAACTAAGATTTTATTTCTTTCTCTTTAATTGATTGTAGAACGGAAGATGTTGCTATTTGGGACTAGAGTGAGTTAATAGTGTTAGTGCTTACAGAAAATAGTTTGAAAATCAAATTATTTCTTAATCGATTTAGGACTTCATTTATAATTTCATATACACTCGGAGATTTTTTATTTCAGCACGCATCCAGCCAGCAGCTCAAAAATGAATTAGAAGATTTTAATCAGAGATGGGCAATCATCCCCTTTGTTCTAAAGACTGATAAATTATTTAGCAGAATTATTACATTAAATTTAAATTAAATTCTAATTTTACATTATGCCTCGTTTTTTCTTTAATTTCGTTTAGTGTATCTCAAACACTTAAATCCATCACTGTTGTGTTTAACTTCAACCCTCCTTTTGGGTTTCTTACTTTGCAGGGATTGACTAGAATAAGACACACTGTTGAAAAAGAGAGCGACCAACTCTTGTAAGAAACAGTTGAGATGAAATTAATATTTCAAAAAATTTCCCACGCATGCGCAAATCTTTTGTTATTATTTATTTGATTACTCTTTCAATTGTTGGCGGCTAGCGGCAGCGGTAGCAGCCGCAGCTCTGATAGATACCATCAACAATTGTAAAATGGGGTGTGTTCAATGTCAGTTTGTTCGAAAGAAAAACAAACACTACGGCCTCTGACAGCACTTTCTTTCCTTCTGTCTGAAAAGTCTCATTCATTCATTGTTTAAAAGTACTTGAAGTTGTAAGACAACTAAATAAGTTAACAGAATTATTTGAATGAATGTTATTTTTGGAAAAAAGAAAAACGAAAACAAAACAAGTGATGACAAATGATCGACAGAGGAACATTTTGAGTTGAAGTATTTAATTTTATGTGTAATTTTATACCAACATGGTGTCATTTAAATAAACAACGGTTTTTTCTATTCACAGAACTCTATTGTTGTGACACTTGTGTGATGAATTTTTTTCAGAGTTTGATTATTCAAGTCTAGTAAAATTAAATAATCTGTCAACTTTATGGCTGAACAAAAATGTCTGCATCTGCGTTGGATTGTTGCTATTTTTCGACAGTCCGTTAAACAGCAAGGAATTAAATAAAGTTAAAAATTATCTGCTTTAGAAGTTATAGCCACTTCTTTGGTGTCGTTGGAAAGGGAGCCTCATTTCCTATTCAGAACTGTAACAGCCTCTCAAATATCTAAAGTATTTTAGAAGTTATAGCCAGTCCTTTGAATCTTGTTGCCATTTCAATTCTACCATGGGCCTTGGAAAACTTTTTTTTGTCAAAAATGTAAACTTCTTCAGAATCAATTCATTGTAGTGTCGTTGGAAGGAGAGCCTCATTTCCTATTCAGAACTGTAACAGCCTCTTAAATACCTGAAGTATTTTAGAAGTTATAGCCAATTCTTTGAATCTTGCTGCCATTTCAATTCTACCATGGGCTATAGCCTTGGGAATATCAAAGTTGGCTGAGGGAGTGAATACTAGTTTTCAGGTTTGAGCTCAAATTATATAATTCGAGACGCTTTGATACCTTGCCTTGAAACTAGTCAGTTCCAAGCTGCCCCTAGAGGAGAGAAATGTATGACAAACGCCCAATAATTTTTTTCTTCTCAATAAACTTTTCGAACACATTGACCGCATACACCACGCCTCCTTTTGGGGCCTTTCACATAAGAAAAGAATAAGAAAAGCTTAATTGAAAATCGGACGCCTCGAATATATATTGCTTGATATGTCGTTGTCTTTTTTAGGACAAACGCTATCAAAAAATCGATGGTAAAGCCAGCCCATCCTAAAGTACATATTAATTTAGAGAAAATAATTAAAGTGATATCATGTAAGAATATTGCGTAAGTTGGTTATTCTAATAATTAATTTTTTAATAAATTTAGCTTTTATTAATTCAGGTCCAAAAATGAACCTTTTCAAAAAATATTTGCTGTATTTTTCAGCTGTCTATATGCCGACGACATTTCGTTGGTGCTAATTGTCAAAGATCGTAGTTCATGTGCTCATAGCCGGCAAACTGCCGCGCCGGTAATTTCACAACCTTACACCCGTTGCGGTCAAGAGCGACTGATTGCTGCTTGCGGTACAGCTGCTTTCTCAGAATAATCTATTATTGTTTTAGTTTTTGTCATATTTTAACTTAATTTTTAAATTTTTCTGCGTGATTGTAAAAACATTGTTTAGACGGTCGTCAACCATCGGTTTTTGGTTTGCCACCGGCGACTATTTGTATGTTAAGCTATCTTTTATCATCGGCTTCGTCCTCTAATAGTTCTTTTCAAAACAAAAAACCTGTTTTTTTTATGTATTTGACATTTAGAATTTTTTTTCGAACAGAAACTTCGAATATCTAAAAACATTCTGAATTGAGAACACCAATTTATGAATTATTCGGATTAAAAAAAGTTTGCTAAATCAATCCGAATCGGATTCTAGAACAGACCCGATTATCACCTTGGTTGGCATCAAATTCATCTCAAAATCATCATCTCCATTGTAGTGTCCTGGCGCTCCCTGTTTTCGAACTTACTTTACTGTACCAACAAAAATAACTTAATTTGAATTTGAAGAAGTAACAGACACATCTTCCAATTTTTACGCAGTTTTAACTGGTTATGTTTATTTAATATGAATATAGTTTATGTCTCTAATATATGTGGCTTGAAGGCCTGGTGTATGTCCAAAATATTGTTGTTTATATTTTCTTTTCATAATGGTTTCTTCATACAACAAATTGTTTTTTTTAAACTCTTTAACCTATTTTTTTTAACTGGAATTATTTTTTAATTAAAATATTTTCCTTGTACTATTTTCCTTAGTTTTTACTTTCAAACAAATCAGCAAAATGAGATGTTGCTGTGTTTGTTACAAGACACACACAATGAAATATAAAAAAATATAGCAGGGCGTTTCACAGAATAATTAATTGCTGCCAGTAGTAGTCTATAGATGGCACTGCTTTTGTAGTTGGCAAGGCAGAGCCGACATTAGAGCTTATCATTGCGGTTAAAATTCAAAAATCATTTAAGGCAGAATTAAAACCTCATTAGTCATTATTTTCTTTTACCAAAAATGAACTTAGTTATTTACTTGCTTTAACAGCTAATTAATAATAATTAATAAGGTCTATTTTTAGACCTAAGAGAATACAGTTTCTTTTACCGTTTTTGCTGGAGAAAATATTTTGCAATTACTCGAAGTTGTTTGCAAAAATATTACATTCTATTGAGCTGGAAGTTAGCCTGGTCCTATAACAGTTAAAAATAAACTTTAATATTCTAGTTAAGAGAAATAAATACTTACATAATGAATTGGTAAGCAGTGATTACTGCAAACTCTGTTATGAGCAAAAAGGAAATGGCGGACAGCATCATTTGCGATCGTCCTGCTGCGTAAAGTTGTAAAGTCACGTACCTGGGTGCGGGGTTAATGGATCCGAAGGTCCTCGGTAACATCAAACCTACAGCCATAACGAGATTTCTTAATTGTCTAGATTTCGCTCTATTGCGTACAAGCGACAATAACCACTGCAATTTGGAAAAGAATGTTCACAATGGGCATGATTTATTGTTATAGATTTTCTCGCCACTGAATGTCCTAACTAGCCTCACTGTAGCTCAAAAAGAATCATATGTATGACTGTATGCATTTGGGAAGGATGATAAGGTGCTTCCCAATACTTTTATATGCAAACAAGCACATTATAAAATCCTTGAATTTTGCACTGGGCTTTTATTCATTTAAAACTAAAACAGAAAAATAAATAAAATAAAATATTTAACTAAAAATTAACTTAATTTTAGCCAATTATTATTCTACAACATCGATTTCATCGTCATCGTCCTCAACATCACTCATCTCTAAGCTGGAAGAACCATCCGACGAGTAACCGGGCAAATCGATGCCGGCAACGCCTTCAACTTTCACTTTCAAAGTATCAGCGGCAGTTGCATCAACAGGTTGCTTTTCCTGGCCACTTTTTAGGTTTTCACGGGTATGACGCCATTTCATGCGGCGATTTTGAAACCAGACTTTTACCTGAGGAAAAGAAACAAACGTACATATTTATAAATAAATAAATAATTCTTGAGTGGTTTAGTATTCATCAGCCAAGTGCCGAGAAACGCAAATCGCCAAAATTTTGCGTTAACGGCTCCAAGTCACAAAATGGTGGTACTAAAATATATAATCACAAAAAAAAAAAGAATGGAGTGACTTCAATATGAACTGGTGTATTATAATACAAGAACTGAGTGCTAAACAGTTTTATAGGGTTGTAGAGGGGGTCGTAGACCTCCCAAAACTGAAGTCAAAGGCTGCCGGATGCTCATAGTTCGTTAATAATTCGATGGAATAAATGCGGGATTCGCTAACAAAAATATGGAAATATTGTTGAAGCAGGGCTGCCAGAGGAAATTTTTTGGATAGAACAAATCGCGAGTTCGTAAACGGCTTCAACATCCAAAATCCTACTTTTTCAATTTCAGTTCACAAAATTTTTCATAGCTATGCAAAGCTTGTTCTTGACAGCCAGCCTTCCGCCGGGCTAAGGGATTTTCTTCTCTATGGCCAACACCAACCAGCACTGGCTTTGCATACGAAATCTCTAATCGCCTAGTTACTTCTACACAAAAAAATTACATCTAATCTATTCATTATTATGAAAAATTCATTATTATGAAAAATTGGAATTTATTGTTAAATAAATATCACTTTTGGCAGTGCTGCCACACTGTAAAACCTATTCCCCTTAAATATTTCTTAAGGTGGGATCACACGATTGCCGCAATGCACCAATTTTACACAATTTTTATTGGGCTGAATTGGAGCATAATAAAAAATTTGTCCCAATCAAATTCTCTGCAATCACATTATTGTCACATTTTACTGAAATTTTATTGTCGCAAATTGTCGCAAAACAATTTAATACCAATAATTGCCGCATTGCATTCACACGATTGTTATATTATACGACAACTCTGAGAAACAGCTGTTGAAGCTGATGACAAACTTTGTTATCCCCAAAAAAAAAAAAAAAAAAAAAAAAAAGTGAATTAAATGTTAAAAATATGGTTTGTTCATTCCAAAGAAAGAAAATTGCTTCGGCTATTATTATAATGTTGTGCGGCCTGAAAAAGCAAAAAATTAATGGTAACAACAATTGAATTTTACTGATTGAAAAGTAGAAATCATGTTTGGAAGACGCGTTTAAACAATTTTGAAACTAAATAAATGTATACATATGTATGTATGTATGTATGTATGTATGTATGTATGTATGTATGTATGTATGTATGTATGTATGTATGTATATTATTGGCGGGCATTGTCTTCTTTGGTTGCCGCATGAGAACACAATAAATATTGGTGCATTTTTAGAATTTTTATTGGTGATTAGTTGTATGTCAAGTGTTCACACGGTTGTCGCATCAGGGTTGTATTTGATTGGGACAAATAGGAGCAACATTCGTTTTGGTTGCCGCATGAGCCAATAAATTGTGCTATCACACGATTGGCACACAAAATGTAACAAAAATTGGTGCATTGTGGCAATCGTATGATCCCACCTTTAGACGATGACACTTTACGTACGTCAAATCAAACAGAGAATATTAGCTCTGTTTCTTTACGCTCTTTTTGGGATGCCGTGAGATCTCAATTTGCACGAAAAGCATTCCCGTACTTTAAAATTGGGCAAATGAGAGAGAGTATTTGTGAGAGAACGTAATGCTTCTTCTTGTTGCACGAAACAGCCCGTACTTTTTCTTCGGGCTAGTTGGGGCAAGTAGATCAGCTGTCATCTGTTTCAAGGAATAAACAATAACATAGAAGAAACATAACAAGGCGGAAACTAAAAGAAAAATTGGAAATTAGTGTGAAAAAATATTTTAAGGCAATCTGTAGATTTGTTATATTGTATGTATTTATATTTACATTTATGTTTACATATGAATTTATGTGTTGTGTTCGTAAAAAGTTTTATTTCATTCCTTTTAATTTTTTGGAGAAACCTTTTTTTTTAAACACAAATTAAATAAAATACATAAATATTTTTTTTAGAAATTGAGCTTTCAGAACCCTGACGTTTTCTTTTGTGTTTTTATTTATAAAGTGAGTTCGGCTTGAGGTCCTTTAGTAAATAATTTTACACCAAATTTAAATTGATATAGCAATTATTTTATTATCTTCAATATTTCTATTGTGGTAAGATATTTGTTTTTATCCGTCATTTTGTGCATTTTTGTCTCTTATTGAGAGAAATTATAGTTTACTCTCATTTTACCGAACTTTGCCCAAAAAGGAAAAAAAAACAGAGCTGTTATGAAATACCCACAGTTTTGTTTTAATGGGAATAAAAATCCATCGATAATTTTTTTCCTATTCACATAATTTGTACAAGCTCAAATAAAGTAAAATACAAACACAAAAGTGCACTCCCTGTTCCAAGGCACTTCGATACCAGGTAGTCGCATAACTACAACACCAACAAACACTTCATGTATTTTGTTGCTAGAAATCTTTAATATCTGTCACCCATTTGTTCGCAGCTGTGTGTTAGTGTTGGGTATTTGACAGTTCTTGAGGCTAACAGCAGTAGTCAGCTGGGCTTGTAACGCTACCTGGCATCGGAGTGCCCTGCCCTGATCTAATCAATCATGTGTGCTGATTTTTGGAAAGCAAAGAAAACCCTACAAGTGATAACTTTTCTTTTGCTCTTTTGCACTGCATTTCATGATATATTGAGTTTACACAATATTAAAACAGCACATAAAGTTTAAAACCAACTTGCATTACCTGGGCATCTGTCAGATTCAAACGCGCCGCCAATTTCCGCCTGTCTGGCTTTGTTATGTATTTCTGTTGCTGAAATTGTATTTCTAGGCCTTTGCGCTGCAAATTACTGAACACTGCCCGCGACCAAGAACGTTTTCGTTTGACACCGCCGCCAACATTGCCAGAGGAGTTGCCGGTACTGGCATTTGTGTGGGTACTGGTGTTTACAGGTGCTGCAGTTGTTGTACTGTTGCTGAAATTAAGTTGCGAATGCATGTCACTGGAATTTGCCGTCCCCACATGGTGATGTCTTAAGGTAGAAATACATGCTAAATTTGGTCTCGCAATGGGAACTTCAAAATTCACTTTCGCATTAAATCTGTTGACAGGTGCAGTTGCAAAATTTTGCAAACCCATTTGCTGGGGGCTCAAGTGTAACGTTTTCAGACCACACAGTGGATTCATCAGGGATGACATGGAAAAACTTTGTTGTTGGGCGGGTAAGGGTTGCGAGGGCAGCTGTTTTTGTTGTTGCAAATGAGCATGATGGTAACGTATCAGTGATGTTGGCGGCAGGGAGGAGAAATGCGTCAACGGTAAAGCTGCAAAGTGACAAAAGAAGAGAAGAAATTTGCCATTTAAATGCACGAAATTTTATTGAATTGAAGTAAGTTATGCAGATAGGAAATTGCTTACGGCCAGTTCAGACTATTATACAACTGTTAGTACTTTCATTGCACTTTGCGAGACAAAAGTCTAAATACATTTCTCGCGACTGTCAAGAAATCAACCTAAATTACATTTCGCATTACACTTCAAATAAAATGAAAAATACTACACGCCAAGGTAAAATCTTCATTGGCAGCACGTGAGCAGTTTTATAGAGGTGGAAACCGAGCTGGCCACTAGAAATGTTCAACAGCTAAGTAATCGTCATGCTTTTGGAAAATATCTATATATGACAAAATTCCATTATCATATATATATCTCTGCTATTAGTACAATTCAAATTTTGAGCCTTTGCATAAGAAAGATAGTGCCATCACCGACGGTTCACTTTCGGTGGGAATATTATCGACTTAGTGAATTTCGTTTGTACAGAATATTGTATTTTAAATACATTAGAGCATGTATTTTGCCCAACACTGCATATAAGACATCACTTCCTCTTTCCTCCTTTCCATTTTCCAGTACAATGTAATGTTTAGGTAGGAATCTTTCCCTGACTACTGGTCCAAAATATATAACAATATAAAAAAAGTACCACTTTCTTGATGCAAATTACGGAAAAGAACAAATGTTTGTAAGATTGGAGAATAACAGGCCAATTAACAGTTTCAGGCCATGATTCACTATTGCACAAAATAACACGATTCATTCACTGGCATGAATTGCTAGAAATTACTGGAATCTATAGGGATCAGCCATTTCATCTTTTGTCAGTAATATTGAAAAAACAACTCTTAATGCATAGAAAATTTTTTTCTATTTTTTTTTCAAATTTTCAGTATATTTTTTCAATGTGTCAGACAGATTGCGCCCGCTCTTACATTATATTATATAACAATATTATATAATGCTTGAAATGAAAAAAATTCCATTAAATCTTATGCAATAAATTGAAAAAAAAAAAAAAAAATAGGATTGCCGTTGATCTCAAAATGTTCAAGTTTATCTCAATTATGTTGATTTTTTTCTTCAAACGTTTATTAGCAAATATTAGGGAGCTATTATAAAATCAATATCCTACTGCTTTAAATACATAAATATTTTATTTATCATCCATTAAGAAAAGAAATTAACATAAATTAAAAAAAAAGAACAAGTTAAAACCTAAATATTTTAATAAAATTTATCAGATTATTTCGTCACGGCACCCACTGTGCGAAATTATATTCAAAATATTTTAGTGCTGATTTTCATTTATTAGCCACCCAGAAACAGACGTTTACATTTCGTCGGAAACAAAAGCAAACAAAATTATGGGCGATTGTTTGTTTGTATTTATTGTTAATAATTTATTTATTGATTTACCAACATAAACATTCACTAGAATTTCTCGAAAAAATAAATTAAACGTTTTTGCTGAAATCATTTTTAAGGGGGGCACTCCAAGTAAAAAATAAAAAAAGGGAGCAGGAAGTACTACAGAAAATTTTGCATATACATTGAACATTTTTTGTTCCATACCTGTGGAACTTAAAAAGCCAATGTCAACAAAAAAAAAAATTACTCTTAAAACGACAACAACCTAAATTAGAGCGTCAAGCGTAGGTTAACCTTCTAAGCCCCCACGCAGTTTTTGTGGAAATGGGTGGCTTAGATAACAAGAAAACGCTTGATGTGCTAATTTTGGTGGCAGTGTAAGAGATTTGAAACCGCTTTTTAAGTCATTCTATTTGAAATTAGACAAAGACTGTCTCCAGGCATATTAATACCAGGTAGCCGCATACTACCACAAACACAACACCAACAAACATTTCATGTATTTTGTTGTTAGAAATACTTTAAATTATCACACTCATTTATTCACATCTGTGTGTTTGTGTTGTCTATTTTGACAGTTCTTCAAACTCGAAACAGTAGTCAGCACGTCTTAAAAGACTACCTGGTAACGAAGTACCAATGACTGACTGTCTTAGCCAAATACGAGCGAACGGGAGAGCTAAGAGTCCTATTGTAAAGCCCAAAATTATCCCTTTTACCACTAGATCCCACATATAATAACCTTTTTTTTTGTCATTAATAAATAGTTTTATTATTAAGAAAAATAATTTTATTTTTAGCCAGGTTTTTCCAACAACAGCCCATTACATACTAATGATCGTGTAGTACACCACATGTATGTACACACATAAACATATTTTCAAAAACCACAAAAATTTCAACATGATAAATAAAAACAATCAAACGGTAATAAAAATAAATAAAACAACAATACTAAACAAATTAATTAATTAACGAATATCTCCTTCTATTTAACACTCATTTATCTTGATCACTTATTGGGCAAACAATCATAAAGAAACCATCAGGGAAGACATAAACAGGAATAAATACAGCATAAATAAATTCATTAAGATTTTCGAACGCATGTTGATGCACAGGTACATATCGCATGCCCAGCTTAAAAACACACTTAATTCAAAATGTTTACAAACCAACTGTATGGTAAAAACCAAAAAATATGTAACACTTTTTTAGATCATAATCTGTTTATACTTTGTACTAAACGATTTGTTTTTATTCTTAATTACTTTAGTTTAGGCCAAAAACAGTTTTAGATTTAAAAAAAAATTCAAATTTTGAATTGAGTCACGTTTAAACTGGGTAAGCGATATGAATATATGAAAATATCCCAGTTAGCCATATCAAACAATTCACGACAAAATTTCCTTTTGCATTCTGCATTACGTTTTCGCATTCTGTTGTGGTTTTTAGGTTTCCGTACTCATGGAGTGAAGACGAAAACCTATTGCTGAGACTTAGCTGTGCGTTATAGTACCTATTTTTGAGAATGTTACAAACTAGAACACTAAAGTTTTCACAGAATATATGCTAGCCTGGCCGCTACAACAACAACAAAAGATTACAAACTCCTTTTCGTTTTAAAAACTTCGTCAAGTTTCAAAAACAGGTACTAAAATTTAAAAATATATATACGAAAAGATTCCCTAGACATTTTAATTGAACACTTTGTTTCCTGGAACACAACACCGATGCCTCGACAAAAATTGCAAGAAAAAAACTCCATCTTGTCTATACCCATACCAATCACTATGATATTTCAATCTTCATTTATAGCAGAACATGCTTCGTTAGCTGTTTATTAATGAAAAAATTCTTCCACAGAATGATGAAAATCATTGCAGAGAAGAAACTCTTTCTCCAAGTGTATAAATTATCCAAAGCTCTTACTGCCTCGGGGAGCCGGTAAGAGCATTAACACGCGGAATTTGGCCAGTGAAGATATTTTTCAGAACTTAACATCTTGTTACACTAAGATCTACATCTGCGTTTTTGTTTGGACGTCAGATACTGAATGACTCCTCCCTTTCGACCTGGTTACATGCTTACACTACCTACTAGAACAATGATTCGTTATAAGAAATGAAAAAACTCTTCATAGAGAAAATCTTATTGATGCCATTAGGTAGTTTTGGCCCTGTATACTGTTGTACCTTTTTGTGCTTTTTAAAAACTATTTTATGTTCATTTTTGTACATTGCAAGTTTTGCACAGCTACAAGAGTTCAGAAAAACTGATACTATGCTCAAAAAATAGTACCAATGATATAAAATACAGTGTTCACAAAATGCGTTTTATTATACAGCATACACAATACAAAAGGAGTTTGCGAATTGGGACATATATATTGATTGAAATGCCACAGATATATGTACAGTATTTTTCGGTTAATTGACCCTACGGTTAATTGGTTTCCACGCTTAATTGAACCACATGATCGGGCAAAAAAAAAAAAATTGCATACGAACACCATGTGAATTTCCTCGGATAATTGAACCCGGTTAATTGATTTTCCCGCTTAATTCGTTCAAAATTCATGTCATCAAAAATAAATTTCCTCTTACTTTTACCCGGTTAATTGCATTGAAAAATAATCTGGCATCTCTATTATACACATAAATGTACATTTTTTGCTGTTACTTGCGTTGTTTTTCGTTTAAGGTAAAAAAAAAATTATTTTGAAAAACTTAAAGTGCACATATGCGATTTCTTTTAATTCATTAGTACATAGTTCATATTATGCGTGATTTCTGTAATTGAACACACTGTTCAATTAAATAGGGTTGTTGTAATTGAACGAATTGTTCAATTAAACGGGTATCGGTTAATTGGTTCTCCGGTTAATTGAACAAAAAATTGTGCAAATTTTGATGTGCACTTAACCGAAAAATACTATATATGTATATAATTTTTGACTTACATTTGCTTGGCCAACTGGGATGTGCAGCGCACTACAACAGCTCGTTGATGTGCGTTTGCATGGCATGGTGTGCATACTTTACTAAACAAATATTTTCATGATAATTTTGTATTTTCAATTTTACGAAGCGAGAAACGATATAATCAATCAGGTGCTTCCATCATTCAGGCAATCGATTTTTAAATTTTATAAAAGGAAAATAATACAACGCCAAAGATACCACGAGAGGTGAACTGAGATGAAATAAGATTAACGATACAGAGAAAGCAGCCGTTTTCTCCAATCTTCATTGCTGGCAATAATATTGGTAATTTTTTGTTTCATGGTGGCATTGTAAATTTTTTTTAGTTGTTTGCGAAATTTTCGATAAAAGAAAACTTTCAGCCTAAAAAATGATCATAGAAAAATTAACTTTTCTGTCAAGTGGCTTAAGCAGAGCTTAACAAAGTAAATAACGCACTGAAGAAAAAAGAACAGATAATGGTCTCATTCTCAAAAAGAAGAAGTGCCCAGCTGTGTAGCAGGTGTAGTAGAATTTATTATTTGTTATATGACTTATAAATATTTGTTTTTTATTTAATACCAGCATGTTTCCAAGATATGTCACGATAAGCTAAATGAACTGGCCACTCACAATCAGATTACTCTGATATGGGTGCCAGGTCATGAGGGGCACAAGGGTAACGAGTTGGCTGACACCTACGCGAAAAGGGGAGCCAATGGGGCTTTTATTGGACCCACTCCATCCTTTGGCTTAAATAAGCTTCTCCTCAGGGGGGAGATCAGGAAATGGACAGCATCCATCACAGGAAAACTGTGGAACGACACTAGGGGTCTGGAACACTCGAAGAAATTTCTTAGCTTTGATGCCAAGAGGGCGGACCTCGCTCTAAAATTAAACAGAAGAAATCTAAGGACACTGTGTGGGGCGCTAACAGGACACTATACCTGCATGAAGCATCTACACAGAATGGGACTATCCAGCACGGCAACCTGCAGATTTTGCGGAGAAGAAGAGGAGACAATGGAACACTTGATTATTGAATGTGTGGCACTTGGCCACAGAAGATACAGGCTGTTGCAGGCCTATACATTGGGTTCACAGGATCTGCAAGGGCTTCCACAGAAGGAGCTAGTACTGTTTCTTGATGTATTAAACTCGTGAGAGAAAAGGGTTGCACAATAGATCATTCATGGTCGCAGTGCGAAGGGCCATTCTGGACCGACCTAGCAATAATAATAATAATAAATAATAATAAGATATGCGCTTCGCTCTCTATTTATGCTTCACACCTTAATCAGGAGCGAAGCGACGTGCTTCGCCATATAAAATTTTAAGACCAAATAAAGTTGCTTCATATTGTTAAGTAAGCTACATGCGAATCACGAATAATTCCGGTCTTCTCTAATTTATATCGCAAGTTTACCTGCACTATCTGTCAAATTCATTTATTGCAAACAAAGCAAACATTATAATATATACATAAAAATAAAAGTTAATTTTTAAAATCAATAATATACTAAAACCGGTATTCATAAAAAATAAAACGTTGCTCAAATACATTTTAGAAAAAATTTTATATGAAAAATGTGTCGTTAAATGTGTTTCAGCAATGTTTTATTTTTTATGAATACCGGTGTAAAGCTAGATTTACACAACTGAAATTTTCTTCAAAATTGCTCTTCAAAATGCTTTAAACTCGTGTAAACAGCAAAATTTGTTCAAAATATATTGAAAAAAACTTTTGACGATTTTATTGATGCCGTGTAAACAAGCATCAAAATCGCATCTGGCAATATTGATAACTATAAATAATTTGACAGCATCATGATACAACTAACAAGGTAGCCTTTTCGCTACAATAAGAACAACTTCAATAAAAATAACATGCATTTTGTTTTTGTACAACTTATGCAAACTGTCAAAACGACGCCACTTCTACATTTACAGAAGAGAGATGCACTAAGCTTACGCGGATTAGCTATCTCGTTTTGGCTGCCTTTCATCTCTGCAATCTCTTGACAACCTAAAGTAGTCAGATGATTAACGGTTTAGCTGACGAGGCTACCTTGTTAATTGTATCATGGACAGCATGTTCATTCTTTTGATTCAATACATATCAGCTGTGTTTATTTACGAATGTGCTTCCACAGTGTGCTGGTGCTATAATATCGACGTGTTTTCCATCTAATGCTCCGATTGAATTAGGAAAATTCCATGTTTTATTTATACTTTGGGCAATATTCTCCCGTTCCTCCTCTGTTGCTGGCATCTGTACCAATAAATATTATTTTAGATATGTTTTTTTATTTAATAAATAGGTTTTTACCTTTATAATGCAGCACAGACTTCAGGCACAATATTGCATATCGATGATCTAGATCTTTTAAACAAGAACATCAGACTTGCGTAACTGTCCCCAGTCGCTAAAAATCTTAAAGTAATAGCCACGCGTTCTCCAGGTTATATAGATTCCCGCATATTAGTATTGACCTTTTCTATTAATGGGGTGACGAGATGAAGCAAATAATCAAAATCGTCTGGTGACATTCGTACAAAGTTTTTGTATAGTTTGGTATCTATCCTTTTCAATCGCTCCCTAAAAGAGGCATACATACCATTACCTTCCAAAAGGTAAGGTCGAACCCAATGTTCCTTTTGTTTTCTTCTTTTCTTTGCATTATTATCAGCTACTTCTTCCTCCAATATTAAAAATGTTGATGCTATGACGATTGTGTCGTCGTCCATACTTATTAATTGCTTTTTTTATAATAATAAATTATTTCACAAAAAAAGCAAATCACCTGATCAAACTCAATATTTTCAATATAAAAAGTTTACCAATAGTGTAAATTAGCTTCAACAAATTTTGATGAAATTTTTATCAAAAGATTTTGAAATATATTGAAAGAATATTTTTATCACATTTTTGAAACGTATAAAAATAGCACATCAAAATAAATTTTCAAAATTTTGATAAGACTTCAAAATACCTTCAATCGTGTAAATCTAGCTTAAGACGTTGAAAATAATGGAAAAATGTGTGTTCATTTACTTGGGGGTTACACGATCAAGTTTCAGGTTTTAATACATTCACACTTTTTTTTAGTAATACACTCACAATTTTGAAAATTGATGCAAACTTGATACAATTTTTGCTTTCCATAGAGAGCATCAAGTCTCAATCAAGAAAACAGCTGACAACAATTGTTTTTTTTTTTTTTTTGTTCTGTCTGCAAATATTTTTTTATTTTGTTTGAAAGTTGCAATTAAAAGTGATAAAAATTTAACAGATTCAAGCTCAAAAATAGAAATAAAAATGTTTACGTGCAAAACCAACAACTTTTTTACTTTTATTTTTACATTGATTTCCATTAAATTTATTAATTTTAAAAAGAGATATTTGTATACTATGATTATATTTAAATATGTAGTTCAAAAAAAAAAAAAAAAAATATTGATTTAGAATCTCAATTAGTTTCTGGGCTTAATGTAGAATATAGAATTTTAATTTTTTTTAGCAGAATATGCAAGAAGCAATTTTTAATTTTCTTCTTGACGGCATCTTGAAAACGAATTGTTATGAAATTGCATGCAGTCTACATACGTCACAGTCACAGCTATTTTATTGAATTCAATTTTATCGAATTTTGACAAGCAGTATGTGAAAAAAACTCGATAGCAAAACTCGGTCGTGCAACTGCAGTGTTAGAAAAAATTGCTTCAAGAAATTATTGAAAACGTATTAAAAAAAAAGTCAAATCGACTATTATTCATAAATTTAATTTATAGAAATACAAAAATACCAAAAATAAATAAAATATAAAATAACTCCTCGGACACCGAAACGACTTTTTTGGGGACGTTGTAGTGGAGGTCAATTACACATGTGTTGACGTAAAAATATCCCCCTCTATAGAATTTGTTCAAAAGTATTTACGGTATTCAAAGGGTCGTCCTAAAGTCAGAAGTCTTAAAATAATAGCACGAAAATATATGACTGCTGTGAGCAACCTGTCATAAAGTAGTGTGCTGCTATATCAAATATGAATCAGCTGTTAAAGAAATGGAAAGCAATTTAAATATTTTTGCCAAAATGCCAAAAATAAGTGAAAAAACTAAAATAATAGCCAGTTTGTGCGATAATTATCTATTAGATGTTTTGATAGCTGATTCAAGTAAATTTTAAATTTGTGATTATTTTTGTTTGCAGCACAACAACAATTTTTTTTTAACTATCATAAAATGTTAGTACTTTCTGACATTATGACACAATATGAGACCGTTTGAATACCGTAATTGTATTGATATTTAATCGAATGCAGATCAGTTAAAAAGTATTTGGCTAAAACTACCCAAGTGCTGCTTGTAGCCAACAATAACAAAACAATGAATCAATTTTCTTTTTGAGATGAGAAAACCAGGAATTTTTTTGGAATACAGCCAGCAGCAAGACAACTTGTGAAATTTATTTGAATTGTAATTATTGCTTGTGTTATTACCATCATAAACAATGACCAACTGGTTGCTGTTGAAGTTGCAAGTTAAATGATTCCAAATGAACATGTTTTTCTTTTTTCTCTTCCTGTCCTTTTCTTTTCTTTTTAGAGTTTCTTGGGGTTTTTGTTGTAATTCTTCCTCATTGTGGCCACAATCGAACTGTAGTATCAGGCATTTGTTTACTTTGTTCATGGTGTTTATTTTATAGTTTTGTGGTCGTAGTTTTCTTCATGAAAATATCATATTGACAGCAGATTGTGCAGGTTTGTTTGAAATACTCATTATGGAGACCAAATAGTTTTATATGCTTAAATATTGAAATAAAATATTTTATAAAAATGTATCGACTGACGAAAGTAGTTTCACTGGAAAGTGTTCGAATGAAAATTTGGGACGATATTTCGCTGCGATTATCACAATAAATTTTTTTCAAGTATCAGACATCAGTAGTAGTTCATTTTCGAGTTTGATTTAATTTACGTTTAAACTATTAAATTAATGAATCGGTGATTTAAGTAATCACATTTCAACGAATTAAATTTAGCGCTTAAACGTCAGTCATCAAATAGAGCAGGACGTCTCCTGTTTGACATTTTTTGCAACGTTGCCAAGTTTCAACAGGCTCGAAGAGTCTTAAAGAAAACATTAATAACGTTTAGTTTTGGACCTAAAATAATACATTTCAAGTTGCTCTCAAAGCAAATAAATAATTAAGTTGATTTTAAAAAATATTTATCTGGTTTGCACGCAAGCATTAATGCATTTCTATATATCTGAATTTTGAATTCGCCTAAGTTTTTATAAACATAAACATATACATATTTATATGCTTTGTTTTTAGTTTCTTATTCTGTTGCATTTGTAGCGGGCACAAGGCTCGGTCCACTTCCAAAGTGTAAACAAAATGTGTTTATAAAACTATTTGCTACGCCGTCTTAATGAGCTGGTATTGATGATGTTGCACCACCTTAATTACCCTCCTGCTAATGACGACTACTGCAACACTGTTTATTGAAAATGTTTACATTAACTTCACTCTAGTCAGGTGTAAAAAGATCGTTCTTTTGTTTTCAATCACAGTGTAATTGCCAAGGAAAATAGAAAACTTTTTGTTTCTTTAGAATGAAGTATTAAAAAAAACAACAATTAAAATTGTTCATAATTTTATCAGGCTTCAGTTCGATTTTACTTTCTCAGATTTGAGAAAGTTTTTTCTTTTGCGATAAAATTGTAATGAAACCAGAACATAATTTTTATTTTAACTTAATAATTCGAGCTTGAGGTCACTTGTTCTTTTTTTTTTTGCTTATTTAATTCAATATTTCGATACCTCAATGGCTATCTTGTTCAGGAACTTTTTTTGGGTTTGATGTTTTTCAAAAAAAATTTTTAACAACTTCAAAAAACCAAAAACAATTTCTACTGACAAAATGCTTCAAGTATTAAACAAGCATTAAAAAAAATCCAAGTGACCTCCAGCTCGAATTACTAAGTTAAAATATTATCCCCCAATTTTTGACTGGGATTTTAAATGCCATTTCAATTTAAATTTGATTTAAATACAAAATTGAGTCAAACCGTTGCTATTTAAATCAAACTTAAACGGCCTGCCGTGCCCATTTAAAATTGATTTAAGTTTTTCGTACTGCCATGTGATTTTGACAGTTTGGTTTTGTTCTGCAAATTAAGAAAATTGCACATGTGTTTTGTTTGTTTCATAATTTGATTTTTTATTATTTCCAGAAGGCAATCAACTTCTGTGGCAGTGAAATTGGTAGTCCTTTTATCACTTTTGCTACTCAATTTAATAAGTTTTACAAAACAATTTATTATTTTCTAAACATTTCACAATTTTACTTGCTTCCAAATTTGTTTAAACAGCTGTTTTTTTATGGAGTTATCGGTAATTTTTTTGACACTTACATTGTGCTGCCGTACTTTTATTACAATTAATTACCAAAAATAATTTTAGACTGTAAAACAGAAAGCTATTTTAAATCCAACTTAAATTTTAAGGAAAATTTACTAATTTTGTATCTAAATCCCAAGTCAAAAATCGCGGGTAAACAACAAAGGTCGAAAAATTAGCATCAAGAATATATTAAGGATATTCCAAAAAAAAAAAAAAAAAAAAAAAAAAAAAAATTCCGCTTTATGTTGGATGCCATTTCTTTAGGTATTAATCGCAGTAGACCTTAACTCCCTAATTCGTAAAAATTATTTCAAGCTTATAGGGCTCTTATTTGACATATTTGTATGGAAAATTTGTCAAATAAGAGTTTAATAAACCTAAAATATTTATTATGAATGTGACCCTAAAACCTTTGAAAACTTTTAAAACATATTGCCATATTTTTCTTTACAAATCAAATGAGCATTAAAAACTTAATGAACGCATACATTGACCTTATGAAATTATTCATTGATTTGATGACATTTTTTCACAAATAAAATGAAAGTTTTTAGCAAAATTATGAGAACTAATGAAGAGTTTTTAATTAAATTCATTCCTTAGCTCTATAACAATTCATATCCCTAATTAATTTTTTCATTGAATTAGTGAAAAAATAGTAACGAAATAAATTCATTAGGGCTATGAACAAACATTTTTTCAGTGTTCTATCATCCTTTTGGATAATATTTATCATCTCAGCCGGTTGCCGGGTTGTATATACATATATAAAATTTTAATTTTCTTAATTAAAATAAAAAAAGAAAATATTCACCCAAGGCTTGAACTTGAGCCTGTTGGGAATTACCTAAAATAGTTCTTCATTCAAATATTTTCACAAAGCCCAAATTTAAAATATATTCCAGATACTCTGCAGCTGTACCTTTGACAAGGTTTACACATTTTTTTATAACAAGGAAACAAATTCACCCCTATCATGAATAATTTTTCCCATTTCCCAAAATTGCGATCATGAATAACTTTTCCCATAAAATATGTTCCCATTCGAAATTTCTCTTTATTGTGCATGGATTTTTCAAAGACATTTTTCCCATTTTGTATGTTAATTTGTTCATTTTATTTTCTTTGGTGAACTAGAAAAAATGCATGATAGCAAACTGCCCTATTTGGGAAATGAAAATTTTATGGGAATAAAAATTTCACATTTTATGCATGATAGGGGTGATTGTCTCTCCAGCATTTCCAAGCAATTTTGCATGCCACCGTCTCCCAGAAACATTTGTTAAAGGCACTGCTATTTTCATTTGCGCCACTGTCATGGCATGTCGCTTATATTTGTGTAAATGAAAAAAGGTGTTTATTTTTATTCAAACAAATTTAGCCAGAGATACGTTACATAAAAATAAAAAATAAATGAAATTATTTTAAATTGGTACAATCGACAATGATTGTTGGTATGTAAACAAATCCCAACGCTTGGTTTTCATGATTAATAGTTTCAATTAATAAAACAATGGTAATATCTATAAGTTAACCGAAAATAATTATGTATTACAATTTCAAGCTTCCAAAATTTAACAAACACATCAGTAACAAGATCACTCATACAGGTCAACAACATATGATCAACATCACACATACATGCATACATACTATGTAAATACAGATCGTGCATTGATAAATGAGGCGCCTCATTGCCAGTGATACCAAGTCAGCGCCACTCAACTCATTTATAAAAATAACAAATCTTAATTTTATGATAATGATCGCTAATAAACTGAAACTGATCATTATGTTCAAATAAATGATCGTTATGATGAAACCAACAGGGAGGAGGCATTTTCCCAAACAGCACACATTTTTAACAACAACAACAACAACAACAACATTAGTTAAAGCCTACAAATCGGATTTTTATATCTGTCAATTGTTGCAGTAACAAATTCAAGGGAGCCTGGGTCTCGTCTACACCCAAGCTGTTTAACATTTTTTAGTGAAAATTGCTCATGTTTTACGAGTTTTTAAGCACCTGTGGTGCTGGCTTTTTTCGTGTGTTTTTTTCGTTATTTTATAATAAGCTGGCTGTTCATTAAGTATGCTATCACTCTACTTTAAACATATTTTTTATGTCTTTTATGCTTAAAAAATTCTAGTTTCACCAGTTTCCTTTTAAAGCCCACATATTTGAATATTTCGCAAAGGTTTTAAAGTCGACTGTTGAATTGCACGTAAAAAGTGGCATCCAAGATAAAACAGCGCTTTTTTGGTATTTCTGTTATTTAGATTATTTGTAGCTTCATAATATAAGTCATAAAAATTATGTTGTTTGTACGTTGGATCAATGAACGAACTTCGATATTTAATGAATCGTTTCATTTACTTAATGATTTTTTGTCATTAAACCAATAAAAGCTTAATGACTAAATTTCATATATTTAATGAAACCATCATTAATATAAATTTAATGAATCAATGTTCATGGATTCAGTGAACCCCAACTTTTCTGGAAAAATAATGAATTTTTAGTTTAAATTAAATTAGTGTCGGAATCTATTGGATTTATGAACCAAATTCTTGCAGTGCACTTGCAGTCGATCGAAAGTGGAATACAAATTTTGGATTGTATTCCTTGTTTAGACCGTGTACCAAAAGGTGCAAAATAAATCAGCGCCTCAAGCTTTTCTTTTTTCTCTACCTAAACCACCCTTTTCCGTACAAAGCGAGTGGTACAGACGCCAATAAGACACTTATAGCCTTTTTACACTGACGCACATCTTACACCTTTCATCAATTTGCAAAGATGTTACATCTTCCCCATAAGAATTATACAGGGCGAAAATTCTACATCTTTCTACATCAGTAGAAGATGATCCTTTCTCATTTTGTTCCATCTTACATCTTTCGATTTTTCTTAATGCCATCACCAAAATAATTGCAGAAAATCGATTGCTTTTGTACCATCACTAGCAAAATGACATTTCAGAAAACAAATTTAACATAAAAAAATGAGCGGAACGTGTATTTTCTTATAATTTTTAATTAATTACATACATACATATAAATAAATTCATTTTAATTGCAGTGCAAAAGAAAGCCCATCGTATGGTCAATCAATATGGAGAACATGTTGCTTGACCTCTGGAAATAAAAATGTCCAAAATGGTCCATTTTAAATGGACTTGGACATTTTAAATTTTTTTTTATTTTTCACAGAAATTTTGCGTCTTCTTTTTTTGACAAATAAATGAAAGATGAAAGATGTTGTCAATGTAAACGACTGTATCACATTTTCAACATCTTCCATGCGTTTCACGTAGATGTCAGCCGGTGTAAAAAGGCTATTAACGTGGTAAAGTAGATTTGATGGTAGAAGCCTTTACAATTATATTGATAGTCTTTCTATCAGTACTATAATAAACCTTATTCTAGTAGACATACGAATCTTGCTTCCGAAACTTAAACGTTTCCTTTCCTACTCCCTTCTCCCTTTTCTATTGCCGTTTTCCCCAGCCCCAGCTATTTGGGAGCAATAACTTTGCTCATCTCTTTATTTGTTACCTGCTTCCGGTGCATTCCGGTCCATTGCCCGCACAGGCGTAGGTCTAACCACTGACTTAAAATCCATAAAATTAAAGGCAGGTGAAATGATCATTTCCTCTTCATTATCCAGATTAGAATTTCCTTTACACAGTGTTGTGGAAGGAGATGTTGTAGTTACAAAACAATTTGGCAGCGAACAGCAGGCATACGAGGAATTTAATTCGCCATAACATTTTTCGCTTAAACGCTCATCACTGACTTCATCAGTGGTCAGCTTTTGACTGATCTTGGAAGATTTATCACTCAATATACGATCGACACTAAAACTTAATTGAAGCCTGGTGGCACTTTGAAATTCATTTGATTTCATTTCTACATCTTCAGATAAAATTTTATTTTTACTATTCTCATTTAATTGATCAGCAAGAATTTTCTCATTCTCCATTGACGACGATTGCGTTGGCGCGTTATCACAGTTGATTTTATCTAAACTTAAATTTTTTGGCATTTCATGCTGGTGATTTTGTGACACTTTAGTGTCATCATCAAGCACAATCATATTCTGTTGGGACTTGGATATCATTTTATTATAATTTTTCTTTTAACAAATTTTATTTATTTTTTTCTATTTCTGTACATACATTTATGACTGATTTTTTTTTTTTTTTAATTAAAATATAATATATTTTCTTTCCACACCGTTTTGCCGCCGCCACAAACTAATCAATTAACTATTAAACGATTTGTGTTGATATGATAGTAAAACATTAAGTATCCGCTTCATTTGAAAAACAAAAATCAATTCGATCGCAACGAGTTGAGAGGCATCCCACATTAAACTGAAAATGCCTTCACCAATCGATCGATTTGTGTGTAAACAAATTAATACATACCGTGCAACTGGTATCTCTGGTTTATCGCACAGCCAAGAGGAATACATAAATATTTCTCTACAGTGGTTTACACGAACATGAATGAGATCAAAATTGAGATTTATACGAATAATTTACAAAAAGAATGTGTGATTTGAAATAAAAAGTTAACAATTTTAGCACAAAACATCTTTCTCAGTTTTGAGGAAGTAAAAAATTGACGCTGGAAGCCCGATCAAATTATTAACTATTTTATTTGATATTCACAGTCTTTCCAGCCAGTCCTCTAATACAACAATTGGTTGTAGAACAGGATGAATTAATTTACAAACACATTCTAATTACAACACATAATAATTCTTTCACTCCACTGTCAGTTACAAAATATTAAAATTTTTATTAGTATTAAAATCTCTACTTGTACGTTTCATACACACGTTTCAGCGCCTGTCCATAAACGCCAAACAGATTGTGGTGCCTCGTTTTCCATACATATTTGTTTTGTTCGTTAACCCAGCAAACACTTTGTTTATTCAAATGTTCTGCATTCACACGTACAGATAGAAAAATACACAATATTTGGTTTTATATGATATTATTAATTTCTTGAGCCAAAGGTTCTTTATTATGAATATTTTGTTATATTTATTTGCATATTTTTGCTAATATTTGAAAAAAAAAATTGTTTTTCATTATTATTGTCCTGAAAAAAACTATTCGAAGGAGAGTTAAATGTTAGCAAAAATATACCAAGATTTCTGCCTATTCCTCAATGTCGAAGTCGTGCAGGTGTTCGCGTTCTAAGCGAAAGAAAATTATTTTGGATTTCTCTATGAGGTTCTTCTATTCGAACGACAACTCCGATTCTTAGGTTGATTGGAGGGGTATGTTTGCCCTTGTCCTGTGACACTCACTTAAGCTTAAGTTTCCTTAGTCCCTCAATTTGCTCCAGCATATGCCCCGTAATTCGGTTATGCCTGGTAAGGTGTCTCTTCCGAGATATCGACACTGTATTTGTAAACAGTTGGGTCACTGGCATAAATAGTGCTCAGGACCAATAGCTGAAATATATTAGCGATTGCACAAACTTTATTCTTTCGAAAAAAAATCACCCTATTGGAAGTTGCTCTTATTTTTGCAAATGGCTGTCAATGTCAAATCAATTTTTAAATTTGTGAACTAGCTATAGCTATAGAATACAGGTGAATGAAAGCCATGGAGCGATTCACTCCGCAAGATTGTAGAATAATCGTGTCTATGACGAAGTGGACGATTTTTCGACCAACATCAAAATGAGCGATGAGGCTCATTTCCATCTCAGCGGGTACGCGAACAAGCCAAACTATCACTTCTAGGGCACCAAAAATCCACAAGTGATGCACGAGGAGCTCAAAGTGAATACATGGTGCGCTGTTCACACTGGAGGAGTTAGCAGGCCATTTTTTTTTTCGAGTACAACGCTGGTCAAACGACAATGTGTTATAAGGCAATGTTAACCGAGGTTTCTCTGCCGCAATCGAACGAATTAGATTTGGAGGACATGGGGTTCCAACAAGATGGCGCAATGGCACAGACTGCGCTAGCCACAGCTGATATTCGGATGATTTCTTTTCCCTCTTCTGTTATATGCTAATTACCATATGTTTCTTAAAGAAATATTTTCTAATTTATACAAAATAAGTTTCTAGACCAAAACAAAATTATAGAAATTAAGATATATTGATTGTTAACAAAATTATTCTTTAGATTTTTGAAAACCCCATATGACAACACTGGTCACGATATCAATCTGACATTCAGAATGCTATATAAAATCATCACGTCCCCTAGTTTCAAGTGCTGTCAAAGATTTGTTTACAAACTGCATAAATGTACAACTCAACCATACAAAGGCTAACAAATAGGAGGCAAGATTTAGAGTAATTCTGCCTACAAAACACATGAACAGCCTTATTATGAATTTCGAGTGACCATCACTCGTAATGGAAAATCCCCGTCACGAAACGTATTATGAATTCCGATGGATTCGAAGTTAGTGTTGCCATCCTCTTGACCTAAGTTCGAATTAGCGCAACCAACTTTTTAAATGAAAAGCAGATGTGTTTTGTTTACATTCTAAAGGTGGGATCACACGATTGCCGCAATGGCCCAATTTTTGTTAAATTTTTTATGCCGCCTAAGCCAATAAATGTGTTAACTAAAGCGAATGTTGTTCCTATTTGTCTGAACACTTTATATACAACTATTCACCAATAAAAATTTTAAAAATGCACCAATATTTATTGTGTTCTCATGTGGCAACCAAAGAAGACAATACGCGTCAATAATATTCATATTGTATACATTTATTTAGTTACAAAATTGTTTAAACGCATCTTTCAAACAAAATTTTTGTTTTTCAGCAAGTAAAATTTAATTGATCTTACTATTATAATTGTAAAATTCTTGCAGTTTCAAAGAGTGCATTGCTTTATTTTCTCTAAACAAAGTTTGTCATCAGCTACAACAGCTGTTTCTCAGAGTTGTCATACAATATAACAACCGTGTGACTATAATGCGACAATTATTGCTACTAAATTGTTTTGCGCCAATTTGCGACAATAAAATGTGACAATAATGTGATTGCAGAGAATTAAGTTGGGACAATTTTTTAATTGTGCTCCAATTCAGCCCAATAAAAGTTGTGTAAAATTGGTGCATTGCGGCAATCGTGTGATCCTATCTTAAGAATTGTGAAAAATATTTAAAAAAAAAAATAAAAAGGAAATACAATGAATTTGCAGCCAGCCGTTTCAGTGACGGAAGAGGAATCTTAAAACAAAAGCTGTCAGCGAATAGAGCTGAGGTTTGGTCAGAATTCCCTTGATTTGGCGTAAGTTGTTAAAACAAATCACAAATTATGAAATTATGTACATATGTATGTGTTTTCCAATTTTTCGTTTAGTTTTATTAAAAACTTCCGGCTGAACAAATCTGCACAATGCGATTTCTAATTGAATCTGCCTGGTGTTGGAAAAGATGTGGATGCTGCAAAGGCATCACTTTTGCACCACTTTTTATACACACATTTAATTCTATACATAAAAGGCGGCTTTTTGTTTGTGTGTTTATATGCTTAATTATTTTTCAAGCAATCTATCAGATGTTGCAAATGGTGTATAAGAAGCGTTTTTTTCAACACATAAAATCAGCAGTAAGTTTGTGTTACTTTTTTGTTTCAAATCATGGCAAAATCAATAATTATTTTAAAATATACCCATTAATTATTCAAGAAATATAATTTTATAACTACTTAAAAATTGTTTTCATTCAATTTAAGAAGAAGTTTTCAGTTTGTTCTTATTTTTTTTTTTAAATATTTTTGTATTCTACCGACAGTAAGAAGAGTTCGTATACATTTTTGATAACAAAAAAATCTAAAAGTACGTTTCATTCGGAATACATAATAGCAATCTCCCGTATTTCGAAAATTTCGAGAGAATTTCGTAGCTATGTCGGAATTCATGATATCATTTTTACGACGCAATTCCGTCGGAGCCTCCGACGGAATTCATAATAAGCTTGGAAGTGTTTGTGGGTGCTGTGTTTAGACGCCATGTAAATTTTCGCATTTCTTGAAACGCCTTTACATTTGTTGGCTGTGTTATACCACATGTTCTTGCCAGTGCCATAATCATAAATATCGTGTTGTTTTTTTTTTTATTATTGCACCCTCTAATCAAGTTAACAAAAAACGAACCAATTTCGTAGACAAACACCGCATTTCGATCGCTTTGTTTGTTTGCGTGTATGCTGGTTTTAATGATCTTCAATCGCCAATGAAAAATAAATATTCAATTTAAAGGCGGAGTTAAGTTACTTACTTGTTTGTTGTTTGTTTCCTCACTTGCAGGCATCAACAAACAACAGCAGACACCATATTGTTGCTTTAATATTAAATAAATATGCAGCTATGACTTTTTTATTGTAAAATAAATAAATAAAGCCATAAAAATCTCTTACATTTGTACGTATGTATCAATCACGGCTGGCTTTAATGTGTGAAAATGCACAAAGCAAAAAATGGCCTCCATTATGTTATGAGAGTGTGTGCATGAATACATATGTGTGTGTGTGTGTGTACGTGTGTGCCATAATGTACATTTAGTCTACTTGCATGCACTTAAAATTCTCTTAATTGATTGCTATTTTAATTAGCAAACATTTTTCTGTTCAATTGTTTTATATACAAATAAAATTTGATTACAGTGTGAAAGATAATTGAGAAAATTTTATTATTTGTTAGTGAAAAACTGGAATGCACAGCTCAAGTCCCTTTTAGACGTCATGTATTGTGCAATGTAGTTGACAAATTTTCCACTGAGAAATTCATACCTGGATTGTAAACTTAAAAAAAGAAAACTATATCTGGTAAGCCAAAGCAAATATGTACATACATAAATAAGTACAAAATGAAAAAGCAAACATTTTGAAAGTGTGTAAGTAGTTTTAGGGGTGTTTTAAAATTTAAAAGTATTTTTTTTATACACATTTAATAAATACTTTGAGTAATAAATACTGGTATTCCTCTGGCAAACTCAGGATTTTCTGCCATCCAGCGAACAAGGAAACTGTTTAGCAAAACTACATGCACACTTATGATAATTGTTTAATGGTTTTACTAAATAAAATACAAATTAAAAATATGTAGATTTTCTAATTTTATTTATCAGTTTTTTAACAACTAAATATAAAATGCTTTAATTAATTTCTATTATTTAAACTTTTTCTTATATAATTATTTCTGTATTAAGTTTATCAGGCTCAAGTTCTTTCTACATATGTTATTCTTGTGATTGATATTAATTAAATTAGACAAAGAAAACATGAAAGACATTTAGCAGGGTGAACAACTAGTTGTTTCGAAGCCGCCACACTTTCTCGTCAGCACCCGTCCTTTATACTCCTTTATACCATTTTTAGACTCCAAAATTGATGTAGGTTTGCGCTCTCAAAGTATATGGTGAACACAAGCGTACATGCATGGGAGTATTCAGGTCTCAAATTGGCATTACAAGGTGCTTATTTATGTACATACGTATGTGATAATGTGTATTCATGTATGAAAAAATTTCTAGATATTGTGCCAAGGTATCTCGATGCCATGTAGACTTACAAGCTTAGCTGACTACTGCTTTTAACCTGAAGAACTGTCAAAGAACACACGTATATTTTGCGAAATTTCGTGAAATCGAACACACGGTCAATAAATTCAAATAAGGAAAAAAACTTATTTCAAACTCAATGCCTTTTCGGGCAAATTCAATTTATTTTTTTAAATTAATTTTTGCACTTGCAAACCCAAATGCTTGTTATGTGAATGACTGGTTTAACAAGATAGAGAAAGAATTTTTAAGCTGAGCGCATTATAAATGAATTTACAAAAGCTTTAAGCCCCGTTATAACTGAGTTATGTATCAATAACAAATAATTAAATCTTACAATTTACCATATTAAAATTTACTGAAAAAATGAGCATGATTTTGTGATGGCAAATAACATATTTTGTACAATAGTTGTGTTCAAAAATATAGTTGAGTAATATTAATTAATAAGTTTGCAAAATACAACAATAATACCGTATTCATACATGCAGCAATATTCAAATTATGACAATTAAGGCCATTATTGAGACTAAATTTTCATATAAAAATTACAATTAGCTTATTGGCAATTAAGAGATAATTGTTTCAATAATGAGTAAAATTTATAATGCAACACTGTTAAATTTGTATTAACAGTACTAAATGAATAAGCTTTCACAACAACAGTACATATTGAACACTCCTTGTTAAAATTTGACTAATCAAACATCAACAAAATAAATAAATAAAAAACAAATTATTTTTTCCATTTTTTATGATAAAGGGTGTTTTTTTTTCGATGTATAGAACTTTAAGTTGCAATAAAACACCGATGGATTATTCGATTGACATGAATTTCATATATCCGAAAGATAATCTTGTGGCATTACATTTTAAATATGTTTTCTGGCATATGACCGCCACGGCTGGCGCGGATGTAGTCCAATCTGGACGTCCAATTTTCGATGACTTTTTCCAATATTTGTGGTCGTATATCGGCGATAACACGGCGAATGTTGTCTTCCAAATGGTCAAGCGTTTGTGGCACGTTGCGCAGTCTTGTTGAAACCACATCTCCTGGACATCATGGTTCAGGAATGAAAAAGTTTGTAATCATGGCTCTATACCGATCACCATTGACTGTAACCTGCTGGGCATCATCGTTTTTGAAGAAGTACGGACCAATGATTCCACCAGCCCATAAAGCGCACCAAACAGTCAGTTTTTCTCTATGTAACGGTGTTTCGACATGTATTTGAGGATTAGCTTCACTCCAAATGCGGCAGTTTTGTTTGTTGACGTAGCCGCCATTCAACCAGAAGTACGCTTAATCGCTAAACAAAATTGTGCGCGATACGTATTCCGCACAGAACCCTTATTTTTGAAACAAAATTGCACTATTTGCAAGTTGTTACAGTTCAGGCGTGAGTCTACTCATGATGTATTGCCAAACCAAACTGAGAATAAATCACTTGACAGCTGTTAAATCGGTCGCCATCTTGAACAGTAATGCCAACTTAAAGTTCTATACATCGTAAAAAAACACCCTTTACAAAATAACCAAATGTAAACAATAACTTGTTCACCTGTCAAATGCTAATTGTCGTAACAATATTAAGTATGTATGAACACCAAAAAGATATTGTCAATTAACTGAATATTGTTTCAATTAAAAAGGCATATGTGAACATAGTATAAGCTAATATATTCTATATAGTTTTTATGTTGAGTTATGCTGTATCTGAACAGACTTCTACCCACAAAATACATGAAGTGTTTGTTGGTGTTGTATTTGTTGTTGGGCTTGACTTTGATTTTACTTTCTCAAAATTGAGAAAGATTTTTTTGTAATAAAACTGGAATAATTAATATTTTTAAAGAAGACAAGAAAATTAAAGTTGAAGACTTACTGGATGGGGTATATACCGTGGTTGTTTCGCTACCACCATGTCGCTCATCCCCACCCAAATTGCTTCGAATCCATCCAGGCCATGACTAATTATATACGGCTCATAGCCATCCTACACAAAGACCAGGGTCCTGGTCTCGAAGTAGACTTCATTTTATGTAGGAAACCTGCTTGTAATAGATTTGGTGAGATTTTAAATGAAGTATTAGAAAGATTTTCAATTCCAAAGACATCTCTCCTTTCTCTAATACGTTAAAAATAATTTAATAAATATATGAGTTATTTTACAATTTATGGCCGTATTTCAAGTTAGCAAGAAGGAAGTATAAGAAATTGTATACTTTCATAAATATTTATGGAGATTTTTTATTTTATTTGTTCATATTTTTTTTCTTGTTTGTTTATAATCTCTGTTGATCAATTTAAATGTGAAGTAAAATATTCATGTCTTTTTAGATTTACAAAACGCTACAAACTCTACAACGTTTATTGATCAGATCACGTGTTGATATTTATTAATTGTCTGAACTGAACAAAAATGAAAAGAAAAAACGTATTCGACGAAGTCCTGCTGTTTGCAGTATGAAAGTAAATATGTGTGGTCGTTGTGATCAGAACATAATTGTTGTCAGCTTCACGAATGCAAACACATTCTTTGCACTGAGAAAAAAACGAAACATCAAATCGAAAGCTGCATTTAAGAAAGTGAGTACACATACCTTTTTTCAAATACAATCTCTGCCTTTTTGCCTATGGGCACATGTTACCAGTTTTTCTTTCACTGCATTCACGTATGCAGCGTGTTAAACTTTAAGGCCTCTCTGACCAGGTTTGTAGTCTCTTGTGTCACTGCTTTGCTTTTTATTTCCTTTCATAACTTGTTATCATGCTCATTCTCATAAATTATTTCATATTTTAATGCTTGTAGTTCTCAAACTTTATCCCAAGATCTTTTGCACTAAAACACATAAACATTTTACAACATGAAAATTGTGGGTTCAATACCAGAATGAATAAGCATGTGTGTTTGAGATGCGTGTTGCGAGTTGGTATTTAATTTTATTTTTATAAACTTTGGACACAGTTACTGCTTGCATTAATTTTATAATTACAATGTATGGAAAACAAAAACAACTCTTTGCTTTTCTTTGTCAGCGAATTTCGTAGTAGAATATTGACATTCAAAATTATAACCTATAAATACCATCACCATCACCAAACGTTTAGTCTGGCAACTCGCTTTCAAGTAGCATACATTTCATATCGTTTACACCATATCATAACTGTCTAGAGAATACTGAGATGAAAGGCAACCAAAACGATATAACGAGGCGCTGGCTCTGATGTATTTAAAATACAAAATACGTGTAATGCTAGGAACACAACTGGCACGACCGACGAATTTTCCGTCGCGAATATTCGTCATCAAAAATTAAACACATTGGTGTGAAATATGAAAATGCACAGAGTCACAGCGTCGTTTGAAATTCATTGTAGGCGGTCAACTTGTAATAGATTTATTTCTATTTCTTATGCCGGCAAACGACGAACAAATCAGTACCATGTGGCCATTTTGGTTTTAGTTTTCAACTGTTTTAGTAAAAACAGTTAATTTTTACTTTAATAGTTTTTATTTTAAGTGCTCAGCTTTGACTTTTGGCATTTAAAATGAAGTAAAAAGATTATAAAATATGTTTGTAGTGTTTAATTTTTTATTATTGGAAAAGCAAAATTTTTTATCAACCAATTTTTTTTTAATATGGTCACCCCATCAGCTGTTCAACTATAATAAGATAAAATTAATAAAACTATTTTTTAACACCCATATTCATAAAAACTATTAAAGGTTTATTACACATTTATTTGACAATTATTCCGTAGAAATACGTCAAATAAGAACTTAATAAATTTACAATAATTATTTTGAATATGGCCTTGTTAAAGCTTTAGGTCTTGTATTTTTCTTTGCTAATTTTTTGATATTTCGCTAACAATTTGTTAGCATCGTCAGGAATCTTTAATTGTTTTTCTGACCATGCTAACAAATCGTTAGTGAAATACCGAAAAATTAATAAAGAAAATTAAAACACCTAAAGCTTTAAGAAATAGTTTTATTAATTTTAACAATAAAGGTCAAATATTATCGATAAAATGATATATAACAAGATAAAATTAAAAATCTGAGAAAATGGATACAAGTGAAATTATAATTGAAAATGTTAAACTTGAAGGCTTTTACCATAATGAACATGATGTTCATTATTTTAATTATTTGTACAAAATTTGAAATTCTTTGATTCATTTAAATTTTTTATGTTTGAACAAACAATAAACAATTTTATCAATTATAACAGATGTTTTTGTTTTTCGTCGTTGTTTTGCTTCATACGACGAATTTTAACCGGCTTATTCGTCGCGTTGGGCGAAATTCGCCGCTCGTTCTAGTTGTGTTCCTATCATAAGTTGTGTATTTGAACTACAAAATACAAATATGTATCTAAAATATAAAATACTGCATTCTACAAGCGAGTATTTGAAATACAAAATACAGTGTAACAAAAATATGTATTTAAAATATAAAATACTTTTAATCAAAAAAAAGTTTTTATTCCCTCTCGTAAACATCAGATTTTCAAACGAGGTGGTATCAGACAAACAACATATTGACGGCGATTGAATAAATCCAGCTAAAGGCGAAATTTTAATGATTTTTTTTTTTCATTAGAAAACGATATTTTATTGAAAGTGAAATAATGGAATTAAGAAATAAGTGACAATAAAAAGTTTGATAAAAGGTAAAATGTCTAACCAAGTCAACATCTGATTGTAATTTTTTTTCTCTTCTTATTTTACATCAAAATGTCAAATGCTGTTGTTCCTTGTATTTTGCTTTTTTCATTGTTTAACTTTCTTGCATTCAGTTGCGCTTACTTTACACAAGGTACTTAGCGTTTTTTAATTAAATTTTTGCATTTTTTGGAAATGAAGCAGCAGCAAAATTTTGTGCTTTTAGTTGATGTATGAATTGAATAATTTTTAGCGCATAAATCCAATCTTAAATTGGAAATGTATTTGCAAAAATGTATTTTGAAAGCACAAGTATTAAAAATACAAAATACTAAATAGATTCATGGGATTTGTATTTAAAATGAAAAAACAAAATACGTATTTATATTTTAAATAGGTATTTCAAATACATGTATTTCAAATACTGCCCAGCCCTGGATATAGCAGTGGTAACACTTTTTCATTTTGCCATTTTACCAACTACTTGCATCACTGGCAATCAAAATCTCTTTCAAATGAGCCCACATTCTGCAGAAGTGTGAGTGTATTGGTAAAAAAAAATCAATGTTTTATGTTACTTGCACTTGCGTGTGTAAACGGTGTGCTAAAATTGATCACATCGCAATGAGATTTAAAAAAATTTTTTTTACATGAAAACTATTTTCTAATGGCCAAACTTTTTTGGGAAAAAATTTAGCCTTATTGTTACACTTTTTCTTGGCAAGTTAAAAGGTTTGTTTGTGAAGTTGTAAATATTTGTAGAAAAGAAAAGTTTGAACTAAAGTAAGAGCATGAGCATTATCAAATTGTGGCAGGATTAATGGCTTTGAAATTTTTCTTCTTTTTTCTGATTGTGATTTTATTGCTTGAGTGATTAATTTTTGGCAAAAACTTAAGTAACAAAAAAAATTTTTTTTTTCTAAAAGAAAAGATGCTTAAAAGATTGTAGCACTCTTTTTTTGCAGATTATTTGCTTGCATTTAATAAAAAACTGTTTTAGAAAAAATAATACTGTGCTACAAAGAAAATAATTTTGTATAATCGCAAAATTTTTCGAGGCGCTATGACCGGCCTATTTTTTAGAATTAAAATTATCATTTTCTGTCTTTTCGTTGATGCTAATAAAATCATCAGTATATTCGAAAAATCTTAAAAGAATAATTGAAACTCAGCTACTTATTCCAAAATTCTAACACTTTTACTTTTCTATTAACTCAAGTCCAAAAATAGACCTTTCAAATGTTTTCTATCCATTTCAGCTGTCTATATGCCGCCGACATTTCGTTGATGCTAATCAACTCATCAGTAGACTCGAAAAATTGTTAAAATAATGTTTAAGAATTTTTCGAGTCTACTGATGAGTTGATTAGCACCAACGAAATGTCTAGCGCTTATTACTTTGCTACTACAATCATAAAAATCAAATAACCTTTGGTTTATTACTTTTTTTAATTCTGAGAATCATAAAGAAGTCATCAATGTTTTTTCCAACGAATTTTGTGCATATCTGGAGCAAATTTTTGAAATTCATACCTTTACTTAATTGTGAAAAAACGCGAAACGCGTCCATCGATTCTTATGATTTATATCTATATTTTGTTCACAGGTTATGCGACTTTACGTGAAAGTAATAGGACTTCACACTTTTTTACCGTTTTGGATTTTATATGAATTAAAAATTTAAAAAATCCAATTTTTTAGGCAAAAACTATTTTTTTTCTTCATACATTTATTTATAACTGCGAAACTTTTACTTCTGTAGCGAAACGTTGTATGAACAGATTAAGGAAATTGAAGTTCTTAATTTTTTAAAATTTATTTCAGCTTATTCGGACTAATGGTTCTCGCGTTATGACAAACAAAAGAGCCTAAAACGTGACAAACTCACTGACACGATACTTACTAACTTCAAATTAATTTTTAAATTATTATTTGAGGTACCAAGACCAAACGAATGATGCAGAAGTTCTTCTTTTCAGGGCTATTTTCATAAACAATTATCAGAATTGAGTCCCGAAATCATGTGTTGTACAGTGTAATATAAAGAAAGTTTTGAAGAAGCTACTGCAGACATGTTTTCATAACTTATTAGATTTTGCAAAATCACACTTACCGCCTGTTCCTCAATGACGAAGTGGTGCGATTGCTCGCATTCTAAGCGAAAGGAAATTGTTTTGGGTTCCTCTATAATGTTCTTTTATGCGAACGATGACTCAATCGACAAGTCGTAAAGACGTAAGTGTTTTCATACATAATCCGATTCCTCTATCTCGAACATATCGTCAGTACTGCAAACACAAACGTCAAAATCAATCACTTGCTGTTTTGCTATCGATTGGGTGTATTTATAAAGAGAATTTTATAATTATTTCTGTATAAAGTTTATCAGGCCCCTGAGTTCAAAGACGGGTGCTGACGAGAAAGTGTGGCGGCTTCGAAACAACTAGTTGTCCACCCTGCTAAATATCTTTGATGTTTTCTTTGTCTAATTTAGTTAATATCAATCACAAAGATAATATAGAAAAAACTTGAGCCTGATAAACTTAATACAGAAATAATTATATAAGAAAAAGTTCAAATAATAGAAATTAATTAACTTTAATGTAAACATAATTTTAGTCTCACAACATTTTCAATTCCTTAATGCAACCATCTGCTTGTGTTGGTTAAACTGTAACATGAAGCATGTGAAATCTAGATGTGACCTAATAACTCGTTCCGTTAACACTTTTTTTTTTTTATAGAAGAATGCTTATAAAATTGTATCCTAAATTGTCTTTGTCACATAAAATACCAAAACGTTTTGCATTAATTTTTTTTATGAATTGGCTGGTTGCTACAAGCAGCATCACTGAGCAGCAACAACGGCAACTGCCGCAACTATCACTGTGTATCCCAAAAAGAGAGGTGAGGAACCTCGCCATACATGTTAAGCCACCAACAGGCAGACCAATAATAATGACAACGTTGACACGAAACACAAGATTATGATTAATCGCCAAATAATCAGCTTAATACAATTGCCAGACCACAACAAAATGGCAGAAGCAGTGGAGAAGGAGGAAACAACAACAAATGTATGTGCATGTTTGTATTAAAAAAATAACACAAAATACCCAGATGTGTTTAGTGAAAGAAAGATTTTTTATTTCATTCTTTTCTCAGATAAGTATAAGGACGAATGCTAGGAACACAACTGGGACGAACGACGAATTTTTCGCTGCGAAAATTAAACACATTGATGTGAAATATGAAAGTGCACACAGTCACAGCGTCGTTTGAAATTCGTTGTAGGCGGCGAACTTGTAATAGATTTATTTCTATTTCTTACGCCGGCAAACGACGAACAAATCAGTACCATGTGACCATTTTGCTTTTAGTTTTCAACTGTTTTAGTAAAAACAGTTCATTTCTACTTTAATAGTTTTTATTTTAAGTGCTCAGCTTTGACTTTTGGCATTTAAAATGAAGTAAAAAGATTATAAAATATGTTTGCAGTGTTTAATTTTTTATTATTGGAAAAGCAAAATTTTTTATCAACCAATTTTTTTTTAATATGGTCACCCCATCAGCTGTTCAACTAAAATAAGATAAAATTAAAAAACTGAGAAAATGGATACAAGTAAAATTATAATGTTAAGCTTCATGAATGTTTATATAATCTGGGATCAAAAGGATATAAAAATGTCCAGAAAAAGAGAAGGAAATATGGAAGAAAATTGGCTTTATGAAAATTCATTAATTTCCTTAACGCGGCTTGCAAATTAATAGAAATCGTCACGAAAGCGTGTGAGCTGTTTATATGTATTGGTGTATCTGTCGACAAACAATTGAGTAGGTAGGTGTCTCTGCTGCTGTCAGCGGAGACTCCTACCAATAAATATTAATTAGTTGTGAAAAGGGACACTATCAGTTGATAGATGTCGCTAAAATAAAGTATGGCACAACAAAAAACAGCAATATTGAAAAATTTTCTTCGTTTTGTAGCAGATTGACAAAAAAAAATACTGCATGTGTTAAAAGTAAAAAAAAATAAAACGTTCCAAAAATTTTAAAAAGCATATAAAATTTCAAAAATTTCAAAAACAACACAAAATAAAACATACAGATTTCACCTTGTATTGCATGATGAAGATGAAGAAAAAACGTAAGGAACTTCGTTGCTAACGGGGGTCCCCCGACCGCATTTCTTTTTTTTATTATCTTTGAACAAATAATAAACAACTTTGTTAATTATAACAGATGTTTTTGTTTTTCGTCGTTATTGTGCTTGTTGTGTTGGGCGAAATTCATCACTCGTCCCAGTTGTGTTCCTAGCATAAAGGAATTACATTTAAGTGAATTGATAGTTCGGTTCTCTCTTTCAATAATAATGAATTTTCATTATTAAATCTTTTTCTTTTTTTTACTATTATTTTGTGTTACGTTTATCGCGCTCAATATTATTCTATATTATTGTTATGACTGATATTAATTAGACTAGACAAACAAAACATGAAAATTCTTTTAGCTGGGGGACCACTAGCTGTTTCAAAGCAGCCAGCACCCGTCCTTGAACTCGGAAAGCTCATGAGTCTTAAGCATGATTTTATTCTTCATTTAGTTTAATAAATAGCGGCCACAACAATAATATAGCACGAATTTTAGCCCGCTAAAAGTAAAGCAAAATAATTAATATATTTTTGCCTGACAAGAAGTACTAGCAAAACAGCTGATGTCGTGTAGTGTTAGCAAACTTCTTTGGTGTTTACACGCCAAGTATGAAATTCTCTGTATAAAATTTAACAGTTATGCTGCGTAATACATAAATTGTAAAACAGGCTTAAGTATGTATTCCGTTTCACATTTCGTGCGAAAGGCTGTCACCACAAGTCGGCCAATTATAGGCCAATCGGTTTAATTAATGTGCCTTCTATTTTAGTGCATTATGACTGCTATCGATAATGATATCAAAATAATTTTTTTTTAATAAACTAAACATTCCGTTGCTTTTAGAAGTAAAACAAAAAGCTTTATATACAAACTGTTTTTATCTGCACGAGTATTTAATAAACTAAACACAGTTTTTATCAAATAAAAAAGCTGCTAAAATTAAGCAACACACTTGTGGGACTTTTTCACTGTTGCGCTTGTTATTTTATGTATAAAGTTGAAAGCATATGAAAAAGTTTTGTTAAGTCAAACGTAACAAATTCCCAAATGCATTGTACGAGTATTTGCCAAAAGCCATTGTGCATGAGTGTAACATAAGATTTTATGAACTTGTAAGAGAATAAAACTGGTAGTAAACCCAAACAAGTTCAAAATGTTTTAAAATTTAATTAAAATCTTATAAATTTATTTCAAATATGGAAAAACAAAGAAAATACAAAAATATCACAAGCAAAGGGGTTGCAAAATATGTACATACGTATGTATAACAAATGTGTAAACATGTCGGTATGTATACGTGTATGTAGGCAAACAAACCTTTAGCTAATTTTGACATCAGCTTAAGATGTATTTTAATGCAGTGCCAGTTGTTCAATCGTAAATAAGTGGTCGCATTAAATTACATCAAAAGTATGGTAACAACTTTTTATTTTCAAATTTTAAGGAAATCTTTCCATGCAACAGCTGTTTTTATGGAAGGAAAAAAATTATCTTTTTATGAAAACAATTAGGGTCTTATTCATAATAAATATTTTAGGTTTTTTCCTTAAAACATGTCAAATAAAAGCCTTATAAGCCTGAAATATTTTTTGTGAATAATCCTGGGAACACAACTGGGACGAACGACGAATTTCGCCCCACAGGACGAATACGCCCACAATAATATAGAATAAAATTGAGCGCAATAGACGTAGCACAAAATAATAATAAAAAAAAAAAATACTTAATAATGAAAATTAATTATTATTGCAAAAGAGAACAGAACTTTCAATTAACTATAATGTAATTCCTTTATGCTGGAAACACAACTGGGACGAACCACGAATTTCGCCCAACACGACGAATACGCCGGTTAAAATTCACTGTGTAAATTCGTTGTATGAAAAACAAACATTTCTGCTATAATTGATAAAGTTATTTATTGTTTGTTCAAAGATGAAAAAAAAAAACAGCTGATGGGGTGACCATATAAAAAAACATTGGTTGCTAAAAAATTTTGCATTACCAAAAACAAAAAATTAAACACTATAAACGTGTTGTACAATCTAATATGTTGGCTTTTTATTTTAAATGCCAAAAGTCAAAGCTTAGCACTTAAAATAAAAACTATTAAAGTAAAAATTAACACCGGTATTCATAAAAAATAAAACGTTGCTCAAATACATTTTAGAAAAAATTTTATATGAAAATTTTTTTATAAAATGTGTTTCAACAATGTTTTATTTTTTATGAATACCGGTGTAAATGTTTTTACTAAAACACTTGAAAACTAAAACGGAAATGGCCACCTGCTACTGATTTGTTCGTCGTTAGCCGGCATAAGAAATACAAATAAATCTATTTCAAGTTCGCCGCTTACAACGAATTTCAAACGACGCTGTGACTGTGTCAAGGCCAATCCATTACAGGTGCCCGCATCCCAATTCGCTTAAACATTTTTCCACGATTTTATCTTCTGAGTTGTCAAAGCTTCAATAGCAAGTGACAACAAAACGTATGACAGCTGGAGAGAAAATGTTGAAGCGAATTGAATTGTGACCACCTGTAGTTGATGCGCCTTGGACTCTGTGCATTTTCATATTTCACACCAATGTGTTTTATTTTTGACGGCGAATATTCGCGGCGAAAAATTCGTCATTCATCTTAGTTGTGTTCCTAGCATAAGGGGGTTAAGTTATTACCAGCAATGACAAACTTTCTTAAATAAATAAATAATTTAATGATTATATTAATAGTATTTTATGTCATGCTATTGGTTTTCACAATATTAACAAATAATTTTTTGAAGATGCTGCTTGAGGCAAAATCGCATACAAGCGTCTGTGTGTGTGCTTTGTTTACTTTTTAAGCACAGCAGCAACAAGAAGCATATGTTTAATCTATAAAACATAAATGAGCTTTAATTGGCCGGAATTATTCGTTTAAGTTGTAATCAAATAAGTGCTGAAAAAATCAATTTTGTGCTTAAATGACAATTAATGATAAATGCCACTTGATTATCAACTCAAAAATTGGCCATAAGTCATGTTATGTTGACTATAAAGTTAAAATTAATGCATAATCTTGAAATTTTAAAAATTTAACGTATCCTCTTGCAACTGTTGTCCTTCCTGAACTCACCAAGCCACTAATTTCAATTGAGTGCTTTTCCTAAAAGTGTTGCAAATGTAGCATTTGCTTGTGTTGCATGAACAGCATATGTTATAAACATAATTACGCTCATAATGAAATGAACACTTTCATTCATAAACTACAATTTGTTTGTAACGGCGCATTGAGCACTTGCAATGCAATGCGAATTGCTGATGTCAAACAAATGGCATTGCTTCCATCTCGCCAGTTGATGAAATGCTTTAAGGGAAGCTAGTCACTGCAGCTCTAGGCCAATTAGCCAGTTACCTGATATATATGAGGAAAAATAAAGAAGCTTAAATAACTATGCACAATAGGGTGGGTCGGTTTAGCAAATGATATGGTGGCATCGAATTTTCGTTAGATTTTTTTTTTTTTTTATTAGAAACAGAAGTTCGACTATTCCATATCGAAAACATCATTTTCGAGGCGTCCAATTTAAATATTTTTGGAATGAACTTCCTTAACGCGGCTTGCTGGTAGTGCAAACTAGTAGAAATCGCCACGAAAGCGTGTGAGCTGTTTATATGTATTGGTGTACAAACAATTGTGTATGATGGGTGGTGTATCCGCTGACAGCAGCGGAGACACCTACCGATAAATATTAATTAGTTGTGAAAACGGACACTATGAGCTGCTAGATGTCGCTAAAGTAAAGTATGTCACAACAAAAAACTGCAATATTAAAAAATTGGCCAACAGATTGACAAAAAAATACTGCATGTGTCGAAAGTAAAAAATAAAACGTTCCAAAAATTCGAAGAATCATAAAATTTAAAAATTTCAAAAACAACACAAAATAAACCACACAGATTTCACCTTGTATTACATTCAAAAATGAAAAAAAAAAAAAACGTAAGAAGCTTCCTTCCTAACGGGGGTCCCATAACCGCATTTCTTTTTTTTTTTGTATTTCATTTTCCGGGCCCATTTTGTTTGGGGCGGTTTGTTCGAAAAAAAAGCATAATGATTGGCAGGCAAATAAGCACAAAAAATATTTTAATCATTAATTTTTTAAAGTTATTTCTTTTTTTTTTTGGTTCACACAGGTCTCTGCATTCTGCAGCAACAGCTGGCTTTTAAAGTGCATGTTAATAAATTTAATATAAAAAAAAAATACTTGCGGTTTTCACGCTTCATATTAAAGTACTATTGTAGACCTTCAGGCCAATCATGAATGATAATTCCGTGAGAGTTTTTTCTCTTTTCCCATTCCTCTTATTATATTGATAAATTCCTTAGGAAACTTCTTTTAATCTTCCCTGTTTTAGCCCCATCGTAGGGGAAAAATAGTCGGCGGAGGCAAAAATATGTATTTTAAAAACATATATTTTTTGTTTTTGCCTATAAAAAATTTCGATATTGCCAACTTTTATTTTTTTGGTTCTCAGGTAATTTATGATTGGAGGAATTTTTCTCGAGGAACCTATTTTCCTTAGGAATAAAATTCCTGGAGAATATTCATGATTGGGTTGCTTGAAAATATTTTAAATATTATAAATCCTGATAAATTTAAAACTCGGCAAGAACAAATCTCATACATTTTTAATTCACCAAATTAAAACCTCTGCAATGCCAAAAATAGTAGTAGATTTACTAAATGTAGTAAGTGGATTTATTTACAAGTATGAAACAGCTGATAGATACGGCGCCGCATTGTTTTTTGCTTACATATAATAAAGTAAATTGTAAACATTTTTTAAATTTGCAATGGAAAATAATTTTTTCTGTAAAATATCTAAATAAAAGTCAGCTGTTTCAGCTGTTTTACAATACCAATCAAAAAGTAAATAGAATACGAAGTGTGAAAATCGCTACTATAAAAGATCATACATTTGACTCCTCAGGCCCAGAGTCCGTATTTGGGAGCCTCAAAATTTAAATTTTCCCCCCATAACACCAGCTTGCCCTTGCTGCCCGTAGAGGAGTCCAATATATAATCAATCAAACAGCAATCAGTTTCTATTCCAATATTTTTTTCCAGCACACCGATACCGCATCAGGGCTCTTTAGGGGTGCTCCCATATAAAACAAATTTGAATATCGAACGCCTGGAAAATGATTTTTTTATATGTCGTAGTGGAATTTGTTTCACATGCCAAAAACTATCGCAAAACTATGGCACTATATCGACAAATTTTTGTCCATACAAATCGACCCCTCCTAATTATCACTGTTCTGTCATTCTTAAGCTGCCGTTAATTTCTTTCGCTTCGACTCCCATAACCTTTTATTTGAAATGTTTTTTTCACTGTGTGTGTTTTTTTTTTTAAGTTTTATTAAGTAAAATTCTGCCTCTCAGTAAGATTTCATCTAGAAGATCATTTGCCTCACGCGGCTGACCGGCCACTAACTGTTAATCAATGATCATTATCATGAAAATTAGATTTGTTATTTTTATAAATGAGTTGAGTGGCGCTGACTTGTATGGCTGCCAATGAGGCGCCCTGTCAATGATCCTGAGCACTGCTGAATGTTTGACGTTAGTGTTCAGTTGGTGAATGAGCGATTTTGTTACTGATCGTTTGGTTTCGGGCAGCAGTCCAAAATCTGTTTTTATGGTCATCCATATCAATGGAAATAATTTAGGGCCGCACTAAAATAATTAGTTTGTTTAGTTCTTGTGTATTTATCATTGTTTTGTGTTGCAATAATATAAACAACTTGTTAATTGAAATAAATTTCCATGATTTTAGAAAATAAAATTGATTCGAGTTTGGTGTTAAATGTTGGTTTGTCGACAACGTCTTTTTTTTCTAGAGAAAACATTGCTAATTGAAGTAAACACAGAGTTGGTATGAGCAGTTGTTGTTTTTATTTTTCGGAAGTGAAATACATTTTTTAACAAAAATTAATGCATCAAAAAATATATTCAACGAAAGTTGACTGTTTTGAAGTGCTTGGTAGATGATCAAATAAGTCGTCAAGCATTTTACCTCCTGAAGAAAATAAAAAATAATGCTTCCATGTATCCGGATTTTAGAGTTCTGCTTAGCAGCTGTTTTACGTGAGAGTTCTTTTTAAATCAGTCCCTTTCATTGAACCACAGGGCTTTTTTTTTTTTTGGTACATTCAAAACCACAACCACTGCTATAAACATTGCCGCAAAAATTACAACGTGTAGACACTCAAGGAAAAGGAAAGAAAAGTAATTGACTTTTCCGAACTAAGACTTCAGGGTTAATTTGATTGTTAATTTTTTTTATTTTTGGTATTTGCTGTTGTAGAGCCTTCATAAGCACATGTGCTGGGTAAATTTCGAATCTCTATCTGTTATGACTCAAAAGTTACAACTAGTTTTCAAATTTTCTTGTGTGGGTACCCCCTTTAGTGCTTAAATATTTGTTGTTTTAGCGACAAGGTTACCACACTTTTCAGCTCTCTAGCTCTTACCGTTTGGAAGAATGGGGCCTGTTAGGGACGGACGGACAGCAAAGTCTCAGTAATTGGGTACCATTTTCGCTCTATGAGTACGGAACCCACAAAATCACAATTGCATCGCATAATACTACTACCATTTGGGGCGATTTTGCCAAAATCTACTTTTAAAGTAGATTTCATTTTAGGTGGAAATTCCAGGGACCGAAAATAACTGTTATTTTTGAATTTTTGATTAAAAAAGCAACCTCAAGGAAATGTTGGAGAATGAAACCAAGTATACCATTTTGAAAATCTTGGACCAAATTGTCAGAAAATGCGGTGCTTTTTAAAAATCTGATTTTTATTTTTTTCTTCAGGCAAAAATAAAAGTTGTTTTTTGATTTAAATTTTTTTGAGCAAAAATAAAAGTTATTTTTTAACTTTTATTTTTTCTAGCAAAAATAACAATTTTTGACTTTTATTATTTCGAGCGTGAATAAAAGTTATTTTTTCGAGGAGAAATCAAAGTTATTTTTTGACATTTATTTTTTTGAGGAGAAATAAAAGTTATTTTTGTGTTTCAACCCTTTTGACAAAGACATTTTGGAGACAATTATGATTGCAAACCCCATTCATTTTTGAGCATATGCCAATTATTTTCAATGAAAAATTATCTTTGTTTGAAAAAGTTTTTTTAATAAATATAATAAATTTATCACAAAATAACTTTTATTTGTGGTCAAAAAAATTAAAGTCAAAAAATAACTTTTAATTTTGCTCGAAAAAATACAAGTCAAAAATAACTGTTATTTTTTCTTTTTCGAAAAAATAAAAGTCAAAAAAATAACTTTTATTTCGGCTCGATAAAATAAAAAGTCAAAAAATAACTTTTATTTTCTGACTTTTACGATAAAAGTTATAACAGTTACACGGTCCCTGGGAAATTCTCATCAAAATCCACTAGATTTTGATTGATGCTCTACCAGAGATGGAGATGGCAATAACATCGTCTACAAAAACATACGGTAAACGCACAATTGCAGAATTCTCAGAATGTTGTATGTTTTGTACCTACCGAGCACTTTTTTGATGCCAAAAAAAAATTCGGCTTTAAAATCATAAAGATTTGTTTTTGACACCTCCAGCTTCATTAACTGAATTGTTTCTTTTTTTTCAAGTTGTGCGTTCCGAGGCCAAAGAAAATGTATTTACAAAAACATTTTCCTACTGAAACATTTTAATGAGCTGATATTGATGATGTTGCACGATAATTATTGTCTGGATAATGATCACTTTTACAATAATTTTCGAATGCAACCTGGATTTTTGGCTGCACAATATCGATTAAAGAAAATATTTATTCTATTTGGTATTAATGAGGTGTGAGAATTTTGGCTTAAACTTGTTATGATGTAATTGCGTTAGAAAACAATAAGCACATGTTAAACAAGGATATTCTTTTCAAATATATTGTTATAAAAATAGTAATAAAAAAGAAAAAAAAAATGTTTTCATTAGATAACTTTTTTTTCTGAAAACGATAATAGGCTTTTTACACTTACTCACATCATTTTGGCAATATGTTAACATCTTCCGATACAAATTCTATATGAAAAATCTCAACATCTTTACAAGCTGTTCATTTCTCATTTTGCTGTATTCAACATCTTTCGATTATTTTAGTGTCATCACTAAAAAGAAGTTAAAAAAAAAAATGATAAAAATTCATACCATCACTAGAAAATATACAAGTGTCAAAAATTTTTACAATGAAGCTGTAAACACATAGACGACAGCAGACAGCAAGCAGCAATATGTCAAAAATAAAATGCATGTGTTTAAATGAAAACGATTATTTTGACGGCAGCAGGGCAGCACGACTGCACAACAGCATTTGCTGCTGCTACCAACTTAGGCTATTTTCTATTTTGACGGGCAGCAAATAAGCAAATATAGTGTTGCCATTACATATATATATAAATTGGACAAATTAGAACAAAAACTTTTTTTTTAATATTAAACACAAAAGAACATTGCAAAAATACAATAAATAAATAAATAAATGTATATGTTTTTATAGTTTTTTCGTGATATTATTACATTTTTCATCAATATTTTCAATTTTATTCATTATGAAATAAGAAATACGGCATCCCTGAAATTAGCATTGCTAAAATACACAGCTGTTCATTTTCAATATCAAAACAATTTTTTTTCGTTTGAGCTAATTTTTTGTGATATTTTATTTAATTTTCATCCTGGTTGCTTTGAAAAAGTGTTCATCATCTTTTTCCTTGTGCTGCTGTACACATGTTTTGCAAATGCCCTCCTCATCACGGGTTACATTTACTGGGCGAACCCACCATCTTCGGTTTCTTGTACTATTCGTCTTATTGGCTTTATACACTTCAGCTGTAGTTTGAGCTATTTTAACAATTGTTGTGATAAAATTCGCTAAATTTTCTTCGCTCATTTTTTATATTTTTAAACTTTGAATTTGTAATATTTATAAAAATTCGAAATTGATTTACACACCAGCTGATTATTATGTTGTTGCTGTCTTCAAAATAATTATGAAGCCGACTTCAGAGCAGCATTTGAAGTTGGCTGCACTTGAAGTTGGCAGCATTTGCAGTCTGCAGTCGTCTATGTGTTTAGAGCTTGAGCGTGAACGAACAATGTAAGTAAATTTTAATTAAATAAAACATAATATAAAATTAGTAATACAATAATTTTATTTATAGTAAAAGAGAATAAAATACTTGGTGTTGTGTGGTCTGCTGCTGACGAGAGCATGCTAATAGACCTTTGGCCTGACAGATGAAAGATGTTGAAAATGTAATGTTAACAGCTTTTTTCAATTTTCAACATCTTCAACACACATCTCAAAGATGTGAATCCGCTTTAAAGCTTGTAACTTGCATCATTCCACTCACAAATTTCAGGTGTTTTTTTTTCCATTTTCTCATTTTAACCTCAAAAAATTTGCTGAGTTCTCAGTTTGTTGGGTTAAAATTTTGTTAAGGTTAGAGGAAATACTCAAGAATGTTGCGGAGGCCACTGGCATCATAATTAATTTTTACAAATTGTGCTGCTTCAGTTTATCTATTTGCTGACATTGCTTTTAATGTGTTTTATTTAGTTTCACAGTTTTAATAAAATATTCCTCTTGCATTTGAATAGACCAAAAAAAAAAAAAAAAGTTCCTAGAAAAAATTCCAATGAAACTGGTTTTTTGCGGAAAACAATAATTAATAAATTTCTTAGCAAAATATAATGCGAATTGTCTTCGTCAGTCGATAAACATTTACAAAACACTTAATTTCAATATTTAAGCACATAAAATTGTTTCATCTTCACAATAAATATTTCAAAAGCACCTGCACAATCTGGTGCCAAAATGATATTTTCATAGAACAAAAAAAAAAAAAAAGAAAATCAAATATGGCCCAGTATCAATAAATACAACGAGAGCAAAGTAAACAAAATTTTTGTAACAGTTCAACTGCGGCCACATTGAACAAAAACAAAGCGAAGGAAAAAAAAAACAAGAGAGCCAAGGGAGGACCAGGCATGCATGCACATACGTTTGCAATCGCTCGATCGCTGGAGTCTCCCCAGCCAAACCAGCCATAGAGACCAGCTGGTTATTGTTTGCCGATGGCAATAACAGAAATTCAAATAATTTTCAAAATTCAATAACAACAACAACAACAAAAACACGAGGAGATGAGTTGTCTTCCTGCTGTGCGGACATCAAAGTGCATAATTTGTTTCTACTGGTTTTCTGATCTCAAAAGAAATTAAGCCACCAATTTGTTTCTGCTCTGGCATGTATGTATTTTCTTGGGTGGTTTTCTTACTCATCATTATTTCATTATTTATTTGAACTTCTTCAGCAGCGCTACATGCACACATACATACATATGTATTCTTCTCATTAACAAATGTTTACATTGTTTGTCTTTTAATTTCATTGTTTTGCCATTCCACAAACAAACAAAGTTGTTGTGCGTACAATCAATAGAATTTGAATGAGTTTATTTCACAGGAAGCCATTAAGAAATACATACATAAATACATACATACATACGTATCACTTTAATGGGACTTCTTCAGACCACATGGGTCCATCTGAATCAATGAAAATTGAAAAGAGTTTGTTTTATCACTTGTGAAAATAAATAATCACTTTATTGCTTTCAAAATAAGGCAAATTACTCCTCAATTATTTTTCTTTCATTTTGAAGAAAATTAATTTAATAATTTACACCACTATTCATAAAAAAAAATCATGTGGTGTTGCAATACATTTTAGAATAAATTTTATATGAAAAATTTATGCCAGAACAAATTTGTTTGTTTCTAAAAATAATGTAGTTGGATTCATTGAGTTGGATGGATTCTCTCACTCATGATTGCGGAACAAAATGTTTTACATTTTGGTTTATGGAATTTGCTAAACCAACATAGTTTTCTAACAAAATGGACCTGGGCTGTGATTTTGTATTGCCTTTTGCCTTTATATACAGCAAACAAATACTAAATCCCAAACATGATTTTACTGCAGGTTTAAAGTGCGGGGGGGGGGGTTAAGACAAACTTTAAATTTATGCCGTTTTCTTTTCAACAATATCAGCAACATTTCCAATGCTGTTTTACGCAAAATCGTAGATGATCGTAGTTTTTATAAATTTTTTTACTTATTAATAGTTTTGATAAGCTTTTCTTTTAATCTCAGGTTGTAACAAAAAAAAAGGGCAAAATAAATGCACACTTTTTTCCAAGAAAATAAAACTTCATAATTGTTTTTTATTACATAGGCTTATTTATAATCATTCATGAATAATAACCCTGAAGGAAATGTTGGTAGAAAAAGTCTAGTGATTTACTATTGACATGGTCACCAGTACTAGTGACATATTATATCTCATGCCATGATTTTTTCTGTTGACATTCCACATGTGCTTGTCATTGCAAATCAACTGCTGAGGAAGGAACTAGTGACTAGGTGGTTCTAATGCGACTATATGATGACCATGGTACTATTGTTTCTCTATAGACATTGTCGCTACCCTGAAAAAAAATGTCAGTAGAGAAACTCAATTGAGAAATCACGAAATAAAATTTGTCTACTCATTAACAGTGTTGTCAACTCAATGCTTTCTTTCCAAATAAAAACGATTTTTATTTCACGATTTTGATGGGCTTACAAATTTCAACAATCACACTGTTCATAAAACAAAAAACTGGAGACAATTTGATAAAATAGTCAGCAATATAGGCGAAAAAATGTAGCGACTTGGAGCCACTTGACTCTAGGTTTCCTTCAGGGAAGCTATAGTCAAGTATTATGAATCAATTCCCTTGTTCATCTTTAATGTGTTTCAGTCTAAAGGTAAATGATTTTTCGACAGTTACAAGAATGTATTTTACACATTTAGCTGGCAAAATCCAATAAAAGTAATTAAACTACTAAATGAAAGTGTGAACTGCCCTTAGCTGGATTACCCTACATATACACATGTGTTTTTGTGTGTTTGTATGTGAATGTACAGAAGTATGTTTGCAGGCTTTTATTTTAATTGCACCACCAGTTTATCAAGTTTTTAATGCAAACACATTTTCTTTTTATTTTTTATTACACACACACACACACACACCCATATCGATCGTTTTGTAAGTGTATGGGTTTGTTGGCGTTTCTTCAATCACCAATCAAAAATATTGAGACTAAAGGCGGAGCTAAATTAAAGGCGTCATCATTTGAAAGCGTTAACTTCATAATTTTCTGTTGCCAAATAAATTAAGGAACATTTTAAACAGTTTCTTGTATGGGGTATTAAGAACATGTCAGAGCATGCTTGTGGTCCATGTATACGTCAGGCTTGAATGAGAAAATTAAATACTTTGAAATTTATTTTGAGCATGAGTTTTAATTGCGGGAGATATCACACAAATTTTTAATTCCTTCATCAAATTTTATTTCAGACAAAGTACATAAATCTTGTAAAGAACTAACGGGTCCGCCATCTAATGTTTTTTTTTCAACTGGTGCTTAGCAACACTTAGCTCTGACTTGACAAATAATTTGTTTTATCCTTCCACTAAACGAATACGCTTGAACATCGCTTCGATAAGTGAGCAGAAGATGCCGATTTTGCCCAAAAAAAAAAAAAAAAAAAAAAAAAAAAAAACATCTTCTCAGATGAAGCTCATTTTGATCTTGGCGGGTGTGTAAACGAGCAAACTTGTCGCATTTGGGGCACAGAAAACCCGCACGCATGCATTGAAAAGCCGACGCACCCAAAACGAGTCACCGTTTGGTGCGGATTATGGTCCAGAGGCAAATTTTTCGAAAATGAGCAAGCAGTGGTCGTTATCGGGCCAATAACAATGGCAATCATTATCGGGTTATATGGAACGAATTTTTGTTCACCAAAACTGAAGAGGAGCATATTGGCAACATTTGTTTTCAACAGGACGGTGCTACGTGCCACACAGCCAAAGCTACACTCGATGTTTTGCGCCCTATTTGAAAAAAAAGGTCCGCCACTTTTATCTACGACCAGTGCAACTTCTAGAGCTCCCAACTGTGCAGATTTATTTGTTGCTTGCAGTTTTGTGAGATACAAAAACATATAGGAAGGCTGATGAGCGTCAAGGTGGACGTGCATTAACCCTGGTATGTACCCCAGCCAATAAGTCTTCAACTGTACTTTTTTTTTACTGCTGTCAACACAATTTTATCACACAAAAAAAACCCCTCTCCGAACTTTGAAGAACTAAAGTCAAACTCAAGCCCCATAAAACTATTATATTGCAAATTGTCAATTGCATATTTAGAAAATGATTTCTCTTCTAATTGAAATGTTACTGCAATATCCCAATTTTCATAATTAGATTTTCTTAATTTAATTTAGCTTAAAACTAATTGGTTTTCTTAAATTGTTTTACACTATTTCCTAAGGAACTTTTTCATCAATTTTATTTTTATCACGCTCAATTCACTCAAGCAATAAAATTACAATAAAGCTAAAAAAAAAAAAAAAATTGAATGAAACCCCTCCATTAATCCTGTAACAATTTGATAATGCTCGTTTTCTTAGTAAGACTCAAACTTTGTTTCACAAAAACTTTTGCCGCCCTACAAAACGTTTCTTAAATCGGAATGAAAAAAAAAGAAAGCAGCAAAGAAATAACATTTTTTTTTTTACCCCAAAAAAAGTAAAAGGAAAACTTTAGCCATTAGACAATAGTTTGCAGCTAAAACATTAATGTACTAAGAAATATTTATCAAGTCATTGTAGTGATAATAATACGAATTTCGAAGGCATGCTACACAAAATGCCAACCAGTGGCATCAAACAATGTTCAGTAGTGTAACCAAAACGATTTCGAAAATCAGCAACCATACAATTTATATAATTTAGAGACTGATATTAATTTAACAAGCTAAAATTAACCTGTGAAAACTTCAGCTAGGGGACAACTAGCTATTTCGAATTTATAGGCTCATATTTTTGCAGCTACACTCAAGCCACTCAGCCACTCAAAAGAAGCGTGACGTCATCAAAACCGCTAGTTGTGCCCCAGCTAAAAGTTCTTGATGTTTTCTTAACCGCCTTTGATTAACATTAATTACAACGTCGATATGAATTGAACTTGAGCTCGATTAGTCTTTAAAAATCACATCATATTATCAGCTGTTTCAAATTTAAGTTTCATTTTTAGGGTTACGTACTCATCAGAGTCAGTTGGAAAAATAAGAGCAACTTCCAAGCAGTCGCAAGTGCTGGTTAAAAATACAACCAAGAATTTCGTACTCATTTTGAGCCTTAACAGGATTGATTCTCTTTAGTAATTCCTATTCGGCTTGTTTTAAATACACTTGTGTGTTATACCTTGTTCTTACATGCATTTCTAATTGAGATAATATTCAGTTTATTGACATAATATTTTTTGCGTTCATACATACAAACATTGCGCTAACTCCATTAGTATTTGACAGCTGCAAAAAAGTTGTTGTTTTGTGTTTTGGTAGTGAGAAAGAAAAAGTGAAAAATATTTTCAAATAATTTATTTTGTTTTGTTTGCTTTTGTTGACATTTCTCTCGTCATTCATCTCGCATTGTATACTTTTGCTTATTAAACACATCTTTTACAGTGTTGTGTTTCATCTTTTTCTCAATATTCAAAGCAATTTTGAGTTTATTAAGCAATAACTTTATTGACTTTTTGTATGGAATATTGAGCTCAATAATGGACTTTATTGCGATTATCTCAATAAAGGCGCATGTATGAACATGGTATTATGCATAATTAAAGTATGTTTTGTACTAAAATCAAGTACTAACAATTTAAATTTAGTATGAGTTTTTTCTTACTGTGTAAAAACAAGTTTTATTTAAAAAAAAATATACGCTGCTTTACTATTGGGCTTTTTTAATGAATTTCGTTTTGTTTCTTCTTCTAAGCGATTAATCGATTAATTTTTTTTTTTAGTTCGAATCGTTTGCCCGAACTAACAAAAAATTATGTATGTATTTGAATTAAATGAACAAAGCTAAAAGGCAAACAGTTGACAACTCAGATATTTATGTATATAAATATGAATTAAATGAATGAACTCTATTTTAGCAGCCATACAATGAATAAGTATGTGAGTGAAACTATTAGACAAAAAATATAGATTTTCAAAATTTTGTTCTCATTTTTAGGGCAACACCTTCACCCATCGAAGGCAAACGTTACTTATACGGTTTAGCAGATGAAAAATTTATTAAAACAGCGGCCAGAAAGACCAAAGAACGTCCGCTGACATCTTTTAAATTTCGATTAATCCCCCAGCTGGAAGGAAAGACAGATGCCAAGGAATTCGATAAAACTGATGTGCCCCTGGTGTTCAAATGTAGCCCAGACAAATTGTTAAATTTATGCATCAGTGTATTAGATGCGTTTCCCTTGCCCGCGGTTTATAAGTGGTCTATAGAGGAGATTTGCAAATGGCTGAGAGAAACTGGCTTTAAGCAATACCAGGTTCAATAGAATAACATGCATTTTGAAAGGGCCTTTACTATATTTATAATGCTCTTGCCTTGACAGAACACTTTTCGCGAAAATCTTATTAATGGACGTAGCCTTCTGCTACTGGATGCCTCAGCCCTGGTGGCCATGAACATCAGAGACTTTGAGCACATAAAGAAAATTACACGTGGCATAAGAGATTTGTTTTACTATGAAATGACCAAATTTGGTCGCTGTCTTTCCCTGTATCCTGAGTTTCATCAGGAATTATATAAATTAGTGCGTCTTAAGACGGGAGCAAAATACAGTGTACAACGTTCTGCTGTTTGGCGTAAAATGCAACTGATTCGCCAAAAGGAACCCAATCATATGCACTGGGAAATTTTAGAACAGTGGCTGGGTCACGTAAAGCAGCCGCTGCACAAAGAGCTAATAGGTGGTAGACAAAGGCCTGCATTGACTTCCTGCAAAGCTAAACCATTTAAATCAGCCGCCACTGCTGCAAAACAATGTGAACACTGTCTTTGTTTGCCACCCTGTGAGTGTTACGCGAATGAATTGATGCATTATCGCTCACCCTGGCGTTTGAAATGTTTGCCACACCTACAGCCGGATGAAGAATTCATAGAGTCATGTGGTAAATGTGCTCCCATCTGTAACTGTCACTGGTCTCACAAGAAGTATCACATTCGTGGTGTATTAACTTACTTGAGGGAGGCTCTGCCTAACAAATATGGCCACCACAACAATCTCGTTCGTTATCGTAGATCTGATCAAACAACACGATTTTCATTTGTCCCCTAGCCCAGCATTCGAAGCTGTCATTCTTTACGGTTGTATTTTTGTATTATATTAATATATGTAAACATATTTTTATTATTAACTGTATTCTGCATATTTTTATATTAAAAATAAACTCGTCTTATTACAGAAAATTTTTAGTTGTGCGTGAATTTTGACTATGAGGGAAATTCCCGTTTGCAGGGCTGGAGAACATAACAGCTGCTGTAATTGTTTCGTAATAGAGTTTTGTGTAAAATAAAACTATTCTTGAAACTCAATGTTGAGAATGTAAAAATCGAACTCAAGTCCGATAAAATTATTAACAACTATAATAAAATTCACTTATCGTTTTAAAATCACTTACGTAAATGGTACAATGCTCTATATCAAAACTCTACCTTAACATAAAATACCATCAACGATGTTTAAGTATACGAAAGCCCAATGCTCAATCGAACCTGCTTCCTAGACATGTGGTTTCGATTCAGCTATCGTTTTAAGGCCATATTCATAATAATTATTGTAAGTTTATTAAGCTCTTTGACGTATTTCTACGGAATATTTGTCAAATAAACGTGTAATAAACCTTCAATAGTTTTTATGAATATGGGTGTTAATATATTTAATCTGTCCAATTCTGAAGATCCAAATTCATTTCTGTAACTTAAAATAAAGCCACTACATAGAATTTTGAGGTCAACAAAACCCATTCAGTAAAGTTAAAAATCACATGATTTAAATTGACTTGTCATTTTAAAGCCACAAATATAACTGGTGAAATTCTCCACCCCAAATTGACTCTTTTGCAGTAATATGAAGTAAAATGAATTTTTAAACCGTCATATATCATTTAAATTTTTTGAAAAATCCATGTGATTTTAACTCACTTGCCGTTGTAGATTCCAAAATACATTTTCCGGTAATTCTTCAAATCAAAATTCATTTTTAAGCCTTGCAGACAATTTAAAGCTTGTGAACACAGGCTGGCCTTTATTGAAAACCATGTGATTTGGATTCACTCGTCGTTTTAAAGTCACACATAGAATTCGTAAAACTATCTATATCAGTACTGCTCTCAAGGATTTTTAAGCAGCCACTACATAGAATTTCAGGTCAATAAATTCCATTCAGCGAAACAAAAAAACCACATGATTTAGATTCACCTGTAGTTTTAAAATCACAAATATAACTGGTGAAATTCTCCATCCCAAATTGACTATTGAGCAGTAATATGAAGTAAAATGAATTTTGAATCCGTCATATATCATTTAGATTTGTTGAAAAATCCATGTGATTTTAATTCACTTGCCGTTGTAGATTCTAAAATATATTTTCCGTCAATTCTTCAAATCAAAACTCATTTCTAAGCCTTGAAGACAATTTGAAGCTTGTGAACATAGGCTGCCCTTTGTTGAAAACCATGTGATTTGGATTCACTTGTCGTTTTAAAGTCACACATAGAATTCGTAAAACTATCTATATCACTACTGCTCTCAAGGATTTTTAAAGAGCCACTACATAGAATTTCAGATCAATAAATTTCATTCAGCGAAATAAAAAAAATAAAAAACCACATGATTTAGATTCACCTGTAGTTTTAAAATCACAAATATAACTGGTGAAATTCTCCATCCCAAATTGACTGTTGAGCAGTAATATGAAGTAAAATGAATTTTGAATCCGTCATATATCATTTAGATATGTTGAAAAATCCATGTGATTTTAATTCACTTGCCGTTGTAGATTCTAAAATATATTTTCCGTCAATTCTTCAAATCAAAACTCATTTCTAAGCCTTGAAGACAATTTGAAGCTTGTGAACATAGGCTGCCCTTTGTTGAAAACCATGTGATTTGGATTCACTTGTCGTTTTAAAGTCACACATAGAATTCGTAAAACTATCTATATCACTACTGCTCTCAAGGATTTTTAAAGAGCCACTACATAGAATTTCAGGTCAATAAATTTCATTCAGCGAGATAAAAAACCACATGATTTAGATTCACCAGAAGTTTTAAAATCACAAATATAACTGGTGAAATTCTCCATCCCAAATTGACTCTTGAGCAGTAATATGAAGTAAAATGAATTTTGAACTCATCATATATCATTTAGATTTGTTGAAAAATCCATGTGATTTTAATTCACTTGCCGTTGTAGATTCCAAAATATATTTTCCGGCAATTCTTCAAATCAAAATTCATTTCTAAGCCTTGAAGACAATTTGAAGCTTGTAAACACAGGCTGGCCTTTTTTTGGAAACCATGTGATTTAGATTCACTTGTTGTTTTAATGTTATATAATGAATTCGTGAAACTGTATATATCATTAATATGCCTTGCAATAAATTACTCTCAAGGAGCCACTGCATAAAATTTCAGGCCAACAAAAAAAGCACATGATTTAGATTCACTTCACATGTAATTGGTAAAACTCTGCACCCCCAAATTGAGTAATATGAAGTACAACGAAAGAATTTCCAACCTCATCATATACCATTTAGATGTGTGGAAAAATCCATGTGATTGTATATCACTTATCGCTTTAAGTTCCAAATGTATTTTACTGTAATATTTCAAATCAAAACTAATGTGCCCTAAAGTAAAGCATTTAAAGAAAATTTGAAGCCCACAAAAGCAGGATGTCCCTTCAAACTTGCAAAAAAACCATGTGATTTAAATTCATTTGTCATTTCAAAATCACATATGTAATTTGTAAAAATTTCCATTTCAGAATTAATTTTTTTTTCTCATGAAACAAAAAACTCTCAAAGATTTTTATATTTACAAAACTAGGATACCGTTTCAGATCCGTTAATAAAATGTGATTTATATTCACTTGTCGTTTTAGTCTGTGAAATGTGAAATTTTCTGCAATCGTTCATATTGAATACACTTAGATGAAAGCAGTCGCAAAGGCTTGTAAGTCACAGAAACTAGAATACCCATTCAGAACTCTTAAAAAAAGGCATGTGATTTCTATTCACTTGTCGTTTTACACTCAAAAATATAATATTTTATAGATCCCTGTATCATGTTAGGTTTTTGACTTTTTGAATAGAAGACTTTAAGACTATTACCACCAATAAATTTACCGTCAGTCCCACGATGTCACTCGACATTGTGGGACTTTAAAAATTTTCTTGGTTTTTTCACGGTTTTTGTTAAAGCGAACGATGTCGAGTGACATCGTGGACCTGTCACTTAAAATGGAGTTTTAATGTAATTGAGAATGAGATGTCCAAAAAGTTAGTGAAAGTTTGGTTTCATTTACGTTTAAACAGCGAATACTTGAACCAAATTTTAGCAAAGAAAATTTTGAGTTTAACATCTTCTGTTTGACAATTTTTGCAACGTTGCCAAGTTTTTATTTCTAAAACAATCAATAATTAATAGTTCATTGATTTACCACAGCCAAGTTTAAGTTGCAATTAAGCTCCGGAAAAGTTTTTCCAAACTAGAGCCTTAACTCAAGCTAATTAATTGGCTGATGATTTGAGCTCACTTGTTTTAAAGCTACAAATATAATTTATAGCAATTCTTGCATTTTTGTAGCCTTATCTAAAGCAGCTACAAGGAATTATAGTCCAAAGAGTTGCCAGAGAGTTGTAAGCCAAAGAAGGTCGCAATGGCAACCAAATGATATAAAGAGAAGTATTAACAGAGATCAAAATAAATTAGCGCATTACAGGTATTTTTGCGGTATAAATTTTTATAAATAAATTTAAATTTATTTATAAAATTAAATTTTTATAAATTTTTTATACAAAATTGGTGGCTTAGACGACAATAACACAAGCTGTGCTAAAAGAAATCACCCTATTGGAAGTTGGTCTAATTGTTGCCAATACATTCTTATTGATCAACTTTCCACTTTATCACTGTCATGGCCTGGGTTCGAAGCCAATTTGGATGCTAATGAGCGACGTGATGGTGGTGAAACAGCCAGGGTATATACTCCAGCCACTATGGCCTCAACTTTACTTTTCTGGGCTTCTTTAAAAATGTTGATCACTCCAATTATATCACACAAGAAATCTTCTTCAATTTTGAGGCAGTAAAATTTGAACTACAGGGTCCGCCGAATAATTTTTTTTTTTAAGACGGCGCAAAACATCAAAAGTAGCTTCGGCTGTATGGCACGTTGGGCCGTTCTGTTGAAATCAAATGTTGCCAATATGCTACTCTTCAGTTTTTGGGACCAAAAATTGGTTCAGCCTGGCCCGATAACGATCGCTGTTGACTGTAACGGCCACTTCTTGCTCATTTTAGAAGAAAAATGGCTCAATTACGGCTCTGGACTAAAATCCGCACCAAACAGTGATTCGTTTTGGGTACGTCGGCTTTTCAATATATGCATGCGGGTTTTCTGTGCCCCAAGTGCGACAAATTTTGCCAAGATAAAAATGAGTTTCATCTGAAAAGATGATTTTTTTTTTTGCAAAATCGCCATCTTCTGCAAGTCGATCGCAGACACTGAACCACATTCGTTCAGCGGAAGTATAAAACCAATTATCTGTCAAATCAGACTTAGCTCAGTGCTACCATTCACGGCATAGGCATTAGTTGAAAAAAAAAAACGTTAAATGGTGGACCCTGTAGAAAGCCCCATAAAATTATGACCCACTTTTATTTTAATTTTTTTTACATTTCCTTTGTTTTTTTTTCGTTTCCAATAAATGATTTTGACAGTTAGTGCAGATAAACTTGTGATATATGTAAATTAGAGAAGACAGGAATTTTCCGTGCTGGGCATGTAGTTTTAATATGAATCTATTTCATTGGCTCTCAAAATTGCACATGGCGTAACGGTTGCTTCGCTGCTGATTAGAGAGCGAAACGCATGTCGTGGAAACATGTTATTAGACTATTGTGGATCAATAATTGTGTGATAGATTGAACATATCCAACCCGTCATGAACACGATTTGCAACGCATATCTTGGCGTAGGGTATAACAAAGCAATTTTTTGTAAACCCCCAAGGAAGACAAAGTTTAAAAAAAAAAAATTCAGCTTGTATTAAAAGTTATTTGGTGTCTTAGAGGTTTTCTAACTGGCTCAAAGAAAATCAATTGCTGAAACTATTTAAGGCTAAAAACTGGAAGGTAACAATCAGAAATTATTCACTATAAATATACTGTGGCAATAATTAAAAAAAAAAAAAACAAAAGTAAATCCAATAGAATGAAAATAAAACTCAAAACAACACAAGCTAAAAACTCAATTTGAATTTATTTCGGTGTTTAAACGTTCATTCTGAAAATGCAGAGGCCACCTCAAGTGGATGGTAAGCGTTATTTGTACGGCAAAGCAGATGAGAAATTTGTCAAGGCGGTGGCTAGAAAACCAAAGAAAACTGCCACATGTGCATTCAAATTTAGAGCGAATGCTCTGCTTCAGGGAAAAACGGAGGGAAAAGGATTCAACAAAATGGATGTGCCCATTGTTTTTAAATGCAGTCCGGACACTTTAATAAATTTATGTGTGAACGTTTTAGATGCCGTGCCCTTGCCGCAAGTTTATGACTGGTCTATAGAAGATATTTGCAAATGGCTGAGAGAAATTGGTTTCAAACAATATCAGGTATGTATGCAAGTAATTTGATAAGAAACCTTAAAATTTTATACAAATTTGTAATGCTTTTGCTTCCCTCTAGAACACATTTCGCGTGAATCTCATTACGGGACGCAATTTACTTTTATTAGATGCTGCTGCTCTGGCCGCCATGAACATTAAATGCTTTGTTCATATCCAGAAAATAACTCAGGGTATACGTGATTTGTTCTATTATGAAATGCCTGAATTTGGGCGCTGTCTGTCTCTGCATCCCGAGTTTCACAATAATTTATACAAATTGGTGCGTCTTAAGACGGGTGAAAAATATAATTTAAGGCGCTCAGATGTTTGGCGTGGAAAACAGCTGCTGCGCCCAAACGAGCCAAACTATACGCACTGGGAGATTTTAGAACGGTGGCTGGATTACAAAAACCAGCCACCATTCAAGGAGTTGATTGGTGGTGTTCCTCGTTCTAATCTGTATGCCTGTAAAGCTGCAAGTCCAATAGATATCATTGCACATGCAAATTGCTCGTATCATTGCAGTTGCATACCACCCTGTGAATGTTTTTCCAGGGAATCGACTCATCGGCGTCCGTGGCTTTTGAAGTGTCTGCCACACTTGAAACCAGCTAAGGGATTTGTAGAAGAATGCAGCAAATGTATTCCGCCCTGCAACTGTCGTTGGCCTTCTAAAAGCTTTCAAGTACACAGTGTCATAGGCTGCCTTAAGGAATCACTGCCGCACAAGTACGACTGCAATTTTGGACAGCTGCAAGTACGAAAGTCTGATCAAATATGTTTCTCATTTTTTCCCAAAATTTAAGGGCTCCATTACAACCAGCATGTTGCTGGTTGTTTCATATGGGAGCCATTTTGTTTTCAGTGCAGTTTGTTTTTTGCGAAGAAAAATTTGATAACGAAAATAAACGGCTTTTAGGCAAAAAAAATTAATAAATAAACACCACTTTTCTGTGATTTGATTGCAGCTTAAAGGTAGAGCGTGGTAAACAATTTATTATTTACTGTAATTAGAAATAGAAATCTGGCCACATTGCAAAAAATGTCAAACAGCTGATGTTTTTCACTGTTTGATGAGTGAAGCGTAAGCTCAATCTTTTTTTTTTTTTATAAAATATGGCTTAGGTTAGGTTAACCAAACCTAATCCAAAACTCGAACATGATGTACTTAAGTGTGTGACATTAAGCCGTTTTTATTATAAAGTAGTAAAAGGGTCCACCAAATAATTTTTTTTTAAATGCTATAAAAAACTACTTTTCTAAAATTTCTTTGTTTATTTTATTTAAGCCAAATTCGTCACAATGATGTCTCCGAAACGTTCAATGGTTGAGAACGCCGGTGAACTGATGTTGATGGCGCTGGTTATACACTTTCTGCCACAGCAGCAATATTCTCGGGTGTACGCACTGTTTTTGGCATTTCACGCTTTGCTGCGCAGTGTCAGAGGAACAAGGTTATGTTTTCCCTCATGAGTACGAAACCCTAAAACATTGAAGATGAAAAGTTGCAAAAAAAAAGAGCAGAAATGAATTGAAAAATGTGTTTTCTAGCCAGATAAATAGAGAATGAGTGGCAATAAAAGTTTGGCGAACAACATAGCATTAAAGAACTACATGCATTATGAGTTTGCTTATCCCACTTGATACCCAAGAAAGAGAATCTTAATGATCGAACTTCAGTCATTTAAGGAAAATCTTAAAATATTAAAATCTTAAAATATTATAGTTTCGAAAACGTATTCTTGAAAGTAGCAAAAAGTAAAAGTTGTTTTGAATATTCAAAAATTAACTTCTAATGCTAAGCTATTGATGGGTTGATTAGCATCAGCAAAATATCGGCGATATATAGATGGCTGAAAAGGTACATATATTTTATAACATAAAATAATAAATTATATTTTCAAGTATTTGGCTTTGGTATGTAAACATGATAGATTAGGAGTTCAGTAGTGTACATTAATTAATGAAAAATAATATATTTCTTTTTTAATATTATTGCTTTACTACAATTTTATCACAAAACACTCCTTCTTTAAATAATTAACAACTAAAATTTATATATTCTTTTGAAGTACATACGTTTAAGTTTGTAAATTTTTATTTATTATTTATTATTTTATTTTTACCATTTTCATAAATATTACATATGTAGGTACTTATATTGCTGCCAGTTTTGTTTATCGCAACAATCCTGCCTTCGAGAGCAACACAGCCATCCACAACATCTGTTCAGTGAAAGCAAAACAAACTTGCAAAGATTGTGTCAATAATGACTAAATAAAAAAATACACAAACAAATTGCAAAACTCAGTTACCAACACAAGATTTAATGCAAAGTTTAACGTCAGCTCCCCATTTGTGCCACTCGAACATACAGACATTTTAAATTGTACCCACAATTTTTTAGTTCTAACATTTTTTTCTTCTTCTTCTTTTCATTTTTTATGTTAAAGATCCTGGGATAAAGTTTGAGAACAACAAGAATTAAAATATGAGATAATTTATGAGAATGAGCATGATAACAAGTTAGCAAAAAAAGAAATAAAAACTAAAACATTGACAGAAAAGAGTACAAATTTGGTCAAAGGCTGGAATGTTGAACACACTGAATGCTGCAAATGCAGTGAAAGAAATTCAAACATTAAGTTAACAAAAGAAGAGAAACACGCAGGACAAGAAGTTTAATTCAGGTTCAAAAAATGTTTGTTGTATTTTTCAGCTGTCTATATGCCGACGACATTTCGTTGCTGCTAATCAACTCATGAGTAGACTTGAAAAATTCTTAAAAGTTTGTTTGAAACTTAATTACTTATTCCTTAATTCCCATGAACAGAATGAGAATCAAGTCTACTGATGAGTTGAAACAAAAGAATAATAGAAATGTGAGTACGAGAGATAAAAAGTTGCAGAAAAGAGCATAAAAAAACTACAACCATGGTTATTGAGCGAAAAATAACAAATAAATAATGGCATGTGTGTGTGTGTGTATTTTGATAAATGCAATTGGCTGACAATTTTTGATACGTAGAAAATCTTACATCACTGTAAGCTGACAATTTTCGTTGGTAGCTAAATTTATTGTCAGGCAATTGTCAGGCAATAAAATTGTAAGATTTTCTTGCAATTGTTTGAGCTGATAATTTTCTTAATGCTGACAATTTTGTATTTCTAGTAGATTGCCAGCACGTTGTTAGGTCTCACAATATTGTAAGATGTGACAACCGTCTATACGAAGCTTTAGACCTAAAAATAGTTTTCAGCTAATTTATATATCTATCCATTAAAATGTAGCAACTAGTTGCATTTTTTTTCTAGTTCCCCAAAGAAAATAAAATGAACAAATTAACACAAAAAATGGGAAAAATGTCTTTGAAAAATCCGTTCACGATAAGGAGAAATTTCGAATGGGAACACATTTTATGGGAAACGATATTCATGAACGCACGTTTGGGAAATGGGAAAAAATTTTAGGGGAAAAATTATTCATGATGGGCGTGAATACAGATACAAACTAAGGGTCATATTCATAATAATTATTGTAAGTTTATTAAGCTCGTATTTGAAATATTGCTACGGAATATTTGTCAAATAAACGTGTAATAAACCTTCAATAGTTTTTATGAATATGGGTGTAAAAAAATGTAGTATATAAAGTAGGATTGCGTTAAAAATTCGTAATCGAAGCCGTTCCGAATAATTTCTGTGGCTGACCTGATATACTCTTTAAAGAGATTTATTACACTACTAAATACGTATTGCATTAAATGAAAAATTTTTTTTTTATAAAATTCTCCACAAACATTTCGCTCCGTGTACCATATATGTGTTTGCTTACATGTAGCTGACAACAATTATGTTGTGCGCACAACGACCACACAATTTTAGTCTCATACTTGAAACAGCAGGACATCTTTGGATACGTTTACGAGCTCAAACAATTAATAAATATCAACACGTGATCTGATCAACAAACGCTGTAGAGTTTGTAGCGTTTTATAAACACAAAAACACATGAATATTTTATGCCACATTAAAAGTTTTATAATATAAAATAAAACCCTATAGAAACGAACTTCATTTTCGCCCATTAGATGTGTGATAAGAAATTTAATTTCATTGCTTTTTATTGCTTTCATTATCAATTGAGTTACAACATTTTGTAGTTATATCACTTTTGATAGATAATTCAGTGATTTAAGTTTTATAGCAAAACGAAAAACGAAAAACAAGTTTCTTAACTAAATATGTATTTTGTATTACCTTTGTCGGACTTAAAAGTCTGTGCTATATTAATGTTGTTGTATTGACAAACAACACAAAGAAAACATCCAAAAGCCTTAGCTAGGAGACAATAAGCTGTTTCGAAGCCGCTACACTTCTCATCAGCACCCGTCCTTAAACTCCAGCGGTTCATGTTTTAAGGGCGGCTGCTGATACGAAGTTTAATGGCTTCGAAACAGCTAGTTGTCGCCTAACTAAAGGTCTTTGATACTTTCTTTCAATACACTGAACTGTTTGTAGGAAAATAAACTTGATTAAGCATTAATTTTAAATTTATAATCGTACTATATGATGTACAATTGCTTATAATTTGATGGGGCTCGAGTTCCATTTTTAATTCCTCAAAATGGAGAAAGAGTTTTTGTCATCAAAATTGGAGTGAGCAAAATTTTTGTAAAGAAGACAAGAAAAATAAAGTTGAGGACTTACTGGCTGGGGTACATAGCAAATACGAAAATTTTGTTTATTCAAATACGCACCGAGTAAGAAATGTGCTTCATGGCTGAAGAAAATTTTCTTGGAAAAATCCCCGTCCACCGCCTGTTGTTCAAACATCCATTCCACGTATCTACGACGTTGTGAATGGTCAGCTGGCTTTAGCTGTTGTGTGAGCTGGACTTTATATGGTAGTAGGTGTAGATCTAAATGGAAAATACGCCATAATGTGCCGTACGACAGTTCTAATTCCTAAGAATGACGAGGAATCGACACGTACGGAATCTTCGGCAACGCTTTCACTTACAGCAGCGATATTTTCAGCGGAACGATGATGCAACAATATTTGTAACCGCTCCAGTCTCTTCAAAATTTCTTCACAATTTTGCTCCAATTGCTTGCGTAGTTGGACGATAATCTTCTCTTAAGGCATGATATATGGCTGTGGCCGAATCACCATTTTTGTAGTATGTTTTGATAATTTTTATGCGTTTTGTGATAGTTAAGCGATCAATTTTCGTCAATGTCAGACTTTCAACTGAGAACAACAACTTAGTGGGACAGATGTCGAGTTCCAGTCCTATACTTTTGAAACCACGAAATGAATAACCCATTATTTTTCGTATATCGATTCGGAAAATGATGATGATTGCTACTTCTGTCATGTAGGCCAAATGTTAAAAAATCAAAAGCTTTTAGTTATACAAATTTGTTTTTTTTTTTGATATTGTGATTTGGAAAACGAAAACGATCAAAATTTCAATAATTTATCCCAAATGTTAAAACGTATAGAGAGATAAAATTGATTGAATTGAAAATTGATTGAATTGATAAAATTGAAATTCAATGAAGGATATTGAAAATTATGTTGAAAAAATCATAGTTCTACAGACACATACAATTTTTAGTCTAATAAATTTTGTACGCTCAGCATTTTGATTTGGCAAATGAAATTGATCGATATTTCGGCCATTTAGCTAAAATGTTGAAAATAAAAAATTCGTAAATGATTATGAAATAAAAACTTGTGTTTTATCATTGAAATTTTAAGTAAAAAATTATCGATATTTCGATCATTTAGACTAAACATAAAAATATTAATATTTTTCAAAATACAATCTAGTCTTTTAACCCACAAATTCAACTAAATTGATATTATTGGCAGTTTGTTTATAAAATTTTATATTATTGTATGATCATGCTGGTGTTTGCCTATAAACGACCATCTGCTCATCATAGTCAACTGTTTTAAATAAAAATTATGTGATATTCCGATGTGATTGAATAACTCGTTCCGTTAACACTTTATTATGGCGAATTGTTCATAAATTTGTACCATAAATTGCCATCACCACATAAAACATAATGATCTTCAGCAACATGAGAACCAACAAACGTTACAAACATGACAAAAACAAACAAAAACAATAAAAAAAAAACACATAACATGCAACATCACAAGCAACAACTACCACTAAGGAGGTGGGGAACCTGGAAATATGTACATGTAATGCCACCAACATGGAGACCAATAATAATGACAACGCTGACATAAAACACAAGATTATGATTAATCGCCGATTAATCAGTTAAATACGATCCAGACAAAAACTGAATGAACAGAGAAGCAAAGAAAAGCAGAAGGAACCTCCAATCGGTATGTGTGTGTGCGTGTGTGTGAGTGATTTTGAGCTGGGTTGAATTAAATTTAAATAGTGTTAAGATATATTCAGTGAATGAAAATATTTGCTGTATGTTTTAATATTTTCTTTGATAACAATCAGTTATTTTACGTAAGTACCCTACAAAAAGAAGGTAAAATAAATGATTGTTGAACTGAAGATTTTCATGCGTTTGGAATGCCAGCTTTAAAAAGATATTTTAATAAGTTGGATAATTTGGTATCAGAAAAGATTTATGGCTTAAACGAATTCCAAATGGTAAAACAAAATTACTGCTGATAAATAGTGCCTTTAAAAAAAAAACATTGCTTACAACATATGTTTTTCAATGTTTTCAAACATATTTATAAAAATTGGAGGGCATATATGCCAGCTTTGCTGATTAACAGGGAGATGATTAGGGTGTCGGACAGAATGAAATACCTTGGTGTAACCTTCCATGAAAATTTTGAGTACTATAGACATATAGACGACATTCTTGACAGGACGAAACGAATATATTCATCGTGTCAGGGTGTGTTAAAGCGTAGGTGTGGTCTTGACAAGAAAATTCGACTCTTGGTGTATCGCCAAATCGTGCGACCTGTCATCTCTTATGCCTTCCCAGTCTGGTTTGGAATTTCTTCAGTCCAGATGGAGAGGCTTAGGAGATGGGAAAGGCTAATTTTGGTATCTTGTCTTGGCCTTAGACCCTATTTTGGTACGGATGGGAGACTGCGTAGGCCATCATGTAGGTCCATTTACAACGGTGTTGACCTTGGACGTATTGACGTTTTCATGATCGGAAATTCGATTAAGTTCTTGGAAGGTGCACGATCTTCTGACAACCCATTGGTTCGCCGATGCTTTTCTTTGGCAGCTGGTTTGGAGACCGTTCGGGTTAGGAACTATTTCTCGCCTGTAGATCTCTTGGATCTTAGAGATGGCGGTCTGATCTTCGACGGTGCAGACCTTTTGTTTTATCATAGGCGGATTAGGACATTGGATATATCCAATACAGTTTATAATACTGCGCAGTAGTACTGTGCGGCTAGTTGCTTTGTGTACTTTTTTATTTATTATTATTATTTTTTTTTTTTTTTTTTTTTTTTTTGTAAATATTGTTGTGTTAGTTTTAAGTTTTAGTGTGTAATTATTTTAAGGTTTTAGTTTTTAAGTTTAGCTTTAAAGGCCTCCCTTTTTTTACTTCCTTTTTTTTGGGGATATTTTTAAATTTCAATAAATGACCTTTTTTTAAGAGAGGTATAGTTGAAATATACTTTGTTAACTAAGTTTGTTTGTAATCCTTGATAAGTATTAGTACGTAAGGAATTTTGTGTTAATAGTAAATAGAATAAATTTAAACTAACTTTGTAATATTTTGAAAATAAATCAATCAAATCAAAAATCAATGTTTTCAATAATGTATAGGACATTGCACACGACATGTATAGTACATTGCACACGACATGTTTTTGACAATGTACTAGAATTTTTTTTTTTTTAAATGCGTAAATATAGTTTGGCAGCTCAGAAGATACCGCAAAAGTCAGCTGCCAAGATGTGCATTAGTGCATTTAAAATAACATCGCACAAGACATGTTTTTCCATATTTAACAATGATTGCAATAACAATATTATGTACTCTATAACAATATAAAAACTTCGGACAAACAAGATATTTTTATATAAAATGCCTCGATTTTACTTTTTATGGAATTTTTTTTTATTCAATGTTGCTCATTTTGTTGTCACCCTTCATGCTTCAACACTGCAATATGGTTGATTTTGACGTTACACTGCATTGCACACGCCTTGTTTTTGGCAATGTGATGACAAGGTATTTGCAATTTGTTTCCCAAAAAAAAAAAAAAAAATGTCTGTGTTTGTAGGCTCAAAAGTTACCACAGAAGTTAACTGACAAGATATGTAAATAGAATGTGTTGTGTTTTCGTTCATCATTTTATCAGGCTTGAGTTCGATTTTACTTCCGCAAAATTGAAAAGTGATTATATTTTTTATAGACTGGCCAGGCCGTGACTGTGTTAGTTGCATTTGCTTATGTATCAGCATATGTATAGCATTGCAAAACATTTCTATGCGAAAGGCTCAATTTAGCAGAACAATCTCTGTCAAGCGAAAGTTTTGGAAATGCCGTGCGTCTAAAATGTTATATTTGCAATCGTTGCTGCCAGTTTCGGTTGCTAAAGTAGAAAATTAGTGTCGTAGTTCGAGACGTCTACCAAAACAAAACCTTCTCCTACAGCGAACCCGCAATACAATTAAATAATACTTGATGCTTTTGTTGTGCTATAGAGTGTGTTTAAAATGTAAAAGTACTAAAGATAACGCCTGGGTTTTATATTAAGCAGCTTTATGTGCGCACAATGTCACAGTAGGCCACTGCAACAGAAAACATAAACAATGAACAAACAACATCGACGTCGACGGGCGAAATGCACGCAAACATCTCATACTCACATGTTAGTGGTCAATTTCATGCTTATTAAACGTTTCTTTTTTTTTTTTTTTTTTTTTTTTTTTTGTAATTTCTCTTGCCACAAAATCTCAAGTTACCACAAAACTAAACAAAATTGTCTCTATGGGTGTTTGTGTGTGTGTGTGTGTGTGTTTGTTCAGCCTTTGAAGTATCACACCTACACGATTGCGGACACGCACATGATGTTCAACAAAATAAAAAGAGAAGACAGGCTTACGCATAAATAGTATATGAATATTTATGTCATAAAGACAATAGTTGAGTTCACGGCGTAATTGAAATTGCTAAAATTGTAGTTGGTTAGTGGAAGTTTGTTAATATATAGAAACCGATTTCTCTAGAATAAACTTTTGGTGGCAAAAAGAAGACCTTAATATTTTAGCATCATGTTTGGTAACCAGAAGTAGTTACAATAATAAAATAAAACTAAGGGCCTATTTCTCAACTGCGAACGTTGTCGTTCGTTCGCACAATTACATTGAAAGCAAAAACAATATTCAATATTTTGTTTTTACTTTCAATGTAATTGTATGAACGAACGAGAACGTTCGCAGGTGAGAAATAGGCCTTAAACCCTTTAAAAAAATGTATATAGACCAGACCTTCGCACCCTCGAAGTATTGATTGTGAAGGGCTTTAAGATTTGGCCGAGCAAATGTAGCACTCTTACTTGTTTTTAATTTATTTGGGCTCTTTAAATTAAGCCATGAATTATGGTTTTTCGCCTGACATTTTCACTCTCACGAAAAAGACCACAGACAAAAAAAAATCACTAACAAATTTTCAAATGCAAAAAAGAAGTTCGAAAGATATGCATACAAAAAAAAAACCGAAGTAGACCAAATTATGAATGGAGCGAACACATAAAATACTGAAATAAAGGAAAACATTTCGACAAATGAAAAACTATGAATGGTTTGAACACACGTGTTCTCCATGTACCACACCATGAGCAAATTGATGTTCATGTCATGCCCAAGTTGATAGCTGGTGAAGGTAGATGTTATGTTATGTTATGTTATGTTATGTTATGTTATGTTATGTTATGTTATGTTATGTTATGTTATGTTATGTTATGTTATGTCATGTTATGTTATGTTATGTTATGTTATGTTATGTTATGTTATGTTATGTTATGTTATGTTATGTTATGTTATGTTATGTTATGTTATGTTATGTTATGTTATGTTATGTTATGTTATGTTATGTTATGTTATGTTATGTTATGTTATGTTATGTTATGTTATGTTATGTTATGTTATGTTATGTTATGTTATGTTATGTTATGTTATGTTATGTTATGTTATGTTATGTTATGTTATGTTATGTTATGTTATGTTATGTTATGTTATGTTATGTTATGTTATGTTATGTTATGTTATGTTATGTTATGTTATGTTATGTTATGTTATGTTATGTTATGTTATGTTATGTTATGTTATGTTATGTTATGTTATGTTATGTTATGTTATGTTATGTTATGTTATGTTATGTTATGTTATGTTATGTTATGTTATGTTATGTTATGTTATGTTATGTTATGTTATGTTATGTTATGTTATGTTATGTTATGTTATGTTATGTTATGTTATGTTATGTTATGTTATGTTATGTTATGTTATGTTATGTTATGTTATGTTATGTTATGTTATGTTATGTTATGTTATGTTATGTTATGTTATGTTATGTTATGTTATGTTATGTTATGTTATGTTATGTTATGTTATGTTATGTTATGTTATGTTATGTTATGTTATGTTATGTTATGTTATGTTATGTTATGTTATGTTATGTTATGTTATGTTATGTTATGTTATGTTATGTTATGTTATGTTATGTTATGTTATGTTATGTTATGTTATGTTATGTTATGTTATGTTATGTTATGTTATGTTATGTTATGTTATGTTATGTTATGTTATGTTATGTTATGTTATGTTATGTTATGTTATGTTATGTTATGTTATGTTATGTTATGTTATGTTATGTTATGTTATGTTATGTTATGTTATGTTATGTTATGTTATGTTATGTTATGTTATGTTATGTTATGTTATGTTATGTTATGTTATGTTATGTTATGTTATGTTATGTTATGTTATGTTATGTTATGTTATGTTATGTTATGTTATGTTATGTTATGTTATGTTATGTTATGTTATGTTACGAGGGCCGCCGGTCCTGAGACCTAGAAAAGGTCCCGTTGTGTTACCCGAAGATAAGTAGATTATTGTGCGTTAAAAATGAGGCGTGAATGCAACTAATAACACGCAATACTTACTAAATTTCCTGCTTAACGAAAAAAAAAAAAATAATAATAATAAAAAATTACTGCAGTATACGCGTTAAAAGTCTAAATATGGCAAGAAGTCGCGTGCTGGTTTATTGCTTAAGCATCTTTGTTTCTCTTAAGATTATACCCATACGTGTGATTGGGTCAGGTCTCAGGGTGATCGTTAAGATATTGAATATTTTTCCAATTAAATATTTATTAGCACCACTGAAGTCGTATGCATTAGTCTGATGATGACTTTAATTGATAAGAAATTTTTATACTTATTAACTACTAAGGAAACGCCAAAAAGCATTACTTGCCTTTGATGGCTTTAAATTAAAATTTTTCTTTCACATCAATCGTCTAATTCAAATACATTTGCAACTCGATGGGTTATTAAACAAAATTAAAATAAAAACCAGCTTATGTTGAATAGAGAAGCTGCTGGAAAGCCGTCGATTCGATGGATGTATTGGTAGAGTGTTCTACTATCAATTCAGAGATCGCAGGTTTAATTCTTGCCTAAGTATACGAGTGTATTTACAGAATAGCAATAAGCTTTGCAGTTTTGTGCCAGTTAAAAAAAATATATGTATAGTAAGATGTCCTTATACGACAATGGTATGAATTCGCCTTGAGCTATTTATTGATATTCAATTTGAGAGCAATTAATTCATTGAATTTCATTTCATTATGTGTGTGCTCGTTTGCAAATTTTGAAGAAGATATACATATATTTACATAAACGAAAATTGTCGGCGGCTCAACAAAGCCATTCGGCAAATATGCATACAAATTAGATATGTATATGCTGAAAAGCTTAAACAGCATTTTCAACAAATGGCATATCAGCCGGCATACGCAGGAAATTAGTCAAATACTAACCGTCTAATTCATAAAAATTATAACAGGTTTATAAAGGTCTTATTTGACAGGTTTTCCATACAAATATGTCAAATAACAGTCTTATAAGCCTGTAATAATTTTTATGAATTGGGGGGTAAAAATATACTGTTCACACGATATGCTAAAATTGCCAACATATATTTGTTGGTATTGTTAACAAATTGTTAGCAAACGTACGTATGCTGGTAAAGATTTTGCCTTTACACGATATGATGGCACTTAAACAAAATTTTCAGCATAAATATGCTGATTCAACCAACAACTGGTAAAGATTTTGCCTTTACACGATATGATGGCACTTAAACAAAATTTTCAGCATAAATATGCTGATTCAACCAACATATCGTCTAAACTAAGCTTAACATATTTTCGTGAATGCGTATTTTACTTGTAATACAATTTTGTAAGTTCGAAAAAATACACTCTTGGTCATCGTTATACCAAGCAGTTGTAGTAATGTGTTTCAGAGAGCACTTTTTAAAACGTATTCTCCAAAAATATATTAGCGGTTTTCACACTTCGTATTATATTTAAAATACCTTTAAATGTAATACTATTTTAAACTTCTAAGTGTGAACGACTTTTTGTTTGGTATTGTAAAAAAGTTGAAACAGCTGAATTTAACCAACCTCATTCATGTGAACTATTCCCAGTTGAGTACCAATTGGCAACTGTTCTGCACAGACTTGGATCATCTGGAGAGGGCGCAAGTATTCTAGCAATGTTTTTACTTCTGTGTCAGCCCATCTTTTGTTCCAGCTTTTTTCGCCATTTCTTTTTATAACTTTTTTAATATTTTCTACTTTTTTGGTCTTTTCCATTACAAATTTAAGAAATGTTTACAATTCACTTTATTATATGTAAGCAAAAAACAATGTGGCGCCAAATCTGTCAGCTGTTTCATACTTGTAAATAAATCCACTTACTATATTTAGTAAATCTACTACTGTTTTTGGCATTGCAGAGGTTTTAATTTAGTAATTAAAAATTTATGAGATTTGTTGTTGCCCAGTTTTAAATTTATGAAGATCTATTAAATTTAAAATATCTCCAAGATCTACAATAGTACTTTAATACGCAGCGTGAAAACCGCAATTATAAGTATTCATATTTGGCTGGGTTAAGCCTTTGCAAACTAAGCTGACCAGTTTTCGTATCCCTGTATTTTTATTATTTTTCTTTGTTATATAAAAATACGCTGCAACAACATAAAGTGCAACTAATTGACAAATTTATGCAGTTCTCTTTTATGCTGGCTTTAATACTCTGAGATAAATATGAAATTTATATTTTATGTACACAACTAATTGAATTTCTTTATTGATCTGTCGCACACCATACGGTTTTGTACGTTGCCTTTGAGGCTCAACTTAAAGGTCATTAAAAGTAATAAACCAAAATTTAATCTGATATTTTTATTGCGATTTATTGACACTGTTGTTGTATTGCGGGCAACAGTTGTGGCCGTTAAGTATGAGAATTGTGTCACAACAATTGTTAAAAACAAATTTTTTTCAGAAATAAAATTTTAATAAAGAACAAATCATTTGTTATTTTACATAATCACATTCATGTAGATAAATTACTTGGCATTAGAGGTGGTAAGGAATTTTTTATATACACGTTACTTCATATCAATGATAAAATTACAACAAACGCAAGTATCTACAGCTGGAGCAAGCAACTAGTTGCTGGGAGATAGAGAAGATTCTGTTGAAATACAGTATTTATTGGATATAAGAACATCTCATATAAGAACAAAACGCTTATAAGAAACATTTGCAAAAACACCATTTTTTTAGTGTTTTTTCTAACAAAAAAAGTTTTATATAAGAAAAACGCTTATAAGAAAAAAACTGATAAAAGAACATTTTTCTTGAACACCAAAACCACAAAATGTATAGAAAAAGAATTTATATAAGAAACTTTCAAGGGCAACACTGAATTTATGTAGTTTGCATGGACAACTCTGTTTTCTAACAGTTTTACAACAACAACAACTTTTTTTTTTTTACTTTTAGTGCTCATGAGAAGTTTTTGTTTCTTGCCTCGTAAATAAATAAATAAATAGTACAAAATGAATTACATATGTATGTACATACATGTATTTACTACATATAATTTTTTTTTTTAAATTGAAGTTGTCTAGTTTTTTATATCTATTTACTAAAGGAGTTAATAAAATAAAATTTGATTTGTTTTATTTTTCTATTTACATACATACATCTACGTATATATGTATATGTACATAAAAAGGTAAAAAAGCTCGTATATTCATATAAGAAACAAATGCCTTATGGCCATAGCTACTTATATAAGAAATAAGTTTCTTATATAAAATAATTGTATATAAGGAAGAAACGCTTATAAGAAACTTTTTTCGTGGATTTTTCAAGTTTCTGTATAAAGAAATTAAACAGACACCAAAAGTTTATATTTTATGCAAACATACACAATCAAAGAGTTTTAGGTCTCAGTTGAGCTGAATTCACCACACGAAAATACAATTATTTAACTAAACAATTGTAATAATTCAGGCCCAAAAATGGACCTTACTAATGTTTTTTGTCTCTTTCAGCCGTCTACATATATGCCGCCGACATTTCGTTGATGCTTATCAACTCCTCTGCAGACTCCAAAACTTCTTAACAGAATGTTTGAAAGGTAACCTTTAATACAAAAAACATATTTTTTTTCATTTTGATATGTTGATTAGCATTAGCGAAATGTTGCCGGCATATAGACGGCTGAAAGAGACAGAAAACATTTTTAAGGTGTATTTTTGGAGCTGAATTAATATACATACATAAAGCAAATTAATAGTTAACTTCATATTTGATTAAACAATTGTTTTAGATTGATCTACGAATTGAGTAGAATTTGCTGAACATACTGCATCACAATAAAAGAGAGTGAGAGAGAAAGTGCTGAGCATATACAATCCGTGTTACCGTTGCTCATAGTTTTTTTTTGTTTTTTTTTTTTGTTCTTCTTGAAAATTTGCGGCACGGAAAAGAAGCTGTGAATGAATTTTCTGAATTGTTTATTTTTAAAAGAATCAGTAAACAATAATAATAAATTCAGTCAGCAGGTACCAGACTGACTCGTATTGCAAAGTAGTACGAGACTACCGTTAAATTTACATAGGGTACCCATTTGATTTCAGCTTGTTGTTCTATTGGTATGTGTTGTTTTAATGGCCAGGAATTTGAATATTTAGTAAAAATTTCTTTAAGTCTTTATCTCCTACAAATCAAAAGTTACAGCTAATTTTGAAACTAAAGGGTGTTTCCAGGCAATATTGCATTTTTTACTTTTTGTTTATTTTGGTCTATGTTGTTTTATAAGCCTGTCAACTGCATATCCTGTGCAAATTTCAAGACTTAATCTCTTATGGTCACAAAAGTTATAGCTAATTTTGAAACTAAAGGGTGTCCCCATATGCAGTAAAATACTTATATTTTTGTTTTTTTATTTTTGATAATTGGTGCTGTATAGGTTTCCCAACTATATACACTGTGCAAGCATACACCAAGTCGCTATCTCTTATAATTTAAAAGTAGCAGCTAATTTTCACAGTTTCTTGTATGGGAGCCCCCCTTTAGTTTTTCGGTTTTTGCTATTTTTAGTATTTGCTGTTATAGCACCCCAGCAACCACATGGTCGGTGAAAATTTCAGCTGTCTAGCTTCTACTGTTTGGAAAAATGGTTTACGTGACGGACCGACGGACAGACAGCGAAGTCTCAATTATAAGTTTCCGTTTGCACTCTATTAGTTAGTACGAAAACCTAAAAAGAGCAATATGTGCTTGAAATTGAGTGCCTCAAATGAATAATTAGTAGAGGTTATGAGTTCAATTCCTGAGAAAGCTTCTGGGACTTAGCAAAAAGCAGAGCAGTTTTGTGTTGTAAAAAAAAGTTTATAACAGTACATTCTAATAAACGGACAGCAGCCTTTGTCACCTTAAATTGTCCGCTCATGAGAGCTCTCACTGTACGTATACGTATATGATGAGGTTTGCTGGTTTGCAGCATCATCTTACTCTTTTGCTAGTTGCATTATTGCCTCATAGAATTTAATTTTTACTTTTTTTTTTCTTTTCCCTACTATTGTAAAAAAGTTTATTATTGTGGTTGTTGTAAGCCCCAACAACAAACAAAAAAAAAACAGAAAGTAAAGAACAATTTTATAATTTAGAAGTATTTTTAACTGCAGACAAAACAGTTTACCAAACAGTTTATTGCGACAAATAAATTGGCCACGTACAAGTTGTGTTAAACGTGATTGAAAAAAAAAGTTCAGCTGCAGTTCCACTACAGTTTGAGAAGTTTGTGCTAATGACACAACAAAACGTGGTCACCACTTGACAATTTAAAGTGAAAAAAGGATAATTTTATATAATATTATGCTTTTTTGCTAAGTAATGATTGCACGAATACGAAAGCGAATACTTAGACAAATGACCGAAATTGTGTAAGAATTGTATTCTTTATGCTGCCGTTTCAGGCTCAAATTGTTTTAATCTCGGATTAGAATATGTCTTTTATGTGAACTTCGTTTATATTGTACTGGCTCTAGGAGGATGAGAAAGGGAAAGTAGTGCTGGTGAACGTTTGTAAATATCATTAAATACATTTGCCGGCAGTTTATTCTGCGATGCACAGTGTTGTGAGCCCATAAGCAATGGCACCAAAATGGTAGCAGCTGTCAGAGAGATTTAAAATTTGGCACACATTCATAAATTACTTTCATTAAGCAAAATTTTAGTTTTTGAAAAAATTTGGACAATGGACACGCCCATCGTCCTGGTAGGACTCAAATTCGTTTTTTTTAAATTAATTGCTTATTAAAATAAATATTAGGTCTAAAAATACACCTTTTTAATGCATTCTGTCTTTTTCAGACGTCTATATGCCGCCGATGTTTCATTGATGCTAATCAACTCATCAGTAGAGTCGAAAAACGTTTTCTGTATTAAAAGTTTCTTTTCCCACTTCTGATTCTCATTTTATTCATGGGTATATTGGAATAAATAAATGAGTTTCAAACATTTTTTTAAGAATTTTTCGAGTCTAGAAATGAGGTGCTTAGCATTAACGAAATGTCGGCGGCATATAGGCGACTAAAACACACCGAACACATTAATAAGGTATATTTTTAGACCTCAAATAATACATTTCAATTGGCTCTTAAGGCAAATGAATAATTAAGTTCATTTTTGACTATTAGTAAATACTTTATACCCAATAGAATTTTTTTAATCAGACACCTGACACGCCTGCCGCCCATTTATGCCAAAAGTAATAGTATAACGGGCACAAGCGTTGGCTGACACCTACGCAAAAAGGGGAGCCAATGAGGCTTTCATTGGACCCACTCCATCCTTTGGCTTTAACAAGCTCCTTCTCAAGGGGGAGATCAGAAAATGGACAACATCCATCACAGGAAAACTGTGGAACGACTCTTCTTCTTTGATGCTTTGATGCTAAGAGGCCGGACCTTGCTCCAAAACTAAATAGAAAGAATCTAAGGACACTGTGTGGGGCGCTAATAGGCCACTGTACATGCAAGAAGCATCTATACAGAATGGGACTATCCAGTACGGCAATCTGCAGATTTTGCGAAGAAGAAGAGGAGACAATGGAACACTTGATTATCGAATGTGTGGCACTAGGCCACAGAAGACACAAGCTGTTGCAGGCCTATACATTGGGTTCACAGGACTTGCAAGGGCCTACACAGAAGGAGCTAATACGGTTTCTTGATGTATTAAACTACTCGTGAGGGACAAAGGGTTGCACAGTAGATCATCTTTGGTCGCAGTGCAAAGGGCCATCCTGGACCAATCTAGTAATAATACAATACAATGCAATACAATACAATACAATACAATACAATACAATACAATACAATACAATACAATACAATACAATACAATACAATACAATACAATACAATACAATACAATACAATACAATACAATACAATACAATACAATACAATACAATACAATACAATACAATACAATACAATACAATACAATACAATACAATACAATACAATACAATACAATACAATACAATACAATACAATACAATACAATACAATACAATACAATACAATACAATACAATACAATACAATACAATACAATACAATACAATACAATACAATACAATACAATACAATACAATACAATACAATACAATACAATACAATACAATACAATACAATACAATACAATACAATACAATACAATACAATACAATACAATACAATACAATACAATACAATACAATACAATATAATACAATACAATACAATACAATACAATACAATACAATACAATACAATACAATACAATACAATACAATACAATACAATACAATACAATACAATTCAATACAATACAACGCAATACAATACAATACAATAAAATACTATACAATAAAATACAATACAATACAATAAAAAGTTTTGCCTTAATATTTTTATTGTTCATGAGCATAAATACATTGTTACCCTACAACCATAATTTCATTTTGTCTGACAGCACTCAACGTCTTAAGAATTTTCTACGGTATCATTCCATTTCAATAATCTTTAGAATAGTCCGCTGTGCTCATAGCAAACAATTCCTTTTTGGCATTATTCAAATTTTAAAAAAGTATCATTAATAGAAGAAAAAAAGCAAACAAAGAATATCATCAAGCTCTTGAGTTTTCTAAGGTGTTGATTTAAGAAATTCAATATGGTTGCTTTTAGGGGTGAAACGAAATATTTAAAAAAGTTTCCTTTTGCTTTTCGCTTGACTGGTTATGTTTGATTTTCGCTGTTTTATGCAATGAATGGCGTTGAAATTACAAAAACTTTCAATTTGCTGATAATAAATGCGAGGGAGCTTAAACAAATATTTACAAATGCAAAAATTATAAATAGAGTAAATCAGTAAAATTTAATCTATATGAAAAAAATTTATTAATATTTTTACCTTCTTGAGCTTGAATCCTCCACTATATAATTATTTATATTTCTTTGTATGTTTGTGCCTTTATGAGTCCCCATATCGCTGGGTGACGACATCATGCACGAATGGTTGGACCAATTTCGTCCATTGTTTTTTGTTGTAGTTGTTCTTACCTGGAAAACAATGATATGAAAGCAAAAGTTGAGAAAAGTACGCAAAAAATAATTGAATTTAGGAAAAGTACTCTACAGCAACGCTGGCAGGGTTACTCTGGTAGCAAATGAATAAATTGAGCCAAATACGAGACAGATTAGCGCAGCAAGTGGTAGACAAACGCTACTTCTGGTATGGGGTACCCATGAGTTTTTTTTTTTTTTTTCTTATTTACTGTCGTAGAGGCCAGACAGCTACATACACTGTGTAAATTTCAAGTCTCTTTCTCCTACAGTTCAAAAGTTATAGCCGATTTTCAAACTAAAGGGTGACTCCGTGTATGAATTTTATAGTAATAATTAAAAATTTCAATAAAATGTTAAGCATTTCCAATTTAGTTTGGTATTTCACCAACGGCAATAAATGAAATTGAAGCTTTGAAACGTAAAGTGTTAAGATGCTGTATTGGAAAACATTTTGAATCATATTCAAAACGCGTTTAAAACCTTTTCATTGAATAAAATTCCAAGGTAACATCTATTGCTTACTAATGCAGAGCCTGGCAACTAGATCAAGTCTTCATGAAAATGAATACATTGCAAATGTTCTTTTTGTTCTTTACTTGGTATAATATTAATCATCTGTCTTCAGCAAGGGCATTAACCCCCGATTTTTGACTTGGGATTTAAATACAAAATTAGTAAATTTTCCTTAAAATTTAAGTTGGATTTAAAATAGCTTTCTGTTTTACAGTCTAAAATTATTTTTGGTAATTAATTGCAATAAAAGTACAGCAGCACAATGTAAGTGTCAACAAATTATCGATAACTCCATAAAAAACAGCTGTTTAAACAAATTTGGAAGTGACTGAAATTGTGAAAAGTTTAGAAAATAATAAATTGTTTTGTAAAAATTATTAAAATGAGTAGCAGAAGTGATAAAATGACTCCCAATTTCACTGCCACAGAAGTTGATTACCTTCTGGAAATAATAAAAAATCAAATTATGAAACAAACAAAAAACATGTGCAATTTTCTTAATTTGCAGAACAAAACCAAACTGTCAAAATCATATGGCAGTACGAAAAACTTAAATCGATTTTAAATGGGCACCGCAGGCCGTTTAAGTTTGATTTAAATACCAACTGTTTGACTCAATTTTGTATTTAAATCAAATTTAAATTGAAATGGCATTTAAAACCCAAGTCAAAAATTGGGGGTAAGTTCCCCAATATTCCAAACTAAAGAATGGTAAGTAAACAATTATGGTGTGAACTTGCAGTTAACTATCTAAGATAGTGCGTGTTAGTTTTATGTTCACTCAATAAGATACTTCATTTATAAAATCACAATTGCGGTTTTCACGCTTCGTATTAAAGTACTATTGTAGATCTTGGAGATATTTTAAATTTATTAAATTTTGTCAAATTTAAAACTCGGCAAGAACAAATCTCATACATTTTTAATTCACCAAATTAAAACCTCTGCAATGCCAAAAATAGTAGTAGATTTACTAAATGTAGTAAGTGGATTTATTTACAAGTATGAAACAGCTGACCGATACGGCGCCACATTGTTTTTTGCTTACATATAATAAAGTGAATTGTAAACATTTCTTAAATTTGCAATGGAAAAGACTTTTGGCTGTAAAATATCTAAACAAAAGTCAGCTGTTTCAACTTTTTTACAATACCAATCAAAAAGTCGCTCACACTTATATTATAGTATTATATTTAAAAGTATTTTAAATATAATACGAAGTGTGAAAACCGCTAATGTTTTTTAACAAGACTCAATAAAGTTACTATTACCATAGTAAATATTAAAAAAAAAATAGATTTAGAACAAAACTAATACAATTACTAATACTAATACTAATACTAATACTAATACTAATACTAATACTAATACAATTACTAATACTAATACTGAAAAAGTTTCTAAATGTTGAGTTCCTTCTTCGCAGAGTTACACTGGGCGTATACGCATTAATTCAGCTGACATGCTGAAATGGAATTACTTATACGCCAAAGGGTTAACAAAAGTACTTTTTGAATAAAACTATTGTCCAAAAGCTTAATAAACTTTTTTATGGCAAAAAACTAAATGACACAAAACTCAAAGCAGATTTCAATATTCGAAAGCATAAATATGTATGTCTGTATTCAAATTTGTAACTCACAAGCATTAACAAACCCCCAACAATAAAAAGTTTTTGGTTACATTTTCGGTGCGGCACCACCTTTTTGTGGTTATTATTTCTGCAGTACACAACCAAGCATTTAAAACTGCGGCTGAACCATCAACAATTTGTTTTGCTACTGCTGCTGCTGCTGCTCAACAATTGCAACCAACAAAGTTTTATTGTTGACAAATTAAATGGCAATAACGAACTATTGTAAATGTTTGCCATTAAAAATATAAAAAAAAAGAAAACGATTATTTAAATAAATAATGAATTGAAAAAAGTTTTGTGTAATATCACAAAGGACTTAAAACTTTTTTCTAGTAAATTATCTAACTAGCGTTCAAAGAATTTCATGGAAGGCTTAAGTTTAGGGGAAAAAAAATAAAAGTTATTTTAAATGCTTAAGATCAGGTTATTAGACATTTTAATTTATAAAAATATTTACGTATTTATTAGAGATTGACAAAAGAAAAGAGATTGAAAAACTGAAAGTCGCTTGTCAAGAGCAAGCTTTACATACCTTTCAAAAAATTGATGAAATTAAATTAAAAAAATTACGATTTTGGATGCTTTGAACTGTTTATGAATTGGCGATTTTACGTTCTGTGCAAAAACCTTCCTCAGGCAACCCTATTTTACCAACACTTTCATATTTTCATCAGTAAATAGAGCAACTTATTAACAAACTTAAAGCCTCCGGCAGAGTTTGTCTTCGGTTTTTGGGAGGTCCACAACCCCCTCTACAAACCCATACAAACTTATTTCTTTCAAGGCCTGGCTCCTTATTCTAAAGTTTTTCCAATGTATACTCTTAACTAATATATAGTAAATTTTCCTGACATCATTCAGAAAAAAGTCGTTTGACTACAAACTGTTATTTTAAATCACTTCCCTTGAAATTTACTTTGAAAGAAAGTTGTTTGCTTATAACTTTAACTTTGGGGTTGACATTTTTCAAATAAATTCAAATTTATTTGTTTATTCTAGGCGGCAAAGCAAAAAGTGAAAAAAAAACTCAGTAATTTTCTTAAACTTTTAAAGCTGATAATGTGTACAAAGTTTTCAATGCGCCTTGATTTTTAAATACTGATTTACAGCGATTGATGCAATTCAATAGATTTTTTTTTTTTTTTTGTTAGCAAAGAAGTAAGAAAAAATGGAAATACATACTTTGAGTTTTTGGCAGAGAAAGAATTTTCATGCTTTGACTTTTTAGCGGAGGAAAAATTTTCACTATTGAACTTAACGCTTGGTTTGTTTTTGTTTTACTTTGATTTCTGATTAATGATGGTGTTGGCTTCCAAATATGTCAAGTAAGTGGTGGCATATACAAAGTGTAATTTTAATATTATGCATTAAGTGAAATCGATAAGATGTACTTTGTGGCATAATAAGGACATTTATTTTGGTTGGAATAAATTTGTAATGTACTGCGTGTGACCCCAAATGTCGTTCACCAAATACAAATTTATGAGAAAAGATTTTGCATTCACTAAAAAAAATAATTTTTCCAAAGTAAATAAAAACATTTTAATTAAGACAAAGAAAAAAACGGTTTTAGCAGAACAAGGTTTCGATCCTCGGACCTCTGGGTTATGGGCCCAGCACGCTTCCACTGCGCCACTCTGCTTGTGACGAGACCATGAGTGGTTTTTGTTTAGTGGAACCCCAAATCATTTTCGCGATTAAATAAAGAAAACTATCAATAGAATTTTTCCCAATAATCTGATTATAATTTTAACGAAAATTTTCAATTATGATCTTAATTATTTATTTGCTTTAAGAGCCAATTGAAATGTAGTAATAAAAATTAAACTTTTTAAAAAATATTTGCTGTCGGCATATAGACAGCTGAAAAGTGCAGCAAATATTTTTTGAAAAGGTTCATTTTTGGACCAGAATTAATAGGATTGATTCTCTTTAGTAATTACTATTCGGCTTGTTTTAAATACACTTATATGTTATGCATACTTAAAGCACGTTTTGTACTAAAATTTAGTACTAGCAACTTAAATTTAGTACGAATTTTTTCTTTCTGTGTAAAAACAAGTTTTATTAAAAAAACTATACGCTGCTTTACTATTGGGCTTTTTTAATGAATTTCGTTTATTTTTTTTTTTTGTTATTGCACTTTTATAAATATTTTTTCTTCTTCCTCTAAACGTTTAATCGAACATGTTTTTTAGTTCGAATCGTTTGAGCGAACGAACAAAAAAATAATTATGTATGTATTTGAATTAAACGAACAAAGCTAAAAGGCGAACAGTTGTTAGCTCAGATATTTATCTAAATTTTTTGGTTGTCTGAAAAAGACAGCAGATATTTTTTTAAAAGGAAAATTTTCAATACTTAAAATTTTTTTACAGTTACACACTTCCTATTTTCCATTAAATTGTATTAATTTTATAAATAAATTTTACTTTTCTTTGCTTAATTGATATTGATTAAAAAGTAGTGTAAACCCAAGGGTTGAACTTAAGCCTGAAAAAGTAATTTAATATAAATGTATTACAGAAGTTCGATAAAATTATAAATTTACAGTAAAATGTTAATAACGCATGGCACGGCGTAAATGTTCAAATTGTATCAATAAAAGAGCATCTAGATCTCAATGATGCAAATAACAGAACATGTGAAAAAAGCTTTCATATAAACAGAAAGCACAAATAACAGTCTTCTGAGATGATAAAATATCGTCCAGGACTGCAAAAATATCATTGCTTTGATTAATGTTAATTAAGTAAAACAAACAGAAAGTAGAATTGCGTGAACTTTGGTTGCCGAGTGGTTAAAGCGGCTGTGCCAAAATTGTGAAATTTGACACGTCCAAAGTTCATAGGGTGCTGATGAAGGGTGTTTGCTACCCAGAAACAGCCGGTTGTCCACCTAGCAAATAAATTTTACTTTTCTTTGCTTAATTGATATTGATTAAAAAGTAGTGAAAACCCAAGGGTTGAACTTAAGCCTGAAAAAGTAATTTAATATAAATTAATTTTATAAATTACTTTTAATAAACAGTGCTATTACCTGCAAATTGTTGCCTGTGAAACTACAAAAAAAATATTTATATCAACTTCCCCCCGACACGTTTCCCTCATTTTTTTTTTTTTTTGCAGCATTTAATTTGAATAAATTTGAAACTTAAACTTTTTCATTTCCTATCACTTCTTTTCATCTAAGTTCTATTTTATTTCACATTTGTTTTATTTATTTTTTTTTTTTTTTGAACATTTGTATAATCTGTTTAATACCCTTAAGCTTGAAAAAGTTTCGTACAATGATGCCCATACAAAAACATTAAGAAGTAATTTATATGACACAACTTTTATATTTAGAAGCCTTAAAAAAAGGAAATTGTTAAACAAAGAGCATAAAAGAGAGCACATTCATTATTCATAAAAGACATAAATAAATAAACATGATAATTAACTTAACACTGGAGAAATTGAAAGGAATTCAGAGTTTAATACTTTGCTTTTTCTTCTGCAAAGAAACTCTACACAATTTTTATTTGGAATTTATGTGAAATTTCATCATCACAATCAAGTGAATTGGCTTCCTGCTCTTTTATGAAAATCACTAAATTCTACGAGTAATTTTTATAAAATTTGCTTTGCTTGTGTTGCGGCGCAATCACACATTAAATTTCACTTTGAGCAAACTGCAATTGAGTTTAAGAATTTTTATTTTATACAAAGTACGAAAAAAATATAAATATATTTATGGTATTTTATTAAAACATTAGAAAAATACTTTTTAGGAAAACTTTCATTTGGTCTTTTCAAACACCTCACAAAAATAGAATTTGTTAGATTTTGGAATTAGATGTAAATGTAACAGGAGGTAACTTGATATCTAGTGATTACTGGCATTTGACTTGAATTTGCTATGCAATATTTTTCATGTAAAACTCTATTCTATTTAAACTTGTTTTTCGTAATTTTCATTGAAAACTTAAGGGCATCAAACTCATGACCTCTCAACATGGTTTTATGTAAAAAAAATTTCTGCAAAAACTTTAATCGTAACTAAAAACATTTCGTTTTTAACTAAATTTTAATTTCTGTTACCCAAAAGATCTGGTTGAAATGTGTTCGTTACCTTAAAAAAAAAGAAAAATGTAGCAAAAAAAATTCGAAAGGTACTCAGCAGTAAAACTGAACAGGCCTTCAAATTTGGAAAATTTGTTGCGTAGTAATTGGATATCCCTGGACATGAGAGCAGATGAAGAAAGAAGGGCCAAACAGATCTTTTATTAGTGGTCCAAATCCAATTAAGCACCATATGTTAGCGCCACATCTTCCCAAATCTTTTTTTTTTTTTTCTTGGTGTCTGCAGGAGGGTGTTGGGTAAAACCATAGGCAATGGCTGGATTTTTCTTTTCATTAAATCCACCATAGCTGCGATTTGCACTTTGGTTGTGTATTTTTCTCTTTTGCTGCTATAAAAATAATTGTGAAAAATCGAAATAAACTAAAAAGAAATTTTGTAAATAAATTTCACATTTCCTTACATTTTTATTCATTCGATTATAAAATTGGAGCGTAAACAAAACTGACAAAAATATCTACATATATGGCAATAGGAAGGATACCGCAGCAAGGGAATGAATAATTGCAAATTTTATTTCTGCTTAAAAAAAAGGTTTCCGACGTGGCGGAACGGAATCAATAATCGCATCCAATACAATTTTTAACCAAGTTTCTTATGTTAATTTAATTTTTTATTAACATTTATATTTTATGTTAATTATAAATTTGTAGGCCTTTTTAAGGCCTGCACATTTCTGCATTTCACCTCAAAGCGCTCGTAGTTTTGCTTGCATATAAATCAAATAAATACAGCTCTAATTAAAAGATTTAACTGCAAATTCTTAGAAAAAAAGATAATACCACAAAGGATTCTGTTGCTGTTACAGTGTTTTTGTTTTTGCCTTTGCCTTTTCCAGGTTTGGCATCATGAATTCACACACACACACACACACGCACACACACAAGCCTGGAAAACATGAAAATTTTCCAAATAGAAATAAGCCTGTAAAATTTGTTAATTACTCCTTAAAGAACTGTGTATTTGTCTGCTCATTAGGAATATTTTAATTAAAATGAATATGTACATGTAACACAAAAAAAAAAAAAAAATCAGATACAAAAAAAAAATTCATTGAAGCTTAAGTACATACAGGTAAGATGCGAGGAGGTAGCTTAGAAAAATGTAAATTTCCATTAAAATTTATTTCTATTTTAGCACACAAGAAGGTGTGCTACTAAAGGGTGTTTTTTTAAGCCCGATAGAACTTGAAATTGTAAAAAATAACACAAAAAATTAAATTGTAATCAAAAATTTTTTTTTATTCGAAAGATCAATACGTGACATTAATATTTGAAAATGATTTCGGGCATATGGGCACCGCGGCTGTTCTTGACGAAGTGCATTCTGGACGTCCAATTTTGGGCCACTTTTTCGAGCACTGCTGGCCGTATGTCACGAATAACACGAACAATGCTGGCCTCCAAGGCGTCAATTGTTGCTGGTTTATCAGCATAAACCAGTGACTTCACGTAGCCCCACAGGAAATAATCGAGAGGTGTCAAATCGCACGACCTTGGAGGCCAATTGACAGGTCCATTTCTCGAAATCAACTTATCGCCAAATTTTGATTTCAATAAGTCGATGGTTGCGTTCGCCGTATGGCACGTAGCGCCATCCTGTTGAAACCACATCTCCTCCGGATCAATGTCATCCATTTTTGAAGAAATAAGGTCCGATGATGCCACCAGCGTGAAAACCGCACCATACGGTGCATTTTTCTGGATGTAATGGAGTCTGTAGGGTCTGTTGTGGATTGGTCTCACTCCACATGCGGCAATTTTGCTTATTAACAAACCCGTTAAGCCAAAAATGCGCCTCATCGCTGAACACAATTTTGCGATAATAAGTTGCGCGAATCGGCGACTGATTTTCAAAGTAAATTTGGACAATTTCGTAGCGTTGTTCAAGCGTGAGTCTATTCATGATGATTTGTCAGAGTATACTGAAACTAATAAAAAAAAAAAAGTTTCAGCAAAATTTAATTTTTTGTGTTACTTTTTACAATTTAAAGTTCTATCTAGCTTAAAAAAACACCCGATATTGGTGGTGGGTCATACATTTGAATTCTTTGCGCACGTCGTAGTTGGGCCCCCGTCACACTAATATTTCCCAAGAGAAGTTAAATATCTATATGACCAATGCCCAATATTTGTTTCTTTCCAAAATTTTTTTGGAACATACCAGCCCTGTACCACAATTTCTGCACAAAAAAAAATATACAAAAAATTTTTTTAAAAAGGACGCTTCGAAAATAATTTTTATCATAAGTCGCAGTGGGAGATTTTTTCCTCTTGCCAAAATCTATCAAAACAGTATCGATTGCTAAATCAATCCACCCTAACATATACATATATACCTACTTATATACAAAACGATTTTAACAACTTGAACATATAAAAAGTCAACAATCGGTAATCAATTCGCAATATTTTTTTAAACGCACCTCGTATGCTGGCAAATTTATTTATTCTATTTTTATTTTATAATACAAATTTTATAATACAAATTGCAAGTTGACAACATTTACAGCTGACTGGTGTTAGTTAAACAGACACAAGACACTACTTCAGAAGAAGATACTCTCAACTCAAGCAATTTAAATCATCACACAAATAGAATATAATTTTATTTGTGTGATAATTTTGCTCATGACGAAGAAGAAGAAGAAGAAGAAGAAGGATTAATAGAAGGAAGTAATTAATATAAAATGTTTAAACTCCTCTAATAAATTTAAATAAATTATGCAAATATTTTGTTACTGTTGCCAGCAGTTTAAAGTCAGCTTTAATATAATATCTGTAAGAATTTGAGATGAATTCATCAGCACAAACTCATGTTGAAGCTGACAAAGAAATTCTTTGAATAATAAACTTTAAATTTCTTTGATAATTTGTTGAAATTTACTTTAAGAAACTCAAATCGCTGGATGTTTCTGTGTTATTTAAAATTTAAACTGATGAAATGTTTTACACACGTGTCAGGGCAGGTGACTGCACACACACAAACACGCCATTTGGGAGTTTTAAGCTAAAGAAAATACTAGAAGTTTTCATGCTTGGCATTTTATTGAAAACTAAACATAAAATAGAACAAGTAAAAGTGCTGTATTGGTATGTGTGTCTACCATACACATGTACACGCTGTTTAGTTGTTAAAGCCTTAATATTATTGAAATGGCTTTAGTTCTTTCATCGGGCATACAGATGTATATGGACCGATACTGCTCCTTTATTTATATTATATAGGCGAAAAATGTAGCGACTTGGAGCCACTTGACTCTAGGTTTCCTTCAGGAAATATTTAATCAGATTCATGTGTAGAAATTGAATATGAAATAAAAAAAATGAACAAAAACAAACAACACACCCACACACAATTTAGCAGAACAAGGTTTCGATCCTCGGACCTCTGGGTTATGGGCCCAGCACGCTTCCACTGCGCCACTCTGCTTGCCGATAAACCGTAAATAATTTGCCTTCTTCAATTTCTGTTGTATTTTGCTTTGTTTTTTTTTTTTAAACAAATAATTCTTTAACTAAATGAGCAGTTTTAGAAATATTTTTATTTATTTCTTATCTACTGCTTTCGGCAAACACCTTCAATTAAAAAGCAATAACAGGAGCCTAATTCTTCAGTAACATTAACTTAATGTACCTGGCCTGCGTATGTGTTTTGCATTTGACTTGTTTAAATAGTACACTAAAGCCCCGACTTGCGTCGTTCCGATTTGCGTCGCTTTTTAAAACTGGAAAAACCTGATTTGCGTCGATTCGATTTGCATCGTTTTCATTTCGATTTGCGTCGATAAACACGTTTAATTTTTTACTGCATCATTGTGGATTACTATTTTTAGCATTTGTAGTGTAGTATGTATTTAGCATCTTGAATTCATTGGTTTTTACAACTTCTGGCAACAACGATCGTCACCTGTACGTTAAGAAATTTTCAGATTGCGTGAAAAAAGGGGAATCCCCTTTTCTTTTTTATATATGTAAGTGGTGCTAAGAGCAGCTGTCTGGTTATGGTAACAATTTAGTGTGTGACTCACCAGAATATGCCTTAAGGACGTAAAACATGAGTCATTTTTATGTTTTTTTCTTCTTAATTTATGGTTTTGTTATTTCTTTATAATATATACATATAAACATTTGTTGAAGTAAATTAAATAAATAAAAACGTACTCATACTAGTGTTTTTTTTTTATCAAAAATACAACATTTTTTGCTTTGTTTTAAATATTTTCCCCAACAAATTAAATTTCAGTGCATTTATATAGAAAAAAGTTATTCGATTTGCGTCGCGTTTCTCCGGTCCCCATTAACGACGCAAGTCGGGGCTCTAGTGTATTTGTTCTTAATAAGGGTTTATTTGTTCATTTCTAAGATTTAATCTTTCTTTATTACAATCACATTGAAGCAGGCAACATTGCAGGTTAAATACTGTTCTTTATTCTGTGACTGTAAACTCTGTGACTGTAAACTAGAAAAATATAATTAGAGTATTGATTTCGCTTAAGCTACATATATTTTCTTTTTTCTTTTACCAAAGACCATCATTAATCAACCTTAATCACCTTTAGCAGTAAATACAACTTGAAGGCGACAAGTGAGCAAACAACAAGGATCAAGATTGGGAAACGAATTAAACCAATATATTTAGTTTGAGACATTTTGTTAAGAAGAACTTTAAAGGATATTAACTAATGACTATTTAAGAATAATTTAATGTGAAAGAAAATGAGGGCCCAAGTTTCACAACCTAAACTCAAAATTATCTCTTTTAATTTGTTTTAGCAATACAAGACTATAAGTGCTTAGCTTTCACCTAGAGTCTTAACCGGTCCGTAATTAACAAAACGTGCAATTGAATTTACAAAATAGAGCCATAATTTGTCTATTGAAAATGGCTTTTTTCTATTGTAGTCAATTTCAAAATAATCATTTAAGATTCGTGTAATATAAAAAAATTGAGTCAAGTACGAGGTTGGCTCGCACTCTTAGGGTTCCGTACGTATGTATGTGTAATGTATGTATGGAATGGCGTATGTGAATACATATGTATATTTTATAAATTTCATCTCTCTGTTTTTAAAGCTACTTTATGTGGTATGGGGACACCTAGTAATTTTCCACTTGTTGTTGTTTTTGTAATTTATTGTTGTAAGGCATCTGGGAATACATACACTGTGCGAATTTCGACTCTCTATCTCTTACGGTTCGAGAGTTATAGCTATTACTCTACGTTGTAAAGGGACACCTGGTAGTTTTACAGTTGTTGTTGTTTTTAGCAAGTGTTATTGTGGAGCATATGTGAATACACATATTGTGCAAATTTCATCCCTCTGTCGCTCACGGTTCGAGAGTAACGACTAGTTGTTACTTTACATTGTATAGGGACACCTGGTAGTTTTCGATTTGTTGTTGTTTTTAGCATTTGTTATTGTAGGCCATATGCGAGTAAATATATTGTGCACATTTCATCTCTCTGTCTCTTACAGTTTGGGAGTTACGGCTAATTTTTACTTTACGTTGTATAGGGACACCTGGTAGTTTTTGACATGTTGTTGTTTTTAGCATTTGTTGTTGTAGGGCATGTGTAAATACATATATTGTGCGAATTTCAGCTTTTTGTCTTTTACAGTTTAGCAGCAACGGCTATTTGTTACTTTAGGTTGTATAGGGACACCTGGTAGTTTTCAACTTGTTGTTGTCTTTAGAAATTTTTGTTGTAAAGCATCCATAAATACATATACTATGCAAATTTCAGCTTTCTATCTGTTACGGTTCGAGAGTTATAGCTAGTTGTAACTTTTCGTTGTATGGGGACACCTGGTAGTTTTCGACTTGTTGTTGGTTTTAGTATTTGTTGTTATAGCGGCTAGATACAGCAACATCCTGTGAAAATTTCAGCTCTCTATCTCTTACCGTTTCGGAGAATGGACGCTGTGACGGACGGACGTACTTGTCTCCGTAATAGGGTTCCGTTTTACTCTGATGAGTAGGAACCCTAAAAAAGCATTTACCTTAGAAATATTTGGCCACCACTTGTTTCAATGAACAAACTGCACAAAAAGAAAAAAAAAGAAGTTTGATGTCCCTTCACTCAGCAAAAGCATAACATTTAACCAGCAACTCATTTCCATAAAATTAATGCTTGTTTTTGGCATCAAATTATTATTTTTTTTAATGGACACCATCACAAAGAGAAATAAAGAGGTTTTAATGATGAAAACGTGCTTTTAGCATTTTAGGTTTCAAATTTCCACAACTTTTAACTTTAGATGCCCCCAAAAAAAAGAAGTCAAGCAAATATGTATGTAAATAAAGCCGGGTCAATTTTGTATCGATAAAAATTTGTGAATTTGTTGGGCCGACGATTTTTCGCTGGTTTTTAGCATGATAAATAGACAAAAGTGAATAAGGCACACTTTCACCTCAGTGAATGCGTTAACAAGCAGCATTACTGCCTGATAGGCCACCAGTAAAACCAGAAACCAAAGCTGAAGCATCCACAAAAGGTGACTGTTTGGAGTGGTTTATGAATCGAGATATATTTTTCGAGAAAATATTTTTCGAAATGGGAATACAAAAAATTTGCTTGGGGTATTGACAAATTCATTAGGGATGACTTTTATGCTTTGGGGATTTTAGCCAATTTTTTTTTGGGATTTTCATTTGATGCTATACATGTTTTTTGCTGTAAGGGATTGTTTTAATTTTAACACATGGGAATTGGAGAATGCATTAGGGAAGATTTTTATGCTTTGGGGATTTTAGCCAATTTTTTGGGGGGACTTTCATTTGATGCTATACATGTTTTTTGCAGTAAGGGGTTGTTTTAATTTTAACACATGGGAATTGGGATGATTTTTATGCTTTGGGGATTTTAGCAAACTTTTGGGGGATTTTCATTTGATGTTATACATGTTTTTTGCTGTAAGGGGTTGTTTTAATTTTAACACATGGGAATTGGGATGATTTTTATGCTTTGGGGATTTTAGCAAATTTTTTGGGGATTTTCATTTGATGCTATATATGTTTTTTTATGGTAAAACATTTTTTCCGGTTTGATGTTTTCTCAAAAAAAAAATTTCAAACCGAAAAAGGTATCGAAAAATGGTATTAAACAAGCATTTAAAAAAAACAAGTGACCTCAAGCTTGAATTATTAAGTTAAAATATTAAACAACAAAGGTCGAAAAATTAGCATCAAGAAAATCTATATATGTATATATAAAATTGTAAAGTGACTAACTGACTGCCTGACTGACTCGGGTATCATCGCCCAGCTTTAACGGCTAGAGCTAGAGTAATAAAATTTCGTATATATTTTGCAGTCCTTTTTTTGGAAATTCAGGCCGGAAAGGGATAAAAACAGGTAGAACAGGGTAAAATCGGTAATTCAATATCCAAATTCCAAAAGCACCCAAAATTATAATAAAAGTAAACAGACAGGTGTCTGGTACTTTTTGTTATTTTGAGTACTAAGGGGATAAAACGGGTAAAAACTGAAGATTGGTACTTTTTTCAATTGCATATATCTATGTAAAGGATGGAAACAGGAAAAGACTATAAACTGAATTTTATACTCATTGAAAAATTCCCGATAATGTTGTGTCACTTTTTTCAAATTGGGACATTTAGGGGGTAAAAAAGGGATAAGTCTGTAATTCTATATATGCGGACCTAATACAAGTAACAAAAAAACTCAAAAAGTATCTACCTGAAAGCCAGCTAAAAATAATCGAACAGATCTCTTGTAAATACATATATAATTGTTTCAATTTATTTTTTATACAAAACAAAGATCTACAGCTTGAATAGTTAACTAAAGAAAACGTATACGTTAATAAGCCCAGATCAATTCAAGATCTGGAGGAGGAGAAGATTCGTCATATACGTAATACATTGAACCGCAATTATATCATCTCAGTACATAGAATAAATTGTCAAGCATTTGGCTGACATTTTATTCTACAGCTAATTATCATAAGGACTTCTACACTGACAAAAAAAAAAAACAGTTCAACCAATTTCTATTAGAATCAATTCCAAACGGTGTCAGAAGTTCGGTAAGTAGGAATTTTCTTAAATCAAGTACGTTGTGCTTACGAATTATGCAAGCACTAAATACTTCAGTTTAGCCATATTCTATACTGATTTCGGCTGGAATATGACTAAATCCTGTACTTAAAAACAAACACGCTGTACTTGATTTAATAACATTCGTACTTACTATACTGTTCGTAAGGATTGAATGTGTCTTGAGTGTGATGATTATGCACTTGATTCCATGTTTCTGAAGTCTATTTAATATCAGATTCGTATATAAAAATATTTCCACTAATTCCTTAAATCAGTAGTAATTTATTGGGCTTTTTCTTTCTGTGTATCATATTTAAAAAATTTATCGATAATACTTTTGTTTTATTTGTAATTAATATCGTGCTTTTTGCTTGAACCACCCTTTATAAATACTTATTTTAAGGTTGTTGTTGCTTTTGGATGATATTGAGAATTTTTTATACACATATGAGTTCTTGAATATATAATAACAATATTCAGCAAAACCTTCCGGAGTGCACAGCAGCTGAGAAATAAATGCTATTAATTAATTTACGGCCGTGAAAGGTGCTGATGAAAAGTGTGGCGGCTTAAAAACAGCTAGATGTACCCCAGTTCAAGTCTTTAATTCGCGACACTCATAGCACTCATTCGAGCTAAAGTTCGTCTTCTTTAGCCCTTAATAAAAAAAAAAAAACAATTTTTGCCACTCCAATCTTTCAGACTGACTTCATTATTTTGTTTTTACCGATTTGCAGCCACTCAGTATTTGAGTGTGTGCGTTGGAGTTCATTTAGTCCAACTCATTTGTGCACAATGGAAAATGAACACATTTCTTTCATTCATAAAACTACAGTTTGTTTGTACCGGCGCAGTGGTTGCTTGACAAAAGCAAAAAAATTTCTTCACATACCATACAAATAATAAATATTATTTACAAACATTCAGTTGACAGAAGTCCATCAAAGTAAACGTATCGTGCAGCTCTGAGTCAATAGAAATAAGCGCGCGATTGTCACGTGCCAGAATGTGTTGTAATTTGAATTTAAGTTTCAATGTCAAATGTTGACACCGCAAGTGCTGATCTACAGCTAATTGAATAAAACAGATCAATTTCAATTAAAGCCAGCGATAATAAATATTAAGTGATAACTACAGCTTTACAGTATTAAATGAAAGCGTATTATGGTGCAAAAAAAGTTATTTTTTTTTTCTAAAAATATAAAAATAATGAAACCGAAAAGTAAACTTATGTATGCAAGTGATTTAAATGTGAATTTAAAACAAGTTGTTTTATCATAAAGTAATATTTTATATATACAGGGTGCCCCCTAACTTAACATCCAAACGAAAACTGGGGCCACATCGTTGCATTCGATATCGAACGAATTCCGTCACTTATGCTGTTTGTTTGTTGTTTTTGTTTTACATTATTTTTGCTCGATAGTTCATTCGATATCGAATGCGACGATTTGGCCCCTGGTAAAAAGTCAAGTGGTGACAGATGCCAGAAAAATTTAAAAAAAATCTATGTCACATAGTTTAGAAGGTATCGCAATTTTGGGAAAAAAAATCAATCAGAATATAGATTTGTAATGCATACAATTCAATTGTAGTTTAGAAACAACAAAAACATATTTAAAAAATTTTTAAATTTTTTGTTAAATTTTTTTTTTTTTTTTGCAATTTGAAGAACAAACTGTTATACATTTTTGAATTTTTATATTACTCCATTGAATTTTTACATTACGGATCTTGCTTAGTGCATTTTTTTTCAATACGTATAATTGAAGTTGGGTGTTGTTTTAATTTTCAGCACCAAAAATAACAAAATGTATGATTTTCTTGGAATTCGACAATTACAGTGCGAATTTTTAAGTCTAGATAAAAGAAGGATAACTGACGATATTATTAGAGAGAAAGAACGTTTTAAAATTCATCGCTTGTGACTAAAAAAAATCGTCACAGGATGATTTTTTTTTTCAATATTGTAATATCGTCTAATCTACGCGTCATAGATTTTTTATAATTTTTTTGGAAGCACTAACCGCTTCTGGGAGCACCCACCAGTTTTCGTTTGGACGTTAAATTATGGAATACCCTGCATTTAGTAAGTGTATTGAAAACAAGTAAGAGTGATATATTCTCCTTGGCCGGTTCTTGAATACCCTCCACTATCAACATTTCTAATCCTCAGATCTCATCAACTCAAATCGTTATCAAAGTTTCTTGTGTTTTTTTTTTAATAAAATAAATACTTGTTTAGTTTTACGTACAGAACCAGCTTCTTGAGTAGCCAGCCAGTTTGTATTATATCCCGGTTATATATATGGACCGATATAAAAAATTGTTTGACTTTAGGGATATTTTACTATAAAATATTTCTTCTGATACCAAAACTACTTTAAGTTCACGTATAGGCCAACTTCTTGGGAAAACGATTTTCCCTTTATCTCGGCTATATATGGATCGAGACCAAGAGTTTTTATTTTTTGTACTGGTCGAAGTTTGCCTACACTCCCAACTTCTTGAGAATTCATATATATGTGGTCCAATGTCAAAAAAAAAAAAATTCTTTTCGCCTTTAGCTAAGCTAAAGCAAACATAAAGCAACAAACAATACTTCCATAAATATTTTTAAGCTTTTATTAAATTTTTTTCTTTAATTATAGCTAAAAAAGTTTTTAGCCAAATAAAGGATATATGGAGGACACAATTATCCTTGCATTGAATACGGAAAAAATCTACATAGAGTTAGAAAATATGATTTCAGAAATAGTTATCTGAACCAAATAAAGGATATATGGAGGTCACTATTATCCTTGCATCGAATACGGAAAAAATCTACATAGAGTTAGAAAATATGATTTCAGAAATAGTTATCTGAACCAAATAAAGGATATATGGAGGACACTATTATCCTTGCATCGAACACAGAAAAAATCTACACACAGTTAGAAAATATTATTTCCGAAATAGTTATCTGGTTTCTCCTGTTGATTTTACAGATGCATAGATTTTGTTTTTTTTTTTTTTGTGCATAAAGGACATGTGAAAGATAAAACTTTAGTTGCACTAACTGCAGAAATATAATTTTCTTAAGGGCTGATTTTCTGTTACGCTGTCAGAAGTTATACAAACATTTTATTTTAATTTTTGTAATAAAAGACATATGAAGGATAGAATTATCCTTAAACCGGTTGTTGAAAAAATTCACACAAAATCAGCAAACATAATTTCCAGAACAGTTTTTTAATTTTTCTACTTTCAATGCGTTCAATAGCATAAATATTTAAATTTTCAAATAAAGAATATATGGAAAATGCACATTTGTATCCTTTATTTTAAAAAAAAGTATCAATTCCGTACAGTTTTAAACAATAAGACTTCTGTTGGCTATCTATCCTTAATTTGACAAGCTTTACTCTTTTCGAATCTATTGCATATTAATAATTTAATTTGATTTAATTTCTGAAATTAAAATGTTCCCATAACAAATTTAGTTTTCGTTGCAAAATTATTGTTATGAATTTAAAACAAACTGTCCTGAATTCTAAGCACTAAGCTGTAATTAATAGAAGTGAGAGCAAACTTTGCCTCATTGACACCAAAACTATTTGTGCCTGCAAACAATTGATTTGATCAATTGTAATTGTTTATTCATTCTTGATTAACTTTATTGTTTTCTCATAACAAATATTGCATTCAATCACCTGCACACAAACATCAACAAATTTATTTATAGAATAGACCTTTGCAGAGTACACATCCTTGAGTAAACTTATAAGTTTTCTATGCTACTAAATTATCCTTGGCAATATTATTGCAATGTCAAACTGATAATAAAAATTCATTTATTTATTTTAATTAAGAATTAAATCAAAAATGTAAAGACAAATATACAAGATGTTGTTGACTTTTAAAGTATAATTTACAATAAGAAAAATCAAGTGAACGCTCGCCAAAACTATAGCACCAACAACAACAACAACACCAATATGAAGTTAATAAATTGCATTATTGTGTTAATTGTGACAACAACAACAATTGCCACAGGTAAGTTTGTTTTTTCTTTTTTAAGTAAAAAAACTAAAACATATTTTAAATAAATTAAAGGACAGAAATTTACAATTATTAGTAAAATAAATTAAGTCATTTCAAAATAACCATCATGGGTCTCCTAATGGGGGCTTTAGAGCTTATTGAGCTGGCCAAAAGAGAAAGATATAGTGAGAGAAGAGCACAGGAAGAAAATAAAATAAACAAATAAAACAAAAAAAAAGAAAATAGAAGACAAAGAGAAGAGAAGAGAAGAGAAGAGAAGAGAAGAGAAGAGAAGAGAAGAGAAGAGAAGAGAAGAGAGGAGAAGAGAAGAGATCGGTAGATAATTTTACAATGTTATGTACGAAACATATATAACGGTAGCCTTTCGAATAAAATAGGTTAGGTTAGGTTGAATGGAGGGGTTCTTCTGCCCATGTCTTACGACATACACCTAAGCCAATATAGGCTTGTTGTGTGCTCCGTGGGTTTAACCGTGAACCAGTTTGCCTCATAGGTCTATAGGAACTCCGTGTCATTCACAAAGTTCCTCAGTTTCCTCCAGCATACGCCCCGTAATTGGGTTATGTCTGGTAAGGTGTCTCTCCCAAAATGTCGGGATCGTATTTGTGAGAAAGCGGGGCACTGACATAAATAGTGCTCCAATGTTTCGCTTTCCTCCCCACAAGCTCTACATTCATCTCCTCCCGCTATTCCTATGCGGCTAAGATGTGAAAGTAGTTGAGAGTGGCCTGTCAGAACTCCCATTAATCTACTTAATTCGGGCTTGCTAAGTCTTAGCAATACCCCCGTTTTTTCCTCATCTGGATCCCCCCATAGGATTTTTGTATTGCTTCCCACAGTTTCGTTATTCCAGAGAGTTAAATGAGCTCTATGAGCCCAGTTCTTTAGCTCAGATTTAACTGCATCGAAAGGTTTCGCGCATACCAAGCTTATGTTACTTAACTCTCTTGCTCTTGCAGCAAGTGAGTTTGCTCTTTCATTTCCAGTTATTCCCGCATGCCCTGGCACCCATATGATGCGCAGTTTGCCATGAGACGAGTAACTGTTAATAGCATTTTTGCAATCCCAAACTGTTCGTGATTTAATCCGCTCAGCTGAGATCGCCCTGATGGCCATTTGGCTATCCGTGAATATATTCACAGATGCTGGCCTTCCCATTTCATTGAGCACCCTAATACACTCCGTAATTGCCCGAATTTCCGCCTGAAAGACTGTGCAAAAGTCCCGCAGAAGACATATAGCAGGGCAGACAACTAGTTGTTTCGAAGCCGCCACACTTAGGTGGCTGAGTGGCATGGTTGTCGCTTTGGAAACATGAGCCGCTGAGTTCAAAGGCGGGTGCTGACGAGAAAGTGTGGCGGCTTCGAAACAACCAGTTGTCCACCCTGCTAAACGTCTTTGATGTCTGCTTTGTCTAATTTAATTAATATCAATCACAAGGATAATATAGAAAGAACTTGAGCCTGATAAACTTAATACAAAAAAAAATTATAAAAAATATTTTTAAAATCCATACACACTTTGTTCTAGTAAGAGATTAAGATAATTAAAAGGTCCTTAATGAAAGTATCTTCGAAAAACAAAAAGTTTTCGTCTTAAAAAATTATTTCCTGCAAATCAAATAATCAAATCTCTTTAACACTGTTTCAAGCACCTACAATCGATGTGGTCTTAATCATACAAAATGCGAATGCTCAACATCACAGTGAAACAAGTAAAAAATTAAAAAAGGACATACTCAAGCAAACCAAGGAGCTGCAGCAATCAAACTTTAACATAAAAGTACATTTACTGCATGAAATATTCAATTACCCAGGAGGCTGGACAATACACAATTTAATACCACAACTAATGTCGCATCAAAGAAAACAACACATGGACACCTCAGCAGCAGCAGGAGCAGCAGCACATGGCTTCAATGACAAGGATGTTGAGATAATCAACGACAATACAAGATGGATTATATTTTTAGAGGATAAAACAAAAGTTAAAGTTAAGTTACTCTTAGAAAACTTGAGTAGTGAAAATCACTCGCAGGTTTGTAGAAAATGAATTCTTTTCCATTATAATTAAAAAAAAAAGTCTAATTCAATTTCTCTTGCCAGCCCCTGTTTTTGGGTCATCCGTTGTATGATCGTGAGGCCACAATTATACATCATTTTGCTTTTTTTGAGAATCCAAAGTGGTTTCCATATCCCATGCTTCGTGCGGGAGTTATTTTTAGTTTGCCGTTAATTAAAAGGTATTTAAAAACTTAGATAAATAATTCAACTTTGCTTTCAAGGTCGCAACGGATTTTCTTTAAAACTTTAAGTTTTTATTTTTAAAAGTTCTATGCGTATGATCAAAGCTGTGGCTAAATAGGTTGAGCGCCTCGATGGATGAATTGCTAGAATGTCCTGCTAAGAGTCCCCGAGGTCGCAGGTTCGATTCCTGCCGAAAGCTTTGGGTGTTTCTGTAAACAAGCCAAAAGCTTTGCAGTTTTGCGTTTGTTGAAAAAAAAAAAAAATAAAAGCAACTTCTGCTAGTTTGAAGTTTAGAGCAGACTTTACTAAACGTTCACTTTTATTTGATAGTAACATAAAATTGCTTAAAGCATACTTTTTCGAAGTATGCCCATAGTTTGGCCCATTATTTTTAATTAAGTACATTTTTATGAGTTGCATGTTTTTGGAATAAATGTTTTTCAAACAAATGATTTTGAAGTATTTTTTTGCAAATTAGTTTCTTTAAAAATGCCTTTCGGAGAACTAGTAATGTTAAATGCTACTGCTTTAGGAAAAGGTGTGTAACAGGTGGGCCAAAAGAAATCACCCCAAAGTTGCTCTTATTTTTGCAAATGGCAGCCAATGTCAAATCTGTTTTTACATTTGTGAATTAGAGAGCTGTAGAATACAAGTGAACAAGACATGCAGCGATACACTCCCCAACAACGTGGTATAATTGTGTTTCTAACGAAGCGAACGATTTTTTTACCAAAATCATAATGAGCGATGAGGTTCATTTCCCCCTCCGTGGGTACGTCAGCAGGCAAAACTATCGCTTTTGGGGCACCACAAATGCACGAACAGCCATTACAGCCACTCAAAGTGACTGCATGCTGAACTGTTCACGCTGGAGGAGTCATTTAGCGATTTTTTTCGATAACGTGGCTGGTCAAACGACAACGCTCTATGGTGCCATGTTAACTAAGTTTTTTCTATCGCAATGGCACGAATAAGTTCTGCAGGACATGTGGTTCCAACAAGACGGAGCAGCGGCACATAATGCGCGAGCCACAACCGATATTCTGAAAGCCGAACATCATCGGATAGTCTCTTTGGGCCCACCTGTTACTTCTTTAACACCTTGTAATACCACTTTTGCAAAGAAATTTTTTAAGCATCCATTTTAGAGAATTATATTCCCATTGCTCTTTTGACAAATAGAATAACTAGCATATGATTGTTTTGAAACATACACACATACAGACACAATGCCTGCATGCTTTCGTATGTATTAGTTTTAGCTTAAAATATGTTTTCTGATTTCTTTCTTTTGCAACTATCATCATTTTGCTGTTAACAACATGTTACTAGTATTGCCGAAATTTATCACAATCAAAACACCAAACAGTTTAAACAACAGTTTAGTATCGATGCTGGCCATGAGTTGGCTCGATTTATTTACGACAATCTACACGTTTCACTGATGAATGTAGCAACTACAACAACTACGGCATACAAATCTGAAAATGTCAATTGTTTAAACGAAACAAGTTCAACCACTACAAATTCACCTTCAACAACAACAACAACAAGAACAACAACAGCAACTGGCGAAAAAGCTGACCCTCCTCTGCACCAATCTCTTATTACTGGTGGCACAGCGAATATTTCATTTTTGTCATCCACTGATTTTCGCACCTTGATGACTACTAATGAAATGAAAAACACACAAGAAACTGAAACCTTTAAGCCCAGTGCTGCTAAAACGAACACAGCTACTACAACTATAACTAAAACAAAGCCATCTATTATTAAAAAGCAAAAAATAATTTTAAAGAAAGCTTCCTATATTTGTCCTAAGGCCACCTGGGAGACCAGCAGCAGCAGCAGCACCAGCATCGCTAGAAGTAACATGAACAATGACAATGAATCATGTGCCATGTATGCGGAACAAACAGTTAATCCCGTGTCAACAAGGAGTTGTGTAAGTATGCGTGAGGGAAATGCATAAAAATAAAAAATAAATAAAATCAGAATTTCACACAGTGGACTGTAAAAAATTAATAAATATTAAAGTACAGCAGAATTAATAAAAAAAATAATTAATAAACCGAAATGTTCCAGGGACCATTAACTTTGTGGAGAAAATATTTTCTGTGAATAAGAAATTTTCTATTGAAAATATTCGCGCTAAATAGAAATATTCTATTGAAATTATTTTGTCTGAATAAAATTTTATGGAAACTATTTTCTCTGAACAAAAAGTTTTCCATGGCAAATATTTTGTCTGAACAAATTTTTCTTCGAAAATATTTAGGCTGAACAAAATTTTTTGGCAATTATTTTGTCTGTACAAAAAATTTTCTTTGGAAAATATTTTGTCTGAACAAGATTCTTTCTATGGAAAATATTTTGTCGCACCAAATTTTGATAAAAAAAAATATTTTGTGTGAACCAAAAAATGTGTCTAGAAAATATTTTGGCTGAACAAAAAAATGTCTACAGAAAATAAGTTGTCGAAACCAAAAAACTTCGATAGAAAATATATTGCGTGAACGAAAAATTTTCTATGGAAAATATTTTGCCTGAACAAATTTTTCTTCGAAAATATTTAGGCTGAACAAAATTTTTTAGCAATTATTTTGTCTGTACAAAAAATTTTCTTTGGAAAATATTTTTTCTGAACAAGATTTTTTCAATGGAAAATATTTTGTCGCTCCAAATTTTGATAAAAAAAATATTTTGTCTGAACCAAAAAATGTCTCTAGAAAATATTTTGGCTGAACAAAAAAATGTCTATAGAAAATATTTTGTCGAAACCAAAAAAATTTCGATAGAAAATATATTGCGTGAACGAAAAATTTTCTATGGAAAATATTTGGTCTGAAAAACATTTTTTTTGGAAAATATTTTGTCTGCACAAACTTTTCTTTGAAAATATTTAGGCTGAACAAAATTTTTTGGCAATTTTTTTGTCTGTAGAAAAAATTTTCTTTGGAAAATATTTTGTCTGAACAAGATTCTTTCTATGGAAAATATTTTGTCGCACCAAATTTTGATAAAAAAAATATTTTGTCTGAACCAAAAAATGTCTCTAGAAAATATTTTGGCTGAACAAAAAAATGTCTATAGAAAATATTTTGTCGAAACCAAAAAAATTTCGATAGAAAATATATTGCGTGAACGAAAAATTTTCTATGGAAAATATTTGGTCTGAAAAACATTTTTTTTGGAAAATATTTTGTCTGCACAAACTTTTCTTTGAAAATATTTAGGCTGAACAAAATTTTTTGGCAATTTTTTTGTCTGTACAAAAAATTTTCTTTGGAAAATATTTTGTCTGAACAAGATTCTTTCTATGGAAAATATTTTGTCGCACCAAATTTTGATAAAAAAAAAAATATTTTGTGTGAACCAAAAAATGTCTCTAGAAAATATTTTGGCTGAAGAAAAAATATCTATGGAAAATATTTTGTCGAAACCAAAAAATTTCGATAGAATTTAAATTGCGTTAACGAAAATTTTTCTATGGAAAATATTTTGTCTGAACAAACTTTTCTTCGAAAATATTTAGGCTGAACAAAATTTTTTGGCAATTATTTTGTCTGTACAAAAAATTTTCTTTGGAAAATATTTTTTCTGAACAAGATTTTTTCTATGGAAAATATTTTGTCGTTCCAAATTTTGATAAAAAAAATATTTTGTCTGAACCTAAAAATGTCTCTAGAAAATATTTTGGCTGAACAAAAAAATGTCTATAGAAAATATTTTGTCGAAACCAAAAAAATTTCGATAGAAAATATATTGCGTGAACGAAAAATTTTCTATGGAAAATATTTGGTCTGAAAAACATTTTTTTTGGAAAATATTTTGTCTGCACAAACTTTTCTTTGAAAATATTTAGGCTGAACAAAATTTTTTGGCAATTTTTTTGTCTGTACAAAAAATTTTCTTTGGAAAATATTTTGTCTGAACAAGAATTTTTCTATGGAAAATATTTTGTCGGACTTAATCGTGATAAAACAAATATTTTGTCTGAACAAAAAGTATTCTATATGAAATTTTCTATAGATAATAAAATGTGTTCAGAGAAAATATTTGGGCTGAACAAAAAACGTTTTATATAAAAAAAATATAGTGTGAAACAAATTTTTCTGCCTTAGATAAGATGGCTCTCGATAAGTATTGAAGATGACTCTCAATATCTATTAATATATAAATATCAGTTAATATAAATATCAGTAAATATCAGTTAAGAATATCTTTCATTAAATTATTATATAAATTATTTCTCTATATATCATGATGAAGAAATTAATTATCTAATAATTTTTAATAATATATACATATATAAAGTTATATATAACTAATTAATAAATAATGTATATATAATTAAATTATATAATTTAATATACATAATTTAATATTTATATAAATTATGTATTATAATATATATAAATATAACACAGTCTTGTTTTAACTGTGTTACCATCAACAATAAGCAGCGAGTCTAAGGGTGGGATCACACGATTGCCGCAATGCATCAATTTTTGTTATAACGTTTTATACATTCCATGGTTTCAAAAGTATAAGACTGGAATTCGACAGCCGTCAAACTAAGTTCTTAAACCAATTTTTTTCTTCTCAATTGAAAGTCTGACAAAATCTGACGAAAATAGATCGCGCTTCACTATCACACAACGCATAAAAATTATCAAAGTTCTGACATATTAAACTAACAACATTCTCTCAGATCATGTACTTAACGTCTATTTCTTCCATTGATTTCGTTTACCTCATTCCCACAAAACAGAGACTCCTTCTTTACCACTGTGCGTTTGTTGGCGTGAACTGCAAATGTGTAATACTGAGCACACGTGAAAAACAGAAAAGGACATCCGTGTTAAACAGCATATTTTAAGATGCCGGGATTTTCTTACAGCATTCAAGCCAACATGAATTTAATTAATATGGTTTCTTGTGTATTCAAAGTAAAGAAGCCATACACATACATACGTATGCTTAACTCAACCTGCTTAAAATGCATTTAATTTTTTTCACATCCTTCAATTTTATATCAGGTTTTTTTTCGCAATATCAAAATTATTTGAAATTTTTCTTTTGCAGACTGCCGTAAGACGTGAAGAAATATATTTTGCCGTTAAGACATGCTCAAAATATCATAATGAACGTTTGCCCATAATACAGGCCACCTGGGCACCCTACGCCAAGCATATCAAATACTTTAGTGACATACAAGGTGAGCTTAAAACTAAATACAGTTTTTATAATAAAGGATTATGGCACACATGGAATAGATATATTCTGAAAACATAGAAAACCAGCTTAATTTTATAGCAGTTGAGCCAAAAGCAGTCATCCAATGTTGTTTGGCTTTCAGGACATCGATTGTGGCTCGCACAGTGTATGCCGCTACTCCATTCTATTGGACCCACGTGTCCTCCAGACCTAATTCGTTCAATTGCTGCAGAAAAAAGGCCGTGTTACACTATCCTACTCAATCGTACGATGCATTCACTGATAATTGATAGCTAAATCTGATAGAATTCTGTCCTACTTTAAAAAGTCACATCAAAACAGCCACATTATTATACTTTTGTAAACAACTTCGAAAAGGCAACTCTGGTCGCATAGAAAAAGATAGTTTTTGAAAATTTTCAAAAGATCAACAAACCGGACAGACTTGTCAAAAAGTCTTTCACACTTTTTGGACACACATGTCTTTTTTAACAGATCGTACGATTCAGTAGGATAGTGAATCACGGCGTTTAACATGGCAGTATAGCGCGTTAAGGTTTGACCAGCGGCGTCCTCGGAAAAAATTGCTTTATAACTCCTCCGGCGTGAACAGCGCACCATGCAGTCACTTTTAGCGGGTGTAATGGTTCCTCGTGCATCACTCGTGGATTTTCGGTGCCCCAGAAGCAATAGTTTTACTTGTTCACATGCCCGCTGAAATGGAAACGAGGCTCATCGCTCATCATGATTTCGGTAAAAAAAAAAATCGTCAACTTCGTCATAGACACAATTGCTCTATGGCTTGTTCATCCGCATTCTACAGCTGTCTAGTTCAGAATGACATTGGCTGCCATTTGTGACAGCGCCTAGAGAAAGGGACCTAAGGGTAAAAAAATCATATTCCACTTTTTTATGTGGACAACATCTGAGCATCGAATATCCCTCCCAGAGATATGCATGTTTTATGAAAGTGAAGTACATCAAAGATACACGTGTTTAAATCTTTAAAATGACTCTCCTGAACAAAACCGGTTTTTACCTTTAGGTCCCTTTATATTTTGCGTCTCACAATTGCAAAAATAAGAGCAACTTCCAATAGGATGGTTTCTTTTGGCTCACCTTATATTATGCGATGGTAATGACTTTCATTTTAATGCCATCTAATTTTGTATTAATCTGAAACAAAATATTTTGCTTTATGTCAATACAGATAATGCAAAATAGCATTATTTCTCTTAATTTCTCTCACTGCATAATTAAGTATATTACGAGGAAATTCCTGAGTCTTTATTCATTAAAGGTAGACTCAAGTGTTCCAAACTTTGTCAGAAGCCAGCTTTTACTGGTTTTTGATGTGCTGTGTATATGTATGTATGTATATTTATTGCCACCCATCCCTCCATCACCTTTTTTTTTTTTTGTAGATGACTTAATACCCACAACTAATACTGGTATACCAAATGTTGAAATGGGTCATTGTGCAAAAACACTCAAAATTCTCAAAATGGCTCTAAAGGATATTGAAGGTCATAATATGAAACAGCAGCATTTCTGCCAGGTCAATCAAGTGCAACAGGAGAATCATCAAATAAAATGGTTGTTTCTCTCCGATGATGATACTCTATTAAGGTGAGTGTTATTGAAATGAAAGCTATGAATGCAAAATGCTGCGTATTGCATGGATACGTCAAGTGTTACGGAACTGAAAATATTAAATTTTCTGTTTAAGGGCCAGCAAGGAGATTAAAAATAAATTCATTATATGAAAATAAATATAAAACAAATATGAACTTAATTATTTATTTGCTTTAAGAGCCAATTGAAATGTATTATTTTAGGTGCAAAATGGGCCTTAATGTTTTTTACACATAAGGTAAGTACTGTGTTCGAAACTGCGGAAAATGTTGAGCAACATTGATTTTTTCGCACGGAAAATTTGATATGTATCTAATATTACCTATACCGCGGTTTTACACAATTTAACGAGTTTTTCATTAAAATATGCTACATTGTTTTACGTTTGTAAACAAAACCCATATGTTTTGCAATTTGGATTGTAATGAGAAAAATTTAATTATAGAATAAAAAGTTAATTTTTTATACAAATACATCAAAATGAACAAAGAAGTTCCAAATAATTTTCTTTTTCTTCACGGCTCATAATTTTTTGGTTTTCTTTATTACTTTGCATTTCTTTTTTTTTTTTCTTTTTTTTTTTTTGGTTTGTCACTATTTTAATTAATATCAATTAAGTAAAGTAAAATTTTACTTAAATTTTTGCAATGAAAATATAAGCAGTCAGCTGTTGCTAAAATTTTCACGTGGAAGAATTGCCACTTCAATTATTTTGCTGTAAAAAGAAAATGTTGCCAGATACATTTCATATGTTTTTCTCAAAATGAGCAGAGTACTACTTCTGCAACATTTTTTCACGAAAAGTTCATGCGAATTTTTTTTACATGCATTTTGACAACTTTCCGCGTGGAATTTTAATCAGAATACTTACCTATGGACTGCAGAAAAAGACCGAAAACATTAAGGTCTATGTTTAAAACTAAAACACCATTTTCAAACCTTTTTTTGTTTTTTTATATATTTTATACACTTTTATTTTATATTTAAATGTAAGTTAGTGAATATCTAAAATATCTCAAAATAAAATGGTTTTTCAGAGCAACTTTAGGTGGACAGGATGATGGGAAGTTTTTTTTTTTATTTATTTATTATACCCTTCACATAAATGTGTAAGGGTATATATAAGTTTGTGATTCCGTTTGTAACGCATTGAAATATCCATCTAAGACCCCATAAAGTATATATATTCTGGATCAGCATCAATAGCGATTACGATTGAGCGATGTCCGTCTGTCCGTCTGTCCGTCTGTCCGTCTGTCCGTCTGTCCGTCGGTCCGTCTGTCCGTCTGTCCGTCTGTCCGTCTGTCCGTCTGTAGTCGTTGAAATACCGTTTCTGAGAAAACGGTTTGAGATAGAAACCTCATTCTTTCGCTAAAACGTGTGAAACCTCGGTAGTGGGTCTGCTATTGAAATTCAGTAAGATAGGTCCACGCATAGCCGAGATATATTCAAAAAACCGGGTTTTGAGGGATATTTTGTGTAATTTTTGTATTCAGATTTTTGAAAAAAATTTTTTCTTAAAAACTAAACCATATCATTTTTAGTGCTCATTAAATCCTAGAAATGAAGGAATTTTTTAAATCGGCCCATATATATCCGAGATATAGCGTCTCCCGATTTTTAAAGAAATCGGCTTTATTAGCCAAATAAGACAACTTTTGGCACCGAAGATCAATCAAGATGGTATATATAGGCTATTTAGAGGCAAAAGTGGAAAATTTTTCCACATCGGCCCATATACACTCGAGATATAGCGCCTCCCGTTTTCTCAAGAAGTCGGCTCTAAAAGCCAAATAAAACAACTTTTGGTATCAAAAATCGATTAGAATGGAACATATAAGGTGTTTAAAAGCAAAATTGGAAAATTTTTGAAATCGGTCCATATATATCTGAGATATAGCGACTCCTGATTTTTCAAGAAATCCGCTCTTTAAGCCAAATAAAGCAATTTTTGGCACTAAAAATCAATCAGAATGGTACATATAGACTATTTAGAGGCAAACGTGGAAAATTTTGGACATCGGCCCATATACACTCGAGATATAGCGCCTCAAGTTTTCTCAAGAAGTCGGCTCTAAAAGCCAAATAAAACAACTTTTGGTACCAAAAATTGATCAGAATGGTACATATAAGGTGTTTAAAAGCAAAATTTGAAAATGTCTACAATCGGTCTATATATACCTGAGATATAGCGTCTCCCGATTTTTCAAGAAATCGGCTCTATAAGCTAAATAAAACAACTTTTGGCACCAAAAATCAATCAGAATGATACATATAGGTTAGTCAGAAGCAAAACTGGAAATCTTTTTGTCATCGGCCCATATATGTTCGAGATATAGCGCCTCCCGATATCTCAAGAAGTCGGGCCTGGAAGCTAAACGAAACAGTTTTTTGCACTAAATATTTGTCGAAATGGTACATACAGGCTGTTTAGGGGCAAAATTAGAAAATTTTTGGACATCGGCCCATATGCACCCAACTTTTGGTACCAAAAATCAATCATAATGGTACATACATATGTATATAATATTATATACATATGTATATAATATTTGCGATCATGTATGAATGTATGTATGTATGTATGTATGTATGTATGTATGTATGTATGTATGTATGTATGTATGTATGTATGTATGTATGTATGTATGTATGTATGTATGTATGTATGTATGTATGTATGTATGTATGTATGTATGTATGTATGTATGTATGTATGTAGATACGTTTGTATGTATGTAGGTATGTATGTATCTACATATGTATGTATGCATGCAAGTATGTTAGCATAAACAATTTTTTTGCTTTGGTGTAAAAATGTGTATGTATGTACATACATATGTATACACGAGCTTGAAAATGAAAGTGATATAAAGAATTGTTGAAAAAAGGGTACGCAATGAAATTCTTTTAAACAATTGCGTCTTCAAATTCATTCACACAAAAAATCATTTTGGGTTTCCCTACGTACTTACATATGTACATACACACACACATGTGTATGATGATACGCAATAGATCATCAACAACGTGCACAAGAAAAAAATAATTTTGTAAAAGCAAGCAATGTAAATATGTATGTATGTATGTATGTATATATGTATGTATATAATCATTGTTTTATGGAACACACTGAAAATATTCAATAATAAAGAATTTATTTTAGAGTTTTCTATTATAGATACATACATACATACGTATGCATGTACCCACATACGTAAGTAAATTGAAAAGAAAATCACACTTAATGGCAATGTTTAGCATTATAATTTAAAAATAATGCAATTATATGCAATTTTTTGTTAAATAAATTTTACTATAAAGTTAACTGATAAATAATTAAGAAATACATTTTGCTTTTCTTTATTTCATTGATATTAAAAAGAATTGGTGTCACCCAGTGGTTGAACTTGAGCATATTAGGAATTATTTAAATAAAAGTTTTGCAGCCTGTGTTAAATCCCGGTAGTGGATCTGATATTGAAATTCAGAAAAAATCGGCCCATTTAAAAGCCAAATAAAACAACTTTTCGCACCAAAAATCAATCGGAATGTATGTACCATTGTGAAGGGTATTTAAGATTCGGCCCAGCCGAATATAGCACTCTTACTTGTTTTATTTGCAATCTATTTAAAAATTAAAATAATAAGCAAAATTTTCTCAAAGAATTTGGAAAAAAATAACAGTGGGGTTAAATTCCATTGAATTTAACAAAAAAAAAAAAGTCATAACAAAATAATAAAAACTTACACCGGTATTCATAAAAAATAAAACGTTGCTCAAATACATTTTAGAAAAAATTCTATATGAAAAATTTGTCGTAAAATGTGTTTCAACAATGTTTCATTTTTTATGAATACCGGTGTTAGAATTTATACGGGAGATCTAGTATATGCAGGAAGTGAAATAAAAAGATGTTTATCACATGGTGATATTTTTGCAATACCCTGAAAGAGATAATAATAGATGGAGAGAAGATAAGAGAGAAAAGAAGAGAAATAAACGTGGTGAGGAGAGAAGTGGTTGAAAGGGAAGAGAAGAGAAGGAAAGCGAAGGGAAGAGATGGGAAGAGATGGGAAGGGATGGGATGGGGAGGGATGTGAAGAGGATAAAATTTAATAAAAGAAAAGAAAAGAAAAGAGAAGAAAAGAAAAGAAAAGAAAAGAAAAGAAAAGAAAAGAAAAGAAAAGAAAAGAAAAGAAAAGAAAAGAAAAGAAAAGAAAAGAAAAGAAAAGAAAAGAAAAGAAAAGAAAAGAAAAGAAAAGAAAAGAAAAGAAAAGAAAAGAAAAGAAAAGAAAAGAAAAGAAAAGAAAAGAAAAGAAAAGAAAAGAAAAGAAAAGAAAAGAAAAAAGAGGAAAACCAAAGTTTAAAAAAAGAAGAGATGATGGCAAAATTTTAAGGTAGGACTTTAGAGAGGTAGATAATCAATAGTGGGAAAGGAGGGAGGGAGAACGGAGACTAGCGCTGACCCATACACTACAATAGATCCAGCTATCCAATGCTAATAAAGGCAAAAATCACCTTGCAAAACAAGACAATGTGATTGACATATCTGAGAGGTTATTGAAGATCCCTCTCTGCAAAAATGTCTAAAGCAGGTCTGTCAAATCAAGGTATATTTCAAGGAGGTGTAACACAGTCTTTATTCTTCTCAGCTTTATAACTTCTGCAATAGACATCGGAAGGTAAAGCGTAATGTTAGTTTTAAGATAAATACGTTGAACTATGTTGCCAAATAGCCTCTCTTTAGCCCTAAAAGGGCGCTGAGGTGACTTATAATTAGATGTATTACTATTTTGTTAAATAAATGAAAAAAAAAAAAATCCCAAAGATACTGTGTCCCGTGATACAGTGATACCTATCTATTCAATAGTCTGTATATATGTACATGTGTTCTGAAACACTGCCTTTCTGTGCCTATTTCAAAGTAGAAAGTTATATACGTTTCGAATGCATTTGAAGGGGTAGGCCACAGAAAAGATCGATGTCCTCTTTTTGAAATTTCAGCCAACCTATTGTCAATGTTTTTGCAGTGATTGGATTAATGTCCAAGGATCCATTTAAGGTTCAAGTTTGAATATCTCGCCATCTAATTCGAAGATGTATGTTATTCTGGGACAAGATTGGACGTGGTGTAGAATCTAGTCTGTTGTAATCAGAACGTTTTAATCTTATATCCTGTAAAACGTAGGACAACTAGCCGCTGTCTTTTTTTTAGCAATTATCTCTGCTTATATAACGTATGATTCATTCGGTAGCCGAAGAGATATCCTAATGCTAAAATTGTTAATGGACATGACCCCTACAACCCTGTCTCCCTCCCATAGCAGATCCAATCATATTTTTGCTATAATAACGGAAAATATTTTTCATTTACCATAATCATTAGAGAACAAAGAATTAACACTTTTGATATTGGTCCATGTATAGCTGAAGTTATAGCGCAAGCAGAGTTTCCCAAAAACGTGCCTTATAAGCAAACTTTCAATAAAACAACAATTTGTACACAAATGTGTGGTTCCAGCAATTTAAAACAATTTTTTACAGCAATAGCTAAAACAGGAAAATCTGTGGATATATGGAAACACATGTCGTAAATATTTCTTTTATATTTTGAATTTAAACACTTTAATTTATAAAGTATATTATAATTTGGCAGTTTTGGAAAATATTTCCAACTAAAAGTTTTAGTTTGGAGAATTATTCGTCAGTTAGCAATTTTCATGTTTTCAAAAATAAAACCTCGTCTTTTATATATAATCTGTTAATTATTTGGCTTGTTGTGACACACGTTTTTTGGGGCAAATTGATAATACCGACTTTTCGACATCACTCCATGTGCTGCCAAATTCTAGTGAATATTAAATTGATTTATTTTTCAAAAGTGAAATCAATTTTCATATTGTATTTATTTACACTCAATACAAGCTTTAGCACACTGTTATGAATTCTATAGCTAACATTGTCTATTTCAAATTGAAATAACTGCTTGTTTGCACAGATTTAATTTATTCCTCCTTCTGAGGGATTAATTGTATTTGTTTTATTGAAATGAGCTCAATATTAAATTGGTTTTTTAATAGTTTTTTTTTTAATATTTTATTTTCCATAAGCCTTAAACTCATCATTTATTAACGAAATTGTCTGTGCCTGGGTTTGGCGTTTTCCTCCTGCCAGTTCTCTCTATTATTGCAAAACTTACAATGTTTGTGGTTCTGTGGGCAACAAGTTTGCTCGCCAAACAGCCCCAACAAACCGAACAGAACAGCCAAACCATCCATCTACATTATCCATTCGTCAATATTTTGGTTGCCACTGATTTTTTTTCTTGTGTGGCTTTTATTTCTTTCCAGCAATTTTCAATGAAATAAAATTTACATACAGTAAGAAAAAAAAATAATTTTCTCCCATTATGAGTCACCAAATATATTCAGCTCCTCTTGTTGCTGCAGTTTGCTGAACTTCACATCCTTCTCATTATCAGTCTTGTAGAAAAAAATCAAAAGCAAAACAAAAAAACTTTCCGTTCTGACTTATTTGTTTTTTCTTAGCATTTCAGGTGTTTGCCAAGTACTTGGATGTTACAATTCAATGGATGAAATTTATCTGGGCGAACGTTATGGGTATCGTTTGTTTGCCCAGGATGGCTTCAATTATATAACGGGCGGTGGTGGCATTGCATTTTCTCTGCCTGCTGTTAAACTCATTGTGCAGCACTGTTCGTGTCCTTCACCCACCGCACCGGACGACATGATTTTGGGCTCTTGCTTGCATTCACTTCAATTGAAGGCCATGCATTCATCGCGGTTTCATCAAGTGGGTATTTTTTCTTCTTTTTTTTCATATGAAATAAATTGGTACATTTATTTTTGTCTTCGAACAGCAAAAAGATTTTATAATTTAAATTAAATTTGAAAAAAATTTAAAGATCGCGGAGGCAACTTTAAGTATTAATTATTACAAGTTATTAATTATTTAAAATACTTAAATTATAATTATAATTTAAATATTAATTATTAAGTCAAGCGAATGCTTAAAGATAAAATTTGTTTTAACTTTTGCATTTAATTGAATTCAAAAAGACAAGAAAAGTAAATTCTTGGGATTTACTTTGTGACTGCTCATTAACACTCAATTGTTTTACCAACTCCAGTGACTTTTCCTATAGAAATGACAAGCCAACAAACAAATGAAATGTCGACAGACGTCTTGTGACAGTCAACGATTGTCCAGACAATAATAAAATAATTGCAGGCTCAATTTCAATTTCCTAATTAAACAAAAAAAAAAAAAGTAAATTTTTAGCTGGGGCACAAGTAGCTGCTGCCATCACTTAAAAATACCCGGTATGTTTGTTCAGGCAATGATTGGTCAGACAATAATACAATAATTGCAGTCTCAAATTCAATTTGCTAATTAAGCAAAGAAAAGTAAACTTTTAACTGGGGCACAGCTAGCTGTTGCCATCACTTAAAAAAAACCTGTTATGGTTGTTCAGACAATGATGGTTCAGACAATAATACAATAATTGCAGGCTCAAATTCAATTTCTTATTTAAGCAAAGAAAAGTAAAGTTTTAGCTGGGGCACAACTAGCTGTTGCCGTTACTTAAAAAAGCCTGGTATGTTTGTTCAGGCAATGATTGGTCAGACAATAATACAATAATTGCAGGCTCAATTTCAATTTCCTAATTAAAAAAAAAGTAATTTTTTAGCTGGGGCACAGCTAGATGTTGCCATCACTTAAAAAAATGTTATGTTTGTTCACACAATAATACAATAATTGCAGGCTCAAATTCAATTTCCTAATTACACAAAAAAAGTAGACTTTTAGCTGGGGCACAACTAGCTGTTGCCATCACTTAAAACTACCTGGTATGTTTGTTCAGACAATGACTGTTCAGACAATAATACAATAATTTCAGACTCAAATTCAATTTCCCAATTAAACAAAAAAAGTAAACTTAGCTGGGGCACAACTAGCTGTTGCCATCATTTAAAAAAAAACCTACTAACTGACTGCCCCTCTACTTAAAATTTGTGCTAATTTTTGTACCTCTCTTTTTAGCAATTAATTGAAAATCACATTTTTTAATTAAAGAGTGGAAATTCACATTCTGCTTTATTCAAATTTTTCCCATTTTATTTTGCACAACAAGTGCAAAATTTTCAAAATTGGTTTATTTTTTATTTTAGTTATAATATTTTCTTTTGATCTTATATCTAATTCCAATACACTGAACTAAAGAGTTGTACGCAATTAAGACCTTAATTGAGCTCAATATGACAGACAAGAATGCAATTATGTAATTAAGCAATTAATACAAACATTAATTAAGTACAGTTCACTGGAAATACTTTATTGCAATAAAAGAGAGTAAGAGAGAAAGTATTCAGAGTTACCGTTGGGCATAATTTTCGTTTGCTTTTAAACTTGAGTGGCACGAAAAAGGAACTTGTTAGTAAGTGCGAAAGTTCGCAGAATTGCAAAGAAAAAAAAAAGTTCTAAAATCTGTTAATATTTACTATTAATTTTAAATTTTTCGCACATTTTACTGTTGTACTCTTTACAGATATTTCTAGTTTTCAAAAAAATATTTTCATTAAATTTTTTCTTTATGCAAATTTTCAAGAACTTTCTGTTTTTAGCAGAAGGACTCGTCAAGGTCAATGTTTAATTTGTTTTCTTTAGTTTTGAAATGAAATAAAAATCTAAGCCTGTTCAATTAATCACTTGCTATATGTATTTACATTTAATTTATTTTTTTCGTTTATTTCAGGCCCGACCAAACGATTATCCCTTAGAGTTATTGCAGCAAGAACCACCCGTTTCATTTCACAAATTTTGGCAGCTTGATCCCGTAGATGTTTATAGAGAATGGTTTGCCGCTGACGACTATAAACTAAATGGTGTTAAGAAATTTAATTTTGAGAGCTTTAAAAACGACAACCATCATTTCAAAACACATAAACTTTTAGCAAAAAAGGATCCTTTGAATTTGAATAAGATGACTGCCTCCATAATGTCTTCAATACATCATTCAAAAGAGCGACATGTGGATCTGTAGTTTGAAATTTAATTGTGTGTTCTTTTTTTTGTGTAAATAAAATATTAGTTAATAAAATAAAATTATTTTATTATTATATCATTGCCTTCATATAGAGAGGCCGTGAGTTGAGTTTTTGGCACACATATATACTTTAATGTATTAAAAGGATTTCTATATCAATCAGGGGGAGACTCAGGTCCTTCGTATGTAAAGATAACAATATTTATTGCTTTACTAAAAAAAAAAATATTACGGTTACATATAAACAAATAATTATTTCTTTTGTCCAAAAAAAAAACGTGACCACTATATACTACTCATGATCTTTTTTTTAGGGTAAATATATGCACTTAAACAACTAAAATTGCATATATATCATTGAAATACAATTGTGTGCAATAAATTACAGGTATGTATTAGCCTCTTCAATGCAGTTTTTAATTATTGTTCAGCTTGCAGTGAAAACACACATGCGTTGGAATATTGGAATTTTTTTTTTTCATCAACTAACCAGCAGCATTTGCAAGGGCTTCCACAGAAGGAGCTAGTACTGTTTCTTGATGTATTAAACTCGTGAGAGAAAAGGGTTGCACAATAGATCATTCATGGTCGCAGTGCGAAGGGCCATTCTGGACCGACCTAGCAATAATAATAATAATAATAACGAGCAGCAAACACTAGCATTTCATTTGAATTTGAACAAAACGAAGCAGTCAGCTGCTGTGTGTTATTTCTCTGTTAAATATCGTAAAGGTCACTTCAGGTTATTAGACTAGTATTAATACACTCATGGCAAACCCCACGCAATTTTTGCTATATTTTAGTATTCTTACCATTTTTGACCCCATGACAGGAATTTACTCCCAAAGAGAGTTTCATTCATAGCGCTGCTTTTTCCAGAACACGGACTGCATTCTGTAATAGTGCTTGGGACAATTATATTATAAAAATGAAATAAACTACACCTTATTTGAACACAAGCCAGTGACTTGCCTAAACCATTTTTTTAGAAGTTACTCAAAAAATTTAGTGCTATTCATATTAAATTTCTAGGCTACACATTGATTTTTTTTAGCTGTTAATGTTTCGCAACGAAAGATTTTAACAGTTGCAGCCTTTGCCAAGCTTCTTGCCTTGGAAGCAAATGATGTTGCTTTCTTAATTTATCTTTTTGTTTTATACTTTTGTCTACCACTGTTTCACTCTGAGTGCCTTAAAAATAAGCCAATTTAGTTTGATTTAAAAAACAAAAATTTTAAGACTCCTTAAATACCCATCATGAAATTTAAGTGAGTTTGTTTAATATTTTAAGCGAACTTTTGTTCTTCTTATGCCCCAACATTTTTACAAATTATGTTCAAGCAGCAGTAATAAAAAAAATACAACTTTCTTTTTGTTTGGGTGTGAGTTCTTTTGTTTTGTTAACATTATTAAGCTCTAGGGTTTTTTTCGGGATAAGAAAAAATGAAATGAAAGAACCATTTATACATGTATTAACTTAAATGAAGTTAAGCTATCAAGGTCATAATCTGATAGTTGCTTTTCTCTCTTTTATTTAGAGGGGCTCTAAGAAACTGTGTTAGTTGGGCACAAATTACCGCTGTCACATCAATCTTTGGATTAATATATGTATGTATGTACATAAAACAAGTTAAGGTATTGTTTTAGTTGCAAGGGAAATCATAGGGATTTATATAAAAGAGATTAGCCTGAAAAACAAATTGGTGGGCCTTTGTGAAACATTTTTATGTGAAACAAAAGCACTAGGCCACAGAAGACACAGACTGTTGCAGGCCTATACATTGGGTTAACAGGAATTGCAAGGGCTTCCACACAAGGAGCTAATACGGTTTCTTGATGTATTAAGCTCGTGAGGAAAAAGGGTTGCGCAATAGATCAGCTTTGGTCCTGGACCAACCTAGTAATAATACAATACAATACAATACATTACATTACAATACAATACAATACAATACAATACAATGCAATACAATACAAAGCTAAAATACTATAGAGAATGCTACTTGAATTAACTTAAAGCATGCAAAGTAATATTCCAGCATCATACGAAGAATACTGTAGGGCAAATTTATAATTATACGTTAATTTTTTTTTTCAAATTAATACACAGGCTTTCATCAACAGAGAAGTTTATTTTTAATCTTCGAATTTTTAATTTGACGATTTCTTCCAAAAACTTATATTTATGAGCAAAGTCAACTGGCATCACTGTTTACATGAGACGATGAGTCTCATGTGTGCATGTGTTAGAACATAGAACTTCCCTGTCGGCAACCAAGCTAACTTTAAGCTAACTTACAGCTAACTATTTTACAACAGGTACTGGTTGAGGCCTGGATTACTTCTCAATGCAAACTTCTCAATGCAAATAAATAAAAATTGATTCACCTTTTGCTAAAAACAAACAAAAAATTTATAATAAAATTACTTGAGCGCTCGATCAGAGACATTGTATATATGTACATATATTAATATTTTTACTAATGTTTATTATAGTGTAAATATGTATGGCAAATTTATAAACAATAAACGAATTAAAAAAAAAAAAAAACAGGGTGATGTCCTAGAAAGTAGTGAATTGTCCGACGCTGCGCTACTTTTCAACTAACTTAAAGTTAGCTACTTAAAAGTCAGTACCCACAGAAAAAAATCAAGGCTGATTTTACATTTTTCGGTGGAAATATTTTATTTTATTAAATTAAATTTCATCCTTTCTTTTTTTTTGTTTTTTTTTTTGTTAGCCTCTGGTGAGAATCGAACCACTAAGCCTCAAGACTGATGAGCAGCCAACTTAATCCACTCAGCCATCGCAACATTTAAAACGAATGCTACAATAGGCAATTTAATTAAACAGTTATTTACCGTGTATGTGTGTATGTTATTATTTGCAGTTTGGGTTAACTCTGCACTACGTTTCAGCTGGCTTATAGCCAGTACACAAAGAGTGAATTACAAATCGATTGTATTGTAGCTAATTTGAAGCTAGTCCATAAAAGTTAACGTAAAGTTAATAATTTTAGTAGTTGACTACTCAATGTCCGACAGGGTTGCCTTTGTTTTATAAAATGCCAACCTCATCAACAACCGGCGATGGCTCAGTGGTAGTGCTTATCAACCTTCATGCTGCTGGTTCGAGCCCTTGTTGTTCCTTTTGCTTTTTTTTGTTCTTTTTATTATAATACAATAAATGTGGTAAAAAAATTTTAAATGTTTTTTTTATCTATATCTCAGTAATTATAAATCCAGAGGGATCCAGAGTCCCCAGAGGGGATATTTCTAAAACGATTAAAGTGAGATTTAGATCAATAAGTTGTCTGCTGGCTTTGCAATCGCTGCCCGAAAAAATCTATATATACAAATCTATATATACCCGTTGGGCAAAGGGTATAAAAACCGATTTGACATTGGCTGCGGGCTGCCATTTGCAAAACTAAGAGCAACTTCCAATAGGGTGATTTCTTTTGACCCATCTTATATTTCTTTCCATAAGAAATCATTAAAAATTACATCGTTATGTACTATTTTTCATATAAATTTTGCGGTGGTGATATGTGGCTTCTAAGACTAAAACTCTGCACCTAATTTTCGTAAAACACCTTCAAAGTAATGTATACAATATTGCCACAATCAGTGGAAATGATTTTCAGGTGCATGAAAGAACGCAGAAAAATATTGTCAATACAGTACAAACTAAAAACCTTAAAGTAGAGCCGGCATGTTTCATATGCACCCTTTAAAGAAAACTAAAATAAGTCTTCACTAAAATTACTTTGCATAGAAAATGTGCTGACTCTTCTTTTGCATTTATACAAAAATTATTTTGACTTTACTTCATAAAGTCGAAGTGCCTATTTTGCTGGATATTTTGAACAGCCATATTTCGCATGAAATATTGCAATTATTTCAAACCTGTAAGTCTCGCTTCAGTTTAGGTAAGTTTAGCTCTAGTCTCAAAGGTATATAAGCAAATATGCATATTCTACTTTGTCTCTTCTAACCCAATGCATTTGCAGAATGTTTAGAGATTTTAGGGAAAAGAAATTTCTTTTTAATTATAAATTTCTACTTATCAGGTTGAGTATTAAATAATTCTTTCAAACACATTAAAAAAAAAACGTCACATTATTCTCATACTTGTGTTATCATACTTAACGTACATGCTCTAAATGAAATTGAAAGAGTTTAAACACATACTAGCATAAGCATTCAAACAGTGTTGCCAAGTGCTGTTGTCGGGTAGACAAAAAAAAAAAAAGATTTTTACTTCAAGAGCAGCACAAAGGAATGTGTACATACAAAATGGAGTATGTGCGGCTCGGCTTTAGTATAATGGTACCAATTGCCGTAAAATGAAAAAGTGTGCTGCCAGATGTTTATAGATTTTGTACGCGAAGCCGATGTTAGTTATACCATGGAGGAAAAAGTCTCAAGAACAAATTTTGCATACCTATGAAAAAATTTATTAAATTACATGTAAAAAAATACAACTTTAGCTATTAGAAACCATTTATGAATTCACGATTTTATGTTCTGTGCAAAAAAAAAACTTTCCTCTGGCAGCACTGTTTTACCAACATTTTCATATTTTTCTTAGTAAATTGCGCAACTTCAACATCGAATTATTAATAAACTAAAAAAAGCCTCCGGCAGACTTTGAGGGTCGGCTTTAGTATAATGACACCAATTGCCGTAAAATGAAAGAAGTATTGCCAGATGCTTACAGATTTTGTACGCGAAGCCGGTGTTGGTTTTACCATGGAGCAAAAAGTATCTTAGCCCGACCCCAGGTCGGTTGGCAAGAACAAATTTTGCATACCTATGAAAATATTTATTAAATTACATGTAAAAAATAGGATTTATGGATTCGCAATTTTATGTTCTGTGCAAAAAAAACTTTCCTCTGGCAGCACTGTTTTACCAACATTTTCATATTTTTTTTTAGTAAATTGCGCAACTTCAACATCGAATTTTTAATAAACTAAAAGCCTCCGGTAGACTTTGACTTCAGTTTCGGATGGTCCTCGACCACAAACCTATAAAACTCATTTCTTTCAAAGCCTGGCTCCTTATTCTAAAGTTTACCCATATGTACTGCTCACAAAAAATACAAATTCCACTACGAGGGCGCAAGAATGACTTTAAGCTCATACACGTGCATTACGGCCATTCTAAAGGCTTAAGAATCTGGCTGACTTTTTATTTAATTTGGACGAAAGATTACACTTATTCCCTGCAGAAATGATTGCAGTACATGATCGGATTTAAGTGAAAAGGAGTAGTTACAACATGGTCCGATGTGATGCAAGCCTGGACCATGATGAATAAGAAAAATAATTGCGGTCGGGGGACCCCTGTTAGGAACGAAGTTCCTCCATCTTCGAATGTAATACAAGGTGAAATCTATATGTTTTATTTTGTGTTGTTTTCGAAAATTTTTAATTTTATATACTTCTTAAAATTTTTGGAACCTTTTATTTTTTCACTTTTGACACCTGCAGTATTTTTTTGTCAATCTGCTACAAAACGAAGAAAATTTTTCAATATTGCGGTTTTTTGTTGTGACATACTTTAATTTAGCGACATCTATCAACTGATAGTGTCCGTTTTCACAACTAATTAATATTTACTGCTGTCAGCGGAGACACCTACAAAATTGTTCGTCGACATATACACCACTACATATAAAAGGCTCACACGCTTTCGTGACGATTTCTACTTATTTGCAGTACCAGCAAGTCGCGTTAAGGAACTTCGTTCCAAAAAAATTATTTGGCAACACTCACAACACATGATGACCATGTGGTAATGCATGGAGTAGTGACATGAAATAATTTCAAAACTAAACCTGTAAGAATAATGTGCAGGGTAGTTACTTGTACTAGTTTTTGCATTGCTCTGATGTAAGGTTTTTTTTTTTTTTTTTTTTTTGATTACCTGGTCTTCTTCTAGGATATAAAAATGTAAAATGTAGCATGTTTTCCCATATATTTGGACTACTTTTGGACTAGTCCTGGCCCCTTGTGGTGAAGAGTATAAAGTTTCGCGTCTGGTCACACTGTTAACATGTGTATGTGAATATAATTTAAGCACACGTAGTAAGCAGAAAAACACCGGAATAAAAAAAGGCTTTAAAAAACCAACGAAGGAAAAAGCAAGAAACGACAGGAATGAAAACATTTGTTATTTTTGTTATCAGATCACGTGTAAAGCATTACGAGTGGTTAAGGTAACAGGACTGGGTTTTCCGTTACCATTTTTCCTTCTTTTCTTTATGTTTTTAATTCCATATAGTAATTCTTTTTTTTTTTTTTTTTTTTTTTTGTTCAATTGTGATAACAAAACTTGAATGGTGAACTATTCGTACATACTGAAATAATGAAAGCAAACGCATACCTTCAGACAGTTTGCTATCGCATAATCAGGGAAGGCAACATTTGTTGCCAGAGAGAATAAACTAAAATCTAGTAAACTTTTGTCATGGAAGTGCTTAAATATGCAGCAAATGGTTTGGATTTGCTCTAGCAGTTATGTAAGACAAATAATCTATCTGCTTAAGTTACTGAAATTATTAAGCAAACTAAAAATTTTATCGGGCTTTCTAGTTCGATTTTTACTTCCTCAACGTGTTGGGAAAAATGTTTTGTGATAAAACTGGAGTGATCAACATTTTTAAAGAGGACAAGAAAAGTAAAGTTGAATACTTATTAACTGGGGTACATACCATGGCTGTTTCACTACCACCACATCGCTCGTCAGCACCCAAATTTTCTTCAAATCCAGACCATACCCTAATTGTATACCACCTGAGCTCTTCACTACTGGCTGTATATATTTAATATTGTTGATCTTTTTTTTTCAATAAGAAGTTGAAAAACAACATGCATTTCCAAATTTTCCAAAGCTTGATGCATCATTGATTCCCCCACGTCCACGTTTCAGCCAAGGTAGGCACTTTAACCATGATCAGCAGAATTTGAGCCGAAGCGAAATAAACTAATATTAATTCTCTCTGAGCATGCGGTAGTGGTTCTATGATTTTTTTTATTACTTCGCTCAGGGATTCTCTGAATTTTTTCCATTACTTCGCTCGTTGAGCAAACATAACCTTAAAAAGTGCTCTTGTGATATTTTATGTTTTCACCGTTTTTCCCTGTTTCTTTGCTTATATTTTTTCTAGTTCTATGCAGGTGAATTTTTGACTTATTTATATGCTTGTATTTGAGCAGAATAAAGCGAAACCCAAAAGTAGTGGTCACATTTTTTGAACAGCAAAACATTATCTTAAAATGTGAAATTTTATATTTTAATTATAATTAAAAATATATTTTATTTAAGGAAGCAGTAAGAAGTGATTCTCTGAATTTTTTCTATTACTTCGCTCGTTGAGCAAACATAACCTTAAAATGTGCTCTCGTGAAATTTTATGTTTTCACCGTTTTCCCCTGTTGCTTTGCTTGTTTTTTTTTCTTTTTTCTGGTTGTATGCATGTGAATTTTTACTTATTTAGATGATTGTATTTGAGCAGAATGAAACGAAACCAAAAAGTAGTGGTCACATTTTTTCTACAGCAAAACATAATCTTAAAATGTAAAATTTTATGTTTTAATTATAATTAAAAATATATTCTATTTAAGGAAGATTCTTACTGCTTCCCTAAATAGAATATATTTTTGATTCTCTGAACTTTTTCCATTACTTCGCTCGTTGAGCAAACATAACCTTAAAATGTGCTCTCGTGAAATTTTATGTTTTTATCTGTTTCTTTGCTTATTTTTTTCTAGTTGTATGCAGATGAATTTTTTACCTATTTGTATACTTGTATTTGAGCAGAATAAAGCGAAACCAAAAAGTAGCGGTCATATTTTTTAAAAAATATTCAACCCATCCAAAAGAACCTCTATAGCAGAATCGTCGCATGCAACTATGCTCGTGCCGCATATTGTACAGATCTGTTCCAATTGCAATAATACGTGAACAAGTCGGCAAACTGTTGAGTCTGTGGCTTTTCTCTGGGGAATTTATTTATTATGCTTCCTTCTATTTCAATATGTTTGTGTTTATTTGTGTGACATGGCTTTAAAACAAAAATATATATCTACCTACATATATTTAGTTAAAGATTTTATTTATGCGATAACAGAATTCGCATACTAAATAAATGGGAAGTGCGTTAAATGAAGTTTAATTTTCAAAATGAACAAAACAAAAAGAAAACACGCTGCTTATCGCACGTATTTGAGCGCATAAAAAACTAACAAAACTATTTAAGCGAATGTATTTTGAGATAAAAGGATATTTAAGTTCCATTTGTCTTTTAACTAAATGCTAAAGCACATGAGCAGCAAACGTTTAAGGGCAAAAACTTCATTAAAAATATTACAATATTTGGTGGGCAAAAGAAGTTCAGAGAGTATTTTTCTGCTGCAGTGAAATTCGTGCTCGAAAAATTTGTAGCATAAAAAACTGTAAACGTGATTTATTTCTTTCTGTAAGCAGGCAGAAGGAATTTCATAATTTATTTCACCGTTTATAGGAAAAGGGAATTTAATTTTTGTCTACGTACAGGGTACTCGAATGGGGATTTCCGGATCTTGACAGTTGAGTCGCTTAGAGGTTTTCCCTTAAATGTTTGCCAGTACAACTTTTTACAATTTTGCTTAATTTATCGTTATTTATTATACATATTTATTATACATATTAACAACTTCGTATTTAATTGCAGCAGCTGCTGTTAACAACAAGTAACAACTGCAATACTGAAAACTTCACCATTCAATTTGTCAACAACTTAAAAATATTTGTTTGCCTGTCTGTTGTAATATAAAAATTTCTATAAGCTTAACCACAATTAAAACAGATTTGTGGAATAAAAAACAACAAAAAACAATTGCCGCAGGAAAAACTATGCGGCAAAAAAGTTTGTTGTTGTTTCAGACCAATGAAACTGTTTAGGGTTTAACACTTTCAAGTTCGCAATTAATGGCTGAGCACATTTCCAACATTGCAGACACCCCACAATTTTTTGTTCTCTCTCTCTCTCTCTCTGATTTTGAATAAATAAAGAGTGCCGCTAAGTACATACACTAAAACAAAAAGGTGGTATAATTCTATTGACAAAAAATTCGTTCAGAAGAACGTATAGTTGGACGAAAATTTTGATGTTGCTGAAATTAAAATTTGAGATGATTCTCTAGTCTCTAGAACTTTTAAGAGTTTTTAAACCTTAACTGTTATTAATTGACATTCACATCAATCACAGCTTGTTAGATGTTTTTTTTTTCAAAGACAATGTGGATGTTTAATTGGAAAAATGTTTAATTGAATTATAATAAAGTTTAATTTACTCTGAAAAGAGTTTCATTTATTTTGAAAAAGGGTTCGTTTAATTTAAAAATAATTTCGTTTAATCTGAAAAGGGTTTCATTTATTTTGAAAAAGGTTTAATTTAAACTGAAAATGCTATATACGAGTATGTAACCCCTAAACTATGCTTTACTTTACACACATCAATTAAATGCATACAAAAACGACGTATGATTAATATCTGATGCTGAATTAAAGCAGCTCTGGCGTATACTCGATGCCATACAAGTCTATAGCATTCCATTAATTTTCCATTGTAATAGAATCCCTTTCAAATCGGAATAAATTGAGACGATTCAAGATGTTTTTACATTTCATGTATGTGAGTATAAAAAATAAATTCCAAATGTCTTTTTCTAGTAAATTGCTGTGATTCGATGCCGATTCAGGAGCGCAATTTTACACTTTGAAATTATTTAATAATTAAGGTAAGTTAAATTAATGCTTATCAATCAAAAAGTTTAAGACTGCTTCCTGTTTTGAAGCTTTCAGCATGTGGCCAACATTTCACAAGTGTTTTCAAATGTACTAACCTGTTGGTTGGCATCGACCATACAGACATGTTGAAAGCTTAAAGACAGAAAACAGCTCCAAATTTTTTTTTAGTTTTTCGTACTCATACAGTGAAAACGTAACTCTATTACTGTGACTTCTACATCCGTCCATCCAGCCGTCACAGGCCACTTTCTCTCAAACGGTAAGAGACAAAGAGCTGAAATTTTCAAAGTACATATGTTTACCCAGTCACTGCTAAAACAACAACTAAAAGCAATATAAAGTTAAAACTACAGGGTGCTCTGATACAATAAACTTTTGAGCTATAGAAGCTAGAGAGCTGAAATGTTCACAGGATATGGGTTACAGCTGCCGTACAACAACAATTACCCAAAACAACAAAAAAGAACGAACTAAAGGGTGCCCTCATACCTTATGGCTAATTTTCATAGCTAAAATGATCTGTAACTATTGAACCATAGGAGATAAATTTGAAATTTGCACAGGATATGTGGTTCTGTGCAAGAAGAAAGAGTTGAGAATGCAAGAGTACTCCCATACAAGAAAATGAAATCAGCTGAAACTTTTGAACCATAAGAGATAGAGACTTGAAATTCGCACAGAGTATGCTGTTGCCAGGCCTACACAACAGCAAAATTTAAATATTGTCATTCACAAGGGGACTTATTTTAACTTGCAAATTTACTTGAGTTTTTAAATCCTACAAATAGAGACTTGATATTTTCATGTCATACACATACCAATGACTAAAAGTTAACATTTAATTGCTGTTTATACTCGGGGACACCCTTTAGTTTGAAAATTAGCCATAACTTTTGCAGCGTAAGACATAGAGGTTTGAAATTTACACAGTGCAGTTGCCTGGCCTCTGCAGCAGCAAACATTAAAAACAATAAAAAAAAATAAAAAACTAAAGGATACCCCATACTAGGGCACCCTTTCTCTACCACTTGCACGTTAATACGGAACCCTTTTGTGCTTGGCTATATATATTTTTAAATTTACTCTAACGTTAAAGCAAATGAGAATTTATATTTTTTTCTTTAGCACAATTTTGCTCCTTTCTTAGTTTAGAAATGTATGCTTCAACTTTTTGGTACCTCAAATCGTAAATAACATTGATCTCTTATTCCAAATGATACTGCAAATTAAAAAAAAAAATAATCAGATAGTCAGGTTTGCTGAAAAATATTTCAATTTATTTAAAACTTTGCTCACAAATACGTTAACATAAAGTAAAGTTTGCCATAAAGATGGTGCGAGCTAAAATTTACTTAAGTCAACTTAAGTAATTATTCCTTTTTGCCACAGATGTTTCTATTAGGCTTTCTCATTCGGTACTCCAGCGTATCCTCCCTCATTGAAAACCACTTGATAATGTATTTTTTTATATGGTTTTTTCCGACCCCTTTTTTATATTTTATATATTTATTTTCTTGATAAAGGTCTTTTATTAAAATTATTTAATTACTTTTGTCGATATTTAGCTCTCCTTCGGATAACTTCTTCCCATTTCATCACCAAAATTTAATGTTCTTCAGCTGATTTTGTGAGCGAGAATTATTTAACGATTTGACCACAAGAAACAATGGTTACAATGTGTTTGTCTTTGTGCTGGTGTGTCTGTGTCATTTTCAGCAAATAAATTATTTGAAAATTTAAAATTAAGAACACGTTTAATCAATAAAACTGTAACTCATTTTAAATGGGACACATTAGGGATCAAACAACTTAAGAACAATAAATTTTATATGTATAAAAAATAAGGTTGAATGAGCAATTCTTTTAATCGCACACTTTTGAAGGAATCAAAGACGAGACAGCCGTGATAAGATCTTTTATTCAGCCTTGCTGTCTTCCAGAACAGAAAGAGTATTATAGAATAGTTTATTATATTTTAAAATGTGACACAGTCAGGGTATGAGCCCCAGCCAATAAGTCTTCAATTTGTTTTTTTTTTTTGATCACTACAATTTTGCCGCAAAAAAAGTCTTCTTTGATTCTAAGGAAGTGAAATCAAACTAAAGTTCATTGAAATCATTAAACTTTGTGAATCATAAAGTTAAATTAATTTTGTAGCATTTTCTTTCGGGTGGAATTGCTCATAACAAGAAAAACTAAATTTTAAAAACAGCAATCGCAATTTTTCTTTCTTTTATTTATATTTTTTTTTTTCTTTTTTTTTAATTTAAAGCCTTAACTTTAACTTTTGAACCCCAAAATAATGGAATTAAAGCAAGCAAAACTTTTGGCATTAAGTTATCAGATCACGTGCTACAATAGTAGTACAATCAACCAAAAATAGAAACGCTGTGTTCTCACTTCATTTATTCCCTTTCAAGCACACACCAAAAACAACCAACGTCAATGGACAAAATCTGCCAACAAATAAAAATTAGAAACGTTTAAACTTTATTTCCCAAAAGTTTATAATAAATTCTAAACGTTAAACCGTTTGCGGTAAAGGTTTCTTGTGTTATTTTTTCTTTGTGCTACAAACAACAAAACAAAAAGAGAAAGAGCAAGAGAAAGAGAAAACCCCGGCATCAGCACTTGCACTGACAGAATTAAATCACTGCAGTTGAATTGTTTTCAAACCAATTTGTTCAACTAAGTTTTGCTGGCAAAGGTGCGAATAAATTGAAGGGCAGGATCGCCGGCTAAGACACGCTATTAATAAGAAAATTATTCTACAAAAAACAAAAAAAAAAAAATTTAAAAATACTTCCACGTGTAAAGAAACGCAGTGCCAGTCCCCCGATGTTGCTCGCATAAGAACACATTTGTAATCAGTTTATGAACTAACTGCAAGCTGATGCAAACACGAGTCAAATTTAAAAAAAAAAAATAAATAAACATTATTACAATAGATTTGTTTTCAAAGCAAAATTCCTGCACATAATCTTTACAAGCGATTTTTCTAATTTAGCGGCTAACGAAAGGGTCGCCACTTAAGCACATCTTATTACTTATTGTCACTTTGCTGACAGGTGTAATAAATAGCGGCTAACTAAAGAGTCCGCCAAATAACTTTTTTTTTCTTTTTTGAAAACGCTGCAAAACGAGTGCAGCTTCGGTTGTGTGTGTGGCACGTAGCGCCGTCCTGTTGAAATCAAATGTTGCCAATTTGCTCCTCTTCAATTTTTGTGAACAAAAATGCGTACAAAATGGCCCGATAACCCATCGCCATTGACTGTAACGGCCACTCCTTGCTCATTTGCGAAGAATTTGCCTCTGGACCAAAATCCGCACCAAACAGTGACTCGTTTTGGGTGCGTCAGCTTTTCAATGTATGCGTGCGGCCCCAAATGCTACCATTTGGCTTGTTTACAAACCCGCCAAGATCAAAATGAGCTTCATTTGAAAAGATGATTTTTTTTTTTTTTTTGGCAAAATCGGCATCTTTTTTAAGTCGTATGCACAATTATATTCATTCAGCGGAAGGATAAAACTAACTATCTGTCAAATCAGTTATGAGCTAAGTGTAACCATTCACGAAATAAGCACTAGTTGAAAAAAAAATCGTTAGATGGCGGCTCCTTTAGTTCTGCTGGCGCATATCGCTTAAGTCTTCTGGATGTCAGGGTTTCATTCGCCAGCAACTGTGCACAGAGCGAAAACTTCCTAATAGTTTCAATAAGATTTTCTCTTTGAAACGTTTTTAGGCTGAGGGGTATCCCAGCAGAGAGAAAAGAAGAATTTTCTATGGGTATTTCTTATTATTTCCATGTTGCAAATCTTATTAATTGTCTCAACAAGAAAAACACATAAAACCAAGAAGAAAACTTGTTACTCACGTTTGTTTTTACTCCGTTTCCGATTTGCATGGTACAAAAAAATCTATAGAGAAGAACTTATTGATTCTATTAGGTTTTCTTGTAAATTGTATACAATAAGGATTTCTTATTGATTTTATTAGGTTATCCTATTAATTTTTCCCTATTGGTTTTATTAGTTTTATTAGTTTCCTATATAAACACACGTAAATCATCTTTTTAATTTCATCAATTGTTGTTTTTTCAATAAGGTTTTCCCATTTAAAATAATAAGGAATCCTTCTTGAAAAAAAGCCATAGAGATATCTTATTGATTTTGTTCTACTTTATTAGGTGCTTTTTTCTCTGTGTGTGAGTTCCCTGTTGGAATGTTATGTGGAACGAGTTGTATGTTTAAAACTATTGATACGGAAGACTTTTTCCACTGTTTTGACATTTAGATCTCTAATATACCATTCAACATTGACAATAGTTCACAATATTTTGAATTGGCTTCGTTGGATAGTTTTTATGTTCATGGTACTTGCAGTGCCCCAAATTTCTTATGATCGTTTTGTTTATCAGCAATTTGTTTTCAGTTGAATTTACTGCTGTCCAGGATTAGCAAAAAATTAAAAAGAAAACCTCAAGATTTGAAACTCTAAGCAATTGCTTACAGAGTTGCCTGTAGGGTATACAAAAGGTGAACCATGCAAAATGCTCTTGTTACAACAAATACATAAATTATTGCTCACGTACAACTGTGTCAAACGTGATTTATTGAAGTTTTCAAATTTCACCAAATTTGTGTTAATGACAAAAGAAATTGTCCACCCCCTTCAAAGCACAACATTTAAGTTAATTTAAACTTTATATTAAGTAACAGCAAAAAAAAAGATTTCTAAAATAAAACATTTACATTAAGGTGCGGTCACATTAATTGTATACAAAATCAATTGCTTTTTTACAAATGTTTATTAAATTCAATATTTCGATATCACAATGGATATCTTCTTCAGGAATGTTTTGCAGTTTTTTAAAAAACAAAAAATTTTTTTACAAAAAACATTTCTGATTCTCAATATTTGTTTATGAGAATTTTGGAATAAGTAGTTGGGTTTCAAACATTCTTCTTAGATGTTTCAAGTCTACTTACTGATGAGTTGTTTAGTAGCAACGAAATGTTGGCGGCATATAGACGGCTGAAAAAGACAGAACACATTAAGGTCTATTTTCAGACCTAAAATAATTAATTGCCATTTTTTTCTTTTTGTGGTAAAATTTTAGTATCACTTTTTTTTTTTTTTTTGAATAAGACAAGTAAAGTTAATTAAAAGTTAAAATGTTAATTAATCACTACCCATCTAATTCATAAAAATTATAACAGGTTTATAAAGCTCTTATTTCACAAATTTTCCATACAATTATGTCAAATAACAGTCTTATAAGCCTGTTATAATTTTTATGAATTAGGAGGTACAAATTTATCACAAAGAAATCTTTCTCGATTCTGGGGAAGGAAAATCGAAGTGTTGTCTGTTATATTTCGGGTCTAGAAAACGAAAACAAATCGAAAATCGAAACCGTATCAAAATTTTAGTAAACCGAATTGTCAGATATGTCTTCGGACTTAGAATGTCTATGAGGGAAAGGGACGTTTAACTAGAAGCGGCAACACGTACTAAAATACGACACTGTAGGACATGACGAACGAACGAAGACAATATAATACAAACTAGTTGATAAGTTAGTTCTTAAGCACAGAATACTACCAGAAGGGTCACCAGCTCTACCAGACTACAAAAATGACCAATTTGCGGTACGGGTGAGTCTAGTGAAGGACAGAAAACATGAAAATGTTTATATAGCTATCTCTGTTTGTGGACTCCTCGTTTGTTTACATTTGATTTTTGGTTAGGAAAATTCAGCGCAAATCGAATACAAATAGAACAGCTTTACAAGCACACAGGTAATAATTAGTTGTATTTAATATTTTATTTACATTGAGTACATCACTAGATATGTTTAAAACGTAGTTTTCAAAGCTTTTCATTTATGTTTTCTGCTTTTTTCGTAAAAATTACAACAAAACCAATATTTTTCCAAACACTTTACAACAACATTTTTTCATTGTTTATGTTTGTAGTTGTTCTCACACACTCATGTTGCCACGATTTTCTGCACTGTTCACCGCTGGCGCGTCCCCAAACAAATGATATGGCCATTTGACGAAAGTCATTTTTGGGATATCTGGTTATGTCTGTGCATCAAGGCGCATCTAGCTTAGAATTTATAAGTTTTGAATAAATAATTAAAAAACATAATTGATATTGTGTTCTTACTTCAACATACAAGAACCACATCTATGCATACATCAGGCTATGTTAAACTATTTCTTAATTGTTCCTTCAACAATTTTCTAAAAATTGATGCTTTACTGACTCTGCTTCAAATTATTTCATCACAATCTCCTCCTAGCCTGTCCGAAATGTTTATATTTTCTAAGTCTAGTAGGAACCCTACTATAATTATTCCGAAGATATGTAACTACTCGCTTGAAAGATATTTTCTTATTAGAACCTGCAGAATATGGAATTCTCTACAATTACGTTTAAAAAGGTTTAACATGTCTAAATCAATTCTTAGAACTAAATTGCTTGAACTCTTCGATGATCAAACTTAAATATTTCCTACTTCATGAATTCTACTTATTCTTAATAGGCTAGTGTTTATGATAAATGCTGTTTGAGAACGAGGGCTGTATTTTTTCTGCTGAAGTATGTACAAATATCTTAATAATTTTGTAAAATTTTTATTGTTACCAAATTTAGGCTTATGAATATAAAAAAAAAGCTCATACATAATACTAGTTTTAATATGAATTGTTAATAATACTTTCAGTTACTTGCTTTCTATTACAATTTTATATGTATGTATGTATATATTAATCATATATGGCCCAATGGGCTCGATTAAATAATGAAATAAATAAATAAAAATAAAAATAAAATTAAAATTTAATTTAATATAAATGTATTAAAATATATAATATTTATTTGATCTTCTTAATTATTTGAAAAAACTATTTATTACAGCTTCAGATCGTTTTTTATATAAACAAATTTTTATTTACCATATTATTCAATATTTGGATAATTCAATTATTATCCTGAAGATGATGACAACTTGTTATCGAAATATTGAATAATATTGTAAATAAAAATTTGTTTATATAAAAAACGATCTGAAGCTGTAATAAATAGTTTTTTCAAATAAAAATAAAAAAAATCATTTTATTGTTTTTCAGAATACTCCCCATGATGAACAAACATCAATACACTTTTGCATGCATTTGAGCTGCAACAAATAAGTTTTTTAAATCGAGGGGATTTTTTGATTATACGTGTGTATATTCCCACACGGGCTATTTTTGGTCACTTCCAGGTTCTTTTAAATTAAAACAACTTTATTTTGTCTCTCATTCCCAACGTTTGGCCCATTTTTTGTGAGCTTCTTCAGGGGTAGGCCGTGGGCATCTCTGGTGTAGAATATCGTCAACTTAATTCTATTATCACAGAACTCTTACACCGGTATTCATAAAAAGTAAAACATTGTTAAAATACATTTTAGAACAAACTTTTCATATCAAATTTGTTCTAAAATGTATTTGAGCAACATTTTATTTTTTATGAATACCAGTGTTACCGTTTTTTTTTTCTTTTTTTTCGCCCATTTTATATAAGTTTTTTTTTAACAAAATGGTTGCCGAGAAGAAACGTGGCGGCTTCAGAACAGCCAGTTGCTGCTGCACTAAAAAGTCATACACCGGTATTCATAAAAAATAAACCGTTGTTGAAACACATTTTAGAACAAATTTTTCATATAAAATTTGTTCTAAAATGTACTTCAGCAATGTTTTAGTTTTTATGAATACCGGTGATAATTTTGGCTTTATCATAATTTAGTAAATTCGTTCCATACTCAATATTGGAAGTTCGTGGGATTCCACGAAAACAGTTCTTTTGAGTGAAAAAAAAAATTTTTTCTTGTTCTTCTTACACGAAACAGCCCCGAGTAACACTTTCAAAAAGATAGAAAATTTTTCAAAGAGCAGAGTTATTAAGCAATTTTCTTTTTCGAGTACGAAATACATATGTGATAATTATGTGTATTGTGAGCTCATTTAAATATTTTAAAAATCAACAAGATTTTTGAAAATATTATTTCAAATTTGATTTCAAATTGCAATTTCGAAAAAAAATTTTTATATGCTCATTTTATCGAGAAACTCTGAAAAAGTAAATAGAATTTTAAAAATTGAGTTACTCGAAATGCAGTTTTTTTCAATTTCAAAAAATTTCGAATCTCGGAAAAAAAAATTCCGAAATTCGAAATTTTCATTTTATTTATTTTACTGGCAAATGTTTTCAAAATTTTCGAGATTCGAAATTTTCATTTTATTCATTTTACTGGCAAATGCTTTCAAATTTTTCGAGATTCGAAATTTTCATATTATTCATTTTACTGGCAAACGCTTTCAAAAAAGGAAGAGATTTTAAAAATCGATTTTTAATTTGTACATTCTGCGACAAACATATATTGTTCACTGGAGTCCGATCTTATTGGAATCAGATTTGAAACTAACGAAAAAACTACTTTGGTGTTATCCAAACACAATAGTATCGGTTTTATGTATGATCTAGGATTAATATATAGTTCGAACCAAAACCCGACAATAGTGGATTTCATAGCGTCAAAGCAACATTTTCGCCCAATAAGATTGAATTATTTGAACAGAAAAATATTCACTTTTGAATTCTTGAAAATACTGTAACAGAAGGGGTTGTTCATCCTGCTACAAAAATATCTTGCTTCTTCCTTTATTAAGTTATTTAGGAATCTTATCTTGTCGGAATCGAATTTGAAACTAACGAAAAAACTATTTTGTTGGTGTTATGCAAAACAATAGTATCAACGGTCTTTCGTATGATCTAGAAGTGTATATAGTTCGAAGCAAAACCCGGCAATAGTGGATTTCATAGCGTCAAAGCAACATTTTCGTCGGCCTTAAATCCGACAAGATCGGATTCTATGACACCCCCCATTATTGCAGCAGTTAAAAAATACGTATACGCTTTAGATTTCTACAAAATACTGCAATACAGTGTACAAAAGTGAACAAAATATTTTGCTTCTTGCTTTGAGTAAAATGTTCAAATTACTTTATTTTAGATCCAAAAATAGACCCTATTAATATTATATGTCGCCAACATTTCGTTGATGCTATTCAACTCACCATTAGACTCGAAATATCTTAATAGAATATTTTAAAGCACCAACTACTTGTTCCAAAATTCCCAGGAACAAAATGCACTTAAAACAATGTGTGGAGCTTACGATGTCTCATAAAGTTTCAAACATTCTTTTAAGTTTCTTCGAGTCTACTGGAGAGTTGAGTAGCATCAATGCAACGTCGACGTCATATAGACGGCTGAAAACGAAAAAAAAAACCCATTAATGGGATCTACTTTTAGACCTAAAATAATACATTTCAAATGGCTTATAAAGCAAATAATTAATTAAGTTCAGTTTGAAATTACATGGCGAAACTGTTTTGCATTTAAATAGAGGGCCAAAAATATCCCATTTATTACAAGTTCATATTATTATTTTTTTTTGTTTTTGTATTTCAAATTAGTTTGCATAGAGATTTCTTATCATATGAAAAAATTAAAATAAATTCTTATATAAAAAAAAACTCCAAAAATAGACCTTTGAAATAAATGTGTTCTGTCTTTTTCGGCTAACTGCCGAAAAAGCTCTATTTTTGGACCTGAATTAATACATATCAATTGGCTCTTAAAGCAAATAAATAATTCAGTTTATTTTTTTATTTTTTAAGCTTAAGGTCTTTTATTTATCTTTATTAATTTTTTCCGATATTTCGCTAACAATTTGTTAGCATCGTCAGGGATCTTTGATTGTTTTTATTTTTTATTATTTTGTATAAAAAATTTTTTAAACAACAAAATTCTACATATACATACAACCATATCTACATACATACATACATTCATGTTTTGAAAAAATTTTAACAAACTTGGTGGAACTTGCTTTTTTATTGTATTCTGAGTTAGATATTAAATTTAATGAAAAAGTTATTGATATTGACAATGGCTTAACTATGGCTGGGAACCTGCACACATTTATTCAATTTCTGAAACGTAAGAAAAACGAGGGAAGCAGTACCATGGAGAAGTTTGCAAGTTTCACTATGAAGACTCCACCGGGCCCTTTGCAAAAAAGTGTCACTGTCTCAACATACTTTGAGAAATTTAACAGCAAATTCCCTCATGCCTACAAAAAAAAATCAACTTTCAGATTCTCATGCCTCTGGCTGTAGTAGTTACTAATTTGAAGTCTTCATTAGAAGAGGTACGTATGGGAGTTACTACAGTTCCATCTGGATTAATTCCAAAAGGGCAAGTGAACCTCAGAAAAAGAAGATTGGGTCAAGAAACATCCGGAGCCCCTCTTTCCATCTTGGGTTTATCCACATTTCATGCTCCTCTATTGAGAGGAATCACTTATCCTCCAGAAAAGAAGACTGTGTTATTGAAGGGTTTAGGTCCTATGACTTTGGCTGCAATGCTTCTATCTCAACCTAAGTTTAATGACAAAATTAGAGAGGCATTCATGGACAATATTTCTCATATCCCTATGGCAGATAAGATTGTAGATACTTTATTGTTGAACAAAGACAACTGTTCTGGCTTGATGAGAGCATTGGGTGACACTCTTGCTACAGCTGATCATAGAGGAGTAAGGCGTTTTTATTTTCCATTGGAATGGTACATGAATATGTATTTTGCATTGGGGAAAGATGGGTTCAATGGCACTTTTTCATTCAACGGAGTTAAAATGCTTGAGAACTACTGCAAAACTGTGGGTTTTAGATGGTTGATGAGAGGGAAGCCTGGCCAAGAGGATAATCTAAAACAGGCCCTTTTCCATGCAATGTTTACTGGAGGCATGCAAAACTTTGAGAAATTTAACACCAAATTCCCTGATGCCTACAAAAAAATCAACTTTCAGATTCTCATGCCTCTTGCTGTAGTAGTTACCAATTTGAAGTCTTCATTAGAAGAGGTATCGGAGACTCCCTCTACCTCAGTAGAGACTGTCAAGAGGATCCGATCTCCCGAAGAGCAGAACATTGCGGAGCCGAAGCAGAAGAAAAAGTGCTCCTCGTCGACCAGTAAGTCGCCGAAACCGGGTGTCTCCCTTTTTAAAGGAGACTTTGCGAAGAATCCTTCTAGTAAGGGGGTCAAAGGTGCGGCATCTGCTGAGAAGGCGGGTACGTCGGTGAAATCTTCCGCAGAAGCAGAGAACGCAAAACAGCGGAATCTCTTCAAGCGCAAGGGGAAGCTAGACGTAACTAAGGTAAAAGAGCCGCCGTCTTAAGCTAAAGTAGCCAGGAGGCAATACAGGGACGATCTCTGCCATGCAGTAGTTGATACCAGAAAATAAACAGCAAAGGGTTGAGGATCTGGTAAGCAACGCAATATTGGAGTACGTTATGACACCCAATAACGGATCTCCAATAGAAATCAATAGCTGCGAATATCAAAAGGGTGTGTTGATGTTAAAGTTAGCATCACAGACCTGCGCAGCCACCCTCAAGAAGTTGGTAGAAAGTATCCCTCCACCATGGGACGGCTCTAAGCTGGAGCTGGTGAATGGGAGAAATATACCAAATCTAACAAAAGCAACCTTCTACATCAAAGGATGGGGATGCAAATTCACATCCGAGCGTGTTCTGGAGGTTATTGGAAAACACAACAAAGAATTGGCGGTAGAGAAATGGGAGGTGTTCCACAGAGAGGAGGACCAAAATGGAACTCTTTTTGTAGTGGGCATCGACCGAGGATCTATTTCCAGCCTATCCAAATCCAAAGGAAAGGTGTTCTTTGTTTCAAAAGCAGTCTATTTCAAAATAGGCAAGTCTCGTATCGGCAGTGGGGCTGAAACAAACCCCATTAGCGACGGGACAAATCTAAACCAGGCTATATCCAGCCAAAATCAGGCGGGTGTCTCAGGGGTCCAGACGGCCAAGGAGAAGGTGAAAGCCGATATCACTAACTCCCAAGAGGACCGCCTATTGGAGGGATGATGTGGGAAATCATCCAAATCAACCTCCACCGAAGCGAAACGGCAACTAACGCTTTGATGGAGAAAGTTAATAAAGGTAAAATACATGTGGCGTTGATACAAGAACCCTGGACGACAATTCCCCGTTTTATGATAAAACGGGGAATCGTCCGAAGACCTGTATTCTTAGTCACAAAAATTTATGCTTTCTTTTATCTACAGAGTTGTCAACAGCAGACGCAACAGTACTGAAGCAGGGAAATGGGAACATATGCCTAGCATCAGTATACTTGCCGTATGATACACCGACACTGCCACCAACGTCGGAATTGCAACACTTGGTAGAAGACTGCAAACTGAAAGGTAAGGAAGTACTAATCGGATGTGACGCTAATTCGCATCACATAGCCTGGGGCAGTAAAAATATTAACAAAAGGGGTCAGGCTCTTTTAGAATTTTTCAATACTAACGATCTATTAACTGCTAATATTGGTAATAAACCTACCTTCATTAATAGAATAAGAGCGGAGGTATTAGATTTAACTATATGTTCTGAAAACATGATAGATGAAATTACTGAATGGAGGGTTCTAAATGAGCACTCATTTTCAGATCATCGGTATATCACGTTTAAAATTGCAAGGCAACCGCCTGAACCCATAACCTTTCGAAATAGGTTGAAAACGGATTGGGCAAAGTTCGAAAGGTCACTTGGCTCTCACTTGGGGTAGTTTGACTTTAATCGCCTAGAAAGAGAGGATATAGACAGTAAGGTCAAGGTCGTTACGGACGCTTTAATTGAGTCGTTTGAAGAGAGTTGCCCACTTCGAGAAAGGAAATCCCCATACGAGAAACCCTGGATGACAGGGGAAATACGGGCTATGGGGAAAGAAGTTCGTCGACTATACAATAGAGCGAAACGTAAGAAATCAGTAGTATATTGGAAGGACTATCGAGATAGACTCCGAAAATACAATAAGAAAATAAGAACAACTAAATGTACATCCTGGAGGCTTTTTTGCGAACAGGTGGACAATGTTAGCGACGTTTCTAAAATTAAAAAATTTTTATCAAAAGCCCACATCCAAGCTGAATCATTAGTGGATGAATCGGGCAGAGTGATTGAAAACCATTAAACTCCTCATGGACACACATTCGTGCAGACCAGTAGAACCTATGCTGGACGCCGGGAGAAGTGGCGAACATGAAGTGCCTATTATCAGCGATAGGATGGTTATGGAAGCGATAAAAAACTTTTCTCCATTTAAGGCTGCTGGTCCGGACGGTATTTTTCCGGCACTCCTACAGAAGGGGAAGAATTTAGTTTCGACCCATCTAGCAGGAATCTACAATGCATGCCTAACTCACGCATATATTCCGTTAAGCTGGCAGGAAGCGAGGGTAGTGTTTATCCCCAAACCTGGCAAGCCAAATTATTCTTCACCAAAGGCTTATAGGCCAATAAGTCTAACTTCCTTCTTGCTGAAGACCATGGAGAGAATAATCGACGACATGGTTAAAGGCAGGATCGCGGGCGATATGCTGAGATTCAAACAACACGCATACGTCAAAGGTAGATCCGTAGACACTGCGCTACATAATGTGGTACACTTTATAGAAAGGTCTCTTAATGAAAAGATGTACACGCTTGCAGTTTGTATTGACATTGAGGGGGCTTTCAACAACGTGCATACTGATACACTTATCCATTCTCTGTGTTGTGAGTCAATAATGACAATAACAACAACAAGCGGAAGTTGACCAACAGCACAATTGGCTAATATGCAAAAACATAGTCAAGCTGAAATTAGGTCAACAAACTGCTATTGATGAAAACAGTGCAATAAACTGATATTGCAGCCCATGCAATAATTAGAACTAATTGTCACAGCGGCGGTTTCTGCTGACGGTGTGATTCTTAACAATGGGAAAAACAATAACAGCAGCAGCAACAGCAAATAGCAGCGACGGCAAGTAGCAGCAACGGCAACAGCAACACGGGCAGAGACAGAGTACAATTAATTAGTATAAATAGAGTTAAGTTTTAGAATAAGGTAGGACTTGATTTGGCATAAATAAAGAAGTACAAAGCACAAACAAATCCGCCAGTCTTTTCCTCACTATAATACAAACAAAAGAGCCTGCCATACACCAAACACAGGGTCCCTGAACGGCTCAAATAATAAATAAACAAATAACTAAATAAAAGACTGTCTGCGATCTCCACGGAGCCCTCCAGGCAGTATAACAAAAATAAAGAGTATCCTGCGATTCCTAAGGGACCCTCCAGGATAATTCTAAATAAAATATTAATTAATAAAATTTAACCATAACATTAATGGCGCAGCCGGTAAACGCGTAAAGAATTTTTTCGTATAAATTAATAAATTATTTTTAATTTTATAATTTTAATTACGGAATTTTGCGCGGTTACGAACTACTTGGGTTTTGTTTAACTGCAAGGCGGAGTATTAACAGTCTAATAAAAGACGAAACTCTCGCTACCTTTGGACAGTTTTTCTCTGCATTGAGAAGGATAGAACCCAAATAGGAAAGTACAACATTAACAAATTGATAATTTCGATTTGGGAATGCCGTACCTCCAAACAAAATAATAAAAAATAAATATTATGATTACACGAAATAATAACAAAATTATAAAAGATAATCAAATAAGGCTTAACCACGATAAAAATAAAAAGTGTTTGACATAAGTTTCAGCGTTATAGGTCTTAGCACGAAATAATCTAATAAAAGACGAAACTCTCGCTACCTTTGGATTATCTAGTGCTGGGAAGTGTAGTGGTAGAACCAACGAAGTTGTACATGGTCAGGTAAACCTGGTTTAAGCCACGAGTCTTTCGGGGTGCCTTGGGCATGTGCGATTATTGAAAAATCCAATAATAACATATTGAAATAATAATTAATATAGTGATATAATAAGAGGAAGACGGCCTTAAAGTGAAAAAGAACAATTATTGTGAAAAAAAAAAGACAAAAAGAATAAAAAACAATATTTTCAATAAAGAATTTAAGAGCTAAGGAAGTCCGAATATTTGTGAACAGTAAACTTTTAGAAAAAGAAAGTGAAAATTAACAGTTTTAAAGACAAAAAAAAATGAAGTTTATAACCCTGGTAAGTATAACCCTTTTATACACAACCTTTTTGTAAATGGACAACCACCAGACAAGAACTGACGAGCTAATAAACAAGCTTGACAAGTACAACTATTCCGTGGACAGCCTACAGGTACTAGCTTGGGAAGAACTAGAACGCGTAAATTCTGACAAAGGATTTCTAAAAGAACACAGGGACCAGATTAGATGTTTAAGACTAACAAAATTGGAGGAAGTAGGGTACGTATTGCAGTTGGTAGGAGATTTGAGCAAGGACCAGTCAGCAGATTTTACACAAAAAATTGAGGAGTTAGAAGAAACAAAAAAACTCCTGCGAACACAGTGCAAGAAATTGAGAGAGCAAGTGAACTTCACCAACAATTTACTAGAGGAAGTTGTGATTGAGAACACAGACCTAAGGGATAAAGAGAAAAAGGTAGGGAAATCGGCGAAACAACAACAGATAATAGAAGAACAGGACAGCACTATTCATAGGCTACAAGTTTCACTAGTAAACGCAAGACGAGAATTAGACACAATTTATAGATCAAAGTCACCATCACCGTCATTAAGTGAAGAGCTAGAAGGAGCAAGAGTTCCAGCAATAATAATAAGCGGTCTTGAGGAGGGTGATACTCTAGGAAAAGTACAAAAAGCGGCAGAAGCAGCACCAGGCGAAGTATCAGCAGAGGAGTTATTGAAAAGAGTACAAACAATAGCAATTAACGCTCGGAAGGCCGGTAGCAGGGGCTACACTGTAGACACCAAATCAAGGAAGCTCGCTGAATTGAGCGAATATAAGCATATATTTGACAGCCTCGGAATCACCGACGCACAACTAGAAGAAGATTTTGTGATCACACTGAAAGCAGCACAAAGCCTATTAGAAAGAAGGTCGCCGTCACCAGTATCTAAGCAAGACCTTGAAGTACAATTTAACAAGATGCCGTCCCTATCGGAAATAATAAAAGTAGTAAACAGTGCTGTACCATCATTTTTCGGCACTGAGGGACCAGATTTGCCAGCCGAAGTGTGCAGATACATCCAGGGGTGTAAAATGGTGGAAAGAGAAATACTGTCAGATGCGAACATTGACCAGGTCCAGGATGTGATCCAATGTTTAAAACTGAGACTAATGGGAGCAGCATATACAAAAATTTCGCAAACCAGTTTCAACTCAGTAGACGCGTTCTGTAACGCGATTAAAAAGCACTACCTGAAAAAGAGAAGTCTGGACAAGATAAGAGAGCTGATTGTGGGATGTAAGCAGAGTATCAGAGAATCTGCAAGCAAATTCGGGGAGCGGCTGGAGAATCTACTAAGTGAGGCTACAACGGCAATAGAAGAGGAATGGCGGAGCGGACCAGGGCGAGAAGTCATGGTCAAAGATTTTAAGAGGATTGCGGTAAGGAGCTTCATAAAAGGACTGAGAGACCATGCTTTGAAAGCACGGTTCATGGGTCAGGAACATGAGGAACTGGCAGTACTCATAGAAATAGTGGAAAATGCGGAAGATTTGTTTGGCGAGCCGGTGCCGAACATAAATACCGTGGCGTCAGAAAGTACTTGCAGCTTCTGCAACAAAATGGGCCATGAAAGGAGTAACTGCAAAAAGAGGCTAAATACGCCTTACTGCACAAACTGCGGCATATATGGGCACGAGGTTGGCCCACAATGCAAAAACAGCAGCCACGTAAGAAGGACCTGTGAATACTGCAAGATGAGGGGACATGTGATGAGTGAATGCCGAAAGAATCTAGGGTCCTTATACTGTAGAGCCTGCAGGATAAGTGGGCATCAAGAAAACCCGTTTTGTAGACAACAACCATTTAGAGGGGCAGCCAATCGAAATCAGTGGCAAAACAATAGCAGAACACCTACAGACAGAAGCATCAACAGAGAAGACGTCGGCTCACGTGTACAAAATAGACCTGTAAGAGAAAACGTAAGCACCAACAGGCAACCGCTATGCTACAAGTGTAATCAGTTGGCTCACTTCGCAAGGAACTGCCAAAATGGTTATATACCAATCAATCTACGGAAAGAAGCACCTTTCTCACGAGCAGCAAATAGCTCTACAAATAACAGCCAGCCAAACCAGGGAAACGAGTTGAGGCCCAGTTATTGCCAGTAGCTGGGGAGCCCAAAATAAGAAGAGAATATGCTTGGCAGACAACTAATAGAAACTCACATATTATAAACAACATGGAAGAAGGTGCAGCACACGTAAATTTGAAGACAAGTAAGAATAATATCAAAATAATCGAAGTGAGAGAGAACGCGGCGCAAGATGCGGGATATAATACTTGTAAGCCGAAAAACTGCAGGGTACATAAAAACATCAAAATAAACGCAAAGGAAGAAATATTCAAAGAAGTAAACATGAATAGTGACTCGGAAGCAGAAGAGTCGACAGTAATCGTGCACAAGGCAATGGTGCACACGAGAGGACAGGAGAAAGTTCATGAAAAGATTAACAATGAAATCAAGAAGAAACTAAATCAAAATGATGAAACAAAACAAAAAGAAGTGGGTGTGCAAAGAATCCCTAGTTGCGATGAAGTCAAGAAGTCACCAGACAATGTGGATACAATTTTCATCACGCTTCCTTGCTTCGAGGCTAAGGAAGGAAAGTTGGTCTTACTTGTGGACACTGGTGCAGACTCCAGCATAATAAAGGAGGAAGCCCTGCATGTTATTCCATGTTATAACAAAACGGTACCAAAGACTTTGGCAGGTGCGTTCGGAGGGAGTGCTACTACGTTAGGCATGATGGAAGTAAATATAGGACAAAGGAAGCAGCAACGTTGGGTGTTCCATATTGTGGCTAGAGGAACTAGAATTCCAGGAGATGGTATCCTGGGTAGAGACAACATTTGGAGCAGAAGTATCGTTAATTCCATACAGCTAACTTTAAAAGTTTTTGATAACAATCGCTGGTTCAAAACGTTCACTCTACACAAAGGCCAGGACAAAACAGAGAGCGATGGAAGAGAAAATTTTGTCGTCAGAAAAAGGGCAATCACAATGGTGCCATTGAAAATAAAAACGAAGGAAAAAACAGTGGTCGTTCATAGACGAGAAATAAACCCAGGGGTGTATGTTGGGAACTCGGTGGTCAATGTCAACAATGGAGAGGCAGTGGTTCCAATACTAAATGCCACGGAGCAGGACATTTCAGTAAGTGAAATTATGAATGTTGAACATTCGAATATACATAGCTACATAGAATACAAAGGACCTGAAGGCCTAGGTCCCACTACAAGCAAATTAGAGAGAATAAAAGAGTTGAAAGATATAATGATGAAAGAGGATACGTGGAACGAAGAAGAAAGGAAATCTATGGTTAAAATCTGTGAGCAGTACCATGATGTGTTTATGCTAGAGGGTGACAAGCTGCCGTTCACAAGATTAGTAAAGCATAAAATTCCAACAAACTATGATCAACCGCCAATCAATCAGCGGCAATATAGGCTCCCACAAATACTTAAGGAGGAGATAGATCGGCAAGTTTCGGAATTGCTGAAAGAAGGAGTTATTTCTCAAAGCACGTCGCCATGGAATTCACCATTGCTATTAGTGCCCAAAAAATCGCAGGACGGCCAGAAAAAGTTTCGGATGGTAGTGGATTTCCGGAAACTAAACGAAGCCACCATCAAACAAGTTTTCCCCATTCCACGAATTGATGAGATCCTGGACCAGTTGGGGAACAGCCGGTATTTTACTACGCTGGATTTGGCCAGCGGCTATCATCAGGTACTGGTAGATAAAGAAGACAAAAAGAAGACAGCGTTCAGTACTGATAAAGGTCATTTCGAGTTCAACAGAATGCCTTTCGGGTTGACCGGAGCACCAGCAACATTCCAAAGAGTTATGAACACTATACTGACGGGTCTACAGGGTCTGGACTGTTTCGTCTATCTGGACGATATAGTTGTCTATGGGAGAAATTTGTCGGATCACGAGAGAAAACTGGTCAATGTATTGACGCGTCTTCGCGAAAGCGGTCTAAAGCTGAATACAAAGAAGTGTCAATTTTTGCGAAGAGAGATAGTCTATCTAGGCCACAAGTGTTCCGAAGAGGGGGCACTTCCAGACCCTGCAAAAATAGATAGCGTAAGAAAACTGAAGGCCCCAAGGAGCATAAAGGAAGTACAAGCGTTACTAGGGCTAGTTAATTACTACCGTAAGTTTGTGAAAGGCATGGCAGAATTAGCCTCACCGATAACTCGTTTACTTAGAAAGAATTGCAAATTTGTGTGGACACCTGAGTGTGAGGAAGCTCTAAATAAGATTAAACAAAGTATCACAAACCCACCTATTTTAATTTACCCAAATTTTTCCGAACCTTTTCGTGTAACCACGGATGCTAGTAATGAGGCACTAGGAGCAGTGCTATCCCAGTTGAAGAATGGTAATGACCACCCCATAGCATTTGCCAGCAGGACACTAAGCGACACCGAAAAAAGATACTCCACCATAGAAAAGGAAATGCTGGGAATAGTTTGGGCCACACACACGTTTAGGTCATACATACTAGGCCGGCATTTCACTATTTTCACCGATCACCAGCCTTTACGAGGAATAGCGAATCTGAAGGACCAAACGTCGAGACTTGCCCGATTCAGACATAAACTGTCAGAATATGAGTTTGATATTGTGTATAAGCCAGGGAAAACTAATTTAAATGCAGACGCTTTAAGCCGATTACCACTACAAGAGGAGAAGGTACAGGTCGTAACGAGGGCGCAACAACAAATTTTGGATGACGAAAACAGGCAAACAGAGACTGAAGGTCAGAGCGACATATCGCAGAACGATGAGAGCGCAAAAGAGACAGAGAAGAGTGCAGCAATTACCCTACTTAACAACAAGGATATCCAGGAAGTCCTAAGGAGTTTTCATGACTCCCCCCTCGGTGGTCACCAAGGCGTCAAAAAAAAACGTACAAAAGAATAAAAAAGCAATATAAATGGAAGGGAATGCAGCGGGACATTGTAAATCATATTCGAAAATGCCCAAAATGCCAAAAGAACAAAAGTGGTTTGCTAAACAAAGAGCCCTTGGTCCTGACTGACACCGCAAACAGGCCTTTCGAAAAGGTTTATATGGACATGGTGGGTCCTTTACCGACTACCACGATGGGCAATAAATACATCCTTACATTGCAGGACGATTTATCAAAGTTTTTTATTTGTGCACCAATGCCAGATGCAGAAGCGGAAACAGTGGCAAGAATTTTTTTCAATGATGTTGTTACTAAGTATGGAATTCCAACAAAGCTCATAACGGATAATGGTACAAACTTCACATCGAAGTTGTTCGGGAGTGTGTGCAAACTTTTGAAAATAAAGAAATCCCACATCACTCCCTACCATCCTCAGGCCAATGGATCACTAGAGAGGAGTCATAGACCTTTAGCAGAATACCTGCGAAGCTTTGCAAAAGAGGACGGGTCCAACTGGGATCAGTGGTTAGCACCAGCGATGCATGTGCATAATCACACGGAGCACGCATCTTACCAGCAGACACCTTTTCGGGTACTTTATGGATTTGATACGCCTTTACCGTCAAATCTCAAACTAAGTACCCCCCTCTACAACCCATATGACTACCCATCGGTATTAAAACACCAAACACAGGGTCCCTGAACGGCTCAAATAATAAATAAACAAATAACTAAATAAAAGACTGTCTGCGATCTCCACGGAGCCCTCCAGGCAGTATAACAAAAATAAAGAGTATCCTGCGATTCCTAAGGGACCCTCCAGGATAATTCTAAATAAAATATTAATTAATAAAATTTAACCATAACATCTGGACCAGTTTAATGTCAACCGGGCCATACGCGACTGGATTGGCAGAACAGATGGATAAGTGGTGGAACGCACAACATAAAAATAAGAAAAAGGGTACATTGTGGGACTCCGCAAGGGGGGATTTTATCACCCCTTCTATGGACCACAACGATACATAGCCTTATTAGGACTCTGACCGATGAAGGATTCGAGACAGTCTGCTATGCAGATGACGTCATAATACTTTTGAAGGGAAGGGATCCAAATCAACTGTGCAGGAAAGCCGAGAAGGCATTAGCCCTGGCACATAACTGGGCTCAACTAAGGGGGTTGAACGTAAACCCGGACAAAACCGAAATTAGCCTATTTACAAGAAAGACAAGGATTGCTCCATATGACGAGCCGTGCTTTCTTGAAAGGATAATACATATTTCTGACAGGGTGAAGTATCTTGGAGTCATCTTGTATCGGAAATTAAAATGGAAATACCACATAGATGAAAGAGGCAATAAGGCTCATATATGTTGGTCAATCTGTAAACGGGCCATAGGCACAAGATGGGGGCTAAATCCAAAGATGCCACACTGGCTTTATAGTAGCGTTATTAGGCCAATTATGACCTATGCTTCTATAGTGTGGTGGACGTCAATGGAATATAAATGCAACATCAAAACTATACAGAAAGTTCAAAGAACCTGCTGTCTTGGTATAAGTGGGGCTTTCAAAACTACACCAACAAGGGCGATGGAACTCTCTCAACTACTGGCACATCTTAACCGCATGGGAATAGCGGGAGGAGATGAATGCAGAGCATGTGGGGAGGAGAGCGAGACACTAGAGCACTATTTATGCCAATGCCCCGCCTTCTCACAAATACGATCCCGACATCTTGGGAGAGACACCTTACCAGACATAACCCAATTACGGGGCATATGCTGGAGGAAATTAAGGAACTTTGTGAATGATACGGAGTTCCTATAGACCTATGGGTCAAAGTGTATCACGGTTAAATCCACGGAGCGCACAACAAACCTATACTGGCTTAGGTGTATGTCGCAAGACATGGGCAAGCAAACCCCTCCAATCAACCTAACCTAACCTACCCAAATTACTAACAATGGTTCTTGGAAAAAACGGAAGGATTTAGGAGAATGTTTTCAAAACATGAATGTAGGTATGGTTGTATGTATATGTAGAATTTTGTTGTTTAAAAAATTTTTTATACAAAATAATAAAAAATAAAAACAATCAAAGATCCCTGACGATGCTAACAAATTGTTAGCGAAATATCGGAAAAAATTAATAAAGATAAATAAAAGACCTTAAGCTTTAAAAAAAAAATAATAATAATTCAGTTTATATATTTTATATATTTATTTGAGCTCAAGGTCTTTTGGAATTTGAGTTATTTTTTGTCAATATTTCGCTCTCCTTCGGATAGCTTCTTCAGGACCGAAGGAGAGCAAAATATTGACAAAAAATAACTCAAATTCCAAAAGACCTTGAGCTCAAATAAATATATAAAATATAATAAAGAGCTGATGGCCACGGTTGCTAGTGCTCTTTCTCTAAAATTTAATCTTAGAATTGCATTCCTTAAGATTAAATAAATATAATAATAATAATAATAATAATAATAATAAAGAAAGGGGTCAAAATAACTAAATATTAAATCTAAAAAAAAAAAAAAATTCAGTTTATATTAAAAAAAAAATGCAACTCAAAAATAAGCAAAAAAAAAAAAACGAGAAAAAAAATTTACTTTTAATGCATTGGAGAGGCTAAACGCGTTGAAGGCTGAATCGTCTGACGCATATTGGCTTTCATGCGCTTCTCACTAACTTGCTTCACCAGCTGCTCCTGCAATGCCAGCAGCTCACGTGTGCGATTGTAAATTTTATTTTGTGGTCTCATGCTGGGATTCCAACGACAATACAGACCTTTCCAAATCTTTACAATGCGCATACTGGCAATGGGACGCAATATATTCTGGCCGCCCTGAGTAAAAGTGGGATACAGAGGATTTAAATATTGATCCAAAGAAGAATTGATGAAAGTCCACAAGGAAATAGTTTTGTGCTTAAGGTCTGCAAAGAAAGTAGCATGTCAGTTGGGCCAAAAAGCGTTTTATCACTTTGTTTGTTTTACATTACCTTCCTGTACCCTATCGGATTCTGTGTTGCATAGAAAAGTGCCAAATCGGCATGAGTATAAATGATCGATTATGGTTATAAGAAAATGTTCGTTAAATTCAAAGGCAATGGGATACTGTTGTGATACCTGCCAAACGCAGTCGATGAATTGCAGGAAAACCGGTGAGCGGTCTGCATCTGAGTGACGATTGTCGCCATGACCGATACGTTGTTGAAACTTGTGACCAAATGAAAGCCATTCCTTTTCAATAAGCACCTCGAAGCCTCTGAGAGTGCGATAATAAGGATCTAATAACAACATGGCCAAAGCTGTTAGTTGAGCTGTACGATCCCAGCCATCGGAACAATGCACCACCACAGAAGTGCTCATAGTTTCAACTTTGTCCACAATGCGAACAGCTCCTGCTAAAATGCATTTAATATGCTTCAACCACAAACTGTTATCGATAGATGACAACCATTTGGAGTCATCGATAGTTGGATAGCAAACTTCTTTGACCTTGCGTAGGCTCTCACGCATTACATGAATATTATGTATGTCTAGGAAATGTATTTCCACATTTTTGTAAGCTTCTTCAGATTCATAGCCGCCCCCTTTAGCCTTATTGGCAATGGCATTGGCACTGGGACGCGCATCCATTATGGCCAATTTATCAGACTGTGCATTGGCTTCCATTATATAGTTTAAATATTGTTCATCATCGGCACTACGTTTGCCACCCACACCCACAAGTGGTTGGGAGCATCTTGTGATGGTAGCCTGTGACCTGGGATGCATCCAGGATAAAACTGGCAAACGGCACCTGGAACGAAATTGTGCCACTCGCCGCAGAAAATCATCGGAGGCCTGCTTCGGCACAGCCCATACCGCTGGATAACTGTCACACACCGCATAAGATTCATTTATCTTTGTGGCACGCCACATATCGTTTGGCACTCCCAAACGTCTCAACTCAGCCAGCGGTTCGTATACTGCCCAGCCGTTTTCTCCAGGGGGTGAGCTTCCTATCGCGGCAGCATGAGCAAAGGCAAATAACCGCCCACTGTAGGACAAAGGAAATGCATACGACTGCAATTTTTCGAATACTGTTCTACGGGAATGATTTTGTTGTTTATGGGCAAAACGTAAATTTCTCATATCTTTGCAAAATATTTCAATGCCGTACGAGTTTTCACCTCTCGAAGTGGAGCCGCCAATTTTTTCCACTCGTGCTATGACCCCCAATGGAACATCTACCACAACTGGTGGCTCGTGATCACGTAAGGGCAAAGAACGAAAATATAGACGGTAGTTTGTTATAGTCAAGGCTCCGTAGGCTGGTCCTCGGTATGGGCAAACATAAGTAACATCATTTTTCTGGTCTTGATCTTCTTCACCATCCAAATAGATAAAGGGTGTGTCTTTTGATGTGCCCATTTCTGCACCGTGTTTTGAACCAGTAGAACTGGACTTGGAATCGGTATCCAGAGAGTTTGTGCTAGCATTCTTCGATATAACCTTGTCTAATAAGTTATTTGTTGAGTCTATGCCTTCTTTATTATCCATTTCCTTAGTTAAAATTTATTTTATATAAAAATTTTCACTTGTGTTTTCTCTTTTTTTTTATTTGTAGACTAGCAGACAGAGCATTGCGCCGAAGGAATTTATCGGCGGCGGCTGGCTTGACAAAAAGCAGTCGGCGGCTTAAAATCGGCCTAAAATCACAAGCAATCGAAATTTTTTCGTTTTTATTCAACTTAAAGAATTTTTTTCTCAAATCAGAGAAATTTTATTCAGAAACTAATATTTCAGTCTTATAATTACGAATTAATTGTATTTAGAGTTTATCTAAACATTAATATTGGCAATACACATTTATATAGTATGTATGTACATACATAAAGCATTTAAAAATTAGGAAATTTGATTTTCAATTCAATATGTTAATATTTGCAAGACGAAAATAGAAATGTTTGTTGTATTAAAGGTTTGTTTGAACATTTCTAATTCTCATTTTGTTCATGAGAATTGTGGAATAAGTAGTAAATTTTCAAGCAAACTTTTAAGAATTTTTCAAGTCTACTGATGAGTTGATTAGCACCAACGAAATGTCGGCATCTAGACAGCTGAGAAATACAACAAATATTTTTGAAAAGGTTCATTTTTGGACCTGAATTAATACATGTTAATATAAAATATATTCATGTATTAATTCAGGTAAAAAAAAGAAGCTTTTTAAAAGATGTTTGTTGTATTTTTCAGCTGTCTATATGCCGACTACATTTCGTTGGTGCTAATCAACTCATCAGTAGACTTGAAAAATTCTTAGGTTTTGGACCTGAATTAATACATTTAAATTGCTCTTAAAACAAATAAATAATTAGTTCATAAAACATTTTCATTTAAAAGCGATTATTAATTTTCGAATAAAGATTTGGTAGCACTTGTATTTTTGAATAAGACTGTATGGATTTAATTGCAATTTCAATTTTTAACATTACCGGACCAATTTAATTTTTGAAATAACTCGTAGTTGTCGTGAATAAAAAGTGCGCGGTTTATTGTTAGTGGTCGAAGGCTGGACCTTTTAGCGGTAATAAGTAAGCCTGCACTTGAAAACGCATTCTCTTGAGCATATACATATATTGCAAAAATTCCGTCTTTTGTTATAGAAACGATCACGGCATAAGATTTGTGCATGAAAAAGCGTAGGTAAGGATATGGTACAATATTGGTCGTATTGTAAAAATTTATGCAACCATCAAACATTGTTTTATCTCTGCATTTGTATTTACATTATGATTATAGGGCCTTATAGCGTATTGTATTTTATCCTGTTTTTTAGACAATATATATTGTTACGGCAACACTAAAACTGATTTCTTCTAGAGTTGATAAAAGAAACATACATTTTGTTTCTTCTTACACAATTCAATATAAAGCAAAATGAGTTATAAAAAAAGTATTATGATGCCTTCAAAGAAGAGTGAAAGGGATGAAAAATGAATACATACATGAAAATGCAATTCAAAGGAATCGGCGGCCCAGATACAGCCATTTTTAAGCCGAAAATTTTTTGAAAAAGGCGACTAATTTTGAGCCGGTTGCAGCCGAGGAAATCGTCGGCGGCAGCTAATGCGAAAATAGGTCGGCGGCGGCGGCTAAGTCAATTTTAGCCGACCCGGCGCAATGCTCTGCTAGCAGATAAACAATCTAATACAGAGACGTTCAACCGAGAGTTCTTAACAAAACGCCCTTTTGTTAGCAACTATGTATTTGTTTACCAAAATGAAAACGGTGGCAGAGAACAAACCATTCTACAAAAATATACCGTAGCAGCGGTTATTAAAGCGTACACATTTTTATTGTGTGGCGAGTTTTTTACTGCAGGCAATTAAGCCCACTCACACCAGGGGCCAAATTCTGGCACTCGTGATTGAACGATTGCGTTATAGAATGCTGTGCTCATTTTGTTTTTGCTTTACATTGTTTTTATTATCGAGTATATTCGATCACGAATGTCAGAATCCGGCCCCAGATAAAACACATGAAAATCTGCAATATTAGTTTTATTGAAAGCCTTTTCTTTTTTTATAATACATACAACATTTTCTTAAACAAGATTAATATCTGAAAAATAAACAATTTATAAACATAAAATACGCAGCATTAATAAGAACTGCATAAAACAATACCTCAAAATGTAACTACAACTTGTTTCTGCTACAAACCTTTTTGTGCACAAAATTTTAAAGCGGAAATATTTAGAAAAAAAAAACATTACAAAACGTTCTGTGTTCACTGCATGTCAAAATTCAATAAAATTGATAGCTGTGACATGGGCTGCACGCAATTTCACAACAATTCGTTTTCCAGATGCCGTCAAGAAGAAAATTAAAAAAATTAAAAATAACTTCTTGCAAATTCTGCTTAAAAATATTAAAGCATACCCTTTTCTTCTATTCTAAATCAATATTTTTTGAAACTATTTAAATATAATCATAATATTTTATATATTTATTTGAGCTTAAGGTCTTTTTGAAATTTGAGTATTTATTTTTGTCAATATTTCGCTCTCCTTCGGATAGCTTCTTTAGGACAATAATAATAAAAAATGTTTCGATTGGTTTTTTTTGAAAAAAAGCTTAAGCTCAAATAAATATATAAGATATAAGAAAATATAAGAAAAAAATATTAAATCTATAATCATAATATATAAATAGCTCTTTTTAAAATTAATAAATTTAATGGAAATCGATGTAAAAATAATAGTAAAATATTTGATGGTTTAGCACGTAAACATATTTATTTATATTTTTAAGCTTGAATCTGTTTCATTTTTATCATTTTAAATTGCAATTTTCAAACAAAACAAAAAAATATTTGCAGACAGAACGCAAAAAATTTTTGTCAGCTGTTTTCTGGATTGTGACTTGATGCTCTCTATGGAAAGCAAAAATTGTCATCAAGCTTGCATCATCAGTTTTCAAAATTTTGAGTGTATTAGTAAGAAAGTGTGAATGTATTAAAACTTAAAAGGCAAAACTTGGTCGTGTAACCCCAAAGTAACAAAATTTTTTTCTGAGTGGTGAATTCGGCTTTTTTTGTTAGAAAAAATTTTACAGTGTGGCAACATGTTTTAGCCATATTTTTCGCCAACAGCTGATTACTGTTATCCCAAAAAAAAAAAAAAAAGAAATCAAAATAGAATAAGAAAATGTGCGAATTTTAAAACTAAAATTTTATATAAATATTGTATGAATAAATTGCATTGAAAATGTACAAATCCTTTTTAGCAAAGCAACAATTTAGATTAATAAGTTTTTCTTGGAGACAACAGCAATTTCAAGTGTTATGTGCCAGTTTTAAAAACAACAAAAGTCCATGTACCGGCCGTAGCAGCAAAAAATCTTCTTCCTTGCTTGGAATGCGAACCAACACAAGATATCATGCTCAAAGGCTATATAGTAGTGTCACACAACAACTGGCTAAGCCCGAAAATGGGAAGGAGTTTCTTGCAACAGCAAGTGACAATACCACAACAGAGCTAAATGACACAGTTGAAGAGGAGCCATTAATACAAAAGATTCAAGACTTGAAACAGAAATTGTGTGCCGAAGGGGATGATATAATGAAAAAACTAAGTGCCACAGAAAGTATCGATCAGGTAAAGTAATAAATGAACATACTTTAAATAAATTGTATAAAATTTACACATAAAATGCAAATTGGTAGATTTGCTTAAAATCTGAAAGCTATTGAATCACTATTTAATTGCAGATAAAAACTGTATTGGAAGCAACAGATAAGTCACTATTGGACAAGAAACACATAGTACAAGTCATTCCTCTAATTTGGTCATATAGTAAACTTAATTTCTCCATTAGCAAAACAAAAGAACAATACAATTTGGACAGCATTTTACTTCTACTGAGAGACTATGTTCCTTTTTTAGATATTAATGAATTAACCTCTTGTTATTTATATTTACGTAAAATGGGAGTTGAAAATAGTGAGATAACTCTGCAACAGATTTTAATAAAAGCTTTAGACGAAGTAGAAAATTCTGATGAAATAATTGGGCTGCGAGCACTGTCACAATTATTAGTGGGAATTAATATAGGAAAAGAATTTTTTACGCCCATGTTAGGCGTTCACTTCTTGAAGCATTTACAAAGTCAAATTGAAGTGTGCAATAGCGAAGAAGATGCCCGTTACACTGCAATATGCTTGTTTAATCTACAAGCTATTGTCAGTAACGAAATGATCGACTTATTTAAGCAAAAAGTATCCGATTTAATTACCTCAGGAGAAATTTCAAGTGCTACAAGTAAGACTGTTATTAAAATTTTAAATCTACTTAATATGCCTGCGTGGTCGCACCAACATGTACCCCTAATAAGGCAACTACTTTTGACGCAAGAAACCTGCCTTAAACAATTAGAAGAAACCGATATAAAAAACATTTGCCGCATATACCAATATCATATGGAGCCAGCATCATTACATCAACCCTTGGCCGAATGTATGGAAGAAATATTGAGTAGCAAAGTGACGGCAGAAACGTTGGCCTGTTTCATACCGTTTGCCCAGCCTCAACGTAGAGAGACTTTAATAAATGCCTTCAAAGCTTTAATATCCTCCCCTGAATGTTGGCAAATGCAAAATGCTGTCGGTAATCTCTTCTCAACTTTAAGGGGCTTAAAAATATCCAATACTAAAATTTGCAATGCCTATTGGAATGGCGTTTTAAGGCAGCTGGAAACACAGTCAGAGGAAGAGGCTGGCGTACATTTTCTGCGACACTGTCACCGTTACATGAATTTTAACAATAATCTGGGTGGTACTTATAGACACTTGGAAGTGGAAAATAAACTATGTCAATTGTGCATGAGTGCTGTAGAACATGATATGGCTGGTAGAATACCACAAAAGTTTGCACATTTAGCCTCATTTGTGTTCGCTTACGGTCATACGCCATATAGTTGGAGAAAATATCCCAATATACTGGTATCCAAAATCATAACGATGGGCGAACAGTTTAGTCAAACTGATTGTTTTCTGATCAGCCGTGGTCTACAAATTTCACTGGAATTGCGGTGAGCTTTATAGTCTTAATTTCGGAAAATTATATAAATAGTGAAACTCTAGCATAATGTATTGCTTATCAAAAAAATTTTATTAATTAAATTATTTTAGGTCCAAACATGCACCCTATTAATGTTTTCTGTCCTTTTCAGCTGTCTATATGCCGCCGGTATTTCGTTGACGCTAATCAACTCATCAGTGGACTTATCAGTAGTACTGATGAGTTGATTACGAATTGTCGGCAGCATATAAACGACTAAAACGTGCAGAAAATATTAATAGGGTCTAATTTTAGACCTAAAATAATACATTTCAAAACAAATAAATAAATAAGTTCATTTTTCGTTATTAATAAAAAAAAAAATAGCACATGCGCAACAAAGTTTCCTACAGAAAATTTATTTTGCAATGTGAGACATGTTGGGATATATAAACAGATTTTTAGGGGAATAAATTTGAAAAGAAATTCTTGACTTCTTAAAAAAATTGTCCATAGAAAATTTGTTGTAACCAAAAGTTTTCTATAAAACCTAGAAAAAATTTATTGTAATAAATATTTTTCCAAAAAGTTATTGTGACAAAAAATTTTCAATAGAAAACTTATTGTGCCGAAATTTGTTTAGAAATATTTAGACATTTTTCAAAGGCAAATTTATTATAACGAAACACTTCCTATAAAAAAAAAATGTAACAGAAAAACCTGCAAAAATTTATTGAGTTCAAATTTTTCAAATATGAACTTAATTATTTCTTTGCTTTAAGAGCCAATTGAAATGTATTAATTTTTTGAAAAGGCTCATTTTTGGACCTAAATTAGTTCAAAATTTTTCTTTAGAATATTTATTGGGACACGAATTGTTCCTAGAAAATTTGTTGTAACAGAAAAAAAACCTGGAAAAAATTTAATGTGATCAAAAATGGTTGCTACCTAAGAAATTTATTTTGACAAAAAATTTATTACAACAATTTTCTTAAGATAATTTATTGTAACAAAAATGGTTTTATACATTAATATAACTTTATAATCGAACTACATATACATATATATGATTTACAATTGTTAATTATTTCCTTGGGCATGAGTTCGATTTTTATTCTCAAAATTGAGAAATATTTTTTTTTTTGTGATAAATGAAAAATCACAGGTACTGTGCGCTGCTGCTTAAAAACAGTATACATTTAGCCATAAACTGGGTTCGAAGCAATTTGTATGCTGATGAGCACCGTAGTGGACGTATGTTTCATGGTATCTACCCCAGCCCAGTAAGTCTTCTACTTTAATTTACTTGACTTTTCTTGTGTTCTTTAAATATTAAACACTAGAATTTTATCACAAAAAGTCTTTTTTCAATTCTGAAGAAGTAAAAAATCGATCTCAAGTCCGATAAAATATTAAACGGTTCCCTGCAAGAAATGGCTGATGGAAACTAACACAGGAACAGCTTATTTACTAACACATGCAAAGCAATTTTATAGCTTTCAGCGTTGCCATTACAATGATTTTTTTAATTTTTTGATTTTCCCGTATTAGTTTGGTAATTTCATTTGGAACTACGTCTATGCATTAATGTTTTTATAGATTCATTTGGTTTGTTTTCTTTGAAAAAACATAGTGCTGTGGATGTTTTTTCCATATGATTCAGGTTTCTATTGTTAAAACTGCTACTGACTACTGTATCTCTTAATTTTATCTGATTATGCCTAAAATAATTTATTCTGCTCTCCTTGTATAGTTTTTTTAATTTTTCGAAAAAACTCTTTTTTTAATGAGTAATAAAGAAACAAATAGCATTGCATGTAATTTTGTGGGCATTTTGCAAAAAAGATTTTGAATGATCGCTTTGCTGAGGTGGTAACGCTGGTCAAAAAAATAACTCACACGTACATACTCGAATGTTTCATCAGTTTTTTTTCATTTTGCCCTTAAGAAAATGATAGAAACCCTGATGTATGAATCCATCAGCAGTGTCGGTCATATGATGGATCATATGACCGACACTGTTCTTGCAGGGTTGTTAATCTAAAAAAAAAAAAAAAAAAATACTGTGATAAAAATGTTGCTTTAGAAAATTTATTGGTACACGAATCTGCCATAGAAAATTTGTTGTGACAGCAAATTTTCCACAAAAACTATTTTATTAAAATATTTCCGTTAAAAATAATTCCAGACAAAATTTTCCACACAATTTTGAGTGTCCAGAACATGTGCAACAAACGTTTGATTGTGTGCGTGTCGTTTATTTTAATAATTTGCTGCAGACATTCAATAAAAGGCGCAAACATTATAATTTTTCTGACTTTCTATCCTGCGTTTCTATTATGCCGCCGGGTGGTGAGTTATTTTTGCCTTGTGCTGTTTTCACAAAGATAGTTTTCAATAAACCTTAAAATTATCTTTTTTTCAACCGAACACTTTTCCATCACTTCAATAATTGCGTACCATGTGACCTTTTTTTCGTCATAAAGGCTTCAAATACACATAAAAACTTACAAATTTTTGATTTTGCTTCCATCAAAGCCAGAGAAAAAAGAATGATTTTGCATCCTGGAATGCATTTTTTTTTTGTTCATATTTATATATACTTTTAAAAATTAAGTGTCCCTGTAGTTAACTGAAGAAAGTCATCTACAAGACAGCAATAATATTGTAATCAATTGTCCATGCAATAATGAATCCACATTTTTGATATTACAACGTCAATAGTCTGTATTCAAAACACCTATATTTAAATCTTTTTTATAGTAACTAGAATTTTCAGGAATTGTCTGTAGTACAACTGACTGAATCATAAATCACTGCAAACACATTGCAGGACATAAGCAAACTTCATATACATACTTATATCTTTATTTATGCATATGGAAATACAAAGAAGCAGAAATTATGCATTTCGCTTGTGTTTTTTCATTCGAACGTTTATGCATCTATCCACTATGAAATGTCCAAATAAGGTTTTTTCTGCCGCTTAATAGTAGAGACATACAAAAAAAGGCGTCAACAAAAATATCAAAAACTTTTGATGTTTGCTTCAAGCAGAGCCGATCGATCGATTGTAGGTGTAGCTGAACCAGCACCACCGCATGTACGAAATCAAATGAGTGACGACTTGATTGCACATATCCTGGGCACTTTACATTCTTACGTTTGGCTGCAAATTATTAGTTTATTTTATGTATTTTATTTTGCTTTAAGATATCGCCATAAAATACCACAGCTGGTTGGCATGCAGCTGTCCACTATAGATAGTATTTTAAGTGCCTGCGTCGAAAAGCATTTAAATGATGAAGATCTAACCGTCACCGACTTAAACATGTTGGTGCGCACTTTAAGCAATCGAAAAAGTAAGCTTTAATAATTAAAAAAATGGATGGATGATAATACTTGATTATAATTTTGCAAAATATTGCAGGTTTAAATAACACGGTCATTTATCACAGAACTCTGCAAAAATACAAAGATATACAGTACAAAGAAATGAGTTCGCGCATTATTAAGGACATGGCCTACAATTTCTTGGCCACTAATTATGTGGTGCCGGAAATACTGGAGAAAATGATGTTGTATATTGAAAACAATCATGAGTATGTGGCAGGTGAAACTGTAGAGAAGGTGCTAAGCTGCGTTTACAATTTGGGTTATACGCCAAATTCGTACGATGCTCTGCATCATGCGGGGCAAATTTTACTCAGGTAAATTGGAAGACTTTAATAAAATAGTATATATTTATTTTATATATATTTAAATATTTTCTTGTAGAGATTTTAATTACATGAGCGGTTTGTCGTTAGTACAGGCTTCTTTGGCCCTCTGCTTTTATAAGGCCATACCAGAAGAACTTATAGGCAAAGTATTTTGTGTCAAGTTTATACAACGAGTAGAGGAAGAAATTCAACTGTGCTATTCCAAGGTAAACACAAAATAACAAACCTAACTATGTAAGGCCGTGTTACACTATCCTACTTAATCGTACTTTAAAAATATTCAAAAGATTAGCAAGTCGGACGGACTTTTTAAAAAGTCTTTCACACACATACTTTTAGTCCAGCTTATCTATCACACTTTTTGGACACACATGCCATTTTTAATAGATCGTACGATTCAGTAGGATATTGAATCACAGCCTTTAATAAATATTTATAATGGAATATTTATAATGCATATTTTCTAAATCTCATTTAACTTCTTAATAAGAATTATCGTACAATATCTTGACTGTCATGCTTTCATTTTCAAAACGTTTCTTTAAAGGCCACTTATCCTGAACGAGTACTTAATACTGTTATGCAATTGAATCGTAGTGTTTGCTTGGATTTTCCAGAAGCTAATGTTCCATGGTTTCAGCAAAATTTCATTGAAGCTCAAATTAGTAAAAGTAAGTTATAAACAGCCCTCTAAGAAATTATATTTTTCTATATACATAAATATCTAAAAAATGTATATGCTTTTATGTAAATTTTATATTAATTATACTCTCTGTCTACCAGGCCCACGAAGACATTCGACATCGCTCGTTCACTTTGTGACATGCAAAACAATAATAAAATTCAGAAATTTGTTATTGATTCAGTATTTTTGTGTAAGCGAACGGTGTCGAGTGACTTCGCGGGCCTGACACTATTTTTATTTGTGTTGTTTGTGAATAATATTTCTGCAAATATTCGATAAAAGTTGTTTATTATTTTAAGGCACATATTTAGCCACAAACAATATGACCACTACTCTTTTGTTGATTTATCAAAGTACTTTCAACTGCAAAACGTAAAAAATTTAATTTCACAAGAGCATATTTTGAGGTTGAGTTCGCTCAACGCACGAATTTGCGGCGAACAATTATTAGACCTTAAAAAAACTTTGCGAAAGCAAATATAAATTTGCTCTAAATTCTGTATTAATTTGTTGAGCAAACATAACCTAAACAATATGTTACTGTGAAATTTAATGCTTTACGTTTTTCCTATTGTTTTCTCGTTGTAAGTGTGTATGCATTTTTAGTTATATATTTGTATGCATATATGTATTTGCCTAAAATAAGGGGCAACCAGAAAGTAGTGGTCACACTTTTTTTTATACTCTTCTAGACCTTTGTTTTGGCCATGTTGATGAATCAACAGACACTAACGAAGACAAATAACGAAAAAAATACTAAAATAAAATTTAATTCTATGACAGTGTATTTTAAGGTTATATTTGCTCAACGGGCAAATACAAAATTTACACCGTATTCGCTCTCGTATTTTTGTGTGTTTTTGTCTATGGTTTAGAGAAATTCATGATTGCTCTCAGTTTACCGAACTTTGTCCAAAAAGTACGGGATCAAACTTATTAGATCGCTGAGCACACATAACCTCAAAATATCGTCTTTAGGGATTTTCCTATTTCTCCTTTCGTTTTTGCGTCATGTAAATGTATATGAATTTTTAGTAACATATTTGTATGCATATAGTACATATTTGTCCAAAATAAGGCTCAATAAGAAAGTAGTGGCCATGCTTTTCTGTATTCTTCTTGATCTTTGTTTTGGCCAAATGTGTGGACACAAATGAAAAATGTATAACATGTTGATACACCAACAGACACCAAACAAAACAAAGAACAGAAAAAATTCTGAGAACAATCAATTTCATGAGAGTATATTTTGAGGTTATTTTCGCCCAACGAGCAAATACAAAATTTACGCCGAACTAATTATCTCAGCTTACATACCAACTTAAATTAGCTCTTAAATCGTATTTTTTGCTGTCTAAACCACTCATTGCACAAGAAATATGTGGTTAGACGGCCTTCATACTTTTAACGCTCTAATTTAGGTTAGACAAGAGACCTGTTCGATTATTTTTAGTAGGCTTTCAGGCATTTGTAAAATTTGTTTGTTACTTGTATTAGGTTCGGAGGTATAGAATTAAAGTCTTATCCCTTTTTATGCCCTAAATGTTCAAATTAAAAAAAAAAAGTGATAAAGTTATATCGAGATCCTTTCAATGGGTATTAAATTTAGTTTATAGTTTTTTCCTGTTTCTATCCTTTATATAAATATATGCAGTTGAAAAAAGTACCAAAATTCAGTTTTTACCCGTTTTATCCCCTTAGTACTCAAAATATCAAAAAAGTACCAGACACCTGTCCGTTAATTTCTATTATACTTTTGGGTGATTTTTGAGTTTTTGTGCTACCTGTTCAAGGTCCGGAGATATTGAATTACCGATTTTACCCTGTTCTACCCCTTTTTATCCCTTTCCGCCTGAATTTCCAAAAATGCCATGTTAGTGGATCCGTACATCAGACGCACTGCCCATATACGAAATTTGTTTACTCTAGCTTTAGCCGTTGGGGCTGGGCCATGATCCCCCAGTCAGTCAGTCACGTTACAATTTTTTTTATATGTATATACATAGATTGTTACAAAAATTTGCAAGAGCAAATATGAATTTGTTCTAAATTTTGTATTTGCTCACTGAGCAAACATAACCTAAAAATATGGTCTTATGAAATTTTGTGGTTTTAGGGTTTTTCCTATTTTTTCTTTTTGCTGTGGTGCCCATGATGTCCAAAATGTATGTATGTATATGCATTTTCAGTTACATATTTGCATACATATATTTGGCCAACATAAAGGTGAACAAGAAAGTAGAGGTTAAGTTTTTTGGTTGAAAATTAGCAAATAATTGTTCCTATGTGTCTGTACCTTTAGGCTTATGACAAATTAACTTTTTCTACCGCAATATTTAAACCATTGTTGTTAATACTTAAATCTGAATCAGTTACAAGTGGTCTAAGGCACAAATTTATGTGGTCAAATCAAAAATTGTATTCCGTCATATGACCATTTAGGCGGTTATTGTATTAGACATAATATAGCTTCGTAAAAAAAGCTATTCTTATCATCAATCATTAGTTTTCTTTTTTATTTTAATTGAATCGTTTCAGAGCCTGTCTTGGAAACAGATTTCAGTCATAATGTTAAAAGCTTACTAGTAGCCTTACTTAAAAATGAATCTTATATCAGATGTAACCACACAACGCCTTACGGTTATCAGGTATGTAATAAAGCCAACTTTTTTTTGCAATATAATTTAATAAAATTGAGCTTTAATATTTTTGATACAAGTTTTTTTTTCTTTGCAACGATTTAGACGTATCCCATGAGGAAGAACGTTAACGTTCGCTAATATTTTAAGGCTCAAAAATTGTTTAAGAGACATGAACTTTCTTTGCACAAGTTCCTGTATCACTCACATTTATAAATACAAACATGTCTCGATTCTGTAACTAATTTATTTCTCAGTTTGCTGCTATTCAAAACGATGGCGAACGTTAACATTCGACTACGTGGTACATGCCTTATATGCTATAAAAGCTTAGAGAATCAGAAATGGCATTCGCTGTAGTACTACATGATAAAGTTAAAGAATACTTGCGACTTGTTTTTTTTTTTTTTGGTTTTCGAAATCAATTAATCTGTTTTACAAATTAAGATTAATATTTTTTCCTTCTTCAATTTCAGATTGACTTTGTTATAAATTTTGACAAAAATAAAAATGCCATAGAAGCACCAGTTGAAACAACCATGCTGGATCGCATCACAAAGTAAAGCAAACATTAATAAAAAAAAAATATATTAAACTGACCTTTTTCCCTTTTTTACAGAGTAGCCATTCTATTGCTCAAGTTGGATTCTTTTTGTGAAAATGATTTGAAGGCCTTAAAGGGGCCTGAATCTTTGAAAATTAAACATCTGGAAATGATGGGTTATAAAGTATTGCACATAAATGAACATGACTGGAATTCCAAATATATGAACGTGCCGGGAGCAAAACGAAACTACTTAAAATGCCTATTACAAATCACCACCTAATCAGCCTTGTGCTCTGATCATATCTCTAAATTCTAAGCGTTATATCTAGAAATTAGAACATATGCAATACTAAGTGCTGCAAAAACTTTTCAAATTCTATTTTGACACTCAGTGAAATGTTTTGTTTAGGCTCTAATTTTGTTTTAGTGAACTATGCGTATTACAACTGTTATGGCATTTGTAGGCAGGCTACTCAATGATTCAAAGGATTACTATGATGTACATTAATAGCAAATAACAATAGTAATAGTAAATGAAAAAAATAATCTGCCAGGCCGTTTCGTTCTTATTTTCCGACATTTCTAAATGAGACATCCAACAAAAACTATGTGTACAATACTCAACGATATTTTCACAGCGAATGTTTCAAAGTATGGAAGAGCATAAAAAAGCTACATTTAATTTGGCTCAGACCAAAGAAAGCATACTGCTAAAGATAATATTGCACTGAAAATTGAAAGCAAAACAAAATTTCCAAACCAATTTGAACTCTTTACAAAACAAGTTGAAATTATTACAAATCAAATTTAGACTCTGCAATGCGTTAATTTAAATTATTTATGTTGCAGCAGCAGCCGCTGGTAATGTTTAAATAATACTTATTGCTATTTATTCTGTTACTCGAATAAGCGAAATTATGAATAATAATAACTATTAAATAGAAAAAATTTCCTCAATTGGGAACATCATTATTGGCGAATATGGTTGGCAGAAAAACTAAATTTGCTTTGTAAACGATTCAATTTGATTGATTAAAAGTTCAGTTTGTGCTGTAACACCTGTGCGCTCATCAAAGATTTTCATTGCAAATTTAATTTCAAACGTTTTAGTATTACCCGGATTTTATGAAAATCCCTTCGCCACTGTTTTGCATTCCAGTTGGGCTTAAAACATGTGGAATCGACATGTGCAGTCAGAGTCACAAATAACACATATTGTAGTAACTTTAATTGCAGAACATTTCATCATTATTGCTAATTTGTAAATACTTTATTTAAGTAATTTTCTAAGGTTATTTATAAAATTGTTCAAGAATAAAATAAAATTTGTTATTTACATACCGAAACATTTTGTTGATGCAGCAACTCATCCGTTGTATTGATTTTGTTTTTATTTTATATCACTTTTAAATAAACACTATATAAGAAAAAGTTCAGATAACGAAAATTAGTGTATTTATGCATGTTAGAATTTTTATTTTCCCTTTCGACAGTTTTTTAAAACCTGTAATATTCGAACAAATAAACACTTCTCAAGAAGTTTTCCAAATGAAAACGAAGTATCGAAAATAAAAAAAAAATAAACAAGAACCTCAAGCCCGAAATGGAAGAAATCGTATTATTATTAAGAAACAGGTCGAAAAAGGTTATAAAAAATAAATTTTTCTTTTTCCACTTTTCCAACGACGAAAAAAGTTGAAATGAACAACTAAAGGGTCCGCCATCTAATGTTTTTTTTTCACTAGTGCTTATTTCGTGAATGGCAACACTTAGCTCATGTCTGATTTGACAGATAACTAGTTTTATCCTTCCGCTGAACGAATATGGTTGTGTATACGTTTCGCTAAGTGGGCCTGCAATTTTGCCAAAAAAAAAAAAAAACATCTTTTCAGATGCTCATTTTGATCTTGGTGGGTATGTAAACAAGCAAAATTATCGCATTTGGGGCACAGAAAACCCGCATGCATACATTGAAAAGCCGACGCACCCAAAACGAGTCACTGTTTGGTGAGGATTTTCGTCGCATTTTGAAAACATTTTTCTTCACAAAAATTGGATATTGACAACATTTGGTTTCAATAGGACGGCGTTACGTGCCACGCAGCCGAAGCTTCACTAGATATTTTGCGCCGTTTTCAGAAAAAAAGTTATCTGGAGGACCCCTTTTCAAATTTTGTGAGGAAGAAGTATTTTAGAAAATACAGTAGAAACAAGTTGTGCCTCCTTGGGGAGGGGTTTTCTATACAGTTTTTTGGTTTTGAATATTTGTCAAATTACAACTTATACGGGAAAGTGCCGGCAAATCTGCAAATGCAGGTCGTTTTGTGGTCTTCTTCTCTAAATATTTCCGTTTTCAAATTTTGTGAGGAAGAAGTATTTTAGAAAATACAGTAGAAACAAGTTGTGCCTCCCTGGGGAGGGGTTTTCTATACAGTTTTTTGGTTTTGAATATTTGTCAAATTACAACTTATACGGGAAAGTGCCGGCAAATCTGCAAATGCAGGTCGTTTTGTGGTCTTCTTCTCTAAATATTTCCGTTTTCAAATTTTGTGAGGAAGAAGTATTTTAGAAAATACAGTAGAAACAAGTTGTGCCTCCTTGGGGAGGGGTTTTCTATACAGTTTTTTGGTTTTGAATATTTGTCAAATTACAACTTATACGGGAAAGTGCCGGCAAATCTGCAAATGCAGGTCGTTTTGTGGTCTTCTTCTCTAAATATCTCCGTTTTCAAATTTTGTGAGGAAGAAGTATTTTAGAAAATACAGTAGAAACAAGTTGTGCCTCCTTGGGGAGGGGTTTTCTATACAGTTTTTTGGTTTTGAATATTTGTCAAATTACAACTTATACGGGAAAGTGCCGGCAAATCTGCAAATGCAGGTCGTTTTGTGGTCTTCTTCTCCAAATATCTCCGTTTTCAAATTTTGTGAGGAAGAAGTGTTTTAGAAAATACAGTAGAAACAAGTTGTGCCTCCTTGGGGAGGGGTTTTCTATACAGTTTTTTGGTTTTGAATATTTGTCAAATTACAACTTATACGGGAAAGTGCCGGCAAATCTGCAAATGCAGGTCGTTTTGTGGTCTTCTTCTCTAAATATCTCCGTTTTCAAATTTTGTGAGGAAGAAGTATTTTAGAAAATACAGTAGTTTTGTTTTTCTGTAGAAAACTTCTTAAGGCATTACGAAAAACATAAACTGAAAGTAGAAGTGTCAATGAACATTTCTGATGAGTGTATTAATTCAGGTCTAAAAATGAACCTCTTCAAAATGTTTGCTGTCAAACATTTTGAAAATGTTCATTTTTGGACCTGAATTAATACATTTCAATTGGCTCTTAAAGCAAATAAATAATTAAGTTCATATTCATGATGAATAATGTTCATGAAAACGAGATATTGAATAAAAACAGTTGTTAGTTAATGTTTTTTTTTGTGTAAAAAAGCACAATGGACTTTAAATTCAACCAACAACAGTAAGATTTATAGCTTAATTACTTTTAAACAAGCAAGAGGTTATGTATCTTTTACGATCGCTATACGTTTCCATTTATATGTTTACTGAATTCTTCAAAAAGTAAGAATTCTATTTTGTAGTGTTTCGCTTCCTTTTTTTCTACAAGATTAAAGCGATGCCAAACTATTTTAAATGACTTTGGTGAAGCAAAATGTCTGCGAAACTGTTAGCCGATATCAGCTGACAAGATTGGCGGCAGCTCTTCGCATATGAAAAGTAAACGGCGCCGGTTCGAACTTGATCGACTTGTACTTCTGGCAATAGCTGGTTATTATAAATATTTTTTTATGTAAATTGCCATAAGGAAACGATTAGCAGACAGTTGCAATAATGTTTTTATTACACTTAATGCCACTTATGTATGTTTATATGCATACTAAACAGTTCAATTTAACTTTTAGTACCGGTTTACTGCACATTTGTCACAAAATTTTCCACCACAAAAACCAAGAGGCCAGTTTATCTCTTTGTTTTGTTTGTAATATTTTTTCTACTTTTCTACCGTTTTCCATGCAAGAACACATTTTTTAGTATTTATTTCCGTATTTGAACCACGCACTTATACAATTATAATAAAACCACAGACATAACAATAAAACTAAATAATTTTGCCGGCAAAACGGTCGAGTTTTGTATTCAACAAGTATTTTTAGCTTTTTGTTGTTTTTTTTTTTTGATCACAGCGTAGTAAATAAAAGTAGGGGATACTTTTTTTACTGCAGTATTGTTTGTATAAATGTGTACTTTAGCTACATGCTGCACCGGAAATTTGCCAATTGTAAATAAAAGTTCGACAAATTTTGTTGCTACAGTGTTGCAAAAATACGCACTTTAACAAAATCTTATATATTAAGAAAACCGGAAACCGTTAGTTTGGGAAGTTGATATAAAAGAAAAGTATTGGATGGACCAAACATTTTTAAAATAAAATCTTAATACTTAAAATGTATTCAAAAATGAACTTAATTATTTACTTGTTTTAATAGCCAATTGAAATGTATTATTTTAGACCTAAAAAATGTATGTATATGCAGTGGTGGACACAAATTTAAAACAATCGAGAGTAAATAACGCTAAACATCAAAATTAAAATAGCCATGTCTTTTGATCGAAATAGAATATTGCCAAAAGCTAACAAGTGTTTTGCTGATAATTTATGTCTCTTATTCCCATTCGAAGGTAGTTACCCAGTTACGAGGGTAGAGCTGGAAAATCTTATCATTTAAATACATCTTTTATATACTGACTCATCAATATTTATGTCTCGATTTTTATCGAGCTCTTAATTTTGTATTTTTAGTATTAATCTCGGATATTACATTTAGTTATAAAATAATTTTTGTACTGACGAACAAAAAAGTTACGGAGCAGAATTTTGTTGCTAGAACAACCCGCTTAATAGGACCTTTTAATTTTTGACCGTAAAATTTTTTGTTTAGCAGAAATATTTTATTGTGTATTATTTTATTCAGACCAATCATGAATATTCTCAAGGAATTTTATTCCTAAGGAAAATACGTTTCTCGAGAAAAAATTCCTCCAATTATAAATTATCTGAGAAACAAGAAAATAAAAGTTGGTAATATCGAAATTTTTTATAGGAAAAAAAAAACATATGTTTTTAAAATACCTATTTTTGACTCCGCCGACTAATTTTCCCCTTCGATGTGGCGAAAACAGGGAAGGTTAAAAAAAATTTATCAACATAATAAGAGGAATGGGAAAAGAGAAAAAACTCTCACGGAATTATCATTCATGATTGGGCTGATTATATATTTGCATGCATTAAGAAAAAAAAAGTGGGAAATGAAATATTTTATTGGTTGAGAAAATTGTCAAAGAACCTGAAAATCGGGGTTATCTAGCAACATAATGCTGAGCTGTAACTTTTTTGTTCGTCATTAAAAAAAATTATGTTACAGCTGAAAGTGATAACTTAGATGAATACTAAAAGCACAAAACTAGGAGCTCGATAAAAATCGAGATATAAATATTTATAAGCCAATATGTAAAAAATGTATTAAAATAATATGACTTTTAAGTTCTACCCTGTAACTCCTTTGTTGCTTACATACATAACAATGTAGTAGTTGGATCAACATAAAAGGCTGATAAATTACCTGCAAAACGCTTTTTAGTTTTTGGCAAGACTCTATTTCGATCAAAAGATATGGCTATTTAGCGCTATTTAGGTTTAGCGTTAATTACCCCCGATTGTTTTAAATTTGTGGCCACCACTGTATGTACATATATGAGAATAAATATTTAGTTAAATCTATAATTTAGTAAATTGTATGTAAAAATGTGTTTATTAAACAATATTGGCCATTCTGGAAAAAAAACGCCGAACAAATAAATTCTAGCTTGACAATCAAAATTCAAAACTTGAAGAACTGTTTGTATTTTGCATACGCTGAAAGAATTATTAGATTAATGAATATTGCCGAAAACCGTAACCTGTATTTATGAGTTTCTTTATTACGGTAAATAGTTTTTGTTTAAAAATTTTTTTTAGAACATTTGACACAAAATTTGAGGCCTGTTATATAATTCATTTATATAAAGTTGTTTACATAAAATAAGTTTATGAAATAATAATAATAATAAGTGAATGTTTATACTCTAACAAGAATAAATCTTAGGCGACAATCGCTCAAGCATATATCTCTTACTAGCAAACAGTAAATTTAGAAGAATTGCTTACTTTATCCAGAATCTCATTGCCAGAAAAAAATCTTAAAATATATATATTTTTTTTAAATTTTTATTTATTAAAGCAGTTTATTAATTCACTCAAATTTATTTATTTAGTAATATTACTCTAAATTTTATTTTGGCAATCTAATATAAGGTTTTGTAAAAAGAGCTAAAAGTGCCACGATTATCATTCATTTCAATTCGTTCGTTCAATTTATATGCCTTAAGTTGGGTGTGTGCATAAATTACTGCATGTACATATGTATGTGTGTATGTTGGCTCGCATTTGTATGCAACTTCATATGCGGCCCTGCAGTTTTATTTTGTCAATTGACCCATTTTTCGGTTATTTTTCTGACTCAACTTTGTCTTCCGCAATGTCAATTCACACTTTTCTGTCCCTTTGTTATCGAAGAGGTGTTAATTTGAAGTTATGTACTCAGAAGCATTGTCAATGAAAAATAAATCAACCACGGGATTGACACTGCGGCACCGGTAAACAGACTGTCCCATAGTTATCTATAGGGGGTCAATTGACTGTTTGTACGACAACCACATGTTAAAATCTCCGGTCGTTTTACCGGTAAAAAGACTAACAGTGTGCCTTAGTGATAGGCGAAAATACCAATTTGGGACCGGCCCAGCGAACTGCAGGGAGGTGATAAATCGTAATAGTGCATGAGAAGTTAAGAATTTACTGGTTAAAACGAGTGGTGAATTACACATAAATATTTTGCAGAGAAGTCAAATTCCAAACAGAGATTTCACAACATATAAAACAATTATAATTTGTTTTACTGAATATTGAAAATAAAAATAAAATTAACAAGCTCGAAATTTAAGAAATCTAGCGTATATTTTAATATGAAAACAATTTATTTCATTATAAAATTTCATAAACCTAAAAAGTAAATCTTAAGTGAACGTGAAATACTTTCGGCAGTATAAAATTTCAAACAAATTTGCCAGGACTGTTCAGCTGCTGCATTTTCTATGATTTGCTCTTTGTTCGGACTTAAAACGGTACTAAAATCAATAAGGCTTTCGAAACTTTGAGATGATGTTGTGGAGTTGTTGGCTGACAGGCGGGTGGAATTTTCTCCATATGAGTCTTTGGCATCTTCGAAATCAGCATTAGAAATTTCGTTTTGTTCCATATTTAAATCTGTATCGAAAATGGGTAATTCGGTTGATAATTCAGTTGAGTCTGTTAGTACTGTGTTGAAATTTATTATGATACTTGAATACACTTCTGTTAACAGTATTAGAGGATATTCATAAAAGTTACGCTCTGGATAAGTTGTCACCAAATAGTGGCCCAAACATTTGCCAAACAAAACTTCTGGCAAGTAATGATTATACAGAAGCAGGATATACATCACCATGGCACGAACTCGACTAAGCCACATTTTCAAGACGTTGATCACATCGTTAACAAATTGAGTAACAATTTTTCTGACAACAAAAAAAAAACAGCAAAAATATTAAATAAAATTTTTGTTAAGCTTTCTATATGAACAAGGGAAAACGGCAAGTTATATAGCACACGCTTGGAACTATTATATAAGAATATTAATAATAATAATGTATTATTTTAGGTCTAAGCATAGACCTTATTAATGTTTTCTGTCTCTCTCAGCCATCAAATCTGCTAATCAACTCATCAGTAGACTCGAGAAAACTTAAAAGAATGTTCGGAACCTAACTAGATATTCTATTATTCCCTTGAGCACACTGAGAATCAAAAATGTTCAAACAAAACTTTACAGAAAACAATCAGCCATGTTCTGAATTTCACTTTGAAGTAAAATTAATTTGAAATCACTTCAATTTGAATGTTTGGTGTTCTGCATTCTACTTTGTATGTTTCAAAATCATTTTGTTTTCGAACACTCAATTCGTAGTGAATTGCCATGTTCTAGAAACTACATTTATAAAAAAAGAGGTGCTTTGAAACTACATTCAATTTTTATCGTGAAATTAAAACTTTTTGCAAAATGTAGGTATCTTTTACGAAAATAAATAAAAATATAAAATTAAGTTATGAATTTTTGTAGGGGTAAGCACAAGAACACCTCGCAGGATGCAATAATGTTACGCTTTATGCAAAAGCACGAAGATCTGGCCAAAGGCTTTATTAAAGGAGACCGCGTCAAGGCGGAAGAGTTATGGAAGGACCTTACTACTGTGTTAAATAGTAATGGTCCTCCAATAAAGGACATTTCTGGCTGGAAAAAGGTATATAGCGTCAGTGATTTACATAGCGTCTGTGATATCCTGAGGATTTGATCCCGCAAAATTCGCCTCTGTATTTTTGCTTTTGCGTTCTCATTGTGTTGATGAGTTATGGACACCATTACCAAATTCATGTTTTTAAATATCCTTTATAAATTTATTCTTCTATATTTCTTAGCTTTGTATATTTTTTTTTTTAATAAAAAAGACTTGTTTTATATTTTAAGCTATTGCATCAGCTGTTTGTTTACTTTTTCGAAGTTCATTTCGAATGAAAAGATAAAACTGCAATCCACTACTTTTGAAGAAAGAACATCAAAAATAAAAAGTCAACTTTTTAAAATTTAATTTTACTTTCATTCCCCTACTTTTTTGGAACATGACTGAATTTCATTATTTCACCACACTTTTACTTTTCTTCGCAACAAAAGAAAACAATTGATAAGGTCTATTTTTAGATCTAAAATAATACATTTCAATTGCCTCTTATGGCAAATAAATAATTAGTTTTGATTACTAAAACTCAACTCAAATACAAACTTACAATTGATATAGTTGTTTCACATGATCTGTGTTGAAACTCTTCTCGAAAGTTATTGCTATCTCTCGAACACCCACTAGTAAATGATGCAGTCCTAGTAGAAAAGTAATACGAGTGTTTTCCGTAAAGTTTCTGCATAAAGTAAATTCTGTATTAGGATTATTATTTTTTTTTAAATTAAAGTAAGAATACTTACGGTGTCTTAGCTAAATCCACAGTAGCATTGGGCAGCATCTGATCCATGGTATTTGCAATTTTACTAACGCCACGAAAGAACCATTTAACATCTTCTGTTAAGACAGTATAGTTGTCTGCCAGTGATCTACATTTTATATTATATTATATACATACATACATACATAAGTATGTATGTTTAGGCAATTATATTAAATACATACAATCTTTACAATACCATTACCTGTTCTGGGTATTTGCAGAAGCACATTTACAGATATACAAATTATCAAGTAATACAACAACAACAATAAATATTGTAAAATAAGGAAATTTCATGTTTGACTTAATGCCAGTCATTTTTAAAACCAACTGATTTTGTTTTCACTAACTGTGGTCCTTAAATATCTACAGGGTTTGTCTGTTTGGGCATTTCAACAAAATTGTGTTTTTTTTTTTTTATTACATTTGATACCTGTTGTAACAAGAGGACAAATTCTACTAAATGTTTTTGTAGGCCGTAGTAGAGCCATAAGCGTAGTTAGACTATTATTAGACTGGGGGGTGGGTAAGGAAACAGACTATATTTTATTGTTTAGAAAAGTGTAGTCTGTGCCATGTTACAACTAATAAGGCAGCCTCATCAGCTAAACCGTTACCGTTAATCATCTGTCTACTTTATAGCATGTTTCCATTACGAGTTGAATCACCCGCTTCGCTATCTCAATTGTATGTATAAACCATACCGTTTACACGACTCGCCTATGTGCTTCGGCGTGACTTTTGTTTTCAATAAGCAGGCATACATCTTTCAATAAATCAGATGCAGCTGCTCCAAAAACTGAGAATGCTTCTTGTTTCATTCCATCCGCAAGTTGAAGCATGCTTTTAAATATTCCATAAATTTTAATTCAGAATATATTCTTTATGCCATAATGAACTTTTTCAGAAATTTTTTTTTTTATTGTTTTTAAGGTTTTATTGATTTCTAAAATTAACTTTTATTTTTTATGTATTATTATGTTTTCTTGATTCTGACAGATAGTGCAGATAAACTTGCCATATAAATTAGAGAAGACAGGAATTTTGTATGCTTCGTATGTAGCTTCAATATGAAGCTACTTCATTAGCTCTCAAAGCTTTGTATGGCGGCGAAGCACGTTGCTTCGCTCCTGATTGAGGTGTTAAGCACAAATAGAGAGCGAAGCACATGTCGTGGAAACATGCTATTAGGTTGTCAAGAGAATGCAGAGATGAAAGGCAACCAAACCAAGACAACAAACCGGCATAAGCTTTGTTCATCTCTCTTCTGTAAATGTAGAAGTGGCATCTTTTTGACAGTTTGCAGCTGTTGTACAAAAACAAAATGCACGTTATTTATATTGAAGTTGTTCTTATTGTAGCGAAAAGGTTACTTTATTAGTTGTATCATGCTTAAAACTGTGAAGAGAATACAGAGTTGAAAGGCAGCCAAAACGAGATAGCAAATCAGCGTAAGCTCTATTCATCTATCTCCTGTAAATGCAGAAGGGGTGTCTTTTTGACAGTTTGCAGAAGTTCTACAAAAACAAAATGCATGTTATTTTCATTAAAGTTGTTCTTGTTGTAGGGAAAAGGTTACCTTATTATTTTTATCATGGTCTGTGCCACTAGTAAAGCTAAAAGCGGTTTCCTTCCTACCCCTGACTTATGTACGCTGATGTGTAGTCTGCTATTCTATTTCTGGAGAAAAAATATTATAGCCAAATGAGAGATTATTTTGAAATACGCTCAGAATTTGTTTCTCTACAAATGTTGGTAGAAAGTGGTAGAGACAATGAGGAAACTATTAGTGGGTAAGCTTCACTTCACACCATTAACACATGCAAGTAGCCTGTTGCAAGTTGTGTGTACATTAACATTAACGACAGAGACAATAAAAGCTCCTTGCAAATGAACGATCGAAACTACCACAAACAAAACTTTTTTACTTAACGCACATGCAACAATTTTGGTAGTACAGGCAAATATTACATTAGCTCTCTCACTCTAACGTCTGTATGTATATATATGTTAGAGTGAGACATCTAATTTATATACATATAAAAAATTATTGCAATTATTTTTCAAAATAGCGCGGCTTTCATTAGAAGTGGACTTTTTGTGTGCAGCAGAGTCGGACACAGTGACAGCCATGCTCCCTTTGCATTCAATCTCTTATGTGGAGGAGATAGAGAAAACCTGAAGACCGAAAATTTTACCCAAGCAATGGTAATGAAATCAGCAATAATTGTTTACAGCTCAACTACCTCACCAATATGAAAGCCGCTTTCCACAATGCCAGCAGTGTCATTCGTGTCCTGTTTACTAACGGTCTGCTTTGAATTTTATAATTATGTATTTTCCTGAAGATGCTAACAAATTGTTGGCGAAATATTGAAAATAAATAAATATAATTGTTTCAAATTATTTTTTATAAAAAACCAAGATCTAAGTCTTGAATAATTAATATACTAGATTTTAATTTAAAAAAATGAAAACTAAACTAACAACAAAAAATTTAGTTAACAAATATTTACGTTACGGCTGATTAGTTAGAACTAACTAATATTTACGTTATGACTGACTGGTTGGAACTAGCCGATATATTGGTTACCATTGACCTATAAAACTAAGTAGAGTAAGCAGCACAAATATATGTTAGCTAGTTATCTGAAATTAATTAGATAGACTGAGATAGAAAATCACATGTACACAAGAGTTTCGGTCAAGTTTTTCATTTTGCTCTTAATAAACTAGCTAGAAGCCTTAACCGATAAAGCAGCCAGCACCACCAGTTAAATGACCGGCCATTTAGCTGGTAGTATTCTTAAAATTTTGTTGTTGCATTCAGCGTTTTTGGTCAAGCAAACGATGTAGTGTGACATCGTGGGCCTGGTACATAGCTTTATATTACAACATATATAATATACATATATAGGTGTATATTATGTTATATAATTATTTTTGTATTGAATTTATCATGCTCAAGTTCTTTCTATATTATTTTTGTGAACTTGAGCCTGATAAATTCAATACAAAAATAATTACAGTATTTATCGGATATAAGAAACTTGAAAAATCCACGAAAAAAATTTCTTATAAACGTTTCTTTCTTATATACAATTATTTAATATAAGAAACGTATTTCTTATATAGGTAGCTATGGCCATAAGGCATTATAAAATAAATAAATAAATGAATATACGAGCTTCTTTACTTTTTATGTATATATGTAAATGTATGTATGTAAATAGAAAAATAAAACAAATCAAATTTTATTTTATTAACCCCTTTAGTAAATAGATATAAAAAACTAGACAACTTCAATTTGAAAAAAAAATTATAGCGGTACTCAGCGTTTGGTGCGTATTTGCACCCTTTTTAACAACTTTGCAAATTTTATTGCACTCCAAATAACAGCTGATAAATTAATACACAATTTTTAATTTTTCACGTTTTATTTTTTTTTTTTGTAATTGCTGTTGGCTCCATCTCTACAATTTTTTGTTTGCTTTGTTTTAAAATGTCAGCTGTTCGAGTGTCAGTGTTGCAAACGCAATACTCATGCGAAAAAAGCAACACGTAATTAGCGGTGCATAAATGCAAAAATATTGCGAGTGCAACCTTGTATATTTTGTTGTTGGGTTGCAAAGAAAAAGCAACGATTTCTTGCATTCGCACTTACGCAAGACATTTGCACCAAATAATGAACTGCGCTTATATGTAGTAAATACATGTACATACATAATTCATTTTGTACTAATTATTTATTTATTTACGAGGCAAGAAACAAAAACTTCTCATGAGCACTAAAAGTAAAAAAAACGTTGTTGTTGTTGTAAAACTGTCAGAAAACAGAGTTATCCATGCAAACTACATAAATTCAGTGTTGCCCTTGAAAGTTTCTTATATAAATTCTTTTTCTATACATTTTGTGGTTTTGGTGTTCAAGAAAAATGTTCTTTTATCAATTTTTTTCTTATAAGCGTTTTTCTTATATGAAACTTTTTTGTTAGAAAAATCACTAAAAAGATATGGTGTTTTTGCAAATGTTTCTTATAAGCGTTTTGTTTTTATATGAGATGTTCTTATATCCGATAAATACTGTATATAAGAAAAAGGTGTATATTATTAATTTTTTTGTTTTTTTAATACACATACTAAATGCATGGAACAGGTTGAAAAATATTTGAAAAAAGAATATCCATATTTCACAAAATATCTCGGCGACATTTCCTCAAAGCCTGGCGCCTTAACAATTGCAATTTATCTTCTTCCTTGCGTCTTTCCTCTTCTTCGAAAGCCCTCCGTATGGCATCTGCTTCATTTGTTGCTTTTTCCGATATTTGATGTACCAATTCCAAGTGCTGCATAATCCCTTTACGCATACAATACTGAAAATTCATTGCCATGGTATATTTTATATCCAGTCCTGAACGCGCAGCTAATTCTTGCCAATGCAGGAATAGCCAATTCTCGTTTCTTAAATCTTTAATAGCATTGTATTTTGGCATAAACTCTTCGAGATAATTGAGAAAATATTGTGCAACTTCTTGTATTTCAGGTTTCTCCGCAAAAACATGTAACGATTCCTTTAAGGTATTGCGTATAACTTCAGTGGCATTGTAGACATCTTCGAGTTCTAGATTCACCAAAGGATTGCCAACAGTAGCTTCTTCTAATTTGACTAAGTCTTGGCAAGCAAACCAGAGTTTTTTATAAGGCAGAAAACTGTCTACGATGCTGTTCAGAAATTCCAGCGATAGCTCTTCCATTTCAAAAAGTTTCTGTCGATAATGGAGGGTTTCACCAAGTTTTTGTAAATCAGCAATTCTTTTCCAAGTTTTTTTTATCTAAGGCGTATCAAATATTAAAATTATTATAAAATGTTTCATAACATTTTGGGTTAGCAAATATTTACATTTTTAGGGTTCCGTACTCATCAGAGTGAAACGGAACCCTATTACGGAGACAAGTACGTCCGTCCGTCCGTCCGTCCGTCACAGCGTCCATTCTCCGAAACGGTAAGAGCTAGAGAGCTGAAATTTTCACAGAATGTTGTTGTACCTTGCCGCTACAACAACAAACACTAAAACCAACAACAAGTCGAAAACTACCAGGTGTCCCCATACAACGAAAAGTTACAATTAGGTATAACTCTCGAACTGTAAAAGATAGAGAGCTGAAATTTGCATAGTGTATGTATTTATAGATGTTCCACAACAACATATACTAAAAGCAACAACAATCCGAAAACTACCAGGTGTCCCCATACAACCAAAAGTTACAATTAGCTATAACTCTTGAACCGTAAAAGATAGAAAGCTGAAATTTGCATAGTGTATGTATTTATAGATGCTTGTCAACAACAAATGCTAAAAACAACAACATGTCGAAAAATACCAGGTGTCCCTATGCAACGTAAAAAACATTAGCCGTAACTTTCAAACTGTAAGAGATAAAGAGATGAAATATGCACAATATATTTACTCGCATATGGCTTACAATAACAAATGCTAAAAACAACAACAAGTCGAAAACTATAAGGTGTCCCTATACAACGTAAAGTAACAATTAGCCGTTACTCTCGAACTGTGAGCGACAGAGGGATGAAATTTGCACAATATGTGTATTCACATATGCTCCACAACAACACTTGCTAAAAACAACAACAACTGTAAAACTACCAGGTGTCCCTTTACAACGTAGAGTAATAGCTATAACTCTTGAACCGTAAGAGATAGAGAGTCGAAATTCGCACAGTGTATGTATTCCCAGATGCCTTACAACAATAAATTACAAAAACAACAACAAGTGGAAAATTACTAGGTGTCCCCATACCACATAAAGTAGCTTTAAAAACAGAGAGATGAAATTTATAAAATATACATATGTATTCACATACGCCATTCCATACATACATTACACATACATACGTACGGAACCCTAAGAGTGCGAGCCAACCTCGTACTTGACTCAATTCATTATATCTGCTAAGCAAGAAAATAGTTTTTTCAAAAATGAACTTAATTAATAATGGCTTTAAGAGATCTTTTTAATGTTTTCTGTTATTTTCAGGCGTCTATATGCCGCCGACATTTCATTGATGCTAATCAACTCATTCCTCAGTAGACTCGAAAAATCTTAAAAGAATGTTGGAAACCCAACTACTTACTTTTCGAGTCTACTGACGAGTTGATTGGCATCAACGAAATGTCGGCGGAATATACACGCCCCAAAATAACAGAAAACATTAATAAGAGTGGCTTTACGAAAAATGAAAGAAAAGAATGAATTCACATCTAAACTTGCTGACAGAGGAGAACACACGACTCGCCCAAACGAAAAATACTAATTTGTGTTTGATTACAACCTCTACTACCCTCTATTACATGCACTTACCTCTACTGCAATTTCGGTTACTTTTTGAGGATTAAATCGCAAAGAAAACTGCTGAACTTCATCGTTCAGAGACTCCAAACGTTCTTCAAAGCCAACACGTTCACTCAAGTGTAGTCTTTTGAAATCGTCTATATCATTCTTTTGCTCATCACGCAGTGTACTTAAACGATCTAATATGTTTTTCGGCCAAGCATAGACCTGCCATTTCATTGCAAATTGTTGGTCCGTCAAATTATAGTAGAAACTGTCCAACACATCATATTCAATCCACATTATTTGAATATCGGCTCTCAAATGATCTACCAATACGGGCACTTGGGAGGCAAATTCTCTTACAGCATACAAGTGCTCAATACTTTGGGGCCGATCGTTAATTTTTTGATACATTTCCAAGCAACGATCCAACATACGATCAGTAGTCTCTTGCATGCGTTCTATATAGTAGTCGAAAATTCTCTTAACGATTTCAGTATGCTTTTTAATCAAATGCTGTTTCATGGCTTCGACGATGACTAAAAACGGACCAATTGTTATAGAGGCCGGGAGAATTTCCCTCAATTCTTGTTTGCAGCGTTTATGCTCTAAAATATCGGCTTTTACCAGCATGGAAGGCTTTTTTGCCGCTTTATATTCCTCCATGTAAGTAGCTACAGGTAAAAGGTAGAATTCAATGAAACGATCATATTTGTGGGCATATGAACTCAAGGGGTACACAGCTTTTGCAAAGCAATCTTGCAAGAGAGCATTGCATTTAATGTACAAGTCTTCTATTAACTCCACTGTAAGTATAAATAAATCGGAAGAAAATCGTAGGTTGTTCAAACATTTGGCGTCAATTTGTCGTACGCCACCGGTCGTCTCCAAACCCTTTTTAAATATTTCTTCTATGGCCGGTGCAAACTCTTCTGGTAGTGTTGAGTAGGTGACTTTCCGTTCATGGCTTACCGATAACACTAATGAAAATATGGGATTATTGTGGGGAAATTCTGTTATTTTAAAATCATTGCACCATTGATAATGTTTATCCAGTAGCAAAAACTGGCGACAGGGTTCCGCCAAAAAGTTGGTAAAGGTATTAATGGATTTTTCCAGCAATACTTGCATAGATTCTTGCATACGAAATTTGACTTGCAATATAAAAGGAGAAATTTTACACATTTTGTACACTTTCCATTGGCCCAGGCTTATATCCAGCCAGCCCTTCCCCAGCACTCTTAAGGCGTTTATTATACCATTGGAAATTTTCGAAGGCCAATTTGATTTCAAATATTGACTCGTTTTAGTGCTTTGTTTTTGTTGGGCATTCAGGAATTCTAACAAAGCTAAAGGCTTTGTGAAATTTGCCATAAATAGCGTTAAAGTCTCTATGTATTGGCATTCCGAGGCCACATTGACCATGGCTTCTATACCCTTGGGTGTATAGAAAAGAGTGTGCTTCAACAAATGGAGTTTTCTTTCAGCTACATTAGTCTTAAGAGCTTTTAAATACTTGCGCTCGCATTCGCCCTCAACCGAGTGATAAGCCTTGGGTAGGGAGTTTCGTAGAATTTCTGCTTGGAAATGGGGGAGTTCGTGGGGGAAAAGTTTTAAAAATTTTAGGAATTCATAGCAGGTCATCAAATGTTCATAAACTAAATAGATCTCTAAGCGCAATTGCTCAAAAAATGTTTTCTCCGTTTGAATGCTTTCCATTAGCTTATCCACCAATTTATTAGAATATAAACGATTTGTCGAAATATCATGCCATAAAACACAATCGACTAAAGTCTCCATCAGTATTATGATTTCCGCATTTTCGCGCATTTTTACTGCTTGCTGCAAGCGCTCTATAAATTGAAATGGATTTTCTGCCATAAACATTATTTGAATTTTGGGCACTTCATACACAAGCTCATCCGTTAAAACCATTGCCAACCATTTATCCTTTAAAGGATCATAGTCCATGATGGCAGCATTTTGCCATTTATATTGTATCAAGCTTTGGTTCAGTGGCAAAAAGGCTTTTGCTGGTAAAGGAAATCTTTGTTTAATATCTGCAACTACACCCAGCTTCAGCCAATTCTCGGCAGAGTGGCAGTCGTATTCAGAATTATCGAAAAAACTCAAGGGTAAAAAATGCTTGAAAGCATTTTCAGACAATATGTAATACTGCTCCTCGGTTGGCAAGAGCTCCTGCTCGTTCAAGCCCAACTCTGACAACTCCTTACTTATATCAATCTTACTATAAACTCTTCTTCTTCGGTCGACTTCAACATCGCGCGGCAAATGTTTGGGCAGCACATGCTTCGTCAATTGCACCTTTGGCAGAATAGTTTTTAGAGGAAACTTGTAAATTTTATCATTTTTACCATTCAGCATCAACCATTTTTGAGCCGTCTCTATTTCGAAGTTGTGACAGGGTAATAAATCATTTGGTACATTCAACTCGTTACAAGTAGTTCCGAAATCGGTAGAAAGTGGACAAGTATTTACAACAATGGGTTCATTGCTATTACCTTCTAAAGTCCCCGCTTTAATAAGAGTCTGAAAATTAATAAAAGTCGTGTTATTGTTTTCAAAATCTTTTATGACTCCAAACGTAAAGCGTCTTTCATTGCCAGAATATGGGGTTGATGATGGCTTGGACATTTTTTTCTATTTTATGTAGAGAAATTTAAAAAACAAATCGTATTTGTTGTGCTTATTTGATTACTTCAGTTTTGTTCAAAGGTATATTTTGAATTTTTTAAATCTTAAGACTAACGTTCATTAATGTAGTAACTGCCAATCTTTATAGCTGGCAGCGCCCAAACGATGTAGTAACGCCTACTAGACAGAACTTAACCAGCAGGGCACAATTCAATACCCTATATCATGATACAAAAGCCATTCCGGCAATAAATATGTAAAAAGGAAAAGTTAAAAACGCAATGGTGGTGTGCACTTTTTCTGCAAAATATTCCTACATACCCACACGGGTATGTGGGTGCCTATGTGGAATTCAGAATATTTCTATTCACATACTCATCCAATTTGCCTGCACCGAAATCCCTTTAGAATTATCACGAACCACTGCAACCAAGAAAAGCAACAAATATACAGTTGATACACATCCAGACAGAGCGCATTAGCAGCAATCTCGACATCTCCACTTGAATCGATGCCGTAAGAGAAACGTGTGACTACTGTCCGCAGAAAACCAAGCCCCACAGAATAGTGTGCATGTGAAATAAAACAACTTTATTGGATATTAAATTTTAATGTTTCTTAACTTCGAATTAAATGAAAAGTAATTCATAAAAATACACAAGTACTGTACATTAGGTCTTTCCAGAAAATTTATATTACATTTAAACCGACTTGTCTGAAAATATTTTTCTATAGTTATTAATTTTAAGACATGATTAGTTTTTCATTATTACTGAACAAATATTACAAAGGAATTAGTTATTTCGATAACTTGTGATCAATTTAAACACTAGCATTTTACTTAAAAATATTTATAATTAGGCATTCTTAGCGCTGGAACTGCATACGTATGTATGTATAAGCCGGATTAACTTCCATCAACTCACATGGTCTATACAGCATACGCAAGAATTTTTCTTTTTTCCACCTTCCACTCTCACGATTGTAGAGCCTCGTTCGTGGTATAGAATGATTTGCCGGAAAGTAGCGATGTTTAACATCCATTTTAAAATAATGTTCTTTTTGAAGATAAGCCCATTGTTGAATTCTCCCTTCTGCCGGCATTGAAACTTCTTTCATTTTTATGTGGCCTCCCATTTAACTTTTTTGATCGGATGAGACCACATAATTGCGGGAAACAGCTGCATCGCTGGATGTATTAAGTCTTTTATATCCATTGCAAATATTTTCTCGCAATTCACATATATTTAATCAGACATCTGCGAACAAAAACTAAATTATTTTCAAAAACTTTTGCTCTTTTTCACACGAACTGTATGCTGTGACTTCAACCTTGGGAATGACAAAATGGCGATGAGCGCAAAGCATTGCTAGTGATGGCACTAAGACTCAAGCTGCCAGACTTAACAATTTATCGTCACTTTATCGATGTTTGGCGCCGAAATCAAACAAATTCTGACTACGCGATTTTTTTCTATAGACCCAGGCGATCTCACACAGGGTGAACTTGGTAGCGTTGGTGATTATATTTTGCTTCCTGCGTCAAATAGCTCTAGTACGTCAACGTTTTTTTGTGAATGTAATTTTTTTATTGTTTAAAGCTCAAATATGATTCTTGAATTTAGTAAATATTCAGACCTTGACAGCAAACAAGACGAATCAACTACAGGTGGTCGCAATTCAATTCGCTTCAACATTTTCTCTCGAGTTGTCATACGCACTCTTCAGGAAAAAAAAATAATAATAAAAAAAAAATGAAGATGCCAACAAATTGTTGGCGAAATATTGAAAATAAATAAATAATTCTTTAATATTATTTTTATAAAAAACCAAAGATCAAGAGCTTGAATAATTAATACATATAAAATATTTATTATGAATAAGACCCTTAGTAGTTATTTTTATAGCATTTTCAAAAAAAAAAAAAAGTTATTTGGTAGACCCTTTATATTGTATATTACTCTAGTTTTTATTGAGCAAAGTTTCATATTATTATTAATGTTATTTAATGATGCATATATTTGAATAAATTAATTCTTTAGAGAGCAAATAAAATAATTAGGCAAAGTTTTAAGCAAACTATTGAATGTATTTTAAGCAAATTACAGCCGTCCGATGCGGGCTTTTCCAGAACATTATAGAAACGCACTGTCATTGTAACGGGCACTTCTAAATTTTCATTTAAAGAGAATTCCAAATCATGACGCTCATCCAAATGCAACACTGCACGCTTAATGACATTCTGCAAAGGAATCGCATCCACGGTGACAGCTGCCATTTGAAATTCATATGATAAACTCAATAGAATATTTCGGCAAACAAAAGTATTAGTTTCAGGCAAGTGTTGAGCCAAAACCGCATCAAAATCCCGGTTGTAAACTTGCAATGGCAACCATTTGTTTGAGCTGTTTTCAGGCTTGCCCAGCTGTGATATGAAATACAAAGAAATATCTTCGAATGCGAGATCCTCACCAAACAGTTGTTCAATTATACGTTGTTGTAAATTGAAACATTTTTCGGTAAAATTAGTATGCGAAGGATCCTCTGCGACAACAGAGTCATTTTCTAATTTCACTTTGCAATAGTAAGCTGCATTAATGCCATAACTTATCAGCTGCTTGGATGACTGCGAACGTTGGCATATGCCATGGTCTTTAGCCAATAGACTCAGGGTATGAGAAGCGGTCTTATTTGGCGAAAAGTAGTTGAGAACTCGATTTTTTGCTGATAGTGGTAGGCTTTTATTGCGCGGTTCGTAGCGTGCCACAATCAAGGGTTTCCCCTGCAAATATCCCAAGGGGCCCGACGCGTTCGGTGGTTTAGGTAAATCTACACCCTGCGTACTTTTGAATTCCTTTAAAGTTTTATTGAAATATTCTATTTCATAAGACAGCCAGTAATCTTGTACTTGTTTCCTCAAATCGTCAAGCCATACATCCACTACTATTTCTTGTATATGAGTGAAATTATGCAAAATATTTACCTTGACCTCAAACATTGCATAATTTTTTTCATTCTGTTCATTTCGTTGATACGGAGTGCAAGTGTTTTTAGCTTTCGCACATTTACGTATCGTTATATTTCGTACCCAGTTCTCTAAATGCTTACTATTGTAAATGTCATCCGGTATTGCAGGAGTGCTGAAAATTTTATACTTTTCTTCAAGTTGTAATAGTTTTAATTCAGCTTCTTTTAAATTTTCATAAGAGGATATCAGGCAGGTTTTTTTAGTTCTCTTAAGGTAATAAATGGGCTCTCTAATTTGACATGAGGATGATTCGAAAGATGATGGAAGATCTGTAAGAACAAGAGAGTTTTTTGTTATTAAAATGAAATGTTCACAAAATTATGCAAAACTATGTTGGTCTGACCATTCTACTAGCTATACTAGGCATCCGAAATTCATTTAATAATTTGCAATAGCACTAAAATCCCAGCGTACTTACTAAATATGATCAAAAGTTACCTTAGTGACGTATAATGCATAGATGCACCATATATATAATGCATAGATGCACTATTCATTATATACTCTACCTTAGCGCATAAAAAAAACTGTAAGAATCATTCCCTCTTTTAATTTGCTACTAGAGTTACCGCATTTCCACAAGCGGAAGGCTTATACCATGTTCATACATGCGCCTTTATTGAGGTAATCGCAATAAAGTCCATTATTGAGCTCAATATTCCATACAAAAAGTCAATAAAGTTATTGCTTAATAAACTCAAAATTGCTTTGAATATTGAGAAAAAGATGGAACACAACACTGCAAAAGATGTGTTTAATAAGCAAAAGTATACAATGCGAGATGAATGACGAGATAAATGTCTACAAAAACAAACAAAACAAAATAATAAAAAATAAAAATAAATACAATAAAAACAAAAACATTGCAGCATTTCCAAATTTTTATTTCTCTTTCTTTTTATTATTGCCGCTTTGGAGTCATAACATGAACGCACTACTTGTACAAGTTCTATATTTTTATTGTACAACACTAAAGTCTTTTTAATAAAAGGCAGTTTTTCTTCCATTTTTCTTATTGGAAAATATTTTTCACTTTTTTTTTCTCACTACCAAAACAAAAAGAACAACTTTTTTTCAGCTGTCAGATACTAATTGAGTTAGCTCAATATTTGTATGTATGAACGCAAAAAATATTATGTCAATAAACTGAATATTATCTCAATTAGAAATACATGTATGAACAAGGTATTAGAGTTTGCACTGATTTGCTATCTCGCCGGGGTTGCCTTTAATCTCTGTATACTTTTGAGCTGACAATTAGTTGATGCTACTCAACTCGTCAGTAGGGCCGAAAAACTTTTTAAATCTTCATTGCTTAATCCATTGATTTTGGAAAAATAAAGGGAATTCAAAAAAATATTGAAAAGTCAGTATACCTCAAAATACTAACGAAAAGTGTATACTATTTGTTGAAGGTGGTTAAAACATTAATTGGTAATTACCAAAATTTTGTATTTCCTTCGTTTCCATATTAATAATTCTCATTAGGTCGCCATATTTATAAAAATCTCGTTGCTTGACATCTTCAGAGTCCACAAGCAAATTTGGCCAGGTGTAATAATGCGAAGTATCCGCCAAATATGAAGCAGCCTTAAGAGAAATTTTGTTTGTTTGTTAAAACTACAATAGAAATAATTGAGTATTGCAAAGAAATAAATACAAACCCACCTCTGCTTTGGCAACTGGTTTATTTGTCCGAAAAACACATAACCAGCCATCATTAAGCTCACAAGAGGGCAGACCATGTTGAAATTTCAAGTTTTCAAGACGCCCCTCTGGCAACTCCAAACCGTTGATGGAAGTTTCTAATGGACAGCGAAAAACCTTTAAGGCTTCCATTGAGCAATCCTGATCGCAACAACAATTAATGTCACAGACTCCCAGGGACAAATCACAGAAACAATACTTTTGTTTGCTGCTGGGCCATTTTGGGGAGGCATCGGTATGTGTGGTCGCTTGTAATTTTATGGTGGTAGTTGGTGGCACAGTAGTGGTGGAGGGTTTTACGGTTGTTCTTCTTTTTGTTGAAGGAGTTTCAGTCACAGTTTTGTTGGAAGTTTTTGAGGTCTTTTTGGGTGGAAAATCAGGCCACTCAATATCTGTTAACATTGTGGCCGTTTTCGCGGTGACGCTTGAGTATTCTGTTGTATCGCTTACAGTGGTTTCCGCACTTGCTTCTTCAGTTAATGTTTCACTTGTTGTAAGCGGCGGTAAGGGACTTGTTATGGGCAAAGGCTTAGCTAGGCCGATTTTCACCGTCTCACTGTAAGTTATGGTCAGCAAAAAAAGCTGGTAAATTAATATAAGTCTTAGGGGATGCATTCCTCAATAAAAGCGCAAACAAACTTCACTTGAACTCGATGCCGAATTTGGCAAAATTGCGAAACACTAAATTAATATCAACTATTATTTTGCCTGAAGTACGAGTTTTCAGTTTAAATCTTAAATGAGAGCAATTGCCAGTTATTAAAATAATAGACAAAAAGAAAAAAAAAATCATGAAATTTCCTCTCACCTCTCCAGACCAGAGTAAATTAAGTCCTCCTTACACAAGGCTAAACCACCACCGCCGAATTTCTCTCTCACACTATCAAACCAGGAGCGCGGCGCTACTTTCCAACACAATACTTCCAAGCGATGTGAACCCGGTCTTGCTGGCACATGCACAAAGCCGTAACCGATGGGCCAACTTTTGTTCAAGAGATTAACAGCATGTATTTCTAGGTGCAATTTGGGCCAACCCTGTACCGATGTGGTGCCCAAATGAAGATCTAAAGGTTGACAAAAGTCTGAACACGACTCCAATCTATTTGTGGCTACAAACGTTTGACCAACAGCTTCGCCTTGTATTAGGCGCCAAGAAGTTCCTGTCAACGAAAAGTGTGTTTGTTTGTGAAGAGTTTCTTTTTCTACTTCCTTCTTATGCATTGGAAATACATTTCATCCATCACTTACCACTTTGTAAACTCCACTTGCAAAATATATGGGGTTCCTGAAAATCAATTGCTTTCAATATTTGTCCAATTACATAAACTTCCGCCATCAATCTCTTTTCAAATTACATTGATTTTACATTTATTCAAAAATGTTTGCAATTGGTGAAAGGACAGCGGTAGTGAATAATTCGTCTTTATTTTCTACTTGTTTTTTTTTTTAGTTTAATTTTTATTTGTTTGTTTATAAAAACGGTTGCCATGACAGCTTAAAGGCTGCTGCTTATTTTCCAATTTGAAAAAAAGAAACCCGGTTGCAATTAATCGTTACAGTGAAGGCTCGTTTACATATACATATTTATATAGGGGTGGAATTGAAGCAACACCAAGCGACTGCCTGTTGTTGTTGTTTCTTCAATAAATGTATAAATAAAAAACAATAATAAACATATGTTCTGTATACTCGTTCTTCGACCTTTTTATTTAAATTTGTTAGATTTTATATATGAGCTTAAGGTCACTCAATTCTCAATAAATATATTTTTTATTTATTGATAATTTTTTTCGATATTTCGATACTCCTTTGTGTATCTTCTTCAGGAAGAAGATACACAAAGGAGTATCGAAATATCGAAAAAAATTATCAATAAATAAAAAATATATTTATTGAGAATTGAGTGACCTTAAGCTCATATATAAAATCTAACAATAATAAACATATTAAAAGTTTATTAATTTCTATTATTCGAACTTTTTCTTATATAATTATTTTATGTATTAAGTTTATGAATGGTGTGTTTGATATAATTAAAAATTTATACAGAAAATATACAACAACTTGGTTGGCTGAGTGGCAGGGTTGTCGCTTTAGAAACATGAGCCCCTGAGTTCAAAGACGGGTGCTGACGAGAAAGTGTGGCGGCTTCGAAACAACTAATTGTCTGTCCACCCTGCTAAATTTCTTTGATGTTTGCTTTGTCTAATTTAATTAATATCAATCACAAAGATAATATATAAAGAACTTTAGCCTGATAAACTTAATATATAAAATAATTATAGTAAGAGTTTGATATAATTAAAAATTTGGACAGCAAACATGGGTGGCTTGAGTGTCGCTTTAGAAACATGAGCCCCTGTGTTCAAGGACGGATGCCACAGAGTGAGTACACACAGAGATGTTAAAAGTGACATTTGAAAATGGCTGAAATCATCTTCTAGACAGTTTGTGTAAAGAGAAAGGCTATAGTATGCATTTTTTACGAAAAACCAATGTAAACAAAACAAAAAATAACACGTTTTTATGAACAAACACCACCGAAACAGCAACAAATTTAATAATTTAAAGTAAATTAAAAGTAAAAAATTGATAAAAAGTGGTCAACTAAAAATCCTCTTTGACTTAGGATTTTTTTTTGCGGGTTGGGGAGGGGAAATGCTTTTATGCATGCCTGGCAGGTCGTCACTCTTCACAACAGGCGATGTTGGACTCCTCGAAAGACTATCAACTAAAACCGCCCCCCCCCCCCCAATCTACCATGGGAATCATTCACACTGGAACTACTCTCGTATTACTTCAGTGTGGCTCCCTTCACTTGGTCTATATCTGCCACTCTCTGTCTGCTAGTTCCCCATCGGGCCCGCTTTGTCTACTGCAGATTTAACTGCCTCCATTCTCGCGTGCGTCCAGGTCCAACTTCTTTCTACGGAGGATGCCTTCGACGAAAACCGCTATACGTTGCCAGCTCTCCTCACTTCTGAGCAACTTAGGATTTGATAATGCATATTTGAATGTTTGGAAATTGATTACAAAGAGCATGTACATATATTTTCCTCACAAAACCACAACTACAAAGTAAAATTAAAACACTGTCCTTAAAGTCACGAAATAAAACATAATTGAATATTTTACTGTAAATTTTAATTTTATTGAACTTCTGTATTGTAATACATTTATATTAAATTACTTTTTCAGGCTTAAGTTCAACCCTTGGTTTGTCACTACTTTTAATTAATATCAATTAAGTATTATTAAATAATACTTATTAAATTTTACTTTTCTTTACTTAATTGATATTAATTAAAAGTAGTGACAAACCAAGGGTTGAACTTAAGCCTGAAAAGGTAATTTAATATAAATGTAATTGAATATTGTTTAGCACATTATAAAGTTTTATATTATAAAAAACCATTTAATATAATTTTTAAACATTCATAAATTTATAATAAAAAATACCACCACTTTTTCTGTAGAAAATGCTTTTTGTTTTGTTTTGACTACAAGTTCGCGAGCGATTGTGAAAACGAGACGTACAGAGCTTTGCGCCGACTTGCTATCTCATTCTGGTCGCATTTCATCTCTGTGTACTTTGTGTGGATGCCGAGGAGAAGTGTGACGGCTTCGTTACAGACAGTTGTCCAACTAGCTAAAGATTTTTGAGGTTTTCTTTGTCTTGTTTAATTAATAGAAAACACAAAAAATAATAAAACAATTACAATTGTATCAGCATTTGCAGCAGTGGTTCAGATAGAAAAATAAAAGAACTACACATAGAATACCCTCATGTTCGTCTCTGGTTTTGTACGAAATTTGAAAATTTTTTAACTGTTATGAACATAAAAATATGTGCTGTTTGCTTTGAATTCCGTTTTTTCTCCCATTTATAATCGAAATTTTTATTCCAGTTGTGGTTTTTTCTTAAATCTGACTTTAAATAGAAGAATAATTAAAATTAAACTATACATATATTTAGATGGACAAGTTTTATTTATAATAAAATAAAGAAAAAAAGAAATGCGTTCGGGGTGGGTTACCCCCGTTAGGAACGAAGTTCCTTACGTTTTTTTTTATCATCTTTGAATGTAATACAAGGAGAAATCTGTATGTTTTATTTTGTATTGTTTTTGAAATTCTTCAATTTTATGATTCTTTAAATTTTTGGAACGTTTTATTTTTTTTTTGACACATTTTTTTGCAGTATTTTTTTTTGTCAATCTGCTACAAAACGAAGAAAAGTAACTGTTGGCCAATTTTTTAATATTGCTGTTTTTCGTTGTGACATACTTTACTTTAGCGACATCTACCAGCTGATAGTGTCCGTTTTCACAACTAATTAATATTTATTGGTAGGTGGTGTCTCCGCTAACAGCAGCGGATACACATACACAATTATTTGTCGACAGATACACCCAAAACATATAAACAGCTCACACGCTTTCGTGACGATTTCTACTAATTTTCACTACCAGCAAGCCGCGTTAAGGAACTTCGTTCCAAAAACATTTGGTTCAACAGTACGAGTTTTTTTTATTGGACGTCCACTGTTAGTTTTAGTTATGGCCCATTTTGATATTCTTATTTTCGTTCAGTCATTAATCGAGTTTCGGATTTAATAAAATATTTGTATTTGAATTAACAGCTTGAGGGTTACAACAACACAATAAAGTAGAAAAAAATTGTAACGGTATCAGCACCATTACCGTTACTTGCATGGGTTTCCAAACTTGGTAATTATTTATTTTATTCCAGACAAAGCAACAGTTTTAAACAAGATGTCAAAATGGGGCCTTCTTTGAACTGTTGACAAACTTTTGCTCTTGAAAACGGATAAAAATAATTGAATCTGGCAGTGCCATCAAATTCACAATCCAGTTCATGCTCCAGCTTGTAAATTAATAAAAGTTTCTAACTGGCACTGCTGACTCCTGCACAAACAAATTTGTTTCTGTTAATAAAATGGAACATTATTTGAATTCAAGCATGTTATAGGCTTTTTACATTTACTCACATCTTACTCGTACATCTTTCCTCATTTTGGCAAGATGTTAACATCTTCCTATACAAATTCTATATGAAGAAAACTTAACATCTCTCAACATCTTTACAAGATGTTCATTTCTCATTTTGATGTATTCAACATCTTTCGATTATTTTAATGTCATCACTAAAAAGAAGTTAAAAAGATGATAACAACTCATACCATCACTAGAAAATATACAAGTGTCAAACATTTTTACAATGAGCGTGAACGAACAATGTAAGTAAATTTTAATTAAATTAAACATAATCAAGGGCCAAATTCTGGCACACGTGATTAAACGATTTAGTTATAGAATGCTGTGTGTTTGTTGCTCATTTTGTTTTTGCTCTACATTGTTTTTATTATCGAGTATATTCGATCACGAATGCCAGAATCCGGCCCCAGGTCTATTCGGGAATTCGCACTTCACTTCATCACTGTCGAATGTACACTTTCGACGGCTCGACATCGTTAGATCCTAAAATACGTGCGAAGAAATATCGTTTGCAGTAATGAATAACAGCTGACACATAAAATTAGAAAAAATTAATTTAAACAAGAGAAGAAAAATTAAATAAAAGAAATGGATTCCATTGCGTATTTTTTAAATCAAGAACATCAAAACCTCAGAAGCTTTGCGTAATTGGTAATACAATACTTTTCCCTATAGTAAAAAATAATAAAATACTTCGTGTTGTGTAATGTTTTTTTTAGTTTGCTCAAACACGTGAAATAATATTTGACAGATGAAAGATGTTGAAAATGTAATGTAAACAGCTTATTTTCAATTTTCAACATCTTCAACACACACCTCAAAGATGTGAGTAAATATAAATCCGCTATTAGTCTCTCTTGCAATGCGGAAGCAAATTCGATACGAGAGGTAAATGTGTGTAGCGTGGAATATAGAACTCTGCTTCTAGAAAATAAATTAAACAAGAGACAACACTGGCAGCATACAGTATTAACCATGATACAACTAATAAATAAGGTAGCCTCGTCAGCTAAACCGTTAATCATCTGACTACTTTAGATTGTCAAGAGAATGCAGAGATGTAAAGGTAGCCAAAACGAGATAGCAAATCCGCATAAGATCAGTTCATCTCGCTTCTGTAAATGTAGAAGTGGCGTCTTTTTGACAGTTTGCAGAAGTTGTACAAAAACAAAATTCATGTTATTTATATTGAAGTTGTTCTTATTGTAGCGAAAAGGTTACCTTATTAGTTGTATCATGGTATTAACCAAGGCAGCTTGATACCAGGTAGTCACAAACGCAACACCAACAAACACTTCATGTATTTTATTGATATAGAAATCTTAGACTACTGTCACCCATTTGTTCGCTTATGTGTGTTTGTGTTCTTGTGTGTATTTTGACAGTTCTACAAGTTAAAAGCAGTAGTCAGCTGGGTTTGTAACGCTACCTGTTATCGAGCTGCCTTGGTATAAACAATAGCGAAGAATGACGACATGAATGAAATGTAAAAATTCGCAAAGAAAAACATTTAAAAGAAAAAAAAAACAATTAAAAACTGAACTTTTTTATTTGCTTTAAGAGCCAATGGAAATGCATTATTTTAGGTCTAAAAATATACCTTAACGAAAAAGACAGAAAATATCTATTTTTAGACCTAAAATAATACATTGAAAAACAATTATTTAAGGTCCAAAAATAGTACTTATTTTTATATCCTTTTTCTTTTTCAGCCGTCTATATGCCGTCGACATCTAGAATTTTTGAGTCTTCTGATGAGTTGATTAGCATCAACGAAATGGCGGCGGCATATAGACAGAAAACATTAGTTCAAAATTTTCGGTAAACTTGCTTATAGGCACTTCCCAAATTATTAAATGCGGTTGATTAAAAAAACAAATTGTATAACTTCAAATTATTTGTCAATACTTGAAAATTTTCAGAGCTTCATACAAAAATTTTGGAAAAACTAGAAATTACACAAAATTAGAAACAAATTTTTTTTTTTCTTTTAGGAACCCAATCAAAATTTAAACAAATCTAAACTTTCGTATCGTTCTCAAGACAAAAACAAAAAAACTTTTAAAGAAAAACCAAAAATTGAAGATCCCGCTAGCCAAAAAAAAAAAAAAAACTAAGCAGATCATCGAAAGAAACCACTCTGTTGTCAGACACCCGTGCCTTTTTTTTTTGTTTTTCTCGAAAGTGTCGAAAAATTTTAAAACACGAGTCAAAACGATGACATACCAGGAACAAGTCATGACACTCAAGCTCCCCAGAATACAGATCAAATATCACCACAGGCCAGTGGTTCCTACAAATCGAGAAAACCTAAATCGATATTGGAAGAACACGGCATATTGCTGGGCAAAGTTATTGGCTGGGGAAACTATGCCAAAGTTAAAATCGGCTATTCGGAAGAGTATGGCAAGCGCGTGGCAATAAAAATAATTTCCAAAACAAAAGCTCCAGCCAATTATACCCAAAAGTTTTTGCCCAGAGAAATAGAGACCGTCAAAGGTTTGCATCATGATAATTTAATAACATTTTATCAGAGCATCGAAACCAGTCATAGGTGAGGAGGAGTCACAAGTTTGCTAATCACTTTCATTTCTGTCTCTATTTTCCACTTTCCAGGGTCTACTTGATAATGCAACTGGCTGAAAATGGCACACTTTTCGATTATGTGTGCGAGAAAAAACATTTAAGCGAAACGGAGACACGCAAATTATTTCAACAACTGATCAGTGTGATCGAATACATTCACTCAAAAGGGGTGGTTCACAGGTAAGTAAACTAATTGGTGTTCTTCTTAAAACTACATACATATGTACATACGCACACATACATCCATAAAACATAGGGCTTGGGAACAACAAGTACTTTTTGGTTTACCTACAATAGAATAGCGTTAACTGTTTTTCCATTGCGTTTGTCAAGTTTATTTTATATTATTTCTTAAGCTCATAGTATGTTAGACACTAATTAAGAAAGACAAATGTTATGCTGCAGGACCCACTTGGGCCCTGGAAAGATCCCGTTGTGATACCCGAGTAAGCTGCACTGAGATAGCCACTTCTGTAAAAATCCAGACACACTGCACGTTAGTGACGCTAACACAGTCAAAACAAGACTGTTTAAACGCAGCTTGCCACTACTTATACATTGTTGCCAACTTCGAGAACTTTCTAAATCGAGAACCGTTTTCAATGGATGTACCCATGATACAACTAACAAGGTAGCCTTTTCGCTACAATAAGAACAACTTCAATAAAAATAACATGCATTTTGTTTTTGTACAACTTATGCAAACTGTCAAAAAGACGCCATTTCTACATTTACAGAAGAGAGATGCACTGAGCTTAGGCGGATTAGCTATCTCGTTTCGGCTGCCTTTCATCTCTGCAATCTCTTGACAAGCTAAAGTAATCAGTTGATTAACGGTTTAGCTGACGAGGCTACCTTGTTAATTGTATCATGGATGCATTTGTGTGCCATCCAAATTGATCTCAAAAGTTCAAAGACAACAATCTTTGCGCTAAAGCTTAATGCTCTAAACACATAGACGACAGCAAGCAGCAATACTTAAAAAATAAAATGCATGTGTTTAAATGAACCTGATTATTTTGACGGCAGCAGAGCAGCACGACTGCACAACAGCATTTGCTGCTGCCGCCAACTTAGGCTATTTTCTATTTTGACTGGCAGCAAATAAGCAATTATAGTGTTGCCATTATATATGTATATAAATTGAACAAATTAGAACAAAAACTTTTTTTTTAATATTAAACACAAAAGAACATTGCAAAAATGCAATAAACAAATAAATGTATGTGTTTTTATAGTTTTTACGTGATATTATTACATTTTTCATCAATAACTTCAATTTTATTCATTATGAAATAAAAAATGCGGCATCCCTGAAATTTGCATTGCTTAAATACGCAGCTGTTCTGAGCAAACCCACCATCTTCGGTTTCTTGTACTATTCGTCTCATGGGCTTAATACACTTCAGCTGTAGTCGGGGCTATTTTAGCAATTGTTGTGATAAAATTCACTAAATTTTCTTCGCTCATTTTTTATATTTTTAAACATTGAATAAAAACTTGAAATTGATTTACACATCAGCTGATTATTATGTTGTTGCTGTCTTCAAAATAATTATGAAGCCGACTTCAGAGCAGCATTTGAAGTTGGCTGCACTTGAAGTTGGCAGCATTTGAAGTCTGCTGTCGTCTATGTGTTTAGAGCATAAGATGTGACAGCATTTTTCGAGATGCTTTTAGACCAATCGACAGACGATCATTATATTTAAATTGCATAATGGTGTTTTCCTTCGTTTAGTACAGCTGTCGCTTAACCGTCTAATTCATAAAAATTATAACAGGTTTATAAAGCTCTTCTTATTTGACAGATTTTCCATACAAATATGTCAAATAGCAGTCTTATAAGCCTGTCATAATTTTTATGAATTAGGGGATAAGCCCATACATAGTACACATGGCATATAAAAAGCCACATTCACATGTGGCTCTGGCTTCATAAAAACTCTCAGCATTTTGTTTACATTTGTTAAATATGTAACAGTGGCAACATACCTTCAAATTTTCCTATTACATGAAATGTAGTTTTGTTCCAAAATTGAAATGTGTCAAATGTAATTGAAGCGTACATATGTATAAGCAATGGCAGCGGTACTATTCAACCACTTGTATTGTATTAACCCATGACGCACCACTAGCTAACATGTGTAACAATACATATCAGAGTCTGCTCCTCCATACTTTTTGAACTTTCCCGTCATGAAACTTTTGCATTCAGAGCTTTAATTTTTATTCGTAAACAAAACAATGACACAGGTTTTGAAAAAAACAACATTCATAGGTATAAAGATTTAATTTTTGATTTTGGGCTAAAATTACACCGGGAATCATTTCCTTCCTTACAAATTGATCCAGTCTAATTTTTGTAGTCGAAATTGAGCTAAAATAAACTATATTGCAAAATAATTTGAGAAAAAATTTGTGAAACTTTTTTGTGTCAGACAAAAAAAAAGTTAGTGTCACACTCACGCACTCACTCATGAATTTTTCAACACCTTAATCACCCTCACGAGAGATTCAGGACATTTTTACAACCACTCCACACCTCTAATAGAAAAGAATTACTACCGCTTTAACATTCTCTCTTCACATTTTAGAGACATCAAGTGTGAAAATCTCTTATTGGATGACAACTATAATCTGAAATTAATTGATTTTGGGTTTGCGCGAAAAGACACTCACACTAGCGACGAAAAGGTTGTGTTGTCGAAAACATTTTGCGGCAGTTATGCCTACGCAAGTCCAGAAATTCTCAAAGGTGATTAAAAGAAAAACTCCCATATTTAGTTCATCATATTAAATGCATTTTTCTGGTTTTCTTGTACTTGTATACAACAAAGGCGTTGCTTACGATCCATTTTTGTCGGATATTTGGGCCTGTGGCGTGGTATGTTTTGCCATGGCTTTTGGCCGTCTGCCGTATGACGGCTCCAATGTTCACATTTTATTAAAACGCATCAGCAATTCGCTGGTGTTTCCCAAAGTACCAACTGTTAGTACTGAATGCAAACAACTTCTTTTGCATATTTTGTCTCCAGTCAAACTGCGCTTTAATATTAAACAAATCAAAGAAGATCCCTGGATGAATACCACATAAATTTCTTTTACGAATACCGCTGTTAAATTTTTCTCGTTCCCTTATCAATCAATTCAGTGGCAACTCTAATATCTTCTATTAAATGGCCTAGAGACGCTCAAGTAACTCTTCAAATAGTTTGAAAAAAAACGGACATGAAAAAAGAAAGAAAATAATGATAAAGAACCGTGCAAGAAATGGATATTTGGAATTTGCAAAATTTTGCAGTTTAAGATTTTTTTAAAGTAAAAAAAAAAAAAAAAAAATTATATATCTATACTAAACTAAACTTAATTTCTGAATTTTATTTTATTGTTGCCTCTTAAACGGGGCTTAAACATAAATGCCACAGACGACATGTTTTTCACATTGCATCTGTCAACTTTTACACATGTAAGCAGCTACACACCGCGTGTTAACCTTAAAACTTTGTCTGTGTAATAAACATGAGTGAAAAATCATAAAACATATTTTCAAATAGCATGTGTTCCATTTGGTGTGTACGCCATGTCTATGTCATGTGAAAACATTCATCTATCACTATCATTAGCCGGTTGAATGGCATATACTGCAAGATTTAAAAAAATGCTTTTTAGATTGCAATATCGTCTTAATAAAAATTATATTAAAAATTTATAATTTTATATTTTATATATTTATTTGAGCTTAAGGTCTTTTTGAAATTTGAGTATTTATTTTTGTCAATATTTCGCTCTCCTTCGGATAGCTTCTTCAGGACAATAATCCGAAGGAGAGCGAAATATTGACAAAAATAAATACTCAAATTTCAAAAAGACCTTAAGCTCAAATAAATATATAAAATATAAGAAAAAAGGGGTCAAATAACTAAATATTAAAGGGCATATTCATAACAATTATTGTAAGTTTATTAAACTCTTGTTTGACGTATTTCTACGGAATATTTGTCAAATAAACGTGTAATAAACCTTCAATAGTTTTTATGAATATGGGTGTAAATTTATAAGTTTTTGATACAACTAAAATATCTTGTGGTTTAAAAAAGCCAAAAATAAAGAAGAGCGGCTCCATCGCCTGTACTTTAGTCATGTAATCAGCACTAATTTTTACGGCCACAAGCCATTTTGCAAATAAACAACTTGGATATTTAAAAGAAAAACCGAATAAATAAAAAATTGTGACTTTTTCTGTAATTATTAATAAAAATGGGTTTAATAGTTACTATTGAAATTCAAATTTGAGCGCCTCGATGGATGAATTGGTAGAGTGTCTTACTAAGAGCCCCCGAGGTCGCAGGATCGATTTCTGCCGAAGGCTTTGGCTGTTTCTGCAGATAAGCCAAAAACTTCGCAGTAAAAAAAAATAAAGCAAAAAAAAATATGAACTTAATTATTTATTTGCTTTAAGTAAGAGCCAATTGAAATGTCTTAATTCAGGTCCAAAAATAGACCTTTTCGAATGTTTTCTCTTTCTCTTTGTTTTTCTCTTTCTCTTTCTCTTTTTTTTTGCTCTGAAAAAGACAGAAAACATTTGAAAAGGTCTATTTTTGGACCTGAATTAATACTATTGAAATTGTTATTCATAAAATGTTTTTATAACATTTACTTTCGAAACTATTTTTAATAAGCAATAAAATTTTGACTTTTGAATAGATCAGCTGTTGCAAATAAACATGGCCAATGTCATATGTAATTGTTGACGTACCTTTAGTGACCAAAAATTAAACAACTTATGCAAATTGAAAAATTTTGATAGACATAAAGAAAAACATACATGAAAAAAACACGTCGTGTAAGGGGTACTTAAAATATGCGTATAGACAACCTGGGCCACAAGCAGTTGTTCCTAGCATCAATATTTTCCTAAACTTTCAGATAAATACAATTAAGAACATTTTTTTTTATGGAACTCTGTGGCTTAAAGAACTAAAACACGACGTTGCGGCTTGAAAACAGCATACAATTAGTCATGACCTGGGTTTGAAGCGATTTCGGAGTTGATGGGCATCGTGGTGCACATGAAACAGCCAATAAGTCTGTCTGCTTTGAAAATATTTCTCTACAATTTTATCACAAAAAAAAAATTTTTTTTTTCTCAATGAACTCAATCCCTATAAAATTATTAACAATTATAAATCATGTAATTCGACTTAAGTTGAAATGAACATATAAAAATATTCGTTACACTCCTGCTTTGTTGAAATGTATTCAACTACTGACACAAATTGAAAAGTGTGAAGTGACTACGAGAAATGGCACTCTCTAATATTATGGCCTTTATTTCTGCCTTGGTACTAAATAGTTTTAAGAAATATGTTTATCCAGTAGTGTGTCTCAAATAAATGTGCAAGAAAAAGTTTAGTATTTAAGCGAAAAAGTAACAAAAAAAAAAAAACGGAAGAAAAACAAAAATATAAAATGGCTACTTTTTACACAACTGTAAGGGAAAACCGTTACACAGGATGTGGTTGGTCGTAAGCAGTCAGTTTCTGTAAACTGCCTGGGTTCAGCCTCAGGGTTAAATGCATTATTTCACGTTGTCTTCTTTTTGTTGTTGGTTGTTCTCATACCACACTGATGTACTACAGCAAAAGAAATCCATAAAAGAGAACACAAAATAAAAAATTAACAAAGTTTGATGTGTAAATGGATGGTATTAAGTCAAGGTAGACTGTGAAACGGGCTACAAAAAGATAAAAATTATTAATGAAAGAAAATTTGTTATTCTAAAATATTTCCTGTGCGTAGGAAAAGCTAATAATTTTGTTATTGTTCTAGTAACCCTTGATTGGTTCTTCTCTTAGGGTGGCAATTCCATTGAACGTTCGGTAGTTAAGAGTTTTCTGGAATGAATATACCTCTTGCAGTGCTGCTGTTTGCAATAGGTGGCCGCTTTGTGAGAAACTTGATTGCCCCAGAACATTGGGCGAGTCTGGTTAAAGATTGCTGAAAGCTTAAATATGTATACATATATGTACATTTTTCTTGCATTAACTGCTACTGCATTGATTGAAAGTATGTAATAGAAATTGCTAGAAAGAACCCAGTAAACAAAATGTAAACAAAACAAAATTCCAACCAAGGTGACTTTCTATCGAGTGATTGCACTAAAATTTTGCCATATAACAATCCCAGCAAGAACAGTGTGGCTCATATGATGCATCATAGCAAGGTACCGCGCCCAGCTGACTACTGTTCTTAGCCTCAAGAACTGTCAAAATATACAACATAAACACAGAAACGCAAACCAAGTGGGTGACAGAACTTAAGGATTTCTACCAACAAAATACATGAAGTGTTTGTTGGTATCGAGTTACCTTGCGTTCTATCATTCTATCATTTTGTTTTAGGGAAAAAATGAAAAAAATGATGTAGACATTTGTGTAGGTGTGATTTCTCTTTTAAACCAGCGTTACCACTTCTGCAAAATGATCATTCCAAATATTTTTTTCCCTCAAAATGCCAACAAAATTAATTTTGGTGCTATTAACTTCATTATTAAATAAAAATTTTTCGATAAATAAAAAAAAAAACAATTCAAATAAAATTAATTAATTTTTATCAGGGACCGTAACTCTTATGATATTTTTTATTTATTTATTTTTTTCTTAACATATGTATGTATGTATTTATAACAATAAACAAAATGATACCTCGGCGCCAAATTGGCATTATAGAGGTTCGCTGGTAAAATTAATATCTTTAGAAATGTTAATTATAAATATATTGTAAAACAACAATATTCAGTATTTTGTTTTAATAAGTTCATTTTGTAATCATTATGTACATTATAACAGAAGCTCATCAACGGTTTGAAATAAAAAAGCTTTTAAAGAAGATTTGAACTGTGACAGCCTTGTTGCAAGTTTAATATTAGGAGGTAAATTGTTATATTCTCTACATCCAGAGTAATCCACTCGTTGCTTAGTAGTTTCTGACCGACAGAAAGCTATTCTCAAATTTTTTCTATTCCGTGTATTGAAAGCGCCTTGATTCCTAGAAAATTGTATGGTGTGATGACCTATACTATTGAGACATTTAAATACGTAAAATAACAATTGAAACTTATAGAGTCCGTAGATTGGCAAAACGTGAGGAAAAACATGTTTGTACAAAACTACCGTTGGAAATCTATTTGGCAAATTTGCTTTTATCAAAAAAAAAAAAAAAAAAAAATCAAGAAATAAGAGTTATTTTTGATTTTTATATTTTTTTAGATAGAAAATAAGAGTTATTTTTGATATTTATTTTTTAAATGAAAAATAAAAGTTACTTTTGATTTTTATATTTTTAAATGAAAAATGAATGTTATTTTCAATTTTTATATTTTTATATCAATAATAAAAGTTATTTTTGATTTTTATATTTTTATATCAATAATAAAAATCAATTCAAAATTCGTGACATCGGTAATATGTCTGCAAAGCTTATTTTGAAATAGACAATTACAAAGAAAAGCGTTTCGATACTTCTGCTAATTTATTGGAATATTGGGAGAGCAAAAAATTTCTGTTGCCATGGCTTCGAAAATTAGCTTTAATTGTTCATTCTGTACCGGCCACTCAAGTCAGTGTAGAAAGACCATTTTCAGCACTCAGATTAATATTGGAAGATTTGAGATATAATTTATCTGAGGAACATTTCAAATCAATTATGATGGTAAAATTGAACACCTGAAAACGACTTCTTAACACTGACTTGAATGGCAGCCTATTTGTATGCATTCATGTTTTTATAGCTGATAATGGATAAGTCACATAATATATTATATTCATATAGAAATTTGAATGAAGCAGCATATTATAATACATACGGCGGCATCAACAAATAAATAAGAGTTTTGAATTGATTTTTATTATTGATATAAAAATATAAAAATCAAAAATAACTTTTATTTTTCATATGTATTAATTATTCCAGCTATTGATCTTTGGTTTTTTTATAAAAATAATATTAAAGAATTATTTATTTATTTTCAATATTTATTTTCAATAATATTATTTTCCTGAAGATGCCAACAAATTGTTGGCGAAATATTGAAAATGAATAAATAATTCTTTAATATTATTTTTATAAAAAAACCAAAGATCAATAGCTTGAATAATTAATACATATAACAATATAAAGATCAAATAATATAAAGACAAACTTTTATTTTTCATTTAAAAAAATAAAAATCAAAAATAACTCTTATTTTTGATTGTTAAAATAAAAACCAAAAATTTAAAAATCATGCAATATGTTGGATGCATTTCGCCTAAAAATCATGGTGGTGTAATTAAAAGTTTTCTACGATGTTCATTTATGTATTTATTTATTTCTTCAAAAATTGAAAAATAACTCTTATTTCCGGTCCCTGATTTTTATTATTCGAACTTTTTCTTATATAATTATTTTTTTTGTATTAAGTTTACCCTGCTCAAGTTCTTTCTATATTATATTTGTGATCGATATTAATTAATTAATATTTAATTAATATCAATCACAAAAATAATATAGAAAGAAAAACGTGAGCCTGAAATAAAGTAAGAGTTGCAAAAACGAAAAGAAATGTTTGCTGTGTTAAAGGTTTGTTTGAACATTTCTGATTCTCATTCTGTTCATGGGAATTATGAAAAAAGTAGTTAAGTTTCAAACAAACTTTTCAGAATTTTTCAAGTCTACTGGTGAGTTGATTAGCACCAATGAAATGTCGTTAGCATATAGACAGCTGAAAAAGACAGCAAATATTTTTTAAAAAGGTTAATTCTTGGACCTAAATTAATGAAAATCAAATTAAAAAAATTCAAATAAAATATAATTATTACATTAGGAATTACATTAGGAATACATTTGAATAATATTAAGAGAAAATCAGCAGCCAGTGGCAGTTTTGACAATAGAAAACAAAATCATGTGGCAAAAACTTCTGCAGTACCATTTTTTTCTTTTTCAAAGAAAAATTAACCTACAAAAACATTAACTGCCTGTTGCTCGATGTCGCAAGAAAATGTAGTCACACGATTTCGAATCAATTTGGGTCTCTCTATATCGACAGCTTGCGTTCGCAGGGGCGTGGAAACCTGCAATTATAGTGTAGCGTAAAAACTTGATAACGAATCATAAAAAACTGCTTTACGTCCACGTTTTTAAGTTTAAAATATTCTGTTAAAATATTTGTGCATTTTATTTATGTCAGCGCGGAAATTTTGAATTTTTAACGCATTATTTGTTTTATTTTTTTTTTTAGGAGATTTGCTTTTTTTTTTGTTGCTTGTTTGCATTTCACTCATATTAAAATTTATAAAAAGAACAAAGTGTTTGCTTTTTATTTTGTTGCTGGGGGGAAAAAAAGTAAAATATAAACTTCTGCGAAATATTCAAATATTAACTTAAGCAACAATCTCGGTCCAGCGTAGTGGATGAAAGTTTTTTATATTACATATTTTTAACGCTTAAAGTTTACAAACAAAACATACCAAATGTTCATCAGGTGAACGGCAAAGTTTCTTGTTTTTATCGTACACAACCCCAGGTGAGCGCAATGAATGTTATGACAGAAAAAATGCTTAACGAGTAAAAAAATATACATACATATTTTTTTTTGACAGTCTTAAGTAAGACATGACTTAAGTAGAAGTTTAATTGAAAATTAATCTCAAGAAAAATTCTGAAAAATTAAAAGCAAAAAGAAACGAGGTAAAAAGGAAAAAGTTGGTTGAAATATAAAAACTTTTTGTTACGCTTATTTTAACGAAATTGGTACAAAACAAATTGTTTTTTGTTTAACAACTCGCCATTTTGCCACCGGCTCAGTAAACAATGAAGCTGATGCATTAATTAATAGCCGACTAACAACTGCCGTCGAAGGTGCGTTCAGCCTTTAAGGGGCTGTATTCCCAACATATACAGCAGCCAAAAACAGCTGCTGGCTGAGCTGGCAAGCAGCCTTTTTAGGTCTCCCTGCTCATAGAGTGAAAACGGAACCCTGCGGCGGATACTTCTAACAGGTGGTGGGCCAAAAACAAAAACATGCGATGTTGTTTGATTTTTTTATAATATCGCTTAGGCTCGCGCCGTGTGTATCGGTGCTCTGTCTTGTTGGGACCACGTGTCCACCAAACCGAATTCATTCAATTATGGCGGAAAAAATTGATATATAGCGATTAGTCTTTTGACCAGTGGCGTCTTCGCAAAACAAAAATGGCCCGATGAATCTTCCGGAGTGAGCAGCGCCTTATGCGGTCACTTCGGGCATCACTCGTGGATTTTCGCTGCCCCAGAAGCGATAGTTTTGTTTGGTCCCGTACCCGCTGTGAGGGAAATGAGCCTCAGCGCTCATTTTCCCTGATATGACCAAACACTGACTATGCATTTGGACGGTTAACAAAACGATTTTAAAAAAGCCTCACACAAGTGCTTAAAAAGCGACTAAAGTTTTCAAAATTTTTTAAAAAAATTATTGAAAACTGCAAGTGAAGCAAAATGCAAAAATTATTCAAAGTAGACTCGGATATGAGTGATAGATAAAACGAAACCAAATCAAAATATATGTATGCCAAAAAGACAAATAATATTATAAATATTAAATGAAAAGGGATTCAGAAAATACTACCAGGTGATTGTGGAATTGATCGAAATTAAGTGGTTATGGTTCAGAGGGCCGAAAAATCGCCCACTTCGTCATAGTTGTGTGATTAACTATTCCGCATTCTTGGAGAATGTAGCGCTCCATGGCTTATTCGCTTGCACTCTACAGCTGTCTAGTTGACAAGTGTAAAAACAGATTTGACATTGGCTGCCATTTGCAAAAATAAGTGCAACTTCCAATAGAGTGATTTCTTCTGGCCCACCTTGTATGTTCCCAGCAAGCAATTGGTAAATTGTTGATGATTGAGTCTTTCAAGACTCAAAAGACCAAACAAACAATTAATCTGTTAAACCATTAAAAAAAATATTATACAATCGATGCTTTCGATTAAAATTTTAAAAATTCTAAAATTTTTATTTAAAAAAAAAAGATAACAGAAAATGTAAGTAACATAAAATATAAAAATATGAACTTAATTATTTATTTGCTTTAATACTCTGTTTCTACATACATGCAGCAATATTCAAATTATAACAATTAAGGTCATTATTATTGAGACTAAATTTTCATATAAAAATTACAATTAACTTATTGCCAATTAAGAGATAATTGTTTTAATAATAAATAAAATTTATAATGCAACACTGTTAGATTTGTATTAACAGTACTTATTGAACACACCTTGTTAAAAGTTGACTAATCAAATGTCAACAAAATAAATAAATAAACAAAAGAGAAATGCGGTCGGGGGACCCCCGTTAAGAACGAAGTTCCTTACATTTTTTCTTCATCTTCGAATGTAATACAAGGTGAAATCTGTATGTTTTATTTTGTGTTGTTTTTGAAATTTTTAAATTTTATATGCTTCTTTAAATTTTTGGAACGTTTTACTATTTTACTTTCGACACATGCAGTATTTTTTTTTTGTCAATCTGCTACAAAACGAAGAAACTGTTGGTCAAGTTTTCAATATTGCTTTTTTTTGTTGTGACATACTTTACTTTAGCGACATCTAGCAACTGATAGTGTCCGTTTTCACAACTAATTAATATTTATTGGTAGATGTCTCCGCTGACAGCAGCATAGACACCTACACAATTGTTTGTCGACAGATACACCAATACATATAAACAGCTGACATGCTTTCGTGACGATTTCTACTCATTTGCACTACCAGCAAGCCGCGTTAAGGAACTTCGTTCCAAAAACAAAAAAATTTTTACAGAAAAATTTAAACAATAATTTCTTCACCTGTCAAATGCTAATTGTCGTAGCAATATTAAGTATGTATGAACATCAAAAAGATATTGTCAATTAACCGAATATTGTTTCAATTAAAAAGGCATAGGTGAACAGAGTATAAGAGTCAATTGAAATGTATGTAAAAAAAAAATGTAAAAAAATGTAAAAAAAAAATTCAGGTCCAAAAATATACCATTTAAATGTTTTCCGTCTTTTTCAGCCGTCTAAACGCCGCCGAGATTTCGTTGATGCTAATTAATTTATCTGTAGACTAGAAAAAATTTTTTATTTTGATTGGTGTACTGCTCGGAAGAATACTGGCGTGTCAGTAAAGCTGTCATTTCAGCAGTGAATTTAATGTGATTTGGCATTTAGTCTAACAACAGCTGTATTTCAAAAGCCCTTAACTAAATATCCAAATATCTTATTACTCATCTCCCAGTAAAGTTGCACGTATTTGAATATAAATTAAATTTCCTATTTTGTAAAAAAAAATAAAATTGTGCTTTAATTTTAATACTTCATTTCTCTTTTGTCTTTAGTTTTTGAGTACACTGGCATTAAAATATATTTACTTTAAATTTAATGCCAATGTTGCTACTGAAATTTGAAATGTTTGCGTAAATATAAATAAGAATGTGCATGAATGTGCATGACAACACTTGCATTTGTTTACCACTGCATTACTTCCACAACAAAACCAATAAACATTTCCCCTTTTTGTTTGTTAACAACACAAAAGTATGGTAACTTTCATTAATGCCAACAACTGCACTTTCACAAGAACAAAGTAAACGAGCAAACGAAATGTTTAAAAAACACTGGAAGAAAAAAAGAATGCATGTGAAAATAAATTTATGTACAACAAATAATAAAGTATAATTTTTATTAGAATATATACATATGCGCTTACATATCGTCCTTTAATTTTTACTTTGTATTTCCGTTTTTTTTCCCGCAAGATCTTTATTTTTTCTAAGTGTTTATGTTGCACATTAAAAGACATGTGAGTGTGTTTGTTCAAGGAAATAGGCTGCAGAAAAGTTAAAAAATAAATAAACCAGTAAAAGGAAATGAAAATAATAACAGAAACACCATGTCAAAGGATAATGAAACAACATCAGTTGTTATTAAATACACCAACAAGCATGCATACATATGTACGTAAATGCGGTCAGACTTTTTTTTTTTTTTAATTTAATTAAAAATGTATTTTAATATTAAGAAGATAAGAACGCCACTATTTATAATAAGCAGGGCAAGGAATTTCAGGCACAAGGTGAGGTTAGGTTAGGTAAGGTTGATAGGAGGGGTTTGCGACATAAACCTAAGCCAGTATAGGCTTAAAGTGCACTCCGTGCACCTAACCGTGAAACAGTTTCACTCATAGGCCTATAGGAACTCTGTCTCATTCATAAAGTTCCTTAATTTCCTGCCGCCTATGCCCCGTAATTGGGTTAGGTCTGGTAAGGTGTCTCTCCCAAGATGTTGGTAACGTATTTGTGAGCAGGCGGACATAAACTGACATAAATAGTGCTATAGTGCATAGATGCCCAAGGTACACTCATAGAAAAACCATTACAGCTATGATGTATTTTAACATGAATACGATGACAAAAAACATCGTTTTTGACCCCATGGCACTTTTCATCACGGTGATGTCAAATTTTACAGAAGGTCTTCTAATTGTTATTAGCGATAAATATAACAATTGTTACATCAATGCCATGTCATTCTGACACCGAAGCCATGATTACTCGTACGTGAATATGGTGAAACTTTAACTTCAGAGACATGACCAATTGAAATAAATGCAATGACAAAGTATTGTTACAAATTTGGTCGTGAACGGACCGATTGTGTTTGTTCTAGAACGTACTGAATCGTTATTTTATATGTGCTTATATTCTCTTGTTATTATTTGTAAATGAACACAGGAGGTATATACACACATGGATACATAGAAACTTGTTGATAAACTATATCAATATATACCTCTAATGTTCTAGTAATGATCATTAGAGGTATAAAAGCAGCTGAGCTTAACGCTGAATAGTCAGTCGATCTTTAGCTGCGCCAACGTGTAAAGTGTCTTAAGTAATAAAAAGTGATTAAGTGAAAGTGTTGTTCTTTTAGTAAAGTGTTCTTAGTAATGTGTTTACAAGTATAGTGTGTTAAAATAAATAAAGTGTTGAACTGTTGATTATTGTAAACTGAAGACGTGAGTGTTGTAACTTCATTACAATTAAAGAATCTACGGAAAACGTTTTGAAAAGGTTAAAACGTAACAGTGTTATCAATACACTGACAAACTAACATCAGCTAAATAACAACTTCGATTGAATTTGATGTTAAAAACTCATCTATCCGATGATATACATACTAACATTACAGAAATGACTTCAACTAAAAGATTATTCGAATTGAAAATGTAAAACTGCTGAAATTATTTTAAAGAAAAATTTTATTAATAAAACAAAATAATTAAAAAAATTTTAAAATAATAATAAAAAATAGATTTCTTTGTAGACTAAACAGCAAACATGCATAAACGCGGTTACCTGATAGATATGATTAGCATGTTTGTTTTGTTCCGTTCTTTGATGTCAAAGAAAGTTACGTAGAATTGCCAGTGTCATCAATATGATGTTTATGAACAATTACTGTAGTGATGGCAAATATACGTCAATATGATGCCATTTATTGCAACCGTTTAGTTATACATTGAAAGACAAAAATAATAAATTAAACCATAATTTTTTTTTATATATAATTATAATTAATAAAACTTAGCACAGTTTTATTTCTTTCCTTTGGGTAAAACTTATAAAAGTTATTAACATTTTGCACCATAGAATTGATGTCACAGCAGCCTTCACATTGATGACACTCAATTTATGCCGAAATTCTCTATTGACTTTTGTCATCAGGTTAATATCAGGTTTAACAGCTTCGATGTCGTTTGGCATAATATTGATGTTAAAATGTTTATGATACGCTGTCATCAGTATGAAAATACATTTTTCTATGAGTGTAGTAGTGGTGGTGAGAGTGACGAAGTAACACTGGAAGAAAACAATTTGCTATTTATTTTATTTAGTCGTCAACGGGATTGCGCCGAAACCACATGTGTGGCGGGTGTTGTACATATTATAGTAATACTCTTGATGAGTATTAAATACTTTTCGGCTGACATCATTAATATATCGCAATAATTTGAATTCATGTGTTCCCTGACAGCAGTCTCGATGACGATTAAAATGTAAAATAAGACACAGAATTTCTGCAAGTGTAGTTTGTCTCTCCCACTCAACATGGTAATTTCCTATTGGCTGATTGACGATCAAACAAAAGAGCGTAATAATACGTGTGAGTTTAAGTTGCTGATGCCAGCCACTACTGGGCATCTGTGCTCTAGTGCCTCATTTTCCTCCCCACATGCTCTACATTCATCTCCTCCCGCTGTTTCTATTATTCCAGTTAAGATGTGCCAGTAGTTGAGCGTGACCTGTCAGAACTTCCATCAATCTACTTAATTCGGACTTGCTAAGTCTTAGCCAAACCCCAGTTTTTTCCTCATCTATCTCCCCCCCTCCACCATAGAATTCTTGCATTCAGGCACAAAGAAATGTAATAATAATAATATGCACCATATTGTTAAAAATTTTTTTTTAGATAAATACGTATTTGTAGACTCAGTTACTTTAGTTTGGGCCATTATTACAACTTACCGATAAGGTTGGCATTAGCTAAAAGTAAAAGTAAACGATAAATTTTCATTGTTACAACTTGTGGGTGAGAAAAATTTGTTTTTTTTTTTAATTTGTGGCAATATTTTTGAAAGCTTCAAGTCCAGAGGAAGAGCAAATGTTTGAAAAATGAATTTTTTTCAAAGAAACTTGTTATCGCTTACTTTTTGTTAAAAGAAAGTTGTAATAATGGAAAATGATTTATTTGCTCGATAAAATCACACGTTTTAACTAACGGCAAGTTGTAAAAATGTCCCTTAAGCTGGGATCATACGATTGCCGCAATGCACCAATTTTTGTTTAAAATTTGTATGTCAATCGTGTGATAGCACAATTTATTGGTTCATGCGGCAACCAAGGCGAATATTGTTCCTATTTGTCCCAATCAAATACAACCCTGGTGCGACAATCGTGTGAACACTTGACATACAACTATTCACCAATAAAAATGCTAAAAATGCACCAATATTTATTGTGTTCTCATGCGGCAACCAAAGAAGACAATACGCGCCAATAATATACATACATACGTACATATGTATACATTTATTTAGTTTCAATTTTGTTTAAACGTGTCTTCCAAACATGATTTCTGCTTTTCAATCAGTAAAATTCAATTGCTGTTACTATTCATTTTTTGCTTTTTCAGCCCGCGCAACATTATAATAATAGCCGAAGCAATTTTCTATCTTTTTAATGAACAAACCATATTTTTAAAATTTAATTCTTTTTTTTTTTTTGGGAAAACAAAGTTTGTCATCAGCTTCAACAGCTGTTTCTCAGAGTTGCCGTATAATATAACAATCGTGCGACTATAATGCGGCAATTATTGGTACTAAATTGTTTTGCGACAATAAAATGTGAAAATCATGTGACTGCAGAGAATTTGATTGGGACAAATTTTTTATTATGCTCCAATTCAGCCCAATAAAAATTGTGTAATATTGGTGCATTGCGGCAATCGTGTGATCCCACCTTTAGTCGAATAGGAGTGATCTATTAGTAATGCCGCCAGCGACATCTGCTAATACCTAATGTTAAATAAATAAAAAAAAAAACTGCCAAGTTGTGGCCTCAAAGACGCTGTCTTAAGTTTTAGCGCACTTAATTTTTTGCTCCGTCCGTTTCAAAACAAATAAAAATTATGGGCAACAGTAACACTTTTCTCTCACTTTCTTTCAATGCAATGAAGTATATTCAGTGAATTTTACGCAATTAGTGGATTAATTTTAGTACAAATTACAAACTGTATTTTTGTAGTGAACTTAATTGAGTTGCAACCGCTGATTTAGGAACACTTTTGCTATTTATAATACATGTGAGAAGTTTGTCTTGAAATTTTAATTCTAAAATTTCGAGTAAAACTCGATCTGCCCGGTGTTAACCCAATAAGCACAAATTTTTTGTGAATTCCAATGTTGAAATTCCAGTGTGAATCCAAGCTTGAATTACATTTAAAATCCATCCTCTTTCCAGTCCGTTTGAAGTTTGTTTACAAACAACAACAAATTTGTTTGAATCATATGTTATTTATGGCACAGAGTTGATGCAAAATCATTGGCGGCGGTGATGATGATGATTTTATAATTAAATTTTTAGAGAAATTTTTAGATTCTACTTGCATCACACTGTTTTTCAAGGCTGGAATTACACTATAAAGGTACTGGTTTGTTCGACTGTAATTCAATGGTTAATTTTGCTGGATTCGCTATTGAATTCAACAGTGTTTCAACTGTAATTTAACACTGGAAATTGGAAATCGTGACTGCATTTCAAATGTAATTCCACTTGAATTCCAACCAAAATGCTTATTGGGAAGATCTTAACTGTGTTGTGAGTAGTTGGCAAAGTCGACGGATAATGTATGCTGGGCCTTAACTGCCCCGCCATCACTGAGTTTCATATATTTGTAAATGAATCATTTAGAAGATTATCCAACACGTGTGAGTTTCAAAGGAATTAATTTTTATAAATGAGTCATTTAAAAGGATTTTCCAATATTTGTATTTCCATTTGAAATTACATTATTTTTTTATTATTATTATTTTACACCTCTAACTGGCCAACAACTGACTCGCCTTTATTTGTTACAATATAACAAATATTTGCAAAATTTATCACCAATTTGCTCAAACACTCATCAACAACAAGAACGACAACTACAACTACAGCAACAATAACGATAACTCGGCATTAGAGTAGAGTTTTACAACAAATTAGCCAATTTTATTATAAATTTGTAAGTAAATGTTGCATAAAAGTGCATTAACGACCAATAACAAAACAAACATTAAATTGCATATTTAAAGCAATTTTCCAAAGTCAGCAGTTAACGATGACTGCACTCTACTCAACCAACAGCCGCTGCTACGGTGCTACCGAATGCCAGCCATTAACGCCCAACAATAACAGCAGGCAACCGTAGACAGGTCAGAAATTGTTTATTCAATGGTGGGTCATTAGTACCAGTATGAAATTGAAGTGGACTGCTGAAAGAGAAGAAATAAAGAAAAAAAAAAAAAAACAAAATGCCGCCTCAAGAGCTGTTAACAAAGGGTGGGAGGGAGGTAGCAAGAGAGCTGACGCTGGAGTTGAATTTGTGCAAATTATTATGGCAGTTTCAAATATACATTTATTGTGAAATGACACAAAACATTAAACTAGTTACATTATACATATATATTTATAAAAAAAATATATGTCTAACTTTAAAGGGGCCTATTAACCTTCATGAGGTGCTTGGGTCACCTTGGATCTGGATGGTTGGAAATAGACAGATTTTTTCCAAAAGTGAGTGATTAATGCTTTTGATATTTTCAGGCTTTTCTGTAGTTTATACAACACCTTTTAGGGCTTCGTTCAGAGTTATTAAATTTCTCATCACCATAAAAACTTTTGGCCCACCCTGTGTGCGTTTAGATTTTTATAAACATGCACTTGACTTATCAAACAAATGTTGACAACGACAACAGTTTTAAAATTTACTTGCCCATAATTTTCTAATCGCCCCCACAACCATACACTACAATATGTTGTACGTTATTTGACTTGATCATATTTGTAATGTGCATGCATGTACATATGTGTATGTATGGGTGTATGAACTTGTATATGTCGGATTATTGAAATTCAATATTGAAAATTCAATGTTGATGTTCATACTTAAATGCTAAATAATGACCAAATTACTTTTAACTGAGAGTGTTTACCTGATGAAGGCGTTACATATGTCTGTACATATACACATGACTACACACTTAGTATGTATGTGTGTGTAGGTGTATGCTTGTGTGTGTGTTTGGATAAATGCATAATTTTATTTTACATAAAATACAAGAAACGCCTAACGAACAACATGTCCATTCAGAGATTGATGTTGAAAATTGTGTGTGTTTGTGAAATGGGCGTTTATGCTGAGTTTAAATAATTTGACTTTAAAGAGTTTTCGCAAATTGTGAAGTTATTTTCAAAATCAATGGCTTTGAGTAGATCTTGTAATTGTAACTGATTCAAAAATGCATGCATACATCAAACGGGGCATCTAAATCGTAATATAAGCTGAGAATTCAGTAACCGTTGTGCTGGTAATATCGCTTGAAAGTAATAAAAATTCAAAAATGAACTTAATAATTTATTCGCTATAAGAGCCAATTGAAATTTATTATTATATGTCTAAAAATTTACCTCAATGTTTTCTGTCCTTCTCAACCGTCTATATGCTGCCGACATTTCATTGATGCTAATCAACTCATCAGTACATTCGAAAAATATAAAAAGTGTGTTTGAAACCCAACTACTTATTCCGAAATTCTCATGAACAAAATGATAATCAGAAATGTTCAAATAAACTTTTTATACAGATTTTCTGTAAGTAAATGGGTTTCAATGAAATGTCGGCGGCATATAGACGGCTGAAAAGGACAGAAAACATTAAGGTCTATGTTTAGACCTAAAACGATAAAATAATAAAAATTTATAATGATCAATTGAAGTACAAAAATGAACCTTTCAAAATATTTGCTGTATTTTGCAGCTGTCTATATGCCGACGACATTTCGTTGGTGCTAATCAGCTCATCAGTAGACTTAAAAAATTCTTAAAAGTTTGTTTGAAACTTAACTACTGCAAAAATATTATTGCTTTGGTTAATGTTAATTAAGTATACAAACAGAAAGTAAAATTGCGTGAGCTTTGGTTGCCGAGTGGTTAAAGCGGCTGTGCCAAAATTGTGAAATTTGAGACGTCCAAATTTCATAGGGTGCTGATGAAGGGTGTTTGCTACCCAGAAACAGCCGGTTGTCCGCCTAGCCATTAAATTTTACTTTTCTTTATTTAATTGATATTAATTAAAAGTAGTGACAAACCAAGGTTTGAACTTAAGCCTGAAAAAGTAATTTAATATAAATGTATTAACTACTGCTCTCTCATTTTAAGCTAGAATTACAATGATACGCTTCCTACGCTTTTTCAACTTCAAGCCAAATGCAATGATGTATATGAGCCAAATTCTATAACGTTGGTCTCGTGTAGAAATTTTACACTTGTTGCTTGATCTTTGATACCCAGAGAACATCGAATGTTGTTCAAGATAAATGCCGTGGAAATAATTGGGGGACGAGTGTAGTGTAATTCATATTCAAATAACACTCATACGTCACGTCAACCATTAAAAGTAAAAATATTAAAGTCCGCTTTTTGAATTCACATTTGGCAAGTGTTGAGCTCTATTTAAGCACCCAATGAAATTTTTTAGCACTTATTTGATTACAACTCAAATGAGCAACTATTGAAATATGAAGCCCATTCAAGTATTACAGATTCATCATACGGTTCTTAGGATTTGTTGTTGCTGTTGTGCATAGAATGTGAACCAAGCATATGCAACACACATGTGCACTCAGAAGCTTTTGTCTTAATCAGCATCTTTGAGAAGACGTGTCAAATGTCCGATTTATATATTTGTATTTTTCTTAATTACAGTACTGTTTAGGGTTCCCTACTCATCAGAGTGAAACGGAATCCTATTACCCAGACTTCTACGTCCGTCCGTCCGTCCGCCCGTCCGCCCGTCCGCCCGTCCGCCATAGCGTCCTTTCTCCGAAGCGGTAAGAGCTAGAGAGCTAAAATTTTCACAAAATGTTGCTGTACCTTGCCACTACAACAACAAATGCTAAAAACAACAACGAGTTGAAAAATACCAGGTGTCCCCATACAACGAAAAGTAACAATTAGCTATAACTCTCGAACCGTCAAGGATAGAGAGCTTAAATTCGCACAGTATATGTATTTATAGATGCTCTACAACAACAAATGCTAAAAGCAACAACAAGTCAAAAACTACCAGGTGTCCCTATACAACGTAAAGTAAAAATTAGCCGTAACTCTCGAACAGTGAGAGACAGAGAGCTGAAATTTGCCTAATATATATATTCACATGTGCTCAACAACAACAAATGCTGAAAACCACAACAACTTTAAAACAACCAGGCATCCCTTTGCACCGTATAGCTAACTGTTAGCTATAACTTTCGAACCGTAAGAGATAGAGAGCTGAAATTCGCACAGTGTATGTATTTCCAGATGCCTTACAACAACAACAATTCACAACAACAACAACAACAAAACAAAAACCACTAGATGTCCCCATATAACGTTAAGTAGCAATTAAACGTAACTCTCAAGCTATAAGAGACAGAGAGATGAAATTTATACAATATATGTATTCACATATGCCATTCCACATGTACATTACACAAACATACGTACGAAACTGTTAAGTGTGCGAGCCAGCCAACCTCGTATTTGACTGAAGTTTGTTAGACATCTGCTGTTTTGCCTAAAGTTGTTTGAAAAATATTTAAAATTAAAGTTTTGGCACCAGGTTTAAAAAAAACAGATATCTTTTGAATTATTGAAAAAAACCGTTTTATCAAAAAAGTAATTTTTCTTTTTCAATATTTTACTATGGGCTTAAAGCACTGTGTGTCATGTGATTTGTCAGCACTAGATTTCTCTTTTGGGGAATATTTAACTAAGAACAATTCAATAGCTAAAGGTTGTCATAATTGAACACAAGCTAAGAACAATTCAAGAGCTAAAGGTTGTCATAATTGAACACTTTTACGACACTGAACCTAAATTATGTCTGGCAGTCATTGGAAAATATGGATAATCGGATAGAAAAGCCGTGGCTAGGAGAATAAAACAGATTAAGATGCGAGTAATTCTCTGAAACTTATTGTTTTATTTAGCATAAACCTTGTGCATTTTTATACGATAACTACATATTTATTTTTTTCTGCCTCCTGGTTCAACTTGTTCAACTTCAAGCCATTTTTTTTGAATGGCTGCACTTTTGTGAAGACTCTTGTAATGTTTTTTTTTTTTTATAATTTTCCTGAAGAGTAGGCATAAATTTTATATGAAAATTTTCTTGTTTTAACCAATCTTAATCGGCTACTTAACATGCACTCATAAGAGAGATTAAAGCTCTTTTACCAGAAATTAATACAATTTTTTTGGCAGTAAATTTTACCGCAAACCATTTTTTTTTCTGATTGCAACCGACAGCAAAGTATTTCCTTATTTTTTGCTTTTCAGAAGCATGATGCAATTTATGAAATTGCAACGTTTAATATGCATACATGTATGCCGAAGCAAAAATCGACTTCATTATTTATTTAATGAAAAAAATCCTTTTTTTATATTGTTGCCACTGTTGCTGTTGTTGTCGTTGTTGTTGCTCTTCTGGCTTTTTTATTTTAACTTGTGATCGCTGGTGGTCAGTGCGATTAACGCATGAATGTCCACGCGTATTGTTCAGTATCATGAATATATTTTCGTTGTTGAAAACGAAGCAAAATAACCAACATAAAATGCATAATGAATCAACAGCACGGGGCAAAAGGTTAAAAATTATTATTAAACAAAAACACGTTTTATATGAAGGGATAAACACAAAATAGCGTACTTCAGCACAAAAAAGCCAAGAAAAAAAGCTGAAAAACGAAAAATATTTAAAGCAGCATTGTAATCCTTCCTTTTATATCGTTTTCCCGCTTTTAAGCAGATGAATGTAAAACAAAACAACAACTCCGTTGCTGCGTTGTAAATGACGGCTCACCAAAAATAAAATAAACAGTTAACTTACAGTTATAATGAAAAAGCAAGAAAATCGGGAAAATACCTCCCTTGCATGTACTCATACATTACATTGGAAAACATTAAGCCCAAACCATAGACGTCCATACATTTTGAAGTGCTCTCAGATGTCAAAAGTTAATAAATGATGATTTTTAAACACTATTTTTGTCGTTTATTAAAAACAAAAACAAAAAATCGAAACAGAAATTGTTCAAGATTATGCAGAGTAAATGTGTTTTTTGTTTCATTATTTTCCGTTTTGAGGCGGCAATAAATATTAAACAGGAATTGTTAAGTAAATTTTCATTTAAAATCAGAAAATTTGTAGTAAATGGTATAAATTAAATGCCCTATCAATTAAAAGTTTACATAAAGTATAATAAGTTTAAAGTGATAAAGATAATTTCAATTTCGTTTTTACGTAAGCTTCTTGTTTAAAGGGTGCCTTAACCAAAACGCAAAGTAATAATTGGAAATAATCCAAAAGATTTGCAGAGAATTATACTACAAACCTTGGCTGTTGCACGTCCACCATGGCGCTCATCAGCACTCAAATCGTTTCGAATGCGGTCCATGACCAATTGTGTGCTGCCTTTAAGCAGCAGCGCATAGTCATCCCACCACCTGAGCTTTTCATTACTGACTGTCCATATTTAATCCTGTTGATTAACTTTTGATTTTATTACAATGGCACTTATTCAGATATCATAATTAAAGTCGAAACTTATAAAACAGAAACTAAAAAATAGTTCACAAACAGATAATACCATGTTCATACATGCGCCTTTATTGAGATAATCGCAATAAAGTCCATTATTGAGCTCCATATTCCATACAAAAAGTCAATAAAGTTATTGCTTAATAAACTCAAAATTGCTTTCAATATTGAGAAAAAGATGAAACACAACACTGTGAAAGATGTGTTTAATAAGCAAAACTATACAATGCGAGATGAATGACGAGATAAATGTCAACAAAAGCAAACAAAACAAAATAAAAAAATAAAAAAAATGGAGAGTCAAGTGAAGGAAGGTAAGATTTTTATATTAATATTATATCTGTTTGTTCTATTTTGTTTAAATTAATTATTGTTAAATAATTTTGTTAAATAATTAACATTTAAATCTATTCGACATGTGCATAGTTAAAAAATGCAAAAAAAATCCATTCCATTTTTCTTATTTGAAAATATTTTTCACTTTTTCTTTCTCACTACCAAAACAAAGACAACAGCTTTTTGCCAGCTGTCATATACTAATTGAGTTAGCGCAATATTTGTATGTATGAACGCAAAAAATATTATGTCAATAAACTGAATATTATCTCAATTAAAAATGCATGTATGAACAAGGTATAAGAATGTAATTCACAAATTATAACTAAGTTAAAAACTGCTTTCAGCTGTTAAATGCAATACAACACTGCTTTCAATAGAATTTTATAGACAATAAACACATCTTTTTACTGTAAATTTTAATTTTGTTATTGAACTTCTGTGTTGTAATACATTTATATTAAATTACTTTTTCAGGCTCAATGGTTTGGTTATTGTTAATTAAGTATACAAACAGAAAGTAGAATTGCGCGAACTTTGGTTGCCGAGTGGTTAAAGCGGCTGTGCTAAAATTGTGAAATTTGACACGTCCAAAGTTCATAGGGTGCTGATGAAGGGTGTTTGCTACCCAGAAACAGCCGGTTGTCCACCTAGCAAATAAATTTTACTTTTCTTTACTTAATTGATATTGATTAAAAGTAGTGAAAACCATAGGGTTGAACTTGAGCCTGAAAAAGTAATTTAATATAAATGTATTACAACACAGAAGTTCAATAACAAAATTAAAATTTACAGTAATATGCATTTATTATTTTATAAGAGAGAGAGAGACACAAATTGGTCACCAGATGAAAAAATCATGTTTAACCCTCCGATGAGTGAGAAGGTCCTTCCTAGGGACCTTTTTGCCTTTTGAAACTGTTGTTTTTGTCTTCTATTAGAATATAATATTTATATATTATATAAATAATAGAAAATAAAAACATAAAAAGATTCCTGACGGTGCTAACAAATTGTTAGCGAAATATCGATTAATAAAGAAGGAAAAATATAAAGAGCTAAAGCTTTAAAAAATAGTGTTGTCAATAATTAAAATAATGAACATGATCCCAAATTATATAAATATTCATAAAGTTTAACATTTTCTTTCTTTAGGTCTAAAAAGTAGACCTTAATGCTTTCTGTCTTTTTTCAGCCGTCTATATGCCGCCGACATTTCGTTGCTGCTAAACAACTCATCAGTAGACTTGAAAAATCTAAAAAGTATGTTTGAAGCCCAACTACTTATTCCAAAATTCTCATGAACAAAATGAGAATCAGAAATGCTCAAACAAACTTTTTATACAGAAAGCATTTTACGTCTTGCAACACCTTCTACTTTTTATAGCACTTCCATACAACAGGTGACCCTTTTTAGATTTTTCAAGTCTACTGATGAGTTGTTTAGCAGCAACGAAATGTCGGTGGCATATAGACGGCTGAAAAAAGACAGAAAGCATTAAGGTCTACTTTTTAGACCTAAAGTAATAAATTTCAATTGGCTCTTATAGCGAATAAATTATTAAGTTCGTTTAACATTTTCAATTATAATTTCACTTCATATCCATTTTTTCAGCTTTTTAATTTTATCTTATTATAGTTGAACAGCTGACGGGGTGGCCATATTAAAAAATTTATTTGCTAAGAAAATTTAGCATTACCAACAACAAAAAAATTAAACACTACAAATATGTTTTATCATCTAATATGTTGGCTTTTTATTTTAAATGCAAAAAACTCAAAGCTTAGCATTTGAATTTTGATATGAATGCCCATTTTCGTAAAAGGCTCGCACAATTCCAATGCGCTGCTCAATTGTGCACCCCTTTCATGATTGAAGAAATAAAAAATATCAAATTAAGTTGGGAAACAGACTTGATGTTAATGTCTGACACACAATTAACACCGTGGTTGGACCCCCCCCCTTAATTTCAATTTCAGCATAAACTGACAAATTTTTCTAAATAAACTTATTTGCGGACATGTAATTCAAAAAGGTTTTTTTGTCCCTACCTTTACTACGTTTATACGTACTGCTTATTCGCGAAGAAAATTATTGTGAATAGAAAAATTTGGCGTATAAACAGTAAATAAAATTTTTATTTGAGTCACGAAAACAAGTACTGATTAAGAAGCTATTCGCAAATAAAACGCAAAAGGTTGCCACTTTTTTTTATCGGTTTTAAAGTTTTCTTCGATGTGGCACACGTACAATCATATGACAGAAAGGAAATAATTTTCTAAAAATTGCACGAAAGCAAGTCTGCGCCTTCCTTATTCACTATCGATTACAAAAGTTGCAAAACTTGCAATATTTCGTGGCTTTTCTGCATTAATTGTATAGTACGAAAAATCATAATTTTTTGTTTCTCCATTATTATTTTAGTAATCACGTCTTTTTCTGAACATATGTTGTGCTAAACAGTGTTACCAATTAGTTAAATTTTTACCATCTGCCTTCACTAAAAAATACAAATTTTCTGCATTCGCATTGACGCATAAACAGTAGCGCAGTTCATTATTTGGTGCAAATGTCTTGCGTAAGTGCGAATGCAAGAAATCGTTGCTTTTTCTTTGCAACCCAACAACAAAATATACAAGGTTGCATTCGCAATATTTTTGCATATACGCACCGCTAATTACGTGTTGCTTTTTTCGCATAAGTATCGCGTTTGAAACTTTGCAACTGACACTCGAACAGCTGATATTTTATAACAAAGCAAACAAAAAATTGTAAGGATGGAGCCAACAGCAATTACCAAAAAAATAAAAGGTGAAAAATTAAAAATTGTGTATTAATTTATCAGCTGTTATTTGGAGTGCAATAAAATTTGCAAAGTTGTTAAAAAGGGTGCTCAATATTAGTTGTAATATAATCGCAAATGCAAACAGTCGCAACCAAAAACGCACCAAACGCTGGGTACCGCTAGTGAATTATTTATTTGCGAATAGTTTTTATTTGTGAATAGGCTGCGTATAAACGTACTATATGTCTCCTAATGTAAAGCAAGCGGATTATATATTTTTATATACATATATATATTTTTTTTGAATTCATTTATAAAATGTTCTCAGATTATATTTTTATATGCTGACGGTTAATGCATTCCTGTAGTATTTCTGCGGCCATTTATGTAATGAAATGAAATGCTTTTGTTGTGGTTTCAGCGTACATACATTTCAACAGTGCTTTAAGGCAATCATACAATGGCTCTGCTTCATTTTCTTTTTTGTTGTTATCCCAGCTACACACAGAGCTAAAGTATCATAAACTGGGCAATAGGTTTGTGTAAAGTACTTTTACTGGAGCCGTAGCTGTAGGGCGGTCCGAAAGTTTGTAAAAAAAAAAAAAAAATTGGCTTGCTTTGTGATACCAAACCGATTCAAATTTATTTCAAAAGACGAAATATTTTCGCGTTAATTTTAATTTATTCCCAAATGGTAAATGAAGTAGTTTTTTTTTTATTTTCTTTAATCAATATCAGTAGTAGTAATTATTTGAAAACTGTGAGCTATAGTCTCCTCTATTCTGTGCAGTCATATTTAGTTTACCTTTGATTACACAGGGCAACAATTTCAAACTTTTTCTGAAACTACGGAATTCCCATGATTGATTCTGGTAGCGGAGATGAAAGAAAATGCTGCTAAAGATCACATCAGAATATTATTTTGGAGTGGACTAAAGCTTCCTAGTTTTGGTGTTTTTGGGCAGTATAACGGTATACATGGCTGGAAGGGCAACAAACAGGGCTACCATCTACCCCTGGCCGTGAGGTGTGGTACAAACAGGAAATATGATTGTGGAAAAAATTAGCGTTTTTTTTGTTCATTGTTATGACTGCTTTGTGTTTGAAGCTATGTAGTTTTTTTATATGCAGCGTACCCAGAGGGAGGGTTGGAACCCGCTGAGGTTTGTTCTACGCGTCTATTTGTTGTCATGAGCTGAGCTGGAATGGCCTCTGGTCCCTGTGACTGTTACCTAAATGGCTCTCTCTTTTGATTGCTTAACATACCTTTTTCCAAGGCGAATTCATTACAAGGTTCGAGTAATAATTATTTTCTTCTTATCTTTTCAAAACTTTTAGCTGCCAAATGTTTTTCCTTTGTAACAATTTATAGTTTCGGCTCCTTCAAAATCACTAGGTCCTTCAGATAAATTTACTTCTTACTCGTTCGTTGTAAAGGGCTCAGCTCTTCCAACCAAATAAACTTTGCTACTTTCATATTCCTTTCCCAAAAAAAAAGTACCCGCACACACTTAACAAAAACACTTGTGTATGTGGTGCATATAAAATTTGTATATTTTGGTTTGTGTTGTTGCTGCCAGTCTCTCATCTGTTTTGCTTTTGCATTCATATTATTATATTGCATTTGACATTTGTGGTCGCTACGAAATTGTAGTTTGGCCGCTTTAAAATGTTTCCATATGCCTTTTAATAATAGCGGCTAAAGGTAGTTATTGTGGTATTAATATCTCTTTCCCTCTCCATCTTACAGAGATTCTTCGTTATAAATATGCACATATGTAAGTAGCATGTACATCCTCTTCAGCATGTCAGGCTACAAAAGTGTACATGGAGTACGAGTACATGAATGAATGTTTTAACATGCCCAAAGCTTGTGTTTTGGATTTCTAGCAAATTCGTTAATAATAAACGGGGGTCTAAAAAACAGGTGTTTTTTTTTTCGAAGAAAATGTTAGAATAACCAGGTGAAGCGAATGCCTTGAATACACAAAGTGACAGAAGTCATTTGATAATGGCGTAGATCATCCTTCATTGCTTTTTTGCACATTCAAAAGTATGACCTGATATTTTGCAACAAAGCGTAAAGCCTATAGTAACGGGTAATCCATTTCGTGGTTTCAAAAGTATAGGACTCGAATTCGACATCTGTCAAACTAAGGTGTTAAAGCAATTTTTTTCTTCTCAGTTGAAAGTCTGACATTAACATGGTGATTCTGCCAAATCATGGTGATTCTGCCACAGCCACATATCGTGCTTTAAGAACAGGTTTACCTAATCGTTCAACTACGCAAGCAATTGGAAAAAATTGTGAAAAAAATTGAAGAGACTGGAGCGGTTACAGATATTGTAAGGCCTGTGTGCATCATCGCTTCGTTCGTTCCGCTTAAAATATCGCTGCTACAAGTGAAAGTGTTGCCGAAGACCCGAATTAGGACTGCCTGACGGCACAATATGTCGTATTTTGTATTTAGAGCTGAATGTACTACCTCCATATAAAGTCCAGCACACACAAAAACTGAGGCCAGCTGACCATTCAAAGCGTCGTAGATACGTGAAATGTCTGCTTGAACAACAGGCGGTGGAGGGCGATTTTTCGAACAATATTTTCTTCAGCGATGAAGCACATTTCTCACTCGCTGGGTGTGTTAATAAATAAAATTGTCGTATTTGTGATTCTGAGAATCCTCAAGTAATTGACGAGAGGCCATTACATCCAGAAAAAGTCACTGTTTGGTGTGCTCTTTGGTCTGAAATTGTGATTGGACCATACTTCTTCGAAAACGATGATGGCACGACTGTCAACATCAATTCGTAGCGTTGTGGTCAGATAATCAAAAGACTTATTATACCCTTCCGTGTGTAACGCATTGCAATAACCATCTAAGACCCCATAAAGTTTATATATTCTGGATCAAAATCAATAGAGATTGCGATTAAGCGATGTCCGTCTGTCCATCTGTCCCTCTGCAGTCGTTGAAATACCATTTCTGAGAAAACGGTTTGAGATAGAACCCTCATTCTTTTGCTAGAATGTGTTAAATACCGGTAGTGGGTCTGCTATTGAAATTCAGTAAGACCGGTCCACAAATAGCCGCGATATATAGAAGAATCCGGGTTTCGAGTTGTATTTTTGGCCATTTTTTTTAATCAGATTTTTGAAAAAATATTTTTTTCTCTAAAAAGTTAGCCATATCATTTTTAATGCCCATTAGATCCTAAAAATCGAAGAATTTTTGAAATCGGCTCATATATACCCGAGATTTAGCGTCTCATGATTTTTCAAGAAATCGGCTTTATAATCCAAATAAAACAACTTTTGGCACTAAAAATTTGTCAGAATGGTACATATAGAATGTTAGGAGGCAAAATTGGAACATTTTTGGACATTAGCCTACATACTCCCCAGATAACGCTCCTCCCCATTTCTCAAGAAGTCGGCTCTAAAAGCCAAATAAAACAAATTTTGGTATCAAAAATCTACCAGAATGGTACATATGGGGTGTTTAAAAGCTAAATTCGAAAATTTTTGAAATCGGTTCATATACCCGAGATATAGCGTCTCCCGATTTTTCAAGAAATCGTCGCTATAAGCCAAATAAAACAACCTTTGACACCGAAAATCAATCAGAATGATACATATATCATTGTGAAGATTGTGGAGCCGAATATAGCACTCTTACTTGTTTTTAACTGCTATTGAAGAATACGACTTGGAGAATATGTGGTTTCAACAAGACGGTGCCACCTGCCACAAAACTCCAGCAAATATGGCTTTATTGCCAGAGACATTTCTTGGCCGCATAATTTCTTAACGTGGCGATATCAACTGGCCACCAAGATCATGCGATTGGACACCATTAGATTTTTTTTGTGGGACTAAGCGAAAGACCGTATTTATGCAAATAAACCTTTAACTGGTCAAGTTAAAGCTGAGATACCGCTCAATATGTGTCTAAACGTGGTCGAAAATTACCTCCAAAGAATCAATGTTTGTAACACTCGCTTGGTGGCCATTTAAATGAGGTAGTGTTTCACACATAATGTCAACGTTCAAACTTTCTAATAAAAAAGAAATATCATGCAAAAAAAATATTTTATATGTCTTTTATTAACGTTTAATTTTGCAACCGCAAAATGGATAACCCGTTATATAGCTAAAAAGCAAACAGATGATAATACGGATCGTAAATATATTTTATGTATTTATTTATACCCTGTTCTTTTTTGCAATAACATTTATTTTTATTAAGACGAATTGAACACCAACATTTGCTAATTGAGTAAACTAATTGTCATGTGTAAACGGAGAATGTAAGACCTCGGCTTAGCATTTTACTGAGGCCATTAAAAGTTGTATTTTAAGGTTTATAAGATTTCCAAATTTGAATATAAAATTATTTATTTGCTTTAAGAGCCAAGTGAAATCTATTAATTCAGCTGGCAGCTGAAAAATACAGTAAACTTTTTGAAAAGGTTCATTTTTGGACCTGAATTAATACATTTCCAAATCTGTTTAACTAAATCGTTTATAATCAATTGAATAAAAAATTGTCATCAATTAAATGGTATATATTTAAATAAAATTTTCTTGCTGTGTATATTTTTCATAATAGTACTTATTTTTCGCTAGATCTACTACAGAAAATCTGATGCACAACGAGCCTGTGAACTGGGCATGTATGTATGTTAATTTTCAGGTATGGATAACACACTACCTTTTGAAAACAAAGTTTTCTATACAAATTATTTGCACGTACAACAAGTATTGAGTATTGAGTAAATATCTTTAGTTGATTCATTTAAATTGAGTTCAGCTTTAGCTACTGCTTATTTTAACAGCATTTTTTAAAATCATCTGTTCGAACCTCATTTACGACAACATTCTGACCAACCTCCTTGTTTTATGCACAAACAAGACCATGTGTATGTGCAGGTTGTTTTATTATTGTCTGGCCACTGTATCAACACACATTTGTATACAACAATCAGCCGCACAAACGGCAGCGAGAAACCAACAAATAGAATAAAACAAAGAAAAAAAGGAGGCAAAATTATTTGAAAATTAATTGCACAGCTTCATTTAAATGCGCCAACATTAGCACGGCGATGCAAATAACCAAAAACAAACCCCGTAGCACAAGCAACCAACCGACGATGCGATACCACATGAGCAAAATTCTCCGCGTTTTTTTTTTTTTTTTCATTTTTTTATTTAACCAAATGCAATCTTCGCTTTGCGCCTCCTTTAAGATGGGGGCTCAGTGCTGACACTAATTTGGTTTCAAATATGCTTGCAACGTTTAATGATTATTATGATTGCTGGTGGTGGTGCTGTTGTCAACAGACTCTGGCATCTTTGTAAACAGTTTGTTTAAGGAAATTTTTGGTTGCTTCATTTCGGGTGTTCAATAATTCATGCAAAAGCTTTGCTGTTGATTATAATGTTAACAATGTTCATGACGATGATGAGTGCTCATATTTAAATATGCATACAAATTTCCGTTTCCGGTTTACTTCCACTAAGCATGTGTAAGTAGTTTCGTATGCATGTATGTGCACTAAGTATTTCATGTATAAATTATAATTTTGCGGTTTAGATTTGTTACATTTAATTCCTTAGAAATTGCAGCATGATGAACATTTTGTAAATACCAGAACATGTAGCATGAGTATTTCTATCATGATGTGGAAAAATAATTAATATTTTAACGGTTTAATGCAGAACGGTCAGAGTTTGAGGGCTTAAGGGGCACTTGCATATGCCATGAATTTGAAATAAATTACTATAAAATAAATTATTTTGTAAAAAAATTAATTACAGAACACAATGGCTGAATTCCCAATTACAGTCATATAGCAATATAACAATAGTATAGCGTGTAGCAGCTTAAATTATTGCGTTCAGTAGGCTTCATGCTTAAAAAAAATAGAAAAAAAAGGCTGAGCTCGCTAAAAAAAGGCAGGATTCCTGAGCATACCTGGTGAGCACAGCTACATAAATGAGAAGGGAAATATTTTGTTTTCAAGGCTTTATTTTTACCAAAAAAAAAAAAAAAAAAAATTATAACAGATCCCTGAAATAATTTAGATACCGTTAATTTTTACATAAAAGTGATTGCTGCTGTTATCACGCTGAACACTATGGTACATCAGCGTTCAGTTCAAAATGTTTTTTTATAGCCTCCCCTCAATTTCAGCGATTCTCACATAAGTTTAGCAGTCAACATTCCCAGCATAAATTTTACTCAAAACTTTCCAATGCTGATTACTTTAATTGTCGCTATTTTATATTCAAATTCTATAACTCAAGTAAATTATAGGAGAATAACTGTCTGGACTTTAGCGATTTTATAATATTTTTTTTTTTCATATTCATAAACAAATATGAACTTAATTATTTATTTGCTTTAAGAGCCAATTAAAATGTATTAATTCAGGTCCAAAAATGAACCTTTTCAGAAAATATTTGCTGTATTTTTCAGCTGTCTATATGCCGACGACATTTCGTTGGTGCTAATCAACTCATCAGTAGACTTGAAAAATTCTTAAAAGTTTGTTTCAAACTTAACTACTTATTTCATAATTCCCATGAACAGAATGAGAATCAGAAATGTTCAAACAAACCTTTGACACAGCAAACATTTCTTTTTTCGCTTTGCATATTCATAAACTAAGACTATATATATTCTGACCGAATCTGTTCTCATATGTATATATTTTCTAACAGCAATAGAGAATGCATATTAACAAAGGTTGTACAAGGTGGCGCAAAAGTAATCCCCCTATCAGAAAATGCTATAAATTTTGCGATTGGCCCCTAATGTCAGTTCTGTTTTGACATGTGTGTAGTAAACACATGCGAAATACACGTTAAGAAACAATGTTTCGCTACACTGCTCCAGAACGCGTAATATTGGTGACTATTTATTTGACCAATAACCGGTCGGTGACTTTGGCATAAAATAATCATGAATAATGAGACCCATTTCCATCTTAGCGGCTACGTAAATAAGCAAAATTTACGCTTCTGGGGCACTGAAAATCCGCGTGTAACCCACGAAGAGCCATTACACCCGCTCAAAGTCACTGTATGGTGTGCTGTTTTCGCTAGAGGAGTCATCGGACCTTTTGTCTTCGAAAACGTCGCGGGCCAAACGGTTACTGTGAACGGTGAGCGCTACAGAGCAATGATCAACGAGTTCTTTTTGCCGCAACTTGATGAATTGGGATTGGAAAACATGTGGTTCCAATAGGATGGTGCTACGGCACACACTGCACGTGCCACAACCGATATGCTGAAGGATGCATTTCCCGGGCGCCCAATCTCCCGTTTTGGCGATTTAAACTGGCCAGCAAGATCGCCTAATTTGACCGCTGCTGACTTCTTTTTGTGGGGCTTTTTGAAGTCGCGGGCTTATGTCAATAAGTCTCAGACCCTTGCAGCTCTTAAAGACAATATCCGTCAATAATGTGAGGACCTATCGCCGGAAGTTTTGGCCAATGTGATGGAGAATGCTATAAAAAGGGCACAAATGACAATCAACTGTGGCGGCGGCCATTTATATGACTTCATATTCTCGACTTTATGTAAAAAAATTTAAAAGACCAAATAAAAATAATCCACAAGAAGAATCAAAGTTTTTCATTTTTTTTTTAATTACAGCCAAAAAAACATCGGAAGGTTATTTTAAGGTCATTTGATTTTTCTTATTTAAAATAAATAATACTTTTCAATTGCCTCTTAAAGTAAATAAATAAATTCATTTTTGAATATTCAAAAAACTTTCAAAATTTCAAATCGTAGTAACCCCGGTAGTAACTCATTTTATAGAAGTTGTTAAGAAAAGTAAAAGTGTTACAAGATGAAAAAATGTTCTGTGAGTTAAAGTTTTGTTTGAATATTCCTAATTCTCATTTTGTTCATGGGAATTTCGGAATAAGTAGTTGACTTTCAAACATTATTTTAAGAATTTTTCAAAACTACTGATGAGTTGATTAGCATCAACGAAATATTGGAAAACATTAAGATCTATTTTTAGACCAAAAGTAAAAAATTAATTTTATTGATTTATTTTTTACTTGAAGGCATTAAAATCTGCAAAAAGTGTTTATCTGGTTTAGGTTGATTCCGTACTATTGCTGTGATGGATATTTCTTAAGCAAGACAAAGAGAACATTAAAGATCTTTAGCTGGGGCACAATTAGTTGTTTTGTTATTTAAGGAAAATGTAATTTGTCGGTGATTATGGTCGTAGTGAACGTCTCAATAATACTTCAACTTTACCTTTGCCTTCTTCTTTAAAATTGTCGATCACTACAATTCTACCTTTCTCCATTATGCACAGCTAAACATCGAACTAAGGCCCAGCAGCTGTAAAATTGCGCAACCACGAAGTTAAATTAATGTTTGAAAAACGCTGGGCACAACTCAAATTTTTGCCAGCGTTATCAGCACCAAGAAAACCAATCGACTATTGGTGGCCATATATTTTTTTATTTTTTTTGAAAATGGCGCAAAACATTGAGTGTAGCTTCGGCTGCGTGGCTCATAGTGCCGTCCCGTTAAAACCAAATGTTGCCAATATCCTCCTCTTCAATTTTTGTGAACAAAAATTCGTTTAATGTGGCCCAATAAAGATCGCAATTGACTGTAACGACCACTCCTTGTTCATTTGCAAAGAAATATGGCCCAATTATGCCTCTGGACCAAAATCCGCACCAAACAGTGACTGGTTTTGGGTGCGTGGGCTTTTCAATGTATGCGTGCGGCCCCAAATGCTAGAATTTGGCTTGTTTACATACCCGCCAAGATCAAAATGAGCTTCATTTGAAAAGATGATTTTTTTTATTTATTTTTTTTTTTTTTTGGCAAAATCGGCATCTTCTGTAAGTTGATCGCAGTACCAATTAGCGAAGCGTATATACAACCAAATCAGACCATTCACGAAACAAGCACTAGTTGAAAAAAAACGTTAGATGGCGTACCCTGTATTATGTTTTAAATATATTCCAATGAACAGAAAAACACACTGATAAAATTAAAAGTTGATCTATGGAATTAAATATAGACAGTCAGTAATGAAGAGTTCAGGTGATAGAATGATGGGTGGCTCAGGCCAATGATGTGTTGGCCTCATAAAAACTAAATAAAATTCAGAAGATTTAAATATGAAATTTTCCTGCGATGATAAAACAAAACTTACCGTTCTATTTAATAAATTTAGATTTTTTCTTCATAATTTATTTTACCACTAAATCATTGTTGATTTCGGTTTTTTTCTACAACTAAACATTCTTCAAAAAGTTTTTGTTTGTTCTTAAATTCCACTCCATATTTTTTGTTTTATTCTGACAAAGAAAAAGCAGCAACATGAACTTCATATTATGTGGCATTTAAGATTTGTTTTTTCAAGCCACAAAATAATCTTTTAGGTTTGTTTCTTAGTTTTTGTTTAAATTCTAAAACTCTTCCCATTTGTTGGCTTTAATTTTTTTTTAACAAAATAATGTAGTACTTGGTTTTTTTTTTTTTTTTTTTTGGCAAACTTTAATCCTTGAACTTGTCTCTTCAAAGGCAACAGGATATTTTCTATATGTAGCAACAACAATAACAAAGAAACCAACCTTAAACTCTTTTGTCATTACAAGAGTGCAGAACATGTTTGATTCGTTTTCCTGTTGTTGTGCTATTTGCCAAAATAAAGTTTATTATTTATTTTTTCATTTTACAAAATATTTTTATTATGCTTTGGTTTCAGCCGTACACTTTTGTTTGGTAGTATTTGAAAATATGTGTCTGTGAGGATGTTTGCGGATGAGTATTTACAACATATTATGTTTTTATTAACCAAATAAAAACATTTTTACTGCAATCCCCTTTGCAACTACTTACATTTAGATTTCCAAATCTTGCTGCTGTTCGCCACTCCAGCCATTGAACGTCACATTTTTCATGCTGTCTTCACTGTTGTCACAACCACCACTCCTTCTTAAGCCTTATAGAGTTATGCATGTCCTTTGTTCTCTTGCTAGCTGTCTCTATGTGCACAGTGGTTCTGAGGAAAGAACTTGTCTTGGAAAAAAACATTTCCTAAGAAATATTAATTATATAATAAAAAGTTCATCTAAAAGTAAGATTAACCCAATAACAATTCTACCCTAAGAAGAACTTTTATAATTTATAGTTGTACACTGTCTAGCTTTATCTTTACTTATTCTAAAATTTCCCTGGGAAAATAAGTAGTTGAGTTTCAAACATTCTTTTAAGAATTTTTCGAGTCTACTAATGAGAGATGAGTTGATTGGCATCAACGGAATGTCGGCGGCATATAGACGGCTGGAAAAGCCAGAAAACATTAATAAGGTATATTTTTAGAGCTAAAAAAATAATAGGTGAAAATATAGATTTTAAATCGAGAAAAATTCCAAAATAAGTTGAGAGCCTCAATTTCAAAATCAGGAAATTTAAAAAAAAATATTCAGAATTTCAATTTGAAATTTTAAAAATTCTAAAAAATAAGGAAATTTTGAATTTACACATTCCAACTTCCAAAAAATCAAGAAGAACAAATATTTACTAAAAAAACGTGACCACTACTTACTTGTTGGCCCATATTAGGTGTACGGCATGTTAGCATATAACAAAAAATGCTTACTTATACACGAGGTGACAACAAGCAAAAGAAAAAACCAACAAAAAAAACTTAAAAACATTAAATTACACCTGAGCATATTTTAAGGTTATGTTTGCTCAAGAAGGAAATACAACATTTAAAGCAAAATTGCCTTCATCTTACAACATATTTGACAAATATGTTGTAAGATGAAAAACTTGTAGGCTGTAAATTTGGTGTTAGCTCGTTGAGTAGACGTAACCTTAAAATCTGCTCTTTTGAAATATTAATTTTAAACTGACAAAGTTTCCATATGAGATTACGAATTTAAAATTCAAAACCAGATAACTATAAATAAGATACAGAAACTTTAGTTGTAAGTTCCGAAAATTTCAGATAAAAATGAGATATATAAATTTTAGATTGAGAAAAATTCCAAATGAAATTGAGAGAAGCTCTCAAAATCAGGAAGTTTAAAAAAATATTTAGTATTATACATTTCCAATTGAGAAAAATCAATAAGAACAATATTTTCTCCAACAAAAAAAAAAAAAAAAAAAAACGTGACCACTACTTTCTTGTGGAATCATATTTGGTGTACATGGTTAACATATAACTAAAAATGCTTATTTATACAAGTGGTTACAACAAACAAATCAAAAAACTTAAAAAATAAACTTAGCTCGTTGAGCATATTTTAAGGTTATGTTTGCTCAAGCAACAAATGCAACATTTAACGAAAATTTGTATTTGTTATGGCAAATATGTTGTAAGATGAAAAAAATTGTAGGCTGTTCATTTTGTATTAGCTCGTTGAGCAGACGTAACCTTGAAATATTCTCTTTTAAAATCTAGTTTTTTTTTTAATTTATCTAACTTTATAGTCCTTTTTCATTTTATGACTTACAAATGTTAGGTTAATATCTTCCAATCTATGGAAAAGTACAGTGATAAAACTGAAAATTGATCAATAGATTAAATGTGGACCGTCAGTAATGAAGAGGAAAATAGATTAGATCATCATATATGATTTGATGATGGCTTTTAAATAGTGTTGACATATTTTTCAGATTTGACCTTCATATAGAGTTACAATTGATTTGAAATTTTCAGTTAAGCTTGTTTTAAAAAGGGCAGTTCTGAAGGCATGGAGTAATTTTTGTGGGAGTGAGTGTTAAAAAAATATATATAAATACTCAGTAGTGGAAGTGAGAGCGCTGCTGCTTAAAAACAGCATGAACTTCGTTATGAGCTGGCTTCAAAACCACTAGGATGCTGATGATCTTCGTGGTGCATGTGAAACAGCCAGTCTTCAATTTACTTTTCTTGTCTTCCGGACAATTGTTGATCACAAAGTTAATTCAAAGAAAGTAAAAATTAATTCATATTTTCTAATTGGCCTGCTTTTTTCGTTGGTGTTCATTGTTGTTTTCATATTGATGTTTATGGATTTTTAGTTGCCTGCTTATTGGCCAAAGAGTAGTGGTCACGTTGTTTGTGCATTAGCGTCAATATGAGCATAGCTTAAGATTATGCTATCTACTTTTTTAGCTGTCTATAGCCGAATTGATTAGTTTCAAGACCTTTAGACCCCAAATAGCAATTTATTATAATATGTAATTGTAGTATTACATTGTTTTTGCATTTCATTTTATTTAATGCCTAAAAAAACACTGTTTAGTGCCTTGTTTGCTTAGTTACTATTGGATTTATGCCAATATTTATGTTTTTCAGTCTTTAGGATTCTTTTTTATTTTATTTGCCATTTAAACATTAAAAAAATTTATTTTTATGCTTTATGTTTCATTTAAACCAAAGGATTACTTTATGGTTTTGTCTGTCTTATGACGATTGTCCGTCCATTTATTTCTCCATTTCCCAACAAACTGCTGTCTGTCTGTTTCTCCGTTGTTTTTTTTTTTTCATTTCACTTTAAAAAGTATGAGAAATGTATGATTGCAAAAATGCATGATGGCATGAGATTTTTTAATAACAAAATGAGATGACATTTAAACAAAAAGAAAAAAAATTGTCTTTCAAAAATTGTTGGCAAAATGTTGTCTCTTCTTTTGTAATATTTATTTATCTCTTTTTTTTTTGGAAATTTTGGTTTTGTATGCGCAAATTGTTGGGAATTTGTAGAAATATGTTTGTGTGAGATACTTAGAAATATACAAACATATGCACAATACATACATTCAGATGTATGGCTTAGTGCTGATGAATTCTTCTACTCAGTGATACTCAATAGTCTGTATTTGGGTATTCAATACATTTAACGGGGTTTTTAATATTTAAATAACAGGTGGTATATTTATGTCTATAGATCAAAGGTTATTTTTTGTTTTAGCAACACAAAAATAAATAATAAAATTTTTTTTATTGTCACTTTTATAAAACAGCTGATGCCCTTTAAACAGTGCTGCAATCTTTGTCAAATAGAGTTGGTTTTCAAATACAGTTGTATTTAATTTTAAATTTTCAGCTAAATTTTGTTAAAAACTGCAGTTCTGAAAGCATTGAGTAATTTTTGGCGATTAAGTATTCAAAAAAGTAAAATTAATCAGAACTCGGTACTCTAATACTTAATACTTTAACAACACTAGTATGTATGTAATTCGATTGTGCAGATTCAAAATCTGCCATCTTCAAATTTATAACCATCTGTAAACCAGAGATGGGAACCCTGTCTTACTACCACGTTATCATTTATCTCCGATGCGTAGTCACTTATTAATAATTGCTGTTTTTTTCAGCCGTCTATATGCCGCTGACATTTCGTTGATGCTACTCAAATCATCAGTAGATTCGTAAAACCTTAAAAGAATAAATGGTGGGGTTTCAAACCTTCTTTAATTTAATTTGATTTGATTTAGTTTAATTTAATTTGATTTAATTTAATTTGATTTAATTTAATTTGATTAAATTCAATTTAATTTAATTTAATTTAATTTAATTTAATTTAATTTAATTTAATTTAATTTAATTTGATTTAATTTAATTTAATTTAATTTAATTTAATTTAATTTGATTTAATTTAATTTAATTTAATTTAATTTAATTTAATTTCATTCAATTTAATTTAATTTAATTTAATTTAATTTCATTCAATTTAATTTAATTTAATTTAAGTTAATTTAATTTCATTCAATTTAATTTAATTTAGTTTAATTTAATTTAATATAATTTAGTTTAATTTAATTTAATTTAATTAAATTAAATTTAATTTAGTTTAATTTAAATTTAAGATCTTTTGTGTCTACTGATGAGTAGTGTAGGATCAATTATAGACGACTGAAAAAGACAGGAAAAATTAATATAAATTAATAAAGTATATTTTAGACCAAAACTAATTTTATTTGCTTACTTTATTAATTATTTATAACAAATAAACTGCCAATTAATAATAAAAAAATAATGAATGGGCTGCAGGAGCCTCTGCTCTTTAAGATTAGAATTTTTAGTTAATTTCTTATTGAATTCATGTATCTCGGGCTTTTGTCTCTGTTGCCTAATTTTTGTTAATTTTCCTCGAGTCAGTTAATTGCTGCCAACTTTCGACATGCTGTACTACCAGCAGCTCTATAATCCTTTATTGTATCTACGTTCATGATCAAAATTTTTTTTGTATTTTTTTCATTCCAGAGAGTTACTTTTCTTCTGTTATTTTATTTATTTTTTTTAATTCTTGAAGCCATTAGAATTATTTGCTACAAAAAAAAAAAGAAGAAACTTCAAGGTCACTGACTTTCTCTTCTTTATTCACTAAAATATTTATTTTTCTTATATTTTTTGTGCCGCTATAACTCGTATTGTAAAAGTCATTTTGTTGAAGTGCCCAAATTATATATTTGTTGCTTTTTTCATATTTTTTGCTTGTATTTCAAATGCTAACAAAAGAAAACAACTTAATTTATATCATTGAGTTATTGCAATTTGTCAAATTACTCTTTATAATAGAAAATAAAGTTAATACGGCCACGTTGCAAAACCAATTCAATACTCGATTTTGAGTTAAAGGACAATAATACTTTTAAGTGCCATGAATGAAAATGTTTGGCGGCGAAATAATTGGATATGTAATTGACAATTGACAAGGAGATATTCTTTTTTTTTTTTATGAATGCACTGGCACATTCAATTTAAATGAAAAAAAGTTTGTATATGCTCATGGAGTAGACATAACCTTAAAATTAAATTGAATTGAATTGAATTAAACTAAATTAAATTAAATTGAATTGAATTGAATTAAATTAAATTAAATTAAATTAAATTAAATTAAAGTAAATTAAATTAAATTAAATCAAGTCAAATCAAATTAAGTTAAATTCAACTAATTTAAGTTAAATTAAATAAAATTAAATAAAATAAAATAAAATAAAATTTAATTTAATTTAATTAAATTAAATTAAATTAAATAAAACTAAATAAAATTAAATTAAATTAAATTAAATTAAATTAAATTAAATTAAATATAATTAAATTAATTTTATATAGGATTATAAAAAAAGAAAACTTTTTTTCTCTGTTTGATGAATTCAGATCTTGACAACCAGCAGTGTTTTACACCAACGAAATGCATGTGTTAGTTTGTATGTTGTGTGACAAACTCTAGTGCACCCACCTGGTACAAATATGTTATATTTTTAAATGCTCAATTACTCTTATTTTCTCACAAAGATATTGCTTAAACAAACAAATGTTAAAGAGTCTCTACTTGACAGCACAAGTGTTTTCTTAATTTCTTATTTTTTAATGCATTTATTGTGTAAATTGTGTTTTTCTACATGTGTTGAAATGTCTAAAATGGCTTAAAAGACACCAGATAACAATAACCGAAAAAACTACTTTATTTAAACAGAAAACATAATATAAGTAAAACAAATATAAAACAAGTAAAAGAAATGCTTATACAACGTAAACCTTAAAAACCAAACAAGCAAAAGAAATTTTATAAATTAAAAAAAAAGTGAAAAAAAAAATAAAAACAGCACTGAAAAATCTTCATCTTTAAAACATAAAGCGAGAGGAATTCAGAAAATTAAGCTTCTCAAAATTATAATTCTTGAATATTTTATTGGGAATATATATGTAACATTAAAACCATGCAGAAAGTTCAAAGAACCTGCTGTTTTGGTATAAGTGGGGACCCCTTACCAGACATAATCCAAATACGGGGCATATGTTGGAGGAAATTGAGAATTTTTATGAATGAGATGGAGTTCCTATAGGCCTATGAGTCAAACTATTTTTTTTTGTGGCACTACCTCAAAGAAAGTATTTAGAATGAAAATTCTCAATCTCTGGGGGATTCAATGGAAAATATTTGTTGGGAAATCAACTCAATTGAACCAAGCTTACTGCATGCAGCATGTGGAACAGAGCACAAAGCTCTGTTTTGAACAGTGTGTTCAACTTGATGGCAGACATCTTTATGATATATAGCCTTTAAAAAAAAGAATCTGTATTTTCATTCTATCGTGCAATGCTTGGTAAAGTAAAACCTCGTAACAATTTTATTAGGTTTTTTATTTAAGTTTGAAAATATAAAAAGCGGTATAATATCTTACATATCAACTATCTTCTCTCTTACAACTCATCATAACCTCAAAATTTTGCCAGTTTTTCTGATTCCGAAACTTCTTATCCACCTTCGAAAGTTGGCATAAAGGCATGAGCCTGAATTAAAGAAGTGCACATTAAAGTTATAAAAAATTTAATGCTGCAAAACAAAAGCAACAGCATACATACATATCTATTTATATTTTTACCATCTTCAGCCAAAACCAGCCTCTGAGATTTTAAAGAAATAAAAGCAAGAAGAAGAAGAAGAAGAAGGAAAAAAATAACATATATAGAAATAAACTTGGCAAGACATCAGGGTCATATGCAAGGAAAGAGCAGCAAACAGCTTTCTATGCTTGAAATTGTATAATCATCCATTTTTATATGATTGTTGCAAATAACAACAACAACTTGTTAAACAAATCTTCTTTTTTTTTGTTGGATGTTTTTATTTTGTACAGCAGGCAATATTCATGTTTGATTCAAATACTTGCATGTTCACTCATACAACACTTTGGTTTGTATTTCTTGTTTCCTTTTTTTTTTGTTCTTGCCATATTTTCTTCATTTTGCTGAAGCAAAACACAGAAATTTTACAGTTAAGCAAACAAAATGTTACAGTTGGAGAAGGAAAATGACTGCTTGAAATTGTAAAATGTAAATATTTTTAAGAATGCTTATTGATGTTATGCAGACGGCACCTAAATACTATGTTCTCTTTAGGAAATATGCCAGTCTACTGACTGGTTTCAGCTGACTGTCCGCCTTGCTAAAATCTATTTTAGCTTCATAATATTGAAGTGAGGAGATGGCGCTAACGTACAATTGTCACCAACACAGTTTATACGAGTTCATTCTTGCAGTAAAGTTTTGTCCACTACGAGGCTCATCAGCACCCAAATTGCTGGGTTATACCACAACCAATAAGTGTTCAACTTTATTTTTCTTGTTACAAAGATGGACTTTTTGGGCTAATAGTTGTCATACCTCAAGATGTAAATAAAACAATTTTATTTCATCGTGGGTTTCTCTCAACGTTTCATCGGTAATGTTTGTCGACTTATTCAGGAGATGTTTTTTTAATTTTTAATTTTAATAGTTTAAGTTAGATTTGCCAAGTTTTAGCATAATAAATAAATAAAAAACAAATAACATTCTATACAATAGCAATACAAATTTACACATATCACGTTTAGTTAGTTTTGGTTTAATTTATTTTTCTTGTCTTTGTTAAAAATGCTGATCACTGAAATTTCATTACAAAAAATTCATCTCAATTCTGAGGATGTTAAAATGGAACTCAAGCCCGATAAAATAGTTAAGAATTTTATTTTTAATTCTTCAAATTTTAGTTTATTTTTGTGACTTATATTTTTGCTTCTAAGAAACTAAATTCAATTGCCTGTTTTATTTCTTTAGTTCGCAAGAGCAAATATAATGTTCTCTAGAGAGAGGAGAGAGAGAATTTCGGTGTAATTGAGTTCTCATAATTTTTATACTCTGTTTACATCTTCTCATACATCTTGTGTCTCTTGGCTACACCACTTTTAATATAATGTTTTCTCTAACATAGAGAGGAGAGAGAGAATTTCGGTGTAATTGAGTTCTCATAATTTTTATACTCTGCTTTACATCTTTTCATACATCTTGTGTCTCTTGGCTGCACCACTTTTAATTGAAGACTATCAAACAAAATTATGAATATTAATTTTCGTACTTCATTGCAAATTAATAATTCAAAATTACTAATTTTATTTAAATTATTTAGTTCGGTATTACTTCTTCCCAATTTAGGCTTTATTGTTGTAAAAGTGAAGTGATTAATACTGCTAAAGGTGAAATATAGACAGGCCCTGGCGTTACTGTTGGCAGAAATCATACTATATATGTAGTTGTGACCTGAATACAAATCAACTTGAGTGCTGATAATTGTTGTGGTGCACGTGAAACAGCCATGAGATATTCTCCGAGCTAATTCTGAACTTATTTTGCTTGTCTTCCTTAAAAATGTTCATCCTTTTCATCCTTCACTTTATAACAAAAAACTTGTGCACAATCTTGAGAAATGAAAATCGCACTGGAATTCTTTAAATATGTTTTTAAGAAAATTCGAAATAAAACTTAGAACTTCAAATTCATATTTAAAATGCTGTAGTTATTTGTTTTATTTTGAAAAAAATTTCTATAGCTTTACTACTAAATTATTTTGCCCAACTGTAGGGGTTTCTATGCATTTCATTTTTACCCCTTTTTTTTTTTTTTGCTTTCTTTCATTCCTTTTGTATGTGTTATGTTGGCTTTCATTACTTCTACTTGAAATATTGTTTGAAAAGCATGTTAAGGTCAGAAAAAAATGTGTATACAAATTATGTTATTTTCAAATATAAGAAGAAGCGAAAACAAACCTACATACAAGCATACGTACATATGCATACTATATGCCTAAATGCAAAAGGTTATATACAGACATTTGTACATGCATTTTTAAGATTTCACACATTTATAAACATTAAGTAAAAACAAGTTTATACTATTTTCTTTACATCTACGAATTAGAGTGCACTTTTTATGTATTTGCTTAACTTTTTTTTTGTTTTTTACATGTACATGCATATGTTGGTAAGTTGTGTTGAAAAGTATTTTTTTTTTTATTTGTGGCAGATATTTAATTGGTAGTGCATAGTTTTAGGGACTTTGCAGCAGGCAAAAAATATTGGGAGAAATGAAACAATAATCTAACATTTTTCTTTATATGACTTTTAGCTCAAGAAGTCTATAACAAAATATGCTTTATATATGTTTTTATGAAAATATGATTTTTTGGCAAAGTTTAAATTTAAAATATTTTTTAATTTTCAGCAAAAGTTGGTCCAGTCCAACACCGGTATTCATAAAAAATAAAGTGTTGCTCAAATACATTTTAGAACAAATTTGATATGAAAAATTTGTTCTAAAATGTATTTTAACAATGTTTTATTTTTTATGAATACCGGTGCAAGTCTATAATCGTTCTTTTGCCTTTTTTTTTTTATATTTTTGTATTTTTTTTGAAATACAAGGGATCGTTCTATTTCTTGCGGTTTTACTTGTTTTTGCATACTCATTTTGAAAAGTAGCTCTCTACACTTTCCACAACCTGCCTCTCTGCCTCTTCTTTCTGCTCTCTCAGGTAATTGGCAAGCTGAGCACTAGTGTTGTTGTTTTTTTTTCTTTTAACATTATTACGGTTTTTATAATGTTTGAATGTACCTGGTTGTTGTAGTAGTTGTAGTTGCTGTTGTTACGTTGTGAATTGTGGTTTTTTCGTTTTTGCACTTCTAAAGATTTTTTTCTAATGGAAACATGTTTGCATTTAGTTCCATTTTTTACAAACTGTTTTTTTACAGTTTTAAATTTTATAACATCATGCAATTACTATATTTTTCAGGCAAATACTAGTGGAAATTCTTTATGGTCAGTTAAAAAGATGAAAATGCTGGACTTAATGCGGGTGCTGCTGTAAATAAAACAAAAATTTTTTCATAAACGTAATATTTTTAGATATAAAACCAAATATCGGCCCAATGCTTGTCACGATTCGGTGGCATATCTTAATACATTGTTTCGTATTTTAATTTTTATTTTTATATATTTACATTAGATTCTCAATGACGCCTTTAGATTTTCTACGAAACCATAACTAATTATAATTATTAAATTTTGTTTTGACAGGAATTTTGTTTGCCAGAATCGATGCTGCATTGAATTAAATTTTTGTTCAAATAAAAAAAGTAAAATCAAATATTCTACGAGGGTTGATATTTTTATTTCGGTATTAGAGACCAAAAAACAAATATTAATCATCCAAAGTCATTTTATTTTTTCGAAAAATATTCCCCATGATTATCTATACACTTTTGTATGCGTTTGAACCAATTGTTGAAGCATTTCTGCCACTCTACTTGATTTATCTCCAAAACAAGCATTCTGAATGCAACCACCACTACTTCAGGAGTCGAAAAATGTTGACCGTTCAGTTCTTTTTTGTACCTAGGGAAATAAAAATAAGTCATTCAGTGCCAAGTTACAACTTTACGGCGAATGACTCATCAAATTGCTGTTTTGGGTGCTTAAAAATGCAGTTGTTTGAGCCAAAGTGTGAAATCTCGCATTGTCGTGGTGGCGAGTAATCCATCTTCAGTGGCTGTTTTTCTTGATTTTTTGGAAGACAACTGAACAACAAATTGTTGTGTATCACCCGAAATTGGCTGTTCTGCGTTGTTCTAGCGACACGGTTGCAATGTGTCCTGTTTTAACGAAAAAACAGGCAACTTTTTGCTTGGAGGTGCTTCGTGCTTGAACAAGTTTTATCGGCTTCCATTCACCTGAAATTACTCATACTATTGAATGTTGTTTATTTTCGGGCTCAAACGGGTAAATCCAAGATTCATTGCTTGCTACCATATCATACATGTGTGTCAAAGCACCGCGAATTTATTTTTTGAGCATTTCTTTCGAACAATCAACATGCGTGTTGTTTTTTTTTAGCGATTACCAGATTGCGTGGAATTCAATACGAACAAATTTTTTTTGACCTTTAAATATTAATGCAATATTGAATATATGCTGGTCCCACTAATGCATAAGGTTGTCTCAATCTGTTGATAGGTCACATGACAAGCTGGCAATATCAGTTCGGGTACAACGTCACTGGTTTTCGGAGCAACAAATGATTTTCGATGACCTTTGCCAAATTGCTGTTGCAGTGAACTACGACCACGATTGAACTCATCATAACATCGCATCGATAACTACTAGTTTTTAATGGAGCTTCATTGCCGAAAATTGAACTAAGTTCATCCCTGCCCTGTTGCTGAGATAAACCACGTCGAAAGTTGTAAAAAATAATATGTTCACGATTTAATTCCATTTCTGGAACGAGATGAGTGTTTTTTAAGTTACTGTAAACAACACCAATAGCGCTCGTATATCAAAACGCTCTGAGTCCTTATAACCTCTAAAATGTCCGAGTTTACGAAAAAACTGGTAGATTGGATTACCAGAGTTGCCAAATCTACACACACTCATGAGAGGTAACCCTAGTGCTTACATTTACCATTGAACCAGAAACAAAACTGACTGACATAATGTGTCCGAAAGTACAGTACAGATTAATTCTACCTGTAATCAGGCTCAAGTTCAAAACATATGCGATTTCTTGTGATCCATATTGGTGACTTTTCTGAGCAACGTGCCAAAATCCTGAAACCTTCTTTGGCAAACAAATACAAAATATTAAGAATTGTTTTGGGTTTCCATATATTAAAGGGACAAAGTTAACGAGATAAGTAACCAGGCGTATCTCTCTTCACCTCAGTGAAATGTGTTTCACAATTTCTGTGTTCTGCTGAAATTTTGTTTTTGTTTTCTATGCATAGACTCACTTCACTAGCATGTTTTCTCTCTCATAACCAGCATTTGTTTCTGCATACTAAAAGCTGTGTTTGTTAAAAAAAGTTAACTGGGGAAAGAAAATTATAGCTTTTATTGTGAATGTAGAAAACCGGCTGCTTCGCAGTTGCTACGCTTGTCATCAGCATTCATATGAACTCTGGGGGTGCCAAATTTCACAGTGGTTCATAAAACAGTTGCTAACAGTTTAAAAATTTCATATATAAGCTGGAACAGAAAAGCTAAGTTTCACCCTAAATTTCGTGCCTTGCAACATTTTAAGAATTTTTTTTTTTGCAAATTCTCGCTTACATTTTCGTTGTTTTATATTAGCGGAAATCACCCTTGGTTGCACATCTGCAATTTTAGCAGATATAGCATGATTTTTTGCTACAAAACGTGAGTGTGTTTTTCAAGTGTTTAGCAAAATAATTATATCAGCTGATTTTAGAGTAAGGGAATATTAATAATTTTTTTGTATTGCAAATTGAGAAGGAAGTTTAGAACACAAATTGCAAAAATTTCATTATTCATCTTTTCGTTGGCCGTCTTTTATTGTTGACTTTTTGTTTAATTGCCTTAATTTCATTTCTACTTTCTTCCGTATTCATTTTCTTTCCTGTTGTATTTATTTGTTTACAAAATTTAATAAAGCGAGCTTGCTGCATGAGATAAGCTAAGCAGCAGCCAATATTTGAAAACACAACGCCGTCGATAAAATTTGCACGTGAAGCAACCGCCCGATTTTTGTTGTTGCTTATTTTATAAAATTTAATAAAAATGATGCATAATAATAGGTTGAATATGCACTTTTTACTATTTTGTAAATGCTTCTTTGAGCAACGTTAGCATTAATTTAATTCTAGCACAGGCATGTTTTGTGGCGGCCTTGCCGTCATACAGTTTTTTGAGCGCAGGAGTTTACGTGTTGAAATGTAGAAAAACAAACAGCTGTTTTAGTATTTAGCAACATTGCAAATACGGATCTGCAATGGTTTTTAGTTATGCATATTTGCTTAAGTGATGCAAATCTCGGTTTCATACATTTTGTTTTTGTAGTGTTGCAGACTATGGCACATATGCTACGGTTGCAATATCTGCAAGGGTAATTTGCAATGAAGGTTGAGTTCCGCTAATATTTTTATTCATGAGCCAAGTTACTTTCAAATAAAGCTTCTATGAAAGCCCCCAACAATCTTGCCAACATCCGCGAATTCTGTCATACGCTTTATTTTGATAATATTTTCTCTTTTGCAAAGGATGGTTGTTGCAGGTCGAGTGAAAAAAAACGGATAATAAAATGTCATCAAACATTAAAATGTCCATAGTTTTGTATACGTTTTGCTTTTATTATTTTATTTTATTTCCTTTTATTTTATTTTGCTGCAATTCAGCGGCAAAAACTGAGAATTGGAATTTCGCAGTTAAATTATACTACATATAGTTTCGTTCAAACATTTTTAACAGCAAAATTTTTTTTTTGTTTTCACACAAAATACGGAATTTTTTCGTGCTTTGTTTTATATAAATCGAATTTAAATATTCTGTTGCATGCCTGAGATGAAAATTATATTTTATTTTATATATAATATTTTAACTTTTATTACTGCGCTTACGTTTTGTGGTCATATGATGTGCAAATAGTATGAAGTTAATAATAAATAAACTCTTCATATCAGTTTTGTTTAAAATTTCATTTTAAACAGGGAAAAAGTATTTTCTATGTGAGTGCATTTTGAAATTGTTTTTAAATTTTTAATTGATTCCTTAGCAGGAATTCTAGTTAAAGCATGCCTTGTGTATGTATGCTTTGTTTATGTTGTGTTTTCTCCTCCTGTACGGTATGCTTTAATTTTCTTTGTGCTTAATGTTTACATTCCAGCAACTCACACTCACACTCACACAAGTGTATGGTTTGTAACATTTGCAATGCAATTAAGTAATTTATTAAATAAACTTTTTAACTAATTAGTGATTGTGTAGACATTTAGATTGCAAGCAATATGCAAATAATGTTTATTAATCTAATCAAATTGTAGATATTGGCATTTAGTAATTAAAAGGGGGGTGGGGGGCTTGCTTTCCTTTAGTTAATGCCATGCGGCTAAGAAATTGCAAAGCAATGCAAAAGTTTCTATGCAGTTTCGAAATTTCTGAAAAATTGATCATGCTTTTGTATTGAGCAACTTAAAGGTCCTTCCAGGCCCAGTTCCAGCAAGTAGAGTGGTTGAAAGAGTGGTGCAGCGAAGTTAATTGTGAGCCACAGCTTAATACTGCTAAAGACCGTGATTCACTATCCTACTTAATCGTACGATCTGTCAAAAAAATGACATGCGTGTCCAAAAAGTGTGATAGTCTGCACTAAAAATGTATGTGTGTGAAAGACTTTTTGACAAGTGTCACATACGGCAACCCTGTCAACAACTTCGTAGTTAGTACGCAACCGTGGACGAGCAACTACGTGACGTTTAACAAGTGTGAATTCTTTTTATTTTTGTTTTGTTTTTAATAAATATATAATTAAATTATACAGACAAACGTGTTTTTTTCGACCGTCCGTTACACAAGTCTGTCCGATTTGCTATTTATTCTATGCGATCAGGGTTGCCTTTTTGAAGTTCTTTACAAAAGTATAATAGTGCGGCCATTTTGATGCGACTTTTTAAAGTAGGACAGAATTCAAACAGATTTAGCTAACAATTTTCAGGGAATGAATCATGCGATTGAGTAGGATAGTGAATCACGGCCTTAAGAAGAATTGAAGGACTATGAAAACACTTACTAATTCTTACTAATTCCAGTCCAGACTAGTTTAGGAATGTTTTGAATCGGTTCAGCCGTTGTCTTTGAGGAAAATTATGGTCGATTATTTTTTTTTATTTTTTGTCAGTTTGATTTGTTTTTTTTTTTTTTTCAAATTTTTAAAACGAAAATCATTTTCCTGACGAAGTTACACAAAGGAGTATCGAAATATGGAAAATTACGCCAAATAAAATAAAGCTGATAATAGTGACCTCAAGCTCAATAAATCACTATTAATAGACATTTTTTTAATAAATAAATAATAAATAAAAATAATAACTTATATTAATACAGGTCCAAAAAGGAACCTTTTCAAAAAGTTTACTGTTGTTGCGAGTGACTCTCGCATAATTCAACTGGTAATTCTGCACATTCGCTCCAGTCAGCAATATTGTTAGTTAATATTATTAATTAGGTCATAATTGTTAATATTATAAGTATTGCAGAATTGTTATATTTTAGTTTGTTGTTTTTAGTATAAATAGTTACAAGATTTGTGAATAAAGAGAGAGAGTCTGACGAGGTCATTTAATCAACAAACAACACTTATCATTTAATATCGAACTGCCTGCGATACCTACGGGTCCCACCAGGTAGTGTAATAACAGAATAAAGAGTATCCTGCTATTCCTAAGGGACCCTCCAGGATAAATCTGAATAAATTATAACATTAATAAAATACACCCATAACATAATTTGGCGCAGCCGATAGGATTATAAAAACAAATAAAATTAATTCAGGTCCAAAAATGAACCTTTTCAAAATTAATACATTTCAATTGGCTGTTAAAGCAAATAAATAATTAAGTTCATATTTAAAACAAATAAAAACTAAAAACAAACCCTAACACTTTCTTTTTCAGCTCTCTATATGCCGATGACATTTCGTTTGTGCTTCACAACTCATCTTAAAGCAAATAAATAATTAAGTTCATAACAAATAATAAATAAAAATAATAAATAAAAATAATAAATAAAAATAAACATAATAAATAAAAATAATAAATAAAAATAATAAATAAAAATAATACATACAAATAATAATATATTTCAACTGGCTCTTAAAACAAATAAATAATTAAGTTCATAAATAAAAATAATAAATAAAAATAATAAATAATAAATAAAAATAATAAATAAAAATAATAAATAAAAATAACACATACAAATAATAATACGTTTCAATTGGCTCTTAAAGCAAATAACTAATTAAATTCATAATAAATAAAAATAATAAATAAAAATAATGAATAAAAAATTAAAATGAAAATATATAAATTTTTACCAAGATTTTTATGCTTCTTTGTTTATTTCAAGCATACTGGCTAAATGACATTTTAATGACTGGCTATTCACTTATTTCCATTTTGCAAAAATATCCAGTGAGAAGGGATTTAAGTAGATAAAAACGAAAACAACATTAATATTGTAGCTGCTCGTTTTATTGTTTGAAAATTCTAATAGCTGACGTAGTGATATCTAAAATTACTACCAAAACCTGGTATTTAGTTGAAATTGATGGCAACTCATTAATTATTCATAAGCAAATCTGAACGTAATTAGTTAAATATGAAACTGATTGATTTTTTATTATAATGTTGTCACAATGCCATGGGGATTGTGTGTGCGGCAGCAACTGTGTTTAGCAAAACATTAAATGAGGTGTGCTGGCTAGTGGAAGGCGGGGAGATTAATTGCTTTATTCAGACAATTAAAATAAATAATAAATTAATTTGATTTTTATTGTAATATCAGAAATAATGCCCAGTAGGAAAAATGTTGCCAAATAATATTCGTACCTTTATATATGCTAGGCTGGCTCAATTCTTCGTAGCCTAAAATTCTTCCTAGCCTAAAAGAAAATAATTAGTTCCATCTGTGAATTAGACAAGATAAAAAACGATAAAAATGTATGTAACAAATTAAAAAAAAAGAGTTTAATTTTGAAAAAATATTAAACAAGAAAAGACGGATTAGAAAAGTACAGGATTATTTTTTCGGTTGGTATTTTAAAAAATAAATTCAGAATCCTAGATCGACGATGAAGAAAGATCGTATGTTGCTCATAAAAGCGGACTAAGTTTTAACTTTTTCGTTTTTATTGTTATAGAGTTTAGGCAGCTATTTCACAACTTTTAACTCTAACGGGGGAACATTTTTAAACTATGCAGTGCCCTTTTGCATTGAGCTCCACTTAAGTTTAAGACTTTTGTTATAAATATTTGACATTTGTTGTTGTAGGGGCTATATAACTACACATCTTGGGCAAATTTGCCACATCTGTCTCCTATGGTTTAAATGGTACAGCTAATTTTCAGTTTCTTGTTTGGCGGAAACCTTTAGTGCTAATTTTTTTTGTTGGTTTTGGTATTTCATTGTGTAGAGCCCATGTAATTACATATCCTGTCCAAATTTCAGGTCTTTATCTGCTATGGTTCGAAAGTAACAACTAATTTTCCCCACCTCTTATATGAAAGCAATCTACATTTTATCTTTATGTTATTTTTGGTATTTATTGTTGTAACAATCGGGTAACCACATGTCCAGGCAAAATTTCAGCTCTCAAACCCTTTGATGAATGGGTGCTGTGACGAACGCACGAACGGACAGTTTTGAAGAACAAAAAGCAGTCAAAAATTCCAAGTATACGTATTCAATGTAACATATATAAAAATTATTACTCATACGTATACTGTTACAATGCTAACACTTCCCCAAAACTATGCTACACTTTATTATCAAATAAGGCATCTTGTTTGTGCTTGTGATAAAATAAATGGGTACTATTTGTTAGGAGAAAATCCCCAAAAAAAAATTTTTTTTTTTGGTATAACTTGATAAAACAGTACTTTTGGTAGACAAGAATGTGTGTGTGAAATATATATTTTTTTTGTGATGTTGTTTTGGGTGAGAAAGTGTTGCCGCTTTTGAATTTTTTTTTTTTTAATTATTTTTCGAAGTAAAAAATTGCAAAACAAAATAAAAAGATGTGATAAATGGTTCTTTTTTTGTTTCAAAAAACAAAAAAATAAAATAATAATAAACAGGTCTGTTCTAAGCACCACTTTGCGAGAAGTCATGTGATTTACGAACATAAACTTTTTTCAATATTAATGTAAAAAAAAAAAAAATCAGTTAACACTCTAGTTTCACGAAACTTTACTATGATTAAATTGCAGTTTTCTCTTAAATAATCGTTTTAAATGTCATTACAGATATCATTTCAAATAACGAATTTTATGTTGATGAAGTAATGATAATTTTAAGATTAGAAACCGCATGATTTCTAGTAAGTCATTTGCAGAACTGGCTCAAAATATATGAAAAAAAAAATATATTTTTCAAGCGCTAAATCGAAAGGGCGTTGCTTAGTGTTTAGTCTTCAAAAAGAACAGTTTGTAGATTCTTTAATTGTGAATAAAATTAACAATTTTAATACTTAACAGCTCAAAAGCTTCACTCACTATTCAACTCTGTTAACTAGAGCACTTTACTTGAACACTTTTATTCAATACACCCTCTGTTAATGCTAGCACATCTATTCCTCTACGCAGGCTTTGAATTTTAAAATACTTCCTTGATTTCCGGTTTTTTTTTTAAATAAAATTTGATATTTTACCCACCAGATTTGGAATTTAATTACTACCTCCAATTATTTCTCTACCGTATTTCGAAAGCAAATATTATGAAAATCTTAACTTCATTTAAATCCTGATATCTTGCAGTAACAAGTATTGTGTTAACTACAGTTTATATACCAACTAATAAAGCCATCTTAACAGCAATTAAGTTACAAACTATAATTGTTTTCAAAGTAAACAAACTTGTGCACAACAGATTTTCTGGGTTTGCTGGTCGTGTTGCTGTTTTGGTAAAGAGAGCTCCTTTAATACTTGGAATAATCGAAATCAATAATGATTATAATACATTTTCACATGAACACTTGCTTCATTGATACACAAACAAATTTACCAACAAATTTATCTTAACAGCATGTGAAACATAAAATTATAATGACACACGAGTCATTTATACAGGATGACCAGGAAAATTTCGAGCAATTTAAGATTTTTGTTATTGGATTTTGTATTGAACAGTTTTCTGTTCTGCCTCTAGTCAAGGTCAAGGTACATAATTGTAAGCGAACGTCAGCAAATGTTGGAACAATTACATCTAATGCAATCCCGCTTCACATAATGATAAAATGCTCAATTACATCGCTCAGGGTTTTGCATAATTACTACTCGTTGTTAAGCATCTTTAAGTTTGTGATTTTGCATTTAATCTCTAAAATAGTAGTGCTACCTGGAAGCAATTTTGTACAACAGGCTTTTGTTGTTAGCGCTTCTATTGCGCTTTTCTAAGGCGCTATTATTTTTTGAAATGAGCATTCTAGAGGCAATAGATTCTAGTGGTTTCGTTTTTTTTTAATTTGTCTTATAGTTTTCTTGTCTGAGGCAATGAATTAAGGGACACCTTGCCCGCAATGCTCTGTTTTTTAAATTACTGACAACATTAAATTCTGTTTCATGCCTTCTATGTAGCTGTAAGCATAAGATACTACTCATTTTAGTGCTTGAGAAACGATGTAGTTTTTTCAGATGGTTAAGTTTTCGATCTAGAGCTGCCTTACTTTGCCTTGATGTTGCTTTCTCTACCTCCAGAACATTTTTGTGTGATCGTAGCAGCCGTTTCATATATATTTTCCACTCTGTAACACAGCAGAAGTGTAAATTTTGTGTTTCTTATGCACTTATGCATCTCTGTCTTAGTTGTTGTTGTTGTTGTTGTTGTTATGGATGCACCTTAAAATCTAAATGTACTGAAATTTGCCAATGACTATGAACACCTGAACGAGGGTTATCTAAAAGGTTTTTTCATGACATTAGGTAAATAGGAGGAGAAAATAGTAAAGAAATAATATTAACGCCAGAGGAGATACATTTTTTTGTGTTGCTTTTGTTTGCTATCATCATGTACCAGGAGAAAAAGCTTCTTTTTTGGCATGATTTTCATCATTCTGTGCATGAATTTTTTCCTTTAATAACAAACTAATAGAGTATTTCATGCTATTAGTGAAGAATGTTTCATGGGTATGAATTTGTTTTCTGACAAAGAAAATACATTTGTGAAGAACAAAAATTTTTTTCTGTTTTTCTTTGTCGTGTTTCTTCTATTATGACTTTTAGTTTTCTTATTTTACCACTCAGTTTATTTTTTCCTTTCTTCTTGATTCCTCTTCTCTCCACTTTTCATAATTTCATCTTTTTTTTAATATTATTATTTTTTAATTGTGTGATAACTTTAGATTAAGTGGTACTATTTTTTTTAGCAAATAAAATTCTTTGCCACAATCTTTTGCATCGTTATAGACAACAAGATATTGCTGTTGCAACCATATTGCAAAAGTTTTTTGTTTACGTGTTGTCATTTACCAAATGCTGTTCAAAAGAATTCAGAGACCCGGCTTATAAATCTTGCCTGTAAGGCTGATTTTATAATATGATTGAGCAACATGGGAACCATATTACCCTGTCTGCCTTAATTGTGCATATGCTGTAAGGTGTTCGACTCTGTCTTCATTTCATCTTCAATATAAACATATATTCTGTTTATCTCTTGTTTATGTCTTATTGTTCCAATCGGTCTATGACGCACATGCTAACTACCCTACATTTACTTTATTTTTATGAAAAACTGCCCTGTCTTCTTATATTCACAATCCGATTTGGAGTTTGGTGGTGAACAGTTTCAGCGGCAGATGCCGTAAAAATTAAGAAACTTTAATATTTTCATTTTTTTTTTGTTATAACTGCTAAGTGCTTTTGTATAAAAAAAAAGTATTCTCCATCTCTCACGTATTTACTTATTTCGATTTGAGCCGTTTCTAATCACTTTTCTAGCCCGCACTTCTAAGAAATATTTTTTTTTTTTGAAGATTGTTTCCTTTTAATAAAGTGTTAAGTTTCGCCTGCAAGTATCTCTATACCTGCAAGTTGCCTGTGTGTGCATGCACATGCATGCACTTGCTCTCACACATGCAAAGTAAAATGTGCTGTGCTTGTGTGTGTGTGTGGTTTTATACTGCTTGCTTGCATTTGTCTTCAAATACATTTGTCTATTATTATTGTGCACACATGTGTGCAGGTGTGTTCGAATGTTCATATTGCATTTAGTAGATTGTATTGCAGAGATAAATGTAAATTAATTAGTCAAAGCTTTTGTTGCACAAGTGCATTTGATAGTTTTTTAAGACCATTCAAGGGATTATGTTATTAAATTGGTATTTACTCGTTAGTTTCAATGTATTTTGCTTAAGAAAATTTATTGCCAGCATTGCATTTTACCTCTATTTTATAATGTTTTTTTCTTTCTTCTTCTGTTTATTAAATTTCATAAATGAATACATTTTCAAATTTCAATTGAGCACTTTTTCTTCTTTAGTAAGATTTTATTGCAAATACCATTATCAGTACACTACGCATACATACACAAGTATGAAGATTTTTAAGCACATAAGGATATTATGAGAAAGTTTTATAATTATTCTTTTATTTATATGCATATTTTAAGTCATTTATAAACCAAATATATTCGAAAGTCTATTTCTGTTTTAATTGAATGGGATTATTAATAGGGATTATTATCAAGAAAATATTATATGATCAGGCAATAATCATTTTACACTAAGAGAGAGAAAGAGAGAGAGAGACTCTGTTTCTGGAAAAATATTTGCAAAATTTTGTTTATAAGGTCGGCGTTAAAGTTACCTTTAATAAAAGTGAGCGATAAACTGGCCGGTAAACAATTTTCATTTGTACAACTTAGCGGTAAGAAAAATTTGGTTTTTGTGTTAATCGTTTTGAAAAGTTCAATTTCATAGTTTGAGTAAATGCATGAAAAATTAGTTTTTGTTCAGTTAAATTCTTACATTGAATTAAACATTTCAGTTTGTTTTAGCAAAGACACAATCAAATGTGGTAAATGCAAAAGCTAAGCCTTCTGTTAATTTAGCTCTTGGTTAATGGCTGTGATAATTTAATGCTCTCATTTCGTGTGAAATAAAAGTTGTAATAATAAAAAATGTTTTATCTGCTCAATAAAATCTTACTTTTAACTTTTAAGATTTAAGTTTCATTTACTAGTTTAAAAGGGCAAATTTTTAATAGTTTAATTAATTTGGTTAGAAAATATTATTTTAGAAATCGAATTCTTGCTGAACGTTGTTTAGTAGACAATTATGGCTATCGATACCGTGAAAGGTCTCCATATTTTCTGAACATCATTTGGTGTCAATTATGTACCTCGACGGTAAAAATCTGTTGTGCATATTTCTGTCTTAGATACTATTCTATTCTATTATCTGCCTTAGATACTAACGTTTATATTCAAAAAAAAAAAAAAAAAAAAAAAAAAAAAAAAAAATTTAATATCTATTTCATATCCAAATTAAAAAAGTTTTGTATGGAAATTTTCAAATAAAATACATTGAAGAAAGACTTTATTTTTTTTTAATACAAAAAAACCAAAAAACCATGGATATTTTTTTTAATGGGTTATGCCTGTCTCAGTACAAAAATAATAAAAAATTTCGAGTTCTATAGATCAGTTTTTTTGAATATACTATTTTTTAAAGCTTTAGATCTTTCTTATTATTCTTTCTTTGTTATTCAATATTTTGCTAACAATTTGTTAGCATCGTCAGGAATCTTTAATTGTTTTTATTTTCTGTTATTTTGTTTAAACATTTTTTTAAACAACAAAATTCCACAAATACATACACATATACATACATAAATTCAATCCCAATAAGCATTTGGCTGGAATTCAAGTGGAATTACATTTGAAATGCAGTCACAATTTTCAATTTCCAGTGTTAAATTACAGTTGAAACACTGTTTAAACACTGTTCAATAGCGAATCCAGCAAAATTAACCATTGAATTACATTCGAACAAAACAGTACCTTTATAGTGTAATTCCAGCCTTGAAAAACAGTGTGATGCAAGTAGAATCCAAAAATTTCTCTAAAAATCATCATCATCACCGCCGCCAATGATTTTGCATCAACTCTGTGCCATAAATAACATATGCTTCAAACAAATTTGTTGTTGTTTGTTAACAAACTTCAACGGACTGGAAAGAGGATGGATTTTAAATGTAATTCAAGCTTGGATTCATACTGGAATTTCAACATTGGAATTCACAAAAAATTTGTGCTTGTTGGGATGTTTTGAAAAAATGATTTCAACAAACACAAACAAATATACAAAATTCAAAAATAATCCTGAAAGAAACCTAGAGTCAAGTGGCTCCAAGTCGCTATATTTTTCGCCTATATTGGTGACTATTTTATCAAATTGTCAACAGAGTGTCTGCAGTTTTTTGTTTTATCAACAGTGTTGTGATTGTTGAAATTTGTAAGCCCACCAAAATCGTGAAATAAAAATCGTTTTTATTTGGAAAAAAAACATTGAGCTGACAACATTGTTAATGAGTAGAAAAATTTTATGTCTTGATTTTTTAATTGAGTTTCTCTACTGACATTTTTTTCAGGGTAGCGGCAATGTCTATAGAGAAACACTAGTACCATGGTCGTCATATAGTGGCATTAGAACCAGCTAGTCACTACTTCCTTCCTCAGTAGTTGATTGGCAATGACAAGCACATGTTGTATGTCAATAGAAAAAATTATTGTATAAGGTATAATATGTCACTAGTACTGATGGCCATATCAATAATAAATCACTAGAGTTTTTCTACTGACATTTCCTGCGGGGAATTTTCAGATACATATACAAACATTCATAAATTTTACAAAATGAAGAATTATTTTGTAATATAAGACTTAGAATATGGAAAATATAGAATATTGAAAAAAATATTTGTGGTTGAAAATCTTAATATAAACAGTTTCAAACCATTCGATTTATATGATTGTGCATTTTTTCATAATCAGTACATTTTTTCCTTTCTAAAATATGAGATTTTCGTGGAGCTTGATCCAGACCTCTAGTCATAACTTAAAAATGGCGGGTGCGATTTTATCATGTAATACCTCAGAAAATTATAAATTATGCCCGCTTTAAATTTTGCTAAAATTAGTTTTTGGTGTCTTTAATAATTTTAGAGTTATTAGGAAAAAAAAAAATAAAAAAAAATTTTTTTTTTTAAAGTTGCCAAATTTTTGATTTTGGAAAATTTATAAAAAATATAAATTCGCAAATATTTTTCAGTTTTTTTACTTAGTCAAATGGCTGCATGTAAGAGCAATAAATTGAGCTGTTAGCTGTTAAAATCTGTGTGATAATGTTTATGTTATTCCCGAAAAAAAGCAAAAATACCCATTTTGGCAAAAAAAAAACAAATACTTTTTTTTTTGCTGTTATTACCCAAAACTGAAGCAATTGCTCATCTCAGTAGCAAATAATAGATACATATCAAAAAGCAGCTTGTAACACACAGTTATATTTGTACAACAACAAGCAGACTTTGTATTTTCTCACCCTTTTGCTACCTCCTTGAAAGCACATTTTATAATTTTTTGACATATAACATGATATAATGGGATATGCCGTTTTTAAGTTATCACTAGAGGTCTGGATCAACCTTTATGTAAATCTCTTATTTTAGAAAAAAAAATCTTTTTTTGAAAAAAAAAAAATTGATCCATAAAATTTGAAATTTTTAGGATCAAAAAGTATAGTGAACACTTGCGGTCAGAAATTTTTTTTCCATTTGTTGTGTAGTGTTATCTGTTAACAATGCCTGCACTTTTTGAAATATTCTTGCTTATTCTTCTCTTGTTGTTATAAATAGTTTAAAGAAACTTTTATTGTTGTAAAAAATTTTAAAATTTTGTGCGGTTGCTTTGTTATTTTAAAATTGCACTGAAACTTTTATATTTTTAATATACATACATACATATTCTTCAATGCCTTAAAAGTTGGCATATTTTCGTGGTGGCAGCCCTTTCTTGCCCTTGTTTGCTTTTTACTCAATATTATTTATTTACTACCATTCGCTGTACACTTTTTGCTTCCTTTAAATGCTGGTTATGAAAATATTTCTTTTTTTATTCATATGCATGTATTTTTTCAGGTGTTTGGCCTCATGCGTTTTTGTTTTTGTTTTTGTTTTTTTGCTTGACTTTTACTAAAAGCAAAAAAAAAAAAATTAAATAAATATTAAACGACAATTTTGCATAAAATCAGGCATAAAAAGGCTGCCAACGAACCAATTTAAAGTGAAAAATAAAAGAAATTGCAAAAAGAGGTGCACAAGGTCTTTAAGGCAGGTGGCAAGCAAAAGTAAAAACACAAAAAAAAAACAAGTTTTTAATTGTCTTTAATTAATTTTAAGTTGTTGAATTTGTTTTCTTTTAATACACTTGTTTCTAAAATATTTGCCTGCTCAGTAATGAAAACAATCGTTTGAGGCAGTACCCTGTGTTCTTCTCTCATGCTCATGCTCCCACACACACACACACACGCACACACACAATCATTTTTGTTGGCATATTTTATGCCATGACAATGGCTTTGGCCTCACCACTGTTCGTAGTTTATAAATCATTTGAGATAAGCTTTTGTACAACATGCAACACCTGATGCCGTTTTTTCAAGTTTCTGCTGTTGTAGCTGTTGTAAGCTATAACAGAAATAATAAAAAGACCACCACCTACAAACTACTGGAACCTTTCCCCGTTACATATACCTGCATACCTAGTTTCAGGCAGAGCAAGTGCAGATTTTGCTTGCAGTGATAGAAAGTACTTTTTTGCACGAGAATACAATTTAAAGGAGAACAATTTGAATTCACTGAAAAAGGAAAAATTGGGCTCTTTAATAATTTTATTGAAGCTTTTTGTGGTCCACAGATTTAAAAAATTCTATTACCAGTTAAAGTTAGCAGTCATTATTATAGATTATGTTTTATTTCTTTATATTTTTTTATATTTAATTATTTTTTTAAATAAAATCAACTTCTCCAACAATGTCCGCAATTATTGGAGAAGCTGGAGATCCCATTGGTAGTCCTTCTATCTGTTTATATATTCTTCTATTATATTTAAAATACCTATTGTCTTCTATACAAAATTTCAAAATACGTAAAAATAAATCGTTATCACTTCCTGTATGCCGTGCTATTATATCCCATTTTTCTTCTATTGTACTTACTGCTAAATTGACTGGTATACTAGGAAATAAAGAAACTACATCAAAAGAAATCAATCTCTCTTTAGTTCCTATAGCCTGGTCCTTAATTCGGTTTTTAAATTGTAAAGAATTCTTAACATTATAAATCGAAATCTCAGTGATTTTTCTTAAAATATTAAAATATTACTGAAGATGGTTAAAGCATTATTTGTGGGGCTTGTTGTGGTGTTTCTGTAGTGGATATTAGAAGATGTTGCCTGTAAAAAGGTGACTTAATAATAAGGTTTATAAATTGTCTAACGGCTTAAAAAATAAATTGCGTTTTAAAATGTGATTTTTGAGAAAAAAAAAATCTATACAGAATCGTTAGGTGAAGGGTATAATGAAACTCGACCTCAAGCTGGCAGAAACATTTAGCATTTTAAATTTTTTACTGCCTGTTCCTCAATGTCGTAGTCGTGCGATTGTTCGCTTTCTAAGCGAAAGAAAATTATTTTGGGTTCCTCTATGAAGTTCTTTTACTCGAACGATGACTCGATCGACAAGTCGAAAAAACGTAAGTGTTTTCATACAAAATACGATTCCTCAATATCGATCATGTCGTCAGCACTGCGAACACAAATGTCAACATCAAGTAGTTGCTGTTTTGCTATCGAGTGGGAGTTTTTATAGAAAAATTTTTTGTTTTTTTTTGTTAAAAACTGGGAAATAAAACTACAAACCCCACATATTTTTAATTTTTATTTTATTTAGTAAATATATTAAACAATTATTACATGCATGCATGTAGTTTTCTTAAACAGTTCACTGGATGGAAGAAAATCCTGAGTTTGCCAGAGGAATACCAGTGCGCATCGCGTCAAAATACTTATTAAATGCAAAAAAAAAAAAAATATTTTTATATTTTAAAATACTACAAAAACTATTTCCGCACTTTCAAAATGTTTGCTTTTTTATTTTGTACTTTTTTATCACAGAGCACTCTGTGTTTTTTATGTATGTATTTGCTTTTGCTTGTCAAATACAGCTGACCAGTTTTATGAAGGGTTGTATTTACACAAGAACAATTTAGTATTTTTTTTCAATACTGCAATAAAAAATCAACTAAAACTTAAATTTACCGATCTGGCATCTCTGTGAAGTAAATGCCAAAAATTTTATGACGTAAGACTATGCAAACGCAAGCTGGCGACATAGAGGAATCCATATTGATTCGAAATCGAGCGACTACATTTCGATCGCTTACATTTTCTTGCGACATTGAGGAACAAGCAGTTACTTTCTGTCGTTGTTCAGCCGTCTATATGCCGCCGACATTTCGCTTACGGCTGAAAAAAGACAGAAAGCATTAAGGTCTATTTTTTTTAGACCTAAAGTAATAAATTTCAATTGGCTCTTATAGCGAATAAATATTGAAGTTCATTTTTGAATTTTCCTTTTTTTGTTATATTTACAAATAATACCATGCGCTTTGGTGGGGGCACCCTTTATTTAAGCAACGAACTTGTACGATATTGCTGAAAATGCTGCAACATGTAACATGTCTGCGGACAATTTGTGTGTTGCTTCATTCGTCCTTGATTATTTCAAGCAATCTTTAAACCACATCTTTTTTATTTTTGACACTTTTCATTACAGGTTTTTAGATTTTTATTGAATTTCTTGTACATTATCTATCATTTTTAGATGTAGAAAAATAAAAATAGAAGTGGTGTGTTTGATATAATAAAAATTTAGACAGAAAATATACAAGAACATGGGTGGCTGAGTGGCATGGTTGTCGCTTTAGAATCATGAGCCCCTGAGTACAAAGATGGATGCTGACGAGAAAGTGTGGCGGCTTCGAAACAACTGGTTGTCCACCCTGCTAAATGTCTTTGATGTCTGCTTTGTCTAATTTAATTAATATCAATCATAAGAATAATATAGAAATTACTTGAGCCTGATAAATTTATTACAGAAATAATTAGCATTTTTACTCTCACCCAGAAAGAGAGAGTAAACTATTTTGCTAATATTTTAATACACCTGGGACTTGTTGGTTAATGACAGACTTATTTTCTGTTAAGTGCTGTATGCCAACATTTGAGCAATGGGCCCTTAAAAATGTACCATTTTCATTATACATATGTATATTTCTTTTAAATACACATTTCGCTTTCCCGCCATTACCTCAGTTTAGGGCTTTTTGTTATGTTACCTTTTAGTACTAGTAGGTGCATGGCTTATATCATATATTTCATATTCTTTTATTTTTTATTGCTAGCACAAAATAAAAATCACAATGAACTACTATAAAAGCTGGCCTTAGGTTAGAAATGAGAAAAAATGAACTGTTATATCAAATGGTTTTTGTATAACAGTGGATGGGCTTCATACCCATACAAAAACTAAAGAACTGCTTGCTGTTCATTGCTTTATTGCATTTTTTACTCAAGCAAATTGTTTTGCTTGCAAAAATTATTTTTAATGCCATTCCATTTTACTTTATGAAAATGTAAATATTGTAAAACAGCACACAGCAATGAGGAAACTATTTTTCCCAAGCCACTACAAATTGTTGGCTAAGGTTGTGTTTTGTTGGCGGTGGTGGTGGTGGTGGTGGTGCAGCATCATTGAAAAATAATAAAGATCTTGTGAGGTTTTCTTTTTTTGGCAATACATTTTTGAGTATAATACATAATACTAGCATAAATATTATAACTATTATTATTTGCTGGAGTTTGAGTTTTAAGGAGGCTTGAAAAAAAAATATGGTTTTATTTGAATCGAGAATGCTTTTGCAGATTCGTTAATTGCAAATGATGATAAAACACAACTTTATTTACTCTTCACCTTTATTATTAAATAAAACTTTTCTCTTGAATACTTTTTTGACTCAACACTCTCTTTAAGCCAATGCAGTATAACTGAACGTGAATTGAAAACTGATGTAGAGCTCTGCTTTAATCACTAAGGCCTTACTACAATATGTGTAATCTTCAGTTCAAATTGAACGAAGAGCCTGACAAATTCTTGAGCAAATAAAAATCTTCTTTTCATTGACTCTAATGTACATACATATGTGCATGAGTTTAAAGACATTGTTGCACATTTGCGTAGTATTGGTGTTTTTTGTGAGAAGTTTATATTGAAAAGCACTAAAAACACCAAGAGTGTATTCTCTAAATTCTCAATATTGCATTCTGTATGTATGTGCATGTGTGTGCCGCTCATTTCTTTATATTGCTCTTGGAATAAATGGCATTTACGTATGTTATTGTTCGATGGTTTCGTACTTCGCTTCATCAAAAGAAACTCAACGAAAATTTACTTAATTAAGTACACAGCCAGTGTAAATTAGAATATGTGTATTTGCATCGCATACATTCTTAATTTCCATTAAGCACATTATACATTATCCATTTTGCGGCTTCAAAAGTAAACGTATGTAAAACACATATAAAATATCTTTTTTCTTGATATTTCTTTTCCATTATAAAGTTTGAACGTTGAGATTTGAGTGTGAAACACTACCTGATTTAAATGGCCAGCACGCGAAGTGTTGAAAGCAGGAACCGTTATTCTTAGGACTTTTATCAAAAAAAAAAAAAAAAAAAAAAATAAATCAAGAAATAACAGTTATTTTTGATATTTATTTTTTTAAATGGAAAATAAAAGTTATTTTTGATTTTTATATTTTTAAATGAAAAATGAAAGTTATTTTCGATTTTTATATTTTTATATCAATAATAAAAGTTACTTTTGATTTTCATATTTTTAAATGAAAAATGAAAGTTATTTTCGATTTTTACATTTTTATATTTTTATATCAATAATAAAAGTTATTTTTGATTTTTATAATTTTATATCAATAATTTGTTGTTGAAAAAAAAAACAAACATTCATATGGAAATGTTTTCGGAGTTGGCATTGCAGATCATTAAATACAACCCAGAACTTAACTTTTATTTTTATGGGAAAATTTCATTTTCTTTGCTTTTTATTTACTTATTTTTTTGTTTGTTTCCAATATATGATTTTGACAGATAGTGCAGATAAATTTTCGATATGAATTAGAGCAGACAGGAATTTTTCGTGCTTCGCATGTAGCTTCAACCTGAAGCAACTTCATTAATCTCTAAACATTTTGTATGGCGCAGCACGTTGCTTTGCTCCTGATTGGCGCGTTAAGCACAAATAGAGAGCGAAGCACATGTCATGGAATCATGCTATAAGACCCTTTGCTTTGTGCAATTAAGTTTAAAAAGATTTCTTCTTAGCAATATTTTCAATGAAATATTTTCAAATATGAACTTAATTATTTATTTGCTTTAAGAGCCAATTGAAATGTATTAATTCAGGTCCAAAAATGAACCTTTTCAAAAAATGTTTGTTGTATTTTTCAGCTGCCTATATGCCGACGATATTTCGAAAAAAGAAATGTTTGCTGTGTTAAAGGTTTGTTTGAACATTTCTGATTCTCATTCTGTTCATGGGAATTATGGAATAAGTATTTAAGTATCAAACAAACTTTTAAGAATTTTTGAAGTCTACTGATGAGTTGATTAGCACCAACGAAATGTAGTTTTTTGAAAAGGTTCATTTTTGGACCTGAATTAATGAAATATTTTCAGTTATGACCTGGTTTCAAAGCAGTGCACATGAAACAGCTGCAGTTTGCCACTTTAAGTTTGCTTGTCTTGTCTTCTCTAAAGCAGTTGATCACTACAACTTGGCCACCAAGAATCTTTTTCACATCTCAAACAGTTATAGCCATTTTTTTTGAACTCAATTTTTGAATCGCTATGCACCAGAGCCCTTGTTAAAGTGGAATTCGCTATTTAAAATATAACTAAACACAGTCATATATGTATATAAAGGGTCCGCCATCTAACTTTTTTTTCTTCAACTAGAGCTTATTTTGTGTATGGTAACATTTACGTCATATCTGATTTGACAAATAATTTGACTGAATTTGTTTGTGAACTTTTGATCAGAGCAGGTGTCTTTTGTGATGTGAGGTCGTAATAGGTGAACGTGTGCTTTTTTAAAATTTTTTATGGCTTATTTAAACAAATATTCCATGTTTACTAAACGTTTATTTGGCAAATTATGTATAGATATATGCCAAATGAGATCTTAACAAACATGATACATATATTTTTAAAAATAAGTCCGCCAAAATAAACATTCGTAATCGGTATTGTCGTGGTTATTTTTTTTTTTTTTTTTTTTTTGTATAGCCGAACGGTTTGCAATACTGAAGAGGTTTCGTTAAAATTTGTTAACTGGATAGTGTCGCAGGTATATACACTGGACACTAAACAGATAAATTAGCATTATTTAATACTGACTTATTTAGATTTGCAAAAATAAATGATCTGTTTTTATGTTATAATTTTTGTGCTTAACCAAACGTTCACAAAACACTACCCATTTTCGTTTTTCCACCCACCAATCCCTTTTTCCTATTTTCCCAGTTCCTGTACAATGCAACGCATATATAGGGATCATCCCCTGAGTACTGGTCCCAGTATGAAAAAAAAAATTAGTTTTATCCTTCCGCTGAAAAACGCTTCGCGATGTGGGCCTGCGATCGACTTACAGAAGATGACAATTTTGCAAAAAAAAAAAAAACATGTTTTCAGATGAGGAACATTTTGATCTTGGCGGGTATGTAAACAAGCAAAATTGTCCCATTTGGGGCACAGAAAACCTGCAAGCATACATTGAAAAGCCGACGCACCCAAAACGAGTCACTGTTTGATACCGATTGTGGTCTAGAGGCATAAGTGGGCAATATTTCTTCGAAAATGAGGAGGGAGTGGCCGTTACAGTCAATGGTGATCATTGGGCCATGTTGAACGATGTTTTGCATCCTTTTCAAAGAAAAAAAAAGTTTTTTGGCGGACCCTTTATATACACATATGTAGGTATATAGTGCCCTACGTTCAATTTTAATAATGCATACATTGCAAGAGCACTCTCTGCTTTAATTAAGGTTAAGCAAATGTAACAAATTGCAATTTTTATTTTAATACAATCATGTGTTCTCAGCAACAAAACAGTAACAAATATTTAATAAAATTTATAGAATAATCAAACAATATGTCGAGGCGCATGATGCCATTGATGATGATGATGATGTTGATGACGATAATTGCAATAGCAGTACTTCCACTGTGCAGACGACCAATAACTTAAAAGTGCCACTACAGCCACAGAAAAAATATGCTGCAAAATGGCAAATACTCGTCAATACTGAAACGCACACTAACACAGGAACGCTCTTCGCAATTGCACCAGGTTGCCAACAGAAAAGCAGCGCAAGAAATATGATGACGAGAATGATATTCATGGTGATGATGATGATGGTGATAATGATGCTGATGATGATAAAGCAATTGATGATGATATGTTCTGTGTTCCGTACAATAAAACATGCAGAGCATTATTGTTAAGTCCAACAGTTCTCTAATCCGCATTGTGCTCAAAGCGGTCTTCGTATATCAGTTGTGCAAAGGGTATGATTTGGCAGCTTTGAGCAACGATTTAATTACAAATAAAGTAATTTTTAATTGAATAACCACCATGCAGAGGCAAAGGAAAAATGAAAACTGGAATATATGTATATTTATATAAAATCGAAACACACACATGCTGCAACCAGAGCAGAAAAACAAAATCTGTTGCATGCAAATAGCATTACTATGAACAAAAAAAAAAAAAAACCATCATCAAACATAAAAACATATTGAATGATTCAAAAGCAGTTCTTTTTTTTCTGAAGCCCCAACTATTTATGTGCACTTTAACGTTTTTTTTTTCTCTCTACTGCTCATGCACAGCAGGCATGCAGCTTTTGTACAGATTTATTTATTTTTTTTGTTCTTTCTTTTGTTTGTTTGCTTGTTTATGGGAATGTGAGTATTTTTAAATGTTCTAGTAATTTACTTATAATCACAGAAATCAGTTTTCAGCAGAAGCCGAATGCATTCAATACTATTGCAGAATGGGGCAAAATAATCGAAAAGTATAAACTCAGCTTTGCTGAATGCTAAATTTTAACATCTAGACTATAATTCAAACCGTTCAAATATCTTGGTATGGTAAGTGATTGAGGGAGGCTGCAAATAGTATAATACATTAAATTGGGCGGTTGGGGAAATGTAGCTAAAGTGACAGCCAAATTTGTTGACAGTCGCTTGCCAGCGGCAGTTGCACCTACTTTCGTAAATAGCTTGATCGAAGTTCCCCACTTAAAAACGGTTTTAACTTTATGATGCACAATTATTAATTACTTTATTAGTCTTACAGTGCGATTTCATTCCTCCGAATAGGGAAAAATTTTTTGTGTTAAAACTGCGCTCACTACAGTTCTCTAGCGCTAAAAAGAATATTTTGTGGTAAAATTGTAGTGATCAACATTTTTAAAGAGGAGAAGTAAAGTAAGGCTGTAGACTTATTGGCTGGGGAACTTGAACGGCTGTTCCAAGTAAGTTCACCATTATGAGCTTTTTCAGCCAATAAGTTTTAAAATTTACTCTGTTCTCTGCTTTCGTTACAAATGTTTATCACTGCAACTTAACCACAATAAAAAAAGAAAAACTTTTTCGACCCTGAAGTTATAAACATTTCCATACATGCGTAGCAATAACAGAACTATGACAACAGACACATATTGACTCTCGTTTATATCAAAACTCATTTATAGTCAAGAGGGTGCTTTGGGCCGTAGGTGATAACACAAAGATGAGCAAAAGTGAGCAGCTGATATGACTCATTTTAGAATTTGGCAACAGTGGCTAATAAACTAGAGCAAATTTCTTTCAAATCTAATAAATATATTGTTATTAAAAATTGATTAAATTCGGGCTTTTATGGGCATCATTTAAAGCTCTAGTGGAATTTCAAATAAATGGATGAACGGTAGAACCCTTGATGACATTAGAAAATATTTCATAACAAATTTGAATTTCTCCACTTAATCACCTTCACCTATCAAATGTGTACAGTAAGGCAGGTACACATCTATATTATGGTACATTCACATGGGCAAATATTTGTCCACAATTACATGGCCAGTAGTTTTCTGTTGTCCTTGGTTTTGGGCTTAATAGCTAACAGCTAAGAAGGCGTATATAAACACTTGGAGGCAGTAAGAAGACCAGTAAAAACGTAAATTTCACACCAACATATTTTAAGGTTATGTTTGCTCAGTGAGCAAATACAAAATTTTGAGTAAATTTAATTTATTTGTATTATTCGAACTTTTTCTTATATAATTATTTCTGCATTAAGTTTATCAGGCTCAAGTTCTTTCTATATTATGAACTATATATCTATAGGAACTCAGGGGCTTAAAGACGGGTGCTGACGAAAAAGTGTGGCAGCTTCGAAACAACTACATAGTTGTCCACCCTGCTAAATGTCTTTGATGTCTTCTTTGTCTAATTTAATCAATATCAATCACAAGGATAATATAGAAAGAACTTGATCCTGATAAACTTAATACAGAAATAATTATTTTGAAAAAAAATAGTTTTTCCTCTTCTTAAGTGTTTGCGAGAGCACAAATGATAATGATGTCAGTAATTTTGTATTTATTCGCTGAGCAATTATAACTTTAAAATATGCTCTTTTAAAATTTAATTTTTGCATTTGTATTTTCTTTACATTGTTGCTACTTTCAAATGAGCATACATACATATATACTTTTGTATTTGCTCAAACTGAAGGCTCACGAAAAAGTAGTGGTCACGTTTTTTTTTTTTTTTTTTTTTTTTTTTTGCTAAAAATGAATAAATATTTAATCGTATGTAAGCTCGCCGTAATTTAATGCTATGTGGAAAAGAAAAAGTACTGCTTATTCTTGCTCCACTATTGTATTTCAATTTATTTTTCATTCAATACACAAATATATGTATGTAGGTATGTAGTATATTTAAGCTCATTCTCACTGTTGGTAACATTGGCTTGGTTGCTTTTGTTGCTTTGTTTTTGTTGTATTTCGATCTTTTTTCTTTTACTTGCATTTTTTCTGCACTGAGGTTGCTTTATTCTAGTTGAACGTTTTAATTTGTTCTTGTTGCTGCATTTTTTTGCTGTTGTTTAATATTGTAAATACTTTTCATTTTAATTGTAAATTAATTGCTTCATCATTGGCCATAACAAAAACTACTGCTACCACTGGTGCTGCAATTTTTAGCCACTGCAAGAGGACCGAAATCGCAGCGGCATGTTGTTTCTGATTCAACCTCGTTGATATGTAAATATACTGCTAAGAGAAAGAGAGTGACACTCTCTTTCTCTCTCTCAAACAATTAAATAAAGTAAAAATGTATTTAGGCGTTGCTGAAGCAAATGTTTGATGATAATGTGTATATGATAATAGTATGTGTTGTGCAAAAGGCCAAATGGTCTTTTTTGTACTGTATTCACATATTTGAATTTAATTTGTCCATATGTGAATATAGTGTTTTACGCCGGCCAGCCTGTTAAGTTGTTAGAAACACTATATCACAAATTATTCAGAGAAAGTGAGAAATATTACTAAGTGAAAGCCAAACTTTTGCTGATTGTCCTAATAACCCATTCACAAGACACTCGTCTCACAATTTATTATTGTTTCACAGTCCAAACACATGCGAAACAGCTCATTACACTGTACAAAATTTTGAGAGTGAAACATCATGTAACATAATAAAATAAATAAAAAATATTGAAAGAAAATGGAATTAATATTGGTTTTGACCCTTTTTTTATTTTATATGATATTTTCTTGAGATATGGGTCCAATTTTTTTGTATTTCTTCCTAAATTTTTTCTGATATTTCGCTATTTTTTGAAGAGCTCCTTTGGGACAACAACATTTTCTATATTTTGGCTGTGAAGATGATTTCCAAAAGAGAGCGAAGTATCGACAGAAATATTCCAAGAATCATAAAAGGGTGTATAACAAAGAACTTTTAAGTTAAGAAAATAATGATCCAGGATATTCGGTGGAAAGTATACTATTTTGTTTTGCCATCCTTTGGGTAAATCTTAGTCTTCTGAGTTCATGTTTGCCCCTTTAAGTTTGCTTGTATTGTCTTTTCTAAAAATGTTGAACAGTACAAGTTGACCACCAAGAATTTTTTTCACATCTCAAACAATTATAGTCAGTGTCTTTTACTTCATTTTTAAGTGGATTTGCACCAGAGCCTTTTTTACAGTTGAATTCGCTATTTAAAATATAACTAAATACAGCCATACAATACAGTAAAGTGAAGACGTAACAAATGTACTATGACGGTACCACCTCTCACATAGCTAAGCTTACAAGAGAATTACTGCGAGACTTCTTTCCGCAAGAGAATTTATTTAAAGATATGGTGATGTTGATTGGCCTCTACGGTCACCTGATTTCAATGATCCTACTTCTTTTTTTGGAACATGAGAAACAACAAGGTTTCTGCAAAGAAACCTGAAACGCGGGAGCAACGCAAACAAAATAGTTGTGATGAAATTGATAAAATACCACCCGAAATGTGCGAGAATGTAATGTGCTCGAATAGGCTGGCATTTGTGAGGCTAACCTAGACGGACATTAATTCAATATTGCGTTCCGTACATTAAATAAAACTTTGCAATACAGAAATCTTTCTCTTTCATTTAATCAAAAATTTTAAGCAAACAAAGTAGTATATCTTACATACATATTTGCATATTTGGATATGTGCGCATGTTTCAAACGAACTCAGGCAAGTAAGAAACTGAGTTGTATAACAAGGATCTTAATTTATTTTACTTATCAGACGTAGGGTGCTTCTTGGCTGAAGCGGTTTTTAGACTTTAAATTTTTTTAGTTCAAAGGTCTAACTCATAAAAACTATTACAGGCTTATAAGTCTGTTATTTCACATGTTTGTATGGAAAATCTGTCAAATAAGAGCTTTATAAACCTGTTATAATTTTTATGATTTAGACGGTAAGTATTTAATTATTTGTAGTTTTAGTACGTGTTGCAGTCGAATCCCAGTTGTTTGTATCGTGTGGTACCAAGCAGTAGTTTTTAAGCAAAAGGGTGCTTGTATGTATGAAGAACTGTTTTCGTTTTTTATTCTTGTTTTCAGCGAGGCCCGACAACTAGATATGCTGCATAAGTTTCAAGGGCTCAGAAGATACAGCTAATTTTCAAATTAAAGGGTAGTACCACCATCTTCAAGCCACCATTTATGTTCTCGGTTTTTGTTCTTTGTAGTAAATTTGGTTGTAGAGGCCAGTCAGAACTCATAATCTGTGCAAACTTTAAGCCTCTATCACTTACAGTTCAAAAGTTGCGGGTCATCTCCAATAGTTTCTTGTATGGGAGCGCCCTTTTTTACGTTTTTGTTGTTTATGTTATTTCATATTGTAACGCCTATGTAATTACAGTTTCCGTAAAAATGTCGGGTTTTTATAGCTCATTTGCACAGTTTCTTGTATGGGAGTAGTCTTTGATATTCAATTTTATAGTGTCAGTCCCTCGCATAAAAACTCATAAAATTTGTTGTGGCTTTTGTAAGCGAGCGAACGTTATCGAGTGACATCGTGGGCCTGGCAGTATATGTTTGTATATTTTTGTATTGATTTTTTTTGTGGTATTTGTTATTGTAGCAGTCGGATAATTTCAGGGCTACAGCTCTTATTGTTGCGGTGAAACGAACAGACGAACGGTACTGCAATTCTGTAACTTTTAACGATTCGATAATCGTATTTTTTTTTGGAACGAAAAAATACTGCATGTGTCAAAAGTAAAAAATAAAACGTTCCAAAAATTTAAAGAATCATAAAATTTAAAAATTTCAAAAAGAACACAAAATAAAACATACAGATTTCACCCTGTATTACATTCAAAGATGAAAAAAAATGTAAGGAACTTCGTTCCTAACGGAGGTCTCCTGACCGCATTTCTTTTTTACATATTTCATCGGCTGCAGTAACTAACTATTGTGTGATTCTGTAAAATATAATTTTAACGACGGTAAACAGCTGTGTTTTTCAGTACATTTGGATTAAAATGTTGTTAAGTTTTTACAATATTATTTAATTTTTCACAAGGCAAGTAAAATAACTTGTGTTTCAATTATGGTTTTATTTATTTTCTTACATCTTATGCTCAAAATACCTTTTCTCATTTAAATAAACTACAAGTAAATACTGGTCGTTAAAATATTTATAATTGCCGGTAAAACTAATAGCGGATTTTAGTCGACCACAAATATCGTTAAACAATTTTACTGAGCATTGAAATTGGATAATAAATCTTTGTATTTATTTTAACGATACGATTATAGGAAGAAAAGTTATAGAATCCAGGCCGTGAAACCGTAAAAATATTCCAAGTATGCTTGTTAAATGTAACTTGTGCATATTATCACTCATACGTACGCTGTAACAGTGTAAACACTTCCCCCCAAAAATATGCTACACTTTATTGCCAAAACAAGCTCGTTTGAGCTTGGAATGAAATAAAGGTTAGCTAAAAAAAATAAATAAAAAATTAATAAATAAAAAAAAAATTAAAATTTTCAATGAAACTACAGCTTTTATGTCAACCAATGTACCGTTTACACATGCAACCTGTGTATACAAGTTAACAACCAACACTTTGCTGTTGCTACTGGCTTGACTGTTTACACAGGCAAGTGAAAGCTTATTTTCAAAACATCGCTGAAGAAAATGGTCTTAACGAGAATGTTTTTGCTTTACCAAATAAAAGAATTAAATGAAAACAATAATATTTATTTATTTATTTGAATTTAATTACATAATACAATTATAATAAGTAAACGAAAAAAAGAAGGAGTAAGAGCTGCTTGGGCTTTCAACTCCGGATGTAGCTTATATTAGATTTTTTAAATTATTTTCTAACAGGAATTTATATATAAGACCAATGTTGATGTTGGATGTATTCTTCAATAAATCAGACGGCAAGTTAGATCCAAAGATTTTTTCTCTCTAATGCTTATACTTTGAGCATTCGTTTAATATGTGGCTAATATTAAGTTGTGTGTTACAGTTTGGACATTGCTGGGCAGCTTCATTTTCAAAGAGATGTTGATGTGATAGTCTACTGTGGCCTATTCTGAAACTTGTCATTAAGTTGGTTTTGATTTTTGGGCAGGAATTCGGGTATATTGGTTTGATTCCAAATGGATTAGTGTTCTTATAGTAGTGTTGATATTCATCCCATCTTAATTTACAACATTTATCCAAATGCGAGTGGATTGAGTTGATGATATCTTTTGGCTGCCAAGTGTAAAAGTTTACTAATGGTCTATTTCCGGCATCATTGGCAGTAATATCGGCATATTCGTTTCCGGCTATACCTACGTGTGATGGAACCTACATTAGTTTAATCTTATTTTGATTAATAATGAGAGCATTTTGAATATTGTTAATTAAAGGGGAAATATAATTTGTGCTTCGTGTAGCGAAAAAAGTGGAAAGGCTGTCAGTACAAATGATGTATTTCAAATCATCCTTCGTTGCAATATATAATAAAACAATTATGCGGGAAAAAGAAACACAAAACCCCTGTTTCAATTTTTATTTTTAAAAATCACATATTATCTTATTTTTGTCCGTCTACATGACTTTTTTATATCTGGGTTGCTAAAGTTTTTTCATATGAACTTTTATGGGGAAGTAAATTATACGAATAGTATTTTATCAAATAAATAGTAAATTTATAGTTATATATTATGATTATATTTTATCCTAGGTTTTGGTATGTCACATCAATTAGCAATTAACTAAAAATCATTCCTTGTATTTAGGTATTAAAATTAAAATATAATCCTTATGAGATAACATTGTTTTTGATTTTTGTCATTTTACCAACGTGCAAGTAAAAAAATTACTGGCTATCAAGTGAGCTACCAAATTGCAGCAGTGTGATGATATTAGTGAAAAATATGTCAATGTATTGGCACTTGCGTGTGTAAATGAAGGGTAAACTGAGAAAGAAAATGAAAACGTCTGTGACTTGCAGGCAAGCGCTAGTCTATTTTCAGCTTTGCAAAAATGAATGTTCTGTTTTTATGTCCTAATTAATATATAATTTTTATTTGATCTTTTTAATTCTTGAAAAAACTAATTAATACAGCTTATAGATATATTTTTAATACAAAATTTATTAACAATATTATTCAATATTTTGCGAACAGTTTGTTGGCATTTTCAGGATAATATTTGCAATTTATGTTTTAATTATTTTGCCTAATCAAACGTCCACAAAAAACACTCTCCATTTTCGTTTCTATTTTCCTAGTTCCAGTACTGGTCCCAGTCTAAAAAAAAAAAATAATGTCATCAAAGAAAATATTTTTTGGCATCGTTTATTACCCATCTACTTGACTTTTTGGTATCTGGATTGCAAAAATTTTTTATATATACAAAATAAAAAAGCAAATTCAACAAAGAAATTATTCATATAAGAAATAACAAATTAATATGACAAATCGGCAATACTGAACTTATTTCTTCCATAAGATAATAATGTATTGAAGATTATTTCCTTTAACTTCTGTTTCCCATAAGATAATATTATATTGAAAATTATCTATTAAAACTAAAATATAGTCTCTACATGATAACATATCTTTTTCCTTTTTATCATTTTATCAATGTGCAAATAAGAAGTCACTGGCAATCAAAATATCTTACTAGTAATTCGCTTAGAAGTAAATAAATACGTCTGTAGACGTATTGTATGGGTAAAAACTGTCCAGGTGTTAAATTACTTGCACATCCCTGTGTGGACGGTGTGTAAAGGATGGCCCAACTTTCAAAACATTAAATTGTGATTTTTGCTTTAGAAACTTCAAGTTCTACTCTCTTAAATATTTTTGCATTTGTTTTGCATTTGATGTGTTTATTTCAATAGTTTTATTTGTGTATTGATTACATTTTTTGGTTTTTGTGGTTTCTGTTTTGGCGGTGAATACCTGGAAACGCTGGCGAGTTATTTCGTGCACTTGAATCAATAAACATCATTTCGTTTTAATTTAATACCTTTCTGATTTTTTTTTTTCACTGATGAACGAAAGCAGAGATTGTTATGATGGAGCAAGCAGATTTTATTGTATTGCTTTGCTGCTGTTGTCGAACCGCACAAATTCGTTATCTATGGAAAAAAGCATACATTTGATGGGAAAACAAAGATATTCATTCCATTGTTGTGATTACATTCGAACATATATTTGGGTACATGTTTATGTATGTATGTACATAAATACATTCAAACAAACTAGTGACGTTAGGAATATTCGAAAAGAAAACAATCGATATTATTCGGCTAATTTTTCAATTGCTTTTGTCACAAGCAAATAAAAGTTCCACTACGACATATCAAAAAAAAAAAAAAAAAAAAGAAAGCCTCGATTTTTCCATTTTTTGTATTATAGTAGAGTAATATTTTTAGGGTTCCGTATTCATCAGAGTGAAATGGAACCCTATTAATGAGACAACTACGTCCGTCCGTCCGTCCGTCCGTAACAGCGTCCATTCTCCGAAACGGTAAAAGCTAGAAAGCTGAAATTTTAACAGCAGATTGCGGTACCTTGCCGCTATAACAGGAAATACTAAAAAGAGCAACAAAGCGAAAACTACCAGGTGCCCCCATGCAACGAGAAGTTACAATTAGCTATAACTCTCGAACCGTAAAAGATAGAAAGCTGACATTTGCACAGTGTATGTATTTACAGACGCTCTACAACAACAAATGCTAAAGACAACAACAAGTAGAAGACTACCAGGTGTCTTTATACAACCCAATGCAACAACTAGCCGTAGCTGCTAAGCTGTAAAAGACAGAGAGCTGATATTCGCACAATGTATGAATTTTCATATGCCCTACAACAATAAATGCTAAAAACAACAACATGTCAAAAACTACCAGGTGTCCCCATGCAACGTAAAGTAAATATTAGCGGTAACTCCCAAACTGTAAGAGACATAGAGATGAAATGTGCACAAAATATGTACTCACATATGGCCTACAATAACAAATGCTAAAAACAACAACAAGTGAGTTAGATTTTTAGGCCTAACCATAAACGCTAGCCACTTGCTGTTAGTTCAAAGCTCACTCATAACGAACTGGCCCGCGGCTAGGTGATACTGATACAGAATGAGTGAGTACTGACTCGTTCGTAAGACATTACGTGTAAAAACTGAATGACATAGCTTTTGAGTCAGGAATGACAGGAGTTCAGACTAACCATGAGTTAGTTTTGAGCTAACTTAAATTCCGACGCGGTTCTGTCGCAAAATTGTACGCGTTTGTATAGTCTGTTTATGCAGTTTGTAAACAAACTTTGAACAGTTCAATGGCTAGAAGTACTAGTCAGCTGCTGGCATTAATTTTATGGGATTCTATGTATGAAACAGGGATCCATTACTGTACTCTGGAGACCCGGCAGCAGGCTAAACAATGGGTTTCTACGGGTTATTATGCTTCAAAGAAAGTCAAAGTAAATTTTTCGGCAACAGTGTTTTGCGATGCACTAAAAGGCCGAAGAAGTTGTTTTTCATTTTAACCCATTTTTATTACACCTGTCAGCAAAGTGACAATAAGTAATAAGATGTGCTTAAGTGGGGTGTTAAAAAGTTATTTGGCGGACGCTTCAGTTAGCCGCTATTAGAAGGATCAAATTGCTATTTAAAAGAATTGATTTTTATATCTTTATATGTACATCACATTTTTATTTCGGCCGAAATTCAGCGTATTAGTATGTATTCCCAGATGCCTTACAACAGCAAATGACAACAACAACAGCAAGTCGAAAACTACTAGGTGTCCCCATACAACATAATGTGGCAATTAAGCGTAACTCGCACGCTGTAAGAGACAGAGAGACCTAGACGTAGGCATAACAGCAGCCGTTCGATGAGAACAAAAGGGGAGCCCCACCCTGAAGCAATGCGAGAGCGGTCCCAGGGTGGAATGATTGGCTCAAATGAAAAGGGAGGGTTTTTAGTGGATGCAAGCTCCACATATCAGAACTGTGGGGACAGTTCTGAATGCGGTAGGCATTTTCCCTTCCTTCCAGAAAAAAAAGAAAAGAGACAGAGAGATGAAATTTATGAAATATATGTATATTCACATATGCCATTCTATACGTACATTACACATACATACGTGCGGAGCGCTAAGTGTGCGAGCCAGCCAGCCTCGTACTTGACTGAATTTATTTTATCACTTTGATAATAAGATACAAGCGAGTTGGGACATCTAGTAGTGCAAAATTTCAGCAGCTGAATTTCAGTATTCATGATCGAACGAATGTATGAGTGAATGCTGGGTATTTGTTGGTTATTTTTTTTTGCAGTTTTTGTTTGGTAGTTTTTTTCTATTTGATTACTGATGCCAGAGTATGATTTTGGGTTTAAAATTCGTCATCACTTTGCTTAGTTTGTATTCGCGAATGCGATTCCAGATTGAATACTCGTAATCGTTTACTATTAGTATTCATATTTGTATTCGCAAAGATTGCAAATCGATATTTATAATATAACTAGTACGTAATTAGGTATACACAAAAGATCTCAATACAAGATCTTTGAGAAAATAAACTCGATAAAAATGTTATAAAAAAATTTGTCTAACCAAAACGGCACCATTAAAAATGTTTCAATAGCAAACAAATTAGTAAGTAAATTTATCATGTCATTTGCCTGCTGGCATGAGAAAGCAACTCATTTCATTTGATGCATTAAGATAAAATGTGACTTCAGACAAAATTTTAATTTGTATAAAACTTAAGTGATGATAACTTTTAGTTTCGACTTTTACTATAGTTTCGGAATGGTATTTCCAATCCAGCATCCTTAAAAGGTTAGACAGCTTATTTTGACTTATAGTTACAAACATGTTGTTCTCTTAGTCTTCTAGAAGTGAGGGAATAGTTTATTTTCTTGTACTACATTACGGGAAATTCAATAGATCAACGCATTGCTAAAAAATAATAATAAACACATCACTTTAGTTAATTATCAAACATTTATCAAACATCTTTTAGTTTCCACTTTCCCATGACATTTACGTTCTCCTCTACTGAATACAAAAAAAAAAAAAGCCACGTCACTCCCACCCCTGCTGGCATCTGCCAAAAAATAATTTTGTTTGTATTTCTTAAACAAGTTTGTTGAAAAGAAACCTCAAAAGTGATTATTGCAGGAGCACAGGTTAAAACAAATTGTGTATTCTATTAGAAAAACAACATTAATTAACCACAATTTTAAAATAATTTGCCAAGATATTATGCCTTCATCATTCTCCTCTGTTTCAGCTTTAGCCTCTTAAAACCTCATTTTCCCCCTTTTTGCACACGTCTGTCTGAAAGCGGAAAAAACTTCACTTAATATGCGGATATAAACAGCATTTTATAGCTGCTAGAGAACGGGCTTTGAAAAAGTTGTTACAACTATGGTATATATGACAGCTGTAGGCAATATGAAAATGCTTTAAGTACACAAGAAATAAAAGTAAAAGAAAACATAATTAGAAAAGCAAAAGGCTGCAAAAGAAAAAAAAAAAACAAAAAAGGAAAAATTAAAAAGAAACATTGAAATGGTTAAACAAAGGTAACAAATGGAAAAAGGAATTAAAATTACAGCCAGGAGTTAAAGTTAACTAAACTGAAATAAAATACAAAAATGTCATTAAAACAGGCAGTGAGTAGGAGTGTGAGAGGGGGAGAGAGAGAGGGAGAGAGAAGAAATTGTATAAGTAACTGCAAATGAAGCTGTTAAAGAAAAAATAATAAAAACTAAATACGAGGATAGTGGCAGCAGAAGCTCAAAAAAAATCTAAAAAAATTTTTTTTTTAGACTTAGAGCAGCACATATTTGTTATGCTGGTACTAGAAAACTATTTAAGAGGAAGTTAAGCGAGGAAATATAGGGTTAACTATTTTGCTGTTTAAAAAGCAAACGTAAATAAAATACATATGCATGCTTATTATGAATCCCGTCGGAGGCTCCATGGAGCTCTCCAGGATAATAGCTAAAAATAATTCAATTAATCTTAAAAGGTTAGTTCTGCAGCAATAAGAGGCTACAGGAATATAACCCATAACAATACTATATGCGTTTCGTAGCCTAAACTTGATTGAACAGAGCCCAACATGAAACCATCTGTAAAGATAATAATCACGTTTTCTGATTAGTCGCTTTCGATATCATCTGAGTTCATGCTCGTTAGGATTACACTGATTTTTTTTTTTATCGATCATTGCGACTGTTGAGCAGTTTTCAAGTGCGAAAATATAAAGGTGACATTATTTTTCTCCCAAATAAAATAGCAACAAGTTTTCTTTTACCATATTGAAAAAAAGCACCCGTTCGTTACTTACATAGAACTTTTTGCTTCATATAATATTTAGTCTTATAAAGTGGCAGGCATTTGGGTGGCATTTTTTTTTATTCTTGCAAGCGTATTCTTATTTTTTAATTAGTTAGAAACTTCTTGTTTTAAGAAGACCTTTTTTTTCAGCAGCAGCAGCAGCAGCAGCGACAGCAGCAACAAGAACAAAACCTGTAAAATGAAACACACAAAAATAAATGCTAAGGAAAATTAAAACTGAAGTGTTTTTTTTTTGTGAAGAAAAAGAAAGCGGAAGAGCAAAAACAAGCAGTAGTTAAAGTTACAAGAGGTGTTAGACATTAACATGCACTTACCTTCTCCAGCTTAAATGTTTTTCCTTTTGCGCAACAAACGTTTTCTTTAAAACAAAAGTAAAGAGACGAAAGAAAAAATTTCACCTTTTGTACACTTGTAAAGTCAACATCTTTTTACTTGAGTTTTGCACTGTTTGTTGTGAAAATGCTCTTTTTACTGTTAACATTGTGGCAAAGGGCAACATTAGTTTAATTTAAAATCTGCAACAGAGGGAAGTTACATTTTAATTTTGTATAACTTCGTGTAAAACAGAGGAAAAATTGTTTTAAAACATTTCACAAAATATGAATTATATTATGAATTTTTAAAAAGACCAAAGAAAATATTATTTTCCTTTTCGCTATAAAATTGTAACAGCCCTATTCAGATATTCAGCTTTCTTTCATATTTAATTCGATTTTAATTTCTCAGAATTGAAAAGAATTTTTTGCTGCGATAAGATTGTAGTGATCGATACTTTTAAAGCAGGGATGCCCACGGCCTATACGCTTGGTACGCTTTTGTTTTTGTAAAAGCGCGAAGCATTGGCTGAACATTCTAATATATATACACAACTCTTTGTATGAAATACACACATATCCCAAGTTCAAAACAACAACACTTTCATATGCACAGCAATAAGAACGCAGGCTTTGTTGGTACACGTTGGTGCCAAGCGTAAGTTTTGTTGTTTTTTGTTTTTTTGTTTTCATGATTTTGTTTTTTTTTTTAATGTTTTCGTGAGTATGAAACACTTGAAGAAATCATTTTTTGTTATGAGTTTATTTCTGTTTTTCCTTGTGTGCGTCAATAAAGTGTATACGTATTGGTGTTTACGCTTCCATAAGAAGATTTTGGGCACATCTGTTTTAAAGCATAGATGCCCATGGTAGTAGTATTGGTGAGAGTGACGAAATAACACTGGCAGAAAACAATTTGCTATTCATTTTATTCATGTCTTTGTGAACACCTTCAAAATGTTTTTTTAAATTATATTTCTTAGTTTTTTTAAATGTCTTATGACAAATAAGACATTGCATGTCATCAAAAGCATTTTGTAACATAAAATACTTTTCGGCTGACATCATTAATATATCGCAATTATAAGACACAAAATTTCTGCAAATGTAGTTTGTCTCTCACACTCAACATGATGATTTACTATTGGTTGATTGGCGATCAAACAAAAGAGCGTAATAATACGTGTGAGTTTAATTTGCTGATATCAGCCACTACTGGGCGTCTGTGTTTTAAAGAGCACAAGCAAAGTAAAGTTGAAGATTTATGGGCTGGGGAATATACCATGACTTTTTCATGTCTCCACCCGGACATCCATCAGCAGCCGAAGAGCTTCTAATTCAGGTCGTAACAAATTGCAGCGCAAAATAACAAAATAATTTTATTCTAGTAGCTAAAGTCTTTATTATTGTCCGCGGATATTAATTTAATTTTGTTTGGTTGATTAAATTCAGTTCAAGGTCACTTTGCTTTCAATAAATATATACATATACTTTTATTTATTGCTAAATTTAATAAACCGAAAAAGAAAATAATTATTCAAGCTTTTAATCTTTGGTATTTTTATAAAAATAATTTTAAACATTTATTTATTAATTTTCAATATTTCGCCAACAATTTGCTGGCATCTTCAGGAAAATAAAGATGCCAACAAATTGTTTAAAAATTCACATAATGTGTAAAAATTTAGCACCATTCAGCACGTTGCCGTGCTGAATGGGACTATCCAGCACGGCAACCTGCAGATTTTGCGGAGAAGAAGAGGAGTCAATGGAACACTTGATTACTGAATGTGTGGCACTTGGCCACAGAAGATACAGGCTGTTGCAGGCCTATACATTGGGTTCACAGGACTTGCAAGGGCTTCCACTGAAGGAGCTAGTACTGTTTCTTGATGTATTAAACTCGTGAGGGAAAGGGGATACACAATAGGTCATTATTGGTCGCAGTGCAAAGGGCCATCCTGGACCAACCTAGCATAAATAATAATAATAATAATAATACGTCAATTATATACGGTAAGGTGTTGCCGACTATAAGGGATGTAATTTTCAACAAAAGTGTTTTAGAGTGTATCCAGTGATGACAACGTTTTTCACTTTGAGCTGGTTTCAGCTAATTTTTATGATCTAGAATCGGTAACTATTGAATCGGTTTTTAGTTGGATCTTACTTTCTCAGACGAGAGAAAGCTTTTTTTTTAATTTTAGTAGTCAAAATTTTGGAAGAAGATATTGAACATTTCATATTGTCCATATTGTATTTGTGCCGGAGAACGAGTTGCAGTGAATTAATGCAAGAAATTATTGCCACAGCATTTGCTTTCAAGGTATGATGATAATATTTAATGCATATTGAATGAAACGCTTTCATATACTTCATTTGTTGTCATTGATACTTTCAATATTTTTAATACTTTTCTGTAACATTGTTGACCATGTAAATATTATTTGTTCAATTAAGTGTGTAGTAAATGATAAAAGCTTTTATATTATATTATACATATTTCTACTTTGTAACAATTGGCAAAAAAAAAAAGAAATACAAACTCTATTAGCTTTAAGCCATTAAAATAATAATTTCAATGTATCTTTTTTCCTTTCTATAATATAAATGGGACTGTTGAATATTACTTTTGCTTTTGTTGTTGTTGTTGTTTGAATTTGTGGTTAACCTTTATTAAGTTACAGGCGAACATTTGCATGAGGCAATGCAGGCATTTATGTTGCAATGTAAGAGTTAATAGATGTAAAAGAGAGTTGAAGAGTGCGGAAAGCAGTAGTAAATAAAAGCTTTTGTGAAACAATTTTTATTTCATTATTTATTTATTACTTGGGAGTATTGCTTTAAATGATATAAATGGAAAAGGGTTTCTTTGTAATTGTCATTACCTTCAATAAGGGTGACCGTTTTTTTTGACTGCATTCCTTCAAAACAAGTCAAATATTTGTTCAATGTGAATTTGATCAAAATAATTGCTTGAAAAATAGGATTTCTTGTTATGGCACCAACTTATCGGTCTCAACAAAGACAATCAATCCCAGCGGCTACTACTCATTTAACAACACTTAGTGCCCATAAAATTTAAATAAAAAAAAATATATATATGTATATATACATATATAACAATAACAACAGCAGCAAATAAAGTCAATGTTGTGACAGTGTTGCTGTTGTTTTATTATTGTTAACTTTGTTCTTTCTCAATGCCTCAACATTTCTGGCTGATGAAGATGGCTGGAGTGGCGAAAAAATAAAGGAGTTTGTTAAGTCAACATTACTAGTGGTAAATATAATAAAACTAACGAAGAGTTGGAAAGCGGAAAGCAACAATTTGAAGTTAATGTTGTTGTAACATGGCAATTGCCCAGCAAACGCATCAGTGTGTTAGAAATTTGGAAAAAAAAATATATAAAATTAAAATGCTCTCTGAGCCAAAAGTTACTCTCTATAGTTTAGTAAAATCAATGTCCAAGAATTGAAGGGAGTGTTTGTTTCGCTAACACAAGGGAACAAAATTGAACTTTTTGAGTGTTGTTTGGAATTCTATAGAAATTTTTTTTTTTTACTAATTTGAGGTCGCTGATTTTAAAAAAAATTGAAATTCGTCAACAAAATTATCTTTAATCCATCGCGATTTTCATACACAAATAACACATATTAATATGTGTGTTTGTGTGTGTGTGCTGTTCTATTTATTTGATAAGTGTATGAAAATCGCGATTTTTGTCAATTTAGTTATCTCAGTAAATCGTTGAGAAAATCAAAAGTTGTGCACCCATTTCAATGAACTACAGCTTATTTGATTCAAAATATATCAAGCTAAATGCTTTAAGACCAATATTGTGACTTTAAATGCATTATTTTTTTATGAATTTTTAAATAAGATTTTTTTTTTTTTTTTTTTATATAAAATTTTTATTTTTTTTCAAAACTACAACAATGTATCTGAAACTACTCGTTCAAATTAAAAACAATGTAGACACGGATTAAAGCTAATTTTGTTGGCGAATTTCAATTTTTTTTTTAACTGAATATGGTGAGCCGTTTTTAAGTTATTTAAATATTTGTTCTGGAAGCGCCATAATTGTAGACATAACGGTATATCTCAAAAAGTCGAGCTGATACAAAAAAACCAAGTACAGATTTGGATTCAGCGTCCCAAGTTACTTTTAAAACAACATTCAGTTCATAAACAACAAATAGCTTGTTCCCTTGTGTAATTATTAAGAGTAAATAGAAAATATGACCAAGAAATGCCATATGAGGATTATTTTCGTTCAAAGAATGATAGAAACCCTGATGTATAAACCCATCAGCAGTGTCGGTCATATCATGTTCTTGATAGGCTCAGAAGCCAATAATAACAAATTTTAGGACTTAAAACCACCTCAATGTCTTAGGAAACTAATAACGAACCCATTCGGCATCAAGGTATGAAAATTTCGCATCGTATCAAACGTTTGCCTTTGTGTTTGTTTGATTGGCAATGAGTGTGTGTGTTGGTGCAAGTGTGTGTTTGCTGCACATGTTCCAATGTTTGTATGTTATGCATTATATTAAATTTAAATGTAAGAAGAAGAAAGAAAAAATTGCAGTGGCGTTGTTGGTGGGCACGTTGCTGGTGAGTGTTGGTTGATAAAAGCAGTAGAGAAACATTTCAAAAACTTAAGTGCATTTTAAGTGGCTGCGGAAATTGTTGCCATACTTCATGTCATCCCATGTTGTTTCTGCTTTCGTCGTTTATTTCTTGTAGTGCATGTGTTTTATTCTTGTTTCTTTTCATTTAATATGGTTGTTGGTGTTTCTTTTTGCACGTTGAAAATATTATATTTTAATGTAAATGAAGTATGTGATGCGAGCAGGTAAATAAAAGTTTCTTCAAAGAACTACTGCTAAATTTTGTGATTTTTAAAATTTTTTTTTTTTTTTTAAAAGATTAATAAAAAAAGTGCCATGGACAAAAAGCTTTAAGAATTCGTTATTAGCAGATTTTTTGTCAGTTTTTTGCCAATGATATTTCGTAAAGTTTGGTTGGTAAAAGCAGTGTGATAGCCCATGTCTTAAGACATACACTAAAGCCAATGTACAAGATGGGCCAGGAGAAATCCACCATTTGGAAGCTGCTCGTATTTTGGCATATGGTGGCCGACATCAAATCTTATTTCTGCTTCCTGAACTAGACAACTATAGAGTGAAAGTGAATAAGCCATGGAGTGCTGTACTTCCCAAGAACGCACAATAATCGTGTCTATGAAGAAGTGCACAATTTGTCCTCCAAAATCATAATAATGCATTTCTACCTCACCGCGTACACTCAGAATATTTTTGCAGTAACTGACCGTAGTTTATTCTAAAAGTAATCAGTGCAGTTATTTTTAAATCACAAAACGTTTAAAAAAGAATAAAATTTTAATTTACTTAAAAAACTAACTACAGATAAATATGGATTTTCAGTCACACTTACTAATGACAGTAATAACTTATGCTACACATACATGAAGGCAGCAAGCTGTTAATAGTTATATACAAATTTATAATTTGGTTTCTACGCACATATGTAGCATACATACTCTTTACTTAAATTGATTGTTGTTGAATTTGTTCTGATGGTTGCGATGGCTGAGCTGCTGCAAGTTCGAATCTCAGCAGAGACTTTGCAGTATAAAAATTAAATGGGCGAATTAAAAAACGAGATAATACAGATCGAAAACTTAAATAAAATAAAATGAAAACCTAAGAAAAAATTAATTTTTTTTTACAAGTTGATTACTCATGAAATAGTTGACAGTTAGAATAAAGGAAAAATCATTATTTTTAGCGATGGGGTTCCGTAGATTTTTAACATTTAAATTCTAATGAAGTAATCAGTAAATTTAAATGAAAAATAAGTAGGACGCTTTTTAAATGAAAATTCATTTATTTTAAAGAGTGTTTTCCGTTAATTTTACTGACAAAGTTTTCTGAGTGTACGTTTCTGGGGCGTCGAAAACCTGCCAATGATGTAAGGGCAGCCATTACACTTGTTAAAAATAATTGCATGGTTTGCTGTACACGCTGGTGGAGTCATCGTGCCATTTTTTCGAGGACGCCGCTGGTCAAACAGCAATGCCCTACAGGGCCGTGTTAACTGAGTGTTTTCTGTCTGTGGTTCCAAGAGGACGTGACAAGGGCAGCCACTGTGCGAGCCACAACCGATATTCTGAAAGCCAAAGAACATCGGCTGACCTCTTTTGGCCCTTTGGCTGTTAGTATTGCTGTGCGCTCCATGGATTTAACCATAATAGTTTTGGTTCACAGGTTTGATATGAAACATAAAGCTTCTTAGATTTTTCCAGTATATACTCCATAGTTGGGTTGTTTTATGTAAGCTGTCGCTCCCTAGATGGTGGCATCTTGCTTGCGATAAGGTGAGTCACTGGCACAAATAGTGATTTAAATAACTCACTATCTCCACACATGCTCTACAGTCCTCTACTTCGACTATTCCTAAGGAGTTATGTTATGTTACGAGGGTCGCCGGACCTGAGACCGACTCACTTGGGTCCTAGAAAAGGTCCCGTTGTGTTACCCGAAAAAGGCTGTAGGGAGTTCTCCCTACACAAGCTCCACCGGTTCCACCCTGAACCAGCCCGATGAACGGATGAAGGATTCCACCCTGTCCAATCCGCATTTCGACACTTCCGGTAATCCCTCTAGTGTCGGTCTGCCCAAGCAATCCGCTCTCCAGTTAGAGAGGGCCGGACATCGGCAGAGGAAGTGTTCAACACTCTCCTCCTCTTCCTCCTAAGAAGTTGAACGCCAAAAGTAAAAAATCAAACTTAGTATTGTGTACACTCCTGCTCTGTTTTGTGTCAACAGAATCAACTGTATGTGTGCATAGTGTGTCTGATGTGTAAATACTTTGACATAAATATCTGCAGGTCTTTAGTGCGGAAATCCACTTGAAGTGAGCATATTAAATTAATTTTTCTTTATAGTTTTTCCCACTTAAATTAATTCCTGGGTGTAACCTCGTATTACAACTTTGTTGCCTGTATTTCAACGTTTCTTGCTCAGCCTTGTGGCAGTGTATGAACGGCATTTTCATAAAATGTCAACTTCGTCATCATTAACATTGATTGTGTCAAGTAAAACATCATGCATGTAAAAGTGTTTAGAAAGCAAATGTTAATGCCTTTTTTAAAGGTTTCTTTTTTCACATTTTTTAAAACGTATAAACATATAAAAAAATGTGCAAATAAACGCTTTTGTTTGCCTTTAATAAAGGTTTTATAAAATATATAAGCACTTAAAACGACTGGAGTTAAAATTAATTAATATTTTGTTAGACAAACGTAAGCCAGAGCAGGTACTTGAGACAAAATGCTTTCAATATTTTTATAAAAAACGCAGCAGCAAACGATTGCAATTTTTCTGCAAAGAAGTTTGCAATGTTACCTATAAAAAACTTAAATATACTTTGTCAATATGTTGGGGAAATTTTTCAGAGTGAATTAAATATGCCTGTGATAATTCCAAGATTTGTAAAGAGCTAAATGTTTTACTATTCTTATAGATGTGGATGTATCTGTTTTGTAGGTCCCTGCGCAAAACTGCCTTCAGATTTGCCAAAACTCTTACGTTTTGGCAAATCCAATTGTTAAAAGCCTTCACATGGAATAACTTAAATTTTCAAAAATATTTCGTTTCACATGGAAATATTTATCGTTTGTATGTGCAATTTTATGACCATTAAAACTTTTATGACATGTAGGGTGCTTAATCACAGGACAATGGGGAAATATTAACAATTCAGACATTCTATCAAGGCAATTTCTGTGCTTCTTTTCTTCTTTAGTTCTTGCCTTTATGTATTGACATGTCTAATATACTTGAAGTTCTTCCCTTTTGTGACACGCTATTGTTATGATAAAAAGGTTTCTTAACAGACTTTCAATAACTCAACTCAAAATGTTTAACAATGTGAATTTTATGAAATAAAATTATATAAGAAGAGAAAAATACTCTCATCAACATCATCGTCGTTGTACATTATGGTTATATATTTGTCGTATGCTTGTGAATACAGTGGACTCTGTAAAAAGATAATAATTTTAAAGTTAAAAGATTGCGTCACATGGCCTACAAAAAATGTGACCACTATTTTGTTGTAAAACTTGATTTTGAGCAACTGCATGCATGTGTGGAAGAAGCAGCAATTAATAATAAGAAGAACAGTTTTGAAAAATAACCTAAAAATATTAAATTTTTTCAAAACACATTTTAAGGTTATGTTTGGTGGAAGAGCAAACATCAAATTTACTGCAAATCAGTTCAGTATAAATTGTCAATGAATATTATTAAAACTTAGAACAAGTTTTTCAAGGAGCAAATATAAAATTTTGCTTCAAATATTAAAAGAAACATAACCTGCATATACGCTCTTTCAAATTTCAAGTTTTAATGTCTCTTTTCCTTTCAGTTCTTTAGCTGTATTTGTATTTTTTTTTTAATGTTTATGGATTTTTAATGTTTTTTAGGTCAATTTGCCTAAATTACAAGTCAACTAGAAAATAGTGGTCACATTTCTCAGGCAAATATTTGTTCCTATTTGACGGTGCCTTAAGTAGTTTTGATTGAAAAATATTATGCTAGTTTCAAAAAACTGTAGCCGTTTTGAGAGTTTAAATATACGCTTGTTTAAATGTAACAATTATTAGTCCCAAGCAACGTGACCACTATTTTCTTGTTAAGCTTTGTTTAGTACAAGTACAGGGAAATAAGCAACTCAACCAATAAACTCAACCAATAAAAAAAAAAAATAAATAAATAAACAAAAAAATAAACAGGAAAGTAGCTTAAACACACCTAATTTCATAAGAGCATAATTTAAGGTTATGTTTGCTCAATCAAAAAAATAAAATATTTTAAGCGAATATTTATTTAATCTTACGAAAAGGTTCCAAGAATAAATACAAACCTGCTTTAAATTTTGTACTTGCTCCTTAAGCAAACATAACCTTAAAAACATGCTTACGGAAATTTTTTTTTATTTTTAAGTCTTGCACTGTCTTGTCTTCTTGTTGTTGTATCCATGTGAAGGCAAACTCATTTTAGCTGATTTGGTGTGCATATATTTGCCCAAAATAAAGGTGAAAAAATAGTGGTCACATTTTTTTTTTTTACAAATATTTCATATTCAAATATGAACTTAATTATTTATTTGCTTTAAGAGCCAATTGAAATGTATTAATTCAGGTCCAAAAATATAGACAGCTGAAGAATACAACAAATATTTTTTGAAAATGTTCATTTTTAGACCTGAATTAATACTTCATATTTTTAAAATTATGGGCATCTTTAAATAAATGCACTCATGATTTTAAAGTAACAATCTTGGCCATTAATTTTAACTTCATACTCGAACAGTTTCTTATACTTTGATCGGGCTTGAGATTGTTTTTTTACTTCCTCAAAATTAAGAAAGGTTTTTTTTCTGATAAAACTAAAGTGATCAATATTTTTAAAGAAGAATGGTTGGCTATTACACCACCATCACGTGTCTTATCAGCACCTTAATTTGCTTCGAACCCAGGCCATGACATATTGTACGCTGTTCTGGTATTGTTTAAGCAGCAGCGTACAACCATCCTACCAGCTGAGCTCTTCATTACTTCACTGTCTATATTTAAATATATTAATCAATTTTCAGTTTTATCACTATGTTTCTTTATTGGTTGCAAAATGTATGGATGTACCCCAGCCAGTAAGTCTGCAACTTTACTTTTCTTTTATTCTTTAAAAGTGTTGATCCGTTGGGTCTTGTCACAAGAAATCCTTTCTCAATTATTAACAATTGCCACGATTTTAGGTAAAAAGTTCTTGCCGTTGCCTATGAGCTTAACTTTTTCTGAAGAGCTCCAATTATGCGCTTCACTGTTAACATGTTAAACAAAAATTTGTTATGCATTATTGCCTTTATAAACTTTTGAAAAAGTGTTGTCTTTTTATGCATAATAAAATGTCGCTTTACATATTGATAAAATACTAACACATTCCGGCAAACACCCATTTCTTTTAAGTATGTATTGTGGCGTTTGCCTGCGTAGTGGTGTTGGTTTTCATTTTGTTTGCTTTATATATACTAAGTGGTGTGTTACGTTAATATTTCGTTCGATCACTTCGATTCAATTTTATTTTATCACACTTTAGCGTAAAGTTGTTTTCTTTTATTTTCTGTTTGTAGGTTGTTTTTCTTCTCCAATATGTGTTTATAGTTGCAGTGCTTTTTATTATTTTTTTTTTTTGGCAGTGGTACGGTTGGTATTGTTGAAGTTCTTGTGGTGGTAGAAAGAAGTTTTGCCATTTTGCCCGAGAGTTGTATGTTTTGCATTTGTGCCTGTGTCTGTGTTTTTATGATAAAAACTTGTGACTTGGTTTTAACCTACAAAATGGTTTTGTATTTTTATAAAATTTTCTAAGAGAAATGCATAAAACTATTTGATATGCTTCAACAAAAGACTGTTGAAATATTAGCATGGACAGACATGTTACCTTCCGGGGATAATTTTATAAAACGAAAGCACTCATATGAGTACAAACATGTGGTTGGAGTCAGCTTCAGCCAAACAAAGATATTGAAATTGCTTATGATGAGGCATCACTCTTCCAAGAGAGGAAATATTAAATTTACCTCTTCTAATTAAGGGAATTGCAAGTTATATTGCTGTTTTAAATTCGAATGGAAGTGAGTGACGCTGAACACTAAGCAGACAAATTAATAGCATTTAATTTTCTCTTAGCTTCGCAAAAACAAATGTTTTGTTTTTATGTTACAATCTTTTGGCTGCAGCAAACGTCCTTAAACATTCCCCCATTTTTTTCTTTGCATTCATAAATCTTTCTTAGTTCCAGTACAATGCAATACATACATATATAGGAGTTATATTCTTTATATGTATTGCATAGTACTGGTCTCAGTTTAAAAAAGCAGAAGAAAATCAAAATTGTAATTTTGACCCACAAAATTTGGAACTAAAAAAATTCCATGAATATTGTAACACAAATTAGGAACAGTACAATGGCTACATAAAAATATTGTATTTATCTTATCTCGCGAAAAAAAAAAATCATTTGGTAAGTTCTATTGTTCACAAAACAAAAAAAAAAAAAAGTAATGAAAAAAGAATGCGGTATGTAGACCTAAAAATACCTTAAAAAACTTTAAAAAATTCTATTTCAAAGAGTTTTTTTTATACCAAACATGATAAATTGAATTAATTCTGATAACAAAATGTAAATTCATTTCTAAGAGAAGACGGGCAAGTAAAAAAAAAATAAATGCGGTCGGGGGACCCCCGTTACGAACGAAGTTCCTTACGTTTTTTTTCATCTTTGAATGTAATACAAGGTGAAATCTGTATGTTTTATTTTGTGTTGTTTTTAAAATTTTGAAATTTTATGATTCCTTAAATTTTTGGAACGTTTTCAAACTAATTAATATTTATTTGTATGTGTCTCCGCTGCTGTCAGTGGAGACACTGCCAATCATACACAATTGCTTTTCGACAGTACACCAATACATATAAACAGCTCACACGCTTTCGTGACGATTTCTATTAATTTCCACTACCAGCAAGCCGCGTTAAGGAACTTCGTTCCAAAAAGTCAACAAAGAGCGTTAACGCAGCACTTAAAAAAAAATACCAATAGGATTACTGTAGTACGATTTTCTAACACCGAAAAAAAATCTCTAAATTGGCAACATTGTCACAAATAACGTGTTAGTAATGTACTACATATTTTATGCAGGAACAGGTAGCACAGCACAGTCGATAATTTTTGTAGCTATAAAATCAGCAGCAATCCAGTTATTTGGAAAAAGAATCACTGATTTAAAATAAAAAGTGATTGATAATACGGCTGAATTTTAGCCGCCGACCAGCCGAGCACTTTAGCGGCGGAGCGGCTTTTTTTTTAAAATAGCGGCAGCTTACGTCTGGCTTCTCTGCCAAGTACTTATGTTACACCAGATAAAAGAACAGTACGCGTATACATTTTGTTATGTATTTAGGTGTGTGTGCGTGTGTGTGCCAAAAGGGGCACTGAGGCATAATATTTGATACAATGTTGTAATTATTGATTTTAGCAAGGTTTAAGCAGCCATTTGTCCTTTTTGTGTCCAGACAAGGCCACAAGTTCTTCATATGCTCTACGATTTTTAATAGACTTCTTAATTATTAAGGCAATTTTGTCGTGCCACTGTCTTCTGCATATTACTTTACTGCCAAGTTTCCTTTTTGTAAAATTTTAAAATAATGTTAATATGCTAATAGTGTTTTAAAATATTATTTTAAAATACTTGTCCCTGGCGTGTGCCCTGAATTTTTTAATATCCTGCTTATTTGTTATTCATGCGGCCTTTCACGTATTTTTCAAAAGAATTAGTGCTCTTTATAAAACCAATCAAACTTTAATTAAAAAAGCTAAATTCAACAAAACTCTTAAACAGGTAAAAACAGCTGACCACTTTTACATGATTAATATTTAAAAATAACCGCACATTTGAGGAAGTATTGTTAGTTTTGATTTGCAATTTAACCGCATATCAATTACGGTATTAATTGCTTCAAAACAGCCAATTCAATTGCCGTTAAGCAGTAAAGTTAAGCCATAGAAAGTTTAGTTAAAAGTGGCAGAGTTAAAAGAAACTTGAAAGGATTATATTTTAGAAACCATTATGAAAGGTTAAGCTTATTTAAACACTTACACTGGCAGGCAGAGAAAATAAATTCGCTTTAAAATCTTACAACAACTTTTTCATATAAAATTATACCGTGATTTTACTCGTTATGAATAACGAGTGCTAAAGTTCTTTTAAAAACGAAATTGCATATTTTCTGTAACAATAAAGTAACCAGCTGACACACACAATTTAAAATTTCTTTTAAATCTGCACAAATATTTAAAAATCGCCATAAATTTATAAAAAAAACGATGTACGAAAAAACATGGCTTCCAAAGCAAAAAACAAAAAATATCCGTTAAAAAGTAATTTTGTTCAATTTTCTACCTGAAAGAACATTGGTGCCCTACAAAAGTCTAGTAGCTAATAACTCATGAAGAAAACCACTTTCTTTTTAAGAGGAGAAGCAAAATAAATAAATGCACGCCAATACAAAACAAGAAAAAAAGAAGCAAACTAAAATGCAGAGAACTGTGAAACAGCAAAAATGAAGCTTGAAAAAACTTGAGTGAAATATACAACTTTAAAAATATTTTACCAAAAAAAAAAAAAAAAAAAAACCATTAAAACCGCACAGCCAAATAGAAGAGGTCTTAAGCAAACAAGAGCAAAGGTTGGCCAATAAAATAAGAAAACCTCCTTAACACAGCAAAAGTGTTTGCGAAATAGAACTGAAGGAAAAATTAAAAGCCATGGAAGAGCAACAAAACGAAAATATAAAACAAAAATCCAATAAAATATCAACAATTGAAAGGAAAACAAAAATCTAGCACAAAAATATTGCTATTTTGTTTAAGTGAGAAAATTACATGATTTTAAGTAAACTTTTTTTTTTAACAAATTACGGCAACATTTTTCCAAGCCATTAAAACCGTCCCTCTTGTTGCGGGGCAAATATGACAAGCAGCATTTAATAAGTTGAAGATGGATTTAATGATATATATACCTTGAAGATTCAGGATTACAATTTAATTTTAGTTAAAGGCAACTGGGGGGTTTTTTTTCCAAGTAAACATTACTAATGATCCCGTACTAAGCATTGGAAGTCCACCATATCCCAATTTGCATGAACATTGTTGCCGTACTCAAAATTCGTGCAAATGAGAGAGCATGGCCCAATTATCAGGTCAATGTTTGTTTGCATATGAGTTTGTGTGGTTTCCGTTTAAAAATATAAAGATTGCTTTTAACAACAACACGCTTTTAAGTGACAATATAAAAGTAGAAAGTGACAACATTATCATTGGAAACTGCAACACTACAGTTAGAATTGAAAATATTATTATTGGGTGAGACAATACTATGATTGTAAGCGACATCACTTTTTTTTGGAACTGGTAACAATATGTTTGAAAATGGCAAGAGTATGGTTTGAAATGATTTGAAATGATAGTCTATGATTGAATGAAGCAATAGTATCGTTAGGGGCCACAATAATCTTGTCACTGAAAGTGAAATTAGTAACAATATGCATGTGGTATTTAACAATTAATATTGTTAGTTATAAATTTCGACAGTAATCACCCCTATCATGAATGATTTTTCCCCTAAAATTTTTTCTCATTTCCCAAACGTGCGATCATGAATAACTTTTCCCATAAAATGTGTTCCCATTCGAAATTTTCCCCCTTTAGTGAATGGTTTTTCAAAGATATTTTTGCCATTTTTTTTTTTATTAATTTGTTCATTTTATTTTCTTTGGGGAACTAGAAAAAAAAAATGCAAGTCGTTGCTACATTGATATATAAATTAGCTGAAAATCATTTTTAGGTCTAAATCAATAAACAATGTGCAACGTAACAACGTAACAACGTAACAACGTAACCATAGGGTGCAAAATAACCGACCCATTGCATGTGGTTATGTGAAGGTTTCTAAAGATGTGGTGGACGAATTTTGGTATTCGCTTGCAGAAGAACTAAAAAGTACTGGTGCTTCTATTAAAAAAAATCATGAATGGAATTTTATCTATAGATATTTCATCCATTCTGCGCAGTGATTTTTCTAAAGCATCCAACACTTTAGAGAGCACTTTGCAAAAAGTGGATTGCGCCATTCCTACTTCGTAATCTCTGCCAACACTTTTTTGGTATCCATCCTCTGCAAAAAAACGTAATCATGCGCTAAGTTGTACGAATATTTTTTGTTGTCGGCAGAGAATCTGTCAAAGTATTCAACAGGCATGAAAACGCCGATTTATTCACCCTTTTTACGTTTTAAACTACAAGTTGCTGTTTATTAGTTATAAAACATAAATTTAATTACTTTCTACATCACTTACCCACAAATATTCAATAAATTTTCTTTGTATTTATATTTTCTTCTTCCCTATTGTACTCTCACTACATATTGATAGCAAAACATTTTCTTATTATGGGAATAAAAATTTCACATTTTACTCACGATAGGGGTGAATATATTTCGCTTCGAATATGGTTACTTTAACCATATAGTTTTTACATATATATTGGCATCATTTAGCCAGGCTGCAAACTTAAGCTTAGACCAGAGCTTTAAGCTTTTTGAAAACTTTCTGAAAATCTTGGGAAAGTACCTCTTATTTTGCGTTTTTGAAAACATTTTATTTTAGCAGCAAATTTAAATGCGCAGTATGTTTAAAAAAAATATCATAAACTTTTGTTGTTGTTATAACTGTGCCCTTTAAAACATAAGTTTTAGCTTTTTGTTTTCTTTTTCATTAGAAAACGTATCTGTCAGGGATAATGCTTTTAAGCCACTGCCAAATTAACATTCTGTCACATGGCAGTCATTCATTATGTCTCACTACTTTTAATTCTAAAAAAAAAAGAAATTATCTTATATGCATTTTAGTGGCAACAACATTTTCTTATATTAAACATTAAAAATTGTGCTTAATTTACTTTTAAACATTTTGTCAACCATTAAAACAAAAAAAAAAAAAAAAAAAACAAAACATGTGGAGAAAAAAGATCCTTAATGTATTTTTAATTTCAACCTGCCAACTTTGATGAAAAGTGGTAATTTTCATTATTAAAAATAATACAACAACTACTGTTTTTGAGGTAGAGCAGAAACAACAACAATAACAACAGAAAAAAATAATAATAATTTCAATGCTTCACTGGCAACATGATATCAGCCAAATAAAATCATTCACTCAAACAATATTAAACATGCCAACACGTTAATTAATTGCTCTGAAATTATAATAAACTTAATACAAACAAACTCTGGTAAAGAAGAAAAAAAAAATTAAATATATTAAACACGCACACACCAACAAACGCAAATACATACACGCAAAATTAATACACATATGGTTGGTATCACCCAGCAAACCTCCGTATTTTGCTTGAGTTGTTGCTTTAAACAGAAAAGCTTATGCACATGTTTTTTTTTTAGGAACAAATATTTGGAAATTGTTGGGACTATCGCTTGGGGCCATCGTACGTTTGCTGTGGAGACATTTTTTAATGATTCTTACGTAATGGATTGTCTTTAATTTTGTTCAAAGTTCGGCATTCAGCGAATTCGTGTAAATGTAATTCATTCGTGGTTTCAGAGATTCTGAGCAACTGCTTTGGCCATGGGTGTCCCTCTCAGAGGGCCCAGTCAAAACTCTCGTAAATTTTCGGCAACAGCTATTTCTGACTTATTCAGATTTGCAAAAATTAAGGTTCTGTTTTTATGTTATAATATTTTTAATTAACCAAACCTCCACAACACTCCCCATTTTCGTTTTTTCAGTCACCAATCCCTCTTTTTTTTTTTTTTTATTATTATTTTTCTAGTTCCAGTACGAAGCAATGCAGGTATAGGGATGATCCCCTGAGACTGGAACCAAGTTAAAAAAAATAAATAAAATAAAAAGAAAAATAGCGAATAAGGTTGGGCAAAAAACTTGACGTCAAGTTTTAACTCCTAATTAATATCCTGCATTATATACCACTCTACCTGTCCATATTATTACGTTTTGCTTAAATTCAACATATACAAAGCAATTTTTCAACTACTTATTATACCGTGTCATAATGAAGTATTCCTCTGTGTTTTGGTTTGCTGGGTTGTTATTAAACACCGGTGAGTATTTTTAGTAACAGGCATTAAACGCATTATCATCGTTGATACTGCAGAAGCGTGTGTCTCATTTTTGTATCAACAAGAATTACATTTCTACAAAAAAAAAAAAGTAAATATATAATAAGTTGTAATTAAAAGAGCGACAGGTTTGCATACCAAATAGCCATAATATTGAAAACAACAACTTAAAGTATTGAAAACAATCACAATTTCGTTACTTAACATGAATAATTATAAACTGTAGTAATTTTCATAAATATGTATGTATGTGTGGAAAATGAAATGGAAAATATGTGGTAAGCAAAAAGTTAATACACAATTAAATGTATAATTTAACGAACTGAGCGAATTGCAATTTTTAGAGAAACAGAAAAATATAATAATCATATGCCCCATACAGGGTCGTTCAAAAGATTTTTCCCTATTGGCAGTTGAACTTATTTTTGCAAATGGCGGCAGTTGTCAAATATGATTTTACATTCGTTAACAACTAGACAGCTGTGAACAAGCCATGAAGCAATACTCTCCCCAAGAACACGGAATAATTGTGTCTAGGTGGAAGTGGATGATTTTTCAACCAAAATCGTAATGAGCATCGCTTCTGGGGCAGCAAAAGTTCACGAGTGATGAACCACTGACTTCTCCCTTTCACGCTGGAGAGGTCAGTTTTCGAGGACGCTGCAAGTCAAACGGCAACCTGCTATAGGGCCATGTTAACCGAGTTTTATTTTGCCGCAATTGAAGGAATCAGGTCTGGAGAACATGTGGTTTGAACAGGATGGAGCAACGGCACACACTGCTTGAGGCTCAGCCGATATTCTGGAGGCGGCGTTTCAGTGCCGCCTCATTTCCCGCTTTGGCAATTTGTACTGTCCCGCAAGATCTACCGATTTTAACGTTGCAGACTTTCTTTTTATGGGGGGTTTTTTAAAGTCTAGTGTTTACGTTAAGAAGTCCGAGAGCCTGGCAGACCTCAAGTTCTACATTCGACACTAGTGCGGCAATCTGCCGGCCGAAATTTTAGCCGAAGTGATGAAAAATGCCATAAAACAAGCACGTATATGATACTTTTTTACTTACAAAATTTGTGGCATATTAAGCAGAAGTAATTTTTCAAGTAGTTTAGAAGCAGAACAGTCCTCCAAAAACATGTTTTCCAGGTTTGCGGCTTTCGTTATCATAATATAGAATCCCTGCTTTCGTAAATATTTTTTCAAACGTATTGTCTCAAATTTCTTTACATCAGAATAGTTAAATATCAGGTGTTTTCCGAACAGCTCTTCCAGCATGGCTCCCACCTTTTTCTATAATTTTTTATTTTCTATAAAAGTTTTTGGATCTCTGTTCTAAATAATTTAGTTATATATTTTTTTTTATAATCCACAAAATCATTATTCAAAATTGCAAGTATCTGCTTCAAGGAAGTTTATACCAGCAGACAAGTTACGAAGTACACTTTTTCTATGTATCGCCATTAAAACTTAAGCCACTGGTATAGCACAGTTTTTTGTTAATTAATTTGTGCAATTTTTGAAAAAAATTAATAAATTTCTATCTTGAAAAACATGGAAAATTTTTTGTTTTTCCAAATTAAGCTTGAAGTCACTTGTTTGTGAAAATAATTGTTGATTTGTTTAATATTTTGTTACTTTCATATCAGGAACATGCTACCAATCCTATGTCAAATTCAGGCATCTCTATGTTCAACTTGCAACGCTATAATATATTTTGAAAGCGGCTGCTCTAGAGTTGCAAGTCAGCAGCACTTCAGTGCAGTAACGACCTCAATCAGAACAAGCAAAAACAAAAAAAAAAAAATTATAATTTAGAGAGCGAAAAATGTATAATAATCTCTTCTTAAGTAAAACTTTCTGTAAGACAAAAGATTGGAAAGTTTATGCAGAAATAAGTTTTTATCTGGCTTGCAACAAATTGTTGCTTAAATTATAATTATAAATAAAATATATGACCAGGCAAGAAAACAAATTTCTTAATGATTGAAAGGCTCTTCTATAAAAGTGAAACTATTTGTAAAATAGCTAAACTTAAGAGTGACTATAGTGCTCATATTCTTGTTTAATTAACACCAAAATGCTCTTTGCCCAGTTTCAAAAACATCCATATTAATACAAGTAGTATTATTGTGGATCATATTATTAATACAAGTATTAATATTTTCAGCGTGCTTTGCGCGAAAAAAGTCTAATTACATTTCTTAAGACTATCAAAAAATTTAATGTAAATTACTTTTTGCATTCACACTGTCACGCTTCAAATAGAATATAAAAATAGTGCACGCCATGGTAAATCTGTATCGACGGCATATGACCAGTTTTATGTAGGCGTAAATAGTGCCGGCTACTAGAAATATTATGTTCCTCCTCCGATTTTAATGCAAGCAAGCAAAGTGAGATATGTGTTGTATAAATAGTACTGCAGTTTCCATTTTAATAGATTCCACATAACTTCCACTCATCATAACAGGCTCCCAGTTTCAAGACACCCACAATTTTGACTGAGAGATTATTTAATACTTCCTCTTCTGATTTCAGTGCATTTTTTGTAACACGAAAGCATACTCATAGCTATTTGTTTTATAAATAGTACTGAAATTTCCATTTTAATAGATTCCACATAACTTCCACTCATCATAACAGGCTCCCAGTTTCAAGACACCCACAATTTTGACTGAGAGATTATTTAATACTTCCTCTTCTGATTTTAGTGCATTTTTTGTTACATGAAAGCATACTCATTGCTATTTGTTCCATAAATAGTACTGAAATTTCCATTTTAATAGATTCCATATAACTTCCACTCATCATAACAGGCTCCCAATTGTTTTCAAGACACCCACAATTTCGACTGAGAGATTATTCCATAATTTCTCTTCAGATTTCAGTGAATTTTTTGTAGCAAAAAAGCGTACTCATAGCTATTTGTTCTATAGATAGCAATACAATTTCCATTTTAATAGATTCCACATAATTTTCACTCTGGATAACAGGCTCCCAATTTCAAGACACCCACATGTTCGACTGAGAGATTATTCAGTACTTCCTCTTCTGATTTCAGTGCAGTTTTTGTAGCAAGAAAGTGTACTAATAGCTATTTGTTCTATAAGTAGTAATAAAATTTCCATATTAACAGATTCCACATAACTTCCACTTACGATAACAGGCTTCCAATTGTTTTCAATATACCCACAATTTCAACTGAGAGATTATTCAATACTTCCTGTCCCGATTTCAGTGCATTTATTGCACCAAGTAATCGTACTCAAGGTGTGCTATTTGTTTTATGCAAAATAATGCAGTTTTCGTTTTGTTAGATTCTACACAACTTCCACCTGTGATAACAGGCTCCCTAACGATCGACCAAATAAGACTCATACCAATTTTAATATTACTTTTTAAGAATATTTAGCAGATGAATGCCAATAATGGCCAGCTCCCTGCGTTTCTTATTTGCATCTACTTTAAACTTACCTTCCAACACGAAATACGGTGTCGCCTTCAGCTTTTTTAGACCAACTTCAACCATCAAATGGTATCCATTGTTTGTTTCAAACTATAAAGAGTATCTTGAAAACTATAAAGAGTATTTTAAAAGAAATTAGTTCTTGAAATTTCCTTTTATCTCTTTCCCTCAAAATAAAACTCTTGGGCATTTAAGGGTTAAGGTTTTGGCAAAAGTTTTGAGAAAATCCGAAATCAGTATAGTGTATTTTTTTGCGTAAATATTTATTTTTTTTTTTTTGATTTTTTTTTACATTTGATTTACTTATAAAAGTTTGAGTGGAAGCATTACTGAAAGTAAATTGAAAACATTAATGAATGCAAAAAGTTTTATGTGTTTGTAAGTTAGTAAGTAGTAACACTGTTGGGAAAACATAATTTTCCATGATAAAGTATCATTTAGCTTATAACTTTGACAACAAAAGAGTTAGTGTCAGCAATTTAAGCGAAAACATCTTCAAGTAAATAAAGAAGAAAGAAAAAAAAAAATTGCATTTCTATATCAGGTTTTTGTAGTTGCAAGAGAGCTTTCGTTATGAAGAAAAAAACTATGATTTGTTAGATGAAGATGCCAAACTGAGTTGATATTATTGCTCAGCAGAGTTAAGCAAAGTCTTTGTAAATCATTTAAAGTCTAAACGGCATCTTTAAGTTATGAATATTTATTGTGCAAAATAAAGTTTTTGAGCAGAAAACTCTGTCTGTTCTGTAGTGATAAAGTTCACTTTTTTTGCGGTTCTGGACGTTCATAAGCAAAAAACGTTTCTTACACAGTCTATGGGTCAATATTGCATTTTATCCACAAAATTTTTGCTTAAGCTGGGGTACAACTTACTGCTGTTAAGCCTACAGGCTTTTTAGCAGCCCTTATTTATGCCTGCTTCAGCTCCTCGATGGATGAACAGATTGTCGGCGTCAGGTTAAGCTTCGGCCGCATGCTTTTAGTGTTGCTTTGCAATTTTGTTTTGATTTAGAAATAAACAAAACTATTGACTTATAGTTTTTCGTTTTTGTAAAAATTGTTCTTTAGAAGACCATATAAATTTTACTCAACATTAATATGGCTGTTTAATGAATTTATTTTATTTTATTGCAAATACTCAAAAACACTTTAGGGACCCTCTGGATAACATTATTAAAAATTTAATAAAAAATTAATTAAAAAACATGCAGTAATTATGACAATTGCATTAATAACTACAAAATAATTTATTCATTTTTCATTGTGAACTCTTTGTGGTACTAATAAATATAAGGGTGGGTCAATTTTGCAATTAATAATACGACATTAATTTTTAATAGTTTTTGAAATGAAAAAAACAAATAACAATAATTTTTCAGGTATTCGCATTTAGTTTGTATGCAAGTCCAGCTAAGAAGATGTGTTGCGAGGTGGGTGTGTTCGAAAAAAGTATTGAAGAGGAAAATGTTTGGGGGTGGTTCATATATTTGACTTATACAAAGGCAACCTGGCACTGGCAAGTGCTAACGCCTTTAATTGAAATTTTCATAAATTTTCATTTTCCTCTCCCAGTGTAGCCATAGAGACTTTTTCCTTTCTAGTATTTTTTTTTTGGAGCACAGTGAGGCTGTACTACGTCCCCTTAGAAGCGCTTCCACATAAAAGTATAAAGGGTTTGAAAATTAACTTAATTATTTATTCGCTATAAGAGCCAATTGAAATGTATTATTTGATTGCTTAAATTAGAAAACAAAAGTGTTTGATATTTTTATTGAAGCATTTTTTCCCTCACGTGTGCACTATTGTGTGACAGAAAAAACCTTATCTGACTTGAAACTTCGTGATGGATAGATACATTGATGTGCGGATAAAAAAAAGTTAAGCAATCTAAGTAATTTTTGCTTCTTTGTGTTTTTTTATGCATATATATGGATGTCTGTACCTACATCTGAAGTTTGTTTATACACTACAAGAAATGTGACTGCAGTTATTTATGAGTGAGTTAATTATATTACTGACAATTCTTAAAAATAATATTTATTCAAAATGGAACTTAATTATTTATTCGCTATAAAAGCCAATTGAAAATAGTCCTTAATTTTTTTTTGTCTTTTTCAGCCGTCTACATTTCTTTAATGCTAATCAATTCATTAGTATAAACGATTGAGATGGGTAAGTGAAACTGTGGATAAATCGTATAAATAAATTATATAAATAAAGAAATGAAATGACAAAAAACATCGATTGCACAACAGCGACAAATTTTTGTCTTTAAAAACGGGGCCGCCCTAATAAATATGCTGTATAATATGAACATTTATTGAAATTATTATAAAAAAAGTAAAGGTTATTAAATAAAAAATACAACCTGTTTATAATTTATTTCAATCAATAAAAACAGAAACCATTACACTCCATATGGATGAATAACAACCGCAAAAGTAAAATTGTAAAAGTGTTGTTGGGGAAAAAAAATGGAAAACCGTTTTATGTTGCAGCATTTTTTGGTGAATATAAAAACAAACAAAACCTCAAAAATTAATTAGCAATACGTGTTACAATACGCAAGTAAATTAATTAATTGGATTGTGCATTAAAAAGCAAAAACATGAAACCAGTAAAAAATAGTTTTTGTTTTTTTTAGTTTAGGGAAAGTATTTGACAAACCAGAGAACCAGAGAACAGTGGGGGCTGAGATTCAATGTGTCAAGGAATACTTATTTTTATGGGTGATATTTTAACCCATAAAAACTTGACTTCGGATTTAAATACAAAATTAGTAAATTTTCCTTAAAATTTAAGTTGGATTTAAAATAGCTTTCTGTTTTACAGTCTAAAATTATTTTTGGTAATTAATTACTGTAATAAAAGTACGCCAGCACAATGTAAGTGTCAAAAACTTATCGATAACTCAATAGAAAACAGCTGTTTAAACAAATTTGGAAGCAAGTGAAATTGTGAAAAGTTTAGAAAATACTAAATTGTTCTGTAAAAATTATTAAAATGAGTAGCAAAAGTGATAAAAGGACTCCCAATTTTACTGCCACAGAAGTTGATTACCTTCTGAAAATAATAAAAAGTCAAATTATGAAATAAAAAAAAAAACATGTGCATTTTTCTTAATTTGTAGAACCAAACCAAACTGTCAAAATCATATGGCAGTATGAAAAACTTAAATCGATTTTAAATGGGCACGGCAGGCCGTTTAAGTTTGATTTAAAGAGCGCCTCGATGGTTGAATTGGCAGAGTGCTCTGCCAAGAGTCTCCGAGTTGGCAAGTTCTATTCCTGCCGAAGGCTCTGGGTGTTTCTGCAGACAAGCAAAAGGCTTCGCAGTTTTGTGTTTGTTAAAAAAAAAAAAAAAAAAAAAAAATAGCAACTGTTTGACTCAATTTTGTATTTAAATCAAATTTAAATTGAAATGGCATTTAAAATCCAAATCAAAAATTGGTGGTTAGAGTATCAAATAGTTTATATTTATAATATTTGCATTTAAAAATAAGTACCCTTCATTTCTTTTTTTATTATTATGAAATATTTGGTTTTTACTATAAACATGGGCTGATGGCCTTTGCAGCTAATGCCCCCCCTTTTTATGTACATTTAGTCTAGAAATTAATTTCTTGGCTAAATTGAATAATAATAATAATAATACTATAAACGTTTACACCGGTATTCACAGCAAATAAAAAATTGTTGAAACACATTTTACAACAAATTTTTCATATAAAAATTATTCTAAAATGTATTTGAGCAACGTTTTATTTGTTATGAATACCGGTGTTAATATATTAAAAGGCTTAAAAAAAAACTACTTATTTGTTTATGAAATAAAAGATTTGAATATTTTATGATTGTAAATTAATTGAAAGTTTTTGCGCCTCGAACCTCGATGAATAGAAAGGCGTTATGACAGTCCACCCACGCACGCACACTCTGCCAAATGACTGCTTATTACTCTCTGGAATATTTAATTTCTAAACACTATTTTTTCCCCTAGTGATAATTTATGACTCGTGCTGTTGCTGCTGGTGGACTTTCATATTTATATTCAGAGTTATGGCCAACAATTGTTGGCTGTAGATTGTAAAACAACAATATTATCATCATTATAAATTTTATTGATTGATGTTTACTGGCACATGTGAATGCAGCTTATGAATGTATGTGGTTGTACGTGTGTGCGTGTGTGTGTGTGAGCATGGTTGGGGCATGTTTTAGTGATTTAGTATATTTATGCCTGTGTGGGTGTTAAAATTTTGTATGTTAGTGAATTGTACTAACAGCATGGAAACGCCATATTGTTCGTGTTTTATATAAAATATTTACAACTCAGTTTATTTATTTGTATTGCAAAAATATTGTCATGGAGAAATTGTAGTTTCCATTTGCTTTGGCAGAATTTTATGTTCGTGGAAATTTATTTAAAATATACATTTTTAAGGCTCTGAGCTTAAAGTAGGTAGCTACCTGAGTTAGTCTGCTTTTGGCGGAAATTTTATTTACACTGAACTATGATGTGGTAATACATTTATATTAAGTTACTTTTTCAGGCTCAAGTTCAACTCTTAATGGGTCACGTTTTTAAGCAAAATCAATTGAGTAAAGAAAAGTAAAATTTTATATTAAATATATATGATTTTTCCAAGCTCTTTGCTTAGAGCTTAGAAAAATCATATCTATTTAATTTATTAATAAAAAGACTGTATAAAAAATTAGTTATTGTAAAATTGTATAGCTAAATTTACAATTGGCTGTTTCTGGATAGCAAACACCTCGCAACAGCCGCTTTAACCACTCCGAAAACAAAGCTCACGCTATTTTATTTTCTATTTATGTACATAACTAACATTGAACAAAGCAATGATCTCTTTTAAAGTCTATTTTATAGAAGACTTTTTGTCATCTCAAAAGACTGTTAAGCTTTGTCTATACGGTTGTCAGATCTTAGAATATTGTAAGAACTAACAATATGCTTACAATCGACTAGAAATATAAAATTGTCAGCACTAAGAAAACTATCAGTTCAGACGATTGGAAGAAAATCTTACAAATTCATTGCCAGACAATTGCCTGACAATAAATTTAGCTACCAATGAAAATTGTCAGCTTACACGGTTGTAAGATTTTCTACGAATCAGAAATTGTCAACCAGTTGTCATTATCAAAATACACACACATACACACACACATGCCATTACTCATTCTTTATGTTTCTCGCTCAATAACCATGTTTTTAATTTTTTTATTTTTTTTTCTGCAACTTTTTTACCTCTCGTACTCAGATTTTTACTATTCTCTTGTTTTTTCTCTCCCTTTCGTACACACACATTTTTCTTTAATATTCTTTGTCATTACTCTGACAATGACGGCATTGTAACATGTTAAGAATTTATGCATCTTACAATATGCCAATGCCTGACAATGTACTCTAGCAATGATGATGCCAAAGTGTTCAGACGATTGACAGTTAAGTGACAACTAATTGTTAGGTAGATGGCCTGCCAATGCTTTTGCTTACAATATTGTCAGGAAGAAATTATGAGTTCTCACGACTGGTCAAAAATATTCTATACATTTTCTTACAATATTGTAAGATCTTACAACAGTCTAGACAAAGCTTTAGTGGCGCTTTTTTTCAAGGCTTTGTGTTGCATGTTCCAGGTTTCCATCCTTGAGATCTAGGGGTTCATTTTGTTGTGTGTAGACTTTAACTAACATGCCGCAAGTATAATATAAAACTCACAGGATATTCCAACAGCAAATTATCTATACCCATAGTAAAATACTCCTTTTCCCAACCAATATATACATATTTTATGCATGCTTATCTTTTTCTTCTATGTTTGTTTTTTGTTTTTTCTTTGTTGTCATGTGTCATTATCTATTATTACTTGTTTTCTGCATGTACAAGCATTAAATGTGGCACCCATCATTTATTATCACCAAGAGCCTAAAAATATCATAATGAAAAAATATATAAAATTTATTAACTTGTTTGAAATGTACAAAACAATAAATTGCTGGTCATCGTGGCAAAACAAGTTTCAAAAGACGAAATACCTTTACATAGGAAATACAAATTGTTTTCTTTTAGTTATTATAAAATAAATGTTTTATTGAAAGCCGGGGGTATAACTCTGGCAGCCGTGAGCGAATATACTCCATAGTAAAAATGATATATTGAATTCAATTCAATTCAATTCAATTTATTGTTCTTCATATATCATAAGTGTTTACAATTTCATCTTAAATTTATATTTCAGTAGTTCAGGTCCCTTTTTTCTAATTTTTGTACTTAATAAACTTTAGTAAAAATGAAAATTATACATATACAATATTTGCAAAAAAAATAAAAAAAAATATATTGGAGGCAAAAATTTATAGAAAAAAACCTATTTGAATATATTTTTGGAAAATTTTAATAAAACCAACTTAACTAAAAGCCTACGAACTACCTACGCTGATGTCAAATCATTAATATAAGTATATATTGACCAAGAGCATTTGGAATACAATATTTCTGACAGTTTATTAAGTCTGGTAACTGGTAACAAGATCTGAATTCGAAATTGTATGCTGGCTGCGGGTTGAATAGAAACAAGGAAGATTATATACAAGTTTCAGTAACTTGTTCTGTGCAATCTGAAGTTTCTTGATATGACATGACGCAGCTGTTTGCCACATTGGAGCTGCATAGAATATAACGGCCTGGAAGATCAGTTTGAATATAATCATTTTGTTTTCAGTACTTAGAGAAGACTTTCTGTTAATAAAAGGATAGAGTATGCGAGTGAGAGTGTTGAGTTTGTTTATTATACATTGAATATTGTCTTTAAATTTAATTTTTGGGTTGATTATTATCCCTAAATATTTCACTCTTTGCTCCCATTCAAGTTCCTTATTTAGAAAAGTGATATTTCGTTGAGGAGTATAACAGGGTTTTATTTTTCTAGTAAAATATATAGCCTGGGTTTTGTCTGCATTTAAAGAAATTTTCCATTTGTGGTAATATCTCGCTAGTTTTTCTAAATCTCTTTCTAAGTTGGCGATTATGCTTTCAGAAAGTATGTCAGAGCATAACTTTGCTGTATCGTCGGCGAATACTGACATGATGGAGCCTTCAAGTTGGGGTAGATCTGTGGTTTATAAGTTATATAAAATTGGAGAAAGGCAAGAGCCTTGGGGACAACCTGCAGGAATATTGAAATTTTCGGAACAAGATGATCCAATATAAACTGCAAAGGACCGCTTTGAAGAATTTTTATTAAAAGCTTAGGTACTTCAAATTGTATCATTTTGCAGATAAGGCCGTCATGCCATACAGCATCGAAGGCAGCTTTAACATCAAGTAAGACCATTGCCGTCGACTTCTATTATACAAAGTTGTAAAAATGATATATGTAGATCAAAAACCAAATAGGCAACTAATACCCAGCATACGCTCACGAATACCAGAAATTGGCTGCAGATCAGTGATATTAACAATTATCGACTTGCCATACGACATGTTAAAGCAAGTTTTTAAATTTTAAGGTAGTCTGATGTTGAATATAAACCGCTACTAAATATAAAAAATTATAATAAAATGTATGTGGAGATCTGAGTCAGGTTCAACAGTGGACCTTAAAACTTAACCACCCTTGAACTTGATTTTACGATTAAAGCAAATTAATAATGATAATATCACTGATCTGCAACCAAGTTTTGGCATTCGTTATCGAAAGAATTCGTGATCGTTTGCTGTGCATTTGTGGCTTATTTTGGGTTTGATCTACATGGTTTTTACCATCGATCATGAATGCCGAAGTTTGCACCCTGGCTTATAATAAAATTTTTGTTTTATAACATTTTTTATTGCATTTTATTTGACATTTCCCAGTTTTCAACTAATGCAGCTTGAACTTTGGAAAGATCCACAATCGAGCAGTGCATTGACATTACTAAGGCTTATTTTGAAAACTCGTATTCGCATGAAAATCATATTGGGCACTTTGTGTAATAAATTTAGACGTGCAAATGTGTGTGCAATCGGAAAACTTGTACAAAAAGTTATGCAAGCCGGGCCTGTATTAGATGTTCATACACTAGTTCATGCTCAGCCAGCTCGTACTGCAGAAAATAGTGCTGCCAGTTGCAATAGTGTCGCTAAAGAGCTGTTTACCTCAACTCGTCGCCGAGCCCAACAGTTGCACCTCTCAGGCTCATCGTTGATGCACATTATGCATAAAGACTTGCACTTGTACGCTTACAGAAAGCAATCGACTCAATATTTAAAGCCTCTTCACCGTTTCAAGTCTCATCAATGGTCAGACTGGTGGCAGGAAATGGCAATAGTTGATGATAGATTTTCGAAGAAAATGATCTTCAGTGATGAGTCACATTTTCACCTCTGTGGATTCGTCAATAAGCACAATTGCCGCTCTGGGGCAAATCATAATCCAAGAGTGATTGTTGGAAAACCAAAGCACGGGGAAACTTTAGAATAAAGAGCCAGGCTTTGAAAGAAATAAGTTTTATAGGTCTGTAGAGGGTGTCGTGAACCACCTAAAACTGAAGCCAAAGTATGCCGGAGGATTTTAGTTTATTTTTAATTTGACTTTGAAGTTGCCGAATTTACTAAGAAAAATATGAAAATGTTGGTAAAACAGTGCTGCCAGAGCAAAGTTTTTGCACAGAACATAAAATCGTGAATTTATAAACGGTTCTAATCATCCGAAATCCTATCTTTTACATTGAATTCAATAAATTTTTTCATAGGTATGCAAAATTTGTTCTTGACAACCGGCCCTCAGCTGGGCTAAGGGATTTTCTTCTCCATGGTATCTGTATCTGAATGTGTAAACTTCTGGCAGCACACTTTTTCATTTTACGGCAATTGGTACCATTATACTAAAGCCGATCCCAATGCACCCCCAAAGAGTGACTGAGTGGCATTGCCATCGTTCCGTATTTTTTTCAAACTGAGGCTAGTCCAGCGGTTGCTGTAAATGGTGTTCGCTACCGTGACAGGATAAAGAACTATTTATGGCCAGAATTGGAAGATATCGATGTGGAAGACATGTGGCCTCAAGAAGACGGTGCCACTTGCCTGACAGCTAAAAAAAAATAGCTCTTTTGGGCTACAAATACAATAGTTGTATTATTTTGATGGCGATGTCAATTGGCCGCCAGGCTCAAGTGATTTGGCAACGTTGGACTTCTTTCTGTAGAGTTATTAAAAGAAAAGGTATACTTCAATAAGCCAATAACAATTAAAGAGCTAAGGGATGATATAATATGGCATACTAGCGGCATAGAACCTCAGCGTCATGGCAAATTTGGACCGTTGGCTGCAGGAGTGCCGCTGAAGTAGCGGCAGCTAATTGGCCGCTATTTTGCTTCATATACACTTGAACTATATCAATATTATCAGAATAGAAAGAAGTGACAACTTTCGTAAATAATTTGTGTGTTAATTTCTGTTATTCGAACTTTTTCTTATATAATTATTTATGTATTAAGTTTGTCAGGCTCTAGTTCTTTCTATATTATCTTTGTGATTGATATTAATTAAATTAGACAAAGAAAACATCAACGACATTATTTGAAATGAAATTTGAAATAATTATTTGTGTGTTGTTAATAATTTTATTGGGCTTTCTAGTTCGAAGTTTAATTTCTCAAATGTGAGACCGATTTTTTGTGATTATTTTGGAGGGATCGACATTGTTAGAGAAGGCCAGAAAAGCAAAGTTGAAGGCTTACTGTCTGAAGGGTACATACTGTCTGGCTGTTTCACGACCACCACTTCGCTCATCAGCATCCAAACTTGCTGCAAACTCAAGCCATGACAAATTGTATGCCAGTTTTAAGCAGCAGCGCATAGCCCATTCTACCAGCTGAGCTCTTCATTACTGGCTGATTGAAATTTAATTACGTTTTTATTTTGTTAGTTTTTGCCGGGTATGAATATTAAATCTAAACATTTGTAATGTGACTGACCGACTGACCGATTGGGGGATCAATATTTATAAAAATATAACTATAAATATTCGCCAATTCGTTAGCAAGCAACGAATAATCGTGGCATTACTCGCATCAGTTATGCTGTTGCTAACACAACTCCATAACTCAAACTATTATTTGTTTATCTTTTTCCACTACTCTAATGTTTGTTAAAAGACCAGCTTTTTTTTTTGAAAACTAATATTTTTATTCGTATGACCATGTGTTACAAATGTTGTGATTAATTAACAATGCAGCCCTTAAACATTTCATTGTTAGTAAATACTAAAATAAATTATGAAATAAAATGAACACATGGCGTATGAGTGATGTTTAATTAATTTGCTAAATATTACAAATAAAATGGACATGAAAAAAAAACTTTGTAGGCTCAAAATGTAAACTGAAAATACAAATGAACACTAAATAAATCATATAAAATTTCATAATTAAATAATTTGTTATAACAATAGAAATAAATCCCTAATCATTTTAACAATAGAAAAGCAAAACAAAAAAAAAGGAGGAAATCGAAGCAAAAAACTAAGATAGAATTTCAAATTAGCTGTTTTAGAAATTTTTTTTATTTATTTATTTATATGAATATTGTTTTTCTTTTGTTTTCGTTTTCATCAAAATTATGTAATTGGAAAAAAATTTTTTTTTTTTGCTTAATGTTTGCATATTATCTATTTATGTTCGTATAGTTCAAAGCATTGCATGAGCAGAGAATACAAAAACAAAGTTATTCCGTTTTCGTTACTACAAAAAATTATGAATTTATTTTCTTAAAATATTCATGGGAATTATGGAATGAGTAGCTAAGTTTCAAAGAAACTTTTAAGAAGTTTTTGAGTCTACTGATGAGTTGATTAGCAGCAACGAACTGCCGGCAGCATAAAGACAGCTGGAAAAGGCAGGAAAAATTTTAAAAAGTCTGCTTTTTAACCTGAATTAATACATTTCAGTTGGCTCCTAAAGAAAATAAATAATTAATGCTAGGAACACAACTGGGACAAGCGGCGAATATTCGCCGTCAAAAATAAAACACGTTGGTGTCAAATATGAAAATGCACACAGTCACAGATCCGGTCGAAATTCGTTGTACGCGTCGAACTTGAAATAAATTTATTTCTATTTCTTATGCCGGCAAACGACGAACAAATCAATACCATGTGGCCATTTGGGTTTTAGTTTTCAAGTTAATTTTTACTTTAATAGTTTTTTAATTTAAGTGCTAAACTTTGACTCTTTTGCATGGACAGGATGAAAATCAGAAACCTTTAACACAGCAAACATTTCTTTTGTCGTTTTGCAACAAATGTTTGCTGTGTTAAAGGTTTGTTTGAACATTTCTGATTCTCATTCTGTTTATGGGAATTATGGAATAAGTAGTTAAGTTTCAAACAAGCTTTTAAAAATTTTTCAAGTCGTCGGCATATAGACAGCTGAAAAATACAACAAACATTTTTTGATAAGGTTCATTTTTGGAGCTGAATTAATACATTTTTGGAAAATTTGAAATTCTTTGATTCATTTAATTTTTTTTGTTTATTTTTGAACAGACAATAAACAACTTTATCAATTATAGCAGATGTTTTTGTTTTTCGTCGTTATTGTGCTTCATACGGCGAATTTCAACCGGCGTATTTATCGTGTTGGGCGAAATTGACGTTCGTCCCAGCTGTGTTCCTGGCATAAGTTCATATTTAAAATGGCATCTTTAAGATTTTAGCCTAATTGAATTCAGAAGAAAATATCACCACACGTTGACATAGTTAAAAAAAAATTCAAAAGACAAATGCTCTGCGGAATTTTGGCTGCCATAAAAAGTTGAAATGTTAAATTTTGGTGTAAAATGAAAACGGCATTAAAATAATGATATTTTTCTAACTCGACCAACATACAAATTAGGTCTCAATTAAGTATATAACGTGTCGATACAACTCAGCGGTATTTGTGAGAAGACATGTTATTTGCATAAATTATTCCTCAATGTTTGGAAACCCTTGCCAGTTGCTTTAAAGCAAAAAAAAAAGAGACCTAAAATACCCACCAGTGAAGTCTCTTAAAATGATATTAATGCACGTCTAATAAAAACACACTTTTTTGACCAACCCTTAGAGTTTTGAACCTGGAGCCAAATCGTTGCATTCGATGTCGAATGAACTATCGAGTAAAAATAATATAAAACAAAAACAAAATGAACAACAACCACAAGGCCCAGGCAACAAAATTCGTTCGATCACGAATGCGACAATATGGCCCCTGGAATAAAAAGAACAAAAATGGATGTCTGAAGAATACAGAAAACAAATTATAAAATCTATTTTGGGACCTAAAATAATATTTCTGTTATTAGAGTAAACAATAATTCAAAAAATTCAACTTAATTAAAAATTTATAAATAAAATATAGTTTATTTTCCTCTGCTGCATCAGTGTGTGCGACTGGCAAAAAATGTATACCCAACAAACATTTATTTGTAAGCTAGACTGTCAATGACCAACTACAAATGAAAAGTTCATAAAATGCCCACACAATTAAATTTTCTTTAAACAAGCGAAAACAAATATGAATGAAGTATTCTTTTAAACTGTATTACTGCTGTTTTATTAATAAATAATTGAAATATATGCATATTAATCGTTTTTGCACTACATACGAGTACTTATTTTTCCGACAAATACTAACACACAAACTGGGCAAAGTAACGAAATGCAGTTCAAAAAAATCTATATACACAGATGTATATGTACTTGTGTATATTTCACAAGTGTAGATGTCTATATATGTATATTGAAGCAGACATGAATAATTGAATGGCCTGAGAAAGTGAAGAAGAAATATACATACACACACATAAATTCCAAACATTTTTTGATATTTCAAAATCAGTTATTAAGCCCAGCCAGGCACACATTCGTGGCCACCCCCAGCTACACACGTTCAAGCAGCCACTATAAAACATTTATATACATATGTATATGCCTTCATAAAACATATAAACAGCTGTTTGTGTGTTTCATATTTAATCATTTATGTATGAAACTATTTACAATGATGTTAAGATACATCAATGAATATTTCAACATTTCCGCAACCGAGGACATGGATGCCATGGAAATTTAATTAAAAATGACATTTTTACAACAATGTTGAATAAATTAAAAGAATAAAAAATCTGTAGTAATAAAATAAAACAAAAAAAAAAAAATGAAGGGATAAAATTTTTCTGCTTACAACCACACGCTGCACATGAAAAGAACCCAGGGTTGAAAGGTGAAGGAAGGCATGTGTGGGCATTGACGCAAGGAAGTTCATCGTCAGCATGTGGGCAGGTTTATTTAATAATACACTTTTATAAGGCCAGTCTTAATTGTGTTTTTTCTTTGCTTTAACTTAGAGTCTTTTATTTTAATTGCACTAACGAAAAATTTAATAAATATGAACGAACTATAATAATATGCTCTCACATAGAGATATGTGCTAAAGATTTGCTTTCCAACACTTTGTGCTGCTCTTTTGGGATTTTTTCCCAAGTTGAAGTAGCCCAAAATATTATCTAGCTCTTCGTTTATAATACAAAAAGTTACACAGCTGAAGTTATACTCACTTCCTAACTTCTCTTTAGTCTTTAACAAACTCTCTCACAGTGTCCGACAACTGTAACAAATATGTTTATAACAATTTCTGCAATATGAAAATAGACTACAAAATCTGTGGTATTTCTTTTAATTTTAACATTATAATGTTTTATCCTTACAACCTTTCTTACTAAGTGTAAGGAAAATGCTCATGAAATGCTGAAATTTTCAAGCAGCTGCTTAAATATTTCATGGAAAATTTGCTATAATGATTTTCACATTTTACAAGTTGCAATCCTTTTTACTTACATTCATTTACGTATGCCACCACTCGACCCTCTTTATTTTGAGGTGTTAAACAAAAGTTAAGTAAAATTAAATATTTATAGTTAAATTATCTTAATCAAAGGTTTGTTACACATTTAAAAACACCTCCTGAAATGCTCAACATAGAGTGAATAAAATTTAAGGGAATTGAAAGTTTTAAGTATTTATGGCAACAACAATGTTGTACTTCAAAAATAAAAAGTTATATGAAAAAAGGCAAAAATAGATAATGAGAGTATATCAGTAGCAAAAATATTTCTTGGGTTTTCGGCGGAAATATCAGCAACACTGAACATATTCTATAGCAGTAAGAACAGTTTGCCAACCAAAATTAGTGGTCGGGTAAAATTTTGTGTAGAAAAGGATTAGTTTTTCTTTTTAGATTTAAGCAACAATCGTTCTTTATTTTTTTTTTTTTTTTTTTTTTTTGGTTTTCTTTAAAAAAATGTTCCTTGTATATTCTTAATTTTATGTTTTTCAACCGTCTATGTGTCGCTGATGCTAATCAACTCATCAGTAGGCTCGAAAAATCATAAAGGAATGCTTGAAACGCAACTACTGGTTTTAAAACCGTTTTGAACAAAATGAGTATTAGAAATGTTCAAACAAACCTTTTTGTTTTGTAACTCTTTTGAGCGCTTCGATGGATGAATTGGTAGAGTGCTCTGCCAAGAGTCTCCGAGGTCGCAGGTTCGATTCCTGCCGAAGACTCAGGGTGTTTCTGCAGACAAGCAAAAGGCTTCGCAGTTTTGTGTTTGTTAAAAAAAAAAAAACTTTTCTTAAAAATTCCACACAGCGATTTAGCATCGGTTACTACGATTTGTATTTATATGAAAATATCAAAATGTAAAAGTTTTTTGAATATTCAAAAATGGGTTTTTATTTTATACATATGTGTTTTAAGAGCCAAACTAAATGTATTAATTTAAATCTAAAAATGGACCCTAATAATGTTTTCTGTCTTTTTCGTCAGTCTATATTTATGTCTATATTTCTGATTAAAAAAATTAATTCTATTACTTTTGGTTTTTAATTTTTGTGTTATAAGCAGGGACCGTTACTCTTATGACTTTTATCAAAAAAATCAAGAAATAAGAGTTGTTTATGCATTTTATATTTTTAGATAGAAAATAAGAGTTATTTGTGATATTAAATTTTTTTAAATGAAAAATAAAAGTTATTTTTGATTTTTATATTTTTAAATAAAAAATTAAGGTTTTTATCGATTTTTATATTTTTATATCAATAATGAAAACTATTTTTGATTTTATCTTTATATTATTTGATCTTTATATTGTTATATGTATTAATTATTCAAGCTATTGATCTTTGGTTTTTTTATAAAAATAATATTAAAGAATTATTTATTTATTTTCAATATTTCGCCAACAGTTTGTTGGCATCTTTTCCTGAAGATGCCTACAAATTGTTGGCGAAATATTGAAAAAAAATAAATAATTCTTTAATATTATTTTTATAAAAAAAAACCCAAAGATCAATAGCTTGAATAATTAATACATATATTTTTGATTTTTATATTTTTATACCAATACTAAAAATCATTTCAAAATACGTGACTTAGGTAATATCTCCGCAAAGCTTATTTTGAAATAGACAATTACAAAGAGAAGCGTTTCGATACTTCTGCTAATTTATTGGAATATTGGGAGAGCAAAAAATTTGTGTTTCTATGGCTTCGAAAATTAGCTTTAATTGTTCATTCTGTACCTGCCTGCCACTCAAGTCAGTGTAGAAAGATAATTTTCAGCACTCAGATTAATATTGGGAGATTTGAGATATAATTTATCTGAGGAACATTTAAAATCAATTATGACTTGAATGGCAGCCAAAACTTATAAGCTATTTCTATGCATTTATGTTTTTATAGCTGATAATGGATAAGTCATATAATATATTATATTCATATAGAAATTTGAATGAAGCAGCATATTATAATATATACGGCGGCTTCAACAAATAAATAAGAGTATTAATTCAGGTCCAAGAATGAACCTTTTCAGAAAATGTTTGTTGTATTTTTCAGCTGTCTACATGTCGACGACATATGCATATATACAGCTGAAAAATACAACAAACATTTTTTGAAAAGGTTCATTCTTGGACCTAAATTAATACATTTCAATTGGCTCTTAAAGCAAATATATAACTAAGTTCATATTTGAATAAATAAGAGTTTTGAATTGATTTGTATTACTGATATAAAAATACAAAAATCAAAAATAACTTATTTTTCATTTAAAAATATAAAAATTAAAAATAATTTTTATTTTTCATTTAAAAATATAAAAATCAAACATAACTTTTATTTTTCATTTAAAAATATAATAATCAAAAATAACTTATTTTTGATTGTTAAAATAAAAATCAAAAATTTTAAAATCATGCAATATGTTGGATGCATTTCGCCTAAAAATCATGATGGTGTAATTAAAAGTTTTCTACGATGTTCATTTTTATATGATTTACTTCTTCAAAAATTTAAAAATAACTCTTATTTTTGGTCCCTGGTTATAAGTGATCTGTATGCTGGCTTTTAATAATATATTTTATTTAAAGTGTTTTTGTCCAAATAAAGCCTATAAAAACTATATGAGCAAATGTGCGAAAGATATTTTTTCTTCTTTAGCATGAACATGAATAGGCCATGGTGGTGAACAAATGATGTTGTCACACATCAACAACAACAACAAAAAACTTTTAGTTTAAAAGAAAATCCAGGCATTCGTTTATACATATATGGTGCAGCGATTTTTAAGCCACGTACCTGGTCTAAAGTCGCCTGAATTGACAGCCATATATAAAATTGTTTTTGCCTTCTTTGTTTCAAAAATGATAGAAAATTTAAAACTTAAAATTTAATTTTACTTGCGAAATCTCAGCAATTAAATGCCAGCAACAAAATTCCATTTAAGTTACTTAAATATTCTTTTTTGTTTTGTGTTTTACCAGCAACAAAATTATTTTTATTTTATTATTCAAATCATAGAAATACATAAACATTAAAAGTCCATTACTGTCAAAATAGACTTCACATACATACAAAGCACAACTTTTGGGCATATTCATAACCATTCATACACTTTTGTATCATTTGGTTGGCACAGGCACACTCCACTCGTCCTGTCATTTAACACACGTAAATGTACTTAAAATATGTGTATGTGTATGCGTGTGTGTGTATACAGTATTCAGCTAGACAAACAGCAGCATTGTAGTGTGCATTTTTATTTTGGGAAAATGAAAATATATAAAATTTACCAGCATATGTGACAAAAATACAATATGCAAAAAATATTAACAAAATATGGCAACAAAATTTGAATGAGCACTTTTTCATTCAGGAGTATTATGAACTTATTTTTATTTCCTGTCTTTTTTTTATGTTTTTATTTTTTTTTTACGATTTTCAAGCGAACATTTATTTACCTCCTCCATGCAAGAGCTGCAATGTACTCGTATAATGGAATAAAGTTCAACAATGGAGTGAAAAGCATAAAGTTACAAATAAAAACATATAAATAAAATACATATTAATTGTGTACACTTTATATATTTGACACACACTCTAATATACATATTTGTTTACATATGACTACAATGGGTGATCCATTTGAAGGTAATTTTTTATCATTTTTGCCAACAGAATTTAAAATAGAATTCGCTGTAGTTTACTCTTATGAAAGAAGCTGATCTAACATACTTATTTCAAGATATATAGAAAATATTATACTTTGAATTTTATCGCACTACAGCTACAGACCAGTGCTGGTTCGAGATAGACACATCAGTGCTTAATTATAAAAAGTAAAAAGTATAGTTGTCATAAAAAAAGCAAGTGGCTTGTCTAGCAATATTTTTCATATGAAAAAGCACTTAATTATTGGATTTAATTAATTTTTTGTTCCTACTGTGACTGAAAGTAGTTGAAAAAGTATTTTATATATTTATTTGAGCTTTCAGAATTTTTTAAATTTTAAAATGTGAAAGAAAGAAAGAAAAAGGAAAATATTTTTCTATCAAATGTGTTTGTTGTTATGTTTATTTTTTAAAAAACCAATCAAAACATTTTTCATTATTATTGTCCTGAAGAAACGAAATGTTCGAAGGAGAGCGAAAATGTTCGAAGGAGAGCGAAATATTTACAAAAATGCTCAAATAATCAAATTCTAAAAGACCTTAAGCTCGAATAAATATATAAAATATAAGAAAAAAAGGGGTCAAAGTAACTAAATATTAAAAGTGATTATAAAAGGTAACGAAAACATTAAAGGACTTTGGCTAGGGAACATTTGGTTGTCTCTAAGCCATTATGCTTTTCGTCAGGGCTCATTTTTAAAGCTAAATTTATTTTGTATAACTATTGTGATTGATAACAACTAAACAAGAGAAAAAAACATCCTATTCCTTTAGCTAGGGGACAACTAGCTGTTGGGTAGGCGTCACGTTTCGCATCTTGGAAACTAAATTCATTTCACATTATTGTTGTGACTGTAATGTTAATTAAAAACAAGAGCATTAAATCATCAAGGACCTTTGGCTAGGGGACATTTAGCTGTTTGAAAGCCATTGACTAATGTAATAACAAATAATTATCATTTGTTATTATATAGTTACTTCTATAAAAGCTTTTCAGTTAAATGACTTGATTGTGATCTACGCATTAATTTGCATGATTATTTTTAAAAATATGTTGCTTGTAATGATTTGTTAATAAGAAATAATTAAAGGAATGAGTTAATCGAAACACTTCCGCACTAACGCTTCCTACCAAAACGTCTGCAGGCTTGTGCAGGCATAGTTCTGTCTCTGCGTGTAAAACTTTCAGTAGCTGAAATATTGTAGCCTATTTCTAAAAGCTTTTTCTTTACTAACATTTGAAGCTAGTTTTGTTCTTTAATTAGGTTTACAGTGCATCTCATATATGAACTTTTTATTATAACTATTTATAATGCTATATTTCATGATCTGTCTGGTAGATATATGTAATATCTGCTTCTTGTTTGTTTTCTAAGCCAAAGCTTTATTTTATAATTCTTAAATGTCATTCCTTGATTTCAAATTGCAAATCACTTCCAGCATCCTAATTTATTTGTCTTTTTTCTCTCGAATAATTGACTTTAATTTAACCTAATTACCAAAAATATCGCTCGCATTTTAGCAGAGAATTAGAGAATAAAATTTATTTTTACTTAAAAAAAAGTCACACAGCAAAAAGTCATACCGCCATATTATAATGATTTATCAAGCCCCGGTAGAGGAAAAGTTGCAAAAAAGTTTAATTGCAGTAATTGTGTGAAAAATTACAAAAAAAAAAAAACAGAAAAAAACAATAAACCAGGCAGCAACAAACAGTTGTTTAAGAGGTTTTTCAGGGTCTCACTTTTCCTGATTGAATTATAAATTTCAAAAAAATTTAACCAAGAGAATGATGTGTGTAATTGTTAAATTAAGAAAAAGAGCGTCATGATACTTAGGGGAACAAAACGAGCATACTTGAATTGTAGTTACTCTTGAGTAAAACTGTACAATTAAAAGAGAGAGAGATTGAGAGAAAAAATAAATAAAACAGATACAAACAAAAAAGTTCAGCAGCTCATATTAAGCTGAAAATTATGATTTTCAAGGGAAATATTTAGCTTTTGAATAGATTTAGATATAAGCTACATAATTGTGTGGCAATATTTGGTTGTGGCTATAATATGAATTAAAGAATAAAATTAAAACACGAAGGAGTCTGCTAGAATCCATAATAAATAAATCAAAAGGTGTTATCCATCCCTGCCATTGCGGAAGAATTTGTAACGGAGGCTAAAAATCTCGACATAATCTGCAATTATGCCGTTTATGAAATAATCACATAAGCTTACTTTTACGTCTAACATACATAAAGTTACGTATGTTATGGCTAAAACATACCTGGGGCCAAATTTAGGCACTCGTGATTGAACGATTTCATTATAGAAAGCTGTGTGTTTGTTGCTCATTTTGTTTTTGCTCTACATTGTTTTTATTATCGAGTATATTCGATCACGAATGCCAGAATCCGGCCCCTGGTTTCTTCGTTACTCTAAGTGGGTGAGCTATTTGGAAGTTGTGACTGTGTCAGCAAAAGAAAACTTTATGTACTGTTCAACTATTGTTATTATTTTTTATTGGACTTTCTTGATCAATTTTACTTGCTAAAAATTTCGAAAATTTTCTTATATAATTGGTGTAATCAAAATTTTTTTTTTTAAGAAAACAAGAAAAGTAAAGTTGAAGACTTATTGGCCTTGACTGTTTCACCAGCACCACTTTGCTCATCAGCATCCGAATTTGCTTCGAACCCAGATTATGACTAATTGTATACTGTTTGTAAGCAGCAGCTCACGGCCATCCTACCACCCGGGCTCTTCATTAAGCCCGTATGATACTTCATTTTTCTTTCATTAATTGGTATAGAATTGATAGAAAGAAACAGCAATTGCTAGAAAGAACCAAATATACAAAACGTAAACAAAACTGGCATCTTTTTTGTAGGTGTTGTATTGTTGTAAGCGCTTGGAAATAAAAATGTTCCAAGAAAGAAGCGTTAAATCGCAAAAATTGTCCATAAACCGCTGACACAGCAACATTCAAGTTTGAAATGTCAATTTTAAGTTGAAAAATTTTAAATTTTTTTTTTACATAACTTCATTTTTTATCGATAACTTCAACGAAAATGTTGACAGTTTTGCATTTATCTTAATATAGTTGAACTCTTTGCACATACTAAATTATACTATTACATGATATTTGCACTGTTCTCCAAAACTTAAACAATGCCAGAAAAATGTAGTGTCATACGGGCATTACTGATTGTCAATATTTAATATTTTTTACCACTTTTTTAGTAGTTTTCTGGTTGATTGGAATATATTTTATATTCTCTCATCAACCTGCAATCGATTTGTTGCTATATAAAAATAATTGTCATAGAAGGTTTGATCATATATCCAACGTGTGCAGTAATCTTTATGGAAACTCTCTTAACACTTTGAGAAAAACTTATGTTGTTATATTCTTGAAAGATATAAACAAAGCCGGAATAACGCTATGACGAAATTAAAATTTTTTAAAATATTATAATTCCTCGGCACCAATTTCTGGCTGTTCTATATATGTATATATATGTTTCACGTTTCTGGAATAATATTCCCACAAATTAATAACTTAATCGCAATGCCCAGAGCTTCAGAGCTTCAGAGTTGCTCAATGTCCAATTGATATCACCTAAACAAGAAAAAAGAGATATACAATTCCTTAAGCTAGGGGACAACTGGGTATTTGAGAGCCCTTAATTTACTCGTCAGCAAGTGTCTGGGAAATTAAGTTCATTTAACATGGTTCTGGTGATTGTGGTTAATGAAACAAGAGAAATAAAGCTTCAAAGACTTTTGGCTAGGGGACAATTTGCTGTTTGACTAATGTTAAAAAACAATATTTTTTATTTGTGAGAATATTGCAAAAATTCTGCGGGTGGATCCAGGGGGAGGAAAAACTGGTTGGAGGGGGGTATCGCCTGAATTTAGTAGAATAGTATGAGTTAGGACAGGTCACTCTCAACTACTGGCAGATCTTAGAAGCATAGGAATAGCGAGAGGAGATGGGTGTAGAGCATGGAAGTAATTAATAAGAAAAATTTTTTTTATGTGTTGCGTAGAGCTTGAGCTTTAATTCACACCAGGTTTTTTTTTACTAATAGTTATAGTTTTTTATGATGACATGAGCCTTAACACAGTTCAGAGGAATTTTTTTGTGCGACCATCATTGTGATTAATGACTTAGGTATTTTTGAGGCTTGATTGAAGCTCTTTAGCCTTTTTGCTGCACGGTTGCCCAATTGCCAATTTGCCCATTGCTTTTTAATTGCAATTTGGTTTCTGGCATTATTGGGGGGATTTCTTTGCCCCACGCAGCGTCAAAAGCGGTCATATGAACGGGACGTAAATTGCCATGAACAATATCTATTGACTTTTTATGGTCTTAAGTCTAAAATATACCCTACTAAGTGTTAGCTGCAGAAAACATATAATAAGGTATATTTTTAGAATTATAAAAATTCATTTGAATTGGTGTTTTTAGCAAATAAATAGTTAAACTCATTTTCTTTCGTAGACATAATTTTATCTCTCCATTCTCTGTTCGCAAGTGCTTTGTAATTAATTGAAAGCTATTAATTGCTTTTTATTCTAAAATTGTTAAAGAGATTTCTAAAATATTTTTTTTTCTTAGAATTAAATTTTTTTCCTATTGCTCATTAACAGCTACAAATTAGAAGCTTATAACTTATTCATGCATTTGCCGAAAAAAAAAATTATGAGAAGAAAAAAAAATGCTGAAAATAATATGTTTATCAAACTCAATTTGCTGGAAATTGAACTGACAAATATGTACGTTTACTTTTGATTATAAGACATCAACAAAGTGATGATTTTTCTCGTTTCTTGGGAAATGACATTTGAAGAAGACAATTTAATCCAATAAAAAGCTTTTAATGCATTAAATATTAATTTGCTATAAAAGAATACAACAACATTTCAAAGTATTACTTACAAACTGCAAAAGCATAAACATATTGCTAAACAGGGAATGAAGAGAGCAACAATAACAGCATCAGCAACAAAACGATTAGATATTCTATTGTGTTTTGCAACTCAAAGAATGAAATTTGAAACAATGAGGAAGTATGCTCAGAGCAACGAATAACAAGTACATTTTTGCCATTACAGAGATTTAAAATCAAGCGTAAAATTTTGAATACCTTTTTTTTGGGAAAAAGATATTGGTGAAAAAAATATTGGTGTTGTTATAATTGGCGATTTTTTTTTAGGGATTTTAGGAATCTAGATTCTTTTGTTTGAACTCCGCTGATGTTTCTTAGGGGACGACCAGATTATCGAATATTAGCCGTTCAGCAACAGGAGTACTAACAAGTGGGCCAAAAGAAGTCATCTGATGTGTTGTCATGGCTCGCGTAGTGCGTGCAATTGCTCCATCGTATTGGAGCTACTTCACTTCCAGACCTTATGGCAGAAAAAACTCGTTTAACATGGTCCTATAGCACCTTGTCTTTTGACCATTGGCTTCTTCGAAAAAAACATGAATGCATGCACAGTGTGTCATGCAGTTACTTCAAGTGGGTGTAATGGCTCCTCATGGATCAGTCGTAGACTTTCAGTGCCCCATAATAGCCTTTTTACACTGACTAACATCCGCATGAATTGCATGCAAGATGTGGAAAATGTGAAACATTGACATCTTTCACCTTTGATTTATTTAGCTGTCAAAGAAAAGAAGCAAAATTTTTTGTGCTAAATAAAAAAAATTTTAAAATGGACTTGGAGAAAATTTTTTCTTCTCATAGGTCCAGCAACATGTTCTCCGTATCTCCGTGACCATATGCTGCAATCACATAATTTTTTACCTTTGATTTATTTAGCTGTCAAAGAAAAGAAGCAAAATTTTTTATGCTAAATAAAAAAAATTTTAAAATGGACTTGGAGGAGAACTTTTGGAATTTTTGCGTCCCATAGGTCAAGCAATATGTTCTCCATATCGATTGACCAAATGCTGCAAACACCAGCTTTCATTTACACTGCAATTAAAATGAATTTATTTTTAATTAATTAAAAATTACAACAAAATACTTACATGTTCCGCTCGATTTTTTGATGTTGAATTTGTTTTGTGTTCATTTTCTGAAATTTAGTTTTGCTGGTAATGATACAAAAGCAATCGATTTTCTGCAATTTTTTTTTTGTGATCGCACTAGAAAATTCGAAAGATGTAAGATGGAACTAAAGGAGAAAGGATCATGTTCTGCAAATTGATGAAATATGTAAGATGTATGTATGTCAGTGTAAAAGGGATATAAGCGATAGTTTTGTTCGTTTACGTACCCACTGAGATGCAAGTGAGTCGCTCACTATGATTTTCGTCGAAAAATCGCTCACTTTGTTATAGACGCGATTATTCTGCGTTTTTTGGGGAAGTGTATCGCTCCATGGCTTCTTTAGCTGTATTTTTCAGCTGTAGATTTTAAATTGGCCGCCATTGGCAAAAATAAGAGCAAGTTCTAATGGCTTGATTTCCTTTGGCTCACCTTGTTTTATCTTATTTTGGCCAGGCGCATGAATGCAAACAACTATAAATTCATTTATTTTTATATTATTTGATCTAAATTAATTTCTTATTATTTGAACTTTTTCTTATATAATTATATCTCTATTAAGTTTGTCAGGCTCAAGTTCTTTCTATATTATCTTTGTGGTTGATATTAATTAATTTAGACAAAGAAAATATCAAAGACATCAAATAAAATTTTTTTTTGTGGAAACTTACAATCCAGTCTTTGCAAAACGAGATAAAAAAAGTTTAAAATTTGCTCTGAGTGTACGGACGGCCTCCAAATCATATGCTTGCCAATCATAATGTGATTTAAAACTATTCCATGAAACCATCTAAACTAATATTTATTTATGAAATAAATGTGAAACGGTCACGCAAAAAAAAAAACAAAGAAATAAGAAGAAACTCCGATTAGCTCCAACCCATGCACTGTATTGCTTCCAGCCATCTACTGCTCCGTACACAGGAAAGTAAAGGCTCATAAATGTATAGTCTTTTATTAACCAACCAGAAATTTCTAGTTTGTTTCATTGACTTAAAGATATCCTTCTCTTGCCTGACTGTCATTAGATATAAATTCATCAGTCAAAGCAAAAACAAAACTTCAATTTAACTTTTACCTCTAAATTATTTTTACCAGAGTATTACTTACTTTGCTAGTTAGTTAGTTAGTTAGTGGCTGCAGTTCATATACCCCCCACAGAAATACAAATACATTTACATTTTATTTATTTTGCCTTCTTTTTTGGAAGTTAAAAAATGTGGCAGGAAAACCATTATCAGCTGTTGGTTTGCACTCTTTTCGTTGCTATTTCTCTTTCTGTTGTTGTCGTTGTTTCATTTAATTCTTGATAACTTTTTGATTGACGTTTTTTCTAATCGAATACAGTGATGCAGATGTGTGGTATTCCTGTTGAAAACCCAAAAATGGCATTAGATATGAAGTCATATAAATGTTTGGTTGTTAGTTCATTTTATTTCTTCTTTTGTTTTCATTTATTAGTCATCAGAAAAGTCAAACATTAAATGATGGCACTAATTTTTTTTTAACTCAAAGCCAAGTATTTTTATACATAAGTCTAGCCAAATATTTTCCAGCAATGTGCACTAGGAACATACTAAGGCATTCATGTTGTTATATCAGGCCCTGCTGGCGGCTCACAGTGCCTTGTTCCCATATAGAGAAACGGTAACATTAGAATCTTTATTGTGTAAAGATGACACTCTGTTCGGTGGTAAAACTGAAAACAACTAAGAAAAAATTAAGTTTGAAAAAATTATAAAAACCATACACAAATTTTCTTAAAAAATTATTTTTAGCTGCGTTAAAAAAAATTCAATGTTATTGCCCTGAACAAGCTTTTCTAAGGAGAGCAAAATATCGTCAAAAATATTAAAAAAAAAATATATATATACTTTTATAGCAGAAAATACCTTCACCTTAGGAAAATATTTATACGTTATTTCCGCTTAATTGATTTTCTAAAAATGCACGACTTTTGATGCAATTAAACGGGAACGCAACAAAGCAATACTCGGCTAATTGAACAACCGACGCAATTAAATGAAAATCGTTTAATTGAGCAATATGTGCAATGAAGCGATACACACATGCATAGATGGAAAATAAAACTCATTTCTTTAGTTATATATAATTAAGTTAAACATTTTTTTAGGTTTATTAAAACAAGATAAGAAGCAGGTACGTTCATTGTACAATGTTTATAAAGGAACAGAACCATTACCTTTTTGCTGCAAAATAAATTTTTTTCATGTTTGCGGAGCAAAAAAAAAACTATTGAGTAGACGGTATCAATTAAGCGAAATATTTGCTCTTGTTTTTCGCAATGCGGTTTTAATTTGCGAAACAATTAAGCGGGTGATGCAATTAAACGAAACTCAATTAAACGGGTATTTTAGCATATTTAGTGCAATAAAGCGGGGCTAAGCGAAAATAGCTGAATTAAATATATGAAAAACTTAAAAATCGTTAATCTAAATGAATGCCAGATTACAGCAATTTACCCTCGTTAATATTATATTAGAGAATCAGGCAACCGCTAATGCAATCGCTTGGGAAAATTGAATTGTTTAAAGTTGCAGAAACGCTGTGCACTTGATAAGGTGGCTAAATTCTGCAGCTTTAAAGCAGAATGCAATCAAACGTAATCTGGGTTCGAAACAGCTTAAGCGCTGACGAACATCGTGGTGGACATCTTATACTCTACTTTTCTTGCCTGCTTTAAAAATTTTAATCTGCACAATTTTCGTAAAATTTAATTATAAGGCAAATTCTGATTTAGCTATTCGCATAAAGTCTCTGTAAAGGTGAGAACTTCTAAATATAAAGTGCAAGTTTTAACATTTCTAAATAAAAACTTGTATACTTTATCTGTATTAATAATGAAAACTAACTCTCTTAGCAAAAATTTTCTTCTCCAAGGAAAAATGCAATGAATCGTTGTGGAAATTACGCTGACTGGTATAAGTAGTTTAAAAGCTAACAGCAATTACAATTTTATTTTACCTAGTGCTCCGGCTTTCTCTTACCCGTTCAATTTGAAAACGTAATATAAAAAAATTGCCACATGTTAAAATATTTATTACGGAAATATATTTGAATTGTTAAGCAACAATAGCGGAAATAGTAGTCAAAACTGATTGTTTTATTCTAAAACAAATTGAATGCGATTTCAGAGAAACCGTCAACAACTACAGACATCAAGTCAACAACACAAAGAGAGTGTATGCAAAATTTGTTTGCATGTGTGAGTGCAAATATGAGCAGAAAAAGATTCGTTGAACAAAATTGGTTGTTTTATCAAATGAATATCTGTGGTGTTTTTGCAAATTTTGTTTTAAATCAAGTTTTTGAAATTGTGTTTTTCTTTTCGGTGATGTTTAGCTTATTCTATTACAAATTTATAAATTATTTTCTTATTTTAATTGCTTGTTATTTTTCGTTGTGGTATCGTTAATGGTTAGATGAGACTAAAAATCAGTTTTGATTTTTTTTTTTAACTAAAAACAAACCCTTTTTGAACATGTTGCAAAAAATCAAATCAAATAAAAATTAATTCTAAGAAAAACAAAATAACGGGTTATGCATTTTGCGGTTTCAAAAGTAAACGTAAATGAAACACATACAAATTGTGTGTTTTTCCGGATATTTTTTCTTTATTATAAATTCTAAAGGCCATATTCATAATAATTATTGTGAATTTATTAAGCTCTTACATGACGTATTTCTACGAAATATTTAACAAATAAACGTGTAATAAACCTTCAATAGTTTTTATGAATATGGGTGTAAACGTTGACATTATGTGTGACACACTACATCATATAAATGGCCACCATGCGAAGTTTTGCAAGCATGGATTCTTTTGAGTTCATTTTCGATTTTTTTTTTTTTTTTTTGGCATATATTGGGCGGTATCTCAGCCATAACTTGACGAATGTTGGTTTTTAAGTGTCCAAGAGTTAAAGTTTCATCTGCATAAACTCGGTCTTTTGCGTAGCCCCACAAAAAAGTCTAATGCTGTCAAATCGCCTGATCTTGGTGGCCAGTTGATATCGCCACGACGAGAAATTACGCGGGCAGGAAATGTCTCTGGCAATAAAGCCATATTCGCTGGAATTGTGTGGCATCCTTTTATTGAAAACACATGTTCTCTAGGTTGTATCTTCAATAGCAAGTAAAAAAAGTCGTTTATCATATGCTCCGAATTGACGGTGACAGTCGTTTCATCGCCGTTTTCGAAGAACCTTTTGGACCAAAGAGCGCACCAAACAGTGACACTTTGTGGATGTAATGGCCTCTCTTCAATTACTTGAGTATTTTCAGAACCCTAAATATGATAAGTTTGTTTAACAACATACCCACTGAGTGAGAAATGTGCTTCATCGCTGAAGAAATTTTTGTTCGAAAAATCGAGGTCCACCGTCAGTTGCTCAAGGAGCCATTCCACGTAGCTACGATATTGTGCACGGTCAGTTGTTGTGTGAGCTGAACTTTATATGGATAAAAGTGTAGATCTAAATGCAAAATACGCCATAATGTGCCATAGGACAGTCCCAATTCCTGAGAACGACGAGGAATTGGCACATTCGGGCAACACTTTCACTTACGCAGCGATGGTGCACAGGCCTTACAATATTTGTAACCGCAACTTTGCCACAACTTCTCCTCTCCACATGCGGCACATTCATCTCCTCCCCATATACCTATGTGGTTAATATGTGCCAGTAGTTGAGTGTTACCTGCTATAAATCCCACTATGCTACTTAAGTCGGGTTTGCAGTCCCTCTGGCAGTCCCCCTGCTTTTTCCTCGTCTATGTAAAAAATATATAAAAAAATATTTTTTATTTTTTTTTTTTACTAATTCAGGTCCAAAAATGAACCTTTTCAAAAAATGTTTGTTGTATTTTTCAGCTGTCTATATGCCGACAACATTTCGTTGGTGCTAATCAACTAATCAGTAGACTTGAAAAATTCTTAAAAGTTTGTTTGAAACTTAACTACTTATTCCATAATTCCCATGAACAGAATGAGAATCAGAAATGTTCAGACAAACCTTTAACACAGCAAACATTTCTTTTTTCGTTTTGCAACACTTGTACTTTTCTTTGCAACCTTCTATACAACGAGTCACCATTGGTTACTAAGATTTGTATTTTAGAAAGTATCAAAAAGTAAAAGTTTTTGAATATTCAAATACAAACTTTTAAGAATTTTTCAAGTCTACTGATGAGTTGATTAGCACCAACGAAATGTCGTCGGCGTATAGACAGCTGAAAAATACAAGAAACATTTTTTGAAAAGGTTCATTTTGGACCTGAATTAATACATTTCAATTGGCTCTTAAAGCAAATAAATAATTAAGTTCATATTTTTTTTAATAACATTACATTAAGTCATATTAAATTAAAGCTTATTTTAAATTAGGGTTTGTCATCAAAGTGATAAGGATTTAATTAAATTAATAGATTTAAGTCCAGCATTACCAGCATTGTAATTTGCTAGAGATTTCACATTAAGAGTACCTCTTATTGGGTTCTGAAAAACTAACAAATAACATTTCGCTACATTGCATTTCATTACCTTGTGGGCCTTTGGACAAGACAGCTGTGTTTCATTTTAAATGTTTTTTTTCTTTCTCAAAACTTACAAAACACTCTGAATGGCTGCATAAATCATTAATCTAATGCAAAGAAGTTATATAAACCCACTCAAGCTCTGACATTTCTTACTTTTCTAATTTCTTAACATGAATTGTGGCTGAAGAAAATTCATCGTTGCACAGTTTTTGTTCATTATTTGTTCACAATTTTTGTAATTTGAATATTTCAGTATTAAAATTTGAATTACATCACATTTAGATTTGCTGCTGTCTGCCACATAAAAGCAAATTATGTTATTTTGTAATTGACGTTCGTTTTCTAACACAACTAAAAAAGGAATTTGTGACTACGTGAATAACTGACCACAATAAAATAGTCAAAAGTAAAACGAGTAGCAAATGCGAAACATTTTATTACTACTGCATTATATTTGCGTAACTAAAGCTTGTGAAAATTTTAGGAGTTTTGCAGTTTTTCTGAGCGTTTTTTATTTTACAAAATAGTAGTTTTATAGGCTTTCTTGTTCATCAGCCAGTGGCCGCTTGTACCCCGCTATTTTATTTAGGCTTTTTTTAAATTAATTTATAGATGATTACTTCCCAATTGGGTTCATTTATATTTTATTTAGGCCATTTTATTTTTATTGATTTTTAGACGATAGTGTTTGTATTGGAATGATTTATATATTATTTACTTAGTGCCTGGAGCGATTTGCACTTGGGCGTTTATTCACTCATGCTAAGTTGTTGATATTAAAGTTGAGCCTGCCGTTTGAAGTCACACACAAGATGTTTTCTGTTATATAAAATAAAATATTTAATTTATTTGCTTTCTGACCTCAGCATAAATGGCATCTGTTTCGGACATTTGTGTAATATTTGCCATTTTTATTCAATTAAATTACAGGTATTCTCTTTTAGTTGTATTTCATGTTTCGTATTACTTGTTTTTATATACATAAATAATAAATTAAATATTAGGCTGAAGGCTAAGTTAAATTAGAAGTGGAAAATATTAAATGAAATGAGGCAGCAAGGTTAAAGGAGAGAAATTGTTTTCAGCATAGACGAAGTTTTGCCAGAAAGGCCGACAAGAAATTTTATTTAGTTACAAAAGAACATCTCCAAAGCATCACTTGAATTAAAGAACACTTTTAAAGACCCGAAGAAATTTTATGTTTTAGTTTAAGCAAAATTAGAAAATTAAATGTAAAGTCTTGCTAAACTTAAGAGCTTTTAAACAATTTTTATCCATTTGAAAGGAATGGCAAAAAAAAACTTAACTTTTTATCTAATAAAGTTTTTCAAAACTTTAATTTACTTCAATGATTTTTATTATTTAGATCACTTTTTCGCCAGCCTTTTGCCACTTAGTTTTTATTTTTCAATCACAATATTTTGATTTTATGGTATGGCGAACTTTAGCTATTATTTTTTATTAAACGCATAATCTAGCAACTTCAGCGGAAATTATTAAAAGAAGCGGCCGGAAATAGAAAATATTGCTAGCTAAAGGAAAATGCAAGGATAACTTGATGTAGAAAATGTAGATAGACACACATGCAAACATCAAGGTCTTTCTATTTTAACCAGGTTCTTTAATATTTCTTTGAATATCTTTGTCCATATACAGCACTCCTTGGGATAGATTTTTCAGGATAATAATACTGAAATTCTGTTATTAGGGAGCCGTACTCATGGAGTAAAAATAGTTTTCAAAGTTTTGAATTTTGATTAACTTTAAAGTCGAATAAATTTTTTAAAATTTTAAAGATTCTACAAATTTTTTTTTATCTTTACTAAGTTTTCCCTCTATTTGATTTTACTGTTTATTAAATTGACTGACAGAAGCACTCTCAAAGTGTTACATTTATACTAATACGAGGCAAAATAAGCAAAAGAACAAAAAGAAAATATATTTTTGACAGATAAAAAAAATTATTTGTTTCTGACATACGGAAGTTTTTATTTCCATTTCATGGAAAAAAAGATGCAATCAAATACAAAAAAGCTAAAAGGCATATGTTAACGTGCGCAAACTTTAACAATGTAAATTTACTTTTGTTGCATATATTCGCTTTTGCATCTGTAAAATCACTTGTGAGTAGATGATGCATGACTTGTGTAGCTAGTTTATCATGTCATAAAAATTGTATGAAATTTTTGGTTAAAAACAAAAGCCAACTTTTTGCTCAAGCCATCAGTTTCATTTAACTAGCAATATAATTAAAAATTTATTGAAAAAAGAAATATGTATGACTAAGGGGGATAAAGTTGTTCAATTATGCATTAGTTGCCCAATGTATTTTACTTGTAAAATTCTTAGCTTAAGCTCCGAGGGCCGCCGGTCCTGAGACCGACTCACTTGGGTCCTAGAAAAGGTCCCGTTGTGTTGTAAGCTCCTGTTATATCAATGAAATTTGTGAAACTAAGCTGCTATATGAAGGCTCTTTGAATAAATTTTTTTTAAATTCCTAATAATAATTTGCTTCGTGTTTCTTGATTGAAATTTGTATTAAATGTAGATAAATGGAAATAAATAAATAAATAAATTAATTAATTAAGTCAAGTACGAGGCTGGCTCGCACACTTAGGGTTCCGTATGTGTAATGTATGTATGGAATGGCGTATGTGAATACATATGTATATTTTATAAATTTCATCTCTCTGTTTTTACAGCTACTTTATATTGTATGTGGACACCTATTAATTTTCCACTTGTTGTTGTTGTTGTTGTAATTTGCTGTTGTAAGGCATCTGGGAATAAATACACTGTTCGAATTTCGGCTCTTAATCTCTTACGGTTCGAGAGTTATAGCTATTACTCTACGTTGTAAAGGGACACCTGGTAGTTTTACAGTTGTTGTTGTTTTTAGTAAGTGTTGTTGTGGAGCATATGTGAATACACATATTGTGCAAATTTCATCCCTCTGTCTCTCACGGTTCGAGAGTAACGGCTAGTTGTTACTTTACGTTGTACAGAGACGCCTGGTAGTTTTCGACTTGTTGTTGTTTTTAGCATTTGTTATTGTAGGCCATATGCGAGTAAATATATTGTGCACATTTCATCTCTCTGTCTCTTACAGTTTGAAAGTTACGGCTAATGTTTTTTTACGTTGTATTGGGACACCTGGTAGTTTTCGACATGTTGTTGTTTTTAGCATTTTTTGTTGTAGCGCATATGTAAATTCATATATTGTGCGAATTTCAGCTCTATGTAGTTTACAGCTTAGCAGCTATGGCTAATTGTTACTTTAGGTTGTATAGGGACACCTGGTAGTTTTACAGTTGTTGTTGTCTTTAGCATTTGCTGCTGTAGAGCATATATAAATACATACACTGTGCTAATTTCAGCTTTCTATATTTTAAGGTTCGCGAGTTATAGCTAATTGTAACTTTTCGTTGTATGGTAGTTTTCGGCTTGTTGTTGGTTTTAATATTTGCTGTTGTAGCGGCAGGGTACAACAATATCCTGTGAAAATTTCAGCTCTCTAGCTCTTACCGTTTCGGAGAATGGACGCTGTGATGGACGGACGGACGGACGGACGTACTTGTCTCGGTAATAGAGTTCCGTTTCACTTTGATGATTACGGAACCCTAAAAAACACCTGTCGCTTTGTCCTTTTCCCCGTTAAATCCTTGCAATGATATATACATACATGTGAATATGCTGAGTCATTCAACTCTGCGGACACATAAACATCCATATGCATAAATGTTATAAAAAGAATCTTGATTACAGGTTTCTTGGAATGTTCATTTTAATAACGCGTGGCGTATGAGTGCTGTTGAACTGATGTTTTACATCAATCATATGAAATGCGGTCTTGATGTTTTTCATTAAAACACAAAAAAACTCTAATAAAATATGTTATTGTACTGTTTTAACAGAAACAGCCAAGATATTATTAAAATTTATTCATTGATATAAAAAAATATATATGTATATATATATATTTTTTTTTTGATTGAAAGTCTGACAATATGTTAAAGACAGATTTTGATTGATTTTTCTTGTGTTAAATGAAATGTATTGTTTTAGGATTTATTTTTTGATAATATACAATGAAGTTGATTGACAGTTAATATTTGTTATAAAAGCTTTTAAATATTAATTAAACAAATGGGTTTCTGTAAAGCATATCAAGAGCTGGAAGTAAAAAGAACTAAATATACTAGAGTCAAAAAGAAAAAAAAATATTTTTTTTGTGGAAAATATATTGTTTGCTTTAAGGTTATCAAAAAAAAAAAAAAAAAAAAAAAAGTTTTAAAAAAGTGTCTAAATTTTGGGATCCTAAGTTGTGGGAAAACTGTTGCTTTACTCAAAATTATTGCCAGTGAGAGAGTTATGGGGAGAGAAATTTTCTTACTGTTCTTGCAGGAACCAGGCCGCAATGCTTCTTCTTACTAGTTTGGGAAAAAGCAGCTTGAAAAAGTAAACAATAGTAAACAAAATTCCTGCAAAAAATAGCTGATGGAAACTAACACATTAAAAACTTAATTACTAGCACAAGCAAAGCAATTTTATAACTTTCAACGTTGCCATTACGATTTTCCCACATTAATTTGGTAATTTGATTTGGAACTACGTTTATGCGTTAATGTCTTTATAAGTTCATTTGTTCTTTTTTCTTTGAAATAAAATGATGCTACGGAAGTTTATTCCATATAATTCAGTTTTCTATTGCTAAAACTACTATTAACTACTGTTTTTTGTTTGATTTTATTTAAATGTATCTCTAGAATAGTCTATTCTATTGGAGAGCGAGAATAGCTGGAATGCTGTGAGGCACTACGTGGAGTTAATTCTACAATCGAAAAAGGTAGATGTCGACGTGGTCCAGCATTATGAGCATAATGACGGGCCCAGACGTGGGTAAATAGCAAAGAGTCCTGGAGGACGTAGATCTGGGCCTTCTCGAAAAAGTGCAGATAGCGGTCCCGGGAAGGATCACCCCAGAAAAGAGGAGGGAGGTTTTTAGTGGATACACCACACAACGCAGTTGGCGACGGCCACTGTAAGTGCGAAGGCATTTTAAACTCTACCTCACCGTCAAAAAAAAAATTGTCTATTCTATTCTCATTGAATTCTTTATTGAAATTTTTCAAAAACTCTCTTTTTTCTATTTAGTAATAAAGAAATTAATAGCGTTATATATAATTTTGTAGGCATTTGGAATAAAAGAATTCGAATGATCCTTTTGCTGAGGTGGTAACGCTGCTTTAAAAATAAAATCACGACCGTGGACAATTGTTTACAACAGTTTTTTTTTCATTTTGCCTTAAGAAAATGATAGAAACTTGTATGGATGTATGGACCCATCAGCAATGTCGGTCATATGATACATTAAATGAGCGATTTTGTTCTTTTTCCAATTCCCATTTTCCCAAATAATTTATAAAATTTGACAAAAATTAATCAATTTAAAAAGTGATGTTTCGAAAGTTTTTGTACACTTCTAAGAGAAGTTGATAACTTTTGCAAGTTTCGTACAGCAACTTCGAAGTAGGAAGTCCCTCTTCACCTCATAATGTTATGCTCCTAGAGCCCACTTTTTCCCTGAGCGCTCTCATTGTGCTAATCACCTCATAAGGCATTATAAAATCCATGATTGCGAATATCTTATGTCACTAATTTATAATTTTAAAATTAGAAATATGTACCTAAATTTGTTTATATATATGTTGATTGCATTTTATATTTTAATTTCATTTAAATTTCTTGTTTGGTTTCTTTTTGAGCTCTGATTAATATTTTAAATGGCGAATTTATAGCAGTGAAATTTCTCGTCTCAAATAATAATGCTTAAGATCTAAACAAACAATGTGAAGTTCAATTTTGTCTATTACACGGTTGAAGTTCTCTTTAAAATAAATGGCGGTTAGTAAATTAATGTGGGGTGTCCTGGAACTATTTCTTAAAATTTATAGTTCAATTTTCTCCTCTTTCTATAATTTTTTAAATATTTTTTATAATATTCTTATTTTCACATTAAATTGTTTGTGCCACCGGCAATTTAACACATCTTCCTGCCGCCTAAAAACATATTTCAAATTAAAATTTGCCGTTATTTCTATCTATATCCTGTTACAGCTATTTTAGTTTCAATTTTGTTTTCGTTATTTATTTATTTTGCTGCTGTAAGTAAACTTCTAATTTAATGGCGTTTTAGCAAAGCAACAAATAAAACAATAACAACTAAAATTTGCAACTATATTTTGCGCAGCGAATAAATAATATTGTTATTATTATTTTAACATTTTAATGGCCGCAACTAAACTAATAAATGTTAATTTTTCAATTACAATTTAAATTGGGGAAATTGTAAATAAGAGCTTAAAATAAATGATTTCATTGTCAGCATTTATTGGCAACAGAGATGTGTGCATTGCTACAAACCTGAAGTGTTCGCTTAAAATTTCTGTTACATAATTCATTTGTTTATTTTTCCGGTTCGTTGAAATGTAATAGAAATTATATGAAAATCTTTTGGTGCTAGCGCTTTAAGTAAAATTTAAATTTCATTTGCCAAACAGAAAATTTGATGCCAAGAGAAAGTGATTGGAACCAAAATTTGAACAAAAAAATATGGTAAACTTAATTTTTAAGTTTTTATTAATCATAGTATAAATTTGAAATCAAACAATCAGAAATACTATTCTCATACTGAGCAATTCTTGCCAGCAAATTTTAAGAAAATCTGTTCATCAGTTAAGAAGGTATAGTACATTATTGCATGCATTATTTTAGATCTGAAAGATCTAGACATTTGCTCAATGTCTTCTCTTTTTTTTCTAAAGATATTTAACAAAATTATAACCTGCCTTTCCAAAGACTTGATTTTTGCTTTTTGCTATTAGCTTTACTTTTATTATTGTTATTATTATTATTATGGATGCTTGAATAAGAGAAACATTTTTTTATTTTTTTTATTTTTCAAACTTTTGTTGCTGAATTAGTTAAATGATGGACATTTTTAACAGCTTCCATATCTCTGCATTGATTGGCATTTTTCAAATGTTTGCTTTGCCAAAAGCACAAAAAAAAGGAGGAGAAGCAAAGGAAGTGCTTCAAATAAATGAGCAGCTGTCCATTATTATCTATCCCTTGTTTGGTCTTATTATTTAAAATTTTTTACTCCGTTTGAAAATTTTTGCACAGCAAAAAAAAAAAAAGTAGTATAAATAATTTCATTTTACTTCCGGTCTGTCTGTTCAGCAAAATGTCCGCGCATTTTCAAACCTACACTCCTGACAGCACTTAGAAAAAAGTAACAGCAAATAATGCCAGTGATGATGATGTTTGATATTTGTTAAGTAAACCTTAAAAAAAGCGCGTTAACCCATACTTGTCATTTGTTACAACAAAAATGCTGCAGTACTCCATACTAGGGTAGACCTTATATACTATAAGCATCAAGGAACTGTTTTGCAAATTGTGCATCCTCTAAGAAAATATTGAGTTTCAAACATTCTATTTTTTTTTGGAATTTTTCGAGTCTAGTGATGAGTTGTGTAGCATCAAGGAAACGTGGGCGGCATATGGACGACGGAAAAAGACGGAGAACATTAATAAGGTCCAAACTTTTTTTTTTTTAGAATTTTTCGAGTATAGTGATGAGTTGTGTAGCATCAAGGAAACGTGGGCGGCATAAAGACCACAAAAAAAATACAGAAAATATTAATGAGATCCATTATCTTGTTTTTTTTTTATTATTATTGAATTGAGCGATCAATTAATTGAAAAAAAAAAATTCAAAATATATATTCTCTGCTATGCAGAAACTCTGCGAGGAGTGAAACGAGGGAGATGGTAAGTTTTCGTACAATTTCTAATTCCCAACAACGGGGTCCATGCTAATATTATAACATATATGAAGTATTGGGTTAAGCACACACACACACGCACACACTCCCAAATACCACCAATGTTGAAACATTGCTTCCGTCCTAGCAACAACAATTTTTATATGTAAGCAATATTGTGGTATCTGAAACATACAAAAAAGAGTTACAAATTCATATGCCACCATATTTTTGTACTTTGTGGCAGTAAAGAATTTAAATTGTCGCATTTCTATTTAAAAAAAAAAAAACTGAATACATAAACATTCGAATCACTGCCGTAATATACAAAGGCCTTAACTAAGATTTTTCAAGTCTACTGTTGAGTTGATTAGCATCAATGATGCAATGCGGGCGGCTGAAAAAGTTAGAAATCACTAATACGGTCTAATTTTAGACCCAAAATAATACATTTCAATTGGCTCTTAAAGAAAATAAATAATTAAGTTCAGTTTTGAATATTCAAAAGTCTTTTGCTTTGTGATACTTGCAAACATACAAATCGTAGTAACCGATGGTAAGTCGTTGTATAGAAGGGGCTAAGAAAAGTAAAAAAGACAAAAAGTAAAAAGGACAAAAAAATTTCTCTTTTGAAGGTTTCTTTTCTGAAGGTTGAACATTTATATTTAAAAGTTTTGCGGGTCTACTGACGAGTTGATTAGTATCAACGATATGTCGGCGGTGCTTAGACGGTTCAAAACTACAGTGGTCATTAAAAAGGATTTAAGCGAACATATTTTAATTAAATAAAAAATTAGCTTGAGTATTTATTTGCTTTAGAGATAATTAAAGCAAATAAATACTCAAGCTAATTTTTGAAAAGCCGAGTTTTAGAATTTAAAAGTAAAGTTTCTTTGCAAATTTGAGCACAAAGCCGTTTAAAAACAGGTGCGCTCAAGAAGTCATCCCATGTTGTTTGACTTTCACATTATCGGTTGTGGCTCGTGCAGTGTCTTCCACATGTCTTCTAGATATAATTCGTTGTCTTCCAGATATAAGCCGTTCACTTACGGCAGAAAAAACTCGCGCATTGTCGTTTGTCCTTGAAAAAAAAAAATTACCCAATAACTTCTCCAAAGTGAACACAGCACCATGCCGTCACCTTAAGCGGGTATAAGGGCTCCTTGTGTACCACTTGTGCATTTTCGTTGCCCCAGAAGCGATATTATTCGCTGAGCTGCAAATGACCCTCATTGCTTATTATGATTTAGGCCGCATAATCTTCCACTTTGTCATAGAAGCGATTATTACGCGTTCTTAGGAAGTGTAACGCTCCTTGACTGGATCCTTGTATTCCGCAGCTGTCTAGTTCACAAATGTAAGCACTGACTTGAGTATTGGCCGCCATTTGCAAAAAGAAGAGCAACTTTTTTGGACCAGCTTGTAGTAAAAAATATTCCAACAACTCAAATTAGAAAAGTAAACGACTTAAGATACGGTCAGACTGCCAAATATTTGCCATCAAATAACGAAACCGCTATTCTTTTGATTTTGCCAAGCCCCTGTATACAAATAACTAAAAATGCATACACATTATATATGGATATATCAGCAAAACAAAAAAGAACACCCAAGTCGGTCGGTGAAAAAAAAGCAGAACCACAAATTTCATTAGAGTAAATTTTAAGGTTATGTTTGATCAAAGAACAAAAATAAAATTTACAGCCAACAATTATTTGTTCCAAATTTTATTTGTACATTTATATTTCAATTTACAGCATTTATTTTAATTTACAGCAAAACAATTATTTGTTCCAAATTTTATTTGTACTCGTCAAGCAAATAAAACAATAAAATATGCTTATTTCTGTATTAAGTTTATCAGGCTCAAGTTCTTTCTATATTATCCTTGTGATTGATATTAATTAAATTAGACAAAGAAAACATCAAAGGCATTAAGCAGGATAATGAAGAAAGAACTTGAGCCTGATTAACCTAATACAGAAATAATTATATAAGAAAAAGTTCGAATAATAGAAATTAATTGATAAATTATGCTGTTGTGAAATTTAATGTTTTATCGTTTTTTCTTGGCCTTTTTCTATTCGTTGTTCATTGTTGATCTATCTGTATATATGCTTATGCATTTTTAGTCACTGATATAGATGTATATTCCCTAAATAACTGTTAGGAAAAATGTTGTGGTCCCGTTAATTTTTTTTTTAGCCAAAAATGGGCAAACAATAGCTTAAATGTGACTGCAGCTTTCTGCTCAAAAACTCGGTGCAAGTCTATCTCCGGGTTTATTTTATTTCACATTTAGAGTAAGTTCTTATGTGCTAAGGATGTGTGCAAAACAATTGTCACTCACCTTTTGAGTGTATGCGTGTCCTTTATTTGTTTACTTTACTAAAAATCTCAAAATTTTTTGATATTTTCTTCAAGCAGAGCCAATCGTATGTACCTGTAATCGAACAAGCACTGCCGTACGTACGAGATCAAAGGAGTGACTAGCTTTTTGCACATGTCCTGGGCACTTTAAGGCTGAGTTTATGGGCTTTAAGTTAAACTAGGTTTACTTGACCTGGAAGAAAACGTGAGATTTTTATATAAAGGTTTTTTTTTTTTATGGGAACCAATTTAATTTAAAATATTTTGAAATATTTTGCTTAAAATATCTTTTTTAATGAAATAATGAAAAGCGATATCATTTCGTTAATGCAAAACACATCTATTTTCAGTTTAACTAAACTTAGTTGAGCTGAGATCTCAAATACCCCTCCTAAATCAGTTAATCCTCAAGCCATATTTAAAAGAAGAAAATATCGCATTTAAACTTTAGTCACTAAGCAGGGCAAAGCAGGACAAAGCCTCATGTTTGACATGTTTTTGCAACGTTGCCAAATTTCTATTTCTAAAAGAAATGTGTAATTAATGGTTCACTGTTGTGCCACAGTTAAGCTTAAACTGCATTGAAACTACAGAGTAGTTTTATTTAAGTTGAGTTTTAAATTTAACTGATTTCTTAGGCTTTCATGTGCTGGTATAATAAGCCAGGTATATTTGTGTGGATTTTCAAGTGCACGTTTAGCTGAGACTCAAATTGTTTCTGCAAAGCATTTTTATTTATCAACTTTGATTACATTTAACTGCAACAAGGAAAAAAGAATTTCATAGCTTAATAAAAATTTTGTCCCAATATATTCCACTGGTCACTCTGTACTGCCTCTTGCCAGCGCTTTGCCAGTATGTTTGTTTCTATATTCACTTCCGCTGTTATGGTCACATTTCCTCTTTTTATCGAGTTAGCGGGAGTTGAGTTAAAGTAAATGGCATGTATTTGATTTATCTTTTTATATGATTTTATATTTTTTAGTGGTTTTGTTTGAATGCTCGTCTGCTGTGTGAGCCGTTTTTTCTTTTCCTTTTTTTTATATGTGTTGTCGCACTCAGTGGCAGTTAGGAAATATTTGTTTCAAAAAATGTGCTCCTTTTGCATGTGTCGACTGATATTGGTGGTTGTTTAGAATGTTTATTATTTTGGGCTAGATTAAAAATTATAGTTTTGAAAAATTGTGGCAGTTTTTTTTGGCTGTTGTCATGAAAATGAAAAACGGAAATAGTGCTTATGATGAATAATTATGTCTCTGATAAACTTAAAGTAAAAAAGTGTATGCATTGAAGGGACTTAATAGAATAAGACAATTTTTATGGTCAAAATCTTAATTGAAACATGCAGGCTAATAGAAAGGTCACCAACAAAAAAAAAAAAAGGTTAGAAATTTATTTATTTATTTTTTATTAATTTATTTCCATTTCCTGTCCGAGAGGATTTCACTTATATTTACAGTACAGAAATACATTAAAGGGACACATGTAGTTTTAGACACTACTGGAGAAAATATCTTTATTATATAAATTAAAACTAAACAAGTTAAAAAATATAAAATAATAAAATAAGTTAAGTGAAGTTATTAAACAAAAACCTTTTGAAACTTTATAAGTTGCTATTAAGTTGCTGAGTAATTGCTGGTCGAAGGTTCCAAAGACGACTGAATGACCACATTTTTTTTAAGCTAATGTTTCATATTGAGGTTTTACTCGTCGATGTTTATTTTCCTTCATAATTGTTCCATTTCATGATTTTAGTTTTTAATCATCAAGTCCTGGAGCCTTTTGTTCAAGGTGGCAGTAATCATTACATAAAAGCTGTTCAGCTTGCTGTCAAAAGACTTTGTGTTCTTTTTTTTGTATTTTTTTCACTTTGTAATTTTATTTATTAAAAATACTATATTTAAGAAAACATTAAAATAAATATAATTTGTGATCATTTCAAAGCAATTGTGTCGAATAATTAAAATATTTTTGGAACGAAGTTCCTTAACGCGGCTTGCTGGTAGTGGAAATTAGTAGAAATCGTCACGAAAGCGTGTGAGCTGTTTATATGTATTGGTGTACTGTCGACAAGCAATTGTGTATGATGGGCGGTGTCTCCACTGACAGCAGTGGAGACACCTACCAATAAATATTAATTAGTTGGAAAACGTTCCAAAAATTTAAAGTCATAAAATTTCAAAAACAGCACAAAATAAAACATACAGATTTCACCTTGTATTACATTCAAAGATGAAAAAAAACGTAAGGAACTTCGTTCCTAACGGGGGTCCCCCGACCGCATTTTTTTTTATTACTATTTTTGTATCTGATATAAATTAAATAAGGCAAAGAAGAAATCAAAGAAATTTTTTTTTGGTCCTGGTCCAAGACCAGTCATCAGGGGACAACCCCTATTTATGGATGCGCATCGTACCGGAACTAGGAAAATAGGTTTTGTGGTGGAGGAAAGGGAGAGTAGTGTTTGTGCAGGGAGGGCTACTAGTTGTTTCGAAACCGGCACACTTTCTCGTCAGCAGTCGCCTTTGAACTCTGGGGCAACAATCATGCCACTAAGCCGCCCAAGTTGTTGTATACGCCTTGCCTAAATTTTTAGTTATATCAATTATACCAATTATATATAATTTTTTTTTATTTATCATATCTTATATAAAAAAATCATTTCTGGTTGGGCAAACTGGCCACATTAATTGATGCAAAAAAACCATGCAATTGATTTCAACACAAGCAGCAATATGTTCCTTAGTACAGTTATGGATACATATATACACATGTATGTATATACTTGAACGTGTCAACGCTTTTTAGAATAACACACTGGCCGTCATTTTAGATTCCTAAATTGTATTTGCCTTTTTTTTAATAAATATATTTCACTTTGTTCAGGCTCATAATAGTCTCTGACTACTGGAGAGCCCTAAAGGGCATATGACAGGCAGAAAGATCCCGGCAGAGTGAATGTATTACGTACCTCGGTAGAAAGTATGTGACTATATAAGGGCTAATAACGGGGCACTGTACACTAAATGAACCATCTCAAAAAATAGAAATTTGCTAGGAGCGACGGCGGCAGACTTTCTAGTGGTGAGGAGTAAGACACGGCGCAACATATGCTTTATGAATATGTAGACGTAGAACCACATGCCTGTCTGCTAGATTGTTGTATTCCAAGAGCATCGGTAACATTTAACCAAGGGCAGTAACAAAATTTCCTAATACTCTAGGTTTCGGGCTATAGAAAACAGGGGCTGCACAAAAGATTTATTTTGATCTAGGTGCACAGCTGGCAGCGTATGATAATAATAATTTTCATTTCATTTGAGTTTGTGCTCAGTTCCTTCGACGTTGAGTACAAATTTCATGCCAGCGTACTGTATATAATTTTTAAGTTATTATATATTACTGGAGCCATTTCTGATAGTTTTCATACTAAAGTTGAAGATCAATAATTTGAAAGTTAAAAAAAAAATTAAAAAATAAATAAACGGATTTTTGGAGTTTCAGATCGTTTTTTTTTTTTTTTTTTTTTTGTATAAAATGTATTAACAATGTTACTCAATGTTTCGCTAACAGTTAATTAGCATCTTCAGGATAATATTTCTCATTAAATTAATTAGCGAAATATTGCATAATATTGTTAATAAATTTTAAATAAATAAAAAAAATCGATCTAAGGCTGCAGAAACTAGTTTTTTTTAAAGAAATTAAGATGAACAAATAAAAACTATCACCGGTATTCATAAGAAATAAAGTGTTGCTCAAATAAATTTTAGAACAAATTTTCAATAATGTTTTATTTTAATAATAATGTTTTATTTTTTATAAGTACCATATATTTAAAAATAAAACCTAAAACAGTTTAAAATTTGATCAAATTTATAACTTATGTTGTGAAGTAACAAGTGGTCCAAAAGATAGCATCCGATGTTATTTGGCTTTCAGAATATCAGCTGTATGGCTTGCGCAATGCTTGCCCCTGCTCCCTCTTGTTGGAGTCACAGGCTGACTTGCTTCTATGAAATTGTAAACTTAAACAGTTTTGGGTCTGCCAAACAAAATATGCTTAACCTCATTATACAAACTGCGGAACTATTTGGGCCAGCTTCGTTCAACACGGAATAATTTACTTATAAAACAAGTAGGTGTTATTAATTTTTAAAACTTTACCATCCCTGTATATATTTATTAGCTGTTTAAAATAACAAAACAAATTTCCCAAAAACCGAAAATAGGGATATTTAATCTGGCTTTAGTAGCAAATAATAAACCATTATATAAAATCAACTATTCACAGAATCAAAACTGTTCCTAATATACTCATATTTTAATTTTGCAGCCTTATTTTTTTAAACTTCCTCAAATATCAATAAGTTTCTTTGTTTGTTTTTTTTTTTCAAAAAATGCCACAAAATAAAAATAGCAGCCTTCTTCCGAGTTTTCAATGTTTAATATTATTAATGTGAACAGGTAAAATTACAGGCATAAAGTGTTCGTGCCAAGAAACCCTTTACAAAGATTAAGAATTTGTTTGTCTTAACAATTTTTATCTTTTTTTTAGTTGTAAAAGGTAACATTATTTCAGCAATTTATCTAGAATATAAAGGCTGGCAACGAAATAAATTTTACATTTTTAAGTGGGTATAAGACAATGGCAGGTATGATTACTTTTCAAGGGTAACAACCGTGATCTTAAACTTCTATAAGAGAAGTATTTACAAACGAACGGGTGGCGCATTTTTTTCAACAGCAATTTATATCATATTTAATAGCAACATATATAAACATTTATACCTGTTTACCTGGTTACATACATATGTTTGTATTAAGCTATATGTTTGTGCAATAATTAAGACTACCTGGTACATCATGTTTAATGGCCATTAAAAAAGTAACAACATCTCGAAATGTCTTAAGGAAGGCAAGTACGTGCGTGCCTTAGGGTTGTCCTTTGATTTCAAAAATGCCTCACTGCCCCCAAAATTGTACGCAATAGTAAAATAGTTGCATTTATGTATATAATGCTTGTATCCAGTGAAAAATCTGATAGGTAGAGGGGTTTTTTTTTGTACCGTAGGTAGAAGTGTGGAGCGGAGAAAGTTAATGGCAGTTGCTCACATATTTGAGACTCTAAAGTCTCAAGTCTCCATACTTTTTATCCTCTTCATAAATGACTTACCTACAGTAATAATGTTTTCATCTATCTTGATATATGCCGGCGACGTAAACATTTTCTTGACTTATAATAAATTTTTTGAGCAAAGTTTACTTCAATTGAACCTGGATTCTTTTTATGAATGGTGCAGTGCAAATCTGATGGAACTTCATTTGAATAAATGTAAATTAATGCGGTTTGCAAGATCTAACCAAATTACAGCAAACTATGTTCTTGGCGAGCATCAATTGGATTTGGTTGATAGTTTCCTCGATTTAAGTATATTATTCGACCCCAAGCTGACTTTTACTTCCCATATTACTCTAACAATAAACAAAGCTAGAGGTACACTTGGATTTATAAAACGATGAGCAAAAGAGTTTAATGATCCATACATTGGAAACGCACTATATATAGCAATGGTTTGACCCATTCTGGAATATGGTTCAGTAATATGGGATCCAATTTATCAATGTCACTCTGATGCAATTGAATCCATGCAGAAACAATTTATTTTGTTCTGTCTTAGAAGTTTACATTTTGATCCTCTTAATATGCCCCCTTACACAAATAGACTTGCACTTATCAAGCTGCCTACTCTCAAAAGCCGTAGAGTTATGCTGAATATATCATTTATTCTAAATATTATTAATGGCGATTTCTGATCTGGATTTTTGATCAACGAAATCTTATTTAACGTTCCTCAACGTACATCACGTAATTTTATTCCTTTGTTGGTAAAAGTTTATAGAGAAAATTATGCTGATGCTGATCCTCTCAGGAGAATGTGTTACACTTTTAATTAATTTCATAGATTTTTTGACTTTTCTTTAAATCCCGCTGCAGTAAACAACTCAGTTATTCATTTTTTAAACTCATACAAAATTTTTTAATATTTTTATTTTTTTTAAACGCTGTCTTTAAATGTAACAAAATTGTATATAAAGTATTGTAAATTGTCTGTAGGGAATTAATTTCCATAGACTAAATTAATAAATAATAAAATAATAATAAAAAAGGGACAGTGGTACCATGCACAAAGCTTGGTCCCAGCAGGCAAAAAATAAATTAACAAAATATTTCTAGAATATTAAATTGAACCATATTTTTGTAAAGATTTTTTTAGACCTAAAGTAATAAATTTCAATTGTTTCTTATAGCGAATAAATAATTAAGTTCATTGTTGAATATTCAAAAACTTTTACTTTTTTATACTTTCAAGAATACAAGTTGTTGGTAACCAAAGGTCACCTGTTGTAAGGAAGTGCTATAAAAAGTAAAGGTGTTGCAAGACGTAAAATGCTTTCTGTATAAAAAGTTTGTTTGAGCATTTCTGATTCTCATTTTGTTCATGAAAATTTTGGAATAAGCAGTTGGGCTTCAAACATTCTTTTTAGTTTTTTCAAGTCTACTGATGAGTTGTTTAGCAGCATATAGATGGCTGAAAAAAGACAAAAAGCATTAAGGTCTATTTTTTTAGACCTAAAGTAATAGATAACACATTACCAATTCTTAATTATTATTTTATTGTGCTTGAGTGCGGAATAACTTTCTCAGAATTTAAACAAAAAAAAAAATGTTTTTTGTTATAAAACTGTACTGATCAAAATTTTTTAAGAATACAAGAAAAGTAAAGTTGAAGGTTAGGAGGTGGGCGTGTCCTTACATCTCGTAAGGTAAAATGAGAAACGAAAATAGAATGTTTAGCTCAGGAAAAGCCTGTGAATTTTAAGAAAGTTTTATTAAAAAAGTTAGGTTAGTTCTTGAGAGAAATTGTGAACCGGGGGCTGGGCTTTTCTGGGTGGTGTGCTTGCGTTTGCACTAAATTTCACAAAATTCACAGCAGAGCTTGCAGAAAGTCGGTTCTTTCCGGGAAAAAAATTTAAAAAAATTCATTGATTTCAGTCCTCTAGATGTACAGAGGGACTAGCTGGGACGATAGTGAGAAGATTTACAAAAAATATTATTTCTGTATGGGAGAACCCCTAATGAATAGCTATAAAAGGTTGGTGTGCTTGTAAAAAATGTTAGAGATGAAAACTTATTGGAGGTTGGTATCAGATTTTAAGCCACTAGACTTGACTTCACTGCCCTCAGTTTTTAGTTTTTTTTTTGTAATACAAACACAAAACTGCGAAGCTGCTTGCTTGTCTACAGAAACCCTCAGAGCCTTCGGCAGGAATCAAACCGGCGACCGCGGGCATGACTCTTAGTAGACCATTCTACTAATTTATCCATTGAGGCGCTCAAGTGTAGTTTTTCATATTTTACTCTCACTCATGGGAGGATGGTTCAGGCTTTTTCCTGATTCAATTTACCTACAACTGACCACAATGTACTGTTTTGCTAAAACGAATATTTTTTTTTTGAGGGCAGATTTTTTGTTTTGTAAATGTAGGGACCGCCCTAGTGTACATGCATATGCATGCAAGAAAAGCTTAAAACAATAAAATACCTGTAGCAGACATTTATAAAGTACATTTAACTTTAAGTAAAAAAAAATAAAAGGAGTACATAAGCAGCACAAGAGTGATGAAAATCATCATGTTGTAAATAACATTAAGCATCTTAAGAAGATGTCTGTAATTTATATACACATGTATGTATACTTCTTATTTGTCAAAAGTTAAAACAGTGTTTAATAATTGATAATGTCTCTCGGGTGATGTAAAAAATAAATAAATTTTTATACCTGAATATGTATGCTCGTGTACGTATGTATAATAAATGTGAAATAACGAAGACTTAGCACGAACAAGGAGATGGAATTTGGCTCTGCTCACTTTTTTGAAAATAATGACTGATTTGTTGTACGGGGAAAACGAAAGTATGTGGCAGGTAAACTTTAAGATTTTTTTCTTCTAATTTCTGTACATCTTTAATATTGCCAGCAAATGTATTTGTTTATAATATTTTATTTTTATTATTTTAGTATATTTTTGATGCTAATTTTTCGAACTTTGTTGTTTAGTATTTTAATTGTTCGAGCCTTAGGGTCACTTGTTTTTTTTTTAAGTGTTTATTAAATTCGATATTTCGATATCACAATGAATATCTTCTTCAGGAATGTTTTTTGTTTAAAAAAAAAAATTTTTTTTTTTTATCCCATAATTATAATTGTTTTTATTATTTTAGGAAATAAAAACAATTATAAATAAATTAAAAAAAAAAATTCTTTTTCTCAGAGTTGTTCATTTTGGTAACATGGAATAAGGCCAGGAAGATAAAAATGAGATGATGATAGAGAGAGAGAGAGAGAGAAAGAGGGAGTAGATACAAACAACTTAGTTGATAGTTTTTTTAATTTTGAAGCTGCAACAAACCATGGTGCGTACCACAGAGGAAGGGCAGCCGATGCTACTCCGAAACCTGGTAGCCGTTGAAACAGCTGTGTTAGAAAAGCTCTAGCGGACGAACAGCTCAGTTTTGGTTTTTTTTAGTACTTTCCTTAACTTTTGTTAGTCACATTTTCTTTTGGGTCACTTTATGTCTTCAAAAAGGCTGGTGTGTATATTTTTTTGTAGTAGTTGGGCATGGCCAGATTGGCTGGCAAGATGTTCAGCCATCAGCGGGCCACATCAGAAGAATCCATCATCATAACACTACATGTAGTCTGGTAGCATATATTTCGCAAAATTTATTTATGGAAAAAGAGCAAACTACATTCTTGTAATTTGGCTTGCTGACGGCTGGAAGCCAACCAATCTAGCTGGTAAATTTAATTTTAAACCTGTCGTGCTTATTGCCCTAAAGAAGCTACCCCAAAGAGAGCGATATATAAAATATATACAACAAAGGATTTTTTTAGCCTAAGAAAATACTTGCATTGTTTTATAAATGATTTTGTTTCCTTGCGGATTTGAACTTAGAATATAACTACTGCCCATTCAGCTATCGCAGCAATTAATACTGAAACAAAATTCAATACCTATACAAACAAATACACATGCTGGTTACACATACTCCCTCCCAAGAACTTCGTGCTCATATTAAGCCGTAACAGGATTTATTCTCTTTGATAATCCCAATTCGACTGTTTTAAGTACTCTTATCTGTACTTGAATTTGCAAGCTTGTTCCGCGCTAATGACAAGCAGAAAAAAAAACTTAAATTCGGTATGGGATTTTTCTTTTAGTTACAAATTCAAATATCAAAAATGATGCAAAAAGAAATATATAGCTTGGAAATCCTTTGACAGAGAAAAACATGGGCACCAGACAACTGCAACAAGTATGATCGAGCCAACATATTTACTAAAGTGGAATTTAAGGCACAACTCAAACAAGCATTATATGAATTTTATGCCTGTTTGCTTTTTGTGCTTGAAAAAAAAAAAAATGCCGCAGCAAGTGTAAGTTGCAAAATAACATTTTACTCGAACTGGGGGCAAATCACCGCTTTCGAAATCGAGTGCTTTGTCATCGAAATGCTGTTAACGTGGATCACAGGACTCGTTATCGATGTTGTACTCGATTGTCAGTACACTATCGAAAACAAATAAACTTTAGCTTTTAGCAGCAAAACAAATAAAATAGCAAAGAAATGACAAAAAATTAGAGAAACAATTTAAAAAATATAAATTTTATTGTTTTTAGGGAAAGTGAATACCAAGAAAAACCGATGTGTAAACAAGTGTTTTTTGCAATACATTTATATTAAATTACTTTTTCAGGCTTAAGTTCAACTCTTGGTGTGTCACTACTTTTAATTAATATTAATTAATAAAAAAAAGTAAAATTTAATTTTTGCATTTGTATAAAAACAATTAGATCATAAAAATCAGAGTGCGTGCTTATGCATACCCGAATTTTTTGTACTTGTTGCAGATGTCTGATGAGCACCAAATTGGAAATGTTAAACTTCCATCGTTCAGCTTTCATTGGGTGAATATCTTTCTCACCGCCTGCAAGAGTCCAAGGCCTGGTGACTTTAGTTAGTGATTTAAAAAAATCATGCATATATAAGGTATGCAGCGGCTCCGAATGCAACGTTCTATTAAAAAACCCATTGTCTTGTTGAAAACTATCGGAGGTGTCATAGAATCCGATATTATTGGAATCGGATTTGACACTGACAATAAAATTTCTTGAGTGTTTTTTTACGATCCAGTGTCAGCAGCTTTTGTTCGTACCAGACACTAACTCCAGTTCATACAAAAAGCAAACACTATTGAATTTCATATCAATAAAGTAATTTTTCTGTCGGTTTCAGATCTGACACCGATGAGATCGGATTTTATGACACCCCCGTATATATTTATTCACATTATTTTTGTTTTATATTAATCATTTAGCCTGGTTTATTTCTAGTATTAAGCGAAATGCACGAATGATGATTTAAATGAATTAAACTCAAATTTTATACTTTAATAATTACTATATTACAAGTGCCAATCTGGCTCACAACATTATGTTAAGCCATATATAGATAAATATCTATTAATAAATAAATAAATAAATAAATAAATAATAATATTTCTTTGTAAAAGATTCTCTTACACAATCGTGCCGCGACTACCAAACTATCGCAACTTCACAAACAACAAGCAACCAAAGAAAAATTAATTATACCTATAATTTGGCAAATTATCGGCGAATGTAAAAGTAATTACCAATTTCAATAGCTAAAACAAAATCTACATACATGCTTAAATAGTTAGAAACAATATTAAACTGCGTGTGTTGGTGTTAATTGCCATAATTGGGTTTGTAAGACAAGCTTATCTTGTTTACTGCTGAATATACCTCTCTGTAACTATACCAGCTACGAAATTAAATTATAAAAAATTTAAGAACTACGCACAAATGTACACATTACTAAAGTATATATAAATATACTTTTGTAGCTAGTTTTCTTGCCATACTTTTAACATTAATGTCTTGCAATGCAAAGGAAAAGTTAAGCAACTAAAATAGGTCACACTCAAAAGGGCGGAGGACATAAAATAAATGTTTTGTCTGCTTTAATGGAAAAGAAAAGTCTGCAGCGCCTACAGCGGTATATGCGTGTGTGTGTGTGTGTGTTTGTAGAGGTGTTATTTCCGTTTCCGTGGGGAAATTAAAGAAAAAGTCTCTCTGTTGTATAAATGAGCATTAAATGTTAATTCATTTATTTTTCTAACAAATTTCTCCTCACAAGAGGGTTGCCTTAGATGTGTGTGCGTGTGTGTATTGTAGATGAGTGATATTTTTTTACCTGTGAAAAAATCGTTGTTACTGCAAAAATACCCTTCACAGTTGCTGATACTTTTGTCAATTTATTGCTACTATCATGTCAATGTACTTGAAAATTTTTTGCTTAATGAGCAATTTCTATGTGGAGAAAAAAATATATGGTTGAGCTGAGCAGATAGGAAGGGCAATATTTTATTGTTGTAACATACGGTTGTAGATTATCTATCTATTATGGTTGTAGACAGACATAAAGAGTTTGTGTGCATAATCTGACTATTCACAACTGTATTATAGCGGTCAACAATGATAATGCGTTCCTTACATTCATTGTGGACACAGACATTTTTAATCCGTGCATGCCTGTGCTCGTCATTCTCTCGTCGTCGTTTCTGTCATGAGCGTGTATGAAAAAATGTGATCCAATGATACGACAGGTATCAAATATATAAGTGAAGTTTTCTAGAATCACGGGCTTTCTTGTAATACTTTTGACTGGTATTCATACCAAATACAACAATTTTTATTGTCCATGTTTTTTTGTAGACAAGAAATGAACTGCATCTCTGAACATATTGTTTTAATATATTTATTTATTTTCATTTCATTTGTAATATAACAAGGCGTTTAGGCCAAATAAATTTATATTACATAGATTATTAATACTCGATTAATTTATGGTCTAAGCTCATGTATAAAGCTAACAAGAATAATAAAATACAATAAATTCATGCAGTCTTATAATTCATTCTTTAATAATACTTTGTTTCCAATATTTATAATGGCTACACTATCTACCTCTACACCTCCCCTAGGCATAAAAATTATCAAACAACTTATATAATAGATGTAAATAGTCCAGTGAGGGACAGGAGAAAATATATAAATAAGTGGTGGTATCGAGTTGGGGTTTTTTATTTTATTTTTTATTTTCTATCTAACCTGGAAAAATACTTGTTTAATTTTAGCTTAAAAGCATTATTGGTTTGCTTAATTCCAACAGCAAGCGGTTACAATATCCTATAACTCAAACTAGGAATGATTTGGAAAACAAGGCTTTGAAAATTCTGGGATAAATAAAGTGTGAATTCCTAAGACGGGGTGATAAGGTATTATAAAGGATTTCTGGTTTCTTGTTTTTGATCACTTTATGCATCATAAGCAAATTCCGAACCGATACAAAACTATCAAAAGTACATCCAAAGAATTTTCTTTAATAAAAAAAAAATGTACCAACGTTATCCGCATCTGTTTTTCAAAAGTTAGCTGTGTTGAAAAGTCTCTACGCTCAAATAATTCTACAACGTTTTCTATTTACTGGAGCCACAGAGGTCCAAATACCGCTAACATTATTCAATCCCTAGTTTTTAGTTTAAAAATAATACTGGATTACAAATGCGAGTTTTTTTGTTCTCCGTCTAAGCATTCGTGTTTCTGACGTTCGGTCTAATTCATAAAAATTTTATATTTCACCTTATAAGTTGCTAATAGTTATCATTAGACTTTTAACGAACTTGTTCTTTTGTTCGCTTTTGACACGAACCAATAGTCGATTTATCTGTATTTCATCTGTTACTACGAAATGTCGGCGGCATATAGACGGCTAAAAAAGACAGAAAACATTAATAAGATCTACTTTCGGAACTAAAACAAATATATTCAAATTCAGTTTTGCATAGATATTTATTATTAAAATATAATTCAACCTGCAACAAAATGGACCTGTAGCATTTGTATTTTTTGCAACTCAATCTAAAATAATCAGTATTATACAACTTACATATTAATTACGCGGATTTCTAACAGGCTTTGCGGTTTCAAAAGTAAACGTAAATTAAACACATAAAATATTTATCTTCATGTTATTTCTTTTTTATTATAAAGTCTGAACGTTGATTCTACATTATATAAATGACCACCACGTGAAGTGTTGCAAGCATTGATTCTTTTGTGGTCATTTTCGACCACTTTTTGACACATATTGAGCGCGGTATCTCAGCCATAACTTGACGAATGTTGATTTTTAAGTGCTCAAGAGTTAAAGGTTTATCTGCGCGAACACGGTTTTTCGCGTAGCTCCACAAAAAAAAAGCTAATGGTGTCAAATCGCATGATCTTCTTGGTCAGTTGATATCGCCATGACGAGAAATTACTCGGCCAGAAAATGTCTCTGGCAATAAAGCCATATTCGCTGGAGTTGTGTGTCATGTGGCATCGTCTTGTTGCAACCACATATTCTCCAAGTCGTGCTTTTTAATAGCAGGCAGAAAAAAATCAGTTTTCATATGATCTTAACGCTAGAAAGTTTTTGCTTATCTCAAGCCACAGTCAATTTAATGTGTCAGGCATTTAAGGCATAAACTTAATTAGCTGAAATGATGTTGCCAGTTGGCAGACGTTGGGCTGTTTTTTTGGTAGAGCGTCCTTAAAGAGAATTGATATATCCAGAAACAATTGTATCTGGTTGAGCATTTGAAGGCTAACATTTGTGATATCATTGCCGAGGTATGATTCCATACAATCGAAAAAATACACGAACATTTTTTTGTATCAAATGGTTGCTGTAGTGGCCCTACGGCAGCCATTTGAGTTAAATAATTAAATTCCATCTCCATCGCAATAATTGTGCTTCACAAAAAAAAAAAAAAAAAAAAAAAAAAAAAAATAATTTTAAATTATATTTGTTGTTTTGCGTTCTAGAATATCAGCTAAAGCATGTATAGCCGCACAGTTGCTGCGTATGAGTGATAATCTGTTATATGAAAAATCTGGAATTAGATTACGTATACGCATGGTTTAACATGGTATTATGTGGCAATGTATCATCAGCTTAAGGAATTTATAATTCAATACCAGATTTTTTGCATGGACCCACAAAAAGGCGTTTATTGCTTAAACCAGCATTAAATTTATGTCACCACAGCTCTGAGTGTAATTCTTAAAATTCTTTTGCGTTGGCTTAAGCTGCTCTTTCATATTGACAAATATATTGGCGTATGCATAAATAGTGAAAAATGAAAGAGTCTTTTGTGTAAAACAAAGTAAGGACTTCAAACTTTTTTTTTAATAAACATGGTTGACTAATATTTAACCCTTACCTTTTTTTATGATTTCAAAATGCTTTAAATTTCAACAAAGTTCGTATAACTATGACCAAAAGTACACCTGCATATCTGTTAGGAAACAAAATTACACTCCAAAGACCTAGAAAGAATATTCTCATATGTATTCACATATTTATAGAAAGTCTGGCGAAAGCCAAACTAAAAGTCGTAACAAGAAAACTTTATGCATACAAGTATTTTCCAAGAAAACTCTCTGTACAGCAATTTGAAAAAAAAGAAAATCTAAAACAAATTTGTTAAACTCTTTTCCTCCTTCGCGTGCAACTTCATCAATAATTTAACTCGTTTATCATAGGAATGTGAACACAAACAAACACTTATAAGGAAAATAAATGTTGAAAATAAAATGTTGCAATTGAATTTGCAACTTTTGTTTAAAATACAAAGTATGTAATTGAAGCAGAGACAAATGTAAAGGAATGGAGTCTGCAGCACTAATAAAAGTTTTGTAAAATAATAAAAAAAAATTTCATACATTTTAAATTAATGTGTCAATTTCCTTAAAAAGTGCTTGCCAAATTGGTTAAATAAATACATTCATAGAGATGCTTGATTTGGCGAATCGAAAAACTAATTTATTTTACAGTGTATAAGAATACAAAATGTCTTTCATGGTTAAATTGAAGTGAAAAAATTGTGGTAAAACTTAGTTAACATGAAGTTTGCTGAAACCGAGCATGATACCACTAAACAGCAAACAAATAAATTATGCATTTTAAGAGAGAAAAATAGAATGATGGCCACATCGTTTAAACTAAAACTGTATTGACTATAATAAAAGCACTTCATCATCACACTCCAAATAAATTCAAACCTTCTCTACTTAAGCGAGATTCCAATCAGATTGGGAGAGTTCCCAATCCGTAGTAAAAATGCAAGTATGCAAGTATGTTCTTAAATCAAATATTGCGTGCTTGTTTTCAAGCACAGATTTTATCTATATACAATACGTAATCAGGATTGAGTATGCCTAAAATTAATCAGAAAAATATGAAAACTTAGCTATAACTTAATTTTGCTGAATATTTGCACTAAAACCTGCATTTGCAGGTTTGTCAAAATGTTTGCGCATAAGTTGTAATTTGACAAATATTCCACACCATGGAACTGCATAGAAAACCCCCCGAGACGCACAATTCGTTTTTACTGTATTTTTAAAAATATTAAGTGTGTACAAGATTTGAAAACGGAAGTATTTAGACTACAAAATGATCTGCATTTGCAGGTTTGCGAAGTTTATTGATTTAAGAGCAAAAAATTGCATTAGTTTTAAAAAATATTCCTCTAAAGATAGACTTTATTAATTGCTTTATGTCTTCTGCAGCCGTCTATATGCTTCCTGGACAAGCTATATTATACAAGCACAAAAATCAGAAGATGATACAAAAATGTGTATTCTACTAAATGATGTTTATTATTAACTGTCGAAGAATGTCTTCGCTTATTGACTCTAAAATAAAACAAAAGTTTGATTTACAAAAAAAAAAAAAAAAGTTTTTTTTTATTATTTTCTTTTCTAAAACTAATAAAGAGTTCAATTTATTTGAAATGCTTTCTGAAGAATGTAAAATGTAATAAAACAATAAGATATTTATGTATTCGATTTTTGCTGGTCTTTTTTCATGGTTCGTTGTCTACAGTTGGGGTGTCACGTAGCAAAAAGGTTTAAAACTTCTTGATTTATTTGTGAAACAGATTAAATTATGTTTAAAAAATAGGATCACAATTTCTTGTAAATATTTGTAGGCTAAAGTTAAAGCCTTAAGTTCTTTTGCAAAATATGTTCTAAGAAATTTAGCACACAACTCTAAGCAAAAGAAGTGATGGCGCCGCATGATCCACAATTCTCAAGAAGAGTTATTTTAAAAGTTGAGCAGTAAATGAAGTTGACTGAAAACTTTCTAGGCTGCATAAAAATAACTTTCATATCATTCTTAAAATAAAAATTGATAACAATAATTTGCCCAATGCCGACATCAATATGCAATTTTTTTTTTATTTTAATTAAAAAGATAAATAGACTTGCAAAAATAAAATACTATCAACACAACAGATCAGCTATTAAAATAATTAGAACCATAAAATTTTTTTATATAAATTTGGAAAATTTCCCCCAAACTACAATAGTGACTTCTGAGCTGTTGTGCATTCAGCGGCCGAAAATATGAGTACAATATTAAGTAAGTATCAATTAAAACAATTGGAACAACATGTCCCCACACATATAAATTTTTCTTTTAGGTTTATGTTTCTGTGCTCTCTTAGTGAGCTTGTATGTGTCCACAAGTCAGGCAGCCACACTTAATGCGGGCCTATTGATGAGGTATTTATGCCGCTCTAAAGCAGATGGTTATAAAATGTTGGTACCCGGCAGCTGTTCTCAGTACTACGAGTGTCAAGGTGGCCGCACCAAATTAAATGTCTGCCCCTTTTTCTATGATTCTGTTAATGGGAAATGTGTTTTAAAAAATCCGGGTTGTGTGGAAACAATGTCAGCAACTTTAGATTGCAAAGGTCCTTGTTGCGGCATCACTGATGGAAATTATGCTGTCGATGGCTCAAATCGAGCAATATATTATTTGTGTCAAAATAATTGTGTGGCTGAAACAAAGATGTGTGCCAAAGGACAAAATTTTGATTTGGTTAAATTGGAATGCAGCGTTTCTTCCGTGTGCAGTGGCTGCACCACAGCTAAGCCACCGTGTACACAAGCCGCTACAACTACTACAACGGTTTGCTCCAGCCTAAAACCAGCAATCACAACTACAACATGTGCATCATACACAACCAAAACGCCAAGCACTACGACAACAACTTGTAAACCAACACCAAAGACAATAGCTACTACAAAGGCAACTACAACAACTTGTTCGACAACTACTACGTCTATTTGCTCTACCACAACACCAACTACTACAACAACAAAAAGGACTATTATAAAAACAACCACAACAACTACTCCAGCTATAACTACAACTACTACTACTACTACCTGTACCACACCCACAACGACAACTACCATAAGAGCAGCGTTGAAAACAACTACAACCACTACTACAACAACCACTTGTGCAACAACTACACCCACCACAACTACCACTACCTGCACGACAAAAACACCAGCCACAACAACGACCACCAAAACGGTAGTATTAAAAACAACCACAACCTCTTGTTCAACCACTACACCAACTACAACTACTACCACTACCTGCACCACAACAACACCAGCCACGACAACAACCAAAACGGTAATATTGAAAACAACCACTTCTGCAACCACTATACCAACTACAACTACTACTTCTACTACTACTTGCGCTACAAGCACAACTACTATAAGAGCGACATTAAAGACAACCGCTGCGACAACTACAACTACTACTACCCCCTGCACTACAACAACTACTGCAGCTACAACTACTACTACCACGACAACCACATCAACAACAACAACCACTACAGCGACGACTTTGAAGATAACCACAACAACTACTTCGATTACAGCCACTTGCTCACTAACAGCTCCAACAACTACCACAACCACAACAGCATCCACGACAACAACTACCAAAAGGGCAACATTGAAAACAAGCACACCAACTACTACCACCACCTGCACTCCAACAACAACAACAACACCACCAATAACTTCTACTAAAAAGACCGTAGCAAGCACCACAACAACAACTACTCCAGTTGTAACTACAACTACAACTACCTGTGCGACAACAACACCCACAACAACTACCCAGAAATCAACATTGAAGGTAAACACAACTACTACCACTATCTTGAGCACAACAACTACCAAAGGAGCAATATTGAAAACAACTACAACAACTAGTACGATAACTGCAACTACCACCTCTACCTGTATCACATCGACAACGACAATAACTATTCCAACTCCGACTTCTACCATTAACTGCAGCGCAACAACATCCACAACGACAACAAGCAAAAATGCTATAACAAAAGGAACCACAATTCCTACTACAACCACTACCTGCACCACAACAGCAACAGCAACAACAACTACAAAACGGCCAATACTGAGAACCACCACAACGACTACTCCAACTACAACTACTACCTGTACCACAATGACTCCCACAACGACAACCTCAAGACGGCCAACATTAAGAACCACCACAACAACTACTCCAACTACAACTACTACCTGTACCACAACAGCAGCCACAACGACCACCTCAAAACGGCCAACATTAAGAACGACCACAACAACTGCTCTAACTACAACCATTCCAACTACAACCACTACTTGTACCGCAACAGCAGCCCCAACGACAACTACAAAACGATCAATATTAATAACCACCACAACAACAACAACAACTATTAGCACAACAACCACAACAAAAATTTGCACTACAACAACTACTTGTACAGCTCCTCCAAAAACTGTAACGCCATGTTCTTCGAACGGCGTACAGCAGCGTTTATTGACACCATCCGTATCTAATTTGGACAACATTGATCGTAATAAATTGCAACAAAACATTGACAATTACATGAAAGCTGCTTGCAACGATAAACCTAATGGCTATTTATTAGCTTCGTTGAGAAGCTGTAACGAATACTATATTTGCAACAACGGCCAAGCACTGCGTGTGAGCTGCGGCGCAAAATATTTCAATGCTTTCTCAGGTATTTGTGATCTACCTGAAAATACGAAATGCATTCAGTCTCAATTTTACATGATCTAAAGAAACAATTTAACAATTGTATGACAAAAAATAATAAATTTATTAAACATATTATGCAACCACACTTTCACTTTTAGTCTGAAAATGTATTCAGGAATATTTTTTCGACTTAACGATATTAGTACGCAATTGTTTTGTGTTTTTGATGCGTTGTTTCAATATTATTCGATTTGATTTTAAGGAATAATCTCAGCATTTTGCTCATGCGGCTTTCTTGTCAAGTTATAGTACGATAAACAACATTTTTGTTATAAATTAAAGTACATTTTTTGACACCTCTTTTTCTTGTAACTTGGACCAGTACGTAGTATGGCCCGGTAGACCAGTAGACTAGTACGACCCCTATTTATGCATGCACATCTCACCGGACCTAGGAAAATAGATTTAGGGGAGGAGGAAAGAGGGAGTTGTGTTGGTGTACGTTTGCTTTGAACATCTGTACATTTTAGCTGGCGGTAGAATATGTCTGCAGATGAGTCGTACGGCTGAAAAACGAATTATCTCTGAAATGTATTATGCAATTCACTGGCCCATCGACTACAAAATTATGTGCTCTTGACGATGCCTGTGTAACGTGTAAAAATATGCGGGTTTCGGCAACAAGATTCCTGCTCTCATCTGAGCAACATCCATTACATTAATAGCGATAGAACAGTGTGGCTTATTTTAGCCACACTAAGACGATGCTCCATTGCATTAATAGAGTTGGATATCCTACAGTCACTGATGAGCTTCTTCTTCTCCTCCCGTATACGGTCGAGTAGACAAAAAATAGACTTTGAGGCACCAGCCTAAACATGAGAGTTGTATTCCATTTTCGGTCGTATATTCGTGGTATAATTTTTTGACGTTGGTGTCATTTTGTGATGGCTTGAAATAACATTCAGTGGCAAATGCGAAATTCCTATGGAATATCAACTTTTTTTCGCTGGCCATTTCATGTACGCGTCGCATTGACTCTGGCACCGCTATGCAGAATAATGCAGCAAACAAAATTAATAAGCAAACAAAATTAAGAAATTCTAACCCCAGATTTCTTCAAAAACCGGAAACTTTTCAGTAGCATTGCTTAGTATAAAATCATCTGAAATTTTTATATTAATTATTCAAGCTCTTGATATTTGGTTTTTTATAAAAAATAATATTAAACAATTATATACATACATATGTATTTATTTTCAATATTTTTCCAACAATTTGTTGGCATCTTCAGGAAAATAATTATAAAATTCAAAAACAAAAACAAATTATTGAAAAAATTTGATTAATAAACATTCAAAAATTCAAAAATATTTTTCCCTAAAATATTTATTTTTGAATTTTTGAATGTTTATTAGTAAAATTTTTTCAATAATTTGTTTTTGTTTTTGAACTTTATAAATATTTTCCCTAAGTTGCCAACAAATTTTTGATGAAATATTGAAAATAAATAAATAATGGTTTAATATTATTTTTTTATAAAAAACCAAAGATCAAGAGCTTGAATAATTAATACATATAACAATACAAAGATCAAATAATATAAAGATAAATCATCTGAAATTATTAAATCCGGCTTTAAGGATAATTTTGTAGATGTTGTTAATTCGCTCTGGCATCTCTGCTATTTAATACCATTGGCCCCATGTACAAAGACCCATGGGTCACTTTTTTTTTTGTCTCTCTTAAGCTCATATTTCTGCATCGATTTTCAAGATTTTTGTTTTTACGCAGCACAAAATTAATATTATTGAAATTAGTTCAGCAGCTTTAGAGCTGATACAATTATCATCAAACCAACTAACATGTGCATTGTTGCTTTTGTTTTTGCTGAGATTATTTTCGCTGACATTGTTTTTGCAGAGATTGGTTTTGCTGAGATTATATTTACTGAGATAAAGAGCATCAGAAAACGGTAAAATGAGTACAAATGTATATTCACTGATGTGCTCATTTAATGCTCATTTCAGCAGCAATTCAAAGAATTCTGATGATAGAGTATATAAATTATTTTAGCCAGTGACCGTAACTCTTATGACTTTTATCAAAAAAAAATCAAGAAATAAGAGTTATTTTTGATTTTCATATTTTTAGATAGAAAATAAGTTATTTTTGATTTTTATATTTTTAAATGAAAAATGAAAGTTATTTTCGATTTTTATATTTTTAAATGAAAATGAAAGTTATTTTCGATTTTTATACTTTTATATCAATAATAAAAGTTATTTTTGATTTTTATATTTTTATATCAATGCTAAAAATCAATTCAAATTTCGTGACATCGGTAATATGTTCGCAAAACTTATTTTGAAATAGACAATTACAAAGAAAAGCGTTTCGATACTTCTGCTAATTTATTGGAATATTGGGAGAGCAAAAAATTTGTGTTTCCATGGCATCGAAAATTAGCTTTAATTGTTCATTCTGTACCTGCCTGCCACTCAAGTCAGTGTAGAAAAGTCATTTTCAGCACTCAGATTAATATTGGGAGATTTGAGATATAATTTATCTGAGGAACATTTGAAATCAATTACGATGGTAAAATTGAAAACGACCTCTTAATACTGACTTGACTTATAAGCTATTTCTATGCATTCCTGTTTTTCTTTTTTTAGCTGATAATGGATAAGTCACATAATATATTATATTCATATAGAAATTTGAATGAAGCAGCATATTATAATACATACGCGGCATCAACAAATAAATAAGAGTTTTGAATTGACTTTTATTATTGATATAAAAATATGAAAATCAAAAGTAACTTTTATTTTTCATTTAGAAATATTAAAATGAAAAATAACTTTTATTTTTCATTTCGAAAAATAAAAATCAAAAATAACTCTTATTTTTGATTGTTGAAATAAAAATAAAAATTTTAAAAATCATGCGATATGTTGGATGCATTTCGCCTAAAAATCATGATGGTGTAATTAAAAGTTTTCTACGATGTTCATTTATGTATGATTTATTTCTTCAAAAATTGAAAAATAACTCTTATTTCCGGTCCCTGATTTTTATACAATTGTTCCAGAAGACATAGAACTGTATTCATAACTTTTTTTTTGAAATTTTGAATATATTTTAAACTAGCAGTGACTTTATTTTTATTAATTTTTCACAAACATATTTTTTTTTTGGTATTTCTGACATTGTGTTGGCTGTGTTTTTAGACTAAATTTGCCTGAATGCAACCGGTGTTGCTGGGCAAATCACAAGAGTTCGTTTTGACATTGAAGTATTTCTTGCCGCAACTTACTGGCAAAGCATTACTGTTGCGACAAATGAAATACTCATTACATTTCGTGAGAGAGGGCAACAAGTGGCCCTCGGGCTTATTCACACAGCCGTTTGTGGCATAATCCTGGATTTCCCAATCAGACACCTTCGAGGGCAGTATATAGTGTGACGGAGCATTATTATTTACGAGCCGATTTTCGGATTCCTTGCAGGGAGCTTTTGTTGTGGTTGTGATGCAGGGAGTAGTGGTTGTAATGCAGGTTGTAGTTGTTATTTCTTGTGTACAGGGGATTTTGGTAGTTGTTGTAGCACATGTTGTTGTAGTTGTGGAGCAAGTAGTGGTGGTTGGGGGACAAGTAGTAGTTGTAGTACAGGTGGTTGTGGTAGTACAAGTAGTCGTTGTGGTGAATGTGGTTGTTGTAGGGCGTGGTGTTGTAGTACGTGTAGTGGTTTTAGGTGTCGTTGTAGTTGTTACAATGCGGGGCTTGGGCGCAGTTGTTGTTGTGCAGGGTGTGGTCGTTGTTGTGCAGGGTGTAGTGGTGGTGGGCTCACAAGTTGTGGTCGTAGTCTCACAGGGCGGCTTGCGTGTGGTACAATCACTGCAAGTCGAAGGAGAGCTGCATTCCAATTTGACCAAGTCAAACATCAAACCATTTGTACAAACTCTTTCTGCAGCCACACAATTATCATTGCACAAGTAATACACTGCTGGATTCTGGGGATCAACGGCGTAATCATTATCGGAAACACCACAGCAAGGACCACTGCAGATGGGCGTTTCCCTAAAAGTCTCTACACAGCCGGGGTTTTTGTTAACACATTGCCGGTTCACGGCATCATAGAAATTGGGGCAAGTTTTTAATATAGCTTTACCCTCTTGACAGAGATAGTATTGCGTGCAACTACCGGGCACCATGACCCTAGCCTCATCAGCTCTAGAACGGCATACATAACGGGCCAGTAAGCTCGTATTCAAATTAGCCGCCTGAGTGGCACTCAAAGCAGCGATCACTAACAAACAGGATAAAACTAAAAACAATAGTTTATTGTATATTCCTTGCTCTGGTGTATTTTAAAGAAAAATTTACCTATTTTCGTTCTCATGGTACTCCAAATTGTTTATTCAAGAACGTCTATAGTGTTATTAATTGATCATTTTCAATATTTATTGACTTTTATAGTACTCTATATAATTATTTTTTATTGATCTTACAAAAAAGATCTGGCAAAAGATTCTTGTGTTTCAAAGATAAGCAATCTTTCAGCGAACATCAATGTTAGAGATTGTTAACAAGATTTTGCTTGAAATATTTCTAATAAATTAAAAAATCACACCAAAATATAAAATATCAACTACTTTTGTTCTTTCTTTCTCCGTACTAGAACTCATGGACATTTGCACAAATTTAAACAGAGTATTTTTGAAAATGAGCAACTCTTAGTTTTTTTTTCTTTTCCGTTATAACCCAATTAACCATAGAACATACTTCTTTTTTCTTTTCCGTTATAACCCAATTAACCATAGAACGATACTATCAGTTATGCGGTATTGATTTTATGACATTAAATTATGTTAAACAAAACTTTTCTAAGATCATTGACATTCGAAAAAGGTCGCAAAAACTTATTATTAAAATGTGAACTTAATTATTTATTTGCTTTGAGAGCCAATTGAAATGTATTAATTCAGGTCCAAAAATGAACCTTTTTCAAAAATGTTTACTGCCTTTTTCAGCTGTCTATATGCCGACGACATTTCGTTGGTGCTAGTTGGAAAATTCTTAAAAGTTTGTTTGAAACATATTGTTCATGGGAATTATGGAATAAGTAGTTAAATTCCAAACAATCTTTTAAGAATTTTTCAAGTCTACCGATGAGTTGAAACGAAATGTGTCAACAAGAGAATTGTGAAAAACTTAACTTGCGAAAAATTTTAAGTCTCAGTTAAGTTAGACGTATTTGATTACGTACGTTCCTCTCTTAAAAGTTGACTTTTAAATTTTGGAATATACTGGATTTTCGCAGCACTGAATTCCAATTTTCTGTACTGAATTATGGTTCTCCCCAAACCTTATTTATATATGCCCTTAAACTTATTTATGTATATATTTATATTTATTTATGTATATAATGCGAAAATCTTCATACATTAATTTTTACAGTATAAAAAGATATAAGTTAAATAAATACATGCAGCAAGGCATTTTAGAAATATTCCAGGCTTATGGATTTATTCCTTTTGCAATTAAAGAACCACTTATAAAATAATAAAAGACCCTGAGAAATCTTTAATTACCTTCTATTCTATTCTACTTTTGATGCTTTGTAGTGCGTAGTCTGCAGTACTGAATGTGTTCAGTGCTGTACGTGACATAGAATATGGTGTTTCTCTTTTTTGCTATTGCATAATATTATCAAAAGGTGAAAAATTCCAGCATTTGCTAGAACATAGAGGTGATGCCGGCTGATTATTAAAAAAAAAATTTTTTTTTGACAACCTATTACATAGTTAAATAATTTTTTTTGTTACTATAATTTTTGTATTTTTATCACCATAAAGAAAGCACTATTTACTATTTTCGGCTTTTTTTTATGTTTGCCAAGTGATAAAAATTTAGATGTGTAGTACAGGTATGTATGTAGTTTTTCTTCTAACTCATACTGACTTGCTTATCTTGAACATTTTTTTTTACACCAACTTGGTAACTTGGGCAAACCAAAAATTTCTTCTTTTTTTTCAAACAATATCTACGAACCAAAAATAAACTTTTGAGATAAATGTAAATAACTTATTTGAATTTTCTATATTAGCTTGATAAAGTCTGGAGATATTGAGTTATAGATTTTACCCTCCTCTTCCCCTTTTTACCCCTTTCCTTCTTAACCTCAGATACGAAATCATGTTTGATCGCTCAAACACAGATTTTTATCAAAGTCCCTAAAGCTGTATATATTCAGCTAGAGCTAGAGCTGTATATGTATTGGCATTTTCGAAAGTATATTAGACTAAAAAAATTAAGCTCCACTGTGATTTGGATGACCACTTTGGAGATGATTTTAATAATGATAAATTCGTTTCTGTTTCATGACGAAATATATTTTTATACATGAGTCTAATGAAGAATATGTTAAGCAACATTTACATTTTGATATGGAAAATTGGACGTGCAGCCAATATTGCATTTATCTTCAGTTTAAATAATTTGAGAAATTGAAAATTTTATCTGAAATTAATTACATTATATTTTTTCGCAACAAAAACCAAATGTTGCTGGATACATTTCAATATTTTTGCATCAACATGTTTGCATGTTGCGGCAACGTTTTTACTTGCCTGTATTTTGACCGCAATGTGCATGGAGTTTCAAACGCAGATTTAATACGTTATATACATATAATTTTTGATATACATATGTAGCTGAAATTTTCAAAAAATTTATTTCTACCGATTTGAGGTTGTACCTGTTAAGAAATACTCAACTGAAATATAAAATAAAAAATTTAATTTAATATTCTATATTCTATTTGAAAGCACAATTCCAGCTGTACTTTTTATAACATGTTTGCTTGAAAACTGGAAAAAGTTTAAAAGATGTCCAATTTATTTGTCTCTTATCAACAGTTAATATTTCGTGCAATATTTAGTTTTAGAAAAAAAATATAAATTATTTTTTCTTTTCTTTTGTTAGCTTTTTATCTTTTTTCTTTTTTTTTTCTTTTTCTTAAAATGATAAATTTTGAAAGAAATTTTTTTTTCTTCAAGTTCGTGTTTCTGAGAATTTTTGGGCATCATTTTTTTCTTAGATAACATAACTAATTAAGGCATCTGAAGATATAAAACAATAATTTTGCATTAAAAATATAGAAAAAAAAATTACCTTATCAAAATCATATCAATATCAAAGGCCTGATAATTGTCTACTACTTTTAATGTTAACATAATGAAAGTTCAGTTTTTGTAAGCCATAAAAATATTAAGTTATAATAAAAAAAAATAATAAATATTTCACGTTTTCTTCAAACAAAATAAATGCATTAGTAAAACATTTAAAGAACACAAACATTTTTGGAGGATTTTGCAAAATGTTTGGCAAAGCAATTATGATCAGTATCTATATAAATGGCTAAATTAGCGAAAAAATCAAACAGTTGGACAAAGAAATCTTTGGCAAAACACTTCAAACATTATGAAGACCATTTTGGGTGTGTGCACTATGGGATGTTTGAATTTAAAGCATAATTTTATTAAAAGTTTTTCCTGTTTTAGTTGTCTCGTACCTGGTGTGGGCCTACACAGCAAACACCGTTCAAACAGCCAAGCTGGATACTGATTTATATGCCAGATATTTGTGTCGCAGCAAAGAAAATGGTTTCAGAGCCCCAGTTCCTGGTAGTTGCTCCAAATACTACGAGTGTCAAAATCAGGAATCCCTGTTGCGAACATGTCCTCGTTATTTTGATGCACTAAGTCAGAAATGTGTGACCCAGGATGCGGGCTGCTTGCTGCAATTGGCTCAAGAGGTAAATATTCCGGCTGGTTGTAGTGGCACTTGCTGTGGCCTCACAAACGGTTTTGCACTAGATCCTGTTAATACGCGAGTCTACTATGAGTGCAAGGATAATTGTGTAGTGGCCACAAATGAGTGCGGAGAAAATGAAGTGTTTAGTCTAGAGACTCTAGAGTGTACGAAACCAGAAAATTGTGGTGGTGAAAGTAGCACAATGCCAACGACTACAAGTATACCCTGTACAACTGCAACAACACTTTGTAATGAAGAAAAGGAGAAAAAAGAAACTACTTTGCCTCCAAAAACATCCACCGTTACTACAAGTACTGCCATATCTCGTACTACAACCACGTGCGCAACTTCAGAAGTAAAAACTACATCTTCAACGACCTCTGCCCCTACGACCGAGACAATTGCAAAGAAAGCTACTACTTTGGCTACGACAACGACCACTTGCTTCACGACAACAACTACGAGTAAAGCTAACACAACAACAAAGCCATCTCGCACCACAGTAAGCAAATTACAACCAACCACTACTACTACATGCAGTACTACAAAACCGGAAAAATCAACTGAAGCAGCAACTCTTCTAACTACTAAAGCAGTAACAACAACTACAACTTGCTCAACAGCCACAGTCAGAATTACCACAACTACTGCCTTAGCAACAACGACTACAACGACGTGCTCGCCAACAACTACGACCGCTGCAACAACCCAACCCGCAACAACAACAACAACCTGTATTTATACAACAACAACAGAAATTAAAAAACCAACAACAACAACTTGTTCTTTAGCCACAACCACAATTTCTACGGAAACCACGACTACATGCAGAGTGACAACAACAGCTGGTACTACCACAGCAGAAGCTACAACACTGAAAACTAGACCAGCCACAGCAACGACAACGACAACCTGCTTGCCAGCAACAACACTAAAAGTAACTAAGTCAGTAATTATGACCACAACAAGTTGTGCTGCCACAACAACACCCGAAAAGAAGAAACCAACAACTACTGAAACCACTGCTGCAGCAACAACTACAAGCAGTTGTACCAGCACAACATTGAAACCTACAACACCTTGTGCTACAAACACAACACCCAAGATTACAATAGCAGCAACCACCACGACTAAATCTGTCATTAAGGATACGACTACAACAACTTGTGCCACCACAACAACACCAAAAGCTACAAAACCAGTAGCTGCGGAGACCACAGCGTCAACAATAACTACTACTTGTGCAACGGCAACAACTACAACTACTTGTACTACCACAACATTGAAATCCACAACAACTCGGGCTGCTACAACACCAGCAATAACAATTTCAAAAACTGCGGCCTGTACTACGGACACAGCTACAATGGAAACAACAACACCCAAAGTAACGAAACCAATAACAACAACCTGCACGTCGACAGCAACTACAACCACTTGTACTACTACAACAACGAAGCCCACAACAACACTCAAAACTATCAAGCCAATAACGACAACATTGAAAACTACAACCTGCATTGCGGACACAACTACAATTGAAACAACAACAACAGCAGCCAAAGCAATTAAGCAAACAACTGGCAAGACCAGCAGCACAACAACAGCCGCCTGTACTACGACAACAATTAAGTCCACTTGCGCTGCTACAACAACCAAGCCAACAACTACTGCTGCTGCCACAACAGCAGCCAAAATGACAAAGCCGACTACAACAACTAAAGTTCTTATTACGGACACAACTACAAATGAGCCCGTAGAAACCACAACAAAATCTAGAGTCACGAAAGCAGCACTCAGAAAGACTACAACTACAACCAACCCTGCCACCGCATCTGCAACTACTAATGCAACTGCTACAACCACAACTACTACTACAGCTACAGCCACTACTGCAGCTACAAAACAAACCAAACCGAAAAAGATACTAAGACCCACAACTGCTCCCTCTGCAACAACTGCTAAAGCTCTGCAAATCAGCGAAGATGTGAACCGAGATCAAAGTCAATTATCCCAGAAGCCAACAAACTACAATCTGTATTTACGTTTCGTTTGTCGCGACAAACCCGATGGTTCTAAATTGATTTCGTTGGAAAACTGCACCGATTTTTATGTCTGCAGCAAGGGCATTGCATTGCGTCTCAGCTGTGGTGACAAATTTTTCAATCCCTATAAGGGCATTTGCGATTTGCCAGAAAATACGCAGTGTTATCAGGACAAGATTTGAAAATTATATTTTCTTACTACACTGGACACTGAAGATGCGACAAAGAATTCAGTAAAATAAAGCTGTAATGCATTGTAACACAATATAAACTGTTTCTAATTTTCTCCAGCAGACTTTGGCTAGGTTTTTAATCAGTATCTCTAATTTGAATATCTCAGCATAAATGACAAATGACAATGTTGTACCCCAGCGAGCGAGTGTAAGAATATACTTTCCAAGTTTGTTTTTTATACTTTTTCACTGCAGTTGGTTTCAAAGCACTTTCTTAATTTCAATGTAAGCAAAATGATTAACAATTATAGAAAATAAAACGCATTTAAAATAAACGCTAAGGAGTTAATTCTTGGCCTTCAAATAATAAAATTAATTTTCAGCGACTGTTCAAATATATTTTCCAAGAAAACTAATAAAGATTATTTAAAACACAGCTGTGAAAGAAAAAGTCACGTTGTGTAATTATTTTAGGAAAGGGAAACTCAAAGAAACGCAAAAGGCACTTAAGGCAAATAAAAGGATTTCTTCACAAATAAATAAAGGAGGGAATGAATTTTTCTCCCGCTTATATCGCAGCAAAGTTTACAATTTGATTGCTGTGCCCTGAATTGCTTAACACAAGCCAACATTAAACTTTCTTACCCCATTATCATTTTCTTAATTTGAAAAACACATTTTTTTATATTTTTTTAAATTTAATTATGAAGTTATAGCATAAGCGACATCTTGCTTTGATATCAATTATTTGGGCTTTTCCCAGAAAACTGAAATAAAAAATCAGCCGAGCCATGTTTAATGCTTTTTCAAATATTTTACTGCTGCTGCTGCTGTTGCTGTCAAGGCAAAATTAGTGATTGGGTTTTGTTGTTAAACAAACACTTTCCTTTGCTCAGAATTGGAGACAAGTTTTGTGATTTTTGAGCATATTTGACAATATTTTGTGGACTAGGAATGCACAGTGGGATGTTTTGCGAGCATATTTTTTTTTTTTTTTTGTAACGAGCATATTTATTATAACCTGCCCGTTAAGGTGAATCAATCATTATGGGTTTGGTCGAAAAATCGTTCACTTAGTCATGAACACGATTAACCTACAATATTGGGGGAGTGTCTTGCTCCATGGCTTGTGCTCTTGTATTCTACAGCAAAAATAAGAACAATTATCAATATAGTGATTTCTCTTGGCCCATCTCCTTTTTCAGGTGTTCTGATAATGAGACCTCTTTTCAGGGCTGCAGACAGGTTTTCTAAGTTCTATAAATTCTGGATACTAGGTGAATGCAAGCTGAGGCTGGGGGCGATATTTGGAAGAGTTTAGTAGGATACTATCAATTCCTGGGTTCCAGCAATGTCTTTCTCGTTATCCCAGATACCAGGGCACATGATGGACATGTTATTCCTTTCGTTGTGATTGCTAAATATGCAAATTAGGAATCCAGCTGATGGAGAGCTTTCTACCAGTTTGGTCTAGTTATTGTTCCTGATTTACAGTTGTTCATCTCTAGCTGTTGCGGCACTTACATCGGTTTTTTCAGGTGGTTTCTTGACGGACGATGTTGTGTGGATAAAATATTTAGTAGCTTTATATAAGCCTCTACTGCGCTGGATGTCCAGCTCCAGCGTCTGCCTGCTCAGCAATATGAATTAGCCCATAAGAAATTATCTTTCCTGACACCTTGCTTGACCTTATGATTCAGATTGTTGTGAATTCGCAGCGGTTGCTGATTTTACAAACATGTATTAATATTATTTAGTGTTAATACCCATTTCTTAGGGTTAGTACTAGAACAAACTAATACCAGAGAAATAGATTACTCTGAGATACTGCATTTGACAGCGAAATGATATTAATGGGTGCAGGTTTGGCAAGGATTCAATATAATGTAAAAGAAAATGTTTAGCGCAAACACTTAAGTCGCGTCATCCAAATTTTACTGCTGCCTTATAAGAACCAATGAAGAATATATTTTTCATAATATAAAAACTTATTCCTTTCTTCATTAAGCAAATTTGATTTAGACCATTTTTTCTCACACTTGCTAAGTTTCCTGCTTTCCCACTGTTTAATTTCATGGTTAAAAGTTTAAATTATTCAAGTGGCATTTGTTCATAATTTTATTTTCTTAAATTTTATTTAGCACCCGCTGCTTTGTTGGTATCAGTTCTTTATGTGTTTTTTCTTCAGTTCCTTTGTAACACTTTCCTTCATACTTTAATTCAATTGTGCTGTTTTTTTTTTGCTTCACCCGCCCTCCCCCGGAATAAATTTGTGTGCCGGAAAACAAGGTGGTGGGAATACCCCAAACTTTTAGCAAGGATTTCATTTTTATTATCTTCAGAAAAAGAGATTATCATACTTATTATTAAAAATTTAAGTTGAAATTGAGGAGGGCACGTTTATATTTATTGTTAATCAAATTGTTGGGGGAGCTGGGGGAACAAATTTCAAGTGCAACATATTTTTGAGAAAAGTTCAGTGAATTTGTTGTTTATGTAAATTAGGGTGACACTTTAAACTAGCAGATGGCATTTCCTCAAACTCACACCTTAATTTAATGCTTATTATAATGCGAGTGATTTTATTGCCTTTTCAAATCAATTGTTTGGGGCTGAGACGTATGACCAGACCGCTTAAATTTTTGTGCTAGTTATTAGATGAAACTTTATAATATCAAAATAAATACTTTAATAAAGAAAAATAATGCCTACATTGTCAAAGACAGTTGGATGAAAATTTCCAAAATTGTCCACCTGGCTATAAAAATTTTACTTTTCTTTACTTAATCCATATTAATTAAAAAAGTGACAAACCAAGGGTTGAACTTGAGCCTGCAAAAGTAATTTAATATAAATTTCCAAAATTGCAAAACAGTGCAATGGAAATCAGGGACACCATCATAATTAATTAAAAACCTTTCTTTAAACTACCCATTTTTTCTAATGTTCCAGTTGTTGTTAACTCAAACTTTTGCCAAGGCCATAAAACTGTTATATGCCAACAATTTATTTATACAACTATATAGCTATATATAGAAATAAAAAATAAAACAATTCAAAAATACATTTAATTAAAGGCTAAACATAGATCGAATTAAAGGCTAAAAATTCCCCAATTTCCAAAGACTTTATTTTCAGAATTAATGCCATGTGGGTTTTGTATTTTTAGTCAGAAAATTTTTAAATTGATAGAAATCGTTTAAGAATGTCATAAAAAATAAAAAATAAAAATTTACTTTAAAAATTTGGAAGTTGAGAAAGCAACTATCTGTTTTATTAAGAAGGATCTATCTGGCAACGCTCTAACACTTTGTTTTTATTATTTTATAGTACATTTACACTAGTAATTCTTAAAATAGCTTATTAACATAAGCTAGCTTCATAAACTATACCATTTGCACTAACATTTTAGACAGTTTACTTGATTTTGTTTGAAAATCTACAATAAATTCAATATCAAAAATAAAATAGTAATATGGAGGCTTTTGTAGAAAAAAAAAATTCATGTGTTTTTCATCCCGATTGAATAAAATTCAATGTAAAATTAATTATTTGGCGCGGAAAAGAAGGAAGCACCTCTTATTTTCATCATCCAGGCTTAAATTTTATGTATTTTAATAACACCAAGAAAATTGGAAGTTTTGAAATTATTTAATTTTAAAATATTTTTATTTGTTTTATTTTCCTCTTTATTATGTTTTCTTTTTCTATGTCAAATTCACCTGGCCTTACCAGACAAAATCATAAAAAATAGAGTCGCATTTACAAAAACTGGTTGTTATCAACCAGCTTATCTCAAAAACTAGTTAAAAACTTGTTTATGATTTGTATGGATAAACAAGTTTCTCAAACCAGTTTAGCACGATAAACAACTAATAACCTGTTTAAAGCGTAGGTGTAAATGCACCCTTAAAGATTTTCCTTTTTTTTTTTTGCTTTTCTATGTAGAATATCATAAATTATATGTAATAACGGGTGGTGAAATTTTAAGGGCAAATGTTAAATATGTTATTATTATTATCATTTTATTTAATCCACAGAATAAATATTTATGAGCATTGGCTACTATGGCCATCAGCTGCTGTTAAATATAAACCACACATTTGAAATTTCTCAATATCAGACTAATTCAATGCGAACCATTGAAAAATACACAATCGAGCAACGCTTTAAAGTTATTTAAACTTATATTATGAAATTTTGTATTGAAATCAAAATGCATATTGGCACTTCCTGATTAATCGTGCAAATAAGCCTACAATCAGAAAAATTGTTGAAAAAATTTGAGCACCGGGTCTGTAGGAGGTGTAAAAACACCAGCTTATGCTCAAGCTGCAGATAATATTGCTGCTATCCATAATATTATGACTGACTGGATGGCCTATCCATCTTAAAAGTCTGATGAATATAATGCATAATGATTTACATGTGCACGCTCACAAGGAGCAATTGACTGAACAAGCGTAGTCAGTGGTCAGCATGGTGGCCACACTGTACGAACAATTTCCGATTAGATTCATCTTCAGGATGAGGCAGATTTTCATCTCACTCGATTCGTCAATAAGTGGAATAGCCACACTTGGGCAAATGATAATCCAAGAGTGGTTGTTGAAAAACCTATGCAACCACAAAGAGTGACTGCTTGCTCCGGATTATCGGCTGGTGGCATCATGGGGCCAGATTTTTCCACATTGAGGCTGGTCAGGCAACTACTGGGAATATTATAAGCTATTGTAAAATGATGACGGAAGTTTTTATGGTCTGAATTGAAAGACATGAATGTGGACAAAATGTGGTTGCAACAGGATGGTGCCACAACTGCTGTTTGGTCACAAACAAAACAATGACTATTTTGGGAGAGAAATTCAATGTTTTTTTAATGCGATGTCGATGTCAACTGGCCAGCAAGATCGTGTCATTTGACACAGTTGGTATACCAGGGTCCACTAACGACGTATAAACTCAATTGTGCTTCAACGACAGAGACAATTTTGATCTTTGGATATAGGTGTGCTACCGATGCCGATATTTTCTGCCATACCCAACTGAACCATACAAATATTACCTTAATGAAAACAAATGATAAAATTTCAGATTGTATTGTAGCTAGTTTGAAGGTAGTCTATAAAGGTTAACTTAAAGTTAACTATTTTAGTAGTCGACGGCTCAATGTCTGACAGGGAAAATACTAACACTCCATTTGCTTGACACAATAGTTAATACTAACACTACTAATAATGTTGTATGGATGTTGTACCACAATGACTTTTGTTTCCTTATTGAAAGCGAGTTTGTCTGGAGCACAAGTTGTATACACACACATACACACACACACCAACATTCTCAATAGTAGTTAACATGAGCTTTGTTACGCCTTACAATCATATTGGAACAAATCGTAAACTTGACAATCACTCATGTGTGGTGCATTTAAGTTGTGTAAAACTTTCTACAAGCAATTTAAAAAGGCTACGAATTCACATCTGCTTGTACAAAAATAAACATATTCACGTTCATTTGCTACCATCATTATGTCATGTACTTGTTTTCACTATATAAAGTCCATTTTTTCGATTGTGGTGGACTTATTTATGCAGCATTTAACTTCGTCAATGTGTGGGGGCATTATTGTGGTCTCGTGCGTTTACTTTATAGTTTAAGTGTCACAAGGAGTCAGAGTTTGCTATTCGCTCTCAATAGCTGTGCGAAATTGTGCACATTAAATTTTAAATGCTTTACAATATAAATCTTTTGTAAGTGTAATGACCAAGTGGTCCACACTATTTCTAGTGTCGTGTTTTATAAATTTATTTTGTAAAATACTTTCAATAAATAAATAAATAAATCTTTCTCCGATAAGCTGTTCATAAAAAATGTACTAAAAGAGTTAAGTTTGACCTTGAAGTAGTTTTATTAGTTACTTGTATAAGCACACTTTAATAATTTGTGGTCAGAGGCTGAACTATGTCAATTTTGAAGGAATAAACTAACGATCGAATAAAGCAATTCACATGTGCTAATAATCTTATGGCGCTTGAGTTCGATTTTTAAGTTGGCTTTAGTATAGTAGAGCAGATTTAGTGGGCGAAACTTGTGATGGTTTTACCATGGTGCAGAAAACTGGTTGTCAAGAACAAGTCTGGCATACCTGAAAGAAATTCTCATATAAAATTAAAAAAACAAAATAGAATTTTCAATGCTTCAAACACGTTTGTGAATTTGCCATTTTACTTTATGCGCAAAAACTTTTCTTTGGCAGCATTGTATTTTTTCTTTCTATTTCATCGCTTGCACTGATTCTATAAACATCTGCAGATTTGCCTGAATTTAAATTTAAAATTTTATAATTTTTTTAATATTCTTTAAATTTTCATATCATTGTAAAAATGTGAACAGTTTTTTGTTATTTGCTTTTTTGGGATTTCTATTTCTCAATATCCTGCAATTATTTCTCAAAAAAAAAAAAAAAACTAATCAAAATATATATTATTATCTTTTAATTTTTTCTTCCGTTTTACTTACTGCAGGTATGTTATATATAAAATATTTAATTTCAAACATATTTGAGTTTTCATCAATTTAAATAAATATAGAACTACATTGAATATCTATCTAAAAAAGTATTATTTGTTTTGGCCAGAAAAGAAGAAAGAAGAAAAGATTGGAATCAATTTGTATAATTAATTCTATTTCCTCTGTTCAGTTGTTAAGCAACTATAATTGTAATTTTTACAAAGAAAACAATGGATCAAAGCAAATAAGGAATAATGAGTGGAAAATTTACTTTAAGTAAAATGCTGTTCATTTTTCATATCCACTAGTTTTTTGTATTTTCTTTTTGTCCCAGTTACAAATGCTTGAGAAAAAAGTTTTTTTTTAATTTAATTTGATTAATACCATTGCCATTTGCATAAATGTTTTTAAAAGCGTACAAAGTTGGTAAAGTTTGCTCTTTTTCTAATTTTAATTATTATATCCTTTGAATTTAACCAACAGGTGGTTTAGATATTCTGCGCGGTTTAGATATTCACTTTATGAATTTTTTTTCAAGATCACAGAGATTGACTGTTAATTTTTAGTACAAGTATATCTAGGTATAACAGAAAAAGTAAACAAAATTTTGGGAATATGCCAGTCTGTTTGACCAGCCGTTGGTGAACGTTGTAGCTCGTATTTGGATTGATCTAAAAAAGTGCACTCTCTCTCTCTCTGTGGAAAGTTGCAAAGAGTTTTAGATTTTTATAATGATTTTGATTTGATTTCGAAATAAGCAGGTTTTTGTTTGTTATGAAAAGTTTATGATTTAGAGAATGGAATTGGTGACGTATGATTAATATTTTATTTCTCATGCAGCAAATACTGCCTAAAACAATGAGAAACAGAGAACGTCCTATTTTTTGCAAGATTTTGAAATGAGCATGTTTGTGTTTGTTAGTAAAAATTCCTATATATTAGAGAATAAGGGAAACTGGATTGGTGACGTATGATTAATATTTTATTTCTCATGCAGCAAATCTAACATTCATACGATCCAAAACAATGAGTGGCAGAGAATATTCTTTTATTTATGCAAATAATTTAAAAATTGTTATTTAATTTTTCATTAGGCACATATATTACAACTATAAAGAAAAACATATGCAAATATTCATGTATGTGAAATAATAAATAATAAAAAACATACAAATAAAGGCAATAGCATGTTTAAGTAATAAAATAAATAAATAACGTGACACAGCATGACACTAAATGTTATACCAAACAACAGAAACAGCAAATAGTAAGTAAAATTGGAGAAATGAAAACAATATCAAGGAAAGCAACCATGCAGTCAAACCATAACCAAAGCAACCATTCCAAAACAGCTCACACCAAACAAGCAGCCAACCAACCAAACAAACCAACAATAAAAACGCGTACACAACCCAAACGTTTGTTGAAAATTACAACAGCATAATAAAGCAAAAAAAAAAAAAAACCGAAAACGGAAAACGGAGAAAATTAAGCAAAAAGAAAGTGACTTTCAGTTTTGCGCGCATGTACGTGCGTGTGTACTCTCAACTCATATATTTTGCGCTAATTTTCAGATGGGAATAAAAGTCAAGCATATGTAAAATATGTTTGCACTTTTACTCTTCTTATCTTAAAATGTTGCTTACTTTAACGCGTTCACATACATAAGTGTACGTGCCACAACACGTTTCTTGCACATTTGTATCTACATACATACTTTAAAATGATATTTTTAGTAAAAACACCATTTACCCCAACAACATGGCTAAGATGATGGCAAGAATAAGCCTTTAGGAAAATATACACTTCAAACTCAATTCTCAAGCTACACCGAAAAAACATACGGATTTAGGGCAGGCAGCTGTAAAGCAAAAGAAAATATTTTCTAAAAATTCCATAAAGTATTTAAAAACCCGAAAAGAATGAATAAATTTTTACTTTTAAATATAAAATTTTCAAAAGGATTTAAGAAAATGAAAGACATATATTATTTTAAATGTTTCAGAAATTTTTCGCAGCAATGCATTAAGAATAGTGTATTTAAAAAGAATAATTGTTACAAATGACAACCAGTTGTGTCATTGTGAGAACAGAGCAGAAGGCATAAAAGAGCAGAAGCCTTGGAAAATTTTATGATAGAAACGATTGAAACTTTTGAGTTACGGAGTTTGGTACAGTGTTATTTGGAACAAGCAGCTACCATTTTAGGGACAGTAAAAAGTTACTGGATTATGATAGCCTATTTTATAAAATGCTTTGATTTTTTCTTTTTGCATCTATTCAATCAAGCGACAATCAAAAGATCATTGCAACACATCTACAAAGCCATAGCAGCTTAGCAGTAGTTTCTAAAACAATTATACACACCACAACTGCTACCAAATGTTATAAAATTTATATGAGGAAAATTGACGTTGTCACTGGCGCTAAACCCTTATAAAACTGCTATTGCCTTTAACTGATTTATACTCTCTTACCCTAAGTGCAATTTATGTAACTGGCTAACAGCTTCACTAATATTTTAGGATAAATTTAAGTAGCTTTTCGAGCAAAAATTTGTCATGTTAATTGAATACTGTATTTTTTTCTTTGCGCTTATATGTCTTTAATACTGCGCTAAAGTTTTTATGCCTTTTTAGTTGGGGAACAATCATGACAGTTTCATTTTCCCTCCAAAGACTGTGAGCATCCAATTTTGTTTCCTATTTAGGTCATAATTGAATCGCACTGTTCGTATTCTTGTCTTGTTTTAAAATCCTGAGCACTACAATTGGAATTTAAAACACTCAATTATGAACTATAAAATTTTTGTGTGCCACTAAGTTGCTGCTATAGTTTCCTTTTTCTTTCAGTGTAAACATCTCACTTTTAAGCTTTTCAGGCGAAAGGTAAAAAAATATTCACTTAAAAGACCTGAATAAAAACAATACCAAAGAAATGCTAAACTGAAGGTTACGAGCGCACACACAGAATCCAGCATTTACTTGAACGGCACCAACAAGAGACCCCAAGTTTTTTTATTTTAATTTTTACCTTGCGGCAAATGCTGCTTGAGTATCTTTTGCTGGCAAGGCTGTGTTGTTTTGTGTTAAAATTCTTCCCACAGCTATTTTTGCATTTGACTGCATGTTTGTTGCACAGTGATGTTTCTCTGCTGTGCAATAGCACATTAGACTGCTAGACACAAAGAAATAATTCTGCACTATTTTTCAATGAAAGAAAATCTTTCATAGGGATTATTTTAAAGTCAAAGGTAGAAAGTAGATTTTTAAACTTATTTTTATTTGCTTCAAATTACTAAAGTAATCGAAGTAAGCCGACTTGCACATAAAAAGTATAAAATTTCTTTTCTTGCCTTCATCCGGTCTAAATTCTAAGAATTGTTTTCATAAGGAATATATTAGCAGCAAATCAATTCTGGTAAAATACTCCTGTTAAATCAATATTTACTAAATCCTTCCAACTTTTTTATGATAATTGTTTTAATTCTTAACAAACAATTAAATGTAATTTTCTTTACTTAATTAATTTTGATTTAAAAGTGACAACGCAAGGGTTGAACTTGAGCCTGAAAAGGAATTTAATATAAATGTATGCAAAATTATCATATTTTTAAAATTATCATATTTTTAAAATTAAAAATTTCAGTAAAATGCAATAGCTTTTATTTTCTCTAATAAACGATTTCAAGCTGTTTGAAAGTGCCCTTCGTATCTTATCGTACATATATACGATTGTATAATACAAAGCAACATGATAGTTTCATTGGTTCGAAACAAAAATTAAAACCAAATCCTTTCGATCTGAAATTTTTCCTAAGTAAGTTTACTCTTTTCCTCTCTACCCCTCTCTATCTCACACTCTCACTCCCTCTCTCTCACTCTCTCTCTCTTTCTTTCTTAGAAAAAAAAAACTTCAAACCACATATAAAAAAAGCCATTCGGAGCAAGAACTCTGTTCTGAATCTATGGGTGAATTCAACTTTAGGGGACTTGAAGTGCTTACAGTCCATACCACGTATGTACGTGTCTTTGTTTTAGTATTTGCTAATCTATTTTCAGTCTCCTTGAGAGCGTGTTTAATTAATTCTTCCAAAAGCACAAGCTATTTAAATAAATTGTGTATGTGGTAATAAAAAACGGGGCCATATTGTTAAATAGAAATGAACGTGCTGGTATTTGTTGATGTATTAAATGTCAAAGTTGCACATGCAGCGAAGTTTGCCACGTGTATTTTGTTTAAAATTATATTATTTTAAGAACAAACCACTCACTAATAAACCGCACACGTATTGTACGCATATAGAGGACAATTTATGTAGAATTGTGTAAAATTTATTTTCTTTTATTCACAAAAGCATAAAATACTCATGATGCCATGCGTATTCCCTATACAATTGTGTAAGAAAACCTTAAATTATTTTTTGTGTTCCTGCCGCAAAACAATTTGGTGGATGAGCTGCAGGGTGCAGGTGATATTTGTTTAGAATATGATTATTTTCTGCAGAATGTTTAAAATGTGTTTTTTTTCAATTTGTGCAATTTTTTGTGCTCTCTGTTATTGGCTCTTTGTGCCATTTTTTTTCAGCCATCATTGTGAACTCTTCCTTGGCCAATCTATCTTTAAAAATATCCTGCTAATTTCTTAAGCCAATTTTATGTATTTTTCTATACAATATAATTAAATAGTAAACCCTTCTTAAAGTGGAAAACCAACTTTAATGCTTAACAAAATAAAGACAAAATTTTAAATCCCATTTCTATTTAAATAGCCTACATTCTTAAAAAAAAGTGAATATATTTTATATTTAACAATTAAACAGCCTTGCAAACTATGAAAAGAAGAAGAGCGAAAAGTGAAGAAAACACTATTTATTTTAACTTCAACAAACATACCCGTAAGAGCAAAATACTTAAAGTGGCAAAATAAGTTGCTTTTAAGAAACTAAAAACTAAATAAATAAAATACATGCCACTTAAAAGTGCTGCCGAGCAGCACAAGTGTTAAAAATTTATTTTAAATGAGTTACAAGCAGACATCCATACACTCACGGAAACTGCCTTAAGAAGGCAACATTGAGGAAGCAGATAAACGGAGCCACAAACTGCAGCTGATATCTGCAAGAGACAGAGCTACCAGCGTTACACGAATACATTTTTATATGCGATACTGTTCTGTTCTGTTGTTTTTGTTTTTTTTTTTTTGCATTTTCTTCAAATAATACATTAAGCACTAACAAAACTCTTTCATTTTCATGCACAGTTTTCTTGTATTCCGTATAAAGTTTTTCTTAAAATATTCTCTAACGGCATAAAATATTTGGTTACTAAACAAATAAATGCTAATGTTGAGAAAATATTCGCACGTGTATATAATATTTATGTATATAGAAAGTATATTTCTTTATACTTTATTCATTTACATACATTCTTACTTTCTTATTTGAACATTTTTTAAATTAATATATTTTCTTAATGCTGTAAATAACACAGAGCAGCGTGCACTTGTTCGTTGAATTATTGCAGAAAATGGCTGACGTTTCCTTTAATGAAAAGAAGTGTTTGCATGTGTGCGCCGCTGTGTTTGTGCGAAAGCTTAAATATAAGTGTGTGTTTTCTGAGCAATAAAACTCTAAAGGACCTTGATAAATGTACATAAAAAAAATTCCTCACACAAAGGCTATGTAATGGTAAAAAGAAACTATAAAATTGTTAAAATAAAAATATTTATTTCAAAGGACTTTCTCAAGTAGTTTTTCAATGTGTACTATTTTTAGATTGTACTAATTTAGGTGAACCCCTCGAATGTAACAGGTTAATTTTAGTATTTGCCAAATTTAGATTGTTTACAATGGTTGATGGTATCAGTAAAACAAAGAACAAAAGAGAGAGAGAGAGAGAGAGAGAGAGAAATTTAAGGATTTTTTTCAGTTAGAAAATCCATTTTGAAAAATTCTAATAGCAGTTTTATTTTCGCCTTAACTCCATATGTCAGATGACTCTCTGATCAAGATTTTATTGTGAGACCAAAACAGAAGCGATCCTGAGATTAGACAAACAATTGGTTAAACAAACTAATAATATCTGGTCACACTGGTACTGAGGAAATTATATTAATAAAGTCTATTTTTAGACCTAAAATAAGAAACTAACAATGGAAAAAAATCAGTAAAATGTTAACAAATACCGCATGGCCTGGCACAAATGTTTAAGTTGTAGCAATTAAATAAGCCTCTCGCTCTCAATGATGCCAACAAGAACATGTATGAAAAAGGTCTCATATAAAGAGCTGATGACAAAAAATCATAAAAGAGACTACAAAAAGATAAGTATATATGCAAAAAGTTAAGTATATCGGGTCTGTTCAAGAATCTGATTCGAATTGATTCAGGAAAATTTTTTTAATCCGCATAATTTATAAATTGGTATTCTCAATTCAGCATGTTTTTAGATATTCGAAGTTTCTGTTCGAAAAAAAATTATAAATGTCACATACATAAACAACAACAGCGAAACCGATGATAAAAGATAGCTTAACATACAAATAGTAGCCGGCGGCAAAGCAAAAACCGACGGTTAACGATCTTCTAAGCCATGTTTTTATAATCACACAAAAATATTTAAAAAATTTAGTTAAAATATGACAAAAACTAAAACATTAATAGATTATTTTGAGAAAACAGCTCTACCGCAAGCAGCAATCAGTTGCTCTTGACCGCGGCGGGAGTAAGGTTGTGAAATTAGCGGCGCGGCAGTTTGCCGGCTATGAGCACATGAACTACGATCTTTGACAAGCATATGCTGTAAAAAGAACGTATTGCCGGACTATTACAATGGAATTTGACCACTAAATACAATCATATTAATATAAATATTGCTTAAATTGAACTAAATATAGGAAATTTTGTATAATTTCCTTTAAAATTTCAATTTTTCTTTTTCAATAAATTCTGATTGCATTAAGCGTTAGCCCAAAAAACATTGACATATCACACTTTAATATGTAGGGCAACTTTGTGTTTTCGAACTTAAGCTTGGCGTACGGATCTAATATTATGGTGCTGGCTACTGTGCTGTAAGAGTAGAGAGTAAGCTGAGCGAGCAATAATAATTAGTAAAAGAGTAGGCTACTACTGTTTGGTAATTCTTTTCTGACAACAAATCTGGAGTAGAGGAGTCTATACCACGTTCTGTCGGTAGTACTGGCTGCTGTGCTTCAGGCAGATCATTGTATAGCTCTTGTGTATTCTGCATCTGAATAGCGTTGGCTGGAATAGTTATTGCAGTGCTGGCTACTGTGCCGCAATAAATATACAGTCTAGCCGTAGCAGAGAGGCGTGTGACGTTCTGTTGGTGGTACTGGTTTCTGTGCAGTCGGCATTCCTTTACACACTCCCTGGAAATTGCGCGGTCACCGTAACATCGGCAACCACTACAAATAGCGTACGAAAAGAACGCAAATCGCCGAGTCGACCTTTGCCATCCCCTGCTGATTTATAATACGCACATAAGAGGCAAATAAAAACATTTATAACGTTTTAAAAGAATATTGGAATTTTTCTGTACAACGATAAACGAATCTGGACCCCGCTGAGCTCTACCCCAGCCCCAGCGAAATCGTGTTGTTACAAAACCCTTAAGAAAGGTTTTTTTTTTTTTTTTTACCAATAATTGTGTATAAATTCAAATTTTTTTTTCTATTATATTTAATAAGAAACACTTCAAATTAAAAGAGAAAATTTAGTTTTTATTAAAAAAGTTATCACTTGCATGAATAAAAGCCGATTCTATTTACTTTCACTCACCCTATAATACACTAATTGAAAACGAATAAAAACATGGGGATTCGGATGGCAGAACATCAAAAATTCTAAAGTAATCCACTTTAGAGTAAATTCGAATTCTAGAACAGACCCGTATATGTATGTAAATAGAAAGTAAAACTGCTTGAGCTTTGGTTGCCGAGTGGCTAAAGCGGCTGTGTCAAAATTGTGAAATTTTACATGTCTTAAGTTCATAGGGTTCAGCCGGTTGTCCACCTATAAAATATATATAAATTTTACTTTACTTTACTCAATTGATATTGAAAAGAAAGAAAAAATGACAAACCAAGGGTTGAACTTGAGCCTGAAAAAATAATTTAAAAAAAAGATTTTGTTTGGTGTATTGAAATGTCGCAATAGAATTTTAGTTCAGGTAGGCTTCCCATTTCCCTTTTATAAAGCATAAGAAACTAAATCCTGAGAGTTTTATACATCCGCAATATTCCGTTTTATATTTTTTATTTTTATAATTCATTGCCAAATCCCTGTTATTTTTCTGTTATCCTGTGTTATTTTTACCACAAAAATATTTCTTACTATACAACTCTATGAACATTTACCCACTTTTGTTTCTCTTACTATTTTCGGTCCCTCAACACAAAATTTCATGAATTTGTAAAAACATTGTAGCCTGCTGTTTTGAGAACAGAGCAAAAGATAAAGGATATTTGTTTGAAAGATATTGTTGAGCCCTTATACGTGTCATAGAACATATTCATATTTCATTTAAGTTTTTATTGTTTAAATACGTACATCTTTTATTAAAACTAAAACAACAACACAACCTCAAAATGGCAGACCAAAATAAACAAAAAAGCAACAGCTTAAAAATAATGGAAAAACTACCAGTTCTCTTGTATAGAATTTTTATTTGGATTCTCGTATACTTACATTCATAAAACCCTATATGTCATTTTGCAAGTGTAAATCCAACTAAAGCAAATACTTAATTTTTTTTTGTGCTCTTACACACATAACTGGACCAAAAAACTTGAGGCTTCCTTTAGTCCAGCTTGTGAAAATATGATGAGTTTATAAAATTTTGTTGATAAACAAGTTATATGTTATTTGTTGCTTTATGTTGGGGGGTTTTTTTTCTTTCTTTCGTCATCATTTCTCTGCTGCTTTTTATTTTGTAAAATTTTCTTAAATAACATAAAACAATTTGTAACTATATTTGAAAAATGAAATGAAAAACGATTGCTTAAACATCCACATACATTAAGGGCAATAGAAATGTTGCTTAATAAATATATAGATGTAGATAAAGACAAAAATAGGTTTTTATTCCAAGTAAAGAGTTTAAGGCATTAGTCTAGAAATACAACAAATACATTAGTGCCTGGATATTCCCATATACTGTGCCACAGTAAGAAATCTAATAAAATATAATAAAATATTGGCTTGCCACTATAAAAGTGATAAAAAAGAATATTAGATTAGTTCATATGGTAATTTAATTAAACCATTTAACTACCGAAGATAGGTTGTTTTTCAAAATAAAAGTAAGCTTGAAATTTTTAATTTTCAATACGTCTTTCAGAAAATTAAAATTTTCATTAATCAAAATATTTGTATATAGTATAAACAGAAATAACGAGGTAACATTTATACAGCCCAATCATGAATGATAATTCCGTGAGAGTTTTTTCTCTTTTTCCATTCCTCTTATTCTGTTGAAAAATTCCTTAGGATTTTTTTTTTAACCTTCCCTGTTTTAGCCACATCGAAGGTGAAAAATAGTCGGCGCACGCAAAAATAGGTATTTTAAAAACATATGTTTTTTGTTTTTTCCTATAAAAAATTTCATTGTACCAACCTTTATTTTTTTGTTTCTCAGGTAATTTATGATTGGAGGAATTTTTTCTCGAGAAACGTATTTTCATTAGGAATACAATTCCTTGAGAATATTCATGATTGGGCTGATAATAATTTAAATATTGTAATATTTCTACTCTTTTAAATGACAGTGATGAAATAAAAACACTGAAAAGATACCACGTACTTGATCTTTCTTTTAGAGAATTTTAGTTTATTTGCATCTAATGCTCTAAACACATAGACGACAGCAGACTTCAAATGCTGCCAACTTCAAGTGCAGCCAACTTCAAATGCTGCTCTGAAGTCGGCTTCATAATTATTTTGAAGACAGCAACAACATAATAATCAGCTTGATGATCAATTTCAAGTTTTTATTCAAAGTTTAAAAATATAAAAAATGAGCGAAGAAAATTTAGTGAATGTCACAACAATTGCTAAAATAGCCCAGACTACAACTGAAGTGTATTAAGCCCATGAGACGAATAGTACAAGAAACCGAAGATGGTGGGTTCGCCCAGAACAGCTGTGTATTTTAGCAATGCAAATTTCAAGGATGCCGCATTTTTTATTTCATAATGATTAAAATTGAGGTTATTGATGAAAAATGTAATAATATCACGAAAAAACTATAAAAACACATACATTTATTTGTTTATTGCATTTTTGCAATGTTCTTTTGTGTTTAATATTAAAAAAAAAAGTTTTTGTTCTAATTTGTCCAATTTGTATATATAATGGCAACACTATATTTGCTTATTTGCTGCCCGTCAAAATAGAAAACAGCCTAAGTTGGCAGCAGCAGCAAATGCTGTTGTGCAGTCGTGCTGCTCTGCTGTCGCCAAAATAATCGATTTAATTTAAACACATGCATTTTATTTTTGACGTATTGCTGCTTGCTGTCTGCTGTCTTCTATGTGTTTAGAGCATAACGTTAGGTATATGTACGCTTATAAGAACATCTTCACCCCCATCGTGAGTAAAATGTGAAATTTTTATTCCCATAAAATTTTCATTTCCCCAGTAGGGAAACTTGCTATCATGAATATTATGGGAACGTTTGGGAAGAAGAAAATATAAATACAAAGGAAATTTATTGAAAATTTGTGGGTAAGTGATGTAAAAAGTAATTAAATTTATGTTTTATAACTAATAAGCAGCAACTTGTAATTTAAAAGGTAAAAAGGGTGAATAAATCGGAATTTTCATGCCTGTTGAATATTTTGACAGATTTCCTATCGGAAAAAAAAATCATTTGTTATTCCGCCCATCGTAAAACTAAGCTCATGCTTACATACTTTTCGCAGAGGGTGGATACCAAAAAATTGTTGGAAGAGGTTACGCAGTAGGAATGGCGCAATCCACTTATTGCAAAGTGCTCTCTTAAGTGTTGGATGCTTTAGAAAACTCTCTGCGCAGAATGGATAAAATATCCATTTATAAAATTCCATTCATGAAATTTTTTTATAGGAGGGCCAGCCCTTTTTAGTTCTTCTGTAAGCGAATACCAAAATTCGGCCACCACATCTTTAGAAACCTTCACAAAACCACATGCAATGGTTCGGTTATTTTGCACCCTATTGAGAAGCATGTTACGTTGCCCATTATTTATTGATTTAGACCTAAAAATAGTTTTCAGCTGATTTATATATTATTTATATAGTCGTTGCTACATTAAAATGTAGCAACGACTTGCATTTATTTTCTAGTTCCCCAAAGAAAATAAAATGAACAAATTAATACAAAAAATGGGAAAAATTCATTCACGATAAGGGAATATTTCGAATGGGAACACATTTTATGGGAACAGTTATTCATGATCGCACTTTTGGGAAATGCGAAAACATTTTAGGGAAAAAATTTTTAATTTTTTTTTGTATCGGGCTCACTGGAGCTCAATAAGCTAAGTTAGTCGCTAAATTCAAACTAGAAAATAGATGGCAAATAAAGAGAAATTATATATAAAAAAAAAGATCCTGAAGATGAACCGAGAGGTTTGAAATATATAGATCAAAAAAAGAAAAAGAAGTTTTATTACAATATATGTATGTACATCAAAAAAGAGGCCATACAAAAGGAAAAGATATAAGTAATAAACTATAATTGATGGCCAGAAGAATTATAAAATATTTAATGCGTTTAATATTTTAAGGAAGTTTTTATTTTTACACCCATATTCATAAGAACTATTGAAGGTTTATTACAACGTTTATTTGACGAATATTCCCCGGAAATGCGTCAAATAAGAGCTTAGAATACTTACAATAATTATTATGAATATGGCCTTTAGTGTTTAATATTTTAATCTAAAATTTTTCTTTCCTTTTTTATTATTTCTTGTTGATTTCTTAATGTTTTTTTTTTGCTGATTTTTTTTTATATCAGAACTTGGTTTTATTTTAGAGTGAATAAGATTAAAGACATTCTTCGAAAGTTCCTTACATTCTATTTTATTAAACATTATTTAGTAAAGGGTCCGCCAAATAACTTTTTTTTTGAAAACGGCTCAAAACATCTAGGTGTAGTTTCAGCTGTGTGGCTCATAGTGCCGTCTTGTTGAAATCAAATGTTTCCAATATCCTGCTCTTGAATTTTTGTGAACAAAAATTCGTTCAATATGGCCCGATCGCCATTGACAATAACGGCCACTGCTTGCTCATTTTCAAAGAAAAATGGCCCGATTATGCCTCTAGACCAAAATCCGCACCAAACAGTGACCCGTTTTGGGTGCGTTGGGAAGCAATTTTTTTTTTTTTAAAGAAACAAACACAAAATTGCGAAGCCTTTTGCTTGTCTGCAGAAACACCCAGAGCCTTCGGCAGGAATTGAACCTGCGACCTCGGAGACTCTTGGCAGAGCTTTCTACCAATTTAACCCTCGAGGCGCTCAATTGGGTGGTAATGAGCGTCGTGGTGGACCTGAAACAACCATGGTATGGTTCTTCTTGCTTTCTTTTCAAATGGTGATCACTGCAATTTTATTACGACAAAGCCTTTTTCTCTTATGAGGAAATAAAATTCCTACTCAAGCCCGCTAAAATAATGAAATATTTAAAATCATATAGCTCGATTATAAAGTTAGACAAGTTAGTGCGATGTGTGGCCAATCTACTTTAAAGGGGACAAAAATGTATTACTTTAGGTCTAAAAAATAGACCTTAATGCTTTCTGTCTTTTTTCAGCCGTAAATATGCCGCCGACATTTCGTTGCTGCTAAACAACTCATCAGTACTATCAAACTATCAACTAACTTCGGCGAAATCCCAGCTTTCAATAAAATGTCTTAAGAATTGATTTACAATTTACAGAATTCTTTTTAATTTAAATTCCCAATTTACCTCATTTATGTTATGACATGTTTGTTATCAAAAAGTATGCAATTTTATTACATGTGCAAGTATTATTTAATGTTTTTTCTGGCTTTAACCCTGGCTGTTTTTATATTATTACATTTTGTATCTCATTTATTACGCTTGTGTACTTGAACAGTCAGTTACTTTGTGTACCAATCTTTATGGCTTTTTATCCCCAGGACATTCTTAGAAACATTTTTTTATTTTTTATTATTCCATCATTCCATTACGTGTTAATGGTTTTTTGCGGTTTTTGCTGTTTTTTTTTGTGAATTAACAAAACTTTAATGAAAGTAAAATTACAAAGATGACATATATTTTTCCATTTGCAGGCTTAAAAGAGTGATAAGTATTTTTAATGCTACGAAGCACTCTGGCAAAGATATATCAAATCTACTCACATTAAAGTAAGGTATTAAAAAGTGTTGCATATTTTAGTGCTGATAAATTGGTGAAAGATACGTTGTTCAACTAACACTACTACAGTGTTCCACAGTGTTAAAGGGAAATGTAGTATTTAATACCTAAAGTACGCAGAAAATTGTCCTATGGGAAGATTTAACTTAGTTTTAAACATTTTTGAAATACTAAATACATATGAAGATCATATTCAATAGTTTAGGAAAAAGGTGATGGAATTTATCTACTTGACCAATATTTTTAACTTTATAACTGAGTTATATGATTTAAAATTATTAGCAATTTTATGGGGCCTTCTAGTTAATCATTTCCAAATTACTTTTGTTATGAAAACTCGAACTTAGTGCCAAATTTATGAAAACAGTTTTCAATTAAACAGTGCAGCATAATTTATGTGCTTCCATTGTTACTATTACACTACTCAACACTGGTTCCAGACACTGTAGATATTTTTTTTTGGCAAAGAATCTTACTTCAAAAATAGTAAAACTTGTTTGTCATTCCACATACGGCTTTTATATTTAACTATTAAGAGGAAAACTCAAATATATAGAGGACAGACAACTTCATATTCTGTGAGAATATGAAGTTGTCTATGGCGCAACGGTAACAGCTTCATGTTTTGGACATTATGATAAGCTTGGGTTTTTGTCATTCTGAATAAACTTGAAACAGTGCGCACGTGTCGGCTATACTAGATACCTGGCAACTATATATTATAGCATATTTCCTTTACGAGTTGAATCACCCGCTTCGCTATCTCAATTGTATGTGTGAACCGTACCGTTTACACGACTCTTCTATGTGTGTCGATTTGACTTTTGTGTTCAATAAGCAAACATACATCTTTCAATAAATCAGATGCAGCTGCTCCACAAACCGGCAATGCTTCTTGTTTCATTCCATCCACAAGTTGTAGAATGAACATTCCTTAAATTTTAATTTAAAACATATTCTTTATGTCATAGTGAACTTCTTCACAAAATTTTTTTCCATTGTTTTTAACGTTTTATTATTTTATCTTCATTTCTAAAATTAACTTTTATTTTTATGTATGTATTATGTTTTCTTTGTTTACAATATATGATTCTGAAAAATAGTGCAGATAAACTTGCGATATAAATTAGAGAAGACAGGAATTTTTTTGTGCTTCGTATGTAGCTTCAATATGAAGCTACTGCATTCGCTCTCAAAGTTTTGTATGGCGAAGCATGTTGCTTCGCTCCTGATTTGGTTGTTAAGCATGAATAGAGAGCGAAGTGCATATCATGCAAACATGCTTTAATCCTTTGCAAATATGGACTATTCATCTCTCACGGCTCGTAAATTATAGCCAATATTTAATCGATAGGTGAACCCTTACATTAAGCAGCGTTTTATTTTAAAATTTCTGCTGTCTATGGTATTTGTTGTTGTAGAAGCCAGATACCTGGATATACTGTGCAATTTTCAACTCCTATAGTTCCAAAAATTGTAAATATATTTCTAATTAAAGGGTGCTCCCATGGTTTAGGAACCATTTGAATTGCAACTTTTTGTTAACTTTGGTACCTGTTGTTGTACTGAACACTCGAATCTTTACCTCTTACACCTCATAGGCTGAAACTAATTTTCAGTTTCTTGTATGCAATCACCCTTTAGTTTCTTGAATTTTATGTGTTTCCGTATTTATTCTATTATAAAGTTCATGTAATCATATATGATAAACAAAGTTGATGCTTTTGTCTGTGAAAGCTTAAAAAAAGTTAAAGCTGATTTTCACAATTTATTGTATGGGGACACCCTTTTTTTTTTTGATTTTTAATGTTGTTTGTTATTGTTATTGAAAATTTCAGCTCATTTATTATTTGGGAGAACGTATGCTGTGGCAGATAGGCAGGCAGACCGCAAAGTCTTAGTAATATGGTTTTGTTTTCTAGCTAAAAATAGAGAGCCCCAAAAAAACAAATAATTTGCGACATGCTTTCCCCTCTCTTTAAATGAATAAGCTGCTACAGACGATCAATTGTAGCCTTATTTGAAATTTTTTAACCGCATATTAGAAGTTCTGGCTCTAAAAGCAGATATAAGAAAGTCTTAAAATGGAGGCCTCATTTTGGCAGACTTGCAAAAGTCCACTATCTTTTACATATACTGTCATTATGGTGCGTTTGCATACAATTTCGAATGAGTACATGTGGTGCAAACAAAACAATTGAAATTTATTGCTCTCTTGTAAAGACTGTGTTTTTCTTTAAATATGCCGTTTTTTGCTCTCATTATTTTTATTATATAATCACTAAACAAAATAAATCGTATTTTATTTTCCAAGAATTCAATTAAATTCAATTAGCAAAAGCAGCTCATTTGTTTTATATGTGTCTATAACAAATCATTTTAAAGCCTAATGAACATTTGCATAAATATATAATTCCAAAGATTTGTTGACTTAATGCAGAATGTTTAAATTACTTTTGAATGGAATTGATAAAAATGTGCACGAGAAATTGATGCAGAAGTTGAACAATAACTTTGAGCACAAGCTTGCTAATTTATTATGGGAGAGGATTAAATGTGACATAAATTTGGGGCCACTTGCCACAGGTGGCGCTCACAAAAACGAAATGTAAATTCATTGATTTATGCAAATGCCCATATGTATATAAAATAACGAAGTCAAATATAATACATCAATAAAAATATTTAACTTGGATTGTTTGTTATTTACAACTCGGCCCAATTTGACAGTTTTTTCACAACACAATTTACTGTCGTTTATTAACCTTTTTCTAACATAAGACTTAAATAAAACAAAATGTGTTATCGATAAATTTTATTAATATCTGCAATCAGAATTTCTTTGTAATTAAACACAAAACTGGGAAGCTTTTTGCTTGACTGCAGAATTTCGCAGATCAAATAGTTTTTAACAAATCGGAAAAATAATTATTTTTCATATCAGTTTGACAAATGTATACCTAACAAACTATTTATTTTTTATTTGAAGCATATAAACATTTGGAGCTCAAATACATTTTAAAACAAATTTTGTATGAAAAATTTGTTGTAAAATGTGTTTCAACAATGTTTTTTTTTATGAATACCGGTGAAAAAATATTTAAAGGAAGCTACTTTTTTGTCGAATCTTTTGTAATGAATTGTCCATGAAACAAGGAATCCACAGTTTTGTTGTTATACCGCCAATAGTCGATATTATACATTTACAATTTTTATCGTAAACAAAATTTTCAGGAATTCTCAGTAGTACAACTGACTAAATCGTAAATAACTGCAGTCACATTTCCTGCAAGGTATAAATAAACTTCATATGTATGCGCATAAATCCATGTGTATGCATAAAAAAAAAAACACAAAGAAACCAAAATTACGAATTTGGCTTCTGCTTTTTCATGCGAGCATTTATGTGTCTAGCTATCACGAAAGTTCAAACAAAATGAGGTTTTTTCTGTCGCACAATAGTAGACACGTGAGCAAAAAGTTGCTTCAATAAAAATATTAAAATCTTTTGATTTTTGCTGCAAAGCAGATCCGGTAGCTTGTGCGTGCAGCCGAACAAACACGACTGCATGCATAGAAACTGAGCGACGAGTTTATTGAGAGTATGTGTCCAAGATACGCTCAATAAACTCGTCGCTCGGTATATCATATTTTTGTATTCGCTATTACACATTTATGTTTGATTTTATTTATTTTTATTGGGTCAAATGTTAATGTTGGCAATTGATATTTGTCCGTATTGCCAGCTTGACATGGAAGATGTTGTACTACATGTGTATGTACTTTGTCTGATTTGTCTGCTAAGCCTTAAAGCTATGGTAACAATTATTGTGAATTTTAAGCTGCACAAAGAAGAAATAAGCTCAGGAGTTAAATTCTGGCATTCGTGGTAGAATAAGCTTGATAATTCATAAAAGCAAAAAAAAAAAAAATTAAGCAGCAAATGCACAGTATTCGATAGTCGAAGTTTCATTCCATCACGAATACCGAAATTCAGCCCGAGTTGTAATAGATTTTTAAGAAAATATATCGCCAATATTTCAACATATTTACAATGGCTACATATAAGGCCTGGACAAAAATTTGTTGATATTTTGCAATCGATTTTCGATAGCTTTTGTGCTAAGGAAAAACATTTCTGCCACATTGTGATTTATTTAAATTTCGCTCAGTCTATACAAACTTTTGTCTCTATTTTTGTATGAGATCTCCCGAAGGATCCGTGGTATATTCACATTAGAAAAACTTATTAAGGATTGGTCATACACTTGACTTAACCTGAAATATTTTTTTTCGAACAAGCTGACCCTGCACCACTCTTTCATTTGGGTACGCGCATACAAAAATAAGAATCCCCATTTGCGAATAAAACGCCTCGAAAATGATTTTTGTTCCTTATATTAAAAGTTATCGGAAAATCGATGACACAGTACAGATTGATCAATACCACTTCAATGCAGATATTGGAAAAATTCAATTTTCTTTGAGAATAAGAAGAACGTGCCAAAGGAATTAATTTTTTCGTAGCATAATTGTATGTCCTGGTATTTTGCCTGTACGGCTTCATTAAGTTCACACAAAAAAGACCCAAAGATTAAAAATTGATTTAATCAAACAAAAAATATGCCAAAATACAAATTTTCATAAATGTGAGGAGAACTTTTGGCTACAACAAAGCAACGATTTATGGGAGTTTTGGGGATGGAAAATGCCAAATTAGGAATAAAATCTACAAAAATACTGGCAACACTCTTAGTATTTATTTATTTATTTTTTGCATCATTACTTAAACCTCATCAATACTGAAGAACTACAGCTTGTATGCACATTGAAACAGAAACAAAACGCCAAGTAAATAGAAAAAAATCGATTTAAGTTTGTCATTAAGAAAGTATCAAGAACAGAATATTCTCATTATGGCAGTACACTTTGCCCTCAACAATCAATAACAAAGAGAGTCTGCTGAAATTGAAAAAAATAAAGAATTGTATCAGGAAAAACTACTTGAAAGTCAAACGATGCATTTTAATATAATTCCTTTATTTTGGTATATTTTTTTTAATAACGCATATAAAACGGCATAAAACTACTAGAAAATACACGAACCGGAACATTGCAATACACTTGGAGGGCTTATGGAATAAAGCGATTTATAATTAACTCTGACTTATTTTGCACTGCAAAAAAATATTATTGCTATATATATATATATATATATATATATATATATATATATATATATATATATATATATATATATATATATATATATATATATATATATATATATATATATATATATATATATATATATATATATATATATATATATATATATATATATATATATATATATATATATATATATATATATATATATATATATATATATATATATATATATATATATATATATATATATATATATATATGAAATTAGGCAGACCTTGCAGTAGTTGCTTATTTTCTACACAAGGAGCATAACAAAAAATTTCTTGATATTTTGTAATAAGGGCTTTCACCATGGATAGTGCAAACTGTGCAAACGAAGCAAATGTGAGCAAAAATGCTCTGTTTTATTTTATACAACAACAAAATGTATGCATTTGCACTTTGTTTCATTTTTTCCCATTTGCACCAAAAACAAACAAAAAATACCTTGAGCAATTAGAAGTGTGCAAAAATGATCAGTTGAAAATAAATAATGTAAACAACATTGGATGGTGAAGACTACTATTTCAATTTTCTGTGGCGTTGGCGAAAAATTTTATTATAATAAAAATTATATTCGTATGAATTAAAGACTAGAATTATTTTTTCAACAAATGCAAATATAACCTTTAATTCATATGGTTGCTTTTCCAAACACAAAATAAGATCGGCAGGGGCTTGTAACACAAAATAAAGTCAGTAGCGGCTGAGTGCCAGCGCGACGGCGATAGTCTTCATGCTTTGTGACATTTCGTGCCTTATTGAGTTTTTGCAAATATAGCTGATTTGCAGAGAAAAAAAGGGGGCGCTAACGATCAACCATAAAATGCTCTGCAAATTTACACAAAATATATTTGCACAGCTACCACCGTGAAGCGCCTTAATATTATTAAGGGCTTGAAGTATTTTAGTCGTTTATTTTATTACTGCTTAATGAAGTAAACAAATATTTCAAATTACCTTCCGTAGTCTATCAATATCAATTTTTAGCGACTGCTTCGAATCAATCGAAAAATTCTATGCACCTACATTAGGGCTGGTCGGCTTGAAAATTGGGCTATCGATTTTTAAATAGCTTTCGGCAATAAGAAAATAAAGTACCCCTACGACAGATCAATAAATTAATTATCAAGAAGTCTGAATTTAGATTTTTAGAAGCTCTCCGAACTTTATAATGGGACGAATGAACGACAACATAGGACACACAATTCTTTATGGGTAAATAGACGATTGTTGTCTGAGTAATAAATCCATGTATGCAGGGCAAGGTGACATTGTCCTTTGCTGTGTTAAGCCTGAGTTTTCCTACACTTGTGCTTGTAGGGTGGCGAAGTTAGTTTTTCTTAGTAAGATGATTCAAAAGGTATTAAGGCATGTCGATTATGAGTGTCACAATAATATTGAATAAGGACCATTAGTGGTCCAGGTAGGGTGGGCAACAGTGGAGGTGTGTCATCTCAACCTCCCTCTAAGGTGCTGGTTTTTGGTGAATTCATTAGTTTGTTTTAGTGATGTATTGTGTTTATAAAACAGTTCATGTCCCAATGTCTGCTACTGAGGCATAGACCACCCTTGCGGTCCAGTACGTTCAATGAGATCTTTCTTTGTTTCAGTGCTGGCGAAATGTAGTCTGACAAAACTACAGAATTCAGAAGCGCACTAAAAAGTTTAAAGCCTGTTAGGAAAAAAATATTTTAAAACAAACAGCTCTTTATGATTTTTTTATGATTATAACTAGAATTTCCTTAAAACAAAAGATAGTATTCTAAAAAAGATTATATGTAATAGGAAAAATTATAGTCTGGATAGTATGTTTCTATAAAAGAGTATTAAGAAAAACAATATTTTTTAAATATTTTTTAATATTTCCCAATACATTACAGCAATAATTTCAAGGCTACTATAGTTTATTTTAAGCAAAGTGAAAACAAACCAATTCTAACCTAAAATATCCTTGTCATATCCAAGAAAGTGATGGTATGTTGAAAGCAAATATTTAATAATTATTTCCCCAGAAACTGATGGTATTTTTAAAGCAAATATTTAATACATTTATATTAAATTAATACATTTATATTAAATTATTAATATTTAGTAATTACTTTACATTGCTGTTTAACTTTAAAGTGTTTTATGTAAGAGAGGACTTTATTCTATTCTACGCCCCAAAAAGCTTCTTATCATACACTTTTTTCTAAATCAAAGTAACGAGTATTTATGTAATTATTATTTTTTTCCTCATTTGGATGCGTGTGCTGAAAATTGTAATTATATTTTATATTTCACCTAATTTTTTGTCCTCCCCATCCCATTTCATGCTCATTAAACATATTCTTTTATATTTATTCCAACATATTTTCCCCATTAAACAGTTGTTTTCCTAAAAGTACCCGCATGTCTTTAGATGTCGGTTGTGGCATTGAAAAATTGTCTTTGTAAGCAGGTTATGTTTAAAATATTAAATCACACCTTAAAGTGATTTCTTGCTCAGTTGAATGTTTACCTGCCATTTTGTTTTGTTTGCTGTCGTCTTTTAAAGGCAGTGTGTTTCATACGTCCCCTTTTCCTTTAGCACTTAATATTATTATGGTTTTATTTCTGCTTTAATTTAACAAGGGTTTCTTCTTGTGCTGCGGTAAAAGCTTCTCAGCAAAATAAAAAGCAGAAAAGCATGAGGGAGGTTTACTCAAGAGCTCAAGTGCTGTTTTATTTCAATTTTTCAATTGTTGTTCATTTATTTCTAATGTTTTGCTTTGTACGCAATGTCAAATGTCAAAAATTACATTTGCGCCTAATTACAAATTCAATTTAACCTTAATCCAAATGGTAAAAGGAATTTTTTTTGGGTGTTAAACTGCAGATCGTTTAGATAGAAAAATACAAAAATTTAACGGAAGGTTTATTTATGAGGCTGGTTGAATTTAAATGAACAAAAATTGGTTAATATTGTGCCTTAGATTTTTCGATGGCTTTTGGTATGAGAAAAAAACAAGTTTTGCTACAATAAATCAAAAAAATATTAGGTATTTTCGATCTCTTTCTTATTTTTAATAAAATTATTTCCCCGAGCTGAAGGTTTATTTTATTATGGGAGTATATATGTATGTTTTTTGAATATTTTTGTCGATATTTCGCTCTCCTTCGGATAGCTTCTGGGAGAGGACAGTAGTATTGAAAAGTGTTTTTCAACAAACATTTTTCAATATTATTATATTGAAGAAAATGTGCGAAGGAGAGCGATCTATAAAAAAAAATATTCAAAATTATTTATACGTTTAAAACAAAAAAAGACCTTTTGCTCAAGGTTAATAATTACAATTAAATCAAAAAAGTTATTTTCGAGATGTCCACGTTTTTTTTTGTTTTCGTACGTCAGAAAACTAAAGTTGAAGACTCACTATCTGGGGCACATACCATGGCTGTTTCATGACCACCACGTCATTCAGCAGCATACAAATTTGCTTCGAAATTAGGCCATTACTAATTGTATACTGTTTTTAAACAGCAGCATACAGCCTTCAATTTGGAAGCTTAAGTGAGTAGTGGTGGTCGTGAAAGAGCCCTGGTATGTACCCCAGCTAATGAGTATTCAACTTTACTTTTCGCCTCTTCTTTAAAAAATGTAGATCAATTTAATGGCAAAAATTTTTTTAAATTAATTTTGAAGAAGTAAAAATCGATATCAAGCGCGATAAAATTATTAGCAATTGTGAAATAATTTTAGAAAAAGAAGTTGAAATAATAAAAATGAATTGCTATAACAATTGCTGTGCACAGCAGAGTTTTTAAATGAAATATATATTTAACTTTAGTTGGTTTAATAATTGAGCTTAAGGTCACTTTATTTTCAATAAATATACTTTCTTTTTATTGTTTATTCAATATTTCGACACGCCTTTGTGTATCTTCTGCAGGAAAATGTGTTTTCTAATATTTTATACATTTTGAAATTTCAAAACAAATCTTAATGACAAACTATATATTGTTATTTCTTATTTTCTAGCTAGAAAATTTTATTAATTTGCAGTTATAAAACAACTTGGTTACCTTTATGTGGTGAAAAATATTTCACCAGTGGGAACATTGCAATGATAGAATTGAAAGTAATAATGGCAGTGTTGGATAAAATTAAAATTTTAACGGAAAATAGATATATATATATATATATATATATATATATATATATATATATATATATATATATATATATATATATATATATATATATATATATATATATATATATATATATATATATATATATATATATATATATATATATATATATATATATATATATATATATATATATATATATATATATATATATATATATATATATATATATATATATATATATATATATATATATATATATATATATATATATATATATATATATATATATATATATATATATATATATATATATATATAAACTTGGTTGGCTGAGTGACATGAATGTCGCTTTAGAAACATGAGCCTCTGAGTTCAAAGACGGGTGCTGATGAGTAGTGTGGTGGCTTCGCAACAGACAGTTGTGCCCTCGCTATATTTCTTTTATGTTGTCTTTAATTTGTTTATTTAATATTATTTGCAACAATAATAGATATTTTAGAATAATTTGGATCCCGGTAAACCTAATACAAAACAACTACAAAAAAAACACACACACACAGCTGGCACCATGCGATTGTTTTATCACTATAATGCAATAAGGAGCCCACGATTCAAAATATACATTGGCTAAGGTTTGTGTGACATCACAATTGTTATCCAAAAGAGAAAACTAAGATCATTGCTTGGCTTAATATAAATTTGGTGTAAAAATAGATACTCAAATTGCCCGATCAATTACACAAAAGTCGAGCGTTTTAAGTGCAAGGGTTATAGTTATGCAACTTAGCACGGTGAAAGTTCATATGGGTGTTGATGAGGAATGTAGCGGCTTCGATGTAGACAGTAGTTTATAGTGCCAACTAATTTGACTTTTATTTTTTTTATCTGGTTGAACTTGAGTCTGTTAAGTACTAAAAATATAATCTTAAGAAATAATAATTATTCTAGGTCTAATAGACCATATACCGTAAGCATTTTGCCGCTGCTACTCAACTTGTCAGTCAGCCTCAAGAGAACTTAAAATATTATTTAAAATCTTACCACTTCTTCTATTATTCTCTTGAAATTTTATGAACTTGTACCACTTTTGTGCTTTCTAAAACCGCAGAAATAAAACAATAAACAAGACCTATTGAGATTTAGAATAATACATTTTAATTGGTTGTTATACCAAATAAATTAATTTAATTTTTTAATGTAATATTTTAATATTACCAGTAGAAATAGCTATTAAGTCACATACACAAATTTAATTTTATTAAATTCTTTAAGTTCTTAACCTCCTCTGCCACTGTACAAATATTTTCGACTAAAAAAATTTTCTCGCTGCAATTCAAACATGAATAAACATTGAATTGTCATTAACCGCTTTTTTTTACTATTTTTAACATTTCTTTTCAGCAGTTTGAAAGATTGTAAAATCTGCACTTAAGATATAAATTCTATGTGCTATTGAGCATAAAAAAAAATTATCTTGAAAAATTCCATCAAATTTCGTGGCTTTTGACTTCCCTTCTTGGTGAAACAAAAACAAAACTAGAAAAGCCAAAACTCTTAATAAATTTGTTCCTCATCATTGAGTTTGTTTTCTTTTATGTGGAAAATATAAAATAACGAAAAATTATTTTTAAAAGGACTGGAGCGCAAAAAAAAAAAGAAATCATCTATCACCTCTTCAGATATAAAAATATTTACTCAAATAATTTATCATGAAGGGAAAAATTGTTTTTGAAAAATATTAAACATTTGCATATAGAAGAAAAAGTAGGTATACGAAAATGTTTTTGGACCTAAAAGTAATAATAAAAGAGAGGCGTTTTGAGTGGGTTATTAGTTAGGTTTAATATTATAAATAATTTGGCATGTCTTGTAATGGCTGACAGCCAGAAACTATTAACAATTGCTTATTAAGAGTTAAATATTTTTATGCATTAATCCAAAAATATAAATGAATCCATAAAATAGTACCAGCAAAAGTGTAATAATGAAATAGCTGCTTAATTGATTTAATGATGTGCCATGAATTTTTTCAATATTTTTAGTAAATAACGATCGCTTGGGACGGGAGTACTTTTAGCTGATTTTTTTTCTCAATTTGGCTGCTTTATATTATATATTGAGCTTAGACGGTCTTAAACGTTCTTTTCTACAAACAAATTTGTCGCCTCGCAGGTAAAATATTACCATCTAGGCCCCCCCATCCACGCAGTTGGATGCAGATGCAGTTCAACCCAAGTTAATTCTCCTTTTCTGATAGCTAAACCTACAGTTTGTATAGATTGTGAAAGTTTGGCAGTCTGGCAACGCTAAACGTGCTAATTTTATTTGCTTTGTAACGCTTTGAGCGCCTCCCTGGATGAATTGGTAAAGTCGTTCCGAGGTCACAGGTTCGATTACAGCCGAAGGCTCAGGTTGTTTCTACAGATCAGCCAGAAGCTTCGCAGTTTTGTGTTTGTATTTGAAAAAAGAAAAAGCAAAAAAAAAACAAGGTCCTAAATCGCATGCTGAGAGCACTTAAGCAACAGAAGTTTGCTGCCTGGTCTTGCGTGTTTGGCGTTTCACATGGTTTCATACAACATTTACTATTTGGTGTTTATTTTAATTTCTAGTTGTTGGCTTTTGTTGCTTATTTAGATGCTAAGGATGTTGTTTTTGGAGAAAAGGATTGGCGATTTTATGTACGTACGGCAGCTGAGGGTCAATGTGAGATGTCATGTAATGCAGCGTTCAGCGTTTGATTTCAGGTACGACCGTAAGCAGCCGAGTATGCTGCTCTAAGTTCGGCAAATATTGAGTACGGCAAACTAAAGGTGCAGTATAAAATACTTCATAATAAATATTTTTGGCTTATAAAACTCTTATTTGACAAGTGTTCTATACAAATTTGTCAAATATCAGCATTATAAACCTGTTATAATTTTTATGAATAAGGGTGTTGGTGTCCACAACAAGAGCTGTGTTCATTAGGAGTTGATTATGAGTTGATTGACATTAACGAAATGTCGGCGGCATATAGACGGCAGAAAAAGATAGAAAATATTATCAAGTTCTATTTTTAGACCCAAAATAATACAAGCAAATAAATAATTTTGATCATTTTTGAATAATCAAAACTCTTTTAGTTGTTGATACCTAAAAAATACAAATCGTAGTAACGGATGGTGGATCGTTGTGCAGAAAAAAAAATTGCAAAACAAAAAAATATTTTCTGTGCTAAGAATTCGTTGTTCATAGGAATTATTTTATTATTTGTTTAATAGATTCATATAAATTACACAGTTCTATTAAAATACAAATTAATTATCTATAACTGGCGTAACATGTTGTAAGCCAGATTGGCAAAATGAGTGTTGTCCAGAAAAATTATGTTAATTATTAAATAAATAATTAGGTTTCAAAAAATTTTTTATATAAATTTTTCGAGTCTACTGTCGAACAGAAAATGTTAATAAGGTCTATTTTGAGACCTAAAGTAAAACTTTCTTATTTACTTTTTCAGTTTTTTGGTAATTCTCTCACAAACAAACATGCCATTGTCAGGAGTTGCAAATTTAGACATCTTGTAGAATGATATTGCCTTGTTATTAACTGACGATTTTAATGCAGAGAGGTTAAACGATTGCCAGATAGCTGACAATTCAGTCTTAAATAGTAGTCTGTTAGTGATGCTTCTGGCACCACTGTCAGGGCAGAAATTGTAAAAATTTCTGAAAAAAATTGTACTAAGCTAAAATTTTAAAAAGTAAAAATGTAAATATTGTAAAAATAAAAATATGTAACAATTGTAATTAGTTAAAAGCGTTGTATACATATTTTGATGCTTGTGCAGAGCTTTAGGTTTCAATACAAAAAGTCACCTCTATCAAAGCTCTGGCAAAGTAGCCGCCTAGAATCCTTCTAGGGCCCATACACAGAGCGAAAACTTCCTAATAGATTCAATAAGATTTTCTCTTTGAAAAGTTTTTAGGCTGAGGGGTATCCCAGCAGAGAGAAAAGAAGATTTTTCTATGGGTATTTCTTATTATTTCCATGTTGCAAATCTTATTAATTGTCTCAACAAGAAAAACACATAAAACCAAGAAGAAAATTTTTTACTCACGTTTGTTTTTACTCAGTTTCCGATTTGCATGGTGCCAAAAAAAAAAAAATTCTATAGAGAAGAACTTATTGATTATATTAGGTTTTCTTGTAAATTGTATACAATAAGGATATCTTATTGATTTTATTAGGTTATCCTATTCATTTTTCCCTATTGGTTTTATTAGTTTCCTATATGAACACACGTAAATCATCTTTGTAACTTCATTAATTGTTGTTTTTTCAATAAGGTTTTCCCATTTAAAATAATAAGGAATCCTTCTTGAAAAAAAACCATAGAGATATCTTATTGATTTTGTTCTACTTTATTAGGTGCTTTTTTCTCTGTGTACTATGATGCACATTTTGTATAAGTTTTGACAGGTCGTGGGAATCGCCCAGATAGTAAATATTATTCTACGCTCTCCACACGGATCAATATTGCAACCCCTCTTGTCTAGGTAGAAAAATATTGAAAAATTTCTTTACTGCCGAAATTTGAAATTCCCATAATTAGCAAAAATGTTCTATAATTTTTTGTTTTTTTAAATATTGTCAAAACTGGCTTTAGGTTTCAATAGAAAAAGACTCCTCCCTCAAAAGTTCGACAGAGTTTCCGCTAAATATCATTGTGGGGTCTCTGGTATGATAAACATTCACTAGAGGTTTCGACAGATCGAGGAATTTCCCTAAATAACTAATGTTCTTCGACACTCTTCTCACTGCTCAATATTAAAAATTTCAACCCCTGGGATTTCTAGCTTCTGTTCATAAATATCGAAAAATTTATTTTGTTGCCTCTTTTTACCTACAGGTAATTTTCCACTTTACTTTAAGTTTTTGTTTGTTGGCACTGCAGCTTGTTAATTTCTAACGTTTTACAATTTGCATAAAAAATATTCTAACGTTGATTTCGAAAACAATTTTTTAACCATTTATTTTTAAAGATTTTGTTATTGCTTCGTTTTTTATGAAAATATATTTTTTATCGTTGAATGAACTTTTGAGCACATTAATAAACGAAAAAACAAAATCAGCGAAAAGTTTGTGCTAAAAACACAACCAAAAATGCGGTCATGAATGAAATTCTTCATAATGTGTACGTTTGTTGAATTTAACTCTTGATTTTTTGCGTTTTAAATATTTAAATATTTAACAATTTTGTGAAAAAATTTATTTTGTTGGAACTTTTGTTTTTGCGCAACGTTTTAGGGCAAAAGAAGAAACAAAAAGTGGTCAGTTAGTTGGAGTAAATAATGGTGGCAATAATGAATGAAACTGAATAAACAAAATCCAAAAAAAAAGCTTTTCACACTTTTTCAATTTAATTGTCTTATATGCATATTTGCTACCTGAAAACTTTTTCATATTTTTGGTAAACTATTCAACTTATGGCTTTTGAAAATTTAATTAAGAAATTTTGGCATAATCTTTAACCAAGTTTTTGCTTTTTATCTTACTTTAGTTTTTATATATAATGAAAATTTGTCTCGAAATGCTCGCAAAAGCTCGGAAAAATGCTCGCAAAAGCAAAGTTCGGAAGTATCGATATTGGGTATCGATACTAAAGGCGTTATTGAAGAAAAGTTAGAATAATAGAAATTATCTAATTTATTTAGCTTCTTAAGTCGGCTTTTAAATGCAGTGATTTTCCTCTACCTGTACTTTAGTTTGGCACTATACACCAGTATTTGCCTGCGTAATTGCTAAAATGTAACTTAAACATTGTAATTTATTTCTGCTACTATGCGGATTAAATTGTTTATATAAATCATAAAAAACAACATGCACAGGCATGCACACCCATTCGAATATCCAACTTACATTTATGTATATGTATTTTATTTCTTAATTTATAATTCCCCGGCACACACAAGCAAACATACATACGAATCTACAAACCTACATGCATACATATGTATATATAAAAGGATTTGGAAACATTTAGTAATGAATTGTTTCGGTATAGTTTTGTAATAAAAATAAATGGGGTTACTGGGAAATGAATATTAAAAAAAAATATTTTTTGTTCTTAAAATATATAAAACAAAATCGCATGTGGGGAAAGAAAAGAGAGAGAGGGAGAGGGTAGAATTTCGGTTGGAGGAACTTTTTAATATTATAAGGATGAATTACTAAGAAGTTTTAATTGTAGTTTTTCAATATAAATAAATGGTGCCTTAAAATGTTTTTAGACTGCCTAAGTGCAGTTGAAAAATATACACATGGTTGCGATTTCAGAAATTCCCTTTGGAAAAAACTTGTAATTTCTATATTTATATTTTTATATTTATATTGAGTTCGGCTTGAGGTCCTTTTGTAAATAATTTCACACCAAATTTAAATTGATATAGCAATTATTTTATTATCTCCAATATTTCGGCCTTCGACTTTGTTGGTCATCCTCAGGGAGTTCTTGAATTTACAAAGAAACATTATATTGCATGTGTTAGTAATTAGGTTGTTAATGTATGAGTTTCCATCAGCTATTCTTTGCAAGGATATGAGCCGTGCACATACATGCATACACAAATATTGCATCGTTCGGTGGTGTTTATTTTTTAGTCATTTCGCAGTCGTGCGTATTCATCTACACATGTGTGTCCGTATGTGCATACTAGCAGCGCTGCCATATTGTTTGTCAACAAGTTTCTATCTATGCTGTGTATATACATACCTCTTGTGTTTATTTATAATACATAACTAGACAACAAAATTAAATATAAAATAACAACAATTCGGTACGATCAATTACATTTGGACTATTCACAGCTAAATTCGTATCAATATAAATTTCTTGCCAGACAGCCTGCATAAACCTTTTTTTTTTAATAAAAGGTATGAATTTGATAATATTGTGATTGCAGTTCTAAATGCAATAGTTACTGAAAGTTGCACAAGAAGAAACACGTACTAAATATAGCAGTAAAATGACTAATGCCAATAATATCCTGGGGCCAAATCTTCGCACACGTGATCGAACGAATTTTGTTGCCTGGGCCTTGTGGTTGTTGTTCATTTTGTTTTTGTTTTATCTTATTTTTACCTGATAGTTCATTCGACATCGAATGCAACGATTTGGCACCTGATTACTGAAAGTGGATCTTGTAAAAATCATGGGCTACAAAAATAATCTTAAAAAGAGTCTGCGTTAAGAAAGTTTGAAACACGAGCCCCTGAGTTCAAAGACGGGTGCTGACGAGAAAGTGTGGCGGCTTCGAAACAACTAGTTGTCCACCCTGCTAAATGTCTTTGATGTTTTCTTTGTCTAATTTAATTAATATCAATCACAAAAGATAATACAGAAAGAACTTGAGCCTGATAAACTTAATACAGAAATAATTATATAAGAAGTTCAAATAATAGGAAATTAATTAAAGTTTGAAAGACTTTAACTAAGGATTCTTGTTTTTGTCGGCTTTAAGTAAGAAAAAATGCATAGTGATCATAGTGAAGATGAAACAGCTATGTTATACTACCCAGCCAATAAGTAAAAGTCTGCCATCTTCCTTTGCTTGCTTTCTTTAAAAAAAATAATCACAATTGATAAAAAAATATTCAAGTGTAATTTTTTCTTTTTCTAACGATCCCAACCATAAGAATTTCATAAAATCGTCTAGAGCCAAGATCAAAGAAATTATTTGATAAAAAAATTTTCATAAAATATAAGACATTTTGAAGTTCTTCAGTTATAGCCAATAGTCTTGTTTTTTTTTTTTTTTTGTTAAACACTTGAAGTAACTATGTATGATTACCGTCACGTGACATTAATTTATGTACTTTCTAATCCTGTGCATTGTAAACTCTTCAAAAATTAGTCTAGCGAAAAACCAAATACTCCTGTTTCATATCAGCAGAAATAAAAAAAACACGTTTCACAGTAAGTTAAACATCAGTGCTCAAAAATTTACACAACAAAAAACTTGTCAAGCTCTTTACGCACATTTACACATGAATATCCTTCACTTTGCAACTTAAAAGAATTTTTGAATTTTCCCCACTCAAATGTGTTCTGGATGAAAAAAATTTCGTTATACTATTGTTAATGTTAGTAGGGCATTAATAAAAACGACCCATTGTGATTCTTTTATTCCAAGAATTTTGTTTTGTTTTTTGCTTTTTGCTTTGCGTACAACAAGACGTGAATATGCTCGTAATAGAAAAGCAGTCAAGCCAAAATTAAGATTTGTTGGCTGGACAAATAAAGTCAAGACGTTGTTTAGTTGTCAAGAAAATATAAATTAGCATTTTCTTTGTACAACACACACACACGTACAAGCACAAGTATACAAAGACGCGCGTACAAAGAACATCATCTGGACGCTTACTCAGTCCTTCCGCATGACTTAGAATGGACAATATGCGTAAAAAAATGTGTCGACAACATGCATTTGATATTGTGTGAAATTTTGTTGTATTTGTTGTTAATTTTCTGTATGCGCTTCAGCACAAGTGTTAAGTTTGTGATTACGTTTGTTGTATATATATGTATGTATAAGGACAACTATGGGTCGCAAAAAGAATATACACACTTATTGTGCTATAGAATATAAGAGAAAAATTGATTAAAAAGGTTTTACCCAACGACCGTTCTTCCACGAGTATAGACTTAAAATACCATTTCTGGGCAAACGACCTGAAGCAGAAATTTTTTTTAGTCATACACTCAGAATATTTTTGCAGTAATTAACCGTAGTTTATTCTAGAAGTAATCAGTGTAGTTATTTTTAAATGACAAAACGAAATTTTAATGAAAATGAAATTTTAATTTTAACTGATTTTTACAGTGGCTTAAAAAACGAACTCCAGATAAACAAGTATTTTCGCTGACAGTTAATAACGACAGTAGTAACTTATGCTACACATACATGAAGGAACCAAGCTGTTAGTAAGTACATATGTATATACATATTTATAGTTTGGTTTCCACACACATATGTAGCATACATATTAAATTGATTGTTGCGATGGCTGAGTTGGTATGGCAGCTGCTTTCCAGTCGAGATGATGCAAGTTCGAACCTCAGCAGAGGCTTTTCAGCACAAAAATTAAATAAGCGAATTGAAAAACGAGAGATAATACAGATAGAAAACTATAATCAAATAAAATGGCCAACTAGGAAAAAATAAAAATAATTTTTTTAGTTGATTGCGACAGTTAGAATAAAGGAAAACTCATTATTTTTATCAATTGGGTTTCCGTCGATTTTTTAACATTTAAACTCAAATGTAGTAATAAGTACATTTAAATGAAAAATAAGTAGGACGGTTTTTAAAAAAAGATTCATTTATTTTATTTTATTTTATTTTATTTTATTTTATTTTAATGTTTTCACTTAATTTTAGTGACAAAGTTTTCTGAGTGTACATAATATAGATGTTGGAGATTGAAATTTAACTGAATTCGCATAAAATTAGAAAAGGGTCTAAAAGTTTCTTAAAAGAAGTCTGCGCTGTACAAGTATGTGAACGAAGATTATCCAAATAAAAAATAAAAAAATTCAGTCAAGTACGAGGCTGGCTCGCACGTATGTGTAATGTACGTATGGAAAACTTACGTGGTATAGGTACACCTGGTAGTTTTCAACTTGTTGTTGTTTTTAGCATTTGTTGTTGTAGAGCATCTGTGCGAATTTCCGCTCTCTCTCTCTCTCTCTCTCTCTTTTACGGTTCGAGGGTTATAGCTAATTGTTACTTTTTGCTGTATGGGGACACCTGGTAGTTTTGGAGTTGTTGTTGTTTTTAGTATTTGTTGTTGCGAGGCATCTGCATTTATGTGGTAAATTTGGTGTGATAAACGTTCTTAAGGAATACAGGAAAAAACAAAATTAAATTTTTTTTTACAGCTGAGTTTAAAGCAACTTCGGCGTAGATGATTGTTAAAGTGGACATGAAACAATTTTTACCACGTAATAAGATTTCAACTTTAACTTTGTTATTTTCCACAATGAACTTAATTATTTATTCGCTATAAGAGCCAATTGAAATTTATTACTTTAGGTCTAAAAAAATAGACCTTAATGCTTTCTGTCTTTTTTTAGCCGTCTATATGCCGCCGACATTTCGTTGCTGCTAAACAACTCATCAGTAGACTTGAAAAATCTAAAAGGAAAGGATGGCTGAAAAAAGACAGAAAGCATTAAGGTCTATTGTTTTAGACCTAAAGTCATAAATTTGTTGTTTTCCTTAAACTTTTTCAGCCTCAAATTATTCTCAAATTGAAGGAAAAATACTGAACTTGAAAGTTCAATATATAATTACTAATTATAAAGTATAAAAGCTCGAATGCGGAGTTAATCTCATCTGTGTGCAGCTTCAGTGTTAAAACGAAATTACGGTTGGAAAATGTGAAAACAAGTATGATTTTAATGCTATTTAATTTCACGTTTTTGTTTGTATGTATTTTACACAACTTAATATGAAGAGCGAAGAGTATTAAAGATTCGACCACGCCGACTGTAGCACGCTTCTTGATGTTTTATGTTAATTTTATCATTCAGAGCACTGAAGTGGGCTTATGGCGAGAAAGAACAAACAAGACATGAGCACAACAATAACAATTATTCTATTTGTTAAACATCATCATTCAAATAAAAAGATAATGCAACTGACAATTACCAAGAGCCCCAATATATAAAAAGAAAAGAAAAAAAAAACGTACCCCAGAAAACTTTGAATTGATTTTGCACAGGAGTGTGCCATTTTGTGTTCTCGTGAACTTGATGGCTGAAGTGCGTACATACAAACATACACACAGTCATATGTATGCAGGTATGTATGTAATTTTGTGCCATTAATTGTGCTTAATTTAGTGTAAAATTAGTTGTGCTTTTTGCATAATTTTTGTATGCCTTATCAGGAATCTTTAAGTGGGCACATTTACATGAGCAAATGAGAGTCTTTTGACAGCCTTAGCAGATAAACCAAATCAATTAACTTTCGTGGTTTAAAAATTCTAAGACATTACAACTTATTGTTATGGTTAGATAACTATTTGATAAATAAAAAGATTCAATTCCTGGCTTCAAAGTACAACTGATGCTGTTCTCATTATCTCATATGACCCATTTACAATGCCATATTTTCGTCTATATTAATATTATCATAAAACTCTTTTCAACAACAACTCTTTTACGTTGAAAGAAACACCAAGTTTGTGCGAGATAAAAACACCACAGGAAACAACACATACAAAACAAAAAAAAAAATGAAGTGAAAACTTTGCAAAATTTTACCTTCCGTAAAAACTTAAACATATTTCCTACTTAACAAATTTCCTCTGACAATGCATTCGCTGCTGCTGCTGCTGCTAACTTTTGTAGGCACCAGTAAACATAAGTATATTTTTAGATAAAAAGCAAAGCGTAAAAAAATGATGAAAGTCCTTAACAGAAATAAAGAAGAAAGTTATTACTAACATGAGAAATATAAAAGGAGTTCTTTTCAAACTTACGGCCTCCCAAGAACAGCAGTACAACTTTATATTAAAAAGTTTAAGCCATTGCAAAACTTTATACTCGTATGCCGTTTGAAAGTAAGCAATGCACCCACAATACGATGTACGATGAGGAACAAACAGAGAAAAGGTTGAAGTGCTACAAAATACCAGCTTTAGAAATTTTGCTTTACTTTTGGCAGATTTTGTTATAATTTTGTAATCACTATATGGGAGTGTATAGAGCAAAATCCATTGTGCTATATAAGAAATTGAAAACTTTTATTAGGTTTGAAGACAGTTTTAAGTGATTACTAAAATTTACATTACTAATAATAAATTATAAATAATAAATTATAAATAATAAATTATAAATATTAAATAATAAATAATAAAAAATATTAAAAAGTAAAAATATAGCTTTAGCTGGGAAAGCAAAAAAAAAAACAAGCGTAAAACGAGTTTCAGGTAACAACTTTTAAAAATCCCCTTCAAGTATATCTTTATTTAGTCCTTTCGACTACAAGAGTTATGCTACGAAGAGAACTGGAACGTACGACGAATATGTCGGTTAAAATTCGCTGTGTAAATTCGTCGTATGAAGCACAATAACGACGAAAAACAAAAACATCTGTTATAATTGATAAAGTTCCTTATTGTTTGTTCAAAGCTAAAACAAATTAAATGAATCAAAGAATTTCGAATTTTGTAAAGATAATTAAAATAATTATTTAAATATTCATAAAGTTTAACATTTTCAATTATAATTTCACTTGTATCCATTTTCTCAGTTTTTTAATTTTATCTTATTATAGTTGAACAGCTGATGGGGTGACCATATTAAAAAATTGGTTGCTAAAATATTTTGCATTACCAAGAACAAACAATTAAACACTACAAACATGTTTTATAATCTAATATGTTGGCTTTTTATTTTAAATGCAAAAAGTCAAAGCTTAGCACTTAAAATAAAAACTATTAAAGCAAAAATTAACTGCTTTTACTAAAACACTTGAAAACTAAAACCAAAATGGCCACATGGTACTGATTTGTTCGTCGTTCGCCGGCATAAAGGTTAAATTATTCCTGACTTTGCTATAAGGCCATACCATAACCATAGCCATAACCATAATTTTTTTGTCTGGCAACAATTTGTGCCGCCATAGCCGTAAACAGCTGTTTATGTTTTATTTTTATAATTTCAATAGTGCAGTAGTAGTAACACAACAAATGTATGTATATATTTTGCAATCAGCTGCTTATGGTTATGGCAGAAAACCAAAATTCAATTGGTAGCTATGGTTATGGTTATGGCTACGGCATTATGTTAAGTCAGCACTGTTTATTTACAGTGCTGCCCATAAAGTTGGTTCGATCAGCTGTTTTATATGGTTATGGTTAAGTCGGGACTAATTTAACCTTAAGATATAGAAACAAGTCTATTTCAAATTCGCCGCATACAACGTATTTCGACAGACGCTGTGACTGTGTGCATTTTCATATTTCACAACAATGTGTTTTATTTTTGAGGGCGAATATTCGTGGCGCAAAATTCGTCGTTCGTCCCAGTTGTGTTCCTAGCAATAGTTGGCAGAAGATGGTTAATTTCTTATGTGATAGATACTGGAGCCATCGTTGCCATCGGTGGGAAGCATTTTGCATAATTAAAACTTAACCTCTTTTATAGCAATAATTAATAAACGTAGAACTCTTTTTCCTTTTACACTGGAAAGAAAGAAGCTCATTGGGATGGGAACATTTGAGCAGACAATTCGCAAAAATAATTTTAAAAACAAATTGAAAATTTAGTAAAATTTTGTGCATGTTGTAAAAAAATTTTGAAGACTCTTGGTTGACTAGACTAGGCTTGTGTCATTCGTGACTGAATTAATTCAACTGAATGATGCCTTCAACTGAATGAATGAATTACTTCTGTATTTGTTTTCTATACATTTTACCTTTCTGTTTACTTTCCTTTTGCAGGCACCATGCAACAATATTATACCCTTCACAAAAATGTGTAAGGGTATATATAAGTTTGTGATTCCGTGTGTAACGCATTGAAATAACCATCTAAGACCCCATAAAGTATATATATTCTGGATCAGAATCAATAGAGATTACGATTAAGCGATGTCCGTCTGCAGTTGTTGAAATACCGTTTCTGAGAAAACGGTTTGAAACAGAAATTTTTGCCATTTTTTTTTGGTCAGATTTTTTAAAAAAACTTTTTTTTCCTAAAAAGTTAGCCGTATCATTTCTAATGCCCATTAGATCCCAAAAATCGAAGAATTTTTGAAATCGGCCTATACATACTCGAGTTCTAGCGTTTCCCGATTTTTCAAGAAATCGGCAACTTTTGGCTCCAAAAATCTATTAGAATGGTACATACATCATTGTGAAGGGTATTTAAGATTCGGCCTAGCCAAATAAAGCACTCTTATTTGTTTTAGTTTAATTATTATGATCGAAATTTTACTAAATTTTATTTCATAAAAATAATATTTTGTGAAAAACTATTTTATACAGCTTCAGATCGTTTTTATATAAAAATTTTATAAACAATATTATTCAATATTTCGATAACAATTTGTTATCATCTTCAGGATAATATTTGTAATTAAATATAAATATTTAATATTTAATTACGGTATTCAAACGGTCTCATATTGTGTCATAATGTCAGAAAATACTAACATTTTATTATAGTTTAAAAAAAATGTTGTTGTGCTGCAAACAAAAATAGTCATAAATTAACAGGACTTCATCGACTGTCTAAACACATCGACTGTCTAAACGTCATCAGTTAACAGTATCACAGCGTCACCTAAGAAATAAATGCATTAAAATGTATATTTGTTCGTAAATATGAGTATATTTCATTTAAAAATTTCTTGAATCAGCTATCAAAACATCTAATAGAAAATTATCGCAAATTATTTAAATTTTTTCTCTAATTTTCGGCATTTTCACAAAAATATTTAAATTGCCTTCCTTTTCTTTAACAGCTGATTCACATTTGATATAGCACACTACTTTATGACAGGTTGCTCACAGCAGTCATATATTTTCGTGCTATTATTTTAAGACTTCTGACTTTAGGACGACCCTTTGAATACCGTAAATATTTAATTACAAATATTATCCTGAAGATGATAACAAATTGTTATCGAAATATTGAATAATATTGTTAATACAATTTTCATATAAAAACGATCTGAAGCTGTATAAAAAAGTTTTTCAAATAATTAAAAAGATCAAATAAATATTATATATTTAATAATATTTTGTTTATTAATAGCAATATTTTTGTTTTGACGTTGCGCTATTTATACAAATAATTAATGCTTGCGGCTGAGTAAGTCCATCTGGAGCCTGTTTTTCAAAAAAATTACTTTTTATTATTAACGGGTTATCCGATTCGTGATTTCGGTAGTATAGAACTGGAGTTCGCCATCTGTCAAACTAAGTTGTTAAACCAATTTTTTTTCGTCTCACTTGAAAGCCCGATATTAACGAAAATGGATCACTTAACTATCACACAACGCATAAAAATTATCAAAAGATACTACAAGAATGGTGGTTCTGCCACAGGGTTACCCTTTGCCTAGAACTTGCACGGTAGTGCGGAACGCTAGCTGTGCAAATCAGTTTCCTACTGGACTAAATTTATTTCCTTATTTTGATGGCTGTATGAATGTTTTTATGACTGTTCAGAAATAATGAAAAATAAATTATTAAAAAAATTGAATATTGTCACCTCCAGCATATATTTTTTCTACGTGCAACTACTTGCAACACCACGTGTAAACAGAGCCAATGTTTTATTTACAGCCATTTTATTAGCAACCTCTTGAACAAATTCTTGTGTTACAACTGTCTCTCGCTGGAGAGAAAGGCATCTGTTTGATTACTGTAAATTTCTCCAGGTTTCTCCTTGGATAGAGCTCAACGACTTTTGCGGTATGGCGAGGTGTGACTTCTGACCTAGCGTGACACAGCATGCTGAGTGAGCGGTCAACGACACTCATTAGCAATGCCATCTGAAAGCAAACTAAACGGCATTACATGGATTTGTTGCATTTAAAGTAAGAAGTGTCCTTTAGAGCAAATTATGGGGTGTTGAACTAAAGTAAATTTATGAAAATTGATAAAAATTCATTGTAAAGCCAAACATGTTAGACTACTTCAGTTGCATGGGAAACGAAGTAATCTATTTAGCTTAATAAATCAGAAATTGTGAATAAAAGTAAATGAAGGGTATGCCAGTATTTGATGTACTACAAAAAAAAAAAAAACAAAAAGACAGAACATAATATTGGCCCTGGGAGTTATTTGAGGTTTGAATATTGCACGAATTTTTTTTTATATATTTTATAAAATTAAAATGGAAAGAAAAATGTATGTTTTTAGCATTTCCAATCAACTCAGTTTCGTTTTATACCAAGTCACATCATTTTTGTTGTTTTTTCTTTTTTGTTATTGTGTCATCTGCTCGGGCAAACGGCAGAAATTCTTTTGATATTTTGTAATGATCTAAAGAGCCCAATGTGTGAACTTGTTTTCATAGTTCTGCATGTTGCAGCATCAACCCTTCAACAGCAACTGCACCATTTGCTTCACTGCAGATCACAGACATTTGTTTTTTGATGCAACACCGATCATGCTTAGAACTTTTTTTTAATTTTCTTTATATTTTCAGCGCACTCATCAAAATTAATTGCTGTTGCATATAAATAGTTTTAAGCATTATGGAAACGTATTTGCTTCTTTCATATTGAACGAGCAACTCGTAAAGGCTCTGCCTAAATACACACACATGCAAAACAAGACAAAAATGCAACACATGGGGGAAATGTTGAAAGACATTTTCTAGATTCTGACAGGTAATTTTTTTGTGTCCTCTTAAAAAAGATTTTTAATTAAAACTATAAAAATAGTTAAATATAGTATATTCCAAAGTATGTATTAAAAATTCAACAGCTGAAACAAAATCAGTTTTTAAACAAATTCTTGTAATGTTCTAAATCATGGTAATTTAATTCTCAAAACCATTTTACTTTACAACTATTTCTGGTTGTAAGATATACTTTACACAAAACCTTTTGTATTATTACAACAAAAACGAAAATTGTTTAATTTGTATTATAAAGCAAATATGCTTGCGGTTAAATTTTCATTTACTTTTGAAATCAACACACAATAAAATAAACAAATTCTTGTTCAAATTTAAGTTTTAATTTTGTTTGTTATTCAGAGTGTATGGAGTTTTGCTTAATGAAGTGTAAAAGTCTAAATTTGTATGTGAGTGTTTGTGTGGAGTGCAAAAGCTAGAATATTATTTCAATGTGAATTATAGATCTTTTTTGGTATTTATTCCAAGTGAGTAAATTTATATGCATGTGCACATAATTCATGTGTATGTAAATATGTGCAAGTTCTTATTTGCACTACTCTTTAGGTATATTTTTAAGAAAACTATATTTGCAGCATTTCTAGAAATTGTTTGTGGGTTGTTGGGCCCGCTTCATCAAAAAAAAAACCCGAAAAGTTTTTATTTTCATTCAGCCCAATCATGAATGAGAATTCCGTGAGAGTTTTTTCTCTTTTCCCACTCCTCTTATTATGTTGATAAATTCCTTAGGAAATTTCTTTTTAACCTTCCCTGTTTTAGCCACATCGAAGGGGAAAAATAGTCGACGGAGGAGAAAATAGGTAATTTAAAAACATATGTTTTTTGTTTTTTCCTATAAATAATTTCGATATTACCAACTTTTATTTTTTTGTTTCTCAGATAATTTATGATTGGAGGAATTTTTTCTCGAGAAACGTATTTTCCTTAGGACTAAAAATTCCTTGAGAATATTCATGATTGGGCTGATTATGATTTTATAATTGTATCAATATGGTACCTTTGATCACATATAACAATAGACAATAAATAAAAACGAATGTGCCAGGCAGATATGAAGTGATTATCGTCACTCTGCGTGCCCCTATGGCCTAGACCTCACGATGGACCAACTCCGCAACTTCGAACATCGAATTATGAAGAAATCAAGAGCCTCCAGCAGACTTTGACCTCCCAGTTTTGGAAGGTTCACGGACCCCTCTACAAAGCTATAAAACTCATTTCTTTCAAAGCCTGGATCCTTATTTTAAGAATTCCTGCCTATTGTTAATTACTTTAAATCGATTTTGCTGCCTCAGAATTACTTTAACAAAAATGTTTATTTTAAGTAAAGCAAGGTTGCCAAACAAAAAATGGTTTATTTAAGCCCGTATGATACTTCATTTTTCTTACATTAATTGATATAAAAATGATAGAAAGAAACAGCAATTGCTACAAAGAACCAAATATACAAAACGTAAACAAAACTGGCATCTTTTTTGCAAGTGTTGTATTTTTTTGTTTCTTTCAAGAAAGCGCTAGGAAATAAAAATTTTCCAAAACAGAAGCGTTAAATCGCAAAAATTGTCCATAAACCGCTGACACAGCAACATTCAAGTTTGAAATGTCAATTTGAAGTTGAAAAATTTCACATTTTTTTTTTAAATAATCTGATTTTTTCTCGATAACTTCAACAAAAATGTTGAAAGTTTTGCATTTATCTTAATATAGCTGAACTCGTTGCACACACGAAATTCTACTATTACATTATATTTGCACTGTTCTCCAAAATTTAAACAATGCCAGAGAAATGTAGTGTCATACGGGCATTATTAATTTGGTTTTAAAAACTTTATATAGGAGTTGCCAATTTCGATTTTTTTTCGTATGAAACAACTTCTTGTACTGTCTTATATAACAACGTCTACTAACTTGGGGGTTACGCGATCAACATTCACACTTTTTTTTTTACTAATACATTCACAATTTTGAAAATTGATGCAAACTTGATGACAATTTTGCTTTCCATAGAGAGCATCAAATCACATTCAAAAAAACAGCTGACAACAATTTTTTTTATTCTGTCTGCAAATATTTTTTTGTTTTGTTTGAAAGTTGCAATGAAAGGTGATAAAAATTAAACAGATTCAAGCTTAAAAATAGAAATAAAAATGTATACGCGCAAAACCAACAAACATAATGATGTGCTGCCAGTTATAGAGCATATCTACATTCATTATAATTTTTAAATATTTACCAACCTTCTTACTAATAAGGGCTTCACCCAGTATTTCCTTTCCGCCCTCTGGTTTTTTTCTTCATCTTTTATTTTCTTTATTTCTGATAGTACTTTTAATGAAGCAGCTATTTTTAATTTTCATCTTGACGGCATCTTGAAAACGAATTGTTATAAAATTGCGTGCAGCCTACGTCAGTCACAGCTATAAATTTTATTGAATTTTGACAAGCAGTATGTGAAAAAAAACTTGATAGCAAAACTTGGTCGTGTAACTGCAGTGTAAAGCAAGTATACTTAAGTAAGGCTGATTCTTTCAAAAAAACAAAAAAGCCAATTACTCGAAAAATAAATCCAATCTTTTTTTTGGCTCCCTCCTAAAAAAATTAAAAAATATTTAATTTGACTTTCGTTTAATTTACCTCTGCTTAACAAAATGTTCCATTAAACCTCCCCATTTAACAAATTGCGCTTTTGTAAACATGCCTCTTATTTCATAATTTTTTTTTTCATAAATTTTAATCAAAAATTGGACCAAGGCAATGAAAAAATACCTGGTCATATGAAAAGAACATCAAAATGAGCTAGTTACGACGAATCTTGTTCACTACTATAAGGTTTGGAATTGAGAATGTTATAGAATTAATTGTTTATTTCATTTTGTATGGCGTTGAAAGCAGAAATGATTAAGATAGCAGTCAAGACACGCAACACATTGATCTATCACACTGTGAGATACGACTGCAATGGCCAAAGATACAGTGAAAAATGCCAAAGGCTGACCCCCTACAATCGGTGCACATATTTTTCTAAGCTTTTTGGAACTGCCTAACAAAAATACTTTATATTATTATGTGTAAGGCACAGCTTGTTTTTTTCTTGTAAAATGAAGCGGTCTAGTTGACATATAATTAATTTTTCTAGAAAATAGAACCGTGGTTTAGCTAAAAAAAAAACAGATATTGACAAAAATAATCCAATGAGAAAGTAATGATTAAGCGTTGAAATAAAACCTGAGATCTGTGTATATACTTTGGACAACATTTAACGCAACCTCTTCAATATGGCAAAACGTTGACTTTACAGAACCAAAAGAACGACACAATAAACCAGACCGATAAGACCAGACCTATGGCGAATGTATACTTTGATGGTTTCTGCTTTGCCGAAATAAATGTTCTGTTTTATTAAAAAATGAACTTTTATGCTTTAATTTTTTTTGCTTAAACTCCCATATTATTTTTTCCTCTATCTTATTTTTCTAGTTCCAGTAAAATGCAATTCTTATATAGAGGTCATCGCCTCAGTACTGGTCCAATCTAGAAAAATAAATAAAAAGAACACGACTGAACTTGATAATGGTTTGAAATCATCTCTGGCTACATCACAACAGGATCTTTCTAGGAACCAACTGTGCCGGTTTCATGAGCGGCAGCTAGCGTAACATAACATCGTACTTACCAGGCGGACACAGATGACAATAGATGACAACTACACATCGTGCTTTTAAAAATTGCTAATTACTCAAATATGAACTTCACAAGTAATTTGCTTTAAGAGCCAATTGAAATGTATTAATTCAGGTCCAAAAATGAACCCTTTCAAAATGTTTGCTGTCTTTTTAGCTGTCTATATGCCGACGACATTTTGTTGGTGCTAATCAGCTCATCAGTAGACTTGAAAAATTCTTAAAAGTTTGTTTGAAACTCAACTACTTATTCCATAACTCCCATGAACAAAATGAGAATCAAAAATGTTCAAACAAAGCTTTAACACAGCAAACACTTCTTTTCGTTTTGCAACTCTTTTACTTTTCTTTGCAACCTTCTATACAAATAAATAATTGAGCTCATATTTGAATATTCAAAAAGCTTTCACTTTTTGATACTTTCAAAAATACAAATCGTAGTAACCAATGGTAACTCGTTTTTATCTCAGTACTTTTTTTATTTTCTAGTCTAATACAGAATCTGATGTTTGTCTCCACAATATTTTGTCAGTTGTAGGCGTTAAGTTAGAAACACTTGCTTTAGAAATGCTTATATCCATGATGTAGGGTATTCATTGCGAAAAGCTACAAAAAAAAAAAAAAAATTACAGTTGAAAAGTAACACCCAGTCACGTAATGATCTGAAATACAGGTACACCACACACAAGCACACACAGTGCAGTACTTGTTGCAAATTGTAGCCATCGCATAATAAACCACTCATGTACGAGCACTGTACAAACAATTGCAAACATTTTCCTCTTACCCGTATTTTCAAAAGTAATTTATCCTTAAAAGTTAATAAACTTTTCCAGCCTCCTCCTCGATTTTTGTTATCACTAAAATTATAATCTTTTGCAATCGTTTTAAAAAAATGAATCAACGAAAAGCTTCGCGTGTCTGTCTTGCAACTTGGCAGACTTTGGTAAGAAATTTTATTTTTAAGACTCTGCCATAAAACATTACGAGGAGTAGAGTTTAATAACGAAAACAAGAAAAAAAAATACCATGATTGTTTTTCTTGATTACAATCTCTTGAAAGGTCTTTTTCTTTTTCTTTTTCATTAATAAATTATTTATTAAACGCGTGCGTGATGAGTGCAAAAATAAAATTTATATATAACGATTTGAGAACAACTGCTTCAACGTTCATTCATATAAACAGGAAACAACATTACAATAATTCATTGCAGCACATAAAGAAAACAAAAAATTTCTCACGAGCTTTTGCCATTTATTTCGACTTGAAAAAAAAAACTGCAATTCAGTCAAAATCAATTTTAGCTGGGTAAACGCCTTCTTGGTTGCTTATTTAGCAACGGATCCCAGGAAGCTGCCTTAGTGGTCGCTTAGTGTTTGTAGCAATTACAAGTATTTAATCGTTTAGGTTTAATATAAAAATAAAAAAATAAAAAATATTGAAGGCCTTTCAAACTGGCGATGTGCGAATTCAAATTAGATTTTGACAAGCCAACTGCAATAAAAGAGTTATTAAATGTATCTGCTAAGCACAGGCGATCCCAGACATGATTGCATCCTAGGCCGCTATTCTAAATTTCAAGTCAGCTTGAAACCTTGGTGTTGCAAGGGAACAAAAAGAACAAAGCTTGAATATCCGAAACACTGCTAATCCAGCTTAATTAATATTGAGTGAATATCAAAACTAATACTTTTTGTTTTGTTTCGTATTTATAGAATGAAAACAAAATTCTATTACTAAAACTTTACTGGCCGCCCGCCCATCTTTCCACCAGCCCCAATATCCTTTTCCGAAACTTTTAAAGGTCTAGGACCGAAATTTCCTCAAAATATGCAGCTATCTGATGAAGGCCACAACAAATATAGCAAATAACAAAAAGCTTACAGCTAGAGGGAGCTCCCGAAATACCCAATAATGAGAACCAAACTTAAAACGTCCAAAACCTAAAGAGTATTCACCTACACAAAATCACATATCACCTGTGTTTCAGATCACTTTCAACTGAGTTTTATTTAATTCAAGATACCTATCAGTTTTTATTATACTAATGCCCACAAACTCAGTTAGAGCCAAAACTTAAGGTTAGGTTAGCACCGGTTAACTGGAAAGGTTTGTGTGACCATGTTTTGCGGCATACACTTAAGCCAGTATAGGCTTGTTGTGCTCCCCTTGGACTTAACCATTTTCAATATGACCCATTAGTCTGCAGAAACTCCGTGTCATTCACAAAGTTCCTTACTTTCCTTCAGCATATGTTTTGTAATTGGCTTATTGTCTGGCAAGGTGTCGCTTCCAAGATAGCGGGACCGTGTCTGTGCAGGCCTGCGCAATAAATAGTACTCCCATGTCTCCTCAATGTGCTGCTTGAGGAAAAATCTCATATATACGTCTGTATGTGTGCTTTGTTTACTTTTTAAATACCTGAGCAATTAGAAACAATTAAAACCATCTGTTTAATCTGAGAAATATACATGAACTTTAAATGGCCAAAGTTGTTCATTTAAGTTGCAATCAAAAAAGTGCTGAAAAATAAATTTTGAGCTAAAATGCATATTACAGCTAAATAGCTTTTGATTATCAACTCAGAAATATACCATTAATGATTTATTGGTCACACGATAAATTTAGCTAAACTCGAAGTTGAACTTCTTCTGATCTTTAGCGCATTAGTGACACATACACTAATAAGCACCAAAAACATTAAGACTCTCTGCTCTCTAATCCAGTTCGGTTACCCAACCAAAGAGCACACGTTTTTTGTTTCCACCAGTTAAAAAGAAATATGTATGCTTTTTGATCGTGCCACAGATAATTGCATACACCAACCTTATCTATTTACCACCTCTTTTAATATGCTACATTTCGTGGACTTGGCAAATCTTGTTGCGCAGAATTAAAACAAAATCTCATAAGGCGGCAAGAGCACAAACTAGAGATTTTATGATAAAAGTAACAAAATGGGATTTTCAAAGTGAATGAAAATACAACTACACTGAAAATATTGCAGTTATGTGGAACGGATCTCTGGGTGATAATGAAAAACTGTTCAGTTTTTTTTTTACAAAAAAAAATATTTTATAAATATTCAAATATGAACTTAATTATTTATTTGCTTTAAGAGCCAATTGAAATGTATTAATTCAGGTCCAAAAATGAACCTTTTAAAAAAATATTTGCTGTATTTGTCAGCTGTCTAAATGTCGACGACATTTCATTGGTGCTAATCAAATGTCGTCGACATATAGACAGCTGAGAAATACAGCAAATATTTTTTGAAAAGGTTCATTTTTGGACCTGAATTAATATTTTATAAATAAATAAAAAAGGTCTGGAATACATTGAGGGTCTTATTCATAATAAATATTTTAGGTCTATTAAACTCTTATTTGACAAATTTTCCATACAACTATGTCAAATAAGAGGATTATGAGCCTGAAATATTTTTTGTGAATAAGCGTGTAAATGGGCGTGTAAAATTTTTCTTAAAATTTTTACCAAAATTGCATTTTTTAAAATTTGCTAAATTTAATATGGAAAAGTTGTTTGCTTTTCCCGTAAAATATTTTCTATAAAGCTTGAGAATTTATGAGACTATATGAAACGTTTAACTGGCTGTGGTTGAAGGATTACACTTTTTTTTATTTTCTGTTAAACAACAGATTATATAAACATATATTAATTCATTAAAGCGTTTTGTTTTTCCTAGGCTCAACCAATACACCTGTATAACTCACACACACACACACACACACACGATTTTGAAGACCCAGTTTGGCTAATTTCAATTTCTCTTTTCAGTTTCCATCACATTGTTGCAATGGCAAACATACTAAGTAGGGTGCCTATAAAAATAGCTAATAAAGAACTTGGCTTTTGCAACCATAACCTCAAAGTCGCAGTGATAAACAGCACATAAACATTTAAATCAGCAAACTAACAATAACTGCAACAGCATTTGCGGCAGTTGTATCAACAGCTGCAGCATAAACAGAAAATCACATTCATTTCACTTTTCTATTTGTGTAATGAATGACTAAAAGGACTGGCTGCGCGACTGACTGACTGACTGCATGAATGCATGAATAAATGATCCCAACAAATAGACAAACAACAACCAAGTAGATTTTCCGCTGATGGACTAAATGAAAGATTGCAGCAAAACTCGCAGTGACCTAATTTAGGAAAAAAAAGAGAAAAAAAACACAAATCGAACGGCAACAAAATTGAGCTGCAACTGCATTGAAATTATTGAAAAATGAAAAAATATTCTTTAAGGCTGTTTTTGTGGGAAAATATCTTTCTTTTCAAGAAGATAATTTTTTTGTTTTAACAACTGGTGCAGATACACATGTACATAGTAAGCAGTGTTACAGTTTTAGTTGAAGAGCACAGTTTTCAAACATTTTCCACAGCTTTTGTATTTTTGTAAGGGAGTTCTCCAAGGAAGCAGGGTATTTATTTCTAAAAACCTCTTTTAAAATTGGAAACACATAAACAAAAATTCTCTTAGCAAAAATAAAGGTAATGCTTTAGTGATTATTTTTAAAACCTTTTGTATGTGTGGCCAGAAATCGTAACCATATTTAGTTTAACCATTTAAATCGTACATCTTTACAACCACTGTTATCTTAACATTAAACGCTAATAAATTATTAGCCATAAAAACAAATGTTAAGTTGCGAGTTGTCATCAATGTATCTTTTATTTATGGCACAATTTCTTATCTTTAGACCATGTTAAGTAAATGTTAAAAATATATAAATTTTTTTCTTCTATATTATTTCAACTCTTATGGCATAAAAAATTCCGACCACTATTTGTTTTTGCTACAGCATTGTTAATGGAATAAACAAAGATTTTTGCATGAAGCATGTGAGCAAAATGTACGAGGCCAGACTGGGAATTTGCACAGCCATTAAGACAACACCAATTGTAGTGCTTTATATTTGTTTTATTTATTATGATACTAAACTCAAACTAGAAGCAGACTTCACAATTAGGGCGTTTGACATAATATTTTTAGTAATGTGATTGGTTACTATCTTGGCTCAAACGAGATCGAAAAGGTATCGTGTGAATGGGTGAATTAGTAATCAGATATTCAAATTAAAGGCCAGCAACTACTGGGCGTGATGATTTGATTGAATTGTTTTCTGCATTAAAAATGTCTTCATAATATTCGTTGTAATGATAAGTGAATTAAAACATAAACGTAATATTTAGCCACTGCACTGTGGGCGGAAATTTCATTTCATTGGCCAAAAGTCAAAATGTTTATACTCACGAAATACATATGTCTTTGTTTTTGAAATCTAGTAGTCAACACTCCAAAACAACCAAAAATTAAAATTGTTGTTGCAATAAGTAATTCACCGTTATTCGGTGAGTCATCGAAGTTGAATTTGTTTGCTTCATTTGTAAACAGAATTGCGTTCGGTGTTTTATAGTGCTTACTTCAATTGTTTGTTAAAGCCGAAAGCAAAGCGTGTTAAATAAAATTTTGAATGGAAAACGAAGGTGATGGTAAGTTTATTAATTTTGTAATATATGTATAATACTCAAAAATTTTATACTCTAAAAAATAACATAGCTTTTTCCAAAAGTCTTTAACATTTTGGAATTTATTTTATTTTTTAACCCTCTGTATCATGGTGTAGACTACAGGCAATATACCATTGTGATGCCCCTAATTCAAAAGAAATACTTTATTTGACATAATAGATCACTGTTGTATATAGTAAATCCACTGATCTAACAGGTGTGTAGCAACAACAACATTGCGGGGGGTTTTTCGCAGGTAATTTACATTTCTTCTTTGGCATTCTTTGTTGGCACACGGTGCCGGTTGGCGGTAATTTCGATATATAAAAATATACAGTTCTGAGTTTGTTTCTTGTGTTATATTAACAAATTAGAGAGATAAGTTTTTAAATTATATTGTAAAATATTGTTTGTGCGCATTTTTTACCTTTTCTGTGGCTTTTGCTGGCAAATACAGTATGTTGCCTATAGGCAACATCAGAGTATACAGATTAAATTTTTCTTACACCTGTTGTGTTGGTTGGGGTTTTTATGTTTTAGAATGTCACGTAAAAGACCACTTAGTGAGCATAATATTATTGATACTCCAAATGAACTTGAAGATAGCAAGGATGGATTTGATTCTGACGACTATAGCGTTGCAGATCCTGATTTTACTCCTATAAAAATTGACCACTTACCTCAATGTTGCCTAAAAGCAACAATCCCTATTTATATGAATTTCTTCCCTAATAATTAAAATAAACAAAAATAAAAAAAACGTGTCTCTTATTTAACTTTTAGCGTCTCATATACAAAAAATCAAAAAAATCGCAGTTGTTGAGTGACAGAGGGTTAAGTTTGAGTAAGCTTAACATATTTTGTTTAGGAGTGTTAAGCATAAGATTAAAAACCAAATTACTTTGAATTATTTAATTCTTGAAAATGTTTATCTCGACTTGCGGTTTTTTGCGGTTTTTGTGTATTTGATTGAGCAATCCAAACTGACTTTCTTAAAGGCACAGATTAGAACAGCGTAAAATTTCATGCCATCGATGGAAATCTAAAGTACGGACTTAGTGCACTGCACTGCTGGATTAGATTTTTTGAGTTCGTACTACATCTAGAATAAAAAAAAGAAAGAAAATAACAACTCAGAAAGAAAAGAAAAAAAAATTTCTGTAAAATTTTTTTTTAATTTTAATTCTAAATGTTGACAACTTAAAAAAAATTATTATTTTATACAAAACACTTACACCAGTATTCAGAAAATATAAAACATTGTTGAAACACGTTTTACGACAAATTTTTCATATAAAATTTTTTCTAAAATGTATTTGAGCAACGTTTTATTTTTTATGAATAACAGTGCTAAAACATACTGAAAATTCAAATTCCAGTTAAAAATTCCGTTAAGTTTTGATATTTTTGGCCAAGAAAAGTGATTTTTCCGACCATGGTGCACTGTTATGTAGCAGACAACTGCAACAAGTATGATCGAGCCAACATATTTACTAAAGTTGAATTTTAGGCACAACTCAAACAAGCATTATATGAATTTTATGCTTGTTTGGTTTTTGTGCTCCAAAAAAAAAAAAAAAAAAAAAAAAATGCCGCAACAAGTGTAAGTTCTTGTGCAACATTTTACTCGATCTGATTTGTATAGAACCAAAATGCCTTTTTTGTACAAAACAGTTTCCTTTTTGCAAAATTATGCATGCTCGAAAATTTTGTACTTGTTGCAGATGTCTGGTATGTAGATGCTACATTCAGAATATTTGTACAGCAACTGCGTGTAGTTTATTCCAGATGTAATCAAAGCAGTTATTTTTAAATGACAAAAAGTTAAAAAATAATTGAAATTTTACTTTAAATGGCAGTTACTTCTAAAACTAATTGGATATAAATACGGATTTTCGGTCAAAGTTGCAAAAAAAAAAACTTTCTCATCCAACCTCGTAATATTTGCCAGTATTCGCTTGTTTATCGACTTGTCTTAACATGTTTAATAATTATCTTTTGTGCAGTGGTTGTGGTACTGTCTGAATTTGTTTTTTTTTTTGTTTGTTTATTATTTCTTTTCTTTTCCTTTTTGAATTTTCTTTGTTTCTCATTGACTGACTTCCCAGCCCAGCCCAGTTCAATTCAACTTCAACGCCACATTTACCAGAGAACAGTACACACAATTCAGTGCCTTTTTTATCCCAATGACCTCATATTTGCTTAACAAATAATCTGAGTACAACCGCAAACTAAAATACAAGTCAAGATAAAAAAAAAATTCTGCTCGTATATGGCTGAATGGTTATTGAGTAGTTAATTGGTAATAAATGGGTAGAACTACAACTGGTGAAGTTGTATCTAAAGGATAATAATGGGGTGCAGAGACCATAAGTTATAACACATATAAAAAAAAAGAAGAAAAATAATGACAAGCGTAGAGGTTATCAAGTTCGGTTGTAATTCAAATTCATGATAAAAGAGGTAGAAGGAACACAATTTCTGCTAAAATAAAACCTATTCTATAACTTACTAGCACTTATATGGCATTGCACTGCTTTTAGGGTTCTTTGCTCAGGGAGTGAAAGCGGAACCCTATTACTGATAGTTCACTATACGTCCGCCCAGCCTACCCATACGTCTAAGGAAGCTGAAACTATCACAGAACAGAGTTTATCCAGCCGAAAGACTAAAAGCAACAAAAATATTCGAACTAACTGTGCTGCGAAACAGCTGGGTGTACCCCAGCTAAAATCACGATATTACCTTATTTGTGACTTTTTTCTTAAATAATGCCAGCCCACATAGAACACACCATAGTATATATGTATGAAAGTTTAAAAATAAAATTAAACCATTTTTTTTTTGAACAACTGCTGACAAACAACGAACCATTTCATATAAAATGTTTTAATGTCATGCAATTAACAGAGCATGCGTACCAGGTTTTCTTCAATGAGATAAGCAAAAGATCAGAAGAAAAAAAAAATTTTGTTATTTATATTTGTGAAATGATTTCAAAACAATTTCAATGTCTGTCGTTGGCTGGCTCAACTGGTGCCGTTGCTGCAACAAAATTTGTCCCTTTTACTGTAGACGATGAAAACCTTTTTGCACAGCATTGAAATAGTTTTGGAGTCTCTTAAAAAACAATCACTAAAATGCATTAAAACTCCATGGCATGACACAACGAGATCATCAGCTACCAAAATCTGCAGTGACTGATTAAAAATGGAATATAGTTTTTCTGAAAGGAGATGGTGCTGACTTGAATGGGGAAAAAAAAAGATAATAATAAAAGAAACGTTTAAAGGGTTTATAAAAATTGCTTTAAAATTGATTTTGATTTGTACAAGTATGAATGTGAGTGCTTGTGTTTGTATTGAATTTTTTAAGTTTTCAGAAAAATATACAACAATTTATAAAGAATCGTGCGAATGTTTATTTACAATTATCTGAGCAGCCAACTGATGTTTGAGTAGCAGGACAGTCACGTCGTTTACCCAGAAAACGAATCAGCCAGCCAGTCCATCAGCCAGACCAACGTTACAGATAATAAAACAGACATGCTGGAATATTTTAAACTAAACAGACATTAAACCACCAGTATAAGTGCCAAGTGCAGCGAGACAGTGCTCGAAATGGCAACAGCCACAACAACAACAACAACGACAATGAAGTAGATGAAACGTTTTGTTGCAACTGACAAACCATTTATTGTCTTCTTTAAATTAAAAATAAAAATCAGGCACTAAAAAAAATTATGATGAGCTGCAGAGCATCTTGGCAAAGTTGCAGACACATAAAACAGAGAGTTGTTTCTGCACCATAACAAAGCAAAAAAAAAAAAAGCTCACATTAGGCAAGAATGGTCTAATAAAGAATTTTCTTCAAATGAAATTTTAAGTGGGCTACCATTAATCGCTAGTATTTATTAAGGTGGCCATGGAGGCCAGAAATCATTGAGAATATTCTAAAAATAGAATAATTCTTCAACAATTCATCAAGTTAAATACAAAGTAAGTTTCCAAAGCATAACGATACTCAATCTGCAAAAGGATTTTGACAGTATCCATAAAAAAGGGGCGCTATTAGGTTAGAAGTGACTTCTGGTTCACATAAAACGTAACATCTGGCAAAGCTCTAGAGAAAGTCTAGAGTTGTTTAAGGAAATGCTCTGAAATGCTAAACAACAAACAGAAAACTGAACGCTGAAATGACAGCAATGGGAGGCGAGTTGAATAATTACTCAGCAAAACAAACAAAATTTAAGTCTTCCGTCAACTAATTTTTGTAGAGGAGACAAAAAAAATATAAGTATGTTAATATTAAAAAAGGACACATTGGAATATTATGTAAGAGCCGGTTGAACACTTTTGTGTTATTTCTATATAGGTTTTATTTACATCTAAGATCAAAGGTATATTCTTTAATACACTGTCGTACGCGAACCCAAAATTCGACATACCGAGGGTGATAAATTCCTTCAGCCCGTCCGAAGGCCAGTTATTTAGGACACTGTCGTACGCGAAATAAACTCCTCCAGCCCAGCCTAAGGCCGATTATTTAGGACACCGTTGTACGCGGAAACAAAATTAGACACACTATAGAGGAAAGTTTCTTTGCCGCCGAAGGCCGGGCTGAAGGATACCGAATTTTGGCTTCACGTACGACAGTGTTCTAAATAACAGGCCTTCGGCCGGGCTGAAGGAATTTATCCCCCTCGATATGTCGAATACGCGTACGACAGTGACCTAAATAACCGGCCTTCGGCCGGGCTGAAATAGATTTGTGCAAAATATTGATGGAAATATTTATGTAATCCTCTAACGCCCCTTCATAATGAAGCTGTATGGCTTTCTCGTACCAAATAGTAAAAACCTCCCTAAACACATGCAAGAGAGGAGAAAAATATGGCAGAAATATTTTGACTATAAAGTCTTACTATATGTGTTGAAATACAACAAAAGTCAAAACTTGATATAAATACTAAAAACCAAGCAATTCATAATTATTTTCCCATGTGACCTCTCATTACGCGTACGTATTTTAGCCATTTTCTGTACTAGCAACAATCATTGGACCATTGTAATTTTAGAAAGAGTTTGAAAGTGTTATACAGTGTCATTAAATATCACACTGGTTTTCTTGTTCTAAACAAGGGTATCATTTCATAGAGGCCGTTAGAGGTGAGTTTCAGCTGTAGGCTTCTAAAGCTTCAAAGCACGTAGTGTATCTCTTTCTGTTCCTCCGCCCTACAAGAATCAGTTGGTAAAATATTGCTACTTTAAAAAGAATGTAATTTGGTTGCACAGTGTAATAGAAAAAAATTCTTGTGGCGAAATGTAAGCTTTTCGCAATCAAACTGTTTTTATAAAGCTGCTATAACGTCACCGGCTTAATATTCATTTACTGTTAAAACAAACAGTCCTCTTAGTGCTGACAGAAGCGAATGCAACTCACATCAGCATCTGTGGTGTAGCCTAATAGCCTTTTTACACTAAAGTACATCTTACATCTTTCATCAATTTGCAAGATGTTTCCCATAAAAATTTATACTGGTCGAAAATTCTACATGTTTCTACATCAGCAAAAGATGCTTCTTTCTCATTTCGTTCCAACTTTTTAGTGCCATCACTAAAAAAAAAAAAAATTGCAGAAAATCGTCTGCTTTTGTACCATCACTAGCAAAATGACATTTGAGAAAATAAACACCAAACAAATTTAACATAAGAAATTGAGCGGAACATGTAAGTATTTTGTTATAATTTTGAATTACTTATAAATAAATAATTTTAATTACAGCGCAAAAGAAAACTGGTGAACGCAGCGTATGGTAAATCAATATGAAAAGAAAAAAGTCCAAAAGTCCTCCTCCAAGACCATTTAAATTTTTTTTTTATTTTGCAAAAAAATGTTGGGGCTTTTTTTTGGTCAGCTAAATAAATGAGAAGTGAAAGATGTTTTCAATATAAACGACTGTTTCACATTTTCAACATCTTCCATGCGTTTCACATGGATGTTAGTCAGTATAAAAAGGCTGTAAGTTAACGGTTGATTAAATCTACATAATGCAAAACAGACATTGTATTACCACTTCCAGTTGGCTTTATTCATCATATGACAATGTTTTCTATATTTGTTTCCGAGCAGACAAACCCTTTGGTAAGAGGCTAATGCTATTTTATCTCTCCTGCCGTCTTCTTTCCCAGACCAGAGAAAGTAGATGGGTCCTATTTCGAGAGCCTGATGTCCATGAATGGCGTCGGAAAAATATTCAAATCTGATGACCCTTTAAAATCCTATTCCTGGCAAAACGAGGTTCCGCTCTTAGACAAAAGCACTCTAAAATTCACTTGGATGGCCAAACTTATTTTCGGGACACGTAATGAAAACTACCAACATTCCACTTCATGTACCTCATAGCATCAAACAGCATCCACCACATTTCAGTCAACAAATGTTCCTTAATACCGCTTTACATAAGCAATATCGTGTTGTTTACGTTTGCCAACATATTAATTGTTCAAAAACTAATTTGTGGACTATCAATGAATTTTTTTGGGCCAAGTTCCTCTTTACCTCATTGTGCTAACATTCAAAATGTCACAATTACATCAATCTATTGACTATTATCAAATCGCTTTTCTGGTGATCTAAGTGCAAGTGAACATTAAGAAAGCGATATCTCGAGTGTGCAGTTTGATTTTTAGTTGTTTCGCAAATGGTGTAAAAGTTTATTCAAACAGTCGTATATGAATCAATTAAAAATCACTTTTTTCTGTATGTGCAAGAATGTTTATTTTTTCTTTTTGTTTTAGTTTTCATCAAATTCTCAGAATTTATGAATGAACAACGCGACTACTTCTTATGTATTGTTCTGCTCTGGATCCTAAAAGCAAGCATTGGAATGAAACCAAATGCCAAGGGACAGACAATCATCCAGACAGTTAAGAGAAATGCGGGTACATACAACCCAAGTTTCGTTGTTTTTTTCTCGTGAAACAAAGGATATTTAAAATTTCATTTTAGCTTTACTTTAAAGAAAAAAAAATTATTACTCAGCTTGAATTTAAATTCTCATTATTCACATGTATTGTGTAGAAAACTTTGAAAAAATTAAAGCAAATGAAATCAAATATTTCAATACAATTTCTGTTAAATAAATGATCATGCAGATTCTTTTGTTAAGAAAGTACTTGGAAGTTTTTTTTTTGGTAGTTTTTAAAACAGATTTGATTTGCAATATTTCAAATTCGCATTTTTGCTATGTGAGCTGTCATGTGAAAAAACATTCCCTAAATATTTGATTTTGCAAAGTTAATACAACATTTCAACTGGGAACAAACGCTGGCACCCAGAACACTAAAGCGATGTACGTGAGCGCCTCGATGGATGAATTGGTAGAGTGCTCTGCCAAGAGTCTCCGAGGTAGCAGGTTCGATTCCTGCCGAAGGCTCTGGGTGTTTCTGCAGACAAGCAAAAGGCTGCGCAGTTTTGTGTTTGTTAATAAAAATAAAAAAAAAATATTAAAACTATTTAGTTAATCGTAACAAGCAGGGTCAAGTTGCTGTGTACAGAGTTTATTTATATCATTCTTTTTTTAACATACGATATAAGTTAGCTTAGGTATTTATTTTAGATAATTAACAACCCAAGGACATTAACACCCAAGGATAATTAACAACCTAAAGACATTCAATTACTTCTTGTCACTTTGTTGACAGGTGTAATAACAAAAGGATTATAAAAATAGTTGCTAGATCTAATGAGGCATATCACTTGAGTCTTCTGGCTGCCCCTAGCACCACATTCATTATTTATTTTTCCTTTATGTACATATATATGTATATGAATTTCACACAGTTTTATGCAAAAAAATCACGTATAGTTGCTTTAATAACAACATTTTATTTTCAAGTCAATATCAGCTGTTTACAATTTCTGTTTTCGAATTTCATTTCATACGAAAAAATCAAACATCAAACCGCTTCATTTGCAGAACAACCAAAATGAAATGTTTACTTTTCAAATCGTATTTTACTTTAATTCTACTACTTTTTTGGAACATACCTGAATAGCTTGCTTTTGTTGTCCTATTTTTTCTTTAAGAATATTAATCCAGTATTCATAAAAAATAAAACATTATTGAAACCAGTGCTGGGCAGTATTTGAAATACATGTATTTGAAATACGTATTTAAAATACAAATACGTATTTTGTATTTGTATTTTAAATACTTTTCATGAATGTATTTGTATTTTAAATACTAAGCGATTGAGTATTTTGTATTTCAAATACTCGCGCTCTCAAAATACATTTTTCTAAATACTTTTCAAATTTATGTTAAAATACACATATGCGCTAAAAATTATTCTATTCATACATCAACTGAAATCGAAAATTTTGCTACTGTCTTATTTCCACAAGTTAATTACCAAAGTACCTGTGTAAAGAAAACGCAACTGAGTCCACATACATTGAGAAAGTCGACAAGCTGTAAGAAAGTTAAATAATGAAAAATTAAAATACAAGAAAAAACCGCATTTTAATCTGAAACAAGAGAAAAAATGTCAATCAAATGTTGACTTGGATAGATTATATATAGTTATATAGCATTTGGTGAAACGTTTTTTAATTTTCACTTATTTCTTAATTCTGTTATATGTCTTTCAATAAAATATCGTTTTCTAATAAGAAATTATTGAGATTTGGTCGAAAGCTGGTTTTCTCTATTCGCCATCGAGAGATTGTTTGTCTGATATCACTTTTGAAAAACTGGTGTTTATGAAAGAAAATAAAAATTTTTTTGGATTAAAAGTATTTTTTGTATTTGTATTTTGTATTTTAAATACATATTTTTGTTACACTTTTTTTGTATTTTGTATCTCAAATACTTGCTTTTGGAATACAGTATTTTGTATTTTAAGTACACGGAAAAAAAGTATTTGTATTTTAAATACACAACTTTCATGTAGTTTGTATTTTAAGTACATCAGAGCATGTATTTTGCCCAACACTGGTTGAAACACATTTTACAACAAATTTTTCATAAAAAACTTGTTCTAAAATGTAATTCAGCAACGTTTTATTTTTTATGAATACCGGTGTTAGAATGTAAAATATCTCAATATCCATAATTAAATTCGTTGTAATATCTATAAGATAAAATCTCGAAAAATGTATTCATGTAGTTTACTAATAATTTAATAAAGATGAAATGAAATAAATGAAAATGTAATAAATGCAAAAATTAAATTATTTTGGAAAACTTTCATATTATTGTTTTTTAGACACTGGACAAAATAATTTTACAAATTAAAAAAATATTAACTCTAATACATGTGAAGCTCACAAAAAAAAAATCGGAGTTATATTCATGTTAGCCGATTTGACTAACAATTAGTATTAATGTAGAAAAAATTCATGTTGGTTGTCTAGGCTTAATAGCCATTTCATGTAGTCATATCACTCCCCAATGCTCCACCAAAAAACTAAAAAAACACCACACCATTTCCAAGCATATCAAAAACTCACCAGACCGAATACCCCTCTTCTTTTGCGAATCATCCACTCCGCTGAGGGCAACGATTAGCATCAAGGTTCTTGCAAAATCAGCGTGAGAAAAATTATAATTATTACTTGGTTTAATATCACTGGCAACATTTCCTCAGTCCTCACGTACTTATAAGATCTACATACACAATATTCAGAAACTGAACTACGCCGCACTGTCAACAAGGCTTGCTTTTTTATGAAGTTCATTCTAACTAAATATAGTACTTTGTTCAGGCGCTCTGAGAGGCTGGTTCTTGTGACACAATCCTAAAGAGGCCTCGTAAGCAGGTTAAGCCTTGTTAATACGAGATATATCTGGTTGATTTTGTTCACGGCTTAGGGAAATATCACTATAGCTCAAAAAGGCTTTGTTGCAATCTGACAACAAGATGTGCAGTTAAATCGCTGCTTATATATTTATTTTATATCACATTTCAAAAGTTAACTCAGAAGCTGAACACACTGTATGTTTCAGCTGATTAAAGTTAATTTGATGCAGAATTTGTTTGCATCGTATGCGAAGCTTGTTTCTTTATTTAGTAAATGTTTGACTGAAGTGCTAAATAACATGTTCTTGATAATTTCAAACATTTTCTGTTATTCTCCGGCGCTTTAAAAGTGGCATTTTTTTTTGTGTTGTTGTTGCAGACAAGCAATTTAAATGCAAAATTTCTTGTCATCATCGTCACCATCACCATCATCATCAGCAGCAGCAGCAGCAGCAGTACTACCAGCATGCTCATCTTGATCTTGTCCTCTTTATAATGAATGCTTCCTTATATTTTAGATCGCGTTGTAATTTTTGATTTACATTCTTGCTTTCTTAAATTTGGATTTATTTTTTGAGTATTTTTTTCTTTTTTGCAACAAATGTCTTGTTTGGTGGGCCCTTTAGAGGCAAAAAAAAATTAAAAAAAATTATAAATCCCCTCAAGTGTCGAGTGCTGGTTGGGAGATGCACAACAGCAGTGTTGTTTGCAAACTTGTTGCCATAATTTTATTGTTGATCTTTTAACATTTTGTTGTGTTGTAGTTGTTTTTGTTTTTTTTTTTGCATCGGTTTTTATTTTTGTGTCAGCATGTTGTTGCTGATTATTTTGTGAATTTATTTAAATTTTTTTTTATTATTTATATATTTTTCCATTCAGCTTGGTTTTTTTTTTGTTGTTGTTGGTTGTTCGTTTATGTAGCCAACATTTTCGCTAATTGAATTGAACTTTTTTTTTGCTGGTTTCGTTGTTGTTCTTGCTTCTGTACAGTGATTCATTCATACATATTGTACAGATGGCATACAAAAATATTTAAATGGGTTTGACGATTTTGTTTACTCATTTCAAACCCACTGTACACAATTGTTGCCGTTGCATAAATTTTCATTTATTATTGCGTGTGATATGCTCATAACTCAAACTTTTATTTTATCAAAATTTTAAATAAAATGTGCGTTTATATACGTAGAGTTTTATCGACTCACTTATGTGGGAACATGGGTGTTTTCAGTTCGTTTTTTTTTTTGAGAAATGAGTTGGAAATTCATTGCATACCATTGTCTGCATTTTAAAAAATTTAATGGAAAGTTGGCCCGAAAATTTGAAGCAATGTTTGCTGGACGAAATATAGTTTTCCTCTTGCTAAGTAAAAATTGAATACCTAAGGCAGTTATGATAGATCACTCTCAGCTACTCAGGTACATCTTAACCGCACTTAACCGCGGATAGGATCCCTACAGCTTCCAGTATAGCATATAGTTCCGCCTGGAATATTGTGGTGTTCTTGCCAAGTGTTACTGCCCTGCGTGCCCTAGACCCCGCTATTTCCGCTCCCACTCCCTGGATCGACTTGGATCCATCAGTATACCATAAAGTTTATAGTTTTTGTGTCAAACACTTGATGTAGTATTAGAAGAAAAAAAAAACTTAACCTTTCTCCCTTTCAAACACCACTTGTTGTGCGACTTCTTTTCCAAAAGCCCATTTTTGATATGCTTGCTGTAATTTGCCAACAGCAACATTTCCCGTAATCTATATTTACAGTTCCAGCACAATGTTCAGCTCATCTAGGGTACATCGCTTTACAACTGGTTCTAGATAAAAATGAATTACAAGGCTGCCTGGGCTTTTTCATCCACATGCGCAAAACGACTGCCCTGACTACTTCCGAACCAAACATCACCTCACTTTGGAGCACAATCTATTAAGCAAAAAGCTAGATGATAGAGTGAAAAAATTGAGACTGAGAAATTTATGTCACTCCAATTTATAGTTTATTGAGGATCTATTCCTGTATTGCCATCTGCTTCTTAGATATTTTATAATTTTTATAGCAAATAAGTGTCTACGAACACCATTTATTGTAGACTTTGGCCCTGTACAAGTAGAATAGAAAAAGTTGTTTTTATTGGTGTTGCTGATTTTTACATCTGCCTTCATTTCCCATAATTACTTCTGTTCAACATTTACATTTATTTGCACAATTTTGTTTCAACTTTTCCATTTTTTTTTTTTTAGTATTGTTATGGAAATTGTTTTGCATGGCCGCTAAATAAAGCCCCAAATCATGTTCTGACGGGGGCCTGCTGGTTTTGAATGCAGCACGAAAAATGCAATAAATTATTTCATAGCAATTAAATTACCACCAAGTGGCGCCTAGTTTTCTTTTTTAATTATGTGGAAAATACAATACCAAAAGTGTTATACTAAGAATATATACACAGCTCAATGCTAATTGACAAATAACCAGAAAAACGTTTATAATAATCATTTCATGAGACTTTAACCAGCAGTTTAAGTTAATATTTTTTTTAATATTTTAAATTAAATATACTTTAATAATTAATTAATAATATTTTAAATTAAATATATTTTTCTTGAGCTAAAGGTCTTATATTAAAAATTAATTATTTCTGTCGGACACCTTCTTTAGGACAATAATAATGAAAAAACCTTTTTTCCGAAGGAGAGCGAAATATCGACAAAAATAATTAAATAATTTTAATAAAAGACCTTTAGCTCAAGAAAATAAATATATAAAATTAAAAAATGGGTCGGAAAAAACCAAATAATAAATTTTAAATTAAAGTTAGTATATAGTGTATTATTTTAGGTCTAAAAATATACCTGAATGTTTTCTGTCTTTTTCAGCCGTCTATATGCAGCCGGCATTTCGTTGATGCCAATCAACTCATCGGTAGTCTCGCAAAATCTAAAAAGAGTGTTTGAAACCCAACTACTTATTCGAATGCTAATCAACCCATCAGTAGACCCGACTAATTATAACTAGACGCAACTAATTATTCCAAAGGAATAATATTTTTAGAATTTTTGAGTATACTGATGAGTTGATTAGCATCCACGAAATGTGGGCGGCATATAGACAGCTGGAAAAGACAGAAAACATTAAAGTCTATTTTTAGACCTAAAATAATACATTTTAATTGGCTCTGATAGCGTGTAAATATTTTAGTTCATGTTAGCATAATAATATTTTGAGGAGCCCTTCTTTATTTTTTTTTTATTTTTATTTTTTTTTTTTATACAAACACAAAACTGCGAAGCTTTTTGCTTGTCTGCAGAAACACCCAGAGCCTTCGGCAGGAATCGAACCTGCGACCTCGAAGACTCTTGGTAGAGCACTCTACCAATTCATCCATCGAGGCGCAATTGTGTAAAATTTTAAATATTTTTAATGTCCTTTTCTTTCAAAATTCTTGTTCAAGCTCAAGCCGATCATAATCTACGATTTAATGTTAATTGAAAAAAGCAAATAAATTATGTTTTATCTGTGGAACAACTAACAATTTGAATGGCACTTTCAATCCAGTATCGTAATATAGCTAAGCTGCATTTCTGAAGATTATTTTAGATTTCAGTTAAAAATTTTACACAATTTTTTTGCTGCCAATATTTCTCTTAATCCCTCTGTTGTCATTTTCTAAAATAGCTTTTAATTGTTGCTCATAAAGATATACGTATCGGTAAGTTTTTGCGTGGTTTTGTCAAACAGTAACACATGTAAATGTTTTACATAAAAGGAAATGCATACAATTTGTATGTGTGCCGCTGGATGGCGTAAAATTCATTAACAAGCAAATTCAATGAAGCATATTTAACACAAGACAAGAACACCGACAACAAGCAGACAACGCAACAACAACAACAACATTCATGCCGGCATTACTACAAGTGAGACTTAAAGACATGCCACATACAACAACTGCCAGCCCATACCTCATCAATTCCTGAATATTGATTTGTAAACAAAATGCCAACTGTATTATGGCCTGCAAGTGCTGGTTTGTGCGTCTTGTGTTGTGAGTCGTGTGTGTTGTTATTACGGCAACGGTGTTTAGTGTTTGTGTTAATTATACGGTCAGCAAGGCGTAAGCGTGTTAGAAATCAAAGAAAACGAACGTAAAGGAGTCCACAATCGAAGTGTGATTAAGATACCGGTTTTCCATGCAGGCGAAATGTATAAGATGAAATTAATTGACAGCGAAATTTTTCTTGTTTCGCTTAGAATAGATTATTCGACGGATGTTTTCAACCAGTGCATAATTAATAGAAAACATATTCAAATGATTAGCATGCAAAGATAAAATTCATTTGAGGTGGTTAAAGGAAAAGCAGCCACAACATCCAGTTCAACAGTTGACCCAATTGGAAATAATACTAATTATATGCAAATGTTTGCATGGCATTTTGCATTGAAAAACAGCTGTTTGAATTGAGGCAACTTTATGGCATGGCCATAAAAAACTGAAGGCTGCTATATTGACTGCTGGGTTTTATATAGAGTTTATTTTGTATTTCTGCAAAGAAATAGTAGGGTTACGACAGAAGTATGTCGTAACCCTACTATGTTATGTTTTAAATATGAAAAGCATAAATTTCACCTTCAACGCAACCATCAGCAGCTCTGAACTTGCTTTGAGCTTCGATCTTGGCTCATGTGCGTACCGGTTTTAAGCAGTAGCATGTGAGTCTCTTACTATTGCGTTAATTCTAGCTATTAGTGGACTTTATATTTTATAATCATATATTTTCCAATTACTTGGAAATATTTTACATACATCCATGATTGCTACGTTTCTACCTTGTTTTTCTTCTTGTGTTATTTTAAAGTTATTTTATTTATTTTTAAGTTATTTTAAAGCAAGAACACCTGATGCAAGGCCTGTATAAGCAAAATTGTATTAGTTTTCATAGTTTTACTGCGACGTTTGAAAATACTCCTTAAACCTGTATCTATTGGTGACTTGTATAGAGAACAATGTGCTTTATGGCAGAGCCGGTTGGTCTAGTGTCAAAGTTCAAACCTTTTGTGTCTGAATTTTTTAACAAACAAACAAACAATATTAAAGTATCAAATATACAAAGATTCTCATTTTATTGTGCTGGCCCACCTTCACTTACCAATTTGGTTTCCGTCTTGCAAACAATTAAAAGTGTTTTATTTTGCTAAGCCGAACAATAAATACCCTAAACATCAGTCATGTTGTTTTGCTTGTTGTTGTAGCTTTAATTTACATGGTTTTAGCTCTTTCATTAGACTTCCTGGGGGTGCAAGATTTCATAATACTTGCTTTTTTTTCAGAGATGAGAATATAACAAGCAAAAATATTGTTCCATAACCGACTAAGGCATACCAATCTACCAACAAAAGGTTTTAATAAGAGCTGAATATGTGGTAAATTTCGCAACCATGGCTTAACAATATACTTTGCACAAGGCACCAGCACTGCCGCCAAACTAAAACTTAATTTCTAATGCTTTCTGCAGCCCTACATTAAAGCCTATTGGTATTGCAACAGGCCGCATACTTCAGACTCCTTAGTTAATGACGATTATCGCTGAAGGCTCGGCTTTGTCAAGTTGTGCAGGAAAAAGTGGGACTTTTTATTTTGAAAGAATTAAATTCCACAAGATCATAATAAAAGCTCATTTAACGGGAGAGTATAATATTTACAGAAAATTTTCATATACATATTTGCTCTTGCAAAGTACTTGCTCGCTGTAAATTTTGCATTTGCTCGTTGAGCATACATAACCTCAAAATATGCTATTATGTAATTTAATGATGTTACATTTTTTCCTGGTTTACCTTTCGTTGGCGATTACTGATGTATCCTTCTTTGTGTACTGTGTTCACGTTCTTGCCCCTAAAAGAGGTCAGCAATAGCCTGATTATCAGGTTGCTCTAGACCTAATATGACCGTAGGAGATGCAAATCGTATTAATTTCTGTTTATATAACGCATTACATTCACGCCATCATTCTTCATCATATTATGTGAATTTTGGACAAGTATTTATGTATAACATTTAACACAACGGGACCTTTCTAGGACCCAAGTGAGCCGGTCTCATGACCGGCAGCCCGCGTAACATAGTGGAAAGTAGAAAGCTCAGCAATATGTTTTATTAGAAAAGGACATAAATTGCTCAAGCGAATTTTCTATTAATTATTATCCTGAATATATTTATACTTTATGCCAATAAAAATGGTAAAAATTACAAACGGCCTCACCGTCTTAAATATACCTCTACAATTTGATGTTAAGGGTATATAAAAAGGTAAATATTAAAAGAACTCACATAGAAATTTATGGCCAAAGTGTGAGCGAATGACGGCATAAGCATTTGGCCCGCACACACACACACACACACACACACACACACACACATGTAAACCAACCATATTGAATATGAAATGAAAACGCATTCAAATTAAATATTTATACGAAAATGTCTGTATTTGTATTTTTGTACAGGTAACGATGCTGCTGCTGCTGAAGCAGTTGGTGTTTTGAGATGTTGCTGTTGGTTGAAGCTGCTGCAGCAGTTGTGTAGTTTAGAGGCAGCAGTATTTTAAATGCGAATGGAACACAAATAACACTGAAGTATAATTTTGCACTAAAGTCGTAAAAATACAAAATACATGTAGTCAAAGTTCACAAATAAATGATGGCAAGAAATAACGAAATTTTACAGATGAAATAAAAACAAATTTTATTGCTAAAGCAGGTGTAACAGTCAGTAGCTGGAGTTTAAATATTTTCTTTTTCTTTTATCTTTTTGCAACAATTTGAAGCACCAGCAGGACCAGTCCCTGTTTGTGTGTGCCACTGTCTATCTGTCTGTCTGCCTGCCTGACTTCAATGTGTACACAGATCTGCAGTAGTCATTGTTGTACATATTTGATTTCATGTTTTCGTTATGTATTTTTTCAATTTGTTGTTTTTTTTTTTGTTATAAAGAATTTATTTATCTATTTTTTTTCTTCTTCTTACCTTTTGTCTTTTACTGTCTTGGAGTCATGTTACTTTGCATTGAGCAAAGTGAATAAAAGTTAATGCTATTGAAATAAATTTTACTTTTTTAATACATTTTTAAGCAAATTTTTATTTTACGTGATTGGAGTGGGCAATTGCGCAAATGATAATATAATAATGATGTTTGTTGCAAACGGAAATTGTTGGTGTTGATGGAAGTAAATGTCTGCTTTTGAAGAGTACTTTGCCATAGTGAAATGTGGTATAAATCATAATACTGTTTGGTTAAATGTAATAATATATAGTTTTTTTTGTTTTAATAGATTCTTATAAAGTCGCTAAATTCAACGAATTTTTTGGCTTGAAAAAATGAACCAAGGAAAACTTGTTACATTTTTTAACGCAGTTTCTGTTGTTTTGGGTGCCAAAACAGTAAATAGGAAAATATTTATTGATTCTTATAGGTTTTTCGGTAAAGAAGAAATTGTTGTTAATTTCATTCATTTCTTTTCGATCATGTATAAATCATGTACTGTATTTTGCTAAGTAGTTTGAAAAACTGTGTTTTTCTGAATAAAGAGGTCTTTAAAAAATTGTAGTCCTCCCAATTGAACATTGTAAAATGTAAATAGTTTTTAAGTTAGCATTTAGTTCGACTATTAACTATTAACTATTCATATATCACATTCTCAGTATATCACTCTTATGTTCAATGCTTCCAAAAATGTACCGCTCCAACAATTAGCCAATAAAATAAAAATAGTACTTTCTAAGGAAGTACCTTTTCAAAAACTAAATTGTTCAATTAAAAATCAAATTTATAAAATTTGTATGCCTTCCGTTTCTTCCGCTTTTTAATACCTTTTGATACGATTATTGCTCTATTCGAATTTATTGCATTTTTTTACTCACTCTTATTTCCCATGGGCAAAAGTACAAGTAAACACAGTAGTGAAACAAAGTCATGAAATTGTAATAAAACTGTTAAACAAAAGAAAAAAAAAAGGTCTTAAAAATGTCCCAGCTAAACACGATTTTGTATTTAATAGTGGCTGGCAGGCTGTCTACCAAATATTTATAAATCAATAAACAAATAAGCAATGTATGGGAAAATTCAGAAAAAATATTATTATTTTATGGTCGCTAAGTATAAAACGACATATTTTACGTAGTTATTCCGAATTAAGGTGGCAAAATTAAAAACTGGATTTTTATGCGAAAACGTTAACACTGTTTTATGAATAAACTTTCAATATCACGTGTGATTATAAAATCAAGTCATAAAAAATATTCAAAGAAAACATCAAGAAAAACAAAAAATGATTAATTCTGAACATTATTTATAAAATGCCATAAAAAAATCTACGCTGTACAAGAACTATGAATTGCGTATTGATAGAAGGAAGACAGTCTGTCACAAAGTGAACAAGTCTACGAAAGATCAATAAAAATATTATTTATGAATATTTTAATAGTTTTATTTTTTAAAAGGAATATATTGTATAAACATATGTATGTACTTAGGCAATTGATTTTTAAAGTTCGTTATTTTAAAATTATGTACAAATATAAATTTCAGTAAACGAATATCTTTGTTAAAAAAAATATATGTATATCTCCTGACAGTTCAATTAAAATAATAGAAAATTATTAATATTAATAAACAGTGGAGCAAAAGCATAAAAGGTTTCGTACAGATAAATGAGTAATAGTGTATGTCATATGAATCCAAATCGTTAGTGAAAGATATAAAAATCAAGCCAGACTTATTTTAAAAGTTTTAACTTGTTTTAGGTTTTATCTATATCATAACTATATGTTCTCTTTATCTCCTTAATGACCTCTACTATGCCTCTGGTGGAGTTGCTTGTATGACTTACTTTTCCTCTCTCGATATTTTCACGAAACGTAGTAACCTTATATCATTCATCTCTAGGAATATTTCCAAAGTGAATTAAGTTCGGCAGTTACATAATTCTTGAGATGACAAAATCTGATTTCACGCTCTCACTCTCACGCCAGAATAAAAAGCAGGGGAATAAAATTATCACCAGAGTGGGTGCTCAAGTACAAAAGTACTCCTGTAAATTTCACAACAGTGTCTTAACTAGGTCCAGGACGCCTCTGAAGAAATCACTTGAAGAAATTATCACTTGGGTGCTCAAGTACAAAAGTACTCCTGTAAATTTCACAACAGTGTCTAAACTAGGTCCAGGACGCCTCTGAAGAAATCAAATGTAGGACTGACCCATTGTTTCATAACCTCAAATAGTTTTCGAGGGTGCTCTTGTACTGACGTGTTGAGCGGCATCAACAAAATTTCGGCTTTATGTAGACTACAGAAAAGCTGGATAGAAAGCAGTAAAAGGGTTTATTTAAGCCTAATTAATAAACAAGATATTTTGTTTTTATACCCTTCACAAAAATGTAAGTTTGTGATTTTGTGTGCAACGGTTTGAAATAACCATTTAAGACCCCATAAAGTATATATATTCTGGATCAGAATCAATAGAGATTACGATTAAGCGATGTCCAAGCGATGAAATACCATTTCTGAGAAAACGCTTTAATATAGAAACCTCATTCTTTCACTAAAATATGTTAAGTCTTGGGTGGGTCTGTTATTAAAATTCAGTAACATTGGTCAACGGATAGCTGAGATATATCCAAAAAACCGGGTTTTGAGGGGGAACTTTGGCCATTTTTTTGGTCAGATTTTTGAAAAAAAAAAATGTTTCCTAAAAAGTTAGGCATATCATTTTTAATGCTCTTTAGATCCAAAAACTTAAAGAATTTTGGAAATCAGCACATATATACCCGAGATATAGCGTTTCTCGATTTTGCACGAATTCGGCTCTATAAGCCAAATAAAACAAGTTTTGGCACCAAAAATCAATCAGAACGGTACATATAGGCTATTTACAGGCAAAACTGGAATATATTTTGACATCGGTCTATATACACTATAGATATAGCGCCTCTAGATATCTCAAGAAGTCGGCAGTGCACGTAACACTGTTGAACATTCGCTTCGAAGGGAAGATGTGGGCATTGACCAGCAATACGTGAGAAATTTATTTTGAAAATTATTACTTTGAAGAATTTCCTGAAAACTATTTAACCTATATGGATCACTGTGAAGGGTATTTAAGATTCGACCCAGCTGAATATAGCACTCTTACTTAATTATTTTTATAGTTTTTGATCACGAGATTGTTAAATTAAATATTAACACTGGTATTCATAAAAAACAAAACGTTGCTCAAATATATTTTAGAAAAAATTTTATAAGAAAAATTTGTTGTAAAATGTGTTTCAACAATGTTTTATTTTTTATGAATGCCGGTGTAAAGCTTTAGATCTTTGGTTTTTTATAAACAATAATTTGAAACTATTTATTTATTTTCAATTTACAATTTGTTAGCACCTTCAGGAATATTATTGGCGGAATGTTGAAAATAAATAAATAGAATTGTTTCAGATTATTTTTTTTATGAAAAAAGACAAAGATCTAAAGCTTGAGTAATTAATTTAATATTTTATTTTTTGTTAATCGTATATAATTTGTAATTAATATTTTCCCATTGTAGTTTCTGTAGGAACTACTTCACGCTTTCTTCTTTGTGGCCCACTGTCAAGTAATTTTCATATGGCTCAAATAAATGAATGGCTGGGTATAAATTTTGACACATTTACGATGCCATAAACAACCATAGAAATGAAAAAGAGAAAATAAAAAAAATACAGTAAAGAAAAATACTAAACAAAAATAAACCATAAGACCCAATGACAGTAGTCTTAATCATTGATGATTTCTGTGACGTTACCTTAACGTTGTCTCACAAATATTAAAAATGTCTTAAAATGAAGGCTTTAAATAATATAAAAACGACAAAAAAAACAAAACACTAGAAACAAATCCAGCTAAAGGAAGACTATACATATGTTATACAGAGGCAAACACACTGAACAAACAGAATTGAGGATACAACACAGCCCAATACAGCAGACACACACAAGCAGACATATGTATGTACATACATATATATATGTTGCTTAAAATGCAACAAAAAAGTAAAGCCACAGGTATAAATAAGACACACTTTTACTAAAATAGCCAGACAAACACACACAGGCGAACAAAAGCGGCAGCAATATGAATTTATTCATAAAACTACAATAACTATTGAGCACTTAGAAGAAGCAACAACAATAGCAAATAAATATGCAGTTTATTCTAAAGTACATGACACCTTTCTGCTGCTGCTGCTATTGGTGTGGTTGTTGTTGGCAATAAGCAAGCAACACAACCAGTAACAATGATAAACAATAGCAAAAACAACCTAAAAACATCACACAAGAACAATACCAATCAACACCTCTATATTGATGAAACGTTAAGCAATGATTATTGTGATGATGACAATGCCGATAATGATCATAAAGTATTATGGCTTTGTGTGCTATTTTGTCACCATCATGATTATAATAATGACGTTAGCAAACACTGCAGTTGCCTGATGTGGTGTATGTGGCAGCAAGAAGTTTATTAATATTCCAATTTAGTGTCAATTTTAGTTTGAATATTTTATACATTAAGACATAATTTTATTAATTGTTTTAACCCTTTGTGGGCATGTAATGCGATTATTTTAAAGTGACTTGGTTTTGCTGGGGGGAAAAATATTAATACTTTTACCTTTAAAGGACAGTTGAGACTTTTCAAAAACTCAATTACCTACGTGCAAGTAGCTGCAGGCAATGCCTTATATAAACGAAAAATAATACGATAAAAATTTGGCACCCATTACGACTCTAGTGCTTTCTGAAAATTTTCTAAAAGTTGATATTTTTCAATAGCTAATTACATTATCTGGCCTTAAGTTCGATTTTTCTTTCTCAGAATTGACACATATTTTTTAGTATACAAAAAAATATTCAAATCTTAAATTTTTTTATACAGGTTCCGCTATCTAAGGTTTTTTTCCACTAGTGCTTATCTCGTGAATGGTAATACTTAGCTCATGTCTGATTTGACAGATAATTAGTTTTATCCTTCCGCTGAACGAATATGGTTGTGTATACTCTTTGCTGAGTGGGCCTGCGATCGACTTACAGAAGATGCCGATTTTGCCAAAAAAAAAAGTCATCTTTTCAGATGAAGCTCATTTTGATCTAGGCGGGTCTGTAAGCAACAAAATTGTCTCATTTTGGAACACAGAAAACCCGCACGCATACATTGAAAAGATGACGCACCCAAAACGAGTCACTGTTTGGTGCAGATTTTGGTCCTGATTCATAATTGGGACATTTTTCTTCGAAAATGAGCAAGGAGTGGCCGTTACTGTCAATGGCGATCGTTATCGGGTGGGGTGTTGCACGAATTTTGATCACAAAACTTGAAGAGGAGAATATTGGCAACATTTAGTTTCAACAGGCGCTGCGTATCACACAGCTAAAGCTACACTATATGTTTTGCTCCGTTTTCAAAAAAAAAGTTATTTGGTGGACCCTTTAGTTATTAGTTTGAAACAAGACCTGATTTCGGCCGTTTTTAACGGTGATACGTTTGTTTTTTTTTTAACATTTAAAAATTGCTTTAATTTTTTTTTTAGTTATCCGATTTTTAACTTGTTTTATAATTTTTTTAATTTGTTTTATATTTAATTTTTTGTTATTTTGACATATAAAACTACGGAAAAAATAAAATCAATCAAACTTTTGATTGTATAAATCTCATGAGGACATATTTCACTGGTGCCATACTCTGTAGATGATGTGGTTTTGTTATACATAATTTCATGATCTTGTACATGGCGATTATTTTAGCTGTACAAAATTTATTGTGGCCGGAATAAAACTGTCCATATGCTGCCGACGACGGCTTTACTATGACGTATATTACTCATTATTTTAAATATTCATTTAATGTTCTGTATGCCAGTTTTGCAGCCTTTTCTTAACAATTTTGCTTTGATGCACTGAGCTTGAAGTCAGCTTAGTTTTAATAAATATATTTTTAATTATTTATTTATTTGTGTGTTTATTTATTTATTTATTTGTTTATTTATTTATTTATTTCGTTTTATTTATATATTTATGTATTTATTTATTTATTTATTTATGTAGTTATATATTTATTTATGTATCTAATTATTTATTTATTTATTTATCTATTTATTTATTTATTTATTAATTAATTAATTAATATATTTATTAATTTATTAATTAATTAATTAATTAATTTATTTATTTATTTATTTATTTATTTATTTATTTATTTATCTATTTTTTATTTATTTATTTATTTGTTTATTTATTTATTTATTTATTTATTTGTTTCTTTATTTATTTGTTTATTTATTTATTTATTTACTTATATATTTATTTATTTATTTATTTATTAATTAATTATTTAATTAATTAATTAATTAATTAATTAATTTATTTATTTATTTATTTATTTATTTATTTATTTATTTATTTATTTATTTATTTATTTATTTATTTATTTATTTATTTATTTATTTATTTATTTATTTATTTATTTATTTATTTATTTATTTATTTATTTATTTATTTATTTATTTATTTATTTATTTATTTATTTATTTATTTATTTATTTATTTATATACTTATTTATTTATTTATTTATTTATTTATTTATTTATTTATTTATTTATTTATTTATTTATTCATTTATATATTTATTTATTTATCGATTTATTTATTTATTTATTGATTTATTTATTTATTTATTGATTTATTTATTTATTTATTTATTTAATTTTTATTTATAAGCTAACTTAAGTCTATGCTTAGATCTAAGCTAACAAGATTAAGCAATGGCTACTAGGCCCTAAGCTTCAATATTCTATATTCTACAATTTTTCTTTAGGAAAATCTACTTTGTAATATCTTACAGATTTTCAAATTTCAAAACTACAAAACAATTCATATTGATCAACACTTTTAAAGAAAATATGAAAACTAGAGTTGAAGACTAATTGGTTGGGCCACATCGACTACGGTGTTCATTAGCACTCAAATTGCTTTGAATTCTGTTTTTCTGTTGATTTGGACAATCAAGGGCTTGTGCAGATGGGATGACTAGCGCTAGTACAGTTTGTCTTGCAAAGCAATATCAACATGTAAAATTTATATATTTGCTATTCAATATATTGGTGATATCAACTGCGTTTTAGGCGGTGGATAAATAAATCCACCTATGACCAGATAAAGTAATACCAAACGACTATTCCGGAGCCTCTGATTTCTTTAGTGCCGCTTAGCTTAAGAGAAATGTACACCTTACTCGCCATATCTTTGGTTTAGAGGGCCAGATGATTAGAGTTTTGATCAATAAAATAATCGAGGCAATCTGCACATGTGCTCCTCGAATGAAGAACACTGGTTTGCAGTGCGACAGCAAACTATAATTCGCTATCCTATGGAAAGAGCATGCCTCAGCATGCAACCACAAGAGCTAGATATAGATATGTTTGCAGGCACGAAGAAGGAATATGTGAAAATGCAGACGAAGAGCTCAAGGAATATTGTATTAAGTCCCAGTTTATTTCAAATTAAACCTTTTTACATGTCCTTCCTCATTTAAAGATATAATGCTATAATACAATCTGCTTTGTAGTTTTATTTTTCTCTTATTTTCTTTGTGCACTATTTCTATGCTTAAAACACTATTTAACCCAAATAATCGAGTTTGCATTGTACTTTTAATGTATACTCGTATATAAAAAAAGGATATATTGTGTTGTTTTAATTAGCATCGTTTGTGTCATTTGAATACACATTTATTTTGTCTCTTTACATATAAGCACTTATTACAAATGTAGTATGTGTTTATTTATTTTTTGCCTGCAACCTCTGAGATAAACTATTTCCTTTGCTATAGTAAGATTGTCTTCCATGTCTTTCTGACTCATTTTGCTTTACTCTTTGTCTGTAATTCATTCTCCTAAGCGCTTTTGATTTTTTTCATTTATATTTTTTTGCTAAACTTGTAATAGAAATTAAATTAGAAAGTGTTTAAGGATAACTGGATAAAGAACATTGCATTTTCTTTTGCTTAAAATTTTTGGTACGACAAAAATAAAATTTAACGAAAATAAACTTTTAATGAGAAGTTTTGCAAGATCCGTAAGAAAAGTTGAACATTTGCAAGTAAAAATGGAAATTACTTAATACATGGTGTCTAGTGACAAATTTATATTTTCAAATCAGATTATCAAAAAGGTAATAATAAACTGTATGGGAGGAGAATGAAGTGGTTGAAGTTACCGAGTGAGCATCACGCGTTCGCTGTGGAGACTTATTTTAAGATCAATGATAAGTAGTTGATCATTGACAATTTTGCTCAAAGTTCGGTAATCGGCGAATCCGTGGTGGACCGAGTGTAAACTAAGTTCACTCGTGGGTGTAGATATTCCGCTCAACTGCTTTGGCTATGAATTTTCCACGACCAGCATCCAGTCGATTTTTAAGGGCTTCCGAAACCATTGAACAGTTTTTGACAAAATCCGCCACTTTCAATACGGGCAGGAGTAGCCCCACTCGAACTTCTAAGAACGATTCTTCATCAAATTTTTCAAAAAAGATCTGTGTATTCATCCTTTCGACATTCTGAAAATGACTGAAGTAAAGTTACTTTGATTTACGCAAAAAATTTTGTGAAACAATAATTTTCACTGTAAATCAATTATTTTAGAGACACGAGGCCCATATTCACTTAAGTGGCCACCTCAACAAAGAAAACTGCCAGCAACCGCAACCCTCGATTGAAACATCAAAACCGATTGCATTGCCCCAGGGCAACTATTTGATGTGCTCTATCCACGCATGAGATAGTTAGACCAGTTTTTTTTTTTTTTGGGAAATTTTGCTGAAAAGCAACGAATGCTTGAACGATGAGAATTATCGACCCATTATTACGGAATTATTTTTGCCAAAGCTGCTATTCCATCCACCATACTCTTCACACGTAGTGTCAATAGCATGGAACGATGGCACATACGTTAAGAGCTTTAAATTGCTTTGGGAAAACTGATCAGCTGCTTTGGGGACAAAAAATGGCCAACGGGGTAGCCCGAACTATCTTTCATAGATTTTTCGCAAAAGGCTATCTCAAAGAGAGGGTTTATTATGGCAGTCATAATGTGTGTTTAAAGGAAAATATTCGTTGAAAAACCATCTCAATTGAACCAGTTTTACTGCAGCGTGTGGCACAGAACACAAGCCTACGTCGAACATTTTGATGACATATTCTTTCTTTAAATGCTTTTATTAACACTTTGTGTAAATTATTATGATTTTTATTTAAGCTTACAAAAATAAATCTACTACCAGACACCCTCTATTAAAGCCAGCATTTTCGGTGAAAAAATACATTGTAACTTCCCGTCGAACGACTGAATGGCATACAAATGTACAAACTCATAATTAAAAATTTTATGTCATAATATTGAGAGCGATTCAGTAAGAAAGGCAGGCAAAGCATTAATTATTTGTTTAGCCATGTAATTAGATTTATTACTAACTTTTTCTTTTCATAGCCGTTAATGTTAGGCGATCAATCAAGTTATAGTACCTTATGCCGTTTAGTGATGCATTTATGAACATTGCCATTCCGTCTTGTAGATACAATTTACTGATTTGCCATTATAAAAAAAAACACACACACACAAAGAGTTTCAGTATAAAATTAGTCATAGCCTGGGTTTGAAACAATTTGGGGTGCAAATGAGCGCTGCGGTGCACAGTCATGGTATGCCCCCCAGCCAATGACTTTTCAACTTTATTTTTCTTGCCTTCTCTAAAAATGTCTATCATAAGAAAAATCTTTCTAAATTTTGAAGAACTAAAACTTGCTTTAGAAAGTCCAATAAAATTTTTAACAATTGTAAATCATATACTATAAAATTAAATTGAAAAAAAAAATACTGGGTACGCTATCTATCGTTTTTTTTTCAACCCGTGCTTATTTCGTGAATGGTAACACTTAGCTCATGTCTGATTTGACAAATAATTAGTTCTATCCTTTCGCTGAACGAATATGGTTGTGTATACGCTTGAAAAACGCTGGGCAATATTGCAACATTACTTCGAAAATCATGGTAATGTTGCAGTATGAGTGCGGAAATTGCGTACGGATTTTAGAAGATGAGAAGCACTGTCAGCTGCGTATGTTCATTATCTTGTGAAAAAAGTGAAAGAAACTGGCATCCTCATCGATATTTGAAAGCCAAAAACAGTGCCTACTCCCGACACTATTGCTGCTGTGGCAGAATGTGTGCGTGAAGCGCCATCAACAGCAATTCAGCGTCCTTCTAAACAACTGAACATTTCAGAGACATCATTGAGACGAATTTTGCATACAGACCTTGGTATGACGCCATACAAAGTCGCATTGGTTTAAGAGCAAATATTCACTAGTTTTTTTATAGCATTTTAAAAAAATTTTTTAGTTTCACAAGTATGTCAAACTTTTCAATGTTTCAATAAAAGCGTTGCTCATTAATTTCTATACACTATTTGCTATTAGTGTATTGTGATTATATCAAGCACGTAGGCTAATTTGTTTAAACTAGATTTTGCTTTTTATCGGAAACCTCTTACAGAAACTATTTTTCAACTACAGACTGTTGACTAATAAAGGGTGTTTTTTTAAGCCCGATAGAACTTGAAATTGTAAAAAATAACACAAAAAATTAAATTGTAATCAAATTTTTTTTTTATTCGAAAGATCAATACGTGACATTAACATTTGAAAATGATTTCGGGCATATGGGCACCGCGGCTGTTCTTGACGAAGTGCATTCTGGACGTCCAATTTTGGGCCACTTTTTCGAGCACTGCTGGCCGTATGTCACGAATAACACGAACAATGCTGGCCTCTAAGGTGTCAATTGTTGCTGGTTTATCAGCATAAACCAGTGACTTCACGTAGCCCCACAGGAAATAATCGAGAGGTGTCAAATCGCACGACCTTGGAGGACAATTGACAGGTCCATTTCTCGAAATCAACTTATCGCCAAGTTTTGATTTCAATAAGTCGATGGTTGCGTTCGCCGTATGGCACGTAGCGCCATCCTGTTGAAACCACATCTCCTCCGGATCAATGTCATGCATATTTTCAAACAAAAAATCATTGATCATGGTGCGGTAACGATCTCCATTGATCGTAACGCGAGCTCCGGCCTCATTTTTGAAGAAATAAGGTCCGATGATGCCACCAACGTGAAAACCGCATCATACGGTGAATTTTTCTGGATGTAATGGAGTCTGTAGGGTCTGTTGTGGATTGGTCTCACTCCATATGCGGAAATTTTGCTTATTAACAAACCCGTTAAGCCAAAAATGCGCCTCATTGCTGAACACAATTTTGCGATAAAACAACGGGTCAGTTGCCAACTACTCTAGAGCCCAATCGGCGAAAGAACGACGCATATAATGGTCTCGTGGCTTCAATTCCTGCACCAGCTGGATCTTATACGGGTGTAGGCCGAGATCTTTGCGCAAACTTTTCCACGTAGTGGACGGACAGAGCCCCAATTCCTGCGACCGACGACGAATCGATAAATTTGGATCTTCTCCCACACTTTCGTTTACAGCGGCGATATTGTCTTCATGACGCACATTCCTTCGACGTGCTGGTGTTATTGCATCCTCTAGAGAGTATGTGGTACGAAATCTATCCACAGTTCGACGAATGGCTTGTTCAGATGGACGATTATGTACGCCATACAAATGACGAAGTCGTCTATAAGTTGCGCGAATCGACGACTGATTTTCAAAGTAAATTTGGATAATTTCGTAGCGTTGTTCAAGCGTGAGTCTATTCATGATGATTTGTCAGAGTATACTGAAACAAATAAAAAAAAGTTTCATCAAAATTTAATTTTTTGTGTTACTTTTTACAATTTAAAGTTCTATCTAGCTTAAAAAAACACCCTTTAAATGTAAAGGATATTGTTCTAAAGTGGTGAAATTTTAGACTAAACTTCAGAGCTGAAAAAAACTAAAGCATATTGGAATGCATATGAGTTTTTCAAACGTTTCATGACCAATAAAATAGAAAAGAAAAACTATTACTTTTCAGCAAAACCTATAAAAATGTGTGTTACTCTTTGTGCCTGTATGATTCTTTTTTGTCAACTACTTTGAAGTGCTGTTGTCAAATGAAGTTTTCACTTCGGTCAGTTGGTTGCAGTTGCCCAAACAAGTGCAATTGGAAATTTTTTTTTTAAGTGAAAAACAAATCTACAAAATAAAATACAAAAGATGTAGAGTGATAACTGTCTAAACTGACATTTTTTGGTATTATTTTGTTATTTTTCTTGTTGTTAGTGTAGTAGTTGTCACTGTTTGTTGGAAACAAGACAGAGAGAGAAAGAGAGAGAGAGAGAGATAGAGAGAAACATCAGTGAAACCTAAAAAAACAATCAATTTTCAGCTTAAGGTCTTTGAAATGTCGTTCTAAGTTTTGGTAAAAATATTTTCCACTGAGAGCAGTGTTGGCAATTTTGTTTACAGCTTTATTTTGCTGTTTTATTTGTTGTGTTGTTAAATTTGTGAACATTTACACCCGTATTCATAAAAACTATTGAAGGTTTATTACACGTTTATTTGACAAATATTTCGTAGAAATACATCAAATAAGAGCTTAATAAACTTACAATAATTATTATGAATATGGCCTTTAATCTGTGGGCATTTCAGAAGCAGGGTTGGAAAAGCGGGTATAAGTAATATGTTAGCAATATGGAAACCACACATTATTTTAATAAAATAAATTTAATATTAAAAAATTAATTAAGTATTTGCTGAAAGCGTCAAATGAAGTTCATAATTTTGGAAGAGGAAAAACCGCTTAATTTTAGCTTCTGAACCTTCTCCATTTTAATCTGTATAATTAATTAGATGGATAAAATTTATTTAAAATTAAAAAAATATTCTTAGGTCCAAATAGGCTTTTTAACTGTTCAGAAAATTAAAATGTTATATTAATATTTTCTTGAGCTGAAGGTCGTTTTTATTATAAATGCATATATATTTATGTTCTTGAGCTAAAGGTCTTTTATCAAAATTATTTAATTATTTTAATAAAAGACCTTTAGCTCAAGAAAATAAATATATATGCATTTATAATAAAAAAGACCTTCAGCTCAAGAAAATATTAATATAATATTTTACTTTTCTGAACAATTAAAAAGCCTATATGGAGATAAGAATATTTTTTTAATTTTAAATATATTTTATCCATCTAATTAATTAGAAATAAATATATAAAATAAAAAAAGGGGTCGGAAAATAATAAATTTATAAATGTATATCTTTTTTATATATTTGAATATTATTGTCGATATTTCGCTCTCCTTTGGATGGCTTCCTCAGCACAATAATATTGAAGAAAGTAGAAAATGTGTTGCAAAACTATTTCTTTTCTAAATAAAAGAGTTGTTTTTAAAATTTGAAACTCTCAGCAATTTCATAAGAATAACTAAATACGTAGCTAAGGTTCAATTACACCTTTAAATTCTTGGAGTCTACTGACGAGTTGCGTGGCATTAGAAAACAATATGGGTGGCGTATAGACGGCTAAAGAAGATAGAAGACAGTCTGAAAGTTTTATTTTAATCTAAACTAATAGATTAGAGTAAATATTATAAGGCTATACATGAAAAATGTGCTATCAGCCGGCATAAAATTTTACTAACTTGGCAGATATTTAGGCCTCTCTACTTAAAGTTGTCATAAGTTACAAATAGTGGTCCAACCAAAGAGAATAGTGTTACTTGTGAATAATAAAAAAGTTTCCTTAGCATTGTTTTAATATTTTTTATAGTACATAATTAAATAATTTACTACAATCATGGGTAAAACAAAATAGGGAATAAATGCTTGCCATGATTTTGGCAGCAGACATTATTCTATCATTATTCTATTCTTTAGCTTTAAAATTGTTTTTTGCTTTTCAATATACAACTCTTCTTGGAAATATTGTTTCAATAATGGCTATAAATGATATATGATGTCAGCTATAAATTAAATATGAATTCAACTAATGTTAACCAAATTTATTATGACTTCTTGAGTTAAAGAACGTCCTGATTTTGCTTTTGTGTTTAGCCAAATTTTGAGTTTGAAAATTTTACTTCGACATATTCTGTGATTACTAGCGACTTTTCCATCTCTGCTGCTTACGTTTGAACCTTTAAACTTTATCTGTATTGGAGTGCACTGGGTTTCGTTGTTTTTTGTTTTCCTCTGTTCAGGCTTATATTTCTTTATTCCATTTTTTTTTTCGTGTGGTTTCGTTAAATATTCTATCTGTTGCGGCAAATGTCATATAAAGTTACAAGTTGTCAAGCCTTCATACAAAAATAGAAATAACACAAAAACAAAGAAATGAAATAGTAAAAGTACAGAATGAAATAAAATGGAAATGTAAAAACACAACGTCACTGAAAATAAACACTACTGAAATATTAATATGACATGGTAATTCTTGAGAAAAATATTAAGAAAATTAAAGAAAAATGCATAGAAATTGTTTTGGGGCCAAGCACGAGTCTCCAAAGGAGCTGCTCTCGAATGTGCCACCATTTGTACAGTGACGTCAGCATATGACTGGATATTGCTCTCAAGTGAATTACTTACAAGATTTTAGAATTTTTATTGATGAAATTGTATATGTACGTGCATATGGATTTAAAAGATAACAAATGTCTGGTTAGATAAATAAATTGTCATGGGGAGCGGGTGTATGCAATACATTTTTATTCAAGGCAGGTTTTGTTTCGCCTCTTAAGAAAGGAGAACGAGGTTCGTCTGGCATTGCCTTACATTTTTTTTGCCTTTAGTTTAACTTCGAAGGTAGTTGAATAATTTTGCAGCTTATTTTTGTAAACATTAATTTACTAAAAAAAACTCCTAGACCATCCTAGATCATTGTATCAGTTTTATTGTATTACGGGTCACTCTAACTTTTAATGACTTCTATGGGAATGATCACATTGAGAGTGAACGGTAGGTAGAATATATATTGGGAACTTACAATGCATTGGCGGACTTTGGCTACAGTTTTCTGTACAGAAGGACTTTCAGCGACATACTTGACAACTTTTGGTGTGGGCTCAAAAAAAAAAATTAATTATCCCCTCACAAATTGTTGCAACAAAACTCTAAACAAATGTAAAATTTTTTATGACAAATCTTATGGGATTAAAAATCAATTTGTGACATATTTCTCACATTACGGTAGACAGCGACAATACCTTCTCACAGCTGTTGCGCAGGCGTCAATTGAACACTTTCATCTTCTTATAATAAAATTTTATTTACTTAGCAGATAAAAAGCCAAAGGCAAGCCGCAGATAAAAATAGCATTTCTTATTTTCTTTCCATACAGCTGATAAAATGAAAAACCAATACATTTTACTGTTTACTTAACGAAACAAGTTATTGTAGTTAAACATAAATGCAATCAATATCTGGGCATGCATTGGTATGGTTTGCCGCATTAAAAGCTGTTTCAACAATTCGTTGACATGAATAAATATGCTTGGTCTTGTTAGTTTAATGATAAAAATATCAAATCAAACAACTTTTCTTGTGGTGGTCTGTAGCCAAATTGTTGTGCTTGCAAGTACTATAGTGGCTGCCGACAGGCCTCAGGTAGAGATAACAGCCTATACTATATCATTTTTTAATATATTATATAAATAAAAGGCAATATTGATATTTCAATTTGGAAAATGAGTCAGAGAAAAGATAATGGCAGGCAAACTGTTTGATTTATTGCTATAAAAATTTATGACCGATTTAAGTCAATTCGTTTGAGTGTTTCAAGCACCCTATTATAGGGCCATAATTTCTCAAAGAAGTCTTAAAATTCACACTGCGTAAAAAAAGAGCAAGGAATAATGTAACCAAATTAAACAGAACAGGAAAACTTTTTTGTTTTTGAAACGAAGTTCCTTAACGCGGCTTGCTGGTAGTACAAATTAGTAGAAATCGTCACGAAAGCGTGTGAGCTGTTTGTATGTATTGGTGTATCTGTCGACAAACAATTGTGTAGGTGTCTCCGCTGACAGCAGCGGAGACACCATAAATATTAATTAGCTGTGAAAACGGACACTATCAGTTGATAGATGTCGCTAAAGTAAATTATGACACAACAAAAAACAGCAATATTGAAAAATTTTCTTCGTTTTGTAGCAGATTGACAAAAAAATATTGCCTGTGTCAAAAGTAAAAAAATAAAACGTTCCAAAAGTTTTAAGAAGCATATAAAATTTCAAAATTTCAAAAACAACACAAAATAAAACATACAGATTTCACCTTGTATTATAACTGGGGTCCCCCGACCGCATTTCTTTTTTTTTTTGTATATGTATACGTATGAAAATTATTTGAGAAAACAGGCTTATTATAGCATAGTTTAAACATACGCAACACAGGCAGTTGAGTCTGATTTTTCCGTCTTTTAATTTGCTGACATGATTTCGAGGCACTTATATTAGCTGAATTCAGTCGATAGCTGCTTTATGCTCTATGCTGATGATGGAACCATCAAAGTGGTGAAAGCAAAAGTGCACATGAACATACTGAAATTGGAAATACCGTGTCTCTTTCAGCCGTCTATATGCCGCCAACATTTCGTTGCTGCTATACAACTCATCAATAGACTTGAAAAATCAAAAAAAAATATTTGAAGCCCAACTACTTATTCCAAAATGAATAAAATGAGAATCAGAAATGCTCAAACAAACTTTTTATACCGGAAATATTTTGTTCAGTCAATGAAACGACTTCATTAAAAGTTCTTAATTGTCTATAGAACAATTCATTAACAATTCATTCTTTCATCGCTCGTCTTCTAATTTTGGGGATTGTTCAGTTGGCCGCCTAGATTGGGTGATTTAATGTCTTTATACTATTTTTTGGAGGGCTATGTTTAGAAGAATGTATTTATATCAGGACAAATGCTCAACGGTTGACACACTGAATGTCACTAACGAAAGATTAACTTGCAAGCTACGGCCAATATGTTGGAGAGTGTGTTTCAAAATATAACATAGTCTATAAAACTTTTGCCGCTATAATCACTTACATGCAATTATCTCTAAATATTGAGGCATACCTGTCATTCTGCGTACTAAAATAAGGATTTCATACAATTTAAAATATTTTTGGAACGAAGTTCCTTAACGCGGCTTGCAGGTAGTGGAAATTAGTAGAAATCGTCATAAAAGCCTGTGAGCTGTTTATATGTATTGGTGTATCTGTCGACAAACAATTGTATATGATGGGCGGTGTCTCCACTGACAGCAGCGGAGACACCTACCAAAAAATATTAATTAGTTGGAAAACGTTCCAAAAATTTAAAGAATCATAAAATTTCAAAATTTCAAAAACAACACAAAATAAAACATACATATTTCACCTTGTATTACATTCAAAGATGAAAAAAAAAACGTAAGGAACTTCGTTCCTAACGGGGGTCCACCGACCGCATTTCTTTTTTTTAAATCGAATTTGAATTTAATCGAATTAAATAACTGATTTAAGCTGAAAAGAGTTTCTAAGTTTAAGGATGGAGTCGACCTCTATGGGTTCGAAAATGAAAGTTGTGAAAAACTCAAATGGAATCTTGAACTAACATTAAGCTTTAACACTTTATTGTGAAGGGTATTGAAAATGTACGTTAGTGTTGCTTCAAGAAAAAGTCGCAACATTCTTTTGCAATTAGTTGACATACATATTTAATTTTTCCTTGTATGAAAGTAAGAAAATTGCACCTTAAGAAAACAAAGCTTAAGGATTTCACTGTCACTTAAAGTCTGCCGTCTGGCGTCTGTGGGTATCTTAAAATATCACACCATACGAATACTTCACTCTTGATGGCAGTGACAGCAACATTTTAGTGCATTCGTTCTTATTTACTCGAATGCATTCACGGCCTGCTACATTTATTTAAAAAACAAATTGTTGCATGTTGTGTGAATACAATTGATGCCATAATGGCGACATTGGTGGGTGATAATTGTATTTGTTAGATAATTTATGCCAGCAAAATCGATATAAATGTCTAGGTTAGGGTTTTACAATTGAAGGTGGAAATTCCTGGTAGTATTTACTTTTTCAACTACAATACAAATAATCTGTCATTCGTTCTCACTCATTGTGGCATATTGCTGTGTAGTTGGAATGGAATTATGGTGTGAAAGACATTTGCTTTTGTTTACTTTCTAATTGCGCTGCGCCAAGGTGAGCGTGTGTGAGCACTCAACATTGTTTGACGTTTTCAATTTCTGTTTCATATCATTTGACATTTCAATTGCGTTGCAATTTGTTTTCACATTTTTTTTTTGGGTATTTGATTTACATGGTGAATGTATTTTTAGTGTGCATGTGTTTACTTTGTGGATAAAACTTGTTTATTGTAGTGGCATGTATTTTCAGTTCAGTGTTTTTTTTTGTTTTTTTTTTTTCTTCTTAAAAAGAAAATATTCCAGTTGTATATCAGTTTAAGCGAGAGAACCTCATGCATATTTCAGTGATAACACTGATTACGGTTTTATTTGCATTGGAAAAAGGTTTATTTGAGAAATACTGGGAGTTAGAAAATTTAATAGTTGCAGCTGAAAATTAATCATGACATTAATTTAGCAAATATTTCATACATATTTGTAGATGAAGTCTCACTTTCTTGTAGTTTGTTATATTAAAAATTTATCTCATTTAGAATCCAACAGCTGTAATAACCACAGAACCCTTTATTATGTGTAAGCAACTCATACAAGCCTATCACAGCCATTTTGGCTGTTGATATTGTTGAGAAAATTTTATGTAGTTTTTTTCAGCTTTAGGCAGACCTGGTAAAAAATTAAATTAGAAATTTTTAAGTTATTTATTACTTTAAACTTCTTTGACCATGATTTAATCTCTTTTTATAAGTTATCAAACACACACACGTAAACATTTTAACAATTATTTTAATTATCCTCTTTTAAATTTTGTTTTTTTTGCTCTTCATAAAACAAGTTCATTTATTTTGTATGCAATTAATGTTACAAATCGGCTTATTTTGCACAATTCAACCAATATTGTGAGGAAAGTTGACGTGGTGAACGTGGTGCTGCATGCATAAACTAAAATGTTAAAATGCACAGTGGTGCAGCAAAAACCAAGTATGTACATTATTATTGGCAGTATGGAAGGACGAAAACCTTAATGGCCATTTCGCATTTCTGATTCTTGGGATGGTACTGAGCAAAAAAGTCCTGTAGACCATATGTCTACGGTGAAAATCGAGCTGACCGATTTTGACTTTAAATTTTCTCTCAGACTGCTGTCACCTTTTTTCTGGATATTTTGTGCTATAACAGTCAAACAATTGAGATTTTAGATAGAATACCAAAGCAAAAATTGTAGCTAAGATGACAGCTCAGAACTCTTTAGTGCATTGCAAAAGCATTGGAATGCTCCTTCAGGCAGTTCTGGTCTTGTGAAAGTGCAGGTTTTTAGTGAAAATATTGATAAACTACCATTTTCAGTTTCTCATAGCGCAAAATCATAAAAATGTTGTAGTTCTTATTTTTATAAAATTTTTTCATATTTTATTTCTTTATTTGTTTTGTTTCATGGAGTTTTACTGTCCAAAATTTGTTTAGTAAAATTTTCTATTACACAGTCAGATAACTGCTATTCTACTCTCTCAATGTTCCTGGTCATTTACATGGATTTGTGTGTGCGAATGCAATATTGTAATATGCAAGGCCATGTAGCATTTGTTTTATAAAAAAGACTAACTCCGGTATTCATCAAAAATAAAATGTTGCTCAAATACATTTTAGAACAAATTTAATATGAAAAATTTATTCTAAAATGATTTTCAACAATGTTTTATTTTTTATGAATACCGGTGGTAGAATTTATATAAATTTAGAGTCGAATAAACTTAAAATTTTTCAATATTAAGTTTATCAGGCTCAAGTTCTTTCTATATTATCCTTGTGATTGATACTAATTAAATTAGACAAAGAAAAAAAATGCAAAATGTCTGCAGGGTCGACAACTAGTTGTTTCGAAGCCGCCACACTTTCTAGTCAGCACCCGTCTTTTATAAACTTAATACAGAAATAATTATATAAGAAAAACTTCGACTAATAAAAATTAATTAACTTAATTCAGATCCAAAAATAAACCTTTTCAAAAAATATTTGCTGTATCTTTCAGCTGTCCATATGCCGACGACATTTCGTTGGTGCTAATCAACTCATCAGTAGACTTGAAAAATTCTTAAAAGTTTGTTTGAAACTTAACTACTTATGCCATAATTCCCATGAAGAGAATGAGAATCAGAAATGTTCAAACAAACCTTTAACACAGGAAACATTTCTTTTCTCAACATGAGTTGATTAGCACCAATGAAATTTCGTCGGCATATGGACAGCTGAAAGATACAGCAAATATTTTTTGAAAAAGTTCATTTTTCGACTTGAATTAATACATTTCACTTGGCTCTTAAAGCAAATAAATAATTAAGTTCATATTAGAAATTAATTAACTTAAAATTTTTCTTATTAGAAATTCAGTGTGCTCAATATTTCGTATATAATATATAAGTCACACTGAAATTGCCATCCACTTTTTTATATCCACTCATATTGTTCGGCTAATTCTAAAACTCAATTTCGCCAATATTGATCTCTTTTAGATATGATTACTTTCTATTTGAAACATTTAATACTTAACAGCCCACTGTGAAGTAAAAGTTAATGATCACAATTTCACAATGCTATTAAAATCAAACAGTAGTTGTCTTTATTTTCCTTTTATATTCAGCTATTGTTTTAAATAGAATTGTGTATTTTTGTCCACAAATCGTAACCACAACTGGACAATACACAGAATACGAAAATTGTTGCAACATAAATGATTTCGATATTTTTTCATTAAAGGTACTAATATCACATGAAAGTAAGTAGCCAAAAAAAAAAAAAAAACATTGAAAATGAAATACTAAAAGTCAGCACACGCATTGCCAACAAACAATGAAAAAAAAGCATTTGTAATAAAAGCACTTAAAATCACTCAGTAGCATCAATTCGAATCGCAATAAAGCAAAACACACATGTACACAATGCATTCAAATGTGAAAGAGATTTTAAACGTGATTTCATTTTGTAAAAATGTCAACACAAAAACTAAAACTTTTTCCCCCCTACAAAAACATAAGCAAGAAAAAAGAAAATTGTATATAAATTTTGTTCTTGTTGAAATGAAAAATATGCTGTGCTGCAAAACATTTCCCTAACAATTACCAAAAGAACGGTAAGTAAATTTCTAAAACGGCATTCACTTAATCTGTTGTATTCGCTTCCGTTGCAAATATCTATCCATCATTGAAATTACTGGCGGAAGTATTGCATTTGTTGAATACATTGGTTGGAATGGCGAACATGTAATCCTTAAGGTTTCTGGAAAATTGAGTGGCTGCAGCATTGGGTTCATTAACAAGAATCTGTCTCGCATATTAAATGCAATGGGAGTCTCAAACACGCAGAGGTTATCACTGGTAAATGGCATAAACCAAATAAATTAGGAATCAAAAAAAGGAGTTGGAATCAAAATAATTAACTCGCCACAGGGAGAACTAAAAGGTCTTAGGAATTGATTGATTGATTTATTTCCAAATTATTACAAAGTTTAAATTTATTCTATTTACTATTTACACAAAATTCCTTGCCTACTAATACATATCAAGGATTCCAAACAAACTTATTAAACAAAGTATATTTAAATTATACATCTCTTAAAAAGAAACGTCCTTCATTGAAATTTAAAAATATCTCCCCCCCAAAAAAAGGAAGTAAAAAAAGGAGGCATTTAAAGCTAAACTTAAAACTAAAAGCTAAACTATAACTTTCTAAACAAAGCATATAGCGCTCTTAAAGGTTAAATTATTCCTGGCTTTGCCGTTAGGCCATACCATAACCATAGCCATAACCATAATTTTTTTGTCTGGCAACAATTAGTGCCACCATAGCCGTAAACAGCTGTTTATTTTTTATTTTTATAATTTCAATAGTGCAGTAGTAGTAACACAACAAATGTATGTATATATTTTGCAATCAGCTGTTTATGGTTATGGCAGAAAACCAAAACTCAATTGGTATCTATGGTTATGGTTATGGCTATGGCATTATGTTAAGTCAGCACTGTTCATTTACAGTGCTGCCCATAAAGTTGGTTCGACCAGCTGTTTTATATGGTTATGGTTAAGTTGGGACTAATTTAACCTTAAGTTTGCATATTATACGTGTTTAGATGGGGTCTACAGAAACCAAATGCCAAAAACAATAAAAAGTTAACGACTTGCATAACCATAAGCCTTAAGATTTGCCTAGAATGTGTAATTGTCTGACCTCTACAAAAACAAATACTTAAAACAACAAAAACGTAAAAACTGAAGGGCGCCTCAGACAGCGGTCTGCTAAGCGAAATGTGCTGAGCCGCTGGCATGGTGGTATGGAAGCCTTGCTGCTGGTTGAATAAATTTGTTTGTTTTTTAACAAACGTTTTATGAAGTGAAAGTATCTTCATTTTTATTTGCAAATGGTTTCCATTTTTGTGAGTACAAGCCAGGGATGGAAAACTCAATTTTTTTTTTGTATGGGGATCGAACTACTGTAAACTAACCTTGAGGGTTAACCGTCACTAATGGGGTTAGGAAATCCAATCTGGCTCTACGAAGTTTCCTTGTCTGGTCTTGGAGATGGGAATATCTTCTCACCTAAAATTTATTGGCTGTTCGACAACACCGAAAAATTCGACAGATAAATAAAAATTATCAAGCTGCTGTTACTAAGACACAGTTGCTGCATTGTCATGATTTATAGTCATTGGGAGTCACTGAGTCTGGCTAAGAACCTAATCTGAGCAACGGCGACCAGTTGTGCATTAGTGCTTTATAAAATGGGAAACTGCAATACAGAAGAGTTGTACGGAGTATAATCTGACGATAAATCCAATCAATGTGATGGACTTGTCATATTCTCTACCAATATACAAACAACTTATGTTTAATTTCACCCCTGGATTTTTATTGATATTTTTAAAATAACTTTCTTTATTGTGTAACAACCAATCCATCTACCAAATCCTTCCGATTAATAATGGCGATGTCTCTACTGTCTGTGATCATTTCTACAATGATGGATTAAAAAATCACACTGTCTAAAGTGAACCCATATAAACGTGAGTATGCAAAGCGCAACAAAAACATAGTAATGATAAAAAATATGTACGAACGAAAACAGCAGCCGGAGCGAACAGTGTTTTTGTCCGGTAGCATCAAAACAAGAAAAAAAATTAAATCACATCGATAATTGATATTGAAAAACGTATGTTAAAAGCCAAAAATAGAATTTCTAATTGAGTTTGCCAGGATTTACGCTCTCACACCAGAAGAATAACGAAATAAATTGACAGCAACACACGCACACATACACAGTGATTCAATGATTTGTTACATTTGCAACAAACCCATAAACATATTTGTGTATATAATCCAACACACATACACACATTTGAACATACGGTTTATCCTGAACGGCTGGTTGCTGGTTGTTGATTGTAACGGCAACAACACAAGCAGATAATGGAGAATAAATTCATATATACATACATATGTAGAAACGTAAGGCAAATGTAACTGCAGCAAACATCAACAGATGAAAAGCTTGTTCAATCATGTGTACATGATTCGTATATACATACATACATACCTACAAATCAAAATCCATCTATAACTGTATCTGTTACTTTATAACGATACTTTTGTACAAATATAGAGCTCGACCCCTTTAACCCATACACAAGACCAGCAATATTGAAATAAACTCTGATAAAATTTAAGCAAATTTAAAAAGAACAAAAATCCACTGGCCATCTGAAAGGCATCATCGTCATTATCAATAACAGCAGCAAAAGGCAATATTAAACAGAAGACTTAACAACAACAAAAGCAAAAACAACATTAACAACAACAACAACAGCAACAACAAGAAAAAATCATCAGATCCTCAGTACCAGAAATACAATTATACAAACGATGTTGACGGTGATGATGAGAATGTCAATGGCGATGATGATGATGAAGCTGGGGGGAATGGTGTTATAAATACTACGATTTTTTTTCTTCCTATTTTGTGTGGATATTTTACATTATGTTTGTAATGCTTGCTGCCTTGGCTGATGCATGTTGTCGATGCTGCCCCATGGCTGATGGCATGGTATTGGCACTGTGAATTGTACGAAATGTGGTCAATTAACACATTTGCTGCACTGATGTACCAAAATATCATTTGATATGATGTGATATGATGAGTCGTGATGTGTTGATAGCTTCACCAAGTTTGTTTTTTAATTTGTTGGAAAAACAAAAAACAGCCATACAGTTATTTATTTTTTAATTTAATTTATGTTTTTTTGCATGTGCTCAAAACTGCAGAAAATGTCGAACAACATTGATTTTTTCATGCGGAAAATTTGAGCCTACTCACACTTTTTAACTTTTGTGTTTGGAGAGGGTTCATCAATCAGCACCGGGCTGCTTGTACTGGGCGAATTCCCCTCAAAGCAAAAAATAAAAATTTAGAATACCAGGAGTAAAACTTGTTTTATGAACTCTTTATGATATTATAGTACAATGTCGGAAATCAAGCTTAAAACAGGTAATAGCTTAATTCAAATTCAGTTATCTTGTAAAATTGCTTATAACTTAATTTGTTCCAATTACTTTGATGGTGAGTTGTAAGTGTGACTGCTCAACAATTGTCGAGATTTTGCAATTCGAACAAAGTCACAAGTAGTGAAACACTTTGTAGTACTCAAGGTACTACAACAAACACTTCATATATTTTGTTGGTAGAAATCTTGTATTACTGTCACCCATTTGTTGGCATATGCGTGTTTGTGTTGTGCATTTTGAGAGTTCTACAAGCTAAAAGCAGTAGTCAGCTGGGCTGGTAAGGCTAGCGGGTATCGAATTGCTTTGGTAGTACTAAAATAAAATAAACGAAATATAAAAATATCATATAAAGCATTTTTGTTTACACTGTTCCAGTGATAGCAACGGTTTCAAACTTTTCGCCAAGACCAGCGGTTTTTAAGCATTAATTTTAACTTTACAGTCGAACTATATGTTTCACAATTTTTAAAAAGTTTTTAAGGATTTCTAGTTCGATTTTTGCCTGCTCTAAATTGAGGAAAATTTTTTTGTGATAAAACTAGCGCGATCAAAATTATTAGCGTTATATTTTTATATTCGTTAAAAATTTTGCTCACTCTAGCGTTACCACAGAAAAATTTTCCTCAATTTCGAGGAAGTGAAAATTAAACTAGAAACTTTTATAAACTGTTAACAATTACAAAAGGGTACAAAATTGAAATTTTTGAGTGTTGTTTGGAATTCTATAGCAATTTTTTTTTTTTTACTAATTTGAGGTCGCTGATTTTAAATCTAAACTCCATTTTTCTCCATCAGCTCGACATTTTTAGATATACCGTTATGTCTAAAATTAAGGCGCTTCCAGTACAAATATTAAAATAACTTGAAAACGGTTCACTATATTCAGTTAAAAAGAAAAATTGAAATTCGTCAATAAAATTATCTTTAATCCGTGCCTACATTGTTTTTTATTTGAACGAGCAGTTTCAGAGATATCGTTGTAGTTTTGAAAAAGAATAACAATTTTACATAAAAAAAAAAAATTCTTATTAAAAATTCATAAAAAAAAATAATGCAACTAAAGTCACAATATTGGTCCTAAAGCATTTAGCTTAATATATTTTGAATCAAATGAGCTTTATTTCATTGAAATCGGTGCACAACTTTTGATTTTCTCAACGATTTACTGAGATAACTAAATTGACAAAAATCGCGATTTTCATACAGAAATAACATTTGTTAATATGTGTGTTTGTGTGTGTGATGTTCTATTTAGTTGATAAGCGTATGAAAATCGCGATTTTTGTCAATTTAGTGATCTCAGTAAATCGTTGAGAAAAGCAAAAGTTGTGCACCGATTTCAATGAAGTAAAGCTCATTTGATTCAAAATACATCAAGCTAAATGCTTTAAGACCAATATTGTGACTTTAGTAGCATTATTTTTTTATGAATTTTAAAATAAGAATTTTTTTTTTTATGTAAAATTGTAATTTTTTTCAAAACTACAACGATATCTGTGAAACTACTCCTTCAAATTAAAAATTATGTAGGCGCGGATTAAAGATTACTTTTTTTGACGAATTTCAATTTTTTTTAACTGAACCGTTTTCAAGTTATTTCAATATTTGTACTGGAAGCGCCATAATTCTAGACATAACGGTATATCTCAAAAAATCGAGCTGATACTAACCAAGTGCAGATTTGGATTCAGCGTCCCAAATTACCTTTAAAACAACAATCAGTTCATAAACAGCAAATACCTTGTTCCCTTGTGTTATAAATCATATAGTTCGGCTGAAGAGTTATAATTAATGCTTAAAAATCGCTGGTCTTGGCGAAAATTTTGAAGCCGTTGCTATCACTGACACCGTGTAAACATGAGGGCCATGTAAACGCCATATAATTTTTAGTAATTTTTTTAAATTATAGGCGAGGCAGAAACTGTCACTAAATAATTTTTTATATCCAAACTCTTGACTTAGAACTTTGATGTCCTTCATACTGAGTTGAAGGGTACAAAGAACCTGCTTTTCTACTTAACGTCAAAAAAAAATATCGTTTCAAAAGCTAAACTTTAACTTTTCATATCTCAACAGCCTTTACATATATTTTAAGGAAATTAGAATAGGAAAAAAACTTGAGATGCTTTATGTCCATAAAAGGAATTTATTAAAACCCTTTAAAGCTGTAGAGTTTTGGCCACCCAGAATTGATTCTGGCCCACAGTGCAATACATTTTTTGATTTTTTCAGATATATCTTAAACATTATTTTTACTATTAGTTCTTAGTTCTACATTTTTTAATTTTTAATTTTTTAATGCTCCAATTGTTTACCTGGCTTAGTTAAAAACATAAATGAAAGCATTTACAAAGAAGCTATAGACAAAATAAAAAAAAAAAAACAAATAAATATTTATCAGTTTAGATAAACGTTAAGGAATTTGCTAAATAAAAGATATTATGCTTGAAAATGCCACAAATAGCTAGAACATACCTCGATATGAAATAAGTCAACGGACTTTTATTTTGTCAATAATTTAGTCAAACATTTCTCCCTATTTGTTTGTTTTTTTCTAAATTATAAAAAAAATGATGACAATTTATTATACACACATTTCGTTTGAAATTAAAATTCAGCTTTTTTTTTTTTGCTACATTCATATATGTACATATGTATGTATGTGAAGCAAACTTGTAAATATCCATTTGCTCAAGTAAAAGTTTGTGGCTGTTTCATTTATGGTTGGGAATTCATACTTGCTGCTGCTAATTTTGACGAATTTTGCTCCAGGGAGATTAATTATTACAGTCATTATTATTCCATATTTCTGTGGAAGTTTTTGCGTTTATCATTCTTAATATTTGTACTCTTATTTTCAACCAGATAACAATGCCAAAAATTTAGTATTACGTCATACGAATGTTTAAAAGTCCTGAATTAAATTTAAAAAAAAGTGTACCATAGAAACAAAGAAGTCCTTAAAAAGAATATATTCAATCTTTGGTAACTGTAGAATCTGCCGCTTTCTTTCTGCTTAATGGTTTTTATTTCCATAAAGAGGTCGTGAATATTTGCAATAATTTTATTTGGACAACTAGATGAAAGATATTCCAGAAATGAAGTTAAAATGTGTAAATAAGGATTTTTAGAGTAAAGTAAGTAATATTAGTGTTTTTAAATATTATACCATGTTCATACATGCGCCTTTATTGAGATAATCGCAACAAAGTCCATTATTGAGCTCATCATTCCATGCAAAAAGTCAGTGAAGTTATTGCTTAATAAACTCAAAATTACTTTGAATATTGAGAAAAGGATGAAACACAACGCTGTAAAATATGTGTCTAACAAGCAAAATTATACAATGCGAGATGAATGACGCGATAAATGTCAACAAAAGCAAACAAAACAAAATATAAAAATAAATACAATAAAAATGGAGTCATAACATGAACGCACTACTTGTACAAGTTCCATATTTTTATTGTACAACACTAAAATCTTTTTCATAAAAGGCAGTTTTTTTTTTCCATTTTTCTTATATGAAAATATTTTTTACTTTTTCTTTCTCACTACCAAAACAAAAACAACAACTTTTTTCCAGCTGTCAAATACTAATTGAGTTAGCGCAATATTTGTATGTATGAACGCAAAAAATATTATGTCAATAAACTGAATATTATCTCAATTAGAAAAGCACGTATGAACAAGGTATTAGAAAGCCAACTTTGTTTAATCCAAATGATAATTTTTAAATTCATATGACGATTTTAGAATTTTTGGAATTTGTGTTTTCTACGCTAATTTATGCAATTATGGTGATAATTATTTATAGTCAACAACAAAATTATACTATACGTAATTTTCTCAGTGGATAATTGGTTGGTTAGCATTCCCTGGTGTTGCCATTTACCGGCCACATGTTTTAAGAAAGCGTAAACATAACGATTAAAGCATAGCCTTAATCGATTCTCATTTAGCTGCACCCTCTCAAATTCTATTGGTTTAACTTGTTAGTGTTCCGTAATCATAGAGTAAAAACGGAACCCTGTTACTGAGACGTTGCTGTCCGTGTGTTTGACCTTCCATTCTCCGAAAAGGTAACAACTATAGAATTGGAATTTTAACAGTATATGTAGCTACCCTATCGCTACAAAAACAAATATTAAAGAAACCCAAAAGCTTAAAACTACAGGTTAAACTAAAAATAATGGATCCGATTACTGATTCTGTTCCACGACTGCGGAAAGCATTTTTTATGCGGAAACAAAATTTACAATTACTCATTCCATTGCTGCGGTATCATCTCTACAGTCGTGGTATTCCCGTATTATTGAGTCTGCAATGTTGATATTTTTTCCTAGATTTGCTTACGCTCAAATTTTGTAAAGTAAATGTACAATTGTCTTACAAAAGTTGTTTTAGTTTGTTTTGTTTTCTTTTTGACAACTATTTTTATAAGAATAAAAGGCAAAAATAGACAAACATATTGAAAAATTGGAGCAATGAAGGATTTCAAAAAACAATTTTTTTTTGGTTTTACCCACAGACATACAGCAGACATAAACAAATTTTTGGGAAGACTTGGCGCTGGCATTAAATGGTTCTGGACCCCCAATAAAAGATGCCGGCGGTTGGAGAAAGGTATAGCAACACTGCTTTTTTAACTTGCAGTTAGTTTCATTGTAGAAGGAAGGGACAGATTATAAGAGGGTCATAAAATAGATATTTCAAACAAATATTTATACGGAATCTGCAAGAATTGCATACATTTTTATTTTCCAGTAGACCTGACATTCTTTATTTCAACTTGCTCTTGTGTAACAAGTCTTCAGGGTTTATAGTGCATAACTTTTCTCTCCAACCGTATGTCCAAGGGAATTTTTTTTTTGTGAGGTAGGAAAATCCCTTCGGATCATCAGATGTAGCACATCCGGTATGAGGTGATTCCACTAAAAATCTACCTCCTTCTGAGTTCTTCTCTATCCGGTACCGCGCCAGCATTACTTCGGATAGAGACTCAGTTTTGCTTGCGCCCTGTCGTCTATTGTCTGCGTCAAGGCAAATCGTTGTATCTCCTTGTCTAGATCAGTCTTCTTCGCCTTAAGTATATATTCGGCATATTTCGCCACTTTTTCCCATACTTCCTTTCCACGTAACATTTTACCTATTATATTTTCAGCATTTATTGTTCCGAGATCTGACTCTAGCTGTGTTCTCTGCATTTGCCATCGTTTGCATTTGAAAAAAGTGTGTTCTGCGTCATCAATATCTCCGTCGCTATATATGCAGCTCATGTTTTCCACTTTTCCAATATTAAAAAGGTATTTCCGGTAATATCCGTTCCCCCAAAGCATTTGGATTATGTAATAATCTATTTCTCCCTCTTTTCTACTATACCATTCATTTACGTTTGGTATTAGTTTTGCGGTCCACCTTCCTTTTGCAGAGTTGCTCCATTTCTCTTGCACTTTCCTCAGAGTTTCCATGCGCAGATCTTGTTTGTCGATTTCATTTCCCTGCTTTTGTGCTGCCCAGATTTTGACTCTCTCTTCGATCAATAAGTCAATGGAAATTGTGCCACTGATTATAAAAACGTCCAAGGGATAACTTTTACTACTATTCTCAAAAAAGAAATATGGATCCACATTATTTACTAAACTATACATATATTTCACTGATAATAAATGAAGTAACACCCATGTTTAAAATTATAATTTTTTCATGTATTTTTCTGCCAATAGTTTCTGTCAAAAAACATTATTAATGTTAAAATTAATTTAAAAAAACATTATTAATTAAAACATTATAATATTATTAATTTTGCGGTAAGCAGATAGATTAAATTTACTTCGCGAAAGGTATACAATGCAGGTATGAATAATTGCAATTTTTATATCGATCGATATTTCTTTGCGTTAAATTTTTCGTTCCATGCGGAATCGGTAATACTACTTAATAATAACAAATTGGGAAAATTAACTGCAAGTTTGGCAGCATAAAAGATAGAGACTAAAAACCCGGATATGTAGTTGCCAGACTTGCAGAAAAAACTAAGAAGTTATTATTTGAATGATGCTGGGTATATGAATTCACAATTTAGGTGGAGCATTAACTGTAAGTTTTGAGTCTTGAATATACTGAATTGAAATTCGCCCAGCATCGATTAGTTTCATGTCCTCTGTGGCAATAAATACCGAGAATAACAAAAATCTGAAAGGTACATAAGTGATAAGTAAAAGATAATGCTAGTCTTCACTTTGTAAACCAGCTATATCTTCTTCAAAATTAGATATTAGTTTTCAACCATAAGATATAGTCATTAAAATAGATATAGATATAGAAATTTGAATATTATATCTAGTTGGCAGACAGATACCAACAAAAACAAAACCAAAAACACTAACACCTATATTCATAAAAACTATTGAAGGATTATTACACGTTTATTTGACAAATATTCCGTCTGCAATACGTCAAATAAAAGCTTAATAAACTTACAATAATTATTATGAATTTGGCCTTAAGGCGTCCCCTTGTAGAAGGCACCTTTTTTTATAGGGGAGTGCTCTAAAGTTTGATAATAAGATGTAACTTTGAAGCGTTCAGAGGTAGAGATCTGAAGTTTTCACTTCTCATATAGTTGACTCGCCAGTACTGCAACAAATATTAAAGATGACACAAAAAGCTATAATTAAATAGCACCAGCTTGATACACAAATCAAAAAAATGTCCCATCATACTACCGAAAAGTTTTTTTTCTCACGGTGAAAGTGAAGTTGAGTTGAAGTGCAGTTTCGCCCACTTAGGTTTTAGCAAGGTAAAATTGTGCTTATAGCGTTTGGTAGAATAAAATATTTTCCAATGGTTTATACTTCTTTGGTAGGCGTACAAAATTTTATCTCTTACTTATAGCAAGCAATAATCCATGATGCAAAACATGAGTTTATCAGCTGACTCGCTTGTTTGGATAGCGCTTAAAGGAATTCCTTATCACAACAATCTATGAATGTGGTGTGCATGAATAAAAGGTCCAAAAATGTTTTAAAATCTATTTTTAAAACTTTTATAAAAACAACTAAAATTCAAATGCTTCACTATACAATTAGCCTTTTAGTTTGATTATAAAAATTGCTGGTTTAATGGCATATCCGTTTAAACAATTTAGTTTTTGTGATTTACCGACCTGTTGATAACAATCTGAAATATCAACATCATAAGCGTACATGTTAACCTGTCGGTGGTGAACAAACGTGTTGTAATCTTAAAGATTTTAGGCAAATACAAGAAGTCCAACTAGCAAGTAAACACTATTATTACCTTAAAGTAGTAATTGGAAAATAAACTGCTAGTCAACAACAGCAAAAATATTATTAAGCCTTAAAATCTACATTCGTCAAATAAATAGACAAACAATTTGGGGCCTAAAACAAAAGTGACAGCCTTGGAAGTTATCGATAGCTTAGCTATTTAAAAACAAAAAAGCTGACTACATTTTACTATTTAGAGACTTTTGCAATCACCTAGTGCTAAAAATTTACGTTTAATATTTGGTGAGCTAAGATTTCATTCTGTTTGGTAGACACAACAATCGATTGTTGCTGTAAAATAAAATGGTATTGATATTTGCCGAATGAGTTTTAGTTAAGGTGGTTGAAATTTTGCGGTAACCTATAATTTTCTTAGCAAATTATTTCACCACTATTATGTTTTCGGAAATTTGTTTCCTAGCAAAGGAAAATACTATATTAAGGCCATGACTCACTTTGCTATACAAACGTATAATTTCAATTCCTGAATAGATCTAATGTACTATACTAGCTAGATCTCATGCAAGTCTGTTCGTACTTTAAAAAGCTGCAGCAAAGCATACATACTATTCTACACCCATGAACAACTTTGAAAAAGCCACGCTGGGGGCAAATCACCGCATTCGAAATCGAGTGCTTTGTCATCAAAATACTGTTAACATGGATCACAGGACTCGCTATCGAAACGCATCTGATCGATGTTGTACTTGATTGCTACTATACTATCGAAAACAAATAAACTCTAGCCTTTAGCAGCAAAATAAATAAAATAACAAAGAAGCGACAAAAAATTAAAGAAATAATTAAAAATATATAAATTTTATTGCTTTTAGGGAAAGTGAATACCAAGAAAAAGATTTCCCACTAAGTAGTGTATTTCATTTGTTACATTTTTCACCGCTTTGCACATAGTGCTTTGTGCTAACCCCACTAAAAAATAATTCCCGGTCGTGTGCTAAAAGCTGCCACTGGCCAAAAAGGGTCAATGTAGCGGCAAGCTGCAATATGGGTGGCATGCTCGTCGACATGTGACCAGAGATATTTATTTCCGATAAAACGTATTCAAAAGCTTCCTTAGAGAGCCGAAAACGACTTTTGAATCTACACAGAGCGAAAACTTCCTAATAGATTCAATAAGATTTTCTCTTTGAAACGTTTTTAGGCTGAGGGGTATCCCAGCAGAAAGAAAAGAAGATTTTTCTATGGGTAGATATACCATAGAAATTCCATGTTGCAAATCTTATTAATTGTCTCAACAAGAAAAACACATAAAACAAAGAAGAAAACTTGTTACTCACGTTTGTTTTTACTCAGTTTCCCATTTGCATGGTATCAAAAAAAATTCTATAGAGAAGAACTTATTGATTCTATTAGGTTTTCTTGTAAATGGTATACAATAAGGATTTCTTATTGATTTTATTAGGTTATCCTATTAATTTTCCCTATTGGTTTTATTAGTTTCCTATATAAACACACGTAAATCATCTTTTTAATTTCATCAATTGTTGTTTTTTCAATAAGATTTTCGCATTTAAAATAATAAGGAATCCTTCTTGAAAAAAAAAACCATAGAGATATCTTATTGATTTTGTTCTACTTTATTAGGTGCTTTCTTCTCTGTGTATGTACAAACGATGAAACATTTAGTTCTAATCTTTTGCTTCAAACTCACAACATACTCAGCTTCTGGCAATGAAAAAGGATTGCTTTTGTCACGAATGTTCCTACTTATAATGGCAATATTGGACTCATCCTACGATTCCGCAGATGAGAAACATAAAAACACATTTGAGTTCATTTAACTTTAAGTTTTTTTTTACCAATTTAATTATATTTTGTTTTCCTTTTTCGTTTTGTTTCTTTATTGTCATATGCGTGCTGCGATGTAAAAAATAGAAAAAAAAATTGAAAATATTGATTGCGATCGAATGCTGTGATCCAAAAAATTGCAGCCGGCGAAATATTTGTACACACGAAAGAAGTCTCGATTTCGAATGCGGTGATTTGGCCCCTGATTGTGTGGAAAAAGATAATTTTAAAAATTTTCCAACGATTTTTAAATCGTACAGACTTTTCAAAAAGTCTTTAGGTTAGGCCAGGTTGATTGAAGGTACAAATTTCCATGTCTTACGATCTGACATCAAGCCAGTATAGGCATTTTGTGCGCTTCGTGTATGTAACCATAAACAGTTTCACTCATGGGTCTATAGGAACCCCGTGTCATTCACAAAGTTCGTAAATTTCCTCCAGCATATGTCCCATAATTGTATTATATCTGTATAGATATCTCTCTCAAGATATCTGGACCGTCACTCATGAGTGTATAGGAACTCGCTGTCATTCAAAAAGTTCGTAAATTTCCTCCGGCGTATGCCCCATAATTTTTTATGTCTGGTAAGTGGTCTCTCTCAATATATCAGGACCGTATTTGTGTGAGAGTTTAGCACTGTCATAAGTAGTGCTCTAATGCAGATTTATACAGCATAACTTCAGGTTATGCGCTATATAATACAATTTTATAGCCTTCTCACATGCTCTAGATTCATCTCCTCCTACTATTCTTATGCACTTAAGATGCGCCAGTAGCTGACAGCGACCTGTCTTTTAGCCACTTTCCATTTCAGTTCACATTATCATACTTTTCTAACACAACGGGACCTTTCTAGGAGCCAAGTGAGCCGGTCTCCGGACCGGCGGCCCGCGTAACATCATACTTTTTGAATGCACATGTCCGCTTGACCAAATTGTACGCTTAAACAGCCTGTAATAGAACTTATTGTTTTCCTTTTGCCAAGAAGGCTGCCAAATTCACTTAAAATTTTTCCTAATGCAAAAGGACAAATAAGTCCTCCTGACTTTTATGAACAAACCACTCTGCATGAATCATAAACACTTGGTTACTTACAACTACTTGCAATTATAAGTTTTCAGATTTGTTACAATAAGCAAAAAATAATAAACATCTCTACAACACGTTCTCAGGCTAACGATTCTCGGTAAGCGCTTTCCTTTGGTGTTGTTGATGTTGTCGTTAAGAGGCAGGTAAACACAATTTACATATGAGACATGAAAAATTCCTCACAGTAAAAATAAAAGTATTCCTATTGTAAAGATCCGCAGAAAAGCTTGCATATACAAATTCCCAAACACAATATCTTTATCTTATTAATTCGTCTTAAATCTTTTCAGAGTAAAAAAAAACAAGAGAAAAGTTAATTTAATACAAGTAGCAAAAGAAAAAAGAAAAAGGAGCAAGGAAAATATTACTTACAAAGTAGGTGCGTTAAATGCTTTAAACAGATGCAACATTAAGATACCCCTAGTGACTGGCTGGTGCCTGCGCATGCGAGTGTTTGGTTTATGAATAAATTACAAGAAAGATGTAAAAAAAAATGCGAAACTTGGCTCTACCACTACATTAAAGCCATGTAAGACATGCCATACCAACAACAACATTTGAAAGAAGAGCAGCAGTATCTCTAGTTTTTTTTTATATTTCTTTTATGAGTATGAAGATACTGGCTTTAGACAAACAAACAAAACAATTGATAGATGCGTACGTGTAGTGAATATTTTATAAAGATACTTGTTGTACTCGTATGCCAATATTTAGCCGCTAACCATACAGCATACTCAGCCGCATATTTATCATATGCCTCAACTAACCGTTTCTTGTTAGCGGGTAAGAAGTAGTTAGTGATACAGTGGCTAGCCAAATTATTAATTACACGCCTGAAAGTTGTGTTACTTTTAGTTTAAGGCAACTATTTGAAATAGAATATTTTGCAAGCAAATTGTTGTTCCTAATAATTTGGCATTCTTCTGTAGCGTCTGCTTATTTTTTTATTTTTATAATTTCTTGCCTTTTGCCACACGTCTAAATGAGCTGCTGATGTGAGAAACACTTGCAGCAAGGAAGATATAAAAGCTTTCTTCTTACGGCTTTTATAACAACATAGATATAATGAATAGATATGTGTGTACACATACATACATATGTTTTTCGTTATGTTCAATATTAGCATACTCTAGCATATATTAAATTTATTAAGTCGCTGTTGATGATGCGCTACAAAAGAAAATACGCACAAACCACAGATAAGACTGTGCAATAAAATGGATAATAACTAATGATTCTTGTTAAAGAAGGATCATATTTAAATAGCCCTAAGGTCGGTTTGAAATAATTTGTTGCCATAAATGCTTAAGGTGTAACACAGATTCTGCTTAATGAATGTATCAAAAATATTTGCTTAAAGAAACCCGGGTTTTAAAGTGTGGCAAAGAAAATGGAAAGCAAAAAGATAAACATTTAAAAGCCGGTTTTTTTAGGACAATGATTTATATAATATTCAGAAAACTCGTTAGCTAATGACCTAGCTGGCGACCAAATTTATGGGTAACAGCCCATTTCTTGGCTTAAAGTAGTTGCAGGAATTGAAATTAGCTGCTTTATATAAGCAGCATATAAGCAAAATAATTCAAGTGAGGTTGAGAGGAGGGGTAGGTCTGTTGTTCACTCCAATTAGTACTAGTCCATAGCCATTAGTCTATAGATGTTTTCTTAATTTCCTCAACCCGCTTGCGGCGCATAGTGGCACATTTTGTGAGTTGGCGGTCAAAATTCTATAAGTTTTGAATGGGTTGAAAATTTTTAAATAGCTTTCTTTTTTTGGATAGAAGACATCTTAAGCTTCAATTTAATGCATTCACTTTCAAATTATGCTTTTAGTAAAGTACACTTATATATGATTGAAAAATTAATTTTCAAAATGTATATATTATCGGCCTTAAAAGAACTAAATTTGTGAATGTAGTGATTTAACGTTGCATTTGATAAATAGTAACGTTACCTGAACTAAAAAATTACATACTTAATTAAGCCGTCCATCCGTTTGCATTTTATTTTGACCTTTAGCCTTCTTCTCCAATGAACCACTTAGAATACCGGTTTGAAGCTCATAATTGTTTTAAATATATTAATTCAGGTCCAAAAATGAACCTTTTCAAAAAATGTTTGTTGTATTTTTCAGCTGTCTATCTGCCGACTGATTGATGAGTTGATTAGCACCAACGAAATGTCGTCGCCATATAGACAGCTGAAAAATACAACAAACATATTTTGAAAAGGTTCATTTTGGATCTTAAAGCAAATAAATAATTAAGTTCATATTTGTTTTAAATATATTAATATTGATATAATATTTAGCAAAACTAATTTTATTTTTGTCGTTGATATCCCTGTGAAATTTTACGGCAATCGGTACACAATTACTCATAGGGTGATTCAAATTTCGAAAAATAGCCTTGGTGATCATAATTCAATAACAAACGCAAGTTCGACAGCTTTAAAGGTTATTATTATATGAACAATTTAAATCAATTTTAAACGTGAATTTATAACAGATAGCAGATCCATTTCCGAAAAAAAGTTTTACCATATATTCTAAGAAAATTTTTTTTATTCCAAATAAAAGAAAATTTCTTTTATAAATGTTCAATATTTATTGTGCTTTTTTCCCTAATTTTTATGTTAATTTGCATAGAATACATTTCTCATTTAACTGTCTTAGTGAAAATTTCATCTAAGTATGTCTCCTGTTCATCTTCAAGGAGCTGCTGGGCGTCTTTGTCCAATTCCATAGGAGTGGAGTTCCATTTTTGTCGAATGCTGGAGATATTTGGATCAGAAGTGCACAATAAAATATTAAAGAAATGCACAGTAGAATATTAAAGAGGTCCTTATTGGTACTATATCTAGATATCTTTCTTGTGTTGTGTTCGCGAAAATATCTTTAATCTTTGTTGCTTTTTTCTTGCGTTTCTTCAGAAAGATCTCCAATCGGCAGCATATTGTGTTGAATAATGTTTTCCCCATGATATAGTATTGTATGACCTGTCGATTGCATATTCCTCTTATCATATTTTTCGTTGTATAGTTTCGCTGTTTCATTAGTATACTGAACAAATTTTTTTGCATTTACCATTTTATTGCATGATTAATTAAAAATCTACTCCTGTAATTGATGCAGCAGGATCAGAAAAAATGTTCTTGCTGTATTGCCATCATTTCATTCTCATATTCGAAACTCATTAAAAACTTGAACACAAACTATCTGTATCTAAACAACCGGGCAGATTTAAAAGAGAATTAAAGAGATTTGCTTCAAGAAAACCTGATGTGTCTATCGTATTTTTACCTTTATATGAGCAGCAGTTATCTGGGTATACAATAAAGTTATAACAAAAGGTCGAATATATCACTACAAATACAATAACTCATGTACCTACCCCTGCTTACATGTAACTATGCATTTTTTAATGGCCTAAGCAAAATGCATTTAATGCATTATAATAACAGTCTTTTATTAAAAAAAAAAACAAAAACATACACATAATACACACAATACACACACAAACATATGTAGATATACCGCACTCCCATACCTAAAATATCCGACATGCAAGCAGTAAAATCATTGTAGTTCCTAGAGACTTAAATATAAATTTAAGAAATGAGCTCAAAGTACGTACCATAGCACGCTACAGTATTTATCGGATATAAGAAACTTGAAAAATCCAAGAAAAAAGTTTCTTATAAGCGTTTCTTTCTTATATACAATTATTTTATATAAGAAACTTATTTCTTATATAAGTAGCTACGGCCATAAGGCATTTGTTTCTTATATGAATATACGAGATTTTTTACCTTTTTATGTATATACGTAGATGTATGTAAATAGAAATATAAAACAAATCAAATTTTATTTTATTAACCCCTTTAGTAAATACATAGATAGAAAAAACTAGACAACTTCAATTTGAAAAAAAAAAAATTATATGTAGTAAATACATGTACATACATAATTCATTTTGTACTATTTATTTATTTATTTACGGGGCAAGAAACAAAAACTTCTCATGAGCACTAAAAGTAAAAAAAAAAAACGTTGTTGTTGTTGTAAAACTGTCAGAAAACAGAGTTGTCCATGCGAACTACATAAATTCAGTGTTGCCCTTGAAAGTTTCTTATATAAATTCTTTTTCTATACATTTTGTGGTTTTGGTGTTCAAGAAAAATGTTCTTTTATCAGTTTTTTTCTTATAAGCGTTTTTCTTATATGAAACTTTTTTTTTGTTAGAAAAAACACTAAAATGATATGGTGTTTTTGCAAATGTTTCTTATAAGCGTTTTGTTCTTATATGAGATGTTCTTATATCCGATAAATACTGTATAAGTCATTTTACGAAGTCTTTCGCAGAAAAAAGTTGCATTTCACTGAACATCGAGATTCGGGTATATCTTCGACCTTTATTGCAATGCCCAATCTGGGACTCTAGCAAAGTTGGGCACGATTTTAACTATTAACTATTTTATAAGCTAAGAAATGATATTGTGCGAAGAAAAAAAAATTTTCCTAAAATATATAATATCAAAAAAGTTATGCCCACTTGAAGTTCAAAAAGTTCCTAAAATATTTTGAATTTCAGCTTCTCTTAAAAAAAGCGCGTTTTTGATCACCCTATTCGAAGAGAAATAATAGAAATAAAAACTTACATTTCTGGATTTCGAGGTTCCTATATGTTTACTTTTATATATAAAAAAAATTAAATCCGTGACACAAAAACAATTTTTTTTTGACGAGTTTTGGCCGCCATCTCTTCAAATGTGCCACTGTGCGGCGGGTCTATATCTGGTAAAATTTTAGACAATTTTTGATCTCTTGTGCCTGGTGTTTTACACAGGTTGTTATCTTTTTGTTTTTTTGACTTTGTGTCAATTTATTGGTTTGTATGAGGCACTGGTTCCTCTAAGCATAAATCGCGCAGCAAATTGATCTGTATTTTCAATACAATACTAAGGAAATCATCTTCAAATACTACTAAGTAAACAATTTTTCATTTATATTAAATTACTTTTTCAGGCTCAAGTTCAATCCTTGGGTTTTCACTACTTTTTAATCAATATCAATTGAGTAAAGAAAAGTAAAATTTATTTGCTAGGTGGACAACCGGCTGTTTCTGGGTAGCAAACACCCTTCGTTTAAAAGAATGCCTGTTTACGAAATAATATGAAATATTTACTATTCGCAAATAAGCCGGAAGACTATTATTTAATCAAATATTGCTAATACTGGCCTGCATTGAGACACTTTTATTACTCTAACAGTGACATTAATTTTCAAAAAAAAAAAACTGTGAATTTATTATTACCTTTGTATTAATTAAACTGAAAATTTGTCGGTGAGAAAAACGTACTTCAGAGCACTAAAGCCATATAATGTCTATTAAGCATTTTTAATCATTATTCAATGCAACACAACAATCACAATAAATTTATCTCTTTATAAATATTAAATTAATTTTATCTTCAATAAAAAAGCAATACAAAACAATTTGTTGAAAAATATTTATTTAAAAATAAATAAAATTGTATTATTCCAGTATAATGGCCATTATAGACACAATATATTGTTTTTAACAAAACACACTGAACACAACAAGTATCTCTGCTATTTGATCTATTTGTGTCACACTGAGTTTATGTTTTATTTATTTTCGATTATTTCAAATAATACAAAAATCAATAAAACTGCTCGTTCAAATGCTGCATTTGATATAAAGGTTTGTAAATGCGTTGCCACTTGATTGTCTCAACTGTCAACAACTTATGGCAATGAGTGTTGCGCCTATAAAATGCAGTTTAATAAACGAAGTGATTGCTCATATCTCTGGTCATTCAAATGCATATTTAAACATGCAAGTGTGTATTTAAACTAAATAATGTTTGCGTCATGTTAAGGTGATTGGCACCAACTAAGTTGTCAGCTGCATATAGAAGAAACAGTAAATTTATTTGTATTGTTGGTCCCATTATCTAAGCAAAACCCTTTTGAGCACTTGGTTCTAGCCGTAAGTATGGATTATTGTTGATGAATTTTCAATAATCTTTCATTAATTTATATGGGTGAAATGCTGCGCTACAACGAGATAAATCTCATATACAACAGAAGCTTTAATCAAGATTTCCAAAACCATTCAGGCACACTCATAAGCACAGAATACAATCACCATTAACAGTGGGAATAAGGCATAAGTAGAAGAGGTAGATCTCAAAAGGCCTGCTCACAAAAGGCCTGTCTTAGGTTTTTGTTCTGTTCCCCTTTTTGCCTACTTGGTGCTCAGAGAGAACCTAATGCCATTCTAGCTTTATTTTATGATAAGGTTTTTAGCTTGAATTCCATTCTTTACATTTTTAGATCAAAAAAGGGGAAAAAGATTTGAAATTAATTATTCGCTGGCTAGAACTGTCATTGCAATTTTATGTGTATCATACATCACTTATATCAATATCAAATACAACAAAATATATTGAGTTCGTTCTCGTCGGCTTGTTGTCAACTCCACAGATTAAAGTGGCCAGAACCTAAATTACTTGATCTTCGATCTTGCTTACTGGGACTACACAGGCAGCAACACTGTGTAGTATTTACAACTGTGAAAAAATTTGCATTACTTTGCTTAAGAGTTCCGGCTGTTTAATTTCTTGTACGTCAGCGCACGTCTTGGGGTTCAAACGTATGCAAGTGTTAAAATCAGCAGCTTCAGATTCGAACGAAAATCACAGCTGGGATAGTAGCAAAATTACAAAATCAAACGTTCATCTTTACTGAAACATTGATATGTATATGATTATTGACAACTATTTGATAAGTAGCTAGACTACGCACATGGGAGTAGATTCTGGCTAAGGCCGAAGGGACTAAATAGATACCAAAGAGTATCCATTGGCTGGACTGTAAACAGAGAGTGCTCTTTAAATTCGAAAAGTTACTGTTTCGATTCCGAAGTCCGAAAAAACTTGGAAAGCTACAAAATTTTTCTTAAATAAATACAAAAACATATAGTGAACTGCTCTACAGGCGTCGCTTGCGGCAGTTGTTTATTGCAAATACGACTTCTATTATGATATTAAACAGCGGTCATATTGTGAACTACAATGTTGGTTCGAGCCAATTTTTCCATGGCGAGGTTTTCGTAAAGATTTTCAAAAATTTTTAGTTACATCTTAAAAGGAGGCCTAGTCAATGGGCCCCACTTCCCCCCCGTCTCATGCCGTATAAACACATTTATTTAAACTAATACTTACATATACTACATATGTATGTACACCAAACAAAGATACACGCACTCACACGGGCAAATAAATGCTTGAATACAAATACTGTCGTTCTCGTATATAAACGCATTATTATTTATATGAGTTTGTATGATCAGATGCAGCATTTTGTAGGGGCAAAATGTTCACAAGACTTCGCTCTGACACTTTGTGTTGAGTTTATCTCCTCCCCACAGCTCGTTGTTTATCATATGAAGCAGGTCATTTAAGAATGTTTAAGATTGTCATAACAAGGTATTAAGACATTTAAAAGGGATTATAAAGAGCTTATTGAAATTGAAATCTGAACACTAGCACACACACGCTCCCTCTCTCTCTCTCTCTGTCTCTTGCTGTCGCTCTTTTTAATACCAAACAGCTACAAATAACGATACAAAATGTTGTTACTTCCTTTAACCGCAAAGACAAATTATGTTTTTATTTTGTCTCACTGTTTGTGCACTAAAGCGCGTGAACATTCAGTCATTGTCTAAAGATTACAAAGACACAATTAAATATTAATTAATTTAAACAAGACAAATTAATATGGAAAAATTTTTGCAAATATATAAAAGAGGAGGTACAACATAAAGAGATTAAAATGTTAAGAAAATAATAATAAGACGAAGTTTAAAGCATATATTGTTATTGCCATAAAAGTTTTCAGCTTAAACTACTGCCTTGCATCCAGCTTAGTTTAGACGATTTGTTGAACAAGCTTGCTTATGATCAGAAAAATGTCATAAATTTTATCATATGTTTCTCGGGCTACCATTCATTAATACCACCTCACTTGGGTGCTAAATTGATTCCGCTGTACTACCCAAGAAGACAGCAAGCCTATAGCCCTACACGCCACCCATTGGTTCTACTTCGAACCATCTGGATGAGTGGATGAAAGAGTTCTTGCTTTTTAACTTCCATTTTGACTCTTCAACTTTATTTTACTTGTCTTCTTTAAAAAATTTTATCACAAAAAAATCTTTCTCAATTAAAGAGGAAGTAAAATCAAACTTAAGCCTAATAAAGTTATTAATAATCATATAGTTGGATTGTTGAGAAGTGTTGCAGGCCCGAGGAAACTTTTTGTAAGTTCAGTTAAAGTTCGACATTTTCACTTTTCCTGTCCTCTACACATTCATCACTATTAGTACTACAAAAATTTTAATTGATACTCATTTTTTTAGCTCAGTCTAAGGTAAATTCATTCAGCTTGACATGGCAGCACTTGCAATCAGAGACCGCAAATAAGAGTTATTTTTCAATTTTTGAAGAAATAAATCATACATAAATGAACATCGTAGAAAACTTTTAATTACACCACGATGATTTTTAGGCGAAATGCATCCAACATTTTTAAATTTTTTATTTTTATTTTAACAATCAAAAATAAGAGTTATTTTTGATTTTTATTTTTTTTAATGAAAAATAAAAGTTATTTTTGATTTTTATATTTTTAAATAAAAAATAAAAGTTATTTTACATTTTTATATTTTTAAATGAAAAATAACAGTTTTTTAGATTTTTATATTTTTAGATGAAAAATAAAAGTTATTTTTGATTTTTATATTTTCATATCAATTATAAAAATCAATTCAAAACTCTTATTTATTTTTTGATGCCGCCGTATGTATTATAATATGCTGCTTCATTCAAATTTCTATATGAATATAATATATTATGTGACTTATCCATTATCAGCTATAAAAACAAGAATGCATAGAAATGCTCATAAGTTTTGGCTGCCATTTAAGTCAGTGGTAAGAGGTCGTTTTCAGGTGTTCAATTTTACCATCATAATTGATTTTAAATGTTCCTCAGATAAATTATATCTCAAATCTCCCAATATTAATCTGAGTGCTGAAAATTACCTTTCTACACCGACTTGAGTGGCAGGCAGGTACAGAATGAACAATTAAAGCTAATTTTCGAAGCCATGGAATTACAAATTTTTTTGCTCTCCCAATATTCCAATAAATTAGCAGAAGTATCGAAACGCTTTTCTTTGTAATTGTCTATTTCAAAATAAGCTTTGCGAACATATTACCTATGCCACGAATTTTGAATTGATTTTTATTATTGATATATTGAAAATATAAAAATCAAAAATAACTTTAATTTTTCATTTAAAAATATCAAAATCAAAAATAACTTTTATTTTCCATTTTAAAAAAATAAATATCAAAAATAATTCTTATTTTCCGTCTAAAATTATAAGAATCAAAAATAAATCTTATTTCTTAATTTTTTTTTAAAGTCATAAGAGTTACGGTCCCTGCTTGCAATACAAATTAGAGAAGACAGGAATTTTCGTTGTTCGCATGTATCTTCAATATGAAGTAACTTCATTTCCTTGACTCCTGATTAAGTTGTTAAGCACTAATAGAGAGCGAAGCTCAATGCTTGGAAACATGTGATGATGCACATCCTATTTATGCTAGTTACAATTGTAACAATATACATATATGCTTATTCTTTGCATATCCTTTGAACTTACATATACATATGTATCCAACTTTAAAATTTTTGGAGTGTATTATGAAAACCTTTGTTTAAAAAAAAAAAAAATTTTTAAAATATATATTTATAAATACATGCCCTACATAAAAATAGATCTGATATTCCAAGTTTATATTGAATGGATTTTTAACAAACAAAATTTGTGTCATAAAAAAATTGGAGAAAAATGGAAAAATATCAGTTCAACATGACAGTTCCCTCTCTCACCAGTAAACAGTAAATTTTATATGAAACATGAAAACAATTGGTTGTTACTCTTGCAATTTTGTCCTTGTTTAATATGTATAACTAACATTATTTCGGTTTATTTTATAATTTTTGAATTAAAAAAAAATTATAAAAAAAAATAATTTTTTTCTTTTTTTGTATGCCTTACAGTCCAAACTAAACTAGACCGCCAAGAGTATAATTGCCGCCTAAGCCCCCCTATTTGATATAGAAATGGTGGATTATACAGCACACATATGCTTGACGTGCTAATTTTGAGTTGGCCTGTTGCAAATAATGTCCTTTGTAGAATTATATAAGCGAAATAGCTGTCAAATTTTGGAAGCTCTTTCGCCCATAAGGAAGTGTTGTAATTTTTTAACCAACAGGCCATGAAAAGTTTGAGTTTAGTATACAAAATGATTTATTCGTATAAAGTACAGAAAGTGGCAACTTTGATACATATTAACATAAACTGTACAATTTTATGTTATTTTCACAGTCTTTGCAGACAAAATTTTGTCATGTACATTGGTAGAGAGACTTTTGCTTCTAGAGGAACGAAGTGGAAAATTAAACTCTTATACGTTCAAAGAGAAACACAGTGAGTTTAAGAGAAATTATTTGAGCAAACCTAAAAGTAATAAATACTTGCAGCAACTAACAACAAATTAATATTAAATTTTTTAAGCACTCACTGTTTGTATTAATCATTTGCAAATTTTGCAGAAGATGATAAAAGTAAGAAAACAAACAAGTGGGGAAACACCAATTACTCTAACACTCATGTTAATCTATTTTTATAAAATTCAGTACTGCACTCAATAAATAAGTACGAACATTTTGTAATTGCTTAAAAAACTGGTTTTGGTATGATAATTGGTATAAAAGGAAACAAGCCGATGGATTTAGTATGGGAAAAAAGCCTACATAGCAAAGTAGCCCAAGCTCTGCCAATCTGAAAATGCTCTGAAAGTTGTAACAAAAGAAAAAAAAAATATTTTTATGTTAATTTTATGCGATAAGAAAGAGTATACAATGTATAATACACCTATCTCTTCTTAAGGAGGATCTTTTGGGGTGTCTCGATGGATAAACTTGTAGAGTGCCCTACCGGCATACTTCGATATCAGGTAGCCTTACAATCCCAGCAGTCTGCTACTTTTGGCCTGAAGAACTGTCAAAATTAACAACACAAATATACAAACGCGAACAAATGATTGACAGAATTACAGTATTAATATCAACAAAATACAAGACATGCTTGTTGGAAGGAAGTGCTGTTGGCATTGAGGTACCTTGTGCCCTACCAAGACTTTCCGAGCTGGCAGGTTTGATTGTTGCCGGAGGCTCTGGGTGTTTCTGCAGACAAGTTAAAAGCTTTGTAGTCTTGTTTTAACGAAATTAGACAAATTTGTCGGATTTTAATTGTCACTTTTTTACCTCTGTGTACTCTGTGCTTCAATCACCCTTCGCTGATTATTTTTCTTTCCTTTGGTATGCTTGTTTTTAAAGCCAATTTTCTGCAGTTATTTCTCTTTTTTAAAAGCATTTTTTATTTACAAACTATTTTGTTTGTCGTGTTTACACGAAAAAGTAATCATCGACATCACATGTTTTTCTTAAGATTGTCCTACAGAAATCCTATGTAAAAGAGCACAATCGTTATGCACTTCTATTGACAGATCTTCTGCGGAAGGCGATAATTGCAGAGCATATGCAAAGGAGAGTAAGATATTAGATACTTATCGATTGCAATGCCTTCTTTGCGACACCTTACGGCCTACTTAAGGCATATACATACATGTAATGGAGGTAATTGAAGAGCTTCAGGATCAACACTTAAGGACCAACATTTTTATGGTTCCTTCCTACACGGAGCACACAACAAGTCTATGTTGCAATAAAAATAGTCAAAAATATTGTTAAATACATTTAAATTGGAATTACATTAATTTTTCTATACCTATAATCAATTTATTTCCATGAATATTTTCAAGTCCTCTACTCGAATCAAAACAAAAACCAACTGATTCATTAGCTCTCTTTGAATCAAACTCTCTTTGAAATAAACGTGTATATGTGTGTATTATTTTTTATTTTTCTGGCAAACCTGCTCACAACAGCACCAAAAATCCCATAACTAAAACTTCTGGTACATATTACTTTCAAATAAAATGTATACAAATTGTTGATATAACTTTCTCACACGTGAGCCAGAGCAACTACAAAAGTTTTTTCAAGAAGTTTGTAGGACTTCAAAAAATACAGCTCGTAAATTGTGCTCTAAAAGGAAGCACAAAATGTATTAAAATTATGACGAAATGTTACTTCATAACGTGTTTGAACGTTATCACAGGTTTTTGTTTACCTACACAATTGGTGATGAGTACGAATAGCTGTGGATAACGGCATTGCGCTCTTTTGCTCTTGCTGCATTGCTCTCTTTAGCTCTTGTTTGGCAGGCAACCCCATTAAAGAAGTCTTTGAGTAGTGGACATAACGAATCATGGTGGTGTTTACGGTGCATGCATGTGTTTATGTTTTTGTGTGTGCTCTGTTGTTGTTGTGTTTTTCGTAAAGCAACTATAACAACAATGTTATGAGAAAAACAATATTATTGTTGGTGATTTTTTTTTTTTTTACAAGACTCACTAGCATTTACAAGAACTCTAGACACGTTAGTCTCCATGTAACGTTTGTCGTATAAACAACAAAGTTTAGTCGATGTCGCGTAACGTGAGCGTGTCTAACGGTACGGTTTTTGTTTTGTTGGGTTTTTTGATTTATTTGAAAAATAATAGCAACAACAACACACGCAAAACAGAACAAAGTGCTTAGATGTGAAATTAAAACGTCTCAAAAAAAAAAAAATATCGATACGAAGTTTGAACAACAAGAGTTTTTTTTTGTTAACGAAAACATGAAAGCGAATATTTAAGCAAAAAGTGTGAATTTAAATGATAATAATGCATAAATTACTGAAATAATATGAAAAAAATTAAAAGCAAAATGTTGTTAATTAAAAGAAAATTAAGCAAAGTAACTTTGCAGTGTAGCCCTACAGCAATATTGCAATGATTTTAACTAAACCAAGTGTTTGGATGTTTGGTAGTTCATGAAATTTTGAGCACAAGCGAAATTGTTTAAACAATACTAAAGTGCAAAAAATACACAACAAAAATGTGAAATTGCTTTGATATGTAACCAAAATAAAACAGATTGTTTAACATCGAAATTAAACAAAAACTCTGGCATATCAATAAACTATTAGAAAAAAATTATAATAGTATGATGCAAAATACTGAAAAATAAATAAAAAAATTTTAAAAACAAATTAAACTCCTTAAATGTGCTTAACAGATATTAAAAATTAATGTTTGGTGAATTTAAAATCAAGAAAAACCTATATTTAGAAATCTGGCAAAATTGCTAAATGATTTAAAACAAAAATTAGTTCTTAGTGTAAAAAGAAACATATTTAAAAACTATATACAAAAAAAAAACGAATTTAAAAAATTCATTTGCCAGCCGCTTATGGGATATAATTTTTTTGTGCTCATTTGTGTGTGGATATTTATTTTATTTTCCTGTCTGCCTTTCAAACGATTTTGGAGTTTTTTCCACCAAGTTTTATTTCCTGTCTGTTAAAACGAAAAGAAAACTACTCACCTGGAATAACTTCAGCATTTAATATATTATTTTACACGACCATAACGGTAAGTTCTGGTTTCTTCTAAAATATACATGAAAAAAACTGTGCAGCTTTCGAGGTGCTTGCGACAACAAGGTGCTTAAGTGTTGAAAATATGATGAGTAGGTGTTTTCTACTCTAACAATTTTAAGCAGATCCAAATCATAACAGCAGCTTTTTCTCCAAGACAATTCTAAATGAAAATTAAAAATGAATTATGTGACTAAGAAAAAGAAAAATGTAATTAAATGACTTGACAGAAAATTTATGTTGAGGAAAGGTGAAGAAATAAATTACAGCAAAAAAAAAAAAAAAATAAAAAAACACATCTAAAATATAAATATCATGAAACAAAATTTCAGTTTTCTGAGGCTTCAGGCAGCGGACGTGTTGCGGCATAGAAATAACATTAGATATGGTTTTGCTAGAGTTTTTGTTACAAATTTAATTATTTTAGGTAAACATACTTCTGCAACTGTTTCTTAAGCTCTTGAAGCTGTCTTTATGCCGCCTGATTTAGCTGTGTAACGAAAAGGACATCAATTTTTTTTTGATTTATTTCTCTGCTGTTTTGATAGTTTTGGTTCAATTAGTTGAGTTTGGGCTCAAAGTATTAGACAAAAATTAAAATTTTTTTTTAATTTAATTAAGTGGTTAAAAAGATTCAATGGTAAAACAATGTTTCACAAAATTAACATGTTAAATCATTTTCCGAAACTAAAATTAATTTTGCATCAAAAATATATATATGAACCTTATTAATTATTTATTTTTATTTTTTTAGGTTTTATGACACTTAAATTAAAAATTAAAATCAATGTCAACTTCTTAAAAATATTTTGCAAATATAGTGTGAAAAATTTTTAGAGTCAGTGCTGAGCCACTGCTTCTATGGTTGCCATAAATATTCTCAATTTAAAAATGCTTATACGTTAGTTATTCAGTCCCTTGGAGTTATTAAGAAAATTTTGAAAAAAAAAGGAAAAAACTGGGATAGTATTTAAGAATGTGATTTTCTATAGCCAAAACTCAAAAGGCACCAGATTTGGAAGACTCCATAAGCAACAAACATGCATCTTTATGAAGATTTTGCTGTTAGACAAGTAAGTGATGGTAAAGCATAGATGGTATTTCTCAACTTGGTTTCTAAGCTCACTGTAAAAATCTACAGTAGATTATTTCTCAGTTGTCAACATCTAATAAGTCAGAAAGTTGTTGTGAACCTTTAGGTTTGTTCGGCACCACTGGCCACCTTTTTTTGTTACACAATTGTGCCCAATTTAAAGATTATTTCAAACGGTTCTGTCCCTAAGAAGTTATAAGCCTATCAAGTTATTATCTTATATCATTAAACATAACACATACACATGCATGAGTATGTGTTTTTTTTCACGGAGAAAAAAAACATATGAAAGTCATGAGAATTAATGTATTTTTTTTAAGTTAGAACGAAAAACAATTATGGTTTCCTTTAATTGTTTTAGACATAAGTAGTTGTTTTGTTCTTGTAAATGTCCATTTAGCTCAAGAATTTTTTTTTTTTTTTTTAGATATAAGAAGATATAAGAATTAATATTTTTTTCCTAATTTCAGCAATAAGGCATTGGAAAACATGTTCGGTTTTCGTGTTCAGTACCAAATGTAATTTAATTGAACATTCAATGAGTATCAAATGACCAAAGTTGAAGGTTTTAACTTTAAACCGTCATGTAGTTATTTTAAAGGCGTAGAAGCAGGTTGTCCGTTTATTAGTACTTTTTATTTTAATGTCCGACTACGCCCATACTTTCAGACTAATTTTCAAAACCATCTACAAATAAATTCTGTACATAACTACTTATCCTAACTTTAACATGAAAATTAAAAACACAAGCCCACATTTTGTAGCTAAAAATAAAAATATGTTTTGATTTAAATAATTACACTGTGCTACTTGAAAAAACCGTCAAACGGGGCACCCAGTGACTAAACCTAATTCGGGTACGCTGAATTCAGTGGTGCTCTTCAAGCGAAGTACAAATTATGCAAAAAGGTTTCATAACACTTTTTTAACACATCTTAATGTTAGATAATTACAAAAAATTTTTTATATGAACATGCAGAAATATACTTTTATTAACAAGAAAAATTTTTTTTTAAATTTTTGAGGCTTCGTCTGGTAACAGGTTGAAACTAAAATTTTTCATCTTTTGTGAATAAAATCAAAAGTTGCCCACAGATTTTGGTCATTTAAAGCTCGTTTTGTTTCAAACACAATTTTTTATATACACGGTAAAATTTGTTGGCATAGCTTAATTTTTCAATTTTTTATGCAGTTTTAAAGATCACAAAATTTCAAGAATTTGCAAAAAACAAATTTTTTCTTTCTAAAAAATGAAATTTCTTTTTAATGAATTATATATCAGATTAAAGGTTTTTTATTGCAGAATTTCGGTTTTTTACCAAAGTTCAATAAACGAAAAATTTTTTTAGTTAGTTCAATACATGTAGTGCAACCTTCTCCATTTTTAAAATAACGGTAAATCTCGAAAATGCGAGCTAACCTAGAAAAACGGATAGCACCACTGAATTAAGCGTACCCGAATTAGGTTTAGTCACTGGGTGCCCCGTTTGTCGGCAAAAAAAAGTTTAAAATTCAAGCACAGTGTTATTGGGACGCTAACATGGTAACCAGAGAAAATTTTTCTTAAGTACAAACAAAAATTATTGCACCGAAAAATTGTTTTGTTTCGAAATTTATAACATTCAAATATTATTTTGCTTGTTACTTGTCACATAAACAAGAGAGAAAAAAAATCCAGAATATTATTTTAAGTCTAAGGAAGGCCTTCTTATCATTATTTATCAATTTATTTTTTTTTTCAACCGATTATATGCAGCAGATTTTCTGATCAAATTATCCGTGGATGTGAGGGACTGTTTTACACTTTGTATTATTATTTTTATGATTTTTAAGATATTCACCCGTATTGTGTTTGGTCAGGATTTTTTGGAAAAACTTCCCGTGATTTGCAAAAAATACGATACTTTTCAAATTCCACTACAAGAACGTTATTAATTTTTATTATTTTAAATCGTGGTTTGCGTATTTGTCGGTTAAAAGTGCCAGAAAAAGTTCAAACTATGACGACAAATACAATAAGGTTGGCTGAGAAAAAAAATTTTTTTATTGTAATTGAATAGATAGTGAAGCTTATCACAGTTTTAAAATTTCTTTAAGTCTACTGGCCAGCTCTGTAGCATCAACGTCATGTCGGCGGCGTGTACACGGCGGAAGATGTCACACTACAATTAGGCAGGCATGTTTACACCAAAAAGAATAAATTTAAATTCTTAAAACAAATATTTTTTCTATTTTTGAATATCAAGAAATGTAAAAAAATTTAAATAGAGTCAAAACTTCCAGCCTACGATACATTATTCAATGCATAAGTTAAAGGTTTGTTTGAAATTCCCCTAGTGCTAGATCCAAATTATCGTATTAGCGATTAAATGAATTGCGTCATCAATTTCATAAATTTTTTCCCCCCGGGCTTTACATTGACTCTGGAGGAGTGAAATATAGCACTTGATTCTGCTAACCATTCATTATTAAAATAACTTCGCAATAACAGAGACCCCTGTCTGTGGAATAAAGTGCCTGCAGAGGTGTTTTCTGTCGCTAACAGCATGGGAGAGTTAGAATTCAATGTACACCAGCACTTCTCCTCCCTTGTACCAGCTGTTCTAGTTCCGGCACAATGCACTGCATATGTAGGGGTAGGCCCGTAAATGCTAGTCCGTCTGCGCTGCGTTAGTATACGCAAGCAGGGAGTTGAAATATATAACAGCCAATTGAAATGTACTATTTTGCATCTAAAAATATTATTTTTCAACCGTCTACATGCCGCCAACATTTTGTTGATGCTAATCAACTGATCTGTAGATATTAAATTTTTTTAAAAGAATGTTTGAAACTTATGCTACAATTCCCAAAAACAAAATGAGAATTAGAAGTGTTCAAACAAAGTTTTAATAGAGAAAAAATTTGTTTTTCTCTAGCAACACTTTTACTTTTCTTAACAACTTCTCTATAGAAGGTACCTCGATACCAGTTAGCCGCATATCTACAACAAAAACTACCCCCCAAACGCCTCATGTATTTTGTTGATAAAATTCTTTAAGTGCTGTCATCCATTTGTTCGCTTTTGTGTTGTGCATTCTGACAGTTGTTTAGGCTAAAAGCAGCAGTCAACTGGGCTTGTAAGGCTACCTGGTAGCGAGGTACCTTGCTGCTATACAACAAATTGGTTACTACGATTTGTATTTTTGAAAGTGTCGATGTCAAAAAGCAAAAGTATTTTCAAAAATTAACTTAAATATTTATTTGCTTTAGAAGCCAATCGAAATGTATTATTTTAGTTCTAAAAATGGACCTTACTTAAAAATAGTTTTAGAAATTTCTTCTGAACAAAAGAAACCATAATTAACAAAAGTTCCTCTATTGCCTAACTTATCCCCACCTGGGCGAACAAACGCTAAAATCAAACTCCTTCAGCGCAAAAATAATTTTTGTATTTTCGTTTAATATAAATTATTTAGCTGCCAAAAATTATCTGCACTTTGTTGTAAATAATTGTCTGTCTATTTTCGTTACCAAAAAATTAGTTTAAGCAATTCGTTTTCTATTTAAATTTATTATCACCAAGTACCCCCTCGAATCGTGGACATTTTTCTAACAGCAAAGAATTATACCCAACAGACAAAATATTATGCAGTAGTTTTAATGGCAGTGGAACGTTTTACAAGTGCATTTAATTTATTTACCAGAAATGCCGGAATTTTCACATGAATATGTAGTACACACCCGTTGCCGCTTTTAAACACATGCTACATTAAAAATATGTAGGAAAAATACGAGCAAAATAATTCAAAAGTATGTGTGCCAGCTCAAACCATAAACTGCAGCAGCAGCAGCAGCACCATATGCATACACATCATATTAGATACAAATGTTTTGAAACTTTTTACAACATTTTATCTTTTATGCCTTTTTTCACTCTGCTCTTTGCAAAAACGTATAAATTTTATGCAAAAGAAAAATTAATTTTTATTATGTTAAATTATGAAGCATAATAAGTGGGTTTAAATGAAAATTGTTAAGCAATTTAATTATTTTTTTTACTTGAATATAATTTTAAAGGGATTTGGCTTTTCGAGAAGAACAAAATTGTATTAAAGACACACTTTTTTCCGATTTTCGACCCCTTTTGTAAAAGGACCTTGAAATATATTAACCACTTAATTCTTTCTTTTTTTATGTAGGTTGAGGTGGTTTGAGATCACTTTTTGCCGCAAACACTGCTGATGGTTTTAGTGAAAAATATTTTCTTATATGCAGTTCACATATGCCTTTTTAATTGAAACAATATTCAGTTAATTGGCAATATCGTTTTGGTGTTCATACATACTTAATATTGCTACGACAATTAGCATTTGGCAGGTGAAAAAGTTATTGTTTACATTTGGTTATTTTGTAAAGGGTGTTTTTTCGATGTATAGAACTCTAAGTTGGCATTACTGTTCCAGATGGCTACCGATTTAACAGGTGTCAAGTGATCTATTCTCAGTTTGGTTTGGCAATATGTACATCATGAATAAACTCACGCGTGAACAAGGCTTGCAAATAGTGCAATTTTATTTCGAAAACAATGGTTCTGTGCGGAATACGTATCGCGCACAATTTTGTTTAGCAATGAAGCGCACTTCTGGTTGAATGGCTACTTCAACAAACACAACTGCCGCATTTGGAGTGAAGCTAATCCTCAAGTGCATGTCGAAACACCGTTACATCCACAAAAACTGACTGTTTGGTGAGCTTTATGGGCTGATGGAATCATTGGTCCATACTTCTTCAAAAACGATGATGGCCAGAAAGTTACAGTCTATGGTGATCGATATAGAGCCATGATTACTAACTTTTTCATTCCTGAATTGAATAACCATGATGTACAGGAGATGTGATTTCAACAAGACTGCGCAACATGCTTGTGCCACAAACGCTTGACCATTTGGAAGACAACATTCGCTGTATTATTGCCGATATACGGCCAGAAATGTTGGAAAAAGTCATCGAAAATTGGAAGTCCAGATTGGACTACATCCGCGCCAGCCGTGGCGGTCATATGCCAGAAGTCATACATATTTAAAATGTAATGCCACAAGATTATCTTTCGGATAAGTAAAATTCATGCCAATCAAATAATCCATCGTTGTTTTATTGCAACTTAAAGTTGTATACATCGAAAAAAAACACCCCTTATCATAAAAAATTAAAAAAAAAATTTGTTTTTTTTTTTATTTATTTTGTTGACATTTGATTAGTAAAATTTTCACAAGGAGTGTTCAATATGTACTGTTATTGTACTGTTAATAAAAATTGTACTGTTAATACAAATCTAACAGTGTTGCATTATAAATTTTACTCATTATTGAAACAATTATCTCTTAATTGCCAATAAGCTAATTGTAATTTTTGATATGAAAATTTTGTCTCAATAATGGCTTTAATTGTTATAATTTGAATATTGCTGCATGTATGAACAGGATATTAACATTAGATTCTCATTTGACTAATTTCTATACAATATTTACTAAAAAAAACATTTAATCAAGTTAAGACAGTTTTTATAAATAGGCAAATTATTTAATGTTTCACGGGCTGCCAGTCACAAGATTGGTCCACTTGGATCCACTTGGATCGTACAAGGTCCCATTAGATTTTTGTTTGACAAATTTCTATACAATATTTACTACAAAAAAACATTTAATCAAAATAGGACAATTTTTATAAATAGGCAAATTATTTAATGTTTCACGGGCTGCCAGTCACGAGACTGGTCTACTTGGCTCCTGCAAGGTCCCATTAGATTTTTGTTTGACAAATTTCTATACAATATTTACTAAAAAACATTTAATCAAAATAGGACAATTTTTATAAATAGGCAAACTATTTAATGTTTCACGGGCTGCCAGTCACGAGACTGGTCTACTTGGCTCCTACAAGGTCCCATTAGATTTTTGTTTGACAAATTTCTATACAATATTTACTACAAAAAAACATTTAATCAAAATAGGACAATTTTTATAAATAGGCAAATTATTTAATGTTTCACGGGCTGCCAGTCACGAGACTAGTCTACTTGGCTCCTACAAGGTCCCATTGTGCTATAAGTAAACTATTGCTCAGAATTATTTTTTTTCCTGACGTCTTCAGTTCTATTTCTCTTATTTTTTTTTAAATGTTAATCACTCCGATTTTATTACAAAAAAGTCTTTCTCAATTTTGAGGAAATAAAAATTGAGTTCTAAATCATATAGTTTACTGTAAAATTAAATTAATGCGTAATCCTATTTTTAAATAAATTAAGCTGGCATTTATTTCATTATTATTATTTTTTTTCATTTATGAAGCTTCTCTTAAGCTGGAATTTATTTCATTATTATTATTTTTTTTCATTTATGAAGCTTCTCTTATGTGTGTACTTGTTTTAATTTTATTTTTCTTACCACACTTTTAATTTACTGGAACAAAAAGTAATAATCAAACTGATTAATATTCACCTTTAACTTTCATGAGTGGCTGACATTCTGTGGCAAAGCAGCCACAGCTGCTGGTTGAATTTTCAAATTGATCTGCATTCCCCGATAACGAAAGTGTTGAATTTATGCAGAAATTTATCAGATAAAAACATTATCAACAAATTAACGCTTATTAAGGTTTAACAAAAGGGAAACAAGTTGATTAAATTATTACCATATTTTTTTATCTACAAAAAAAAAGGACTGGTTGTTTTTTTTTGTAAAGGGAAATTTAATTAGATAAAAATAATTATGAACCATAAAAAATTTTAAAATAATTTTATTATTTAATTTATGCATTTTAATAAATAGTGAAAGACATATCAGTATAATTAAGATTATAGACAAACTTTCAAAATTTTTATTGTTAAATACTTTAGCGGATTTTTCTTTTAGTAAAATTTCACCATTTTTAAAAAAGACAAAAAGAATAAAGTTGAAGACTTATGAACTTTGGAAACGTTTATTTATATATTTTGTAGATTTTCTTAAGTGAAACATTTAAATTAGAGGCATTTTTCATGATTCATATTATCGACTTAACAAAATATGCTATAACTGAAGTTAGCATGTCACAAGAGTTTTTTTTTTTTTTGGCTGTTTACACCTTATATTTTGTATGGAAAGGCGTGGTTTTGACAAAAAAAAAAAATGATTGAAGTTGTGAGTATTGCCAAGCAATTTTTTTTTTTACTCATGGTCCAAATTCGCATGACATCGGACCATATTGTAACTATTCCTTTTCACTTAAAACGGATCATGTACTCCAATAACTACGGCAGGGATGAAGCAGGTGACCTACTGGATCCTGGGAATTAATGTAAAGTGTATACTAATGCAGCAAATATATAAGCATTAATCTAACTGAGAAATTTTTTTATTATTTTTTGCCCAAGAAGACATTGCAAATTTATCTTCGAGTTTAGTTTAATTTACTTAAACCTGGCAGATCATTAAATCAGTGAGTGCTTAAACCTTATTTAAACGAAGAAAATTTATTTCTTAAACTTTAGCCATCAAAATGTGCTAAATATCAGATGTTTGATATTTATTGTAAGTTATTTTGCAACATATTTCTATTGGCCCTTGTTTGTGCACTTTTGATCAGAGCGGACGTTTTTTTTGTGATGTGTAGTCGTAATAGGTAAACTTTGTTTTTTTTTTTTTGATTGGCTTTTTAAAAAAATATTTTCTATTTATTAAACTACATTTGAATATGTAGAGTTATTCGCTAAATGAGATCTTAATAAACATGATACAATATATATTTTAAAAAATGAGACCATCAAAGTATACAGTCGTAATAGGTAAAAATTATTGTATTGTCTTTGTGTTCTATATAGTACACGTTCTCCAATACTGTCGAAGGCATGTACACTGGACACCGAACAAACAAAATAACAACAGTTAATCCTGATTTATTCAGATTTGCAAAACTAAAAGTTCTGTTTTTATATTATATTTTTTTCCCTTTTTTAAACGTCCACAAACACTCCTTATTTTCGTTTTTCCGCCCACCAATTCCTCTTTCCTATTTTCTCCAGCTCCAGTACAGTGCATTACATATATAGGGGTCATTCCCTGAGTGCTGGTCCCAGTCTAAAAAAAAACAAATATTACTATGGCCAGAAACAATCAATAACAAATGGTTCCTGGTTTACTACAATTTATTTTGAATCGCAATTAAACTGCAAATAAGTTTTGTTATACCAGAATTTTAACTCCAATTGATTTTTTGGGTGTAAAAAATACAACACAAATAATCAAAACCACTCCGTAGAGATAATACGTATATCAGTTTAGAATTTCGTCTTTTTTCAGCCGTCTATATGCCGCCCACATTTCGTTGTTGCTAAACAACTCATCAGTAGACTCGGAAAATCAAAAAAGAATGTTTGAAGCCCAACTACTTATTCCAAAATTCTCATGAACAAAATAAGAATCAGATATGCCCAAACAAACTTTTTATACAGTATCTAAACATTTTACGTCTTACAACACCTTTACTATACTTTCTTAGCACTTCATTGTCTATATGACGACAGCATATAGACGGCTGTAAAAAGACAGAAAACATTAAGGTCTATTTTTAGGCCTAAAATAAATAAATCTCAATTGGTTCTTATAGCGAATAAATAATTAAGTTCATTTTTGAATAAGAATTTCGCTTGACAAATGCATGATTGTTGTCGCTTCAAAAACACAGGTTCTAAATGAAAAACTCACTCTGAAATGATTATCTTTCAGATGTGTTATTAATTTTTCGACTTTCTCAAACAACTTCAAGTGTTTGAAAACAAAAATTTTAATATTTTATGTTGAAATTCCATTTCCCCAATTTTTAACCCGAAATAAATTGCTCCGCATTTTTCATTCTTTCACTTTTGAAATATTATATTTTCAATGTTTTTTTGGCAGCCTCATTTATTTCTGTCTGCTAAACAAAATATTTCATTCGTCTTTAAAAATCATTTTATATTTCTATTTGTCGTTAATTTTTAGAAATCATTAAAAAACGACTGTTTGGGAACTTTTCCCTTAAAAATTAAATTTAAAGTAATTTCTGACACCTGGCATATGGGGCTTTTCGAAGCACAAACAAAACTCCACTTAAATTAATGTTGATGGGGGAGAACTAACCAACAAAACAAAAAATAGTCCAGCATGGAATAGTAATTAGAAAAGAATAACAAAAACAAAGAAGCCATTGAGAATAAATGTGTTTCGCTTAAAATAAATGTTCTTATTTGGAGAATATTTGTATGTAGTGTGTACAACTTACAACACTGCTATGAAATTATGCATTGCTGCTGCACACAGCAGTAAAAGTCTGATGGCATTGAAAAATTACTTTTCATGTTTAACATAATATTGATTTTTCTTTTACTTCAGTTGTTGAATTGTTCTTAAGGTTGGAAAAGGAGGAAAAATATTTGGGTATGAATATTTAATTGAAACAAAATTTATAAATGATTAGAATACGAGTACATCACGTTTTATATACTAACGCCTTAAATATATAATATTTTCTACGACCATAAACATTTTTTTTGCTGCTATTTTTTTGATCAAAACATGAGAAATTACGACTATGTATAAAATCTTTTTGTTCCATTTTAATATCTACTTTTTATGGTTTTGTCAAAATTTTAACTTTTTTTTGTGTGCGATTGAAAATTTTGCATTTATTTATATTTATATATGTATTAATTTATAATCATAATGTAAACAAACGTATTAGAAAATTATATAAAACTATTAGGAAATTATATTTGTCCAATTCACAAGCTGGTCGTATTGTTGTTAGGTCATATTTGGCGAGGCAATTTCAAACACAATTTTTTAAATTCAAATAAATTTTCAACCAATTTATGTTGCTCTTTAAGAATTGTGGTTGAAATTTTCTCTCACCTTACAACTTAACAACGATACGACCAGCTTGAGAATTGGGCAATTATATATTAGGAAATTATATAAAACTATTTAAAGGAAATGAAGAGCCTAAAGTCGTTTTTCGTCTTTTGGTTTTTAGCATGTTTATGCGACACCAACATTTCGTCCGTGCTTAGTAAGAATTTATTTATTTTCTTGGCGCCAAATCATTAGTATAATCTCTATAAGAATCTCTGATTGTTTAAGTACTTTCAAATAAAACTAAAACACATCAATCCAACTTGTTACTTATTTCTTTTAAGTCAACAAATCATAAAATTCTTAACCACAACCACAAACATGTAATAAATTCCAAGATTTCTTTTCAAATATTTTGACTTGCTGCTTAAAATGCCATAATGACAATCATCAGCACAAAGCTGATAATAACGCACGTTTCTTAACAGAGTCAGCAGCTCCTTATAACCTCTGCATTTAAAAGTCAGCGCATAAACAAATTCTACGTTTCGGTTCAGTATTTTGAGATCGTTTTTTTTTGTTTTGTGTTGCATTCATTATTATATTTTTTATATATTTTTCTGTTTGTTGAAAAATGTCTGGGCTTATGACAGCCAGACACCTGTAGAGTTGTTATTTGGTATTGTTTCTTTTTTGGATTTTAATTTTGTAACCAAATTGTGTTTTATGGAAAACTAATAAATTTATATTTGGAGTTCATTAGTGACAAACAATCCAATTTTTTATTTTTTTTTTTTTTTTGTCAAGTAGAGCTTTTGTTTTTTTTTTTTCTTCAGCTCACTTTAAAAATGCAATAAAATTTTATTTATGGTGAACATTAGGTTCAAATTTTATGTGGAAAAAAAAAGTTTATTTTAATGGCATTTTAATTAATTGTAGTTAGTGTATTTAAATTAAGCATAATGAAATTGAATATCCAAAACAAATACTCAGTACTTTGTTCGGTTAATTGGCGAAACTTGAAGTGGTCCCTAAGCTTTAGCTCTGTAGTCATTTGAAACTAGCAAGAGTGCAAATTCGAATATTTTTAGAAAATTCGAAAGATGTTCAGTTAGTGGGTACCACGAGCAGTTGAGGTTGACAGCTTTTCTGCCGCACTATCACTAGCTAAAATTCACGGGTGTTTTTTTTACATTTCTATACATCGTGTTAACAATTATTCCGAGTATGCCCCCATTTGGTCGATTATGCTAGCCAAAAAATTTCGCTTGAGTTCGATTTGAACGATCATTTTCATAACAGGTTTAAATGCTATACTTAATACAGTACTTGTCTATGGTTTTTTTATTAACCTATTTTTAATACACCCGCCAGCAAAGTGACAATAAGTAATTAGATATACTTAGTTGGGATGCTAATTATTATATACGATATTTTATATCGTATGCTAATAAAAATGTGATATATATATAAAAGTCAATTCCTTTTAAACAGCAGAGAGAGCCCCTTCTAGTAATAGAAGGGGCTCTACTGACATAAAGAAATCTTAAATTAAAATCGGGCAATAAGATTGGTGATTGGACTAGCAGTTATAGCAGTTAAGGGTAGCTGGAGTGCAATGAAAAGGAAGAAAAATAAAAACAAGATCAAAAACATAAAATTATTTTCAATACTTATTATAGTTTGATTTGTTATAATCTATTCGATTACAGATACAATTTTGACGTTTTTTTATCTTTGATTATTTTGCTTAGGGCTGCCATTATGTGCGACCTACAACAGCGGTTTTCACACCGAGTTTGTTAATCGTTAATAGTTACTTTTTTTTTGCGTATTTTTGTATATTTATCGCACTACTGGATTAACATTTAATAAATTAACTACACGGCATCCCTGATAAAATAGTTGTTAGTTGGTAACTCACAATCAGCTGTTGCAGTTTCGAAATAATAAACGTCATTTGTGATACCTTTCCAAAAAAGAATATTTTTGTTTTGGAAATTTTCGTGTATATTGAGAGTAAGTATGATAATTAAATAATTTTTTATTTTATTTTAATAAATCATAAACTGTGGTTGACCAAAAGAAAAAGAGCATTCGAACAAAAATGCAAAACAAGTGGAGTGAAGTGGAGTATAAATTGCTGTTGGATTTTGGGTTGGAAAATGTGGACATTGAAGTAATGTTGTACTATTTTGTATATGTTTATAACATTATGCCAATAACATATATGTATTTTCAGAAAGCATGAGTAATTAAATGGTTTACAATTGTTTTTCTACACTTTCTCGTGGCATGTTTAATTTTTTAAGAATAATAAATTATGTCGAAACAATAAATCAGCTGGCTTACTACGAAAGTTACCAGACTAACAAAGTTTGAAAAAGGGGGTCGTTCTTAGTTGCTAACTTTAACATATTAACAAACTACCGAGTAACAAATTAACCAGTTCGGTGTGAATACCGCTAATATACTTACCTTGTATGCACTAGTAAATTTATGAAATTACCATCACAAATACATGCACATACACAGGTAATTGTGATATTAATTTCATTTAGAATAAATTTGTTCAAATTCTTTTTAATGTAAATTTTTTTTTGCCTTTTTGATGTATTTCTTTAATTCAAAAAGCAGTTTAATAAAAAAAAAGTGCGTGAAATTTTTTTTGTTGGTGATTTTTCTTTAATTCAAAAAGCAGTTTAATAAAAATGGTGCGTAAAATATTTTTAAGGATTTTAAAGAATATTTTGGTAGGCAAATTTTTATCTTCGTAGCAGCTGTGGTTGTGAAATAACTACTGCCTAATAGACGTGAGAAAACCTGACTTTACTCAGCCAAGTAGGTGTAAAAGTTAACTCAGCAGAAATGTTTGTCAACCATAACACCATATATAGACATTTCCAATCTGGACATTAAGACGACAAAATGTTGAAAAAAAGTATGTTGATTTCTTTAAAATCCAAAATGGTACATAAAAAAATATACTGACAATCGAGGGCAAAGCTGTGATAATATATTCAAATATATGACCTGGCACCACGTTATTTTTTGTGATTATAAATAATGTAAAGCCTGGAAAGGAATACCCATTTGTAGAGGATTTAAAAATTAAACTTTTAAACGGTGTCTGATTCCTACAAAACTGGGATATTTCTTAATTGAAATAATTATTTTACAGTTGTCAACAAAACTTCGTATCTGTATGGCACCTTCTGCTGTGTCAGCCCCACCGTTACATGTCATCCAAAGCACTGAGAGTTGTATTCTGGTCCGTACTACAAAAATCAATAATTTTTTTGTATTTTTTTTTTTCCAACAAATTACTTTCAGTTTAGCAAACAAACCCTATTAATTTTGTTCAAAAACAGTTCTTATTTCCAAATCCTGCCAAGATGTTGTTTGTACGTTCTTCCTCCCTAAAGAAAACGAGATTCTAATTTATGCTTGAATTGTTTATGTTAATTTGTAAAATAAATTATTTGTTTTTATTTGTCAAACCTTTTTCACACTTAGTAAATGTGGCCTTCAAATTCAAGCAATTTCTTTTCAAATTCCGCATACTAATTAACCTCTTTTCACACGCCCTTATCGTTTACACATACAAATGCGACAGTGACAAACCCTTCAATACGGTTTTGTGCTCAAAATACACCATTTAACATATTTTTTCTTGCCTTTTTTTATGCTGTTGCTCTCAAAACTTATATATTTATTCTGTTCTTGTTTTTAATTGCCTTAACATAATTACAAGAAGAACAAGAAGTAAAGGCGAAACAAGGGAAAGCAATGAAGAATTTATTATACAGAGTGCGAATGAGCCAACATAAGCTGTAATAAATCATTGCTTAGTGCTACATTGGCATACTCAACAAACAAAAACGAAAAAAAACAACGCTTTCATTAAAAAATATATAAAAAAAAACACAAAATTCACACAAAAAACAAAAAAAAAAAATACTGTAAAGTACTTTGAATGAAATAACCATCAAATCAAAGTCTTTATTAGAGTGAAGACCAGGGGTCGTTTGGTATTTTTTTTTCTGTTTGAATATACATACATATATACACACTTGTAAAAATTTTATTTAAAAGTGCCTTAAAGTAAAACGCTAATTAACTGCATAATGCATTCATGGCCCTACAGCTCTATTTGGTTTTTTACTTCTTCTTTGTAGTTGGAGCTCTTTTCTTGAACATGCATTTAACAATGAAAACGACAGCATGGAAAAACGAATGGGGAGAAAAGTTATAGAAACATTTGCATAATTCTATAATTTTTTTTTTCATTTTGTATTTTTTATGCATTACTGAGAATGAAGGAAAAACGTTTGAGGTAGTTATATTTCATTTTCAGCTCTTTTTTTTTTTTTTTGTTGTTTAAATAGAAGTTAATGATTTAAAAGAATTGTTGAGAGCTTGTGCCAACACTTAATATGGCAGAAACGGAAATGAAACTATGAATATCAATGAAAGAAATATATACTGACATCCCCAGCAGTGATAATGAACAACTATTCTTTATTCATAAGTAAAGGCCTCTAAATTGAATTAAAATTATGCTAATAAGTAATAAAATACAAAAAAAAAAAAACTGATGGTCTGAAGTTATCCAGAATTTACGCCCAATAAAATATAAATAAAATAGAATTTATAAATAAAATATTATACGTTAAAAAGAAGCTTTAATGTATAAATTACTTCTCACAGCTTTAGGTCGTATTTCATCAAAATTTAAGAATTTATCAACGATATTCCGCCAACGATCTCTTAGTTGGCTCCTGATAAGGTTTCTTGTAACTAGTTTTTAAAATAACGTGATTTTCAAAAATTTAAAGAACAAAAATTTAAGAAAAAAAATTGAAAAGGCAATCACTCACATTCGAGGAGGGATATACTATTGTTGAAATAAATGGTTACAGATTAGCAGTTTTTTTTTGTTCAAGAAAACATGCATATTTCTACCAATTTCACTTTCAGTGATGAGGTTAGTGTGACCACTAACTATTTTGTTTCTATATTCAATCATAATCTTGTCATTTTCCATTATATTGTGGTCAAATTCAACAATAGTAGTTTTTTCCTACCATACCATTATCGCATTCAAACGTGCTATTGTTAATTACCTCGTTGATTTGCAACAACTTAGTTTTCAAATCCATTTATATTATTTTTAGATTGCAGGTTTAGCCTGACAATATTGGCTGAATGGAACAAAGGCATGGTTTTCACTGCAATATTATGATTGAAATGGACAAGGGGCTTTGACCCCCTTGTGTAATAATATTGTTGGAAATGCTAATAGTGTGGTTGAAAGTGACGATACTATCGTTCAGAATGAAAATATTATGACCAGTCATGGCAATAATAACATAGAATGCAATAATTTAGGTTAGTGGCCACAATAGCCTAATCGACTCGAATATTAACAGAATGCAGAAAAATATTTTGTACATACACACACATCTATATACCACTCCAAAATCTTACTTACGCACACAACAAAAACCCATCTTGATAATTTCATATATTATGCATTAAACAATTGTCTTGTTTCGGTTTTAAAAACTACGGAGTTTTATATATTTTTAATTGTTTCTTTTTATTAATAGAAAAATAAATAGCACTAACAAAATTTTTGCTAAAAACAATTATATTTTCTTTATGATTTGTTTACAATTTTATAGATCAAAAATACTATTTTTGTCACAAATAAAGATCGTTCAAATATTCATTGAGAAATGGTTGCAGATATTGTTTCTTTCACATGATTGAATTAAATTTTAATGGATGGTGACCTCCAAATGATTAAAATTAAACAAGAACTTTGTTTAATGTCACCAAAAATTGTTTTGCCATAACATTACGCATAATGTTGTTATCGCCACCATATTGCAAAATGTTTTGTCTTTGCGTGTGCTTACACCAATATCGGTCTTAAAAGTAAATGTAGTGGCAACTAAAAAGTAAAACTCAGATCTTCTAATTCTTACTTATGCAAATTTACAAAAATAGTTTCTTTAATTTTCCAATATTATAATAATGTTTAATAAAATATTCCAAAAAACTCCTTATATTCTCGTTTCCTTTCTTCTCCGTCCCACCATTTTCCGAGTGCATAAGTATCGGTCATATACAGAGAACTGGTCCTACACTAAACCAAAAAAATTTTTAGTTGTTCGTTGAGCAAACATAACCTTAAATTACGAAACTCAATGTTTCCACTTTTTTTATTAATTTTTTCTTTTCACTGTTTCATTTATTTGAATTTATATCAGTTTTTACATGTTTATGTAAACTTTTTCCCCTGACTTAAATGTTCACCATTAAATTAAGGTTAAATTTTTCCTTTATTTTGTTGAAGGCCGGCCAAATATTTGGCTATGTATAGCTGACATTAGCTTTTGTTCATCTCTCACCAATTTTTGTCCAGAAATGTTAATATTCATATGTCATTTTGTTATAAAGTTTATTACACTCTGGGTGTGGGCAATTCTTTTTTATTCTTTTTGAGGATTTCATTTGCCTTATAGCAAATTAATAAGGAAATTAGCACTTATGTGTTTACTTGAGCATAAACATTTCAAAACGCGGGGAATAGACTTGCAACAAAATAAACATTATGTAGGTATTTTTTAAGAAAGACCAGACCATACGTTCACTTAGTTATTTGTAAGTCAAGTCACTCATTTTGATGGAAAGCAACTGAAAAAAAAATTTATATATTTTGAAATCAGTGAAGCAAAAAACTTCTCATCATAAAAGACCGGGACGTTGCGAACAAAAAAAAAAAACAAAGAAGCTCATATTGCATTGAAAGTGGATGGGAAACAAAACAATAAGTTCGTTTAATTAAAAATAAAAAAAGCAACAAATATGACTGTGAAATATAAAAGAAAACCATCCCGCATATGATTGATTCCCAAACAAAAGCTTGTCTTAAGAGGCTCTTCACATGAAAGCGAAATATTATAATAATGAACAAAACTTTTTTTACGTTCACATTTTGACTACACCACAAATTTGTAACAAATTTTTAAAAAGCTAATGAGGCATAACCGTATGTAAGAGGAAGGTCTTGGTTTGTTCTTTTGAAAAAAAACACAAAAACTTTTTTTAAGCAAAATTGATGAAGCTTCAAATTATGTTTTGTCAGTTTTGGGGGAATAAACAGGAAATTTCTTTTTTAATTACATTATTTTCTTTGTTTTGGCATGTGACATTTCGATATTTAGTTGAAGTTTTATTTAACTTTTAAATAAGAACTTTTTGCTGCATAAGAAAAATATGGAATATTGAAATAATACCGATTTTTAAGGCAACAAGTAAAAATGAACAGTACTGGAAATAAAAGACTTGAATCAAATTGCTGTTCCTTATTTTTTCTGTAATGAAAATTTAAGATGCCACAATAATATGGAAATTGAATTTTGTTAAGAAATTGCTTACGGTCATATACATACAAGAATAAGCTGAAATAAATTTAAATTAAGAACTACAATTCCTTTAATCTGCTCATACAACGTTTCGGTATATAAGCAAAAGTTTCGCAGTTATAAATAAATCTGTGAAGAAAAAAAAAATAGTTTTTTTTTCTAAAAAATTAGATTTTTAAAATTTTTAATTCATAAAAAATCCAAAACTGTAAAAATGTGTCAATTCCTATTACTTTCACATAAAGTCGCATAGCCTATGAACAAAATGAGATATAAATGATAAAAATCGATGGACGCGTTTCGCTTTTATTCACAATTAAATAGAGGTATGAATTTGGAAAAATTTTTGAAGACTTTTTTATTGATGCCTTATTTTGCATAAAAATAAACATTCCGATTCATATTTAAGCTACTCTTACACAGAAAATATGAAATTTTTATATGTTATCTATGCATGGAAACAAAACTTAGAACATTTTCAATTATTGTCACTATCCATCCGCGTTGAAATTGACGCTTGTGGTTCTGATGACCTTATTTTCTTCGTAGGTTGTTCATATTCATGTTTTGAGTCTGCATCGTCATCATGGATAGATAGTGACAATAGAAAGTAATAGGAATTGACAGTTTTTTTTTACCGTTTTGGATTTTTTGTGAATTAAAAATTAAAAAAATCAAATTTTTTAGGCAAAAAATATTTTTTTTTTCTTCATACATTTATTTATAACTGCGAAACTTTTGTTTATATAGCGAAACGTTGTACAAGCGGATTAGAGGAATTGTAGTTCTTAATTTTTTTATTTCAGCTTATTCGGACTAGTGGTTCTCGAGTTATGACAAACAAAAGAGCCTAAAACGTATCAAACTCCCCTACACGATACTTACTAATTTCAAACTAATTTTTAAGTTATTATTTGAGGTACCAAGACCAAACGAATGATGCAGAAGTTCTTCTTTTTGGCACTACTTTCATAAACAATTATCAGAATTGAGTTCCGAATCAATCACCTGAAAAATGTTGTACTGTGTTATTATAGCAGTGCTTGCTTTTTTAGATTCAAGTTAATTCAATACAAATTAGTGTTTTCTTAAATTTAATGTAAGAAACTTAAAAAATATTGGAATCAAAAAAAAAAAAAAAAAATTAAATTCAGAATTAAGTGCTCTTCTGACGATTTTTGCAAAACAAAATTTGAAATGTTCTTAAAACGGCATAAATATTTTTACTAACATTAATTTTGGACTGCATTAAAAACTATGAATACCATATAATTGGAAATTTGAAGAACTGTGATTTTTTTTTTTTTTTTTGTTATTAGTAAAACATTCACTTACATTTTTAACCGAAAACTCTTAAATTCAAATAAAGCACGGTCTTGTGGTGTTACTATGGCTGTTATGATCTTGTTGATTTTTATGCTGGCGCAATCTCCAATTATGTTTGTAAGTATGACTGACAAAGCGATCCGTATGTCAAGACTGGCAAGATCGTTTAAATTAACAGATAGAAAAGACAAAGAAAAATGATTTTGTCAAACACATTTCTTGTTTAGATAATTAATCACCGAAATAAAGGTTAATTTCTCCACAATAGTTATGTAACTGCTTTTGTGTTGTTTATCAATGGAGATAGCTGCTTTTGTTTTGCTGATGGAAATCAATTTTAAGAAAACCATAGCACATACATATCTGGGTTTTTTACATGTTTTTCTAATTTACTACATGGCTTGGTATAATTTATAATTGTGTGTGTATATGAGAAAATTGTTTATTGGTTTTATTTTTCTCAAAGAAACATTACATGTATGTACTGGAGACGTGCACGTGTAAGTCTTACCTGTAATTATGTATAATTACAATATAATAAATATAATAAATGCTGGGGGAAATCAAGTAAGTTTGTGAGTAACGTGGAGTTCCTGCATACTTATGGGTTAAACTGTTCATGGTTAAATCCACGTAGCTCACAACAAACCCATACTAATTCATAGTGTTTTTCGCTAAGCACGGGCAAACAAACCCCTCCCACCAAACTAACCTAACCTAGTACTCAGCACCCCAATATTCTTTACCTCATTAGTACTAATAGCCTACATTTTGTTTTTGCTTGCTGTTATTACATTAATGCGCATTTCATCAAACAGTTTCTTTCAAGCGCCAGCCATTTTTATTTTCTCCAAGATATTACTTAAAATTTTTAAATATCTTGTACTTCAGCTTTATGAAAATCTTGTTAAGCATATTGTTTATATCTGCTTTAATATATCAGTTTTGCAATTGGTTGAGCTGAAATGCGCTTTATTGAAAATTTCGCGTTTTTAAGCCCGACAGAGCTGCTTAATCATGATAATATGAGTCTGTTAATTTTAACAGTTCTTGTCTGGAGTTCAAAATTTTAAAATTTATCTTCAAACATCTAATTACAAATTACTATGCTAGATTAAATTTTACATATGTACATTAATGCATCAAATATCGAAGAACTTAAATTTGGGCAAATCCCAAAGATTTTGTATAAACCAAATGGAGCTGTGCACGTGCTTAGTATGTACGCAAGACTATAGACCAGCCAGCCTTTATTTCCTTCCTATCACCATTGAATCTGAGCTGCAATGTTTTACTTTATTAAGTATTATTTTTTACCCTCTTGCTTATAAATGCTGTCATTATTCATTAACTTCAAATTAAAATGACCTTTTCTATGTGATTAAGCAATTTATTTTATTATACTTGACCTGACAAACTGGCTGTTATAATAATATTTTTCGTCCTTCATAATTTTGAGCTGAGAGATGCAAGCCAAAACACTCTATAATCCCTAATTCCTTTCAGACAACATCTTGTGATGACTTTACATTCAGCTGCCAAATATAAATTCAGCCCAAACCCTAGAAGTCTGGTCACACATATCATTTGTTCTCCTCTTAAGCATACGAATTTCATGAAGAATATATTGTTCACAATTAGTTCCGTTTGATTGAACTTTAATATCCTCAGCACGTTTAGTTTTCTAAGGAAAAAGTGTCACACTTAATATTATTTTTTTAAAAGAGAAAAAAAAGTAAATAATTGTTATTAGTGGCGACAGCTCTACATGCTTTAAAACCCGAACACCCAACAGCAAGCGCTTGGCACGTACACGCATTAAAAAAAAAAGGAAAAAAAAACAATCGAAACCTTTTTGCGTTTCTTTTTAAAATTATTGAGAGGTGGCTGTTTGTCGGTTTATTTTGTTACTTTCTGTATGTGTTTTTAGGCGCCCCCCATGATTACACAGGTGTCAACCACACTTCATTCACTGGTTTTAGAGTAGTTTTTATTTAAAAAAAAAAAAAATATGTTATTAATAGAAATCAATAGATTATTTAACATAAAATATTATTTAGAAATAAATGTCATTAAAGTTTTTTTTGCTTTTAATTAATTCCTGTCATATGAACTCGAGGTTTTTCTTCTCCTCTCTTAAAAATATGTGGCATAAGAAATTTTAATAAATTTAAAGCACAAATTATATAAGAATATCAAGCGAGTCTTTAAGGTCTGCTTTAAGTTCGGTCATTCTAATTGTTTTCAAAAGCAGCGAATGATATAACTTTCTATCATTCCAAAATGAAAAGCCAAAAAAAAGGTGACGCCTCAACAATTTCGAAAATTAATTAAGCGGCATTATTAAAAGCATAACTTACATATAAATTATGAAAATTATCATAAATTTAAAAATGGTTTATAAAAGCAATTAAGAAGGTAATTTTTTGATCAAGGATTCAGACAAAGTAGTAAATTTCCATACAAAAATTATATAAAGAAATACAAAATAAGAAATTAAATTTTATACAACTTCCTCCCTCATAAAGTTTAATATTAAAAAATAATCAAACATCACAAAAAGAAGAAATTTTATCATACGAATACATTTTTCTGGATGAAAAATATTTAATAAACAGGCATTAAATACTTTTTGAAGACTCGATGGAATATTTTTTAAGCACTCCCTTAATAAACATAGAAGAATATATGTTATGAGAAACATTTAGAGAAAACTAAGTGATAAACTATCCAAAAATTTAATTATTCATAATATGTACGCTAAAATCAATCAATTGAGCACTCGATATTGTGTCATTAAATTTTCAGTAGCTTTTAGTATGAGGAAAAAAGGTTTGGCCCATTTGCCAGGGTACCCCTAGAGGCATCAAATTTATGAACAACACCTAATCAGTTTTTCTCCCCAATAATTATTTTCTGCCAAGCCGATCCCGTACCACGCTTTTGAAGTATGACTCACATGCAAAAATGCAAACAGCTGAAATTTGAACGGCTCGAAAATAACTTATTTGATAATTCGTACAACTTCTATCTCGTTATGAATAAATCTATCGATGCCACAATATCGAATAAATTTTGCTGCTGCAAATCGATTACACTAATGTATGTGGTACATACAAATTTAATTTATAAATCAGAAAATATTAAAGACAATTTTTTTTTTGGAAATTTTTAAAATGTAATCCCATTTCAAATGGCTAAAATTATGTATTAAAAAGAGTATCTTTAAAATATGTATAGTTTAAAAATATTACCACCAACAAAAACCATTCATTTCAAAAAAAGACCTTTTTAAACAAGGCCCTAATAAAAAAATTCTTTTCTAAAAGATTTTGTTTTATAAAAGTAGCTTTAAATTTTTTTTTCAATATTTTCTTCCCAAAGGATTTATTAAAACAAGTAAGTGCTACATACGCTCCTTTTAGATAAGTTACCTTCTGAAGACAGTAATTTTTAATAAATCACCTCTTCAAGAAAGCAGCTTTTTAAAAAAAATAATTTTATATAAAAGTAGCATTTAAAAGTGCCTGCTAAGAAATCCCTTTCTGAGTGATGTATCTTGTGAAAAATTTATTTTTAAAAAGTACCTTTTTCAAAAAGTACTTTAAGAAAGTACTTTCTAAAAAAGTACCTTTTAAAAATAATACCTTCCTAAAAATAATTTTTTTTTAAAATTAAGGCTTAAAACAAAAATCTTTTAAAAAAGCTTCATCTTAAAAAAGTACCTTTAAAAAAATGTTTTTAAACAGAGTACCTTTTCAATAGAAAAAACTATTAAAAATCACCTTTTTTATAAAAGGTAATTTCAAACAAATATAATAATTTAACAATCTAAAGATCAACTAATATATAAATAAAACAAATGTATTTTAATAAATATTCCTTTTACAAACAACTTTTTAAGAATGTCAGCTATGAAAAATTATATATTATGATTATTGCCTTTTTAAAAGAAGTACCTATTTAAAAAAGTACCATTCAGAGAGAAGCCTTTTTAAAGAAGTATCTCTGAAAAATATATTTTTAAGATCCCTGTTTAAAAAATACCTTTTAAAAGAAGTACCTTTAAAAGACAATAATTAGAAAAACTGAAGTGTTAAGAAAATCATATAAAAAAGAGTCTAATAACACTAAATTTAAAAAAAGGCCTTTAAAACATGCAACATTTTAAAAAGAAGATCTTAAAAAGGTTCTTTCTGAAATAATCCTTTTTTAGAAAGGTTTTATTTTAAGAAGCATACACTTTAAAAAGCTACCTTTAAAAAATATGAATTTTAAAATATATTTTTAAAATGTTTCTATTAAAAAAGTATATTTTGCAACAAGCCTTTAAAAAACTAAATATAAACAAAATATTTTATAACATCTAAAAGAAATATCTTTAGAAAATTGCCTTAAGAATTATTTTGAAAAAGTCATATTTGAGAAAAGCTTTTATGCAAAAAATTTATAGCTTAAATAATATTGTTAAAAAAAAATCTTTGTAAAAGTGATTTTAAATGTTGCTTCTTAAAATCATTTACCACAAAAAGCTTTCGGAAAGCTCTTTTAAAAATTTGATTTTGTCTAGTAAGAGATCATTAAATTTTTTCTCCAAATTTACGCACAATTTTAATGATAAACAATGTTGACACTGTAGAACGTAGTTACTTGTTAAAGGCGGGTACAGAGGACTTAAGAAAATTTAAGTTCCCATAGGAACTGTCTTAGTAAATTCCTTATGTGAATTTCAACACATTGTTATGCAATTCAAAAATATATGTTAACAAAATTTTTAAACTATCACAGGTATGTTACAACTATTAGCAAATTCTTTTTTCCTTCAACTCAAACAAGGTGATCAGCAAAATTTTTCATATTTAGTTTAATGCTTTTAAATAAAATATTCCTTAAGAATATTTACAAGATAAAGAGCTTGATTTGTCATTTGCTATAACCTTCTCCATACAAATCTATACAACTATTTTACCAAGTGGATACAATTGTTATTTTTCAAACTTAAATTTTTTTAAGACGCTTCAGCCTGCATTGGTACTATGATACATCTTCGCAAATTTTCATTCGCGGAAAAAAATTGGAGAAAATAAAATAGAGTTTCCAGCGGGGGAAAAATAAATATGAACAAAGTTGTAAATTTTTGCTTCCACCTTAAGATAACTGAACGAATATATCTGAACTCACATTGAGGGGAGTTTTTGCAAATTTGAAGATGACAAAGTGTGTGTGCGTACGCCAAAAAAATTGTCTATGAAAACCGGCGTCAAAAGTCTGCTCTTTAACGGAAATGCGATACAGTTTTTCAAAGGCCAAAAGAAACTTGAAAAGAAAAAGTAACTAAAAAAAACTTTTTTTTGCTGTTCAACTTTGTTAAAATTTGCAGACTTTGTTTAAGCAAAAAATGGAAAAACAAGGAAATTTCAACCATTTTTTTTAATTTTTTTTTTTTTTTTGGTTTCTAGGGAATGATTTAAGGCTTAAGATTTTAAAATAAAGCTGAGTAAAGGTTTTCTCATATAATTTGTGGCAAGAAAAAACCTATTATTTTATTTTTCTAGTAACATTCAAGACATCCATAGCAGGACAAAAATTAAATACAGCACAGCCCAGTAAAGAAAAACTATTTAAACAGAATCATAGCTTTTTGGGATAAATAAGATATTTTATTTAGTCTGTTTTTAATTTATGTGATGCATCTACTTGCTCCAAATGATGCTGCCAGCCCTAGAAAAATATCTTCTTAATAAAGCTTTCTATACGCATAACTTTCTAAAGGCATTACGTCACCTCTTATGCCCGAATGTCGGAGTCGAAGAGAATGACAAATAATATTTACACGATACACTCCGTTAGGTCAATTTATGGAGACAAAAATTTGTCAATACTAAGCCATGAATTTTTCAGTTTTTGACATGAAAGAAAAATACCACTATGCGACATTAAAGAAACCATTTTCAAGCCATCTGAATTTGAAACTTTCTTCTTTTAAATCTGAGTCTGCTAAGGAGGTGTGGTGCAGTGTCGGTGCATATAGAAAAGAAAATTGGAGAGAAAAGATAAATAGAGCTCGTTTACACGTCAAACCCGTCTGTGGGCCACCCAGGATTGATTGAAGAAAATGTGAATTAGGGTCTTTAATACTTATCAGTCTCAGTGTATACTTAGAGTAGCCAAATGTTTGACTAACCCCCTGGAGTTTTTCCCCACCAATATTTTCTTTTGAACATAAATCCCATACCCCGACTTCCATACAAAAATACCCAAAATTAAATAGTTGGGTGCCTCATGCCAAAATGCAATCGAAAAATCGATAAGACAATATCGCTTGCTAAATCGACCGCACCTATTGTACATACACACACATACATAGTTTCAAATCGACAAAAAGTATTCATGTTTGCCTTCAACTTTATTTTAAATATATTCAAACCGTTGTATTTGTTTACTCTAGAGTTCAAATTGATCACTCTCATGCCTGGTATTTGCTCAGATGTTTTCAACTTCAATTTATTTATCGGCTTTTTTTCTTTCATTATTCAATGTGAGACAATTGTTGAATTTAAATCGTTTACAATCTTTTATGTTCCACTTACGAACAATTGTCATTTATTAATTCACTTGTCATCTTTTTAATACGAACTTTTTTCTTTCTTGCTGTCTCTCATTTTTCTGCCTCAACATGATTGTCATGTGAAGTTTTGTTTTAGGAATTAATGGCTGCTTAAATGATTGAGCTTTCATTAAATTAAGCAAAGAGTATGTACGGAATAAACATAATTGATCAATTAAATTTGTTATTTTTTTTTTCACAGTGCATACTTATGAATATTCGTGAAAAAGAGACGGAAGAAAACTGCTGGATTTGCAGCAGCTTAGATTCCTGTTTGCAGTCATTTTCGTACAATTATTTTATTTTAATACACATTTTTTTGTGTGCTGGCTTGTTTTTGCTACAAACCGTTAGAAAATATTCTCAATAAAAACTTAACCGCTATGAGAAAATTTATGAATGAAGTGTTTACTTTGTGCACATTTTGTTTTTATTAACAAATATCTGTTAACCATTGCAAATATGGCACAGCTGGTTAAAAAGAACTGGTAAACATCTATCAAGAAGTGGCAAATATAAATTGAAAAACTATAGCCTGAAAACACTAGGCACATTACACCTTTACTTGGCCATAGAGCCAGAAAGGAAAATTGAGTAGACATAAAGCACTGCATAGAGCAGTGCTCATGCAGCTCAAGCACACACACACACACACACGGGCGCGCAAGCAACTGCTAAAGAAACCCCATAGTGTGATTAAAAACTACAAATAACAAGAAAAATGAAACTAAGTAAAACATTTTGCGAATATTTTTCCATAGCAAGTGGGTTGCATTGCAAAATTCTGTTGGTAGATAATGAAAGACTGCAATATTGTGCTACCATTTTTAACTTCTTAAAACTGTGGGTGCACAGTTGGGCCCAACGTATTGATATTGAGTAAAGCACTAATTTTGTTTTGATGCGTTATGTTCCAATAACTACTAATATTAGTATTTTGGATTCTGCAGATGATTTTTAATAAGTCCACAAATTTTTTTTACTACAATACCTTTTAGATGCTCTAATATAATTCTCTAGTAGTACAGTAAAACTTCGCTATAACGTATTTAACCCCCATTTACACATGCAAGTGCCAGCATCTCAATACATTGGCATTTTTTCTAATACCATCATACGTCTGCAAGTTGTGAGCTCAGTTTCGAGAGATTACATATACAAAGTAATTTTTTTCTTAAATGCATGTCGGTAAAATAATAAAAGGGAAAAACACTGTCACCTTATAAAGATTATATTTTAATTTTAATAGATAATTGTTATAGAATGATTTTCAGTACATTATTGTATGATCTCACATACCGAAAAATAAGATAAAATATAAAAGTTTGATCGAAAATATTGCTTTTAACGATTTGTAACATAAATTTTCTGTTTATTAAAAAAAAAATTATAGTTTGTATGGCAATACTTTGATTTAGTAATGTAGATCTAAAAATATACCTTAATGTTTTCTGTCTTTTTTTTTTTTTTTTGGAAAAATTTGCTACAAATTTAATTATTATTGATAACAAAAGAAGAAGAAGAAAAATTTCAAAAAGCTTATGTTTTTGAATTTGGACTCAGAACGAACGGATCGTTTATCGTCAATTTTAAAAAGAATGTTTGCATATGGAGACGTATGAGTATTTTGCCAGAAGAGTAATTTTGCCAAAATGTGGCGTATGAGTAATTTTGCCAGAGCTTAAATTTTATACTAAATTACTTTTAACTGGCTCAAGTTCAACGCTTGGTTGGTCACTTTTGCGTTAATATCAAATAAGCGAAGAAATGTAAAGATTTATAGCTAGGTGGACAACCGGCTCTTTTTGGGTAACCAACACCCTTCATCAGCAATCTACGAACTTTGAAGGTATTAAATTTCACATTTTTAATACTGCTGCTTTTTGCAATTAAAATAAAAAGCCAAAATATTAGATTATAAAATATGTTTGTAGTGTTTAATTTTTTGTCTTTGGTAATGCTAAATATTTTAGCAACCAATTTTTTTAATATGGTGACCCCATCAGCTGTTCAGCTATAATAAGATAAAATTAAAAAAAATGAGAAAATGGATACAAGTGAAATTATAATTGAAAATGTTAAACTTCATGAATGTTTTTTTTTTATATATAATCTGGGATCATGTTCATTATTTTAATTATTTTTACAAAATTCGAAATTCTGTGATTCATTTAATTTTTTTTTTTTTATCTTTGAACTAACAATAAACAACTTTATCAATTATAACAAATGTTTTTGTTTTTCGTCGTTATTGGCGACTTAACACAGCGAATTTTAACCGACGTATTCGTCGTGTTGGGCGAAATTCGTCGTTCAGCCCAGTTGTGTTCCTAGCATTACTTCCAAAAATCTATTTTTTAAGCAAACAATTTTTCACCCTCCAGCAAATGCATTGAAAATTATCAATAGTTGCTAAAATGTTTAATTTCGTTTCAAATTATTGTGTTTTGCTATGCGTTTGACAATTTTTGAATGACCTTGCATTATTTCCAAGTTGCTAAAATTGCAGTTTCGCAGCTATGCGCACAATTAAAATTTTTCCTTATTTAAAAAAAATCACTCAAAAATTTTAATAAAAGTTAAATATGTCTATAGACATACCGTCTAATTCATAAAGATTATAACAGCTTTGTAAAGCTCTTATTTGACAGATTTTCCATACAAATATGTCAAACAGCAGTCTTATAAGCCTGTTATAATTTTTATGAATTAGGGGGATAGTCTCTTGTACTGCATTTAAAGTGAGTTTAAAGTGTTTCTTTTCTGAGTGTAACAACTGGTAATGACTTTGTCAGGCTTTAGTTAGATCTTACATCCTCATAATTAAAATTTTTATTTTATTGTTTGTTCATTTGAAATGACTAAACATTACAAAGTTCACAAAATTCACTAAGGCGCAAGGTGGGGTTTCTGATGCAATTTGTTTTTGAAGATGGAGGTGATTTGAAGCAAATTGTCATTCAGAACAGTCGTGATTTTACAATAAAATGTTGTACGTTGTTTCAAAGCTATTTGAAGATATTCGTAGCATGGTCTCTACTAAATGTAGGGTATTCCTTGGATGCTAGCATTAAATATATAACTGAAATGATGCTCATTTTTCTTTGTCAGCCTCTCTAATAGATAACAAAAACTGTCTTAAAACAAATATAAGCCAAGAGGCTTATGGTTGAAAATTAAAAAGGACGGATGTGGCAAGCGAACCTTTAGCTGGTCAAAGATATGATATTAAAACTTAAAACTAATAAAATTTTTCTTTACCAACCATGCAAGGCAGAGAGCAACCAAAGCCATATAGATTTTTAAAAGGTTTTTTATTCCTCTATTAAAGTAGAGTCATTTTAGAAAGCACAAAAATACAGCTGAAGCATCACTGCCTTTGCAATATGATTTTGTGGTATTTAGCAACAAAATGCAAAAGAAGAAGAAGAAATACAGCCAGTAACCAGGTTTGTACGTATTGTTACCACAAAGTCGTGTATGCATTTTAGACATGTTGTTATGTACATGAGTACTATGGGTTCTTCTTTGTTTCATTCTTGCACCCTTTCATTCATTTTTTATATACTAAAGGAGCTATGAAAAGGTGGCGGCTTTAGTGTTTTGACTTTAATTTTTTCTTTTTTCCATACATTTTCACTTTAACTAACTCGTGGGTAAGAAGAGAAAAAAATATAAATACTTTTTTTCTAAAATGAAATAATACATAAAGTGTACAAGTGCCGTTGGCATGTTCGTAGGAACCTAAGACAGTAAATACTACGCTTTCACACGTACACGAGTATGTTCATACCGACATACATATGTACATACGTATTTTTAAATATGTTCTATTTAACTTTTATTTTTCTTTGCCCTGCCAGCTCTAATGTATAGGTATAGTTTCTATGATGGTGTGTAATAAGAAGGCGCTGGGTTTCAATTCACCAATTTCTTTTATGTTGTTTAGCAGTTGGGGCATGGAGAGGAAGAAAGTCTAGTAGCTGCAGTGCCTCCGCACATTTATATTAAAACAGTCAGGGCGTCATTATTAATTTAACCTATTTTTTCACTTCTATCATTAAAAGTGAATAAAATAAAGCAAAAAAAAAAAACTAAGTGTATTAAAATAAAACGTTGTACCAGGAAATTTAATATAGAACAAACACACACACACCCATTATTATGGGTTGGAAGAAAGTATGTATAGATATGAGAGCAACATAAAGAACATAAAATTAAATTTGTGTTTAAAATATTTTAAACATCAACTCAGCAGAGCAAATTTTTTTTTTTTATAATTTAAAGGATTTTTTTTATAATTTATAGGAATTGAAAAATTAAGCTATGCCAATAAATTTTCTAAAAAATAAAAATTTTTTTTTAATGAATTATATATCAGATTAAAGGTTATTTTATTGCGGAATTTCGGTTTTTTACTAAAGTTCAATAAACGAAAAATTTTTTTAGTTAGTCCAATACATGTAGTGCAACCTCCTCCATTTTTAAAAAAACGGTAAATCTCGAAAATGCGAGCTAACCTAGAAAAACGGATAGCACCACTGAATTCAGCGTATCCGAGTTAGGTTTAGTCACTGGGTGCCCCGTTTGTCGGCAAAAAAAAAGTTCCAAATTCAAGCACAGTGTTATTTTAAGATTTTTCAAGTCTACTGATGAGTTGAATAACATCAACGAAATGTCAGCGAAAAAGGTATAATTTTAGACCTAAAATAATAATTTTCACTTGGCTCTTAAAGCAAATAAATAAATTTATTATTGAATTGGGCGCCTACATAGTGGAGCTTTACTTTCCATTTTACTCCCTCAAATTTGTTTAAGATTTCTTTGTGCTAAAATTGTAGACAAAAAAATTTTTAAAGAAGAAAAGTAAAATAAAAGTGAGTGATTATTGCCTAAAGGACATGCCAAGATAGTTTCATGTCCACCATAGCCATCATCAGCATCCAGAATTGTTTTGAACCCAGGCTGTCCCGCTTAGGTTTTCGACTACCAGAGCACACCACTTAGACAGTTAGTGATGCGCTCAGGCAATATGTATATTTGATCTATTGATCAACTTTAAATTTTGTTACTGTGTTTTTCTGCTGATTGGAATGTATTTAATATTCTCTCACCCTCATCCAATTGGTTTTTGTATATGTTGTTACTGCATCAAGTGCTGACAATGCGTTCGAACTTTTACGCCAGGTAGAGCGATTTTTAAGCAATATGCTGTTTTTACATATTGTCCTAACTAAGCATAAAATTTAGATCTAAGCTTAGCATTAAATTTAAAAAATGTTTGAAGCAAATATTAAATGTTCTTCCTTGTGTTAAGAGCTGCAAATATGTTCTTTGTTTTAGTGAAACTGTTTGTTTTAGCTTCACCTTCAACTCTGACATTTTTGCAATAACTTAGTTATTTATTCATTTAAATTTAAGTGATATGCCATATATGCTTGAGATGTTGGAAAAGGTCTTAAAAATTTATTTATATTTTTTTTTTTTGCTTTCAAAAAATTGCCTTTTTTTCCTTCTTATTTTATGTTCAATAGTGTGCACACATTTTGTTGAAAACGAAAGCTTAGGAATTATTTCACATAAACGTGTCAATTGTTTGTCTTCTAAATTGAATAAACATGACATTTCATATCACTTTGACATTTTAATGAATTAATGAAATTGTACGTTATGAACATTATTTTTTGTTATCTAGTATGTTGTTTAGGGATTTTATATTCATTTTTCATATCAACGAATGTTGCAGTGAAAGAGAGGGGCACACACTTTAGACTTCATGTCTTGTATTTTTTCAAAAAAATAATATTTGTGCAGAATTTTAGAGTGAGTGAATATTGTTGATTTTCTTTCCTATTTTTTGCTTTTTACTCTGCAATTTTCGTGCGTATCTCTGTTGTTAGTTTTAGTTCTTTAGGCTGTTATGAAAATAATGTCGAAAACTGTCTGTTGGTTAGGCAGAAAAAATAGTTAACTATTTTGACAGCTGTCACTATGTGACATTGCATGTTTTTCCTTTCTTTAAATTTTTAAGCAAATTGGTTTTGTTTTCCAAATGGAATACTTAACAATGTGGTTGCTTCTTGTTTTTTTTTTTTTTGCAGAAATTACAGTGGAGTTGAAGAATTGGTATTGAAAACTAAAAACAGCTTGAGAAATAATGTAGATCACTTGTTTGGAAGGCTCTAGTTGAAAAACATTTAAAAAAAGGTATATATTTTTGGACCTGAATTAATGCCTAGATGTTCAATTGTTCTCTTTTGAGGCACTGAGCACAGTGGGGTGTGCCAAGTCAAAAAAATAAAATTAATTATTAGGCATTTCGTTAAACATGCACATGTATGCATTAGCACCACAGCTACTCTCAAAAATGTTCTTTGTACCAAGACAGTTTGGGCAGACCGCATTAGAAGAGGCATACTGCCTACAGGTTGAAGGGAAATGTACCATAATTGCTGTGGAATCAACTGTAGTGGGATAAAATATGAGAACCACATTCTTTAAATTTTTGTTTTCAGCCTATTCTCCGATCATACCCACCCAGTATGTTTATTCGTTAGGAAGGATCCCACACAAAAATATTGTAACATTTTAGGAAATGTTCTTCATACTGTCCAAACTAAACTCACTATGCTTCTAGAGTAGCTAAATAATATAATAGTAAAAATACCACCAAATGTCATTAGTTTTTTTTTTTTCATATTTCATAGAGAATGAACACTTAATCTGTACTTCTTAAAGGAGGCCCCATGTAAAAATAGCATCATCATCTCATTTTGCTATAGGGTGCCTCTGGATAAGTCAAACACATGACCTATATCCCACATTTATCCACATTTCTTGGGAACGAAATAAACCTCTGTCTTTCGTAACTTCAGTGGGTGGGGCTTTCATTTTAAAGTGTACAGATATTTTGCTGCCACCGTCCTAAACTCACGACGCCTCTAGAAAAATCAAACGTATGACGGATTCCCTCACAGTTTTCAAAATACAGCCACCCATTGTCTCACCTCCAATCAATATATTGAGGCCAAAACCGAAAATTCTAAGATGCAAGTAAAAGATATTTGAAAACATAAAAAAGTTACACGAAATAAATTAAAGTACTAGAAAATATATTCAATTTCCCGTTTATGGTAAACTAGCCGTAATCTTTTAATGATCTCCAACTATTCTTGCATGTTATTGTAAAAACTCTCATTAATTGCAATTATCTGTTTATGTTCTTTCCAATTTTGTTGAGGTTTTTTTTTGTATTATTTTATCACAATAAAGTTGAGTTGTAACACCACAGGAGTCAGACGTTAACAAACAGCTTCTGTTGCTTAACAACAAGTATGTTTGTTACCAAATATCTTGAGAAAATATAAACAAACTTTAAACAAATTAGCCACCATCAACTGGCACTGGTTCTCTATATCATAAAAACAAATATCCAACTAATTATTTTACATTAATTACAATACCTTTAAAATTAATTTTTTTAATACTTCAACTGAATTTTGTTTCATTTTTATCTTCTCTTAATATCTTTTTAGATCTCCTGCTATTAGTTAAAGAAAATCTTCTAGAGACAACAAGAAAAACTACTGCCTGCTAATACATTTAACAAACGAACAACCAAAACCATTTTTACGATTATGGCTAAAACAAAATCTTTATCATCAACATCAATACAACGACTCACCTTAACTACCACCTGCAATATGTTCTCCCGCCAGTGCCTTTCCTATCAGCTTTTAACCCTTATAAGCATAGTGCTGTATCAATCTACACATATACATGGATTCGATATAGGTAAGTTCTGGCACCATCTTCTTCAGTAAATTGACTTCTTCGAGGCACCCCACCGTCATTTCTAAAGTTGCAACATTATTTTTTTAATTTTGCTCTTTTTAATGCATTTTCTTGTGGTAAAATATGATCTTATGTTTAATTGTCATTAACTATTTTGTGAAGCTATAAATATGCCTGCTAAGCAGTTGCAGAAGCTTTTATTCGAGAATAAGGCCTGTTAAAATTTAAAGCTTTAAGTGTAAATGCAAAACGAGAAGGAAGTTTATATTTTTTGTACAATTTTGTTAACAGCAGGAGGGCATTTTAACATGCAGAACAACAACAAAAAAATCTGAATAGCAAGTTTTTTAACTGTAGCCCAAGAACATAATGCATTTAACGAGGGGCGTGGTAGAAAAGTTCTGGTCTGATTTCTACTGGTTACTAATAGCTAACAGTTGGATTTTGTGGGACAGATAAGACTTTTTTCGTTATAACAACTTCATATTCATCACTACGCTCATCAGCACTTGAATTGAATCATTGGATACGTTTCTTCAGACTCAGATATTACGATAGTGTTGCCACACAATGACAAAAATAAATGTTATCTTATTCGTTAATTGTGAAAACGCTTGGTACCGGATAGCTGATATTTTAGCTTGGCTAAGCATACCTTTAACTAATGTCAACTTTATCAAAAAGTCGCAAAAATGACCCTAAACTTATGAAATATTTTGTACTGCTTTCTAAAATGAAAAATAATACTTTCTTGAAGTGCATGCATACACCAAGTAATGTGTTCGTTATGTAGACATTATTTTTTGACTTACCAGCCTTAGAAATTTTATACTAATTCGTACTCTAATCTCTTAAAACAAAGGCTACGGAAATGTCACTTTTGGGAATAATTTTTGTCATAAGGGTATTTTGGCGATTATGCAAGAAAATTTTGCATTAGCTTAAAATACCTTAGATAAAAATGCAATACTTTATAAAAAAGAAAGCCTAAAATATTAAAAAAAATTTATAAATACAAATAACTGATAAAAGAAAATTAATTTTTTTCAAAATGGAGCAACGCTACTGAAAGGTTTAGGTTTAAAGAAAATTGCATTAAAAATAATGTTATTAAAAATACTTTACCAATCATGTTATTTGATAAAGGAAGTACGTAACCAAATATGGCAAAGGATAAACTTGGATTTAAGGTGAAGGATAAACCTGGATTTAAGTTGTAGGCATGACTCTCGTCCTGACAACTCGCTACTTACTTTTTAATAAAGAAGAATGTTGTGGTGATAAAAAATGGTTTATTTGTCCCACAAAACTATAAGTTAAGCTATGGTTAACGGGCCTCAAAAAACGGCCGCATTGGCAAATATTAGCCCTCAAAGAACATAACCGCTATTCACTGATTCAGCTTTTTTGACTAACAATATGGCTAGAAGCAATCAAAAATATAGATACTGTTTGTAAGTATCTATACATCATACATATATATACATATACATCATTCAATATCAATCAAAGGAAAACACAGAAGAATTACCTAAGACCATGAAAGATTTCAACTCTATATTTGAAGGTTTTGTTTGCTCTGAGAGCAACTATAAAATTTACCACAAACTCTATGCTTTAAGAACACAGTTCAAGAGCAAATGCAAATTAGCTAAATCTGTTATATTTTAAGGTTTAGCAAATGCTACTCTGAAAAAACTAAGTGGACATAGGTATGTTCCCTTATGTGCTCACGACGAGCAGGGCGACACAAGCACATCTGGATGTGTACTGTGCTAAAATTTACTTGACCTTCATTGTTTTCGTTTTAGCGTTTCAGTAGAAAGATCTTAAAGATCACATAAAATATGCTAAACAAAAATATTTTGCAGTAAAATCGATAAGTAATATATTTTATAGGTCTTTAAATCGATTTTATTTCCTCAAAATTGAGAAAGATGTTTTTGTAATGAAAATTCAAAGATCAAGATTTTGAAAGAAGACAAGATAAGAAAAGTCGAAGACTTTTAATAGTACTTCTATACGTAGAGACTTCATATCTGGGCGTCAGGTTGTTGATTTCCAGGACCACGGCAACATTAATGCTGAGGCCCTATAGGATTTGCTAACAGTCTAGGTTTCACTCTGTAGAGAACAAAAATAGTTTCTTGGTCAAGTTACATAATTGGCCCCAAATGATAATAATAATTTTTGTACTATATACAAGTTTGATCCCTATTGGCTCTGTAACGCTATCCTTGAATTTAAAGTGACAATGCGTTCTGAATAGCCATTTTCATTCCAGCATTGTTTCTTAATTGCACTCTCTTTGCGCCACCCTCGTTCAGTTGTCTTCTGCTCTTATAAACATTAAAATCCTGCTCTTATGGTTTTTTAATGGCCTTTACACGGTTGGCGGTTTTATTAAAAATCAAAAAAGGAAAACATCTTCTTGAGAAATGTGAAAAAAGAAAAAACGGAAAGAAAAAGTGCAAGCAAGTTGCACATTTTAATGTAATGCTTTTTGTGGCATCCATTTAACTATTGACATTTTTATGGGGTGATGTCTCGTTATACCCAGTTTTCTCTCCTTATTCTTCATGTTGCCGTACAATAGTTTCCATTCGAAAGCTGCGAAGAAAAAAATTAAACGAAACATGAAACTAACGAAGAGTTATGACAACATTTATTCCCAGTATCATAACCAAAATAAAAGTTATTTATGTTTTTTCGAAAGTAGTTTAAATTTTTTTTTATGTATTGTGTGTGTATGTGTGTGTGTGTAAAACAGAAATCACATTGAAGTTTTATTCTAGTGTAGAAATTATAAATTTAAATGTAATACGATTTGCACAAAAAAAAAAGAAAAAAAAGCTAGATATTGTGGCTGATGGGAAGTAATAAATTTTAATTATAACAAGATTTCTTCCTCTTTGTGCTCAATATGAGTTCGAGGAAGCTGCTCAAATTGAACATTAACAAAATATAAATGATATTAATAAGGTCTTAGTCCATTGTTGTTTCCGTGCAAAATGGAAATTAAACTTCTGGGCAGCCCTTTGGAATCGAAAAAAGTTTAATGCATCACTTAGAATGAGCTATTTTGAAGCAGAGTCATATGACGATCCAGTAGTGGGCAAACTCCATTTTACTATTGCTTTTATTTATTTATTTTAAAATAACTCAAAATATGGTTCAAAAAGAACGGCAAAATGATACTAAAAATGACACCAATTGGTGGGTGACAAAAATTAAATATGTTTTATGAAACATTTATTTCATAAAATTTTGACTGCTACTTTTGTCGGGTTTGCTTTAAACCTGCATTTACGTTTACCTTCATTAGAATAATTTCTTATTGCCGGCTACGCGTATGTAGAACTGCTAACAATGCTAGAATTGCGAACTTTATTAGTTACTAAATGTTAAATTTAGTTTAAAGGAATTTTTGTATAAGGAGTTTTGAATTAATAAAATTTATTTCAGTATAAAGGCTTCCTTGTTATTCAAAATCCACATAAAACCATAAATAAGAGGCCATCGCCTCGATTTCCTCTTGTAACATCTTAAGAGCGCATATGAGTTGAAATCACGTGGTTTTCTGAAAAGTTCTAATAATTTAAAATCAAATCGCTAAATAAATGGCGTGTTATGCCATTCGTTCTTTTTGCGATGCTTAAGTGGGTATGGTGACTATTCAGCTACTGCAAGGTCAGCAGACGTACTGAAGGACTTTGGTGTACAAAAATATTAGAAGAAACAAAATATCGTAAAAGCACAATTAAATTAGAATTTATTTTATTTTTAATTTTAACATTGACATTAATTCTTCGCTGCCAAATCAGGTGGTATTAATATAAAAAAGTTTTACTCACTTTTAAGTTTTAAGGTGAACAATTACCACCGAAAGATAATGATCATAGTCAACCTTGTCGTCCTAGTTTTGAACTTGTATGAATAGTAAAAAATTTCTTAATAATCCATAGCTTATATCATATTTAAAAATAGTCAATCATTGGGGCCATCAAACATTAGAAAAAAATTTTAAATTTTTTTCCTGCTTCAAAACCTTAAAAGCTTATATTATACATTTGTTTTTATTTTCTGCGTGTATCTGGCAGTTGCAGTCTCTATTATTTAACGCTTGTTTAAAAACTTAATTTCAAACGAACCATCTATTATTTGTAAGTTAATTAAGCAGTCGGGTTTATTTAAATAACAACTTGTAATCTGATACATACTAACAAGATAAATGTAAGTTTTCAACAATAAACAAAAACTTGAAATTTAACTTAATCTGGAGTAGTTATTTATATATATATATATATATATATATATATATATATATATATATATATATATATATATATATATATATATATATATATATATATATATATATATATATATATATATATATATATATATATATATATATATATATATATATATATATATATATATATATATATATATATATATATATATATATATGTATACATATATTTTCAACAATAACTCAAAAGCCAACTTATTTATTTTCTTCTTAACTTTATCAATATTCTACCAACATAATCTTATTATCTATTGAATTTTGTGCACTTGAATAACACAAGTTTATTTCAAATTCATTAAATTTAACTGGTATATGTATGCAAACTAATGTATGATTAATTTTGCAACATATACGAAACTCTATAAATACCAGATGATTATGAATAAAGTTGCCAAGCAAAGCTGCATTTATTCTAGAGCAAAATTATTTCAAGCTCAAACTAAGCAAATAAAATAGAAGGATTATATTGAGCAGCCATTCAACCATTGAAAAAACTGAGAAAAAAAAATCAGCCAGTAGTTATGATTTTGTCAGTCAGTTAGTGATATATGTAGTCTCTGCTTAAAACACAAAACCAATATGCTTGCGTTATGCATGATCAATTATTGAGAGACCCTTATTAAATCATTGGATCTGAAATTAAAAAATAAAGCAAACAAAACACAGTCATTTACTTTGAACTTTGCACATACATATCGTTGGCTTTATTTGGAAAGGTCTTATTGAAATTTTTCTCAATCTTGCAGTTTTTGTGCATGTCAATATAAAACTCTTCAATTAATCAAAATATGCAATAAGCCCCCGATTGATGTTAAGGCAAGTTAGGGCCTTTCTACATAAAACTAACCATATTTGGATTGCAATTTTAATTTATGATTTTTGTTTCTATGCAAATTTTCAGCACATTTGCAAAGAGTTTGTATTCACAGACCCTTACTACTTTCCAGTTACTAAATCATGTAAAAGTTTTGAAAGTAAAAGAAGGTTGACTTTATTCAGTTGAACAAATTATGCAGAGATATCACATTGTTACCAATAAATATACAATTTTTGTTATTGCTAATGTTGCCAAAGCAATGAAACATCATCAACAGTAGTTACAAGTATAACAAACATCATGTAGAATAAAAAAAAAAAAATAAATAAAAATAAATAAATAAAAAAAAACTTCAACCAACATGTCTGCTGTAAATGTTCGTTGATATTGCAAATAGCATGTCTGTCTATCTTCGTACTGGCAGGGACTGTGTGCTCGTTTTTTGCCGTTGCAGGAAGACTCTAAGAGATTTTGTTTAGAGTGTATCTTAACATAAAGTAAGACATTCATACATACAATAACCAACCTACAAATAAACAATATGTAGCAAATTGTAAATGCAACAAAAATTTTCCATGTGAATGCACAACAATACTTAACAATAGGAGTACAAATCTTACTTGTCGGTCTGTCTCTCTGTCTGTCTGTGTATCTTTGGATGTTAGTTAAAGGGCAAAGCCGAAAAACTTATTATGCACAAATTTCGCATACAAGTACGAACACAAAAGGAGTAGTTTCTGATTATCGAACACATGTGTTCAAGTAGGGTTAAAATAAAAAGATGTTACAAAAAAAAAACACTGGAAAAAATTTTTACCTTAATTTTTATCAAATATACCATTGATAATGGTCTGTTGGATGGACTGCCTCTGAAGTAGGAGGTATGAATTTAGTTCTAAATAAACTAACACCCATATTCATACAAACTGTTGAAGGTTTATTACAAGTTTATTTGACAAATATTCCGTAGAAATACGTCAAATAAGAGCTTAAGAAACATACAATAATTATTATGAATATGGCCTTAAGATTATTGCCTTTTTAAAAGAAGTACCTATTTAAAAAAGTACCCTTTAAAAAAGTATCTCTGAAAACTTATTATGAATATGGCCTTAAGCCTCTAGCCACGAAATGAGCAACAGTTCCCTATCAGTTGTTAATGATAAAGTAGAACGCTATTTGAATGGTAGTGAACTTATCTTAACTTATGACAATAAAGTTGAATCAAAAATAAATTTTAATTACTGCAGGTGGAAAATGGCACTTTTGATATTTTATGATTCTTCTATCCTATTTTATTGTATTGTGATTCTTAGTTACATCATTTCTCTTATTACGTAATATCTCTCTCTCTGTCTCTCTCTCTCTCTCTCTCTCTCTCTTATTACGCATACCTTGACCTTCAAACCTTGACTCATGAGTAAATTATCAGAGCAACACTTAGAACGAATAGTACATACAACAAGCCGTTGGAATAGGGAGTCAATTTCAATTTCAAAGTACTTCTGTACAAAATTCACATGATTTTGAATCCACATTTTTTCATATTAATTTTATATAAGAGTTTGTTTTGTATGGGGGCAAGCATGTGTCTATGCAGATGTACATAAATAGAGATATATACTGCATATGTGTAAGCTAGGTGTGCCAAGATTACAACATATTTAACTTTTCGAAACATATCTTTTTAACAGTGTATTTTCACTTTAATTCACAATTTTCCTAAAACTTCTGACCGTGTTAAGCTGCTGTTGCTCTCTACGAACCATGTCAAAATATCAACTCATGCGGCATATCAACTTTAATCAACATTTTAACCCAAGAATGAAACCCTAATACATTACAACAAGAAAAACCTGAAAATTAAAAAAAATGTCAGTGATATTTTTGTACATTTATACACTGAGAATAACCCTTTTCTTTCCAGTCGACAACTACATGCAAAATAAGCCGAAACAAAAACTTCTAGGGATTTATATTAGATACTTTTTTGTTTATTTATTTCCTTTACATCGGTGCATTTTCTCTCAAAGCATTACACTCTCACTCACATTCCCATTCACATGCACACACTTATCCATTCACACAAATAAACACATATCTATATATGTACATAAGTTTGTAGCCAATTGTATTACCTTAAAAAAATTTAAACATATTTACACATAAAATTTATTTCTAAACGAACGCTCCCATTGAATAGTTTAAGATTGTTGTCTGTCCTGCTTCCAGCACTTCAACCATCCAACCAACCAGTCAGCTAGCACACACAAACTCACTCACTCACACAGGGCAACTTAGCATGCCCATCCATGGATGACATGGCATGGCTTAAACAGAGCACACACATACGCTCAAACTTTCGCATTAAGAGTCAATGATATGATGATGTGATGTGATGCGTTGTGAAGTCTAGTTTGCAGGAATTAAAAAAAAGGTGACTTCTTTAAATCACATGAAATTGAAAGAGCAATAAATTTAGCAAGAAGTCACATGTATTTAAATAAAACGACGACTGACAAGACAGAAATAACTACCTCAACGAAGAGGGCTTTTTGTTCAAATATTTTAATACTCAGCCTTAAGCTATTCATTACTTTTACCAACTAGGTGTAGTTATATGATAGTAGTTTTATAGCTGCAGACAAAAAAAAAAGGCAAACAACTTAAAATCATGTTATTTAATTGATCAGCTAACTGGCTTTGACATTTATATTTGTTTGTTTGTTTCTAAATAAGTAAATATGCAATTTATCTACTTGATAATGACAGTTGTAAGACATTATGATGATAAATCGTTATGAATAGGGAAATTATTTAAATTGGAATAGTTTGAGAACTATAAATAAAGTTTTGATAAAAGCAAAAACTGCTTAAAATGTATTTGTCAAAATATGGCAAACCAACGGTAAAATAGTTGTAATCTTTGCCATTAAGGCCAATTGATATAAACAGGTTTTTTTTAGATCTAAAAAAAAATATTTTTATGGCTAAAAGGATTTCTTAAAACAGTGATCATAATTGGTGATCATAATTGGTCAGAGTTGATTACAGCAAAAGTATTGTAAAAGCTTTTCATAGAACAGCTGCAACTTATAGAAAAAATCTAAATTTTTCTAAGGGGCAAATATGAGAAGGTAATTGAGATTCCTCAAAAAAAAAAAATATAGTATATATATCAAAAAAAAAAAAACTAAAACTGAAACGTAAAAAGGCAAAAAAAATATATATGTATACATATATCAAAAAAATTTAAAATTGAAACGTAAAAAGGCAAAAAGTAAAAAAAAATATTTTTTTTCTATGGAATATTTTTTAGTTACTCTTTGATTTTGATGGGTCATCTTTTCTTCAAATAAGCCTAATGCCCATCATAGGTACATCAACTTGTACATTGATTTAAATATATTTTGAACAAAGGCGTATTACACTTTAAAGTTTTTTGGAGTATGCTAAAAATACTTTAAGCTAATTTAGGAAAAGCTTGTCATTTCCGGTTTGAGAGCGTCACATTTAAGCATCGTTATTTGTTTGCCATTTCAAATTGTGTATATAACCCAGGTTTTTTTTTTTTAACTATATATCACAAATAAAGAAATTAAAGAAAAGTTGGGAAAGTTTGAATTGAAAATGGTGACTTTTGATTGTGAAATACATTATGCTCATAAAAAAATTCGCATTAATTCTAAAGCTATCAAGGTCCTACTACAGAACTTTTACAGCATAACTAAAATACGTAAAGTCTTATTATTTTAATACGAAAACCCCTGTTTAAAAAATTAAAAGAGAAACTTAATGCGTTTCTTAAAAAGTCTTCTTCCTGCTGAATTCGAACTCAGACAACTTTACAAACCACTACAAAACTCAAAGAAATTGAAGCAAATACAAGGCATGATGTGGACATGATCATTGGCAACCGTATGAAATGAGTTAGGAACACCTTCTTGTATAAGTTAATAAGGTAAAATAAAGAAATCCATAATAAAAATTTATTGTACACAATTTACAAGACAACCTAATGGAATCAGTAAGTTTTTCTCAATGGATTTTTTTGTTTTCAAAAATAACGGAAACTGTGTACAAATGTGAATAAAGAGTTTTGTCTTCGATTTTTTTATTGATAAAAATAGTACTACTTACCACATGAAAACAATAAAGAATACCCTTAGAGAATTCTTGATTTTAATTGACAAGTTTGTTTGCGTTGGCTGTTTTTTATTGCTCTCCAAACGTACACATCTTTGCTGCTAAATATTTGAATAATGTGACCAAGCACTAAGTAGTAAATGGTAAAGAAAAAATGAAATGAAAACACTCTTAGGGAGACACCACTAAGCTCAAAAACTATTGACATTCTTTTAAGGGCATTAATTCATTATGGCAAGTTTACTTATTTTAGAATAAAAAAATTTTTGGAATATACGTAAGTATCCAAAATACCATTTTTAGTTCTTTGTTTTGAAAGGTTTAGAAGAAACTCGGTTTTTAATTCAAAAATCAATCAAATACATTGATCCATAACTATGGACATCGCAGAAGTATACTGTAAGCATATTTAAGTCACTGCTAAATAAATAATGTGACACCTGGTTCAACTTAAAGCCAACTTTATTTTTTATTATAGTTAAAAAAAACACTTTTCAATATTTAAGTTGTTTCTAAAAAGAAGCGACTTTAGTATTTGACTATAAACTTAATTATTTATTTGCTTTAAGAGCCAATTGAAATGTATTAATTCAGCTGAAAAATACAGCAAATATTTTTTGAAAAGGTTCATTTTTGGACCTGAATTAATGTATTTGACTATAGTTCAGTTGCATTGTTTTTAGAAATGGTGTTTTAAATAAGCATGTATGCAGTATGCTTTGCATTAAAACAAAACCAAAAGCAGATTTGCTGATTTCATGTTGTTTAATTTGACTCGTATTACATTAAAATTGTCCTCTAACTTCCAGCTTTTACAAAAACCTTTAAACGTGGCGTGTAAATATTTTTAATATTTTCTTTTTTGTTTCCTTATTTTTTTGTTATCTGTAACAGAAACAAAAATGTCATGCCATATTTAACACTTGGTTATAAAAAAGTGACATGCAAAAAGCGCACCCTACTCTCTCACATACCCATGCAATCAAAATTCAAAAAACTAAAATACACACACAACAAAAAAAGATCATGAAATCATTTAAAGTTTAAACCAAAATGAAAATAAAAAAGAATAGATTTGAACTGCCTTCAGTTTAAAGTCACAAAACAGCAGCATGTTTGTCGGGCCGAAGCAAAACAAAAAAAAAAAAAACAAACAAAAAATGAAAAGAAATACTAAAAATATTTCCTAAATTGATGGCTACAACAACACCACTTATTCATGCACGCACACATGACACCACATGTGTCACACAAATGGCAACCCAAAAACACATGAAGTAGGAGGTACATGCAAGTCTAAAATGTGAATACATATAAAAATAAACGCACATCACAAAATATGTATGTATGCTTTAAATTAAATAACAAGAAAATTTGAAAACAATTTCAGTTTAATTTTTTTAATGTGTTTCAATTTGGAAAAAAAAAATATTTTGGGTATTTTGTGTGGAGAAAAAGTGGGAAGTAATTGGGTGCTTGATTACAATCTATTAACTAGTTAAGATAAAGTTTTCGTTTAAATCTGAGATTATTTAATATTTAAATGGAGCTCAGATTGGCACTCTAATTTTTATTATCGCTTCTAGAACAAGTGTTCTTGAAATTCTTGAATTTGAATTGATAGAAAAGTTGATTAAGTGATGCCCGCCTATTCATCTACTGGATAGGCCGAGAGACAACAATAATGTGCCTTGCTGTTCATAATTAGTTCAGCGTGTTGCTTTGAAATTACTATATGCCTCGTTCTTCTTGGTTATCTGTTAAGTCCAAAAATCTGTGAGGGGGGGGGGGCTCAAGTGCACCATCCACCGAATGTCAACCAGCACTACAGTGATCAGAGCCGCAGGGTGGCGTTTTATGGCTACTCTGCCTGGTCATATATTCGAACGCTTGCCTTGTCTAAAACATAGGGACTGTGGTTGAGACCAGAATATCGCTTAGGCGATATAAACATATCCTGTTTACTGTAGCCTTGCAAGAGATTCTCTGCCATAATGGACTATATTTGCTGGGCTGGGTGCCATTCAGTTAAAATAAAGACCCGATGCTCTATATGGATTACTTCGTTCTAACTACTAATGGATTATATTTGCTGGGTACCATTGAATTAAAATTAAAAAGATCCGATGCTCTATATGTATTACTTCGTTCTAACTACTGTATTTTGTATCCCTATCTTGCAGTATAGGAATCTGCAAATCAGAAAAGTTGAATAGTCTCGATGCTCTTGGCTGTGAGCCAAAATAAATTAAAAAATAAAATAGTTTCTTAGCCCTTATTTGGGGCAGTGGTGTAAAGTCTGGCATGATTTGATACAACCTCAGATGATGACATTATGGAAGATGCTATCGTAAACCTGATTACAATCTGTCCATCAACAATGTATCTTTTCAGGGATAGCCAGCTGACTCAGACATTTTTTTCTTGTACTCATCTATTATAAAATCAATTTATCAGTTTGTTATTGATACCCAGCTAGTCCAATTTACAAAAAAAAAAAATAAGTTTTGGCAGTATTTTGGACTATGGAACATTAAACACAAAGCAAAATATACTGTAGCCGACTAAGTATTACGTTAAAGAATACTTACTTTACAGAAAAACCAGCTGGGTTCTTCTAGCCAGCTGACCCATGAACGCCGCCCCCGAGCTTAAAGAGCGCCACTGACGGATCTGTTTCCGTCAGATTAAATTCCAATATAACTTGTATTTTATTAAACAAACTAGTCAACTAATGACAATAACTGAAACCTTAATGAAAAATATTTCTTTTTAATAAAAGTTTATTTTTTCATTAATTATATTTTTTGTTTAAAAAAAATTTAAACTATTTTTTCTGTTTATCCCCACAGTTATATATCAGTTTTGAAATAAATATTATTTTCCATATATCGATCATACTTTCCTAGCCTAGTATTACTACTAGAGGTTTTTTTTGTTGTAATTTCCTATTTTTTCAAGATTGATCATTATCATAAATGCTTCACTTGGTTTGATAAATTTGAAAAAAAATAATAGGCTTTCTTGCTTTGCTGTTGGCCATCTAAACAAATGCACTTGCTTCAACATATTTCCAAGAAAATTTATGACTCTCAAAAGGCAAATGGCCGTTTGAGTAAAGGGTCGTTTTGTGTGCATGATCGTTTCTTAAATGTGATGTTGCTCGAACGAACGATATAAATTTTCTTAATTAATTGTGGTGCTAAATTGTTTTCCTCTTCTGATTTTCTGTTTGTTTTTCTCTGTATTAATTAATAAAATTTAAAAAATAGTTTAAATTTTTGTAATTTTTCCACTTTTGCCTTAATAATTTATGGCTAGAACACAACTTCAAATGTTTTCATTTTCTCTTATCTATTTCTAGCCACATGTAATATGCCGTTGGGCATGGAATCTGGTGCAATCACAGATGCTCAAATCACCGCCAGTTCAGCGCACGATACAGGTTTTGTGGGGCCGCAGCATGCGAGGTAAATTTTTAAAACAACTAATAAATTAAAATGAATTAAGAGAAGCTATATGAATATTTTTAATAGTAAAAAGATAAAATTAAAGACTACCATTAATGAAACAAAACCTAAATGAATGGTTCATAAGATAAATAACCTTAAATTTTAAACATTTTCCTGCGTTAAGTTTTAGAAACATGCCCAATGGTTTCGTTTAGCTCATATCAGTTACACATATTACTTTTGTTACCTTATTATTCTCGAAAGAAAACCGAACTAATTTTAACCGGTTTCTTTGTACTAGAAACAAAAAAGAGTAAAAATCATTTTTTTTTTATATATTAGTGGTCTCGACGATATTCAATATTCAATTAACCCATAGTGAAGTGGTCAGCATTTTGTGCAGAAAATATGCAAAGAGTTTAAGACTTAGCTTTTGTTTGCTGCAGATAAAATAAATATTTTTTTTTTCACTCGCCAAACATGGACGTAGAAAGTCAGCTCTCCTTGATTAAAATTTTTTAAAATGCTAAAATAGATGTGGAATGATAAGAGTCCATGATTGACTAATGAGTCCTAATCTAATAGGGGATCACATTGAGAGCGCTATAAAACCACCAGCGAAAGCTGATTAAGAGAGCTGGCATGGCAAGGTATTCGCATTTTTATCTGAAGAGGTCGAGCATATGTATATATTTTGATTTTTTCAGTGTAAACTGGGGGATAGGCTACATGGGTTCCATAGTCCATTGAGCTATTGAACCGAAATCTCTTAAGCAGCCCCAATATCTCCCAAAAATCTTGTCTTTAAAAAGTAAATTTCGATATTGCCAGCATATCGAAATATAGTTAAGCCCCTAAACATGGACATATGACGGTTTCATAGCCAAGAACTAGCATAGTTCTCTTTCACACGACTTTGGCAATAACCAATACTAATTTGATTCATCTAAAGAAGGATGTGCAATCAATAATCAGACACCCAAAGACTGCTAAACCTCGTTTTGGTAATGTACTGCTGACAGAATATTCAACAGGTACCTTGAGATAACCCACAACCCTCATTGATCCTTCTAGAACTTACTTCACTAAGATGATCGAGACATTCAGTATGACAGTTAGGTTCTGTCACCAAGTCGTTTAGTTTTCTTCAGCTGGTATAATTATGTATATATTTGCAAAACTAGTTTACATTATCAGTCATCATTATCGCCTTATCTGATGGTAGACCTTTACCGTGCTTGAAGGCAGACGTTCCGCCACCATTATTCATGTACAATGGAATAGTTTATATATAATTGCACTTTATTTAGGCAGTTTTGGACTATCTGGTACTCTTGTTTTAACCGCAAAATGAAAGGAAAGAATATTCTCTCTCATAAAAATTGATATTGCTGACAACTAAGTTCTTTCCAGACTAGTGTGTTGAGCAATCAGTACCACTTATTAAGTAGCCCCAACGACAGTCTATCATTATCTGACCAACAGAAACTTTTTAATACTGCCAAACCGCCTTGTTCCTTCAAAGAGTGAGAGTTCCTTCAAAGAGTGAGCCATGGGGCCTTGGTCCTTATTTCTATTTAGGGTAAGTGCTTGAAGGAGAACTGTACTTAAAAACGATAGAGCCCATACTCTGCTATAACTTTGATAGCTATCTGACAAGTTCTCTCGACTATAGCACGGGTGTAGAATGCCAAGAGCTCACAATTACTCTAGACCTACAAGTGGCATTATGGGTGACGAATTATACAGACAGAAAGAGAGAGAGCGAGAGAGATACAACCTTGAATACTCCCTGAAGTATATCTGTTGATATTTTGTATTATACAAGTAACCCGAAATAATCAACTAGAAAGGAGCTACTCAACAAGCTGTTGCAGCTGAATTATTTTGTGCATTGCGTTATGGAATAAAAACGCGAATGATCGAATGGGCATTAGAATATCTAAATCTCTAAAGAAAGATAGTGAGAAGGTATCAAAATCTCTAAAGAAAGATAGTGAGAAGGTATCAACTGCCTAGTAACTTATTTAATAATGAAATTTTCGGACAATATCTCGTATCCAAATATAAATTATTTCGTCTACTGATGTAGAAAGCAATGCTGTTTACTTACGTATTTATATCTGTCTTTATAAATATCTGTAAAAAAAAAAGAAACATGCTGAAAGAGTGAGTGATGTTGCCGAGAGATTTTTCAAGAAAAACAATTTAATAAAATAATTGTTTTTATGAGGGTCAATGTTATAGCAGATCACAGTGAGTATAAACAAGTCTTCAATGAAATTGCAAAATTTTTTGCTTTTTTGTTTAACAATTAAAGCAATTTTCTGGAAAAAAAAGAACCCGCATTATGTTTGCTTTTCTTCACTCATGTTGATTTAAATATTTATACAAAATATAATCATTGTAATGAAATTTTATTGACTCTTTATTTTCATAGAGTTCTAGCTAATTTAAAATAAGGGAGCTGTGTGTTTTACGGCACGGTCATTTCCTGTAAATGTGTGCGTGTAAATGTACGTAAATACGATTGCTTGCGGATGGTTTGTGTAAAATAGACCAGTATAAAAATTTCAAATAAGAATCATAAAAAAATAACGATAAGAGTCAGCAAAAAAACAAAAAGTTCAAATACATAAAAATTGAATGTAGTGATTTTGTAGTGCTTGCCCTTAAGCCATGATGAGGTGGAATGGAGAAAAGTGAGCTTATTTTTATAGGTCATCTTTACGGTAAATTGATATAAATGAAAGTATATTTTTACTGTATACATAATATGCACAAAAAGGGCTGTGTTAGATGACTACTTTGAGGTATCTTTATTTTTCTAATTTCTTTCGAAATGATTCCAAGAAACACAAAAAAATTTAAGAATTAGACAAAATAAATCATGAATTTAAAAAGATGTAGATATTTAGCTATGTAGCCTACAGAGTAACAGTTTTCTTGGGTGAAGTTACATAGCATGCGTTGCGGCGCGTAACGCGCAAGGCGCAACGCTTTTCATCCGACTCTCACAAAAGTAGAATCAGTTCAATTGCATGTCACATGTTATACCGCACAACATGTAGAACAAGTAGAACAAGAATAGTAAATCTGCTTTCTACTTTAGTACGCGTCCTGGGCACCGACATTTTTAGTAACTAGGGATGAATCTACTCTCAATATTATCGGTAAATACTTTTGTGTCTTAGAGCAATGTTTTGAAAATTTTTCATAACAAAAAAATATGTCTAGCAAAAATATTCTTTCCTAAGCAAAATAGCAAATGAATAATTAATTTAATAAAATTACTAAATTAATTATTCAAGCTTCTGATCTGTGGTTTTTTTTTTATAAAAAATAAGTTTTAACAATTCTTTATTTTTTTTTTTTTCAATATTTCGCCAACAATTTGTTGGCATCTTCAGGAAAATAATTATAAAATGATTAATAAATTTTTTATCACACTTTTATCATGAAGAAAAATTGCCTTGAACTTATCGACTACTTTTACGTAGTGATTATCATCACTTTTATTTTTACTGTTATCAATTTTTGTACTTAAGCGTAAATTATCGCATAAGAAATAATGTTTGCAGGCTGTAGGGATTCTACTAATTCTCCGTTAATCTCGATGTCAAAACTTGTTTTGTATGCTAGAAATATTTTCACTACAACTGATCACACTAGAAATCTTGACGCGTAAAACGTATACTTTAAAGTTAGAAAAGAGAACAACTCAAAGAACACATACAAGAAATTCGGAAGAAACAAAATTTAGTTTATTCAGCCCAGCACTTTAAACGAAAATATGTATACACGTTATGAATTAGATATTTTGTCTCCAATCCTAAATACAAGTTGAGTCAGCAAACCTTTGCCCGAAATTTCTTCGAACGTAAGGCAAATCTGTAAAGTAGCCCACACAAGCTCAAACGAATTGAAAAAGCTCTATTATAATAACCATTGTTAAAAATTCGCTTATTACTATATTTCCATTAATAATATTTCCTTTGTTTTTCTTTCATTTCTCTTCAGCCTAATTTGCACCTTTAAAATAATTTATTGTAAAATTACATTTATTACTACAGAAAATCATATATTTCAATTATGTACAATTACTTTTCAATTAAATACTCAGGAATAATAAAAGTAAATGTTCCATTACTTTGAAGAAAAAGAGACGCAAAGACCAAAACAACAACAGTCCGCTTGTCTGCTCTGTATTAACTAATAGCTTTGTGTGTGTGTGTGTGTTAAAATTCAATTTGTCCTTATTTTTAATTCTTCTGTTGTTGTCATTGTTGTTTCCACTACCAAACTTCAATTTAAATTAATTCCTTTACAAATAGTTTAAGAACGAGGCGCAGAAAAAACTTGAAATAATTTAAATATTTTAGTTAAACGCAACTCAGCAGACATTGCAGTATCGTCTTACCCATGATTAACTAAATGACAGTTTGTTTTCTGATGCTACACCAAATGAAAGGCGCAACAGTGAAAAAAAAAACTTTAAATCTCATACTCTGACTTGCCCGAAGCAATGAAGAGGAAACTTAAGAAAAGACATTAAAAATACATACTTTGGAAAATTAAAAAAAATGAAGGAGAATAGACAGTAAATAAAATGAAAAAGCAACTGTTAGCATTTTCTTAAAAATAAAGGAAATTTTTTTTAAATAAAAAAGGCGGCTTTAGAAGAAGTTGAATTAAAGTCAGCTAAAAAAAATACGTTGTAAAGAAAAGCTACAAAGTTTGATTAGATAGTTGTTAGTCCGGTTGTGAAGTCAACTAAATATTGTTAAAGTGTAAACGTTACAGTAATAAGGTAAGATTCATTAATAAAATAAATAAAGTGGCTGGTTTAGGTGGTGACTTCCCATGTGCAGGCAGCAGACTGATTCAGCCAAACTTAAGGGACGTTCCTTTAACCTAGTTTGAAAAGAGCGGTACTGCCTTTGCAGAAATAAAGATGGCCAATCTACGTGTGTTTACTTGAGAAAAATATCATAGGGTAAAGGTTAGAATAAGGAGTCAGGCTTGGAAATAAATCAGGCTTATAGGTATGTAGAGGGGGTCGTGGACCTTTTAAAATTGAAGTCAAAGTTTGCCGCAGGCTTTTAGTTTCTTAATAATTCGATGTTGAAGTTGTGGAATTTACTAATGAAAATATGAGAACAGTGATGCCACAGGAAAGCTTTTGCGCATAATGTAAAATCACGAATTCATAAACGGTTTTAAGCATCTTACATCGTATTTTTTCAAGTTCATTTCATAAATTCCTTCATAGGTATGCAAAATTTGTTCTCGACCTTGGGACAGGCTAACGCATTTTCTTCCCCTTGGTGTAACCAACACCGGCGTCGCGTACAATATCTGTAAGCGTCTGGTAGCACACTTTTTCATTTTATGGCAATTGGTACCATTATTCCAAAATAAAACCTTATCTTCACATAACCTTAGGCTTAGTATAGATATATAGTAAAAGGAAAATATATGATTTGTTGAATTTTTTTAAAAGAGACATCCTAAAATTTCCTCACACCCCAGCTGAGGTCTCTCATAGCGAATGAAAAAGAAAGCTTCTTATGTCTAAGCAGTGACCGATTAAACTGAGAGTGCATCGAAGTGTCTCATATAGTAGCATCAAACTGCATTTCGCTAGATTTCGACAAAGAGAAATGTAGCAGGGCAGCTGAGCCAGCATTTTACCCCACTTTAAAATAAATTCGCCTATGTCATGAGGTGAGTCTAAGTCATAAGATAAGCTCTGGTATACTAACGTATACAAGGGATATTACGTGATAGAAGGAGATTGTTTAATGTGTCGAAGTCGCTTTGAGATGCAGCGCGAGCACACCAACAATTTTTGAGGGCGCCTATCACTTGCCTTGTCCAACTCCCATTAGTAGCTCTAGGGTAGTGGCTTCGCATATTTTGGTAAGCTCCAGAAAATTACTTGGTGGCTTAGCATCTTTTTGAATAACTTCAGACCCTCCACTAAAAGTTTCATGACTTCGAAATCGTCAAGTAAATCTGAAAGCTCTGTTTTGAAAAAGCTAAATTAGTAGCACATTAATCAAGAATCCCAGAATAAGCCTTTGGTTACAGTCGGACTATGTGATTGTTTCCCCTGCAATATTATGAATATAATTTCGAATTTAGCAGCCAACATTATACATTATTAGCTTGGTTATTTCATAAGGGTCTAAGCTACTAAAGGCTCGGTAGGACCTTGTTTAAGTACAGATGCTCTTAGTGGTCATCAGGCCCTAGATTTGGTGCCCTGATATTCGAATTGTGAGAATAGTATGACTATATATTGCAAGGTCTTTGTTAACAAGACAGTTGTAGTTGTTGCTTAGATCGATAGATTCCAGGATCCTCCATGTGAGTAGGCCTGAGCAGCCTCTCCCAAGCGGGTAGTAGTGCACTCCATTTGTATCACTGTATGGCTGTCAATCACAGTTCGATAATTCCAAACTGGCAGGCGCTTACAAAAGACTAAGCCGCAACGCTGGCAGGACTAGGTGATTATGACCAGTGATGGAAGTGCTAGAGACCTTGTTTTTGGAATAATTAAACTTTATTAATTTTACTTCGTAGAGTAGCCACTTGATACATGAGTTTGCTTAAGAAATTTATTTTTATCCTTTTCTAAATCAACCCTATCACTTTGACGTTTACTGCGATATGCTGCATTTAGCCATTTCAACGAGACCGCTCTTAAATTGTTAAAGAGTTCTACTTTTACGTCTAAGTATGATTGTATTTCACAGAAGCAAAATGTATTTTACTTCTTTTCAACTTCATTGCAAATGTTGTTTTGCTTTTGGTTTTATTTATTTTTACTACTTATTTATACTGTCTTGTAGACAGACAGATTGTTAACTTTGGCAATAACAATAATTAAAGTCAAAATGAAATGGGTCTATAAACTTACGATATTAGCATTTTAAATGATTTTTATAGCATTTTAGTTGAAGATTAAAACAAGTAAATAAAACACACATCGTCCAGCATCTACTGCACAGCTCACGAAACAAACAATTGCTAAAGTTTTTCCCTATAAATTGGCTCTAAACGTGCAGTCTATAGGAAATGAAACTTGTCTATAAGCATTTGGCGGTATAATATAGTTTATGAAAATTGAATTGACCTTTTTAAAAAGCTAATAAAATGCATTCTACTTGTTTGAAAGTGGTCACTATAAAAGAAAAAAATTAAGCGGCTGGTATTTTATGGCCAGAAAAGAAATAATAACTTAAAAATTCGATTCCAAAATTAAAGCAGTTATTTTATAGAGAATGTTTGTGTTTGCCTTATTTTTGTTTGTTTTATTTTTGTCGTTGTCTGACAAACTTTGCTACAATATTAAGAGTGTAGCTATTCCCATGAAGCCAAAGACTCTGTTCGTAGAAATTAATATTACCGGAGTGGGTTGAGTTACTTTAGAAAGTGAATAAGAAAATGACCAGCCCCCGTGGGCTCGTCACGAAACGATCTCTATGTTATAATCTAAAAGAGATAGTGACCAGTGTTCCCAGGTCAACGTATTTCTTCCCCCCAGAAAAATTTTAAGACCGCCTAAAATTCAATGTTTTGCTACAAAATCCCCCTAAACAATTTTGGTAAACATTCTGCTTTAGTTTGCGAATCACCAATATTAATGCATTGAAAATGCGGCAAATGCATTAAATTGTTAAAATTTCCCCAATTAAAAAGAAGTTAAAATTAACTAATTATATGTGTTTTTCAGTGCATATGTTATGATTACAGGCGTAGGTATATTTATTATAAATTTTCGATTTATTTGTATTCACTTATTTGGGGATCTAAGTACATATTTAAAGGCAGCTGGAAATTGTTATATGTGTATCTAGAAAAAATTAAGTGTCTCCAAAAATATGAAGAGTTTCTAAGTCTTCTTCGCCCTTTACGTTCTTTTTATAAAAAGAGTTTGAATTTTATCAAAGTTTCTTAGATATTTTAATTTTCCCAATTCTTAAGAAACGGAAAAATTTCAAAGAAATGACCCATAAGAAAAAAATTCATTAAAATCAACAAAAAAAAGTACTCAAAATTATCAGTTGCAAAATTCTATCCTTGAAGCTTCCAGATGAACATAAAATATCTCGTTTAATTTTATTTTAAAAATCGTTAGTCTTCAAATTTATCTGCTGGAAAATTTTCTAACTCCTGCCATTTTACCATTCAATTAAACATAGAAATCCCCTAAAAATACCCCAAAAATAAATTGTTCCCCCTAAATTTTTAACAAAAGAATTTAACACACCAATGTTATGTTATGGCAACACTGATAGTGACAGAGCAAATAGAAGGGAGAGAGAAGAAAAAACAGTTTAAACAAAGAGAAGGTAATTGAACTGGATCTGAGAAACTTAAAGGGTTCTCCCATTCTTCTTGGGTCCAATCAAATCCATATATTCCTCGCCCCAAGTAAGTTCTGACTACTAGATGTATTATGGCTGCTCCAGTGTCAAAAGTTCAGTATATTTCCAACTTATGGGAAGGAGCAGCCCACAAAAATTATCAAGGTCCTCGTTCCGGAGATACCTTTCCATGTAAAGGAACCCATCAGTACTTGTTATGAATATTAAAATTACTACCTGAAACGATGCACAACTTCTCAGACAATTAGTTTATTTTCATCTACAGATAAACATTGCACACATGTATGTGTAAGTCATGCAACCTCTTCATATGCACGAGAATACTCATAAAACTAGAACATATAGAAACAAACCAAAGACACAAAACTACGAAAATAAAACACTTCACAACATCAAACGCTCGAAAGCCGTCAGCAATTATAACAATTACAAAAAAAAAAAAAAAAAAAAAAAATTAAACAACCAACAAAAATTTTTTTAAATATAAAAATTTCATCTTCCAAAAGGCAGCAAGCAGCACTTAACAACAGGGCAAGAAATTACCTGCACTTGTCTTTTCTGAAGTGCAGATGTTCACAGACATTTTTGTTCTTTCATTTAAAAATAATTTGGCCACCGACTTTAGTTTTGTTTACAAGTGCAATTATTTTCTTTAACAATTTCTAAGAAATTGTTACAATTTTATGTTTAACAAATTTTGTGTTTATTGTCGTAAACAAAAATGTTTATCTTTATTTTTTTTTTGTTTTTTTTTTTTCCAAAAAAGAAAAGAAGCGCTATAGTCTTATCATCAAGTGACTTTTGGTTTAGATGCCATAAAAAAAACTGTTTATATGGTGCATTCTTGTGTGTGCGTTCATAGAAGCATTTTATACCTAAATTTTTCACAATTTTATTTTGAAGTGTTTGGCAATATCTTTGTTAGGTAAATTTTTATAAACTTATTTTCCAAAAGCTTTAATCTCTTTTCTACAAAATACATCTCTATATGAACAAGATTTTGTTATAAAATTTGTTTTCTTTTAATTGCCTCTTTCAAAGCCATTTTAAATGCAATTCATATTAATCTCAGAGCAATAAAATGTTTTTTTTTTATAAAATTTTATTTCGTTTTGAATGAAAATTATGATACTTTCATCGTAATGGTGCTTTAAAATAAAACCATTTCATCATAAACATGTAAGAGACCGACCGACCGACAGGCAGGCGGGCAAGCACTTCACATGGAGAACAGTGTTGAAAAATTATAAAATCTTATCGTCTGAAAACAAAGGTGTACAATTATGAAAATGGAAACAAAATATTAACGAAATAATTTTCTGGCTTGAAATGCTTTTATTTAAATTGGAAATGAAATAAATGAATATTATCTTTGGTACATTTTATGCTGGTATCTGCAATTAAAGGGGCTTTAAAAGTGTTGTAAAAAAGGTATTGATTATGAGCCATAAAAAATTAGAGGAGAAACCGATAATGCCTGCTTTTACATTAAAAAAAAAATTAAATTTATTTAACAGGTTTTATATCTATCCATGAGTGGTTTTGAGTTTAAATAAGGAAATAATCTTTGTAGCTAATTGCTGTGAATAATACTCAGGGAAGACAAGGAAAATAAGCTTGCTGGGGAACGATTGGCAGTTTCGTATGCAGCACAGTTTTCATTAAAACCCCAATTAGCTTGAACTCCGTACTTTACAAAAGTGTCTTAGAATTTGAAGTATATACAGCTATGTAAATAGTTTTAGTTAAGAAAAAACTAGCAGGTTTCTATTTCCATATTTACGATTCCATATTTATCTTTAATGTAAGTACCCTGCATTTATCTCAAATTATTATATTTCTAATGTTTTCTTTAGCCTATGAAATTGCAAAACTACAATTCAATAATTATAAAAATAGTCCTCTTTTACAAAAATAATGCTATAAATACCAATCAGCCATAAGCGACTTTAAATGCCCTTATCTAGTATTGTAAAAGCGCCGGAAATTCTGAAGACCAAAAATTAACATATCAATAAATGTTAAAGCATAAGCTAAGAGCTCCTCAAGCAGCACCACTAGTGAATAAGAAGAAAAACCAAATCAACAAAAGCTAAGCAACAAAAAATTAATCCTTAATTACCAAGACAACATCCTGCTGGGTTTAGCAAAAATATTAAAAAAAAAAAAACAGCATTCAAGCCAAAAAAGTTATATTTGCTTTGCTCAAGAAACTGTTGCAGACCGACCAGAGGCGAATATCTAAAAAGTCAAACCAAAGCGAAAAAATTAAAAACCAAACATTAAATAAAACTCAACTTAACGAACTTAACAAGTCACCAGAAGCGATTTTCATTCACAGGGGGTTTCAGTGATATTTTATTTAGTATTTTTTTTTCTGATGGCGACTTGTTTTTTTTTTTTGTTTTAATTCTTGTGGTTGGTGGTTTTTCTTTTTAAAAAGTTTCAAAATGATAACATGACTAAAAGAATTGACGTTTAAAACGGCTTTTAAACGCATTTACATTAAAATAAATAACAAAAAAAAAAAAAATGTTAAGAATCTTTGATGGCTGCCAGAAAAAAAAACGCAACGGAAAAGAAACAGAAAACAAATCTTAAAAACGCCACTTAAATGTGGAAGAGCGAACAAAAAAAAAAGCATATTGAAATAAATAAAGCGTAATATATACCAATTCAAATTACATTCGGTTTAGAATTAAAAACGGAGAAAGAAAATGTAGTGTGTCTTGCACAGACAGGTAGTACACCCTATAGTTAATTTCGTAAAAGTTTTCAGCAAACCTTTTGATTACTTTTATTCATTAAGAGTATCTTGATTATAAGTATTTTCTCATTTCTCAGCCTCTTTTACATTGGCATGATTTTTAGAGAAAGCGTTAAATAATAGAAAGCTGAAAAGTTTTTTCTATTACAAAAAACAAAAAACGCGTTCTAATATAATTTGTGTGAAATGTGCTCAAATAACAATTTGCAATTGAAAAATTTTAGCTATTCTAAATTCGTGAATCAAGCGTTTTCTATTTATTTTGCTACCTAAACCTCTAATTTCCACACAAAATGTGTGGCTTAGGCGGCAGAAATACGCACGACGCACTAATTAAAGTTGAAATATTATAAAAAAAAAGAAATGGCAGAAGCGTTTTAATAAAAACTGTACACTTTAGATATGGCTGTACACTTTAGCATAACGGGACCTTTCCAGGATCCAAGTGAGCCAGTCTGTGACTCTGCACTGCTGTAGTTTTTTCAAAATATACTGTTCAATATTCACTCTTGTTTAAGTTCGACTCCATTCAGTCAGCAACTGTTAACCCAAACTCCTTAGCCTAACAAAACTGCGCCTTATTATTGGGAAAACCAATAACAACGGCAAAAGTTACAACAAATCAAGTTATTACTGATTATAAGCTTACAGGGTATACAAACACGCACGCGTTCACCTGTAACGGCTCCACTCCTCACACAAAGGATTAAAACAAAAAAAACACTTGAGTCCTCTTCAAACATACACAATTAAATTCAAATTCAATTGCCTATTGTAGCATACAATTTGAAATAAGAAGCAAAACATATAACCACTTTGAGTGGTTATTGGTTGTTTTGGCTTTACTGATGATTTTGTATGACCAAAAAGCTCAATTTACTAAGCTGCACGTACCATTTAAGGCCATATTAGCAATAACGACAACAACAACAGCCACAAAGTGAAAGAGAAATAAAAAATAAATACATTAATTTTATTTTTGTAGACGATGACGTTTGGTGATATTGAATATAAGGTGGTTTTGTAGATTTGCAAAAAAAAAAAAACGAAACGAAACGAAAGAAGAAGAAAAAATAACAGTCATACCATCAGCTACAGAACCCAATGTGGGGCCTGTCATTTAATGTCAATTAATTTATAGGAATTTTTTCTTCCATTTATTTATTTTCTTCTCGTCTGTTTTTTACCACAGTTTCTGGTTTTATTCGCTGGTTTTTTGTTATTCATTTTTATTAGTGCGTTTAAAAGTTAAGTTTGATTCATTTTGGTCTTGACAATAATTGTAATTTATGTGTTTTGTTTCATTGTTGTTATTTTCCTTCTTTCTTTCTCTCTCTTCCCTACAAGACTGAAAACCGATAATAATGGTGGTGCTTGGTGTCCCAAACATATGGTGTCTAATGCTTTAAAAGAATATTTGCAAGTTGACCTTTTGTCTGTACATGTGGTAACAGCGATACGTACACAGGGTCGTTTTGGCAAGGGCCAGGGTCAAGAATATACGGAAGCGTATGTGCTGGAATATTGGCGTCCGGGTTTCACTAGCTGGAAAAGATGGAAGAATACGCAAGGAAAGGAGGTAAATATAATAAAATATGTACATATGTTTTTTTTTCTAAATAAAAGAAAATTTATGTTTCCCGAAACGGCATTGCAAGAAAATATACATATTTCGAATATGACTACTATTTTTTTTAAGTGAATAACTTTCTGCTGCGTTATTTTCTAGTCCATAATTTGCGCTTGAGAGTACTTTTGGTCTTGAAAAAGTTTTTTAAATAAACGTCGAAATATTTTATTAAAATGTATTAATTCAGGTCCAAAAATGAACCTTTTCAAAAATATTTGTTGTATTTTTCAGCTGTCTAGATGCCGACATTTCGTTGGTGCTAATCAACTCATCAGTAGACTTGAAAAATTCTTAAAAGTTTGTTTGAAACTTTACTACTTATTCCACAATTCTCATGAACAAAATGAGAATCAGAAATATTCAAACAAACCTTTAATACAACAAACATTTCTATTTTCGTCTTGCAACTCTTTTACTCTTCTTTGCAACCTTCTATACAACGAGTCACCATCGGTTACTACGATTTGTATTTTTGAAAGTATCAAAAAGTAAAAGTTTTTGAATATTCAAATATGAACTAAATTGTTTATTTGCTTTAAGCTGAAAAATACAACAAATATTTTTGAAAAGGTTCATTTTTGGACCTGAATTAATACATTTCAATTGGCTCTTAAAGCAAATAAACAATTTAGTTCATATTTTATTAAAAAAAATTTATAAAAATTTTTTTATAAAAAATCAAGAAGCAATACCTTTTAAATTAAGCGCTTCCATAAAATGTATTTCCCCTTTCACTAAAATCTAGTGTGTTCTCTTGCTTTTAAATTACCGTTTTCTCTAAAAAATTTTTTAATTCTTTTATGAAAATGTACCTCTAGAAAATTGTCGTTGAAAAAAAGTATATCTTTTTTTCAACGACAATTTTCTAAAGAGGTAATTTTTTTAAGGGCATGTTTTTTAAATTTCCTCTTCTCTCGGGTCTGTCTTTAACAATGTTTTTGGAGATGTATTTTTTTCTTTTTTTGGGGCTATAGTCTTCAAAAGGTATTTTTTTACCAGTTATTTAATTTTTCGTAGACTCTCATTTAGAAAAATAAGTTTTTAAACAGTTTTTTTTTATTGATTTGATTTAACATTGATATGTTTTGAGCTTTTTTTACAGGCTCTCATTTAGAAAGACAAATTTTTAAATGGTTTTCTTTTTTTTATTGGTTTTATTAAATTTGGTATTTAATATGAGAGGAAATTGTTAAATTACCGGTCTGTGTGACGCGCTTTCACCATCTCAATTGTTGATTTACTGTACTAAACTTTTGCAATTATTTCGCTGCAACTTACAAATAAATCATTATTAATTGTCATCTTTTCCATTTATTAATTTTCTTCTTAGATTTTACCTGGCAACATAAATACCTACAGTGAAGTGGAAAATACTCTGCAGCCCATAATTTTTGCCTCAAAAATACGCATCTATCCATATGGCCAATACGATCGTACGGTGTGTTTGAGAGCTGAAATTGTGGGATGTCCATGGGAAGGTGAGTCGATTACAGCAACATTGTGCTAAAACCATTTCTTAGCTTTTGCATATGGCATTTATTATTTATGTTTATTGATAAGAAAAAAAAAATAAATAAAAAGAAATAGGAAACCTAGAAAATTTTATTTAATAAGCGTGTTGGAGAAATGCCATACTGTAGAAAGTTTAACAAGCAATTGAATGTCAAACAACAAAATTTATCACAACACAAAAAAAAAGATAATAATTTCCAAACAGACAGAGTCTAATGAACAACAAGTTCACTGTAGTTGGTGATCATGGTAAAAGAAAGATATTGATGATCATCAATTTTAGAGGCAAAAATAATTTCAAGAACATAAACTTAGTATTTAAGTATTAGATAAAAGAAAATTTATTAACAAAAATAATGCGAAAAGAAAAATAGGTGTTGAATATTTACATTATCTTTTTTTAGGAAAACATTTAAATCTTATTTATGACTTCACCATAAAAAGCCAACAAACACTCCTCTTACCAAAAGAAAAAAAGAAAACCAAGTACCAATTTGAAATGTCCCGACGTCTGGCTTGGTCTGTATCTTTCATTTTTTGCACAGACTGTGAGTGTGTGACCACGTCCACCTCTCCCATTATATGGCAAAACTATGAAAACTTAAATTTTTTTTTAATCATAAAGCAAAACTCTTGAAAAAATCAGACATGCCATGTAGAGTTTTTTTTCCCTTAATTTTTGTTCTCTGCTTGTTTTGTTTTAATTTAAGGTTTTTATGTGCAAAACATGCAAAAAGGGATTTTTTTTTTTAGTAATAAACCAAAGTTACCTTGACTTATCACAAAATACCACTCCCTTATTAGAGTTTTTCCTGGGCACTTAAAATAAATACGATTGTACCCAACAAACCAAATGCAATGATTTAATTAAGAATTCTTGTTTGACTAATCGCCAAAAACCCAAAAATTTAGAAGAGAAATTTTGCCGAAATTTTAATGATTCTTTTACGAAAGGCAACGTTGTGCAGGTAAAAAGGAAAAGAGACATCGTGCAATCTGGGATTAAACGATATCGCAAGGGTATCGATATTTTTACTCAATAAAGTATCGGTTAGAAAATATCTAATCATATCGGTCAACACTTTCATAATATTTGTGTTGTTCTGCCAAATGGCCGCCGTGACCTCGGCAGCACACCCCCATTCGAGGGTCCAAATATTCAATGACGCAGGTTGTAGGCCATTAATGTGGCGTATTATCTCATCCTTTAGCTTTTGAGCGGTTTCCGGCTTATCATCGTAGGTATACCTTTTATTTTTAATAACTCCAACGGTATCAAATTCCATTATCTTGGCGGCCAATTGACAGCGCCACCACGTGAGATAACAATGGCCATTGAATTTGTCGCGCAAAGCAGGCATTGCTTCGTTAGCTGCGTGGCAAGCAACACCGTCATGTTGAAACCGTATATCATCCATCCCTTATAATTTAGATCATAAAACGTTCGTTATGATCTCACAATGGCGAACACCATTCGCAGTAACCGCCTGACCAGCCTTATTTTAGAAGAAATGCGTCACGATGACGGCGCCAGCCCATAAACCGCACCAAATAGTCACTTTTTGTAAGTGGTTTTTCGCAAATCACTCTTGGATTATCGTTTGCCCAAATGCGGCAATTCTGTTTATTGATGAATCCATTGAGACGAAAATGTGCCTCATCACTGAAGACGGTTTTCTTTGAGAATTGATTATCCACTGTTGCCATTTCTTGATACCATTCTGACCATTGACGATGCTTGGAATGGTGAAAAGGCTTTAGTTGCTGAGTCAGTTGCACCTTTCAAGCATATAAAAATATAAGTCTTTAAGCATAATGTTCATCAGCGACGAGTGTGAGGGGTGTAGTTGTTGGGCAGCACGACAAGTTGAGGTGGACGGCTCTTTAGCCACACTATCGCGAATGGCAACAGTATATTCTACACTACCGGCTGAATAAGTATGAATGAGTGGTGTTTTCACATCTCCTACAGTTCCGATTTGCTCAAAGTTTTGAACGATTTTACCATTTGTATGCACATTTGGACGATTAAATTGACCGAGAAAATCACGCAGTGCACGATATGCATCTTGATTTGAATGCCACAGCCATTTTCCTAATAAGCCTGAGTAACTTTGTGGCGTTGTTCGATTTTATATATTTTCATGGCTCCGCTAGAATTAGTCTGAAGTGGAGAAATGTCAAATAAAATATAAGAAAAAAGCTTGACGTTTAAGTGTGACTTATAGTCCATATCGATCCTTAAAATATAACCACTCTTTCGAATAGTATACAATTAATAACACGAAAATATTGAGGTATTAGTTGGTATATCAAGAAATTGCTGGATTCATAAATTGTACTTTGCAATTTTGGAACATGTGCCAAACAATAATGTTGGAAAAGAAACCCAAATGGATTATTAAATAACAACTTTTTTAAATTTATTCAAGCAGTCCCAACTTTACATATTATATTTTCTCGATATCGTAATATTTTTCAGTACTAATTATGCCAGCACTCATTGACTGATCGGGTACTTTTCGATCGATTCCACACTTGGTACTTGATTAAAACTACTGGGGTTGTACTCTCATATAAGTTAATATTATATTATTATAATTTATTATTATATTATTATAAATTATTATTATATATAATAATTTATTATTATATTATTATAATTTATATATTATTATAATTTCTTATTTAATTTACAATTAAGAAATATGTTGTGGATTTCAAATATTCATTGTAAAAGTTTTAATACAAAAAGAGCTTTTTGTCCTAAAACAAAGAGATCTAGAACAATATTTATAAATAAGATCGAAACAATTGAGAGCTTTTAAAGCATTTTACTCAAATTTTTAGTAGAGACTCAATCAATTGTTTTTTAGAGAAATGCCAATAACTTTTTGCTACATAACTAAACTACATGGCTAAGCTTCAAACTAGCATATATTTATAACCGTTGGTCCTAATCGAATACGCTACGGCAATCCTGCCGAAATTTTTAATTTGCTGGGTATGCATGATTGCATGTGCTGCTCTATAATCATATAAACAAGTATGAGTACATATTAGTACTCGCTTCCGTGGCAGACACATATGTACATGCATATGAGCACTTTCATTAAAAATTTGCTCGAAATGGTCATATTAAATGATGAAAAATTGTGTGTGTTTTTTTTTCTGTGCTTTTTAGTCATATGAATCATATCTATAATTATTCCTGTGCATTAAAACTAAATTAAACTGAAATTAAGTTTTGTTTTAAGGTATTTGGCATAAAGTGGGTTAAGGTCGAATTTAAGGTAAAATACATTTAAAAAGAGTAAATAGGACTATCTAACAAATTGTGAAAACAAATTAGTTGTTGTGCCGAATCAACTGAGTAAGAAATAAATACTCATGATTTCTATTGGCGTTATACATATGTCAAAAGCGTATATCTCATTTTATATTGCAGCTTTTTTCTATGTGAGCAGCAACATCACCAGTTAAATTACAAGCCCTTTAAATTTATCAACATTTGGTCTTCCTCTACTCTCATACATATATATAAAACACATACTTGCGATCATATGTAAATTATTTTACCGCTTGTAGTTCCCAATTCACATGGCCATCGTAAAATTCAAAAAAAAAAAAAGAAATAAAAACAAAAAGATAAAAGAGCCAAGTTACTTAAAATTTTAAGCCATCTCATCAACACCATGGCTTTTAATATTTATTTAATTTATACCACACAGTTTTTTTGTTGTTGTTTCTTTTTATGTGAATTTTAATAAGAGGGATAATCTTAAACATTAACACAAGTTCAGATTATTCTTGGTTTCTTAAAAGCTCAAATGCATTTTTATAGTTGTGTGTATCAACAACACCGACAACAACAGCCACCATGTATTACTTACATACATATGCCGCATAAAGCAGCAAAAGTTAAATATATGTATATGTATGCGCATGTGTGTATATATATATTTTTTTTAACTGCCTGTTTTCTAGTTGGTTAAGCGTTTGAATTTGAGACTGATTAAATTAGTCGGTCTATTACAATCCAGTTTTATGCGAATTTTGTATGCATTTAAAGCTTAAAGTATTCCACAACGTGTGTTCAGTTTGAAATTAAATTAATGATTAATGATATTGGGAGAGGTTAAACAGTAAATGCCAATAAAAAAAAAAAATAAAAAAAAACTATACAAATCTGCAAATAAGTTGTTAATGTCTTAAACTTAAAATAGGTGCAGTTAATAGCATAATTTTTGCTTTTTAAATTAATCGAAACTCAATGCTGATTTAGCTATGAATTACATTATCTTTGTTTATATTGAAACCTAAAAAAATCGTTTTCAAATGTGGTGCAAGAAAATTTATGTAAAATTATTTAACATGGCCAAACCACTACATATGCGGATGGTGAGAGCAAAGTTGACATCTGTGTTGCTATTCTCGCAGCTACAGTTTTGCTATGCTACACAGAAAAAAGCAAGCTGACTGACAAGTAGAAAAAAAGATTGATTTTATGTTTTTGAATGGATGAGTTGTCCTCATAGGCTTAATTAAATCATTAGTTTTGTACAAATTTAACTTGGTATTTAATCAACATTTTGTCACGTTGACTTTGCATTGCAGTTTTTTACCATGCTTGAAATTCATTAAGCAAATTCCTGCATTATTCTCTTTACAAACTTTGCCACTACATTGTTCAGCTAAGTTTGTTAGTCTTGGCAAAATAATTTTTACCGGCCATAGTGCATTAACGCAGTTGATGTGAGTTCATATTGCCGCGCGTGTGAAAAATAATTATAGTTGTAATAAATCATGTGTATTTAGTTTCTGTATTTTTTATTACATCAATTACCTCGCTTTATTTGTCCATTGTTTTGAAAACAATAAATAATTGTAGGAATAAAAGGCGTAACATACGGCAAATTAATTGAGAACCAACTGGTAAAACAAACAAACAAACAAACAATTTCAAACCACTTGGGTCATTGAATTCAGAAGATAATGCTTTTGTTTTTAGTTAAAATAATAACAATTCTTTAAACATATTTAAATAAGCATCGCATGCTTTTTTGCGGTTTTCTAACAACCCAATTTTTTTCAATGTTTCTAAGCAATTAAGGATACGCAGGATCAGAGAAAAGAAACTAATAAATTATATCCTTAATTGCTCTACAAACAGCAACAATAATTTTGATCAAAATATCAAATGGAAATATTTTCAAAAATAAAACAATATAAATTGATAAATATTATCAACAAAAAAAAAAACGTGACCACTACCCTATTGTTGACCTGTGTTTGAAATACAGCTACTATAAATGCGTATAGTTGAATATGGATACTTTAAATTAGTAAAATAAAGAAAAAGTGCATTAAGTTTCATTGGAGCAAAAACACAGAATTTAAAGATCTTACAGAGCCTTTGCAAACGCATTTACAAATTTGCAGGAAATATCTTAATTGCTCGTTAAGCAAACACAATCTTAGGGTCTATTTCTCACCTGCGAACGTTGTCGTTCGTTTTTAAACTACTTTCTTGTGAAATTGAATGCTGGTATTTATTTTGTTTTATTTTTCTACTCTTGTGAATGTATGTGGATTTTAGCTGTTTATGTTTGTGTATCCGCCTGAAGTAAAAGAAAACATTAAATGAGGGGTCACGTTTTTCTTTGCAAAAATTTGTTAAGTATTTTTTTATATATGAGAAGTGAACAAAAAACTAGTAGTCGTAATTTTTCTAATGGGTAATTATTTGCCCATCTTTATTTATGGAACATTTCAGTACAAAGACGTACATATCTATACATAAAGCAAAATTGTGCGAAGGGTGAAGCGTAAGGCAAGGCATTTGTATTTTGAATTTGAGAAAAAACAAACGTAAAATAATGCTTTTAAATATTGAGTTTAAGATTCATAAGGCCTGAAACTATATTCATCAGCTTTTTTAAATTTTTATTAAAAACAGAAGAAGAAAAACAAGTCTGCGGGCATGTATTGAATAATTATGTTTTATAATGAACTTCATAAATGTCACTTTATAAAGTAAGACCTAGTATTGTATTTATGAGGCTTTACGCTATGAGTTATAACTCATAGCGTAAATCCAGCCAGAAATTAAAATTTAGTACTATTTATATATTATTTTTCAATTTTGTAGTTGAATTTTATGCTTTACAATTTGTAATTATTTTGAAGGTCTTGAGTTCGCTTTTTTACTTCTTCAAAATTAAGAAATATTGGAGTGATTAATATTTTGAAAGAAGACAAGAAAAGTAAAGTTAAAGACTTATTGAATGGGGTATATACCATGGCTGTTTCATGATCGCTACGTGGTAGTGGAATATTATTTTTTTAAGCAGCAGCGCATAGACACCACGCCACCTGAGCTCTTCATTACTGACTATATTTAATCATATTGATCAACTTTCCACTTTATCACTGTAGTTTTTTTTTTTTCTTTAGACCAGGGATGCCCACGGCCTATACGCTTGGTACGCTTTTGTTTTTTGTAAAAGCGCGAGGCATTGGCTTAGCATTCTAATATGTATACACAACTCTTTGTATGAAATACACACATACACACATATCCCAAGTTCAAAGCAACAACACTTTCATATGCACAGCAATAAGAACGCAGGCTTTGTTGGTACACATTTGAGCCAAGCGTTGATTTTGTTGTTTTTTGTTTTTTTGTTTTCATGATTTTGTTTTTTTTTTTAATGATTTCGTGAGTATGAAACACTTGAAGAAATCATTTTTTGTTATGAGTTTATTTCTGTTTTTCTTTGTGTGCGTCAATAAAGTGTATACGTATTGGTGTTTGCGCTTCCATAAGAAGATTTTGGGCACCCCTGCTGTAGACCATCGCGTTGCATTTTGAAGTAAAGAGTTAAGCAATAAATAATTTTTACATTAAGGACATGTGTCAGCCAATCAGCCTCTTCTTGGCCAAACCATTTAATATTCATTTGACAAAGAGTTGCTGTACTTTCACATGAAAAATTCAAAGCATACTCTTAGGTGTTTAAACTGCCTTAAACATGTAATTTCCTTTTAATTCGTTTAACAAAACACTCGCACTCTTTTAACAAAATATGGAAAATTTTATTTACTACTGAATATATTGCGTGTTTTTTTTTTCGGCTACATACTTACTTTAGTGTGACAAAAAAAAAAAAAATGTAATTTCAGTGAAATGAATAAAACCCCCTTAATAGTTATTATGTTTAACACTTACTTACCTACTTATGTACAGTTTTGTATTCGGGGGTAATTATAATGAAATAGAATTACTAATGGAACACAACTATAAGGGACCATCCTTTTTAGACAATTTTGATATTTGCTCAGAAAGTTAAAAGCCTTAGAATTAGTATTAATTAGAAATATTATAGAGCAGACTATAATCACGTTGGCGCTATGCAAATAGCTATTGAAAAATATTTTTTTAAGAAATATTTAAAAATATGCATACATATGTCTCCTAGGAAACCGAAAAGCATTTCTTGGTTTATCAAAGCAGTCACCCGGCCAGCTTTTAAAAAACTGATTAATGTTATTCACAATTAACTAACAAAATACTACGGGGAAGCATTTTCGTTACTTACATGTACAAAACAAAAATAAAGACAAGACAAAAATGAAGAATGAAAAATTAAATTAAGTAAACTTTGTTTAGTTCATTTCAAAGCTGACGACAAGCACCTGGATGTCAACCATGTTAAATTTAATTTACCTTCATTGCTCAATATGAACCACAACTGCAACGCTTTTTAAAAAAACAACCTAAAAGCGTGAATGAAAAATTTAAAAATCTAAAAAATATTTTAAAGAAAAGTTCCATTTAATAAAAACTAAATAAAAGTAAATGTTAGAATAACAAAAATAAAAAAAAGTTAAATTTTTTTGTCTCTAAGTAGTTCATTGTAAATAAAAATCATGCCATATAAAAGCGCAAAGAAAGCGCTTCCAATTGGAGCCTCCTTTACAAAATTGCATCCTGACAGGCATTAATATTTTCTGGGCATTCGCCTTTACCCTGTGTATATTAAAATAAAAGCCAAGAAAAAATAGTGGTCACGCAAATATTTGTTTTATATAAACTTGCCCTCAGGCCACACTCCTCTTATCGCCAAATGACAAACATTTTCCCTTTTTTTTTGCTTCCCTTTGAAACACTTGGCTTTTATATTCTGTAAAATGTGAAAAAAAAGTAAACTACAAAATATAAAAAATGCCTTTACATTGTTTTCCTTTTAAGGCCAGAACAACATACTTGGTGTACACATTTTTGCATGCATATTTTCCATGTGTAACCTAAAACATGCCATACATATTTATTTACCTTTTTTACTCATTCTACCTTTACATTTAGTGACATTAGGCACGTTTTACAACATCATAAAATTATTACGATTATTTGCCACCCCACCTGTTAAAAGCGTTTTTTTTTCATTCTTTCTTTATAAATAAAAGCACTTTTTTCATATTTTACTTGTCGAAGGATATCTGAAGGATACACTAGAATGACGTGTTATCTTGATTAATTTGCATATGAAATAATGCATATTTATACAGGCAAACAAACTAAGCTAACTAAAGGATAAAAGTCTCCCAACCACCCAACCAAACATTATTAAAAGCAAAAAGTACTCTTTTTGATGGAGTAGCAGGCAGTAAGTGATAATCAAATGACATGTCCTTAGAAACCAAATAATAAAAAGAATGAAACATTCTAACACATGCTATACATTTGTTCATTCGTGCCTACAAACAAATGCATATGTATTATGTACATGGAAATAAAAGCGCAAAAAAGTCACTGGAATGTTCACTTTAATAAGTTCTTGTTTACCTGCTTTTTCTTTCTACCCGCTTTTATTACACTTTGTCAAGGTAAAGTTTAGCAAAAAGAAGTACATATACACATATATAGAAATGTATTTCCTTGTTTATAATTATTGTATTAAAATATATTTTGTACCTTTGCCAGCCATCTTGCGGAGCAAGAACTGTTTTGTACACGCAACGAAATATCAGGTACATTGTGGTAACAAATTTTGTAAATCCCGCAGGGTTTTACATTTTCGAATATAATAGTTTCAGGTCACCATATCTGCATGTTAGGGCCGCTCGCTCCGTATAGTACTTTAAGCTCATATAGCGATGGGACAAACATAAAAGAACCTTTGGCAGTGACTTGAAATTTCGTACACAGTTATAAAATACTAGTTCAAATACATGACAAAAATTTATTTTACGAATTTTCTATGTAATTGCATATAAAATCAAATAAAAATTTTTTTAATCAACTTTATGCAAAATGGTGTAGATTGACAAATGTATTAGGTCTGGTAGATTACAAAATATTTCCAGACTGATAAAAATGTACAAGATTTTAAAAGATTAGACTACAAATATAATATTGTGCTTACTAGCCTAAGTTCCTGCCGACCACTTGGTAGAGTATTCGGGAAGTTTAATTTTCTGGCATATAATACTTTTATGTGTATTTACTTGTATACTCTACAAAAGTCTATCAATGTTTTAAATCTTTTTAACTTTTAATGTGTTCTGTTGTGCTGTCAAAAACTTTTGACAAATAACAATTTGACAAGAAGCACGAGTTTTCTTTCGTTTTGTGTGCCTGGGGTTGTTACAAACATTTGCATACACACACACAAACACACACACACACACATGTACATATATACTTCTGTATGAAACTATTTTATTTAATTTATTTATATTTCTTCCCTTAACAATTATTGGTATGTTTATGCCCGGGATAATTGCATGCAAAGTGTTATATTATGGCGCCATTTAGTTTTATTGTGAAAGCGTTGTTATTGTGTGCATGTGAATAACATACACATACACACCTACACTCTCCCCTACATGCAACATACAAGGTTGGAAGGAATATATTATAGCACACAAAGTAAAAAAATTCTAATTTTATCTATTTACTTGTTAAATTTTTTTTTTTTTTTTTTTTAAATTTTTGTTTAAAATACAATTTTATTCTAATGATAGAAATCCAAAAAAAAAAAAAAAATGTTTTAAAAAAAAAAATTTTCTTACAAATTCTACTGATCAATAAATCTTCTATGGGAAAACTGGAGGCAGGCTAAAATTTGGCTATACTTCCAGCAATGATTTTGTAGTTAAAACACTTAGATTTGAATTAACATGCGCTTAAGTCTCGGTCTCAGGTATTTTCGTAAGTGTCTGCATCATTAACTTTTGCAAAACTCTTAAACATGTAGAATACCTGCTTAAATTAATACTCATCTTATATTGAACGTTCATATTTACACGCACGAGCAAAAATTTAATGGGAACAAGTTTTTTGAACGCTTAGAAAACCATTCAATTCATTTGTATTTAAACGAATCCCAAGCGGGATGTTATAAGTTATGCTTAATTTCAGTAGGGATTATTCAAGCACTAAATACTAAATTTAGGCCATATTCATTACTAATTCCGAATTGGCTTTTGTCATATTTAGTGCTGATTTTGGATTGGCTACAGCTGAAATGTGCACTAAAAAGCAAGCATGCGATACTTGATTTAAGAACATTCGTAATTATCATAAATTTGACTTTGGTTGGGTTTGATTTAAATGGGGAAGAATTGAATTGTCTTGGGAGTGATAATGATAATGGACTTGATTCCATGTTTCTGAAGTATATTTAATAACAAATTCATACATGAAGCTATTCCCACCACTTCCTTAAGTGAATAATAATTTATAGATTAATTTGTCTATATGCTGATTTGAACCTAGACCCCAACTACGAATTAAGCTATAGCAGCAATTAAAAACATGAAACAAATTTCAATACTTATACAGCCCACACATATAGAGGTTAAACATATTTCCAAGAATTTCATACTCATTTTAAGCCAAATGGGATTGATTCTCTTTAATAGTCCCTATTCGGCTTAGTTTAAGTCCACTTATGTGTTATGGGTACTTAAATTTTCAGGCACCTTTTATACCTTTTGTACTGCAAAACAAAAACCTAAATACAGAACGGTCTTTTTATTTTTGTGTATGTATATTTCCCCCCTGGGGCACATTATGCATCTTGCTGCTGGTAACCAGTTTGATGCCGTGTCAATGGGGCAAAAAAGGTGCAGGCAGTCTCGGTTTTCTTGGTGGCCAGAAATCCTTGGCAGGTCCAGTGTTATTGCTCAGCAATAGACTCTGCTTTGTAAGGAACTGGATTGGCGGGATTATTATGCCTGATGTTCTTTAGGAATTCAGGCTGCCAACCGTGGTGGTGATTTCCTGTGCCATCTAGAGAATTGCCCTGCTGCAGAGATTAGACTTCTCTGACTCCCCAGCAAGGGATTTTGTTATGGGCCAACAACAGTTGCAAATTTATTGCCACCCGAGTAGTTGTCCAGCTGTTTGGGGGTGATGGTGAATGTCAGAATTATACCATGTGGTGTGATCCACCATCAGGTTAGGGACTATTGCCAGGTACTGACGTTAATCACCCTACATCTGTGTAGGTATATTGTTTTATTTATATGTTTATTTGTTCCAATGCCTTGATTGATCTTAAAGAAATAAATCATTAGGACCTCAATTCTCAGTCTTTAATTATTTCTCATGGCATTTAGTGTTTAACTAGTGACTGTGAATTTGATTGTTAGTAGTGTAAGAAAGGGAGCTTTAAAAAAAATATTTAAATTTTTGCTAACAAATTAAGCAATTTGTATAGAGAGCTGTCATGGGGCTCTGCAACTTTTGACAATAGAAAAATTTGGTAAATTGTCAAGATTTGTTGATGGCAATAAAGGTTAGTTATTTCATTCTTTTTAATATCCCATTTTTATTACGCCTGTCACATTTTATGAAAATAAGTAATGGAATTCATACAGTTGGGTGGTATATATCTTAAATCAGTAAATAAGATAACTTACTTAATTGAAAGATAATATATATACACAAACAAAACTTAGCTTGAAGCCTCAGTATGACCCTCTTAGAAGCGTTAAGCTAGCTTGAAAGTGCATATCGTTTGAGTCTTCTGGGTGTCAGGTTTCCTTTTGCCGGTAATGATCTGACTTCCTCGTTGAAATATTGTGTTAAGCCAGCCTGCTATCGCGGATAACTTCTTTCACTGTTTTGACATTTACATCTCGATGTTTATCTTCATCTCCATTCAGCGTTGACTATAGATTGCAGCATTTTAGATGGGATTATTCGAACAGCTTTTAAATTAGTAAACTCTCCGAAATAACATTCTTAAACTTGCTATTGACAATTTTGACATAATCTGCTATTAGTTTAATGGCTGCAGTAAAGCTTACGACAATCTGTTACTTATAATGAGCAACTTTGCTTTAATCTACTACGATTAGGAGAGAGAGAATTCAAGGCCAATCTATCCACCAATATTTTCACCTTAAATTGTGGTCTCATAGCTAAGTACGGTCTAAAGTTTCAAGTTATGACTTATAATAAAACTAGAGTGCCAAGCAATTTATGGTTAAAGGTAATACCCATACAATCTTGGTTGATAAGCTGACACCAATAAAAGTTGGCTACAGGAGGCAAAAATCGACAATTCAATTGCTAAAATTTTTAACAGTGACAAGTGCTCTTAAAATATGTTTAAGAATTGTATATAATCCAGCCCTGATCGCATGCCCTAACGATTCCTGCACATACATAAATATGAAATCAAAAGGAAAGGTTAATACCAGAATAACAGTAGATCTTTCAAACGACATTGGCGGCATGCTATTGTCTGATTTAATGTCTGCACGCAACATTTTCAACAGCATTTTCTTTGTATATGAACATAAGTACATACTTCTGTATGTATGCATAATATAGAAAAAACTAAATTGTAAAGGAGAGTCAAAAAATCTCTATTTTATAAGAGTCAATCTCTTTTCATAATTGCCCAGTAATTTGTTGGAAAAGTAGTTAAATTAACAAAGACTTTTTATGTAGTTTCTTAAACTTTTAATTGCTATAATTAAATTCCTGTGTTGGAAGTTCAAAAAAAAAATGTCATGTGTAATTTTTTTCTAACTTCAACTCAATTGTTATTTTTTATGTCATGCGGTTATTTTATTCTCTCAAATCGATTTTGTTTACAAAGCTTAATAAGTACCTTAATTATCCTTAATTGGCGAGTGTGTTCAACACAAAACATCTAATTTTTTTTTTTTTTTTTTGTTAATACTATGCAAACGTTGTTAACCGCATACGACCATGTTTAACCACAATTATGAAAAAGTCAAGGAAGCTATTTTAAATTGACAACGACATGAGAACTAGAAAAAATAAATCAAGTTAGAAAACCAAAAAAAATTATTTATTATAAATTTTTTATTATTACATTTATTAAATAAGAAGTTAAAATTAATTTTTGTTAAATACCACAACAACAAAAAAGTGCAATGTAAAATTAACATGGCAAAAATGTTATTTAATATTTTCTACGATATTAAAAAAATCAATTTAAAACTGCATATACATATGAGAAGTATTATATACTATATAATGACCTAATTTAAAATTGCTGGTCATTAAAAGTATTCTAATATGAGTGAGTGGTTAGGAGGGTGCGATTCGAATCCCATCAAAGGCAAACCAAACAAATGATATGTAATACATGAAGTACACCGGCAAAAACTAAATGAAGTACAGAACAATATAAAAAAATATACATAAGTAAAATAAGACGAATATATTGATCGAAGCTATCAGCTGCTAATAATCGCACAAGAAGAATGATCAAATGAGATCACCTGTGAAATCCTGGAGCTCACGTGGCCCACTTATAATTACAGCAAAAAACTTACAGGAAAGCTACGCTCCATGCCGACCGTTCTGAAAGAACACTGTCACACGGATACACATTCGAAAAAATTATATTTTCAGTGTCAAGACTTTAGCAGAAGTTGCAAAGATGAAGAAGAGAAGGAGAGTATTGAGCGCTACCTATGCCGATGTCCAGCTCTCTTCGACATATAGGCAGGATGTGGCAGATGTGTAGGAATGTAGTTTAAATAAGACGAAATCTTTTATTCGCTCATCTGGATGGTTCAGAGTAGAACTAATGGGTGGCGTGCAGCTTAACTGCCTCCTAGGGTAGAACAAAGGGACCAATTCAGCACCCAAGCCAGCCAGTCGTAATGAAACATAACATAACACAAACATTACTTTGGTTGCTGACTGTGTTTTTATTATTATTTGGACCACTACTTGGGAGCGACGTGAGTATGTACACTCAGAAAACTTTGTCAGTAAAATTAACTGAAATTACTCTTTAAAATAAATGAAACTTCATTTAAAAACCGTTCTACCTATTTTTCATTTAAATTAACTAGATACTTTATTTTAAATGCAATGTTAAAAAATCTAAGGAACCCAATCACTAAAAATAATGATTTTTCCCTTATTCTTACTATCAAATAATTAATTGGTAATCAAATTGTAAAAAAAATTTTTTTTTTCTTCGGTAGTGATTTATTAACTTCATTTTATTTAATTACAGTTTTCTATCTGCATGATCTCCTTTTTCAATTCGCTTTTTTATATTTTGTACTGCAAGGCCTCTAGTGAGATTCGAACCTGCAACATCTCGATTTGAGAGCAGCTGCTAAACCTACTCAGCCATCGCAGCAATCAATTTAAGTAAGGAGTAAGGAGTTTGCAGTTTGTTACAGCTTGTAACAGCTTGGTTCCTTAATAAATTTGTAACATAATTACTACTGTCGTTATTAAGTGTGACCGAAAATCCGTATTCATCGGTAGTTAGTTTTTTAATCAACTGTACAAGTCAGTTAAAATTAAGATTTCAATCATTTTTAAAAGGCTTCTCATTTAAAAATAGCTGCACTCATTACTTCTGGCATAAACTATGGCGGGTTACTGCAAAAATATTCTGAGTGTACTTATGAAAGCAACAGGAATCGAAGTTGTTTTAAAAGCGAAAACCTTTGTTTTCAGATGGTTCGCTGAAGTAAAGTCATCACCGAAAAACATCAAATTAACCTTGTCTTCTACATTTTCTATTTGCGTTTTCTCTAAAAGTCAGCAAAATTGTCATCCATATGTGCATGTTTCAAGTATTTGCAGAGAATTATTTTCATACTCATTTTTTATGCCAAGCGGCTAAGGTTTCATTTTAATTCAAGATTACTGAACTGCCTACGAGCTTTTAATAATCTCAAACAATGACTTTAATAAATTTCAATTAAATAAATTACTTTAGAAATTCATTTTCATTATTCTAAGTGACACTGAATAATATATTTGTGTATGTATGCAGAAAAACTTCTTAAGTTTGGTTTCCCCTTTCGTTACCAGAAAGTTTGTACACCAAAACAAATTCTCATAAGAGAAACTCTTTAGCAGACCTACGAAATAATTTATTCCAATTGATTTTTATTTAGTAACTTGATCTTCCATAATATTGTATGCATATTTATTTTTAAGAAGGATATGTTTAAAATGAATTTTCAACCACATAAAAAATTTTAATAAATTAAAGTGGAAAAATAGAATACTAAACGAAAACACATAAAACATCAACAAGAGGCAACAAAGTTGAAAAACAAAAAATTAACCAAACTGCGCCTTAAAAAAAGTGTCAAACAAAAACATCATTATCCCTGCAGTTTGCTAGTCGTTTGTCTTCGTCACTGTATAATTGTTACTCGCAGACATACGCACAGGCACGCTCGTAGTTCCCTGCAGTTAAACTTGTAACTAGTAATGTTTTTGGGCGGTCGTGTAACTAATCATTACGAGACAAAAACAAGAAAAAGATATCGATATATCATGTTGAGGCATATTAGCATATGATCAAATATTTGCTTCTTTTTGCCCAAAAACATGGGAATACTACTTTTTGGATGTTTGTGTGTTTTGAAAGATACAAACAACTAAATATTTAGACACATTCACTTGGTTACAAAAGCAAATAACAACGAAAAAAGTAACAGATATGTCAGCAAAATTGTCACAGATATGTTACTTTTTTATGATAAATTTTACATGTTATTAAGCTTGTGCTATAGACTGTGTAAGATAAATTAATTGTTTGCTCTCAATTTTGTATTTTCTCGTTGAGTGCACATAACCTTAAAATATCATATTAAGAAATTATCCGTTACGTTTCTTGGAGCCTTTCGTACATTTTCTCTCAGATACAAACATTGTAATAAGTGGTTAAGGTATTAAAAAATAAACGCAAAGCTGATCAGCTTCCGTAGATTATTCACTTGTATAAAACCTTTCAAAGAAGTGAATACCTGTAGCATAAACTTAATTTTTTAAAGATGCCAATAAACATTAAAAAATTAACTTAATTATTTATGCGCTATAAGAGCCAATTGAAATGTATTAATTTAGCTTCAAATGCAGACCTTAATGTTTTCTATCATTTTCGTAGACATTTCGTAGATGCTAAGCAACTCCTCAGTAGACTTGAAAAATAAGTAGTTGAGTTTCAAATATTCTTTTAAGAGTTGAAGAAAACAGAAAACATTAAACAATATTTTTATACCTAAAATATACCAATAAATAATAATCACAATCAGGCAAAACACGACTTTCCACACTTACTTACTTCAACAGGCCTTCTAGAAGGCCAGGCATTTAAAAACTTGGTATCCTAGAACATCGCTTGTAAGAACTGTAAGAGGGAAATGGAATAGTAAGGCCTTATGCCTTCCAAATAAGGGCTTCCATAGGGAGTGTTTAATCATCCTTTCCAACGCCTGAATAGTACTCATTTTATCTGCAGGGTCATTTGAATTCAGCAGAAAAATACACGTACACACACACACACAAACATGTAATAACCCAACATATGTTCAGTTATAAAAACAGAAAAGAAAAGTCTCAAATTACCATTAAATTGTCTCCCTCGCCTGAAGCTATTTGCCTTTTAACAAGACGAACGAACAATGAAATAAACTAAATCACAATTCATTTATTTGATAGTTTTAAGTTTAAACTCGTAGGAATGAAATAAAAGAAAACACTGCAGCTAGATTTACTTTATTTTATATTTCCTGTTACAACGAATTATTCATTCTCCATTTTAATGCCATTTGCTATATGTTTCTTTTTAACTCTTTGCAGAGGGCATTGTTTCGTATAGTATACCAAAGGGTGTGCAACGCGGCATGGAAGTTGATTTATCGGATAAAACTTATGATGGCTATGAACAGGGTGATCGCTATATTGATGGTCTGGGTCAACTGGTTGATGGTCAAAAGGGTAAAGATAATTTTCGCACGGATATTCATGGTTTTGGAAAAGGTAAGTTAATGAAAAAGAAATATTTTCTTTTTGCTAGAATATACCTACCCGTTTTAACTTGTAGGGCAGCTACATTCGGTTAAGGCGCTTGTAACTCGTTTGTCCAGTTGTTACAAGTAAATTTCTTAGTCGTAGGTTTTTTTTTGTAATATTCAAAGTTTATTCCCCGTTTGATCAGCTTGATTTAATTCTATTGTAGGTTTTAGTCGGGAAGGACTCCATGTTTTTTTTTTTCTTTCAAAAAATTTTAAAAACAGAGTTAGAAAAATAAATAATTCCATTGATTTCCCCCAGTGCCTTTGATAATCCATTGTATACACAGTTTGCTGCTCTTTTTTAAATCTAAATGCAATGGGTTCAAAACTTTTCTTCGTTCATGCTGTATTCCCTTGTAAACCTGGCAGATTTATAAAATGTCGTATTATATTAACACCAAATGGAACTAAGCCCGTTTGAATCACCGGTATTTTTAGGTCAGTTAGCATAGAGTTATCCGTTCATTCAATGCGCTGAACTGATCCAGTTTGTAAGCGGATCTTGCGTTGTTTTCTCAAAGGAGCTGCTTACAAGAAAATAAGCTAGAGAACAGAATGAGAACTGTGTGAATTAGTTAAGCTTGCTAAAAATAAAAATGCTAAGGAAATCAATCGCAAACAAGTTATAGCAATCCTCCTGCAATACTAGGCCTTTTTAGGATTTCATACTCATAGAGTGAGTGAGACTTGGGTGTTCGGCCGTCCGTCACTGAGTCAAGCGCAATGGCTAGAATACTATAATTGTCATGGTATATACCAGGCTGCTGGAGTTACAACTAAAACAGCAGAAAATTGTAAGCTAAATGATGTCTTTATACAACAGCTGTGAAAATTATGTATGATATAAATATTTACCTAAAAATTACACTCGATATGTTAAAAGGTAATTATATTCTTGAACTGAAGTTCTTTTTTTGTTATAAGAGTATATATGTTTTTTTAATATTTTTGTTGATATTTCACTCTCCATCGGATAGTTTCGTTAGGAAAATAATATAGAAAAATGTTTTATTTTCCTGAAGAAACTATCAGAAGGTGAGAGAAATATCGACAAATATATTCAGAAAAATATGTATAATCTTGTAATAAAAAAAGACCTTCAGCTCAAGAAAATAATAATATCAAGTAATAACACTTATACAATCACCCCTAACCTTTTAATAAAATGTGAAATTTGTATTCCCATAAAATTTTCATTTCCCCAGTAGGGAAATTTGCTGTCATGAATATCATGCATTTTTTCTAGTTCCCCAAAGAAAATGAAATGAACAAATTAACCCAAAAAATGGGAAAAATATCTTTGAAAAATTCATGCACGATAAGGAGAAATTCGGAATGGGAACATATTTTATGGAAAAAGTTATTCATGATCGAAATTTTGGGAAATGGGAAAAAATTTTTGGGGAAAAATTATTCATGATAGGGGTGAATATTTTTATTCTCAGGAATATTATTCGCTCAGGATCGACAATTCGGCTGATATGAAGAACTAAACTTAGTAACAAAAAATATGCAATTGGCTTACAATGGTTACAACTAAAACTTACTTTAATGAAGTAACTGACTAGTAGCCCTAGTAAATTCTTCCGTAAACTTAAACCGATTTTTTATCTTTTGGTTCAGGTCAGCAACAACTCTTGTATGGAAAGAAAATTGATTGTTTGACTTCAGAATATTCCTTAAAAATATCCTGGCACTCACCTTGATGATACATATTCATCCAGCAAATGATAATTGTTTTTAGCAGACTTTGGCATAAGATGTTAATGCTTTTCTACAAATTGTTTCTAAATCTTTTATTCTTCTGAGTATTTTTTTTTATTATTTTTGATTAATAACAAATTGCTATATCTGTTTGAAAAAAAAGCGTCTAAACTTTGTCAAAAGTTTTAATACTTCTTTTGGAAATATTACTTAGTTTTCTTCCTCTTGTAGTTACTGTACACAAAAATTCCTTTTAAACCAACACAAAATCGAAAAAAAAAAAATTCTTTCTTGCGGTTTCTTTGCCTTAAAGGACTAAACATTTTCAAAGGAATAAAACAAAAAAAAAGCAGAGCAAAGTGACATCAATAGTACATTAACAACTTTTTAGCTGTTAATGTTTTCCTGGCTGGATAAGTGTATGACAATGATTGTCTGTCCTGTTGTTTTTTTTTTTTGTGTTACAAAAAGAAATATAGCAAAAAAGTTATTAAAATGTTGAATAATATGGCATTTCAAACAAACAATTCAATTCTTTAAAAACTAAGAGAAACAAGAAATTTACATTAACATTGCCTTAACTGAAAATTGTTTCGCTCACAGACAGACAACAATATTTTATTTCTGATGAAAAAATATTGCCGTCAGACAGTTTCGGTAAGGTTGACTATATTTGTTTTTTGTTGCAGAAAAAGAGGAAATTAAAAAAAAATTGTATGGCAAGAGATGACGTGCGTTTGTGTTTATTTTAAGTCTTTGGGTAAATAAATAATTTCCTCATCAATGAGCACAAAAAAGCAAAAATTATTATAAATATTTGTTTGCAAGTTTTTTTTGAGTTCTGCAAAAATAATATCAACTGAAAAAGTAATAAATGAAGTTTTAAAGCCAAAACTGAGATTTCTTTTGTAAAATTTATTGCTTTTCGCTGGCTGTTGAAAAAGGCCTCAAAACATCACTGCAGATGTGAAGCAATACAAATATTGTGGAAACTAACCGTCTAATTCATAAAAATTATAACAGGTTTATAAAGCTCTTATCTGACAGATTTTTCATACAAATATGTCAAATAACAGTCTTATAAGCCTGTAATAACTTTTAATCTAATAAAGATTTATTTATTTATTGAAAAAATATTTATTAGTACCAAAAATCTGTGTTTAGTTTTTTGCAAATGCGACTTTTCTCATCTTAACGGTTTGTACTCTTTTTTAAAGGTCACTCTTTGGAAGGGAAGAGCAAAACTTAATTTTAAAAAAGAAAAGAGAGAGCAAGAATCACCTCGAAAAATAAAATTGTGGATAAAAAATTCAGTTTCCAACAAACATTTTGTTTCTAGTTTCAAATATTTCGCCAATATTCTTTTGATTTGCTTTTAAAATCTGTTAATAAAGGTCTACTAAATGATGCTGAGCTCAAGGCTTGCAATTGGGAATTATGCTCTCCAGCGAATTGCAGAACAAAACATACTTGAAGCCCTAAACATAATAAAGTATGTATTTTATAGTTCTTTGGCGGGCTCGAGTTCAACCCCTAGACGATTCCCTATTATTATTAAGAATTTTAGCAATCATATACTTATTTATTTGACTGCCTTCACTGTTGTTAGATAAATAAGTAAATATACCTACGACAATATAAAACAACTCGTAATATTTACACGCTGGCAGGATCGATAACGCTGGCAATGGCGAACAGTTTAAGGGATATCGAAGGTTTTCGTCTGCAAAAAAAAGTCAACCATCGTCAACCATGAACCTTGAAGGTTCTCGTTCTGTCTAATTAGAAGCTTATCAAATATATGCTACCCGTAGCTTAGGTCAAATATTAAATTTACAGTTGATTTGTTACTCGAATATGTATAATTTATGCAGTGCTACTGTAAATAACAAGCTTAGCGAAGAAACGTAAAGTGTTTTATTTAAGGGCAGTTCAGACTATTTTACAATACTTCCATTGCGCTTTACGCTTATTTTTTAAATGGAATAGAAGAAAATGATCTTCGTCGGCAGGTATTAAAAACACTTAGATACAATATAATGAATTTCGTTGAAATGGATTATACATTGTGAGTACTAAAATATATTTTTTACACATTTGATCACACAGATTATTCTGTATTTCAGGTCGTAGATCCGATGTCTCTATCAGGGCAGCAAACCTTCCACCAGTGCTTCAAATTGTTCGGTTGTAGTTTGCTTTTGCGACCTAAAAACTTTGATCAATTTAATGTATTTAATTCTTAATATACTTGTATTCTTTATTTCTTACACAAAAATTTTGTTCTGAACGCGTTGAAAACAGTGTTGTACGGAAATGCAGCAATTGTTTGTTCATCGCGTTTTATATAGACAATGTCGAAAAATGTAAATCGTATCTAAACCGAAAATTTCTTTGTTCATGAGGAGCTTTTAATAGAATACCGAGTTGTCATTTTATCGTGTTTTTGGGGTGATCGCGTATTTTAGAATAATCCGGACCGTCTTAAAGAATTTGAAAAAAGTATCAAGTCGCATGGGATGTGAAATTTGTATTGTAATGATTTATGTCGGGCAACAGTCGTACGCTGCCACGTGGTAGCACAGTAATAGAAACTAGAACTTGGTGTTGGCAACCAGGTACTAAAAAATGGACAATCGTAGCCAACGTTATCATATCCGTTTTCATTATTAATTTGCGTAAGGAACTACTAAGTCTCAGTCTTCCTATTTTAACAAAAAACAAAAAGCTTCGATTATCTATTATAAAAAACTATTAATTTATATTAATAAATTACTAGTGAACTATTAATAATAAAACAATTAATAATAGAAATAGTAAACTATTAATTTTTAGTCTGAACTACCCTAAAACAGTCGTTGGAAATTTGAATTACTTAAAGTTATAAATAGAAGAAATGGGAGTTTTATTATCACTGACATTTAAAGATAGCCACAGCGTTTTCAATTAAGTAATTTTTGATATATTTTATTTGGCTTAAATTCGATTTTGCTTTTGCGCAATTAAGAAAGATTTTTTTTCGTGATAAAACTGGTATGATCAACATTTTTAAAAAAGACAAGAAAAGTAAAAATGAAGACCTGGGGTACACAACATGCTAATTTAACATCCATCTTGAGGCCCATCCGCATCCAAATTGCTTGGGAGTTTTTAATAAATTATAAAACCTTAACAATATTAATTATAGAAAGCAAAGATAAAATTCCTGTAACACTCTTAGTTATTATTAATGAAAGCATGTTTGTTTCCCATCTGGGTAATTATGCGAGAACCCTCGTTGCATTATATCAAATAAAATATTTTATTTATATGTATATGTATATATGCATGTGATTTTTGTTTTCTAGCTCCATTTTAATTCTTCTTTTTTTTTTTTTCTTCTCTCTCAACCAATATAATAATTTATGGCAATACTGGCATTCAATTCATGCTTATTTTGAATTTTTGAATTCCATGTATAGACAAACTTCCGCCAGTTTAAAGTTCTTCTGGTTTGTGTTCGCAAGCACAAAACGGGAGAAGGAATATACTTTGCGTTCAAAATGTTAAAAGGGGGAAATGTTGTTGCAAAAAAAAAAAAAAAAAAACAAACTTTAAGAACTTCATCGATTTCATTTGGCATTGTGCCAATAATCAAAAATTATTGTAAACTTTACATTTTAAGTAGAAAAGTTTTATTTTTTGCTGCTGTCTTCATTGCTGACTGTCTCTGCTGTTTTCATTTGCTTTATGGCGGTTTATTACGATTCATTCTATCAAAACTATAAACGGCAAAGTTTTGGAATGTTTGCAAATAAACACTGGTTAGTTTGGATAAGAACATTCCAGTAACAGATTCAACACAACATAGTTAAATTAGTTTTGTAGATGTATTGGCTGTTGTTTGTTGCTAAGACCGTCTGGACTTAAAACAGTAGCATTAAACTGTAATGCACAACCTTGAAATAAGCGATTGCTAAACAGAGATAAGTGCACATGATGGGAATGAAGCTTGTTTGTCTGGCCAGAGAGGAAAGTTTTGAAGTAAATTTTTTGGCTTAAATGAGAGAACTAAGATAAATTGTTGTTCACAAACTTGAACTTAAAATGTCAGAATCCTGCTAAACTGAAACTTTAAGTATATACCTTTACTAATAAGAAAAAAATAACCACAATGCGGCAAGAAGGACAACGGTTGGCTATAATTGCTTTTTATAATAAATTAGAGAAAAGTGGAATGACTTCCAGCAGCCAAATTCATCCGACTGAACAAACACTTTGAACAGAAAGGTCTTATGGTTATCAGTAAACCATAACATTAAATGATAATATTTATTTGGCAGCAAATCCTCTAAGCTGAACAATTGTCTTGAAATGGAAGGTCATGCAAAATCTGCAAAACATATAAAAATGAATAAGAATTTCAAGCCTTAATTTGACTTTATAATAATAATTATAGTTTAACACCCTTATTCACAAAAGATATTTCAGGCTTATAAGACTTTTATTTGATATATTTGCATGGAAAACTTGTCAAAGCAGAGTTTAATAAACCTAAAATATTTATTATGAATAAGACCCTAAGTAATTAGTTTTTTTTTTGAGCATAAAATAAACACTCTGCTCTCAAGTATCGTTCGCAAACGACATTTCAACTATCGATATCGTCTAAACAAATTTATCTCGAACTAGCGAACTAAAATAGTCCCCTAGTTCAATGAGAAGTGCCGAGCTAAATAGACCTCTCACTTAAAAGAGCTGAATAGCGCAACCCTAAAGGATAAGTTTAAGGCTCACTGGCTGGGATACATACCATGGCTGTTTTACGTCCACTACAACACTCATCAGCACTTAAATTGCATCGCAGCCAGGTCCTGATTAATTGCATAACATTTTAAAACAGCTGCAGCTACGGCTCTTCATTGCTGAATGTCTATACTAAACCAATAGATAAAACTTAAATATTATCGCCAACATGACTTCGATTTCCAATGGATGGTTTTGTTTGCATCGGGCCCAACGATTTTCAAACATTTATATCACTTTATGGCCGAACTTTATGACTGTCAATTGTTACTCGTAATCACTTTATTGGACTATAGTTGGATTTTACTTCGTCAGAATTAAGAAAAAAAAATTTTTTTTTTGTTGGTTTTATGATTTTGATTTGAGCTGTGCTGGCAGCTTCCCGATCAAAGTATCATTTCGCATACGAAAATATAAATTTTTTTTATGGCTAAAAGCGTTAAAAACCGAAACCCATGAGCTTTTTGAACAAAGGAGGCATTGTTTCGACTGCTAATAGTTTTATTGGGCGTTATAGTTCAATTTTTACTTCCTCAAAATTGACAAAATTTTTTTTATAATGACTATGGATTGATCAACATTTTTAAAGAAGAAAAGAAAAGTCATGTTGGAGACTTACTGGCTGGAGTACATATCATGGCTGTTTGTTTCACGACCACCACGTCACTCATCATCTTCAAAATTTGCTTCAAACACAGGCCATGACCAATTATATACAGTTTTCAAGCAGCAGATCGTAGCCTTGCTACCATCTCTTCTCTTCATTACTGACTGTGTATATTTAATCTTATAGATCAACTTGCCACTTTATCACTGGGTTTTTCTATTGTTTCTGTTGTGTCGTTGGGTGTGTGACAAGTAGTGTTATCCTTTTCATACTTTATACCGCACAGTGGGGGATTTTGCAAAAAAATTGGAAATAATTCTGCCGTTTCTAAACGGATGGCTCGATTGCAATGAAATTTCAGACAGGCATAAAAGAGGTGTATTCAAGCTTAAGTTTTGAGATTGGACTATATAGCGTTTAAGTGGGCGTGTCCACGCGCCCCCAAAGTGGGCCACCTGGGGTATGTGAAAAATTAAAAACGATCTAATTTTTTCATTTCAAATTCTTTTGCAAATATTTTTTATTTTTAAATTCTTCTAGTCAAGGCCTACAAAAAATGTCGCGACAGGTATATATTATCTCTTAAAGTTTTCGAGATATTAAAGTTTTAAAAATTAAATTTTCGTGTTTTTATCAACCCTGGTCCAGTATTTTCACATTTTTGAGCTCAAATCCTAACCGATTTTTCAAAAATAAGTTTTATTAGCTGCCAGTATTTTTTTCAATACTATAAAAAAAATTTGAGCAAAAAATCTTTTATAAAGAAAAAGTTATATTCAACACAATTTAAAAATTCAAAAAAAGTCAGTTTTTAGCATATTTTTAGGGCAAAAAGTAACTTTATTGTTTTTTATTTCTGGAAGAACTTTCCAAAGTAAAGTATATGTTGCTTATATTTTTTTAAAAGCTTATTGTTAAGAAAATATTTTAAAGAAAAAAAAATTTGAAAATTATGTCCTGTTGCGTAAGGGTAGCATCCTAAAATTAACCCATTTGTTTAGACAAAACCGACTTTAGCCCAAAATTTCTAAAATCGCACGCCTCTAACCTAAATATTTTTACTTGTTTTTTATAGTTATAAGTATTTTTTAGTTTTATGCAAATGGAATTTGTCGCCCCAGGATATTTGCTGGAATGACAGCAAAAAAACTAAAAAATCCCATTTTTGGGAATTTTTGAAAGTTTTTTGGGAATTTCGGGATTGGTATTATTTTTTCCCTACATTTTGCAAATAATTTTTATTTCTTTTATAAATTCCTATATTTTTGCAAAATTTTGTAAAAAAATATAAATAAATGAAAATTTTATAGGCATTTCAAAAAATTTTATTTCTCAAAAACTTTTATTGAAGGACGTTTTTTTCTGTATTTTTGCAAAAATTGTTTTAAAAAGTTTTAAATTTCTAAAAAATTTAATAATATATAAACTAGAGGTAATTACCTAACTAATGATATATAATATGAAACCCCCTTTCATTTTAAGGGTATGAAATTAATGGGCTACAACTAACCTATTTGCAATGAAAATTTCCAAAAATTAGTACTGATTCAGCGTTTGGGAATACAAGGGGTGAGGCACTGTTTATTTTACGCAGTATTTTCTATTACGCAGTAGCCTTATTACGTTAGTATAATCTTTGAATATTTGTTTTATTGCTTTACCTGGTTTGCTTTAATAGGTAGTATTACCTGCAACTAATACGAAGGGTACATTTCTTTTTATCCCTATTTATTTATTATTAAAGGCTAGACATTTCAGCTAAACATACCTGAATTTATGGTAATTAAGGGCTGATGTATTCAATTGTTATTGTTTTTCAAAAACGTTTAAGTAATAATAATATCATGTTTGCATTTTCGAAAATTGAAGTACAACTGACACAATAGTCTGAACAGCCACTAAGTAATTAGAGTGTTAATACCACCTTCGCGTGTTTCCTTTATTGATCTACCTGTTTCGCTTTAATACGCAGTACTACCTGAACTTATGCTTATATTTAGTGATCATATGTAAATATTTTGTATACCTGAATACAATTTCGATGGTTATTATACATGTATGTGTAGGCGGGGAAACTAAAAACAAAGTCAACCTTTAGAGATAAATTAATCTTTAAAAATAGTTAGCGAGACAGTTGGCGCATGGTATAAAATATCTCGCAATTAATAGTTGGCATCATTAAAAAGTTGACGATCATGGCCATCACACTAAAACACATCGATTTATATTCAGTTTTATACAAAAGTGCAAACTTACAGCAACAGAAAAAAGTCAAATTTCTACTTGATTATATTGAAGAAACATATACAACTAAAGTAGACAAAAAGGATATTTGCAAAATTGAGAATTTTGTTAAGGCATTCGAAAAAAAATGGAAAGCTGTCAATAGCTCTAATGCAAAATTTAGAACAAAATTTTCTGATTGGTTGGAGGTATCTATACAATTCCCAATTTCCTTATCTACTCCTGGCGCTAAATGTAAGGAATATGAAGACTTAGGCCCGAAGTCAAAGCAAGCACGCTTAACAACAAATCTTACAACCATGTCTACCGAAGAAGTTACAGACACATTTAATGCGATGCTAAAAAAGAAAGATCAACCCATGGATGCTGTGAAAATTGCAAATGTTCTTCCGAATGCATCACCTAAAAGGCTTAATCGTATTGTTAAGAGCATTCCAACACCATCGTTTAATTCAGCTTTCACAGAAGAAGAAGCCATTGCTCTTATGTTGCAGCTTCAACTTAGTCGTGATAAATATATAATATTGAGAAAAGCATTGAAAGAAAAAGGAGTTGAGGTTTTGCCATCATATGATGCTCTGCAAGAAAGGAAGAAGAGCATTATACCCACTGGTATTACAGTTTCTGACCGAAAAGTTACTGTTGGAATCTCATCTCTTCTAGAAAACACAGCATCAAGGATAGTTTCAACACTTACTCCAGAGCAGCTAAATAAAATTAACCACAGCGAAGTGAAACTAATATGTAAATGGGGATGTGATGGATCGTCGTTACTTTCAGAATACAAGCAGCCCACTGAAGGTCACTTATTATCTGATTACAAAGGCGTACTTATGGCATCAATGGTTCCATTACGGCTTCGAAAATATGCTGACAAGGACTCTCCATCAACTAGTTTCGAAGAAGACATTTGGATAAATTCAACTCCTGGATCTAAATCATTTTGTAGACCAATTACTTTCGAGTATACTAAGGAGACAAAGATTGCAACTCAAGAACTTGTACATCATATTGAATCGGAAATTAAATTAATGCAGCCCATTTTGATCGAAATAGAGGACTACTCTTTCAATGTATCGTTTGATATGAGATTAACGATGATTGATGGTAAAGTTAGCAATGCTTTAACAAAAACGTCATCTACTTGGAGTTGTTCTTTATGTGGAAAAACGAAAAGTCAATTCTCAAATATGTCATCAACTACAAAGGTTAATGAAGACGTTCTTAAATATGGAATATCTCCTCTACATGCTCGCATACGTTTTCTGGAACATTTTCTACATATAGCTTATGATTTGAAATACAGAAGTAGCCTTGAAAATGTAAATAAATCAGTAATTAAAAACGACGAGCTAAAGATAATGAGAGCTAACGAAAAGCAAAGAATTCAGGAGGAGTTTAAGCAACATACCGGATTAAATATTGATAAGCCACTAGTGGGATATGGGAGTACAAATGATGGAAACACGGCTAGACGATTTTTTAGCAATTTTGAAATAACCTCACAGATTACCGGAATTAATATGGAATTATTGCAAAAAGTTAATATAATTTTAACAGCAATAAACAGTAAACATAAAATAAATGCAGATAAGTTCGGCGAGTACTGTGCAGGCGTTTCGAGACTGCTTCTTAACTTATACCCCTGGAAAGATTTCTCACCAACAGTACACAAGGTTTTGTGTCATGGAAAAATAATAATGGAACATCATATACTACCACTCGGAGAGCTCACAGAAGAACCTCAAGAGTCTAGAAACCGTGATTTTAAACATATCCATCAATTTAGCTCCAGAAAGTGCTCCAGACAATCTCAAAATCAGGACATATTTCAGAACCTTATTTTGTCCTCAGATCCCGTCTTATCACTTATGAGAAGGAGATGGATCTGCTACAGAAATTTGACATTTGATTGCAGTAATGAATTCAAAGATTTGATGTATCTGCTAGATCTAGAAGAATTTGATACGGATTATTTTGTAAAGTTAACGTAATTGTATATTTGATTGATTGATTGACTTTCGTATTCCCAAACGCTGAATCAGTACTAATTTTTGGAAATTTTCATTGCAAATAGGTTAGTTGTAGCCCATTAATTTCATACCCTTAAAATGAAAGGGGGTTTCATATTATATATCATTAGTTAGGTAATTACCTCTAGTTTATATATTATTAAATTTTTTAGAAATTTAAAACTTTTTAAAACAATTTTTGCAAAAATACAGAAAAAAACGTCCTTCAATAAAAGTTTTTGAGAAATAAAATTTTTTGAAATGCCTATAAAATTTTCATTTATTTATATTTTTTTACAAAATTTTGCAAAAATATAGGAATTTATAAAAGAAATAAAAATTATTTGCAAAATGTAGGGAAAAAATAATACCAATCCCGAAATTCCCAAAAAACTTTCAAAAATTCCCAAAAATGGGATTTTTTAGTTTTTTTGCTGTCATTCCAGCAAATATCCTGGGGCGACAAATTCCATTTGCATAAAACTAAAAAATACTTATAACTATAAAAAACAAGTAAAAATATTTAGGTTAGAGGCGTGCGATTTTAGAAATTTTGGGCTAAAGTCGGTTTTGTCTAAACAAATGGGTTAATTTTAGGATGCTACCCTTACGCAACAGGACATAATTTTCAAATTTTTTTTTCTTTAAAATATTTTCTTAACAATAAGCTTTTAAAAAAATATAAGCAACATATACTTTACTTTGGAAAGTTCTTCCAGAAATAAAAAACAATAAAGTTACTTTTTGCCCTAAAAATATGCTAAAAACTGACTTTTTTTGAATTTTTAAATTGTGTTGAATATAACTTTTTCTTTATAAAAGATTTTTTGCTCAAATTTTTTTTATAGTATTGAAAAAAATACTGGCAAGCTAATAAAACTTATTTTTGAAAAATCGGTTAGGATTTGAGCTCAAAAATGTGAAAATACTGGACCAGGGTTGATAAAAACACGAAAATTTAATTTTTAAAACTTTAATATCTCGAAAACTTTAAGAGATAATATATACCTGTCGCGACATTTTTTGTAGGCCTTGACTAGAAGAATTTAAAAATAAAAAATATTTGCAAAAGAATTTGAAATGAAAAAATTAGATCGTTTTTAATTTTTCACATACCCCAGGTGGCCCACTTTGGGGGCGCGTGGACACGCCCACTTAAACGCTATATAGTCCAATCTCAAAACTTAAGCTTGAATACACCTCTTTTATGCCTGTCTGAAATTTCATTGCAATCGAGCCATCCGTTTAGAAACGGCAGAATTATTTCCAATTTTTTTGCAAAATCCCCCACTGTGTACCGTTTGGGTACATGTACTAAATTTCTGGCCACAAGAAATCTCGTGATAGTGAACGCCATTCAGAATAACTGCTTGGTCCTCCGGAGAAGTACAGTCCTATGATAGCGCTAGCCCAAAAATCGCATCAAATAGTTACTGTTTGCGAATGCATCAGCTTCTCAATAACCACTCGTTGTTTTTTGTTTGCTCTAATGCAGAAATTTTGTTTGCTCACCATTAAAGTGAAAGTATGCCCGGTCGCTAAAAATGATTTTCCCTGCAAAGTCACCATTCACTGCTATGTGTGCTATCCACTATACTGCATTTGGGCAACGGCTAGAGTAGTTATAAGATATCAGCCTTTGGCTGGGAGCGTTGTGAGTGTTCGCATGAATTGAATTCGTGATACGTTCAATTGTTTAATACGACAACGAGTTGAGTTTGACAGCCCTTTTGCCTTTTCAATGCGATCTACATCAATGTTTTCCGGAGAATCAACTAGAAGAATCAACAGAAGCGTTTCGCTGAATAAAATTTAGTCAAAATTCTCCCTAGTTTGAACCTATTTGGCCAATTAGGTTAACCAAAATCTTAACAAAGTGCACGAAATATAATTTGATTTATATGCCCATTTTTGTAAAAGTTTGGGACAAATTTAAAGCGCTGCTCAGTTGTACACTTTTCCAGTATAAAAGCTCCAGAATTAAGAAATACCCAAATAAGTTGGCCAAAAACTTGACCTTAAGGTGTGACTCCTAATTAATATCATGCATTATGATTGCAGCACCCTTTTCAATGCGACCTTATAAGATAGTAATAAAACTAATATTCCCGTATTTGTTTTAGATGTTAAAATATGTGCTTTATTCTAAGCAAATTAAGCTTAACGACCTAAACTTCCTTTTGTTTTCATTGATTTCTTTAAATTATTAAAGACTTGCTGGCAGCAAAAGAAAAAAAAAACAAGCATTACGCAAATTGATTGTCAACCCTTTTTTATGTTGTTATGCCTGCCGGGGTTGGACACAAGAGTCAGAGTGGCTTCGAGGAACAACAACAAAACATGCATTTTAATTTTATAACTTAATATTGTTTTCCGTATGAAATCTGCTGCTTTAACTCCTTTTCGTTTTACTACCAAAGCATAATATTTTATTACATTTCTGTTTAATAACCAAAATCCTCCACGATTTTCGAAAACAACAGCAGCAACAAATTAAGATTCTTGTTTTCTTTCCCCAAAGTTTTAAGCAAATAAGGAAAATACGAAATTTGTGTTTGAAAATTAAGAACGTAATGGTAACGTCATAGCAGCAGGGACAGGGGCAGGGGCAGGAGCCGTAGCATTAGTAAAGGTTTAAATGTCGCGCACATAAGGTAATAATTTTCAGTTGGCGCATTTGCTTGTTTGTTTTTGTTCGCTTGCGAGTATTCGAACCATTTCGAAGCATTGAAAACAATTTCTTCTGCTTTTCTTGCGGGCGGGAAATTGAAGGCAAGAAGGTTGCAAGGTTTGACTATAAAACAACGTAAAAACATAAATTTTATTACAGCTGGAAGAAAAGAGTAACAAAAAATATGTTGTTTTTCACGCAAGCACAAACATTCATGCATACAAACGCACACACGCGCTTACGCTCTTTATGTTTAGACAAACCCATGCACACGGTGAAAGAAGTACTTTTGCCTCTAACAAGGACAAGGAATTTGTATGAGTGTGTGGAGCGCGAGCGTGTCTGTGTAAATGAAAATGTTTGCATAAGAGTTTGTATAAATATTGCATAAATGTATGCTTTAAATTATATATTTTTACTGGTGCGTGTTTGAAATTACTTTTCAAGAATATTGAAAGCAAAAATAAATAAATAACTTTACTTAAAGGTTTTCTTTCCTTATAGAATTCCTCTACTGTGTTTTTCTTTCTGTTGTTTAGTATTTTTTTTTTTTTTTTGATTGTTGAAAAGTTTATTGCCATTCAACATTTTAGTTTTGCTGCTGAAATGTTTAAGTTTTGTTATTAAGTTGTTGCTTTTATTTTTAGGGGAAAGAAAATTTATTACAATATATTAATATAAAAATTCGTTGTGTTCGTTTTTTTTAAGGTTACGAATGGATTGGCTGGCGCAATGATACCCCTGGCTTAATGGGTAAACCTGTTGAAATCGTTTTCGAATTTGATACAGTACGAAATTTTAGTGCCATCATATTGCACACGAATAATATGTTCACCAAGGATGTGCAGGTAAATGGAAATGAAGAAAATTAACCTCAACTTAAAAGAAAATATTATAAAAAAAGAAAAAAAAAACAGCAATTATTGCAGGCTGGCGTAGTGTCCATGAGTGAAAAATTCAAAGTAATCTGGATTATTTTTTTGTTGTTGTTTTGTATTACTGTTTTACTTCCTCCAAATTAAGAAAGAGTTTTTATGGTAAAATTGTTGTAAAAAACATTATTGAAAATTTGACGTCTTATTAACTCAGCACATACTACAGCTGTTTCACATCAGCCACAACCTCATCAGCACCCAAGTGGCTATACTGCTATACTTTAAAAACACTCTTCAACTTATGTAAATGTGCAGAATAGAAAACACCAACTACACATGAACTTTGTCGCAGAAAAAAACTCAATGCTCTTCAGGCAGTTTTACAGTTTTGAGCAGAGTGCATACTTCTTTTTTTTTTTAACTTGGACTAGTAGTCAGGGAACGACCCGTATTAATGAAAACGCATCGTACTGGTACTAGACAAATAGTATTTAGGCAGGAGCTAGGAAGTAGTAGTATCTGCGTACGTTTGATTTGAAGATCTTTACATTGTAGCTGGTGGGGAATATGTCTGCAGGCAATTTGTTGCCCAGATTAAACGTACGGCTGAAAAACGAATTCTCTTTGTAATACGTTGTGTGCTTCACTGGCCAACCGACTACAAATGGATGTGCTCTTGACGATGCATGTGCATTCTTTAAAAATATGCAGGTTTCCGGCACAAAATCCTTGATCTCATCCAGGCAAAAGCCATTAGAACCATAAACTAGACTTAGCAGCGGCTGTGAGCGTACTTGGCGCTAGAATGAACAATTTTGTGATTTGATCTGAAAACTGACCAGTTCTTTAAGCTGGCAGATTTAGTTCTTAGCCTTAGTTTTATTACAGATTTGCCCAATATAAAACTTTCTGCTCACGATCATGAATAAATGCCCAATGCACACCTTATAAATGCCCAATAATCATCGTGAAACCTTTAATTATTATGTTTTAAGTGAAAATTTTTATAAAATATCCCAAAGTTAGAAAACATGTAAATACAAGTGCTGCCATTACAAAGTCCAAAGATTATGCCAAAGATAACGCAACGTTTCGCAAGATGTTTCCAGAAAATTATTTGAATTACATTTTGAAACAAATTACCACCCACAAACTGATACCGACCACCAAGAATATTTGATAGACTGTTTATTTCCCTTTCCAATTATCTAATATATCAAAAATAAAAAAAAAACACAGGTCTGTAAAACGCACCTCATATTCTCACAAAATTCTTGTTTTTCCTTTGCAGGTTTTTGTCCATGCTAAAGTTTTCTTTAGCATTGGCGGTCGACACTTTTCCGGAGAACCCGTCCATTTTTCCTATATGCCGGATACCATTATGGATCACGCTCGTGATGTTACCATTAAATTGCACCATCGTGTTGGAAAATATTTGAAAATAAATTTATATTTTGCTGTCAAATGGATTATGCTGTCAGAAATATCATTTGTGTCAGGTAAAGTAATAAAATAAATGAAATAAAACGAACCCGATGTTTCTTACCCTCTATTGACTAGTTTTATTTTATTTTCTTGAATCTCTTCATTTTATTTTAAAATCATTTTCTGCTTCATTTCACTTTCAAGTGTCAAACACTTGAAAATGCATTTTGCATAAATATTATATATTATTTTTTTTTTTGTATATGCAATTTATTTTTCTCACTTTAACTGAAATCAATGCTTGTACTTGAATGCATTCATGATGCCCGAACGTTTTGCAGGGCAGGCATAGTTTCTTTTCCAACATTTTGATTACCAACAATGGACAATGACATTTAAAATGCATTCACAGCCAGATATATCAAATGCCTTCAAAACCCAGGGAAGAGCATTATGCTGCAGAAGAAAATAAAAAATAAAACAATGCAAAAAATAAAAGAAGTCAATAGAAATGTCCATACAATTTACAATATAATACGGCTAACAGCTTTTATATGAAATCAATAGCAAAAAAAAAATATAAAATAAAATTTTAACCCCTGGTTTTGAATGCTTCCTACGCTTGTATGCGTATTTGGAATAGAATCGAGAGTAATTTTTATTTATGGTTCTGTCACAGTATTTGCGTTTGTAGAAATGAATGACAGAAAATTGTAAAGGAATACCTTTCTGTTAAAACGTCTGCTGGGGATGGGTTTCAAACAATAGAAACGTTTAAATTTAGCCATAAAAAACAAAAAAAAAAGTATTGCACATTTTATTCACAGAAATACTTATTGATTCATATCAGTTTTGTGCGAGTTATAACAACAGAAAAAAAAAAACTTTCTGAACGAGGGTGTGATAGACATAAAAGTTAAAGAAAATAATCTTGAAATACTTGAGTCTTATCTTTTAGTAGAGTTCTGTAAGCAACCCCAAGGCTTTTCTAAGAAAACCTCAAATCAGTTGCTTACACAAATTCCTTTGAACTTTTTGTTTCATTGTATTACCCCTCTCTTTTTGCTAAAAGCTTTATTGTTTATTTATCTATTAGTATTAAAGGCGACCTTAAAAGCTACTTTACTTTAACCTTCCTTCAAACAAAAGGGTTTAAGTTTTCTTAAATGTTATAGCAATTGAATAAAAATTGCAAAAGAAAAAAATATACATATATTTTTTATATAAAAGCTTTGTGTGTGACATGCCTTGACAATGAAACAGCCTATTGTTAATTTTTTTTTTATTCTTTTGTTTTTAATACTTAATATGCGTCTATTGTAATTAAGGTATTTCCTTTTGATAAATAAATCATTTCACAAACACACAATTGAGTGCAAAGAGGCGTTAAAAATTGTGTTATGATAAAGCTTTTTTTAGCCTTAAGTGATTTTCAAGGGGGGAAATGAAAGAAACGTAGATGGGAATTTTAGCTGGAATTTTATGAACATCGGAAATCGTTTGAATATTTTTTACGCTGTCCTGTATACTTATTATAGTTCTCGGAACATTCGAAAACTCGCAGTGGAGTAAATGAATTGCTCGTAAAGATTAATCCCTACTTACTCGCTGCTTTATGTACTTGTATTCGCTGTAGTACGCACTGGCAGCCATACAAATTTAAATGCTATTTTATTTATTTACTGCCCATTTTTAAATTAAATTCATGCCTTGAATCGTTTTAATTATTTGTATAGTGTGTTAAATTTAAACTCTGCCTGCTTATTTTTTTTATTTCTTCTTACAGTACCAGCCGTGGGAAATTTTACAGACGAACAAGAACAGCGTGGCGCCTTGTTGCCCCAGGATACCCGTGAATATCCTTTACAAAGTAATGAATATCATCATAATAATAAAAATGGTGGTAAAATGCCAACAACAAATGTTAATGGCGAACGCAACTACAACAATGGACCACAATGTAAGTATTTGTTTTCGCAATTTCGTACGATTTTAGTTTTAATTTTTGATTTTGTGCAATTTTTATTTCTATCTGTTGTTTGCAATAGACAATGATTCTGTTTTTTTTTTATTTTTTTTCTTTATTTTAATAAATGAAACTTCCAAACTAAAAAAGAAACAAAACAAAACCAATTTCCATAGTAGCATTAAATTTGAAATAAAAGGAAGCCTTAAATACTACTTTAAAGAAAATTATTTAAAAAGGCTTCAACAAATCTCGCTACACAAACTAGTTTTAAAAACTTTCTTGAGAAGTAAATTTAAATTTGTATATTTAAAAAAATGTGCCGTTTATTAGAGGGGCTAATATTTTAATATAAATTTTTTGTGATTAATATTTGAATCACAAAACCTAAAAATATGGTAAATGTTGCTGAAGTTTATTGGGCCTTAAAAGTTATTGTTAATAAACATCTGTAAATAATAAAAAACAATTGCAATTTTCATGCACAAATTATAAACCAAAATCCCCTGTTATGAACCAATTATTTCCTACGCTTCTATAGCATGTTTGACGTCGATGGATTATAAATGCAACAGAGCACGATTTAACAAGTTGAGCGAACCTGCTGTTTTGGTATAAATCTAGCATGTAGCGAAGATAGTAAGAGACTAGAGCTCTCTATACGCCAAAGCCCCGTCTTCTCACAAAAGCAGTCCTGCCATCTCAGGAGCGACACCTTATCGGACTTAACCTACCTATGGGGCATATGCTGGAGGAAACTTTGTGTATGACAGCGAATTTCCCAATACAAATATGAGTCAAACCTGTTGTGGTTAAGTCCACGGAGCGTACAACTTGCCTTCACTGGCTCAAAACGTGTGCTATTATGCCCCTTTCATCCATTTAACCTAACCTATGAAAAACAATTTCATTGTCCTCCCCATTATTTAAATATTTTAATTGTGTAATATTAGTATATTCAAAATATTTTTTATTTATTTATTTTTTATAAAACTTTTATTGCCTTTCTCATATTTTGAACATTTTATTTGTGTCATATTAATATATTCGTATTTATTTTTTCATTGCAGTAATTGCTCCCAAACCCATTGATCAGGAACCATCCGAAGAAAATTTCATTGGTGTTGTTATCGTCGTTCTTACCACCATTATTATCCTTTTGGTTGCCATCATACTATTCATTGTATCAAGAACAAAACGTGCTCGTGGCAGCAATGTTTTGGATGCATTCCAATATAGTTTTAATCCCAATACATTGGGTGGCAACGTTGATAAACATCGATCAAATGGCACAGGAATTAAAGTAAGTACTACAACAACAACAACAACTACTGTTACAAAAATAATACTTAAAGCACACTGGTACTGAATATAATTTCTCCATAACAATACTATACATATAAAAGATGACAAGAGTAATAAAAAACAGATTCTAGGGAAAGAGAGAGAGAGAGAGAGAGAGAGAGAGGGAGAAAAAGCAATGAGATACAGCAGATAAAGGAAAACAAATAATAGTTATTGTAAACAAAATAATAAGAAAAAAAGAAACTTAACAAAATTCCAGTCATAAACTTAAGGATAGTAAAAAAAAGTTTTCCTACGGCAGCAAATGAAAAAAAGGAAAACTATTTTGCTCACTGTTTTGCTAGAATTTATTAAAATGTTTGTAGCAAACGAAAAACAAAAAATTGTAAAAGCAAGTTGCTTATCAAAAAGTTAGCAGGTGTTGAATATATTTTAGGGTTTAAAGTTTTTGTTTTGCATACAATTCAGTTGAAGAGATTTATGCAAAGCAAAAGAATTTAACAAAAATTCAAACGAGAAACTTGATAGGAAAAAAGTCTCTAAGCAGGCCTAATTTTGTATGCTCCACAGATTGACAGACATGAGACCAACTAAACCACTGATTGGTCCCATTGTGCTCAACTTTACTCAGGAAATTTGTGCAAAGCCATCAACATTTCCAGAAATAACTTTCCATTTTATAAAGTCTTTCACTTAAAAAAAAAAATTTAGTTGCACGAAGTCTTTGTGATAAATTACCTCAATTTTGTTACTGCTCTTCTTCCCCTTTGAATGTGCAAAGACCATTTCAAACTGACTGACAATCTATCAAAAATAATTGCTTTCCTTTGTTTCCATTTGCCAATGCTTCCCTCATAATGTTTACTTAACATAATTAATTGTTAAATATTAATATTTGTTTTCTTTTTGTGCTTCTAAAATGTTTTCTTTTTAGGCCAGCGTTGATGATAATGACTCAATCGGTAAGAACAGCCTGTACCACGAACCCTTTAATGTAAATATGTATACAAGTGGGGTAAATGGTTATGCGGCCGTAAATGATCTACAATGCAACATGACACCAGACTATACAGGTAAGTTTGTGTTGATATGAATTTAATAATGAATTAGAAAACCGCCCGTATGATAAAAGCCCCTCTTCCAAAGACTTTGGCCGAAATTAATTTCCTAATAATAAAGAAAACAGACAAGGGTGAATTAACAAAATTTTATTTTATTTCAATTATTTAGCCACCAGGTTATAATAATAGTTATAATAATAGTGAATTGAATGATCATGGAAAAAGTGGCCAGCAATGACCTTGCTAAAGAAACAGTTTTCAAAATTGCTTCAAAAAAATTCTTTTGAGTAAAATAATGTATAATATTCAGTTTGCTATATTCTGTTACAGCCAATTTAATAATGATCGCTGAAAGTGTCATTTAAAAGAGGCAAATTTTTTTCGTTTTAAAAACGAAAATAATAATAAAACCCTACGGCATATCAAGTTGGTGTATTCTTTATATACCGCAACACCAATACGGAGTTCAAAAAGAACTGTAAAGGGAATATTTTTTACTAAAACTATACTACAACTAGTAGTGGAGCCATTTTTCCGTCAACTCAAAGGCAAACTAATGATCATAAATTTATTTGGCTAAGGAATTCTTGAGACTTAGATGTTTCCTTTAAAAAAAATTATTGAGAGTAATGAGGATGTTTTTGGAGAATAAATACAAAATGAAGAGATTGCTTTGTCATTTATAGCATATATACTCCACATAAATCTACCCAATTATTATACCGTGTAAAAATAATTGCCATTTTCTAAACGTGAATTTTCGCATCCGGCCTAGAAAACGACAGGCAAAAAAACAATCGAAACGAAAAGTTTATGAAATTGCAATTCAACGCAAATATGTGCATTTATTCAAAATATTTGACAAAAGTGAATTAGAATTAAAGCAACACTATACAACACTAAACAATAAATTTGATTCACAAGTGCTTGGGATACATTTTTTTTTTGCTGTTATTTTATACTGAAAAACTAAATAATCATATTTTAAGTAAACATTTCAATAAGTTTACCAATTTAAAAAAACAACTGATTTTATTATGAAAGGGCCAACTCAAAAAAAAAAATTGTGGTCTTCTTTTCTGGTCATTATAAACTATTAAATTATTATTTTTATTAGATGACCTGTTCTGTTTTGTTTTTCAGTTAAAAATTGATAAAATTATTAAGAATTGTAAATCAAAAAGTTCGAGTATAATGTCAAAATTAATGCTTAAAAATCACTGAGCACGGTAAAACGTTTGAAATAGTTGGTATCACTGATACAATAGCAAGAAATACAAAATGATCAATTGAAAGTGAATATTAAATATATTCCAAATTCCGCCATGATACAATGGAAAGTTGATCAATAGGACATAGACAATCAGTAATAAACAGCTCGGGCGGTAGGGTGGCTAGGCGCTGCAGCTCACTAACAGTATACAATTAGTCATGGTTCGAAGCAATTTGGGTATTGATGAGAGGCGAGGTGGACGTGAAGCCCCGCCATGGTATGCAATAAGTCTTGAACTTTACGTTTCTTGTGTTCTTTATAAATGTTGATCACTCCAGTTTTATCAATAAAACAAAATCTTTCTCAATTTTGAGGAAGCAAAAACCGCACTCAAGCCTCATAAAATCTATTGGCAACACTATATTGTGAAATTCGATTATAAACTTATAAGTATTGTGTGAAATATAGAAAAATTTTCAAATAACACTACCATTTAAGAAGTTTTTCTTAAACATTATATTATCCAAAGTCTGCCAATGTTTGAGCCCATAAAAATATTTTTGAAAAATCTTCGCCAGTGAACATTTCAAAAATTCTATTTGCATCAACTTGTATTTATGTCAAACACATGTCTGCATTTTTGTTTGTTTAATTTTATTATTATTAATGCTTTATTAATGATTTTAGAAAACATGTTTTGGCACAGTCTGTATTTTAAGCTGTTTGATTATTGACAAATTGCATGTAATATTTGGTCCTAAAGTGGCCATCAAACAAATTTTGTTAATATTAGAAAGAAATATGAGCAAACATGTTTGAGGCAAATATTTGCCGTATGCCCGAGCTTTTAGTTCCACTTAGGCTAACAAATTTACGTATTCCCCTTATTATAAACATATTTACAAAAGAAAAACATTTCAACAAGAGGGTAAAATTGAAATTTCTAGTAAGTCCTTACTTTTAAAATAGTGCAAAAAAACCATCAACTAATTGTTAAAGCAACAGCTGCAACCGGTACCAGTCCAAATTTACTCATCCTTTTTGCATGTACATAGATAAAATAGCATGGTGATATTTTAAGATCTTGAACAAATAATTTGTGATCTTGCAAATTTATTTCTTTTATATTGCTAGAGATATTTTTGTTCAATATCCGGCTCCAAGCTTTTATTAATATTACCCATAATTTTCTGTGTGGAGTTTTTTCGAAAAGAAAAAATTAGGTAGCAACATGTTTACCCAGACTTTTTTAAATTCCCTTGGAATGCTAAAGACATAAAGCTATATTCAACTTAATTGCCATTGTGGAGTAGAAATCATTTGAAATATTTAATATTATTCCATTTTTCCAGATGTCCCTGAAGGTGGTTATGCTGTGCCGCATATGCAAGATTATATGCCGACCAAAATGTCCAACTCAACGCCTGGCGGCTATGTAAATGTACGCCGAACCCCTCCACCACCCTTGAGCAGCATATTTCCAAGGCCACCACAAGTGCCACCGCCACCAATGGAAAAATATTATGCCACCACAGCGATATTTAAGCCCATCAAGGGCCACAGCAGCAGCAATACAATGAGCAGTAAAGCCAGCAGTAATCTAAGTAATGAACATAATTATGATGATAATATGGGTACAATGAATTCGCAATCAACGGCACCCATGATAAATAATCCCTACAACACATCCACAATGGGTGGCAGTGTGGGCGGCGGCAATGTTGGAGGTGTCATGAATACATCAAATAATAGTGATAATATGCAATTTCAACGAGCAAGAACCTATAATTTCCGTAGTTATCCAGACAATCTTTAGTTTGAAGCACAACTACAACAACAACAGCATCAGCATCAGCAGCAGCAGCAACAACAAACAACAATAGTAAATAAATTACATATGCAAACAAAGTGTAAAGAACAACCACAACAACAACCCCATTTAAACAATCATTTTAGCCATAATTTAGCAGCAACAAAAACAATTAGCAGTAATAATGGTGGCTTGATAAAAGATTTAAGCCATCAACAGACACAACAGCCAATTTATAATAAAACAAATAAAATTAAAAGACTTAGTGTGGTAAGTACTACAATGCCTAAACAACAGCAGCAGTTCTATCAGCAACAGAAACAACAACAGCAACAAGCACTGTTAAGAAAATCTCCCAAGCCACAGTACAGCTTAACACTAAACAATAAATACGCTTTTGCAACTGCATCGACGACTACACCCCACCCACCACACGTCTCAACTACAACGGCAGCCCCAGCCACACGAAATAGTTTTTCCAGTAAAGATTTAAAAGCTTACGAATTCTCCCATCTCAAAGACTGCGATCTTGGTCATAAAAACGATGATTACTATTTGCCCTCCAAAGTGGAGATTTTGGGCATACAAAAATCCCTGCAACCCGAACAAAAAGTCCACGACGAGGCCGACAATGATGTCATTAGCTTCGACACTACAACGATTAACAAAAACAATATTGCAAATGACAATGTTGTTGGAACTACTGCTGAACACGATAATAATTTAAAAGAGACAGAGACAAATAATGATAATGAGCTTGTAGTTGAATTAGATAATAAAAGTGAGAAAAGGCTAAGTGCTAATTTGAATGACTTAGAAACGACAAAAAATGCTACGAATAATTTATTTAAACAACAACAAAAAAATAGGCTGTGGTATCATTGATGGAACAAATGGATTCAAGGTGGGTTTTTAAGCTAGCATAAATTGCACGAAAATTAGGTTCATAAAAATTTTTCTTCTCGATGTTTTAGCAGATTCAAGAAAACAATTTTTTTGAATATATTTGCCTCGCAAAAAGTTTAGGGGAGCACTCAAAAATATAAATCAAATTTTAATATTTTTTTTTAAAGCAATTTTTCATTCAAAAATTTCTTGTTTTTGAATACACCCTTTTGTACGTCAAACTCTGCCTTAAAACATTTTCCTCAACGTCTACGCCATGCAGTATTTTGTTGAGCCAGAACTACATAAATTTTTAATTGGCTTTTTATTATCTCATGCAGAGGAGGGTAAGGTGCATTTGCCTCAATAACGTTTTGTCAAGTAAAATTAGTGAGCAGTTCAACAAACAGCCCTGTTCTGACACTTGCGATGCCCAAAATCACATGATTTCTAGGTACAAAATACATACTAGTGCTGCTCTTTTATGGTTCTTTAGGAATTAAGACGTCTGAAGTTTTATTTAGAACATGATTTAAACCGTTTGGCGTTGTTCAAGTTATACCAGTTGTTATTGAGGTACTTCGCGTCTGAACAACTTTTTACAAAATTAATTTTAAGCAAGTAATTTTTCAAAAGCCATATTATTGTAAAGTGATTTTTTAGAAACTCAATTCATTCAGGTACTTTCTTTAATTAATGAAATTAATAATTTTGTAATAAAATCAATTCAAAGTTTGGGTTGTGAAAATGCTTTGAGAAATTTCTTTTCCAGAAGTCTAAATTTAATACATGTTTGTATATTTTGAAAAAAAAAAAATGTACTTCAAAAATAGTTTATTTATTTGAAAGTACTTTTCAAAAATATACTTCATAGATTTGCAACAAATTCAATTGCTTGCATTAAAAGGTTGAAGAAAAAAATAGTTATATTGCCTTTTGTTTTTCTTATCAACAAAATAAAATTAAATAATGAATTTTTATGAGTGCATAATTTAATTGTAAATAAGCATTTGAGAAACGAATCCCGGTAGGCAATTTTTATTTTTTGAAGTACTTTTTTTAAGTTTTTTTTTTTTTTTGTTTTTGAAGTGTATTTCACGAAAATATCATATTAATAATATTTTATCACATGACTTGGCAAGAAAAATATCGTAGTTGTAAAATGCATTGCAATATTTAAAAAATTTCTTTTTCTTGCTTTTTTCTTCTCTTTTCTCTTTAGCGCTTTTCTTCAAGGACTGGACAAAACCTTTGTTTTTTTCTTATATTTTCCACCAACTTAAACAACATATGAAAAAGTCCAAAGCACTTTTGGAAGGAAATTCAACATATACAAACACAAGAGTGCTTTCTTTTTACGGAAAATGGCTTCGGTACGCAGAAACAAAATGCAGGAGATCTTATGACGGTAAATCATAAATTTTCTTAGACAACAAAAACCCGCATTAATTTTTAAAGAAAACTTCAGAAAACAAAGAATATAACTAGAACACCGTATGTTTTACCTTCAAAATAACGAAAAGAAAAAAAAAGTACACAAAAAGATATTATAGGCTTCTTAGAAACAAGTTCGTACACTTTTCCCCCTGTCCCACACCAAAACTTTACTTAAACTACACCAGCAAGAAAAATTGAGCATTTCATGGAAATGAAAAAAGCAACACAAACAACATAAAAAATGTTTGCTAAATTTTCAAGAAATTTAAAAGTAAAATAGTGATTAAAACAACCATTAAGGCACCTATAATTTTTTAAAATGAAAACTTGTAGAACAAACACAAAAAGTACTAAACATAGAAAACAGAAAATTTGCCAACGAATAAACTCAAACAAAAACTAGAACAAAAAATATCTTTTTTGCAAATATATAGAGAAAAAAAAAACACATATTTTGTATTATTTTGTAAATATTGACAAACATTTTAAGGAAAAGTGGTAGTAAGACTATAAAATGTAATTAAACAAAGCATGCATTTTAAGAAATGGAAGAAAGAGCTCATATTTAAATATACACATACATACATATAAATCATCAATAGACAAACAGCCCACTATAACTTTGGGTAAATTTTTCAGTTGCTAACAAATATGTTAACTTGACAGTTTCTTTAAATATGGAGCAGGAAATTTTTGGTAACTTTAATTTTCTTTTTCTGAGAGCACATGTTCCAATTGGTTTTTTTTTTTTTTTTTTTTTTTTTTTTTTTTTGAGAAAGACTCTTTTTCTCTAGTGACTTTTTCATATCGGAGAAAAATGTTACGATTTGCGGGCTCATATTTAAAAAGTGCTTCCTGCAAACACAACATTTTACTGTACTACAACGTATTTCTAATAAAGAAGTTGCAGACGAACATTTTTATAGGCAACTTATTTCTCGCTTAATGGCCAAATCTGGGGGTGGTAAAGATAAAAATTAGTCTTTCAGCTTTAAAAACAATGGAAACATGTGCTTTTTGGAAAAGGGTATTTTATTTTTGCATAAAAAAATGCTTTTTAGAACGTAGGATTATAGTGGTTTCGATATAATTTGTTGCATTAAGGTGCGGTGGACGCGTTTCTTGCTGCTCCCACAAAAGTAGAATCATTGAAATGATGATATGGGACAAGTTACATGGCGCAACGCATAAAACACGTAGAATGCGGAGAGTAGATCTGTTTTCTACTTTTGTAACCATCACAAGCGTAGTGAGTGAGAAGAGCTATTTTTGATAGCTAAAGATGAGTCTACTGCCAACGTATGCTTTGGGGTAGTGGACTAATTTTTAAAATTTTTTTTTTTTTTTTTTTTTCAGAAAAAACATTTCTAACAAAAACGAAAACCTTAATTTGATAAAGTTTACAAACATTATCACAAACGAAATCAATTGTAATAACGTTTTTCTACACTTTTTTTATCAACAAGATTTGCATTCTACTTACCGAATACTTTTACGTATTGAGTGTCATGTTTAATAATGTTCTAAAGCATATATTATTGCACAAAAATAAATGTGGTAATTTCATTTACACCTATTAGATCCTCAATTTCACCTTCCATTTTGACAAAATTTTGTTTTGGATGTTACAAGTATTTATACAAGTTGGCTAGTAGAAAGCATTGCAGGTAGCTTGAAATTTAAAAAGCGTACAATGTATGAAAAGCATGAAAAAGCTTAGACGCGTAGAAAACGTGTCATGTAACCTCAGCTTTATGCTCCAGCTGTCCTGTCTTCTGCCCAGTAACCACCGAATCGCGAGATTATTTAACTATTTAGTGAAATTTTCCCCTTTTCGTTTTTTGTTTGCCATGCCTTCAATACAAAAACACGGTAATTATAAAACTTAAAAGCATTTAGAATAAATACATCATTAACGAATTTAAGTAAAATAACTGAAAACAAAAAAAACAAAATCATATATAAAGTACATATAAAGATTAACAATAAAAACAAACTTATACTCTTGAATATTAGAAAGTTTATGTGATATTAAAAAGTTATAATTAAAATTTTGTTCAAAAATTTGTTTTCTTTCTTTAGAAAAAAGTCTAAGCTACCCTTTTTCGTAACCCGGAAAACGAATGACCATTCTAAATTTTAGTTACAGCACCTTTACTGCCGTGTCAGATAAAACTCTGTCGCTTTGCATGTTATTTCTATCTTTGGCCAAAGAGAGCATTCACATCTTGTTTGTTTTCTCACAATAAGAGCGTAGATTTTCTTAAGCTGATTATTCAAACGCGCAAAATAAAAGAGAGTTGACTAACTGTTTGCTTAGCGCTGCACTAATACATATTATTCAATGCGATTTATTTTCATATAAGCATAAACATTTCAGCTTAAAAGACAAAGTAAATCTATAGCGCAGGACGAAGTAAAAGTTTTATCTGATACGGTCTTTACTGAGCTCTACAGATGTAAATTTCCCTGTAAATTCCTGTAATATAAAAGTGTAAAAGTTATTTTGCTTGTGTATAATTTTTGCTGTAAAAAGTAAGGAAAGAATAAAATTTACCTAAATTAAGAAAGAGTTTAAGAGGACAGGTAATGGCTTATGCGAATGCGAAGAGCAAAAGTAAAAGCGAGAGAGAGAGAGAGAGAGAAAAAGAGTCAGATTTGCAAGCAGCGGTGTCCCAAGGAAAAATTTAACTTAAAGTTTTGTTGTCTTATTTGAATAGGATTTTAAACTATTTTTTCTTTCTGAAAATAAGATTTTCCAACATTTCAATAATATCTGATTTTTTTTTATTTATTTAATTTGTTTTGAACAGAACTTTACATTTGTGTAATTAACCAAATAACGAAATCCCCGCACTGTAACCCTCCTTTTATTTTCCTAGCTTATTTTTTCCAGCTTCAGCCTCTCTTTAAAAAAATTTCTCATTTGTCATGCTGGCTACGCCGCACTAACTTTCGAAGTACAGTTTTATCAATAAAGTTGTCATAATTGTACGAAAAGTGCACATAATTAGTAGTCTATTCGCTAAAAAAAAAAATTTAAGCTCAACTTTTCACTTGCTACTTTAAAAAAAAAAATACCTTTAAAAAACTGTATTCTGAAAAAAATAAAAATATTAAATAAACATCTGCAGACAACTATTTCAGCTGTTAAGGAGAGAGTGCGAGTCATCAGCTCAAAACAAACTTCTTATACTCAACACAATTATAACACCAATCTGGCAGTACGGCAAAGAAATCTGGGGCATTGCAAGCAGAACGAACATAAAAATTATTCAGCTAAACGAATCTAAAATGTTGTGAACTATTGTGAAAAGAGAATGTCAGAAGGAAAAACATATATACAACTAATTCAGCATATTCGCTTAACAGTCTCATTTCTCGATTAAATTCACTGTTGCCTAATTGCCCAAAAATTTGGCCATTTTCAAGCTATAAAAATAAAGGTTTAAGAAAAATATCCATACGTTTTTTTGCGATGTATCAGCATTTTGCTACTAAAATTTCTGCCACCACTGCACGGTGTTCAATTCTGGCCATAGCTTTCTTATTTCTTTAAGAAAACCTGTAAAATAGGCTGTTCAAATTAGGAATAACATCTTGGGTCCTCTTTAGAAATTTTGCATATACGCATACAGGGGTTGGCCGCGTAATTATGGATGTCCCAAATAAACTGAATAATATTTTAAAAAAGGGAAATAAAAGGCATGTTTAAAACATAAGGTAACGAGTTTTTGACTCCCTCGAAAGAAGATTAAACACTTCCAGGGAATAAAACATAATGATCGCTAAGAGCAGTTAGTATAACCGGCTCTTTTGTGTTTCAAATTTCTTCATATAACGCACGTAGATGTGTTGTATGTACATATGTGCTGTTTGATAAAATATCATGTAAAAGTAGTGAAGTGCCCGACTATAAATGACAAATTCCCAAAAATTTACCTGTTTTCAAACAAGTACGAATGCGAAAATGCATTTCAGTAATGGTCTGAAGTTTTTTATGTTCAAACTCTCATGCGTATGGCAAACGTTTGACTACAAGTCAAAAGTACACATGTACGAATGGCGCATCTAGCCAGCTTGTATAAATTTTTTTAGCTTTGTTGTGCCAAATTCGATTGTTATAGAATTTTCGTTAGAACCAGACACCAATTGTAGTTTGCAAAATTAACCAACAATAGTGTATTTTATAACACAAAGTTGTTTAAACCGATACTAACAACACTGAATTTTACGACAGGTCTACAAGTTATAAATTCAAAATCTTTTAGTTCTTATATTTAATGTCTATGGGATTGCTCGTAGACATTGAATGTAATATATTAAAAACAGTCGTGATTGTCATAGAATTCTATGTTTTTGAATTTGAAAAACCGACCAAAAATTTAATTTGGGGATATGAAATGAAATATTTGTGATTTTTTAACTAACTAGAACTAGCTAATAGTTCGAGCAAAACTAGTTCGATAACATTGGATTTAATAGCACCAAAATAATTTTTTTTGTTGGTCTCAAATCTGATGCCAGTAAAACTAAATTTTATGTCACTCCCCAGTGATTTTAAAACGAAACCATGAAAGAACATTAAATGGGACACACGCTGCTGTTCTCTGGTGTGTGTGTGCCAACAAATGACTGTTCTTAAAATCTTATTAAGCTTTGTTTACTTGTAAAATATCTGTTCTCTCATCTATCTAACTTAATACTAAGCTCTGCGCCAAGCCCTACCTAAAAACTCCTTTTTCAAACTCGTAACATTGACGGACCAAAAACAAACCCCCATTTAAACAGAGTCGCCTGAATCTATTGAAAAATATTTATAAATTTATATGATTATTAACTCTCCAAAAAATGTTTCAATCAATGATGGTTTGTGATTACAAGTTATTATTTGCATTATATTTTTTGTTTTTATAACTCTTAAGTTTTTTTTTTTTTTCAAAGAAATGTACATAAAAATATATACTAAATAAGCTTTCTTATTTTTAAAACGAAAACAAAAATATACATATGAAAGTGAAGCAAAAATTCTATATAAAATAATATGTTCCTTCTTATGTTAAAAAAAAAAAATAAATAAAAAAAAAAGAACAGAGGAAAATAATAATTTACTAACCATAAAAAATTTATTAAACCAACAGTTTTAACAAAAAAAAGTAACAGGTAGTTTGAAAATAATTTCTTTTATGATTTACTGCCAGTCTATCTAAAACATACACAAACTTTTATTGTTAAATTTTTATTGCAAGCAATAATAAAATATGAAAATTTATTGTTGTTTTCAATATAAACACATAAAACAAAACTCTTGTATGGCTTGGGAAGGCGGCATGACTAAAAATTTCTCAGCAAGGCAGAGGAATATACAAATCTTTTCTATGTAAACTCTAACCAGCACTTTGCTTTAATCGAATAAAGGATATTTTGATTGAAGTAGTATTGATGAGAACACATTTTATTTCTTCTCTGCTATTGATGTGGGACTTAAAGGCATCATTTTACTTGCGATATGCCTAATATTGGTTTGTTTAAATGTGTGAGTGGAATCGCCTAAACTCCATTTTGTAATCATACTTAACCAAATAGCGGCAAAATAAGAATGAAAGTTTGAAAAATATAAAGACTACAAAAATGTTAAACCATGTTTTTAGGTTCATGTCCATTCAAGAGACAATTTTTATTTGTTTAAGAAGTTTGAGCAAAACATTACACATGTTATAGTAAGGATTAAAAGATATGCACTCAACAAGAGTAAACGCAATTCGTTGTCATTTCTCTTTAATTTGACATAAATAAAGTAATGGCGTATGAACCCCCCCCCCCCATAAATGGTTGGACAACACTGTGCTAAATTAAGCATAGCTTACAGGGTAATTCAAAGTAGAACGACTTTGTGGGCTAAAAATATTATGAAATTCTCTTTGTATTTAAGAAAAATAGAGCAATAGTCTGCTGTAATTATTTTCCAAATTATTGGAGTACATGATCCGTTTTAAGTAAAAAGGAATAGTATTTTAATTTTTCGAGCCTTAAGGTTACTTGTCTTTTTATAAGTGTATATTGAATTCGATATTTCGATATCACAATGGATATCATCTTCAGGAATGTTTTGATGTGTTCTGAAAAAACCAGATGATATTCATTGTGATATTGAAATATCGAATTCAATATACACTTATAAAAAAAAAAACAAGTAACCCTAAGGCTCGAAAAATTAAAATACTAAACAACAAAGGTCGAAAAATTAGCATCAAACTTGTAAAAAGGAATAGTTAGAACATGGTCTGATCAATACAAAAATTTATGTGGCAATACTCAAAACACATGATTGCCATGTGGTAGTTCAAGGAGTAGTGACATGAAATAATTTTTAGACTAAGCCTGTGTTAATAATGTGCGGAGTAGTTACTTGTACTAGTTTTTGAATTACTCTGGCGTAGTGCTTTTTTTTTGAATTACATGCTCCTCGCCTTGGACATCGTAATGCAAAATGGAGCATGTTTTCCCCATATATTTAGAATACTTTTGGCCTAGCTCTGGTCCCTTGCGGTGTACTTGTTGCATGCTCGTAAAGAAAAGTCCGGATTACTGCAATGTATTTTGTGTGAATGTACATATTTGGTTGGTGACGAGAGTACATCAGTTTCTCAGCTAAGATAAAATTCTGTCCAACATACAGTATTTTTTGACATATCCTAATACAAAATATCACCAAGTAAACTGGCCTTTATATGCACAGCTGATCTTAAAATTCGTTTTGTATGTTTAAAACTTTTCATTGCTTTTACTTGCTACCCTATTTAAATTAGCTGAATTCGGAAGAAATTTTTGGTAGAGACATATTATTTTCTTTTATAACATACATAACGAACAAATATGAAACACTGTATATCGTCTAAACAGCATTTATTAGCTTGATAAGTAAAATTGAATAAAAGCTCTTAAAAAAAAATTGAATTAAAAAATAAAAACACTTTCTTACACACTCAAATGAGTTAATTGACACACAAATATACATAAATATAAACAACACAATATTAGAACCCCTGTTTAAACATAAACTTGCTACCTCTGCTTACAAATTATTTTGTTTTGTTATGTTGAAAAAATATCTTACTTTCCTTTAAGCTTCTTGTTTTGCATAAACTCAATGAAAATTATGTTTGAACCCTCTTAAAAAAAAAAAAAACTGCGTGATCCTGTATGTATTTAACGAATAAAAAGTGAAACAAAGAAGAATTATTTTTCTTTTAAAAAGGTTGGAAAATGTATTCTTTTTCAACGTTTCTCTTTAACTACACACAAGACTTGTATATATAAAAAAAAAACTATTTAATAGCTGATAATTGAAGTAATAATTAAATTTAAATTACATTTTACATTTTACTAAGAAAAAATAAACATATAAAATAATAAATGTTTAAGACAAACGATTTGTAAAAAGTTAATTTAATGCGAAACAAACTTAATTTTAAGTCAAGACAACAACCACCCTGTGTACACTGTAAAAATTATTTTTATATATTCAAGAAAAAAATTTCAGCAATTGTGGAAAATGGCTTTCTTAATATAATTATTGTATTATAATTTTGCATCTGTTTTCTTTTAAATAATTTCTGTATAAATGTTAAATTCTGTGCGAAAAAAAGAGAGTAATTAAAATATTTCTAATTTAACATAACAAAATTGTTTTAGACTAAATAAATTTTAAAGTTAAGTAAAATTATTTCTAGCAAAAAAAAAAAAAAAGCAAATACATGAAACACTGAATTGCTCTTGGTTTAAAGTGAAATATTAAAAAGAAAAAATTGCATTAACAAATTTAAACATTGGTGACAAAAATCAACAACGAAGGCAACAAAGTGATAAATGGACGCCTGTGGAACCTTGTGCTTCAATAATTTATTTCAAATTTTAAACTTTAATACAAACAAACAACATTGAAAAGTCCCCTTAACACTTTGTTGTTTTCTTATAATTTTGTTTTTGTTTTTTCCCCAGTCACATACTACCGCCACAATAAAACAGTTTTAATGAAAAAATTAATATAAAAAAATTTAAAAAAAATATAAAAACACAGTTGAAATTCAGTAATATTTGAAAGTAATTTACATGTAATTGCAAACAATCGTTTTAGCGCAAGTATATTATATTAATGATAATTATTTATAACAAAACAATATTAATAAAAATCAGAAATTAATTTAAAATTATATGTAAGCAGCAGTAAACTAAATCATAATTATATTGCATTATATGTAATGAAATAACGAAAAACGGAAATGCATGTAAACACAATGAATGAAACTGGAGTTAAAACAAACTAAAATAAAAAAAAAACACACACAGACACTAAAGAAGGAAATTGTGAAAATAAAAAAAAATATTAAAAATAAAATACTTGTGCCTGTATTTTAAATTTTGAAGTTGCTGATGGTAAGTTTTATGGCTTGATAATGGCATCATTTAAAAGATAGTTAAATAGAGACTCAAGTTAATTTTACTATGAGGTGCGCCATATTTTTAAAGTGGTTGCGATATGCGCAAATATCACTTTACACAATTTCATTAAGTGTCGTTTATTTTAAAGACTAGCAGCAGACGTAACATAGAACCCATCAAACATTATAGTTATTGAGACTTTGTAGACAGACTTTGTAGCGTTTGTTTCTATTTCTATTCGGGTGCTGAGTTATTTTAGCCTTAAGCTTTCTTGTCTCATACAAAGAAAGAGGCAGTGAAATTTTAAATGAATTCCTTTATCCGTGCAATTTTCCATCACTTTGATCATTGTATAGCAAATGACTGTTTTTCGTCATGAAGTCTGGAAAAGAACTTTACAAATTCTGATTTTGTTTCAATCAAAAAGAAAAGAGAGTTATCGATTGAGTTGGTATCCTAGATTGAATTTTTTCATGATTAGGAATTGAGCTCCTCGATGGATGAATTGGTAGAGTCCTATTAAAAGTCCCCAAGGTCGCAGGGTCTTTTCCTGCCGAAGGCATTGGGTGTTTCTGCAGACAAGCAAAAGCTTTGCAGTTTTGTGTTTATTTAAAAATAAAAATAAAAACATGAAGGTTCCCGGTACTAAACTGAAGGAAGGCATATACAAGGCAGCAGGAAGTCGCCGCTTTTATGGCAATGGATTGTCCATGTCACAAGGAATCTACATTTTTGCTGTCACAAGTTCCATAAATGATATTTAATATTACCCACATCTTGAATTTTTATAGTAAAAAGTTTTTCTTAGAATTGTCAGCAGTACAACAGACTCAATCATAAATCACTGCAGCTAAATTTCCTGCAGGATAAAAACAGACTTCATATGTATCTGTATACATCGACTTATATGATTAAAAAACAAAAAGAAGCATACGCTACGCATATTTCTTCCGTTTTTTCACCCGCACATTTACGTGCAGTGAATTTTTAAACCAAATGCGGTTTATTTGTCAAAGAAAAGTGGAGACGTAAGCTAATAAAATCACTTCAACAAAAATTCAAACAGAACCAATTGAGTGCTCGCATAACCAAAAAAGCACGACTTCGCACGCACACAATCAAAATGTGTGAATATTCAATAGCCCGTTTCTGGGCCAAAAAGAGAGTGAGAAATTGCACCGTAACTCTCACAAACAAAAAGTTAAAATATTTTCCCAGGCAAGGAAAGCGAACACCAACATGCTTCTTCAAACCTAAAATACATATAACCATATACCTACATAACAGGTGGGCCAAAAGAAGTCATCCAAAATGGTTAGGCTTTCAGAATATCGGTTGCTGCTCACGCAGTGTGTGCCATTGCTCCGTCCTTCAGACCTATGTCGTTCGTGAACAGCGCATCATGCAGTCATTTTAAGCTGGGGTTATGGCTCGTTCTGCATTACTAGTTATTTTTTGGTATCCCAGAAGCGGTAGTTTTTATTGTTCACGTACCCGCTAAGGTAGAAATTAGCCTCATCGCTCATTATGGTTTTGATCGAAAAATCATCTACTTCGTCTTGGACACTATTATTCCGCGTTCTTGGGGAGTGTACTGCTCCATGGCTTATTCACTTGTATTCTACAGCTGTCTAGAAAAACAGATTTGACATTAGCCACCATTTGACAAAATAAGAGCAACTTCTTCAACAGGGAGACTACTTTCGGCCCACCTTGCAAAAAAATGAAACACTGCCTCAAAGATAGAAAAACTCAAGGTGTCTGAGCTAAAATTTTTTTTTATTTTTATGTAGATCGAGGGCAAATATCAATCACTTAATCAATATGCAAGTAGTTTAGCATTACAAATAAACAGTGAAAGGCAGGTAAACATCTAAACTTACAAAACAGCACTCGTCTTAAAGAGAAGCAGCCAAAATTAAAATCTTCTACAATTTTTGTGGAACTTTCCTTAATATGAAGTGGCACAGACTTGGTATGCTCGAAAAAAAAATATATAGGAGAGAAATCAAAATTGGGGTTGGTGATAATTTTGATTTTGAATAATAATAATCGTCCCAACTAGTCCCACTGTATATTGATTCCTTTTATGGTGTCCAACCAAAATGGGCTTTCAAGGTCATTAGTTTATCTTTTCATTTAAAAGAAAAATTAAATTTTTTTCATTTAAATCGTTCCCGACGTGTCGTTGGCTTATTTCCAACTTCTTCAGGGGTAAATTTTTATTTAGTGCAATCCTGCGACATGATTTAAAAAAATGTTTAATAAGTTTTTTTTCTCTCAACATATGTTTTCTTTGGAACATTCTCAATATCTGAATACCTGGTGCCAGGAGTTACCATGCAAGAATATTCTTATAAATTTTCTCAGTTAAGTAACTATTCTCCGACTGACTTTGGGGTTTCAAGAGAAAGCAGGATTAGAAGAAAACCCTCAAATGAAGTGTGATAGTTTTAGAATGGAAGAAAAGCGGACTAATTTTAAAAAAAGGGTGCAACCAATGAGTTGCAGTAAAATATTACGGCATTCTATAGCGATATCCTTGACCTGACTCAACTGGTCTTTTACAGCAGCCATTGTGGGGGCCAAACTGAGAAGATATTTTATTATTTTAAGCTTATTTTTCAACTGGCCGCTTTAATTTTTGAAATGTATTCTTGTAACTGGTCGACTTTTTGTTCGTTATTTTTCAGGGTTATACTCAAATGTATATCCTGCTAGAGCATCTTTCTTTGTACGCATAGTAATTACTAGCTGGGGTATCGTCTGAGCGCCTCGATGGATGAATTGGTAGAGTGCTCTACCAAGAGTCTTCGAGGTCGCAGGTTCGATTCCTGCCGAAGGCTCTGGGTGCTTCCGCAGACAAGCAAAAAGCTTCGCAGTTTTGTGTTTGTTATTATATCAATGTCAGCGTATAACTTATGCAGTTCCTGGCTCGGGCGATACCGATGCTCTAAACATGTGGCCTCAAAATTGTAAGCATTCGTCTCATTTCTCATAGTTTCATTATAATGTTTTTTACTCTCCCACCATTACGAGTGGTCATTTTTTACGGCAGCGTTTCTTCATTCATACGATGAGAACATCATTTGACCTTTTCATTTTAATAAAATTTATTACTTTTTGTGGCAGAAAAAAAAATTGTATAGACTTGAATAAAATATTAAATTATCAAACAAAATCAAGCAATAAATATTAATGATTTAAAAATTCTCTTCACAGTACTTCAGATAAATGAATGAACAAAAACATTAAATAAATAAATAAACTGCATGAACGTAAAAAAAAAACAATACAAGATAAATAAAGTAAAGTAACATAAAAATATAAACACTTTTTTTTCGATTGTGTGTTAAAATAAAAACAACACAAAATAAATTTAAACAAATGAGTTTGTTAAACACATGTGTAAACGAAGCATGTGGGCGGGCGCGATCGCACAGTCAAAAGCTGTACAAACTGAATGATTGGTTGACTAAACGGCAGCACCATGGCACAATAACTGCATAAATACGCAGTGGCCTTATGACGGAAAGGGCGGTTGGATGGACGGATAGATGGATGGTTGGATGATGGGTTACTTCAGCTAAATAAATGCATAAATGAATGATACAAGAACAATAAGGAGATGACTGAGTGCAGGCGAATGTGCAATTGCGATGTGTGTGTTTTGTTTTCATTCTTTCAAATAAAAACAACAGCACTTCAATGCAATTAACAGACGGTGAAATAAAAACTAAGAGCAAATGAAATAAATTTTAATGCTGCAAACCAAGTGAAACATTTGGAGATTCATGGAAATATGAAACAAACAAAAATTATTTGTCATACACATTCAACTTAAAATATGCTCGACAAAAATAAAATTAAATTATTTATAAAAAAACAATAAAAATTATAGAGTATCACCGGTATTCATAAAAAATAAAACATTGTTGAAACACATTTTAGAACAAATTTTTCATATAAAATTTGTTCTAAAATGTACTTCAGCAACGTTTTATTTTTTATGAATACCGGTGTATATGTTTTAATGCATACAAATACATCCACCCCGCTTTTGGTTTTTGTACTAAAAATATTTTTCAGTTATTTTGTTTTATGAAGAATATCATAGAAAAATTTTCACAATACTTTGAAAAGCGGAAGCCAGGCACAATCTTTAATATTTACATGCAAAATGCTGTTGATGCAGCATTACTAATAAATTTTTGAATATAATTATGGTATTTATTATGTAATCGTAATAAGTAAAAGCTAAATATATCATCATAGCTTAGTGCAATATTTTAAAACTCAGTCAGCTGATAATAAAGATATATATTTTGAATGAAATAAAAATATTTTACAGTGTAAACTTTGGAAAATTATTTCTATAAATGTTTTGTGCAAGAATATATATGTAAGTATGGCGTGAAAGAGAACCTGTTTCAAAGCTACTACATTTATGAGATGCGTAAGGGCCCTTAAAAGCCTGAAACTCGTTACGCAATCTAAGCCACCTGTCGTAACTTTGTGTCCAATCAGTTCGAGATATTCCATTGCATCAGAGACCTGCAAGATGCAGGATCAAGGATATTCTAACGACAGATTACCATCTGAGTAGTCTAACAAATTTCTTGGGGGTGATGTCATTCAATTTGTTTTGCACCATGTGCTTCTGACTTGGTAGCTACCATCTAAACCAATTCACATCTGTTGCAATAAATAAGACAATAATATCTTATTCGACGTGAGTTTTAATACAACATCAATTTCACATGGCAGCAATACCCAAATTTTATTCTATTTCTCAATAAATAAATAAATAAATAAATAAATAAATAAGTAAATAAATAAATAAATGAATAAATAAATAAATAAATAAATAATAAAAATAAAATATGACATACATTTATATCTACCGCTGATACATTTTGCGTATCTAAAAAGAGACCTCAATACTTTCTGTCTTTTTTTCAGCCGTCTATATGCCGGCGACATTTCGTTGCTGCTAAGCAATTCATCTAAAAATAATGTTTGAAGCCCAACTACATATTCCAAAATTCTCATGAACAAAATGAGAATTGTTTAGCAGTAACGACATGTCGTTGGCATATAGACGGCTGAAAAAAAAAGACAGAAAGCATTAAGGTCTATTTTTAGACCTAAGCTAATAAATTTCAAATTGCTCTTATAGCGAATAAATAGTTGAATATTCAAAAACTTTTACTTTTTGATACTTTCAAAAATACAAATTGTTGGTAACCAAAGGTCACCCGTTGTAAGGAAATGCTATAAAAAGTAAAGGTGTTGCAAGACGTAAAATGCTTTCTATATAAAAAGTTTGCTTGAGCATTTCTAATTCTCATTTCGTTCAAGAGAATTTTGGAATAAGTAGTTGGGCTTCAAACATTCTTTTTAGATTTTTTATTTTTTTCACGTCTACTGATGAGTTGATTATCATCAACGAAATGTTGCCGGCATATAGACGGCTGAAAAAGACAGAAAACATTACTAAGGTATGTATATTTTTAGATCTAAAATAATTTGGATATTCATTTGGCTCTTAAAGCAAATAAATAATCATTTTTTAATTTTTCATTCATTCATTAATTAATTTTCATTTTTACTGAAAATTTTAATTTCATTGAACTAAGATATTGTGTGAGCTTCGGTTGACGAGTAATTAAAGCGGCCGTGCCAAAATTGTGAAATTTGACACATCCAAAGTTCATAGGGCACTGATGAAGGCTGTTGGCCAGACCCAGAAACAGCCGGGTGGCCACCTAGCTATTAAAATTTAACTTTGTTTTACTTAATTGATATTAACTAAGAAGTGACTAAAGGCCGTGATTCACTATCCTACTGAATCGTACGATCTGTTAAAAATGACATGTGTGTCCGAAAAGTGTAATAGTCTGAACTAAAAGTGTATGTGTGTGAAAGACTTTATGACAAGTCTGTCCGATTTGTTAATTTTTTGAAAAAAGTTGCCTTTTCGAAGTTGTTTACAAAAGTATAATAGTGTGGCCGTTTTGATGCGACTTTTGAAAGTAGGACAGAATTCTATCAGATATAGCTAGCAATTTTCAGTGAATGAATCGTACGATTGAGTAGGATAGTGAATCACGGCCTTAAGCAAGGATTGAACTTGAGCCTGAAAAATTAATTTAATATAAATGTATTAATTAATTTTTTAATTTTTTTACTTTTAGTTTAATATTAAAATTTGCTGTTACTAGTTTTAAATTAATTGGGCTTTAGGTCGCGTTTACTGGCCAAAAATTTTGCAAAAGTTTTTTATAGGGAAAATTGAGGGATCGAAAAAATGTTTGAAAGAAGTAAAGTTGAATGGTGGGGAACATATCATGGTTGCCTCACCTCCACCACAACCATCTTCATTAATCGAGGCAGCACTTGGTCGTCGCATTATGTGGACCTTTGATTGGAAACTGCTTTTGTTTGACCTATTGATCAACTTTCAATTTCAATTGTTTTTCTGTTGGTATATATCATACATTCTGTTAATAACATCCAAGGGGATATTTTTTTTTTTTTTTATTATAGTCCCCGAAATACTTAGAATAAGCGTTTGTTTGACTATCAGCTTCATATGTATATTGTATGCCTCAAAACTTTTCACTGGGTTTGCTCCAACTACTGATGACGAAGTGTGAAAAAACAACATTGAGATAAAAGTTTGCTTGTGCCATTTCTATTGTTATTGTTCTGAGTGTATTTTATATTTTTGCCGAAGCGTTGAAATAACAAGTAATACTGGCAAGTTGAATGAAAACAACCACTATTAAAATAAATAGATAGCACTGAATTTAACAGACAATCAATTATAACTGCATACTTGAACGCACAATCATACAATTACTACCATTTAAATAATATAAGTGCCAATAAATAAACACACCTGAGCTTCGCTTATAATTATTTTCAAACACAGGGCTTTACTCGTTTAACACATGCAGTGGGACACAAAACTTTTTTGTGTGATTCGAAATATTATTGAAAAAAATTGTGGAATAACACATTGTAAAAATCCACTGACTGTAAAGATAATATGACGGTTGTATACTTTAAACTTCTGTTATCGCCAATTTGGCGTATGTATTAAAGTGTTAACGAAAATGTGGACAAAAATCCAAGTTGGGTTAAGGCCTTGAAGAAACCCAGTAATTGTAGCAAAAGTGATTCGATATGGCATCTGGTGCGTTAAGTACGAAATAATTTTCCATGGTCTTTAAAACATGGTCTTTAAAACATACTGACATTTTCCATCACTAACCCATTGCATATTTTTTTTAAAGAAGTATGTACATATCATTTACTTATGCCTGAGTATAAAATTTCACCTTTATACTTCACGTCGCTGACGAGCATGTCATTCTTTAGGAAAATATGAAGCAATCATGTATCTTGTATTTTCCTAATATGTCGTAGATAGAACTGGCAGAAGAGAACAGTCTGTTTCAAGTAAGATGGAGTTACACTACTGGGGGTCGGTAAAATATATCACTTGTCGAAAGTGCAGTTTGTATGTGCAGAAAATAATCAGAATTTATTAATTTTCTAGCTCGAATTTTTAGTGATTTATTTTCGATACAAATTGCCTTTGAAGAAAAATATAATGCTGACAAAATGAAAATTAAAAATAAATATATTCTTAAGAGGATTTATTTGTCTATATATAACAGGATGTGTGTACTTAGCGATCAATGTGGGGACATACATTTTTCGATAGCTTTTTGTACAAGGAAAACAAAATTCCACTATACCCGACATATCAAAACATTTTTTCAAGAAGTCCAGTTTTCATTTTTTTGTTTGGGAGCCACCTTTTAAGTAGGCGTGGTATGGAGTCAGCGTGTTCGAAAAAAATTTCAAAGAGAACATTTGACTCCTCTAAGGGCAGAGAAAACAAAAAATCTATGTGCTCCAAATTAATTAATTCCTATAATTCGAACTTGTCTTCTACTATATTTTTTACATTCCGCTTATTGGACTCACGTTCATTCTATATCATTATTGAAATTGATGTTAATTTAAGATAAACAACAAAACATCAAACACATCTAGCTAACTGACAACCTAGCCACCACAGTTCTCGCCAGCACAGGTCCTTGAACTCAGAGGCTTATGTTTCTAAAGTGACACTTATGATGCTAGTTATGAAAGTATGTAACAAGTGGGATGGCTGAGTGGCATGATGGACGCTTTAGAAACAGAAAGCTCTGAGTTAATGTATGGCTGCTGAAGAGAAGTGTGGCGGCTTGGAAACAGCTCAAAGTCATTAAAGCTTTCTTTGTCTTGCTTAATTAATATAAGCCACAGCAATAATGTGGAATTCACTTCAGTCCGATAAACGTAAAATAGAAATAAGTTATTTCGACCTAAAATATTAAATTTTACTTTGCTTTTATAGCAAATATTAATTTAATTTTTGCAAAAAAAATCCATTGAAAAGCTTTGTTAAAACATGAAATATATTACATTAAAATATGTAAATTATTACAAATAAATAAACTTTATATAGTTATATTAATTATTCAAGCTATTGATCTTTGGTTTTTTATAAAAAATAATATTAAACAATTATTTATTTCTTTTCAATATTTCGCCAACAATTTGTTGGCATCTTCAGGAAAATAATTATAAAATTATGAAAATAAATAAATAATTGTTTAATATTATTTTTTATAAAAAACCAAAGATCAATAGCTTGAATAATTAATATAACAATATAAAGATCAAATAATATAAAGATAAACTTTATATAGTTATTTTAGGCCGGAACTTGTAATGGCAAGCTTTAGTTGAATTAAAAATATATTGCATTGAAATATTTAAGGTATTACGAATAAATGAAGCCTTACATATTTTTGAGCAGCACTTACAAGACAGCTGATGTTCTGCCTTTAAACCGTGGAAGAGAGAACACGATCTTACCTCTTACATTGCATAGGCCATATACTAATACTACAGTGGAAAATTTTATAGATAGAGTGCACTATACTTAAAGTATAAAAGTTGCTTAATGATAACTGAGTAAATATCAAAGCATTTATTTCACTTCATTCGCTTTAAAATAAAATGTTTAAGCAATAGCACAACTTTGCTCGTTACTGTACATAAAGTTATTGTTTACATAAAATAACCATTTGCTCGCTATAAAAGCGGGAAGAGAAAGCAAACAAAAAATAGAATTTTATCAAAGCATGAGAAAAGCCAACATCTTTGCAACATGTTTTCTGTTTTGCATCCTTTATTAGACTTTGATCACGATGACTAAAATGTAGCACCCTTAAACCTTCACCTCATGCCTGCACCCACTCGAATCGATAATGACAAACAAAAAAAGAAAGAAAAGAAAACGCACACATGTTAAAATTTAACAGAAACAGCAAAACACTTGTTCACCTTCGCACGCTACTTCAAACTTATTGTTTTGCCGAGTCATACAATCCATGTCGCTATTTGGCACGTTATTGATTGATCAAATATTTCATAAAGCAAAAAATCGATTTGTGTACAGGCAGCTAGACCGACCGACTGTGCATTGTTTATTGTTGTTAATATTGTAAGTGCAGCAGAGGGATGCCATAAATAAGAGGCTGCCTTTTTTCAAGGATCATTGACCCGGTGGATTGACATCTGTTTTAATTCACGCAAATTTGTTTTCACAACACCAACACCTAAATACACATTTCACTCTATTAATTTTACAATTCAAAATGATTATTTGCAATTTGTGATGAAAACAAAGGGAATTGTTGGGGGGTATATTAAAAAAAATATATATTAAGTAATTTATATTTCTGTAAGATCTGTTTAAATTCTAGTGATAAATTGTTATTGACGTTAATGTGTGTTCGTATAATTGGAATTTAGTGGAAAGAAAAAAGAAATATTTTTGTAAGTGTTTATGATATATAACAGAGGAAAAGAATTTTAAATAAAAATACTGTCAAAGGGTGTTTCAATATAGAGTGTTTTGGTAAAAAAAGGCGATTTATCGCATGGGGATTGTAATTTTTTGCACTTGATACTATATGGTAATCATTCTGCTAATAACATGAGTGAAATATTATTGTCCAATATGTTTTGGACGATTATGCTGTCAACGCACACTTCAGTGGTACTCATACTCATACCACTGGTATTTTCTGGTCATATTTTTGACAGATACACCCAGGTAAATGAATGCTAGTTTCCTTCCCTTACACGGGTAGTTTTGCTTGATGTGCCATAAATTAAGCATTTCCCCATGGCATACAAAACGTGGTACTCACTTTTAGAATTTTATACTCAGAGAGTGAAACAGGAAACGTAGTACTAAGACTTCACTGGCCGTTCACCCGTCCGTCACTGGCCACATTCTCCCCAAACGTTAAAAAATTAAAATTTCAGAGAACTTGTGGTTTCATGGCCGCTAAAAGAACAAACAATAAAAGTAACAAAAAATTTCAAATCTATAGGGGTTCCTCAAACAAGGAAGCATTAAAATTAACAAAAGCTATAACTTTTGAGTTATAAGATATAGAGCCCCAAAATGACATTTATAATCACGAGAAAAAATATTTCATTTGTAGCGCTGTGTAATTTAACACCTCATTTCAATATTCTTGGAATTACCTTTGAGACTTAAAACTCAATTGAATTTATTGAATATGGATTGAAAGCTTTTAATTTGTAGCTTGAGTAATTGTATATAAAGTAAAGTATTGTATGGATATTCTCATTCTACCCCCTCGTTAAATACTACATGCATGATTAAGTCAAGAGATTGCTCTCGACCCCATATTTTAGATATTTCCATTTGACTTGATGGAACTCAGTCATCAATCCATCATGGTATTTAGACACTTTACACACACACACATATATACTACATCCACACAAAGTGAAAAAATTTATCATTTATTTTGCAAGAAAAAAAAAATGTAAATGTTATTTAAATACAATAAAGATGTGTCGCATGTCGTTAAATTACGCACAAACACATGTGTATATTTCCTGGTTTATTGCTTGCCAAGCAATCGTAAAAGCCATACATGTACATAAATAAAATTATATCATTCGTTTTTTAAAACTTAAACAAGTGCTGGTACTTGGAAAAACAAAACGAATTTTCTGCAACATGCGTTCTTCTCACACAGACGCACGCACACACATACACACGCATTGCTATTCTTACTTCAATTTCAGTAGTATCAAGTGTGTTGGAGAAAAATTGATCCATCTACAGAACGTAAAACTTGTCAATGCATTGTCGTTTGTTACAACAACATCAACAGTTACAGCAACAAAAATACAAACATCCAACCAACATTGACGATTACTGCTGTTTCCTTCGTAACGTTAAAGATACTGACTGGAGCGTAATAAATTTAACACCCTTTTGAAAGGATGCGAGCGTTAAGTTGACACATTATTCGATTTTTATTGCTGAAGAGTAGTTGTTGTAGTTGTTATTGCTTTAATTTAACCTATTTTTATGCTACTTGTTAAAAGCAACACAATTTCCACTGCGAAAACAAAATGTGTAAGTTAAACACTTGCTACTTGATTACAGTACTTTAAGCAATAAATATTTCAAAGTTTCTTACGGAGAAGCAAAGAAGACATGCCGGCATAACACATTCTTGCAAATTTTCATTATTACTTAAGCCTGTGCTTCACTCCACTTTGTAGAGACGGGTGATGTTTCAAAGATCGTGTGAATTAAAGAAGTAGGGTAAACAAAGTTAGGCGTAAACAAAAGTAGGCGCAAACAAAGTTCACAGGGATATTGATAAGAAGCATGGCGGCTTCGAAACAACTTTGAAGTCCAACTGGCTTAAAATAGTTTATTTTCTTTATTGAATTAATATGAAAAAAAAAACATTCACCTACGGGTTGCACTTCATTTATATAAATATATTATAGACTAGATTAAGTTAAATAAAAAAATATATAATTCTTATATGATCCTCTTAGTAATTGAAAAAAACTAATTTATACAGCTTCAGATTAATTACAAATATTATCATTTTACTGTAAATTTTTAATTTCATTAAACTAATAGCCGGTTGTCCACCTAGCTATTAAATTTTACTCTTCTCTACTGAATTGAAATTAATTAAAAGTAGTGACAAATCAAGGGTTGAACTTAAGCCTGAAAAAGTAATTTAATATAAATGTATAATGTTCAAGAATAAATTAATTTGTGTCGTAATAAAATTCTTGGGCTTTGTTCAAAATTTCGATTGGATTCAGAGGGCTTGGGAGGCTTCACCCAACAAAGATGCTAACAAACTGTTAGCGAAATATTGCATAAAATTGCTAATAAAAATTTTTATATAAAAACGATCTGAAGCAGTATAAATTAAATAAAAAACTAAAAACCACTTTATGTATTTTTTATATAAATCGGATTTCAGAAAAACTCACCCATTGTTGCTTGTGATATATGTATTTAGGTGTATCACTGCTGATTGTTTTATATAATTGTTGTTTAATCTGATCACCCGCTTACTCCTTCGCATATTTTGTGTTGGGAAATAGTGTAAAATCCACCACCCACCATGTGATTTCAGTAAATTTTCCAAGTTTTTATTACAGTACGATTATTTTGTTTTTTAATTTTTTATTATAATTTCTTTGTTTGAATTGTCAGTTGACATCCGTCATCTAGAAACACTTTTTTTCAAAGTGCATTAAATAAATTTTATGTTCGTATGCGCAATTGTTGTGGCAGAGCTGAATTTGTTTTTCTTATTTTTTTTTTGCCAAATTTTTATATCAAAGTGTTAAAAATTGTTTAATTCACGTTGAAATGTTTATTTGTTCAATTTGCTATATTGATTTTTTATATAGTTTAATTTAGTCATTTTATATGTTTCGCTGAGTGTTGCTGGTTTTTTTTTCACTATTTGTCACAACATTTGTTACGCCTTTTGTCACTTACTTATGGTTGCTAGTTTGGTATTTTTTTTTTGCTTTCATGGCTGGCAATCAATTTGTTGAATTTGTTACAGTCAGTTGGCGGGGTTTTTTTTTTTTTTGTAAAACACAATATGAAATAGATTTGCAAAAAATTTTACGGTTCAAGCTTTAAAGGCTTAAATAAAGTGTTGTCCTATATCACTTTAGATTTTTTGTTTAACGAATTGTTTGAGAAATATTGAGATATCCTTGAAAAGAGTTGGTTTGTTTAAATATTCGCAATTGTAAGTCATTGTACTGAGAGTGTTTAATTTTCTACCACTGAGCAAAACTATTTCAAAAGAAAATCAAATTTAAGAACTAAACAGCGGCTAAAATGAAAACATTTACAAACACCAACAAGATTATAGACAATTTTTTTTTTTGATCTTTCATCATTTCACTTCATACTTAGCAAATAAGATTAATTTAAAATACTAAAGGTTACTTAGGTACATATAACGTTCCAGCCGTAAAAAGTAATCTGTTGTCATAGATTTTATCTTAAACATTTTTTGTGCTACAGAAATATTCATTAGATGTATTTAACCAGGTTTAATCTCTAGACTTTCATTGAATTATAACATTGCCGAAAACAAAATAATTACAAGCATTTAAATTGTACAATAACCCAAAAAGCAGAAGAAGAAAACAAAAAAATAGATAAATAAAACATGAAATCCCATTTTACCAATATAATGAGAATAATAATAATAATAATGATAATAAGAAGCGAACAAAACAACCAGCGACACAGATAAAATCGCATCCGTACAATACACAAATGTATTATATACATCCTTATGTATGTATATGTAGGCACTTATATGTATGTATATGTTCCAATACACACAGTATACCAACATGCACATACATAAATATTTTAACAAAGATTTCATAAATAATTGTACTTCGTTTTGAGAAAAGAAATAAGATGTTAGATTTGGAAGTTCAAATATTGATTTTAGGGTTGGCATTCAAATAGAAGTTATTCGAATACCCGAATAATTGGGTTTATTCGACAAAAAGAATAATTTACGTTCATACACTCGTTTTTAAAAGAACTTATATTTCTTAATGCTTAACTGAACTAGCGGAACTGCCCATACATGTTCGATTTTGGTACGCTTTGATATTTAAAACTCAGCCGCACGTTTCGTCTGTGGAATAAATTGCCTGCAGACATATTCCCCGCCAGCTGCAAGGTAAAGAAGTTCAAATCAAATGTGCACAAACACTACTCCCTCTTTCCTCCTCCCCAAAAGCTATATTCCTAGGTCCGGTACGATGCGCGTGCATAAATAGGGGTCTTGGTCCACTGAGTACTGGTCCAAGCAAAAAAAAAATAATAATAAAAAAACACTTAAAAAGGTCGTTTAGAAAGCGGTGTGCAGCATAAAAAACGTAACCCAACTGTCAGCAGCGCCTTGCGAAAAAATAGCTAAACTTTTTTTCCAGATCTGCCAAAATTAAAGTGAACAAACTTAAAAAATAAGAGTGTTGTACTCAGCTTTCAGAATCTTAAATACCCTTAAAACAGCGCTTTGTGAGTTTCAGTTTAAATATCAGTGAAATTGGTTTCTATTGCTTGAAATATTAGTTCTATGACTCGATTGCAACATATAATGATTGTATGTTATGCTATGTTATGTATTACGGGCTGCTAGTCGTAAGACCAGCTCACTTGGGTTCCAAGAGGATCTACCGGTTCTGCCCAGCCTGTTAAACCTACGAAAGACTCCACCCTGTTTAATTTTTATTTCAACACATGCGCCAACCCAAACACAAATAATTTTATCTATTAATTAAAATAGTTGGACATCGGCAGAGGAGACGTTCAACGCTCTCCTGCCCCTTTTCATTTCTGCAGTCTTTTCAGAAACATGATACGGAACATTAAGTCTTCTTGCTTGTATTCCCATGTAAGAGTGTCCTATTAGAAAACCCACGGGGATGTACTAGCCTAGTGTTAAGAGCTGAGGTTTTCTTGTAGTTATAACTGGGCCACGTGATTGTAAGTAAATCGGTTTTTAAATTTTTAACATTTGAATAATATTTATGATTATGTAATTTTTCAATGATCAACGTCATAATAAGCAAATTTTATTTTGAAAACGATTACAATATAAAACTTTATTGTTTCTAAAATATAAACTTGCCTCTTGAAAAGGACTTTCGAAAACATCCCTGCTGGTGGTTACAGAATTTGCTGACTTTGAATAGCAATCTAGGGTTACAATTGTTTACAATTTTATCAGGCTTGAGATTGATTTTTAACAGATTTGGCGGTGAAAAAAAAAATACGCAGTCAAGCGGTTTTCTCAGAAATGGTATATTATACAGATATCTTCATCTGGACAATTTCCGTTTTAAAATCTTCAAAGATTTTATTCGAATATTTCACAGCACCATTATTGGCAGCATAAATTGTACTTTAAACTCGTTTCAGTCAAGATTCAGCTATTAGATAGTATTCCTTTGTATTTGCAATAGAGAAAAAAACAAATAAAAACCCTATGAATTGAGATGTAAACCTAAATATATTTACCCACAGATGGCCTATAACATACACTTACGAAGCTCGCCTTAAATTGCTTTATGGCAATAGCAGTTTGCAAAAAAAAAAAAATAATAAACTTATTGAGGAAGTAAAACTGAGCTAAGGAACTTCAAAACTGCAAAATATAAAATCTTATTAAAAGACAAAATAAACAAATTCATAAGCTGCATGCTTATATTTAATTAATAGACCTTTTCCGCCTGCTTTCTCAGAATAAACAAAAACATTAAATGGAAATCACTAAAAATAAATAAATTTAATACATACTTACATCAGAACCTGAGCTGATTAGTGCAACAATAAACGAGTCCAAAGAGAAAGAGTGTCTAGAACTAAAGCGTAGTATGTAACTGAAAGATTATCAGGAACAAGACACTAAAAACACTAAGATAAATAAATAAACAAATTTGCCAAAAGAAAAACAAACAGAAAAGGACGATAAAAGTAAAAGCAGCTACAGTTTCGATGGCAGTAGACAAACATAAATAAAATATAAAAAGATATTAAACAGAGAAGCGTTAGAAAGCACAACAAATTATAAGATACAGTTTTGATAAGGAATTTTATAGAGCAATTCCATATAACACTGATGCCAGTAACTAGCATCACTCTAGTAAGACTAGTTTTGATGTCGACAATGTGGACAAGGTACCTCAATATTTTTGCTTTGGTACAAATTCTGTCACTTATTTGCTCACGTTTGTTTGTTTGTTTGTGTTGTCAATTTTGACAGTTCTTCAGGCTAAAATCAGTAGTTAGCTGGGCTTGTAGGGTTATCTGCTATTGAGGTACCTTGTAGCATACTTATCGCATTTCATATTAAATACCTCTCTGTCTACTGCCAAAATTTAGTTTATACTCTTCTTATTAGCAAAACTATGAAATATATTTTTGTGCAGTGAAAGGTATCACTGCAATAATAATGAATAAAATAAATCTTTACAAAATATCATCTGGATTTTTTAAGCCCAAAATAAAAAATAAACAAATAAAAAATAAGCATCGCCAAAAAATACTGCTTTTTTTATTGTTTGATAAAAATACAGTCTTTTTTTTTTTGCAACAAAATATATCCTTTGTTAATCATCTGCTTAAAAGGAAAATAATTCTGTTACTACAAATCCTGCTATTTACCTAAATATATTTTAATGTTTATTTTTATGATTATGTCTACGTATTTTTTATTATTCATAACTTCTATCAAAGGATTCCATAGCAATTGAAAATCTCTCATAACAATAATTCCAACCACATGCAGACATTATTATTGTACAAGTTGTAGAACGAAATTTTAACCAACTATTTTCACATGGTAGTTTCCTTCCTCTTACTTATTTGCTTACGTATGTGTATGTACTTGTACATATAACATGATACTTGTAGAGCATACTTATATACATGTTCATTTGTGTAATAAAAAAGAGAAAAAAACAGGAATATTCGTATTTAATTATAACAAATGTCATTGTGACATTTACTGTGCGCTGTAGTTTTATTGCAAGCAATTTCGTCATCCAAAGAAATAGAATAAAAATAAATGATATGGCTGCAACTGTTTTTATTGTTGCACATTTTGATTTTTCTTGTGTGTTGGTTTTTGGTGGGAGGAGAGTTGTTTATCTCTCGTTTGCTGCAACATTGTGTTAACTCAAAAAATGTACATACTTTTAATGAAAAGCGCTATAAAGTGACATCATTGGAAGGCAAATAAGGTTGCTTTTTCCACGGGGTGGCATACTAATTCGCTGCCAGAAAGAAAATTATATGCATTTTATGAGTGCAAGTGTCTGGTTAGTTATGAAAATCTAAGCTCGATTTGGACTTTTCAGCCAGTCTAGAGCCAAAAATCAGATGGCTTGCACTGCAAATTTACTTATGTATATTGTTAAAAACAATATTATTTTAATTGTTTGAGCCTTAAGGTCACTTGTTTTTTTATAATTGTTTATTGAATTCAATATTTCGATATCACAATGGATATCTTCTTCAGGAATGTTTCGATGTTTTTTCAAAAACCTTTTCTTTTTAACAATTTTAAAATTTTAGCATCAAAAATATGTTAAAAACAATATTTTATTAAAACCAACAAATCATGTAGAATATGCCATGCGTTCTACGTCGGCTTTTCAAATAACAGCCTGCTTGAAATGCTGTAAAACTTTCAGTACATCTTTGTCAACGAAAAGTATGAAAGTTATGCAACTGTTAGCTTTTTTACATACGTTTAATCAAGATATCATAATACCATAATATCATAAAACAAAAATATATTTAGTCTTTTTAAATTTTTCCATAAAAATTGTGTAGCCATCAAATAGTTATACATTTCATTGAGCTGAAACAGTTCTTTCGGCTGGCGATGTTATAAGGAAGCTGGCGTTCTTTAATTTGTAATTTATGACATTATTGCTGTAAATATTCCATTAATAACATATCAGCTAAAGTTGCGGCAGAGGGTATGTAAAGAATGTGTTTAAAATGTTTTCGAAAATGTTCCTCCAATTTCTGTAAAATTTTCATAGATTTCAAAAAGAGAGAGAATATTTATGTATTAACTATACACCTATAATATGTCGTTAATTGCTAAACTGTAATTAAATACAAACTGCTTTTGACAGAACACCCTGTTTAATGCACATAAATATCACCACAATCCATTATTTCAATTGCAAATGTGTCCTTGTTTTTTTATGTCGTTACACAGCTACACGAGTATGTGAACAGTTTCACCTTTCGAGAGGAATTTGACGTTGTTGCATTATTTATTTGGCATTTAATTGCAATTGTCTAAGTCATGCCACTAGTTACCCACTTAGTACTTAATATTCATACATTCATGTGTTCATGCCAGCTACAAACATACTAAATCCTTAAAGATTAATAAAAATGTGTGTCAAGCATTTGCAAATGAAAAGCATTTTTCCTCATAAAATTGAATAATTAATGCATGAAAAATTTTAGTTTGTATATTAAATTTCACCAAGACTAGAATATATAATATTTTGTTAAGTATTAATTTCCATAAAGATAAAGCATAAATTAAATTGATGAAAACGAAGTGAGTGGATGACATACGATTACTGCTCCATATCTGACATAGTCAAAGTGTCCTGCATCTAGAAAACTAGTTGTTGCAAATCGAAATATACTATCTCGCTTAGTAAAATTAGCACTGATAATGCTTAAAGATATCAGGGATTCAGTCTAGGGTATTAAACATAATTTTTTATATAATAAACTTGCTCAAAGTCTCATGCGTTTGGTAAATGTGTGGTGGCAAATCAGAAGTACGAGTACGATTTCCAAATGTGAGAAAATATAACAAGCATCCAGAGTATTAATAACTGATTATGTTATTTTAAATACCATTGATTAAAGCTGAAATATAATAAGCACTGAAATTATAGTTAGATGCAAACAATAGTTGGGTCCAACTAAGCTTTCGTTGTAGTCCACTGCTTGTCATCATTCGCATCGCTTGATTAAAAAAAGGTGTAAAATTTCTTACAGTTACAAGTCCTGCCCATTTTTCATCAAGTATGTGACTACTTATGCCGGATTCACAGCTGTTTTTATTGTATTGGTAAAACAAATACGTTTTGTAGTTAAGACTATAAAACACCAACAAAGACAATTAAAGGAATATTATCCGTTAAGCCTTTTAGAATTGGTATAATATACGAAGTAGTGCTTACAGCAAACAACTAAAGATGATTTGTGGATTCCGCAAACGAAACGCATCACAGGCGGATCTCAACAGACTTAGGCGAGCTCACGATGGACACTTTGACGTCAAATGGTATACCGAAGACTAAACTACAGGCTAATTGGGCTCCCTCAAGAGCCCAATGAAGCTCCACTGCTAGACTGAAGGATTAAACGGAAATTGATGTTAGTCTTGAAAATGCCAATATCTCACTTTTTAAAATGCAGGTTTTATATGTCCATTCATCACCCTTGCACTTGCAGTCAAATAATTAGCTAAAACCACTCAACAGCGTGTCGCAGTACCACTTAATATTTCCTATCACAGTGCTCAGTACTATATTTCTTATTTCGTTGCAAAATTGTTTTGACTTTTTTTTTTGTTAAATTCAATGGAATTTAACCCCACTGTTATTTTTTTTCCAAATTCTTTGAGAAAATTTTGCTTATTATTTTAATTTTTAAATAGATTGCAAATAAAATAAATAAAAAAAAAATTACTTTATCTTAATTACTTACCCCCGATTTTTGACTTGGCATTTAAATACAAAATTAGTCAATTTTCCTTAAAATTTAAGTTGGATTTAAAAGAGCTTTCTGTTTTACAGTCTAAAATTATTTTTGGTAATTAATTGTAATAAAAAAAACGGAAGCACAATGAAAATGTCAAAAAATTAACGATAACTCAATAAAAAAACGTCTGTTTAAACAAATTTGGAAGCAAGTGAAATTGTGAAAAGTTTAGAAAATAATAAATTGTTTTGTAAAAATTATTAAAATGAGTAGCAAAAGTGATAAAAGTACTCCCAATTTCACTGCCACAGAAGTTGATTACCTTCTGGAAATAATAAAAAAATCAAATTATGAAAAAAACCATATGCAATTTTCCTAATTTGCCGAACAAAACCAAACTCTCAAGATAATATGGCAGTACGAAAAATTCAAATCGATTTTAAATGGGCACTGCAGGCCGTTTAAGTTTGATTTAAATAGCAACTGTTTAACTCAATTTTGTATTTAAATCAAATTTAAATTGAAATGGCATTTAAGATCCAAGTCAATAATTGGAGGTTAATCTCTTATGTTGCTAACAATTTCAAATTCCTACCCATAATTTCTTTCTGTGTACTTTTTAAATCACTCATCAATCAACAAAACCATTTCTTTTCAATCCATTAAGATCATCAACGCCTCAGTGGTTTTTAAAGATCTTTATTTAGTAAAAAATACAAATAAAAAACCTTAACTGAAATATCAATCAATTTGTCGTTCTGACAACCACCCCAGTATAACACAGTAAACGAAATCCTTTAAATAATGATTACAAAACGAAATTAATACACACATCGAATGTTGAAAAAAGGATTAATGCATAACCCCTGCTTTCTAATTTCAAATGACAATCGCAAGTATTTAAATGAAGAATCAATTGAAAAATCAAATTTTCAAAGGACAACCTCAACTGGATAACAGTTGAAATAACAAGATGACAACCCTCTTTTGGGTTGCAAAAAAAAAAAAAAAATTAAATAACAAAATAAGCAAAAAGAAATGTAAGGGCTGATGTGATCATTGAAATCAGGCCATGCAACATGCACGCAAGTGTGTGTGTGTGTTTTTTTTTACTGTGACCAAGGCGCACACTAAAGGATTCATGAATGGGTTGCAACAGCCTTGAACGTCTGTCGGCTTATCGCTCTGTCTGTTTACATTTGTAGTGTCAACTGGGGTGCAGATGGATAAAATTAAATACTAAAATGCAAAAACAAAACATTTCCATGATAAAAACAACACAAAGAAAAACTTAAATAAATAACAGCGAAAGTTAAAACAATTGTGCTAAATTGTAAACAAAGCAACAAAAGCTGCATTACATAAAATACCCAGGGAGGGAAGCCTGTCACAAATATTCATATCCTTTAAAAACAAACTATTACTGGGGTTGTTTACGCTCTAAAATACACACATACGCACGCACAAATAACTGGCATATTCCACTTCTTTTTCCTGCGACCAGGTAATGAAATTGATAATTATAAATACATGTGTATGCATATTTGTATTTTTTTTTGCTTTTTCTGTCCCGAAGCCCTGAATAAAAACGTAAATTTTATGCAGTTGATAATTAATATTTATGTTTGCCAAGCGTAAGTGTGAATCTAAAAAATGTGTTAAAGAAGATCTTTTCATACATATTGAAATTTGTCCATAGAATATTAATGAGTCCCGAATGGTGACAGTTGTATTTTAATGTTAAGGTGACCCCTTCACGAAACGTTTATTTTACAAAATAAAACCAGTTTACCCCCTCCAGTCGTTTCAAATATTATTCAAAATTATTTTGCATAAAATTGAAGCAATTTGACGAGTTTATCTTTTAATTGCTGACATTAAAATATTTATATGCTTCAAAGGGAATAACAGATAATAAATTGTAGCATCAAATTAACAGTTCTGAGGAAGATACTCGTTCGATGATGAGCAAAGTAAGGGATACTTTTGTATACACCGTTTGACTGTGTTTGTGCTTCATTTTGTTTTATTGTAAATAAAATAATTGTTGTTTTTTTTGAAGCACCATCGTTTTTCCTCTCTGTTTTTAATTCACTGTTGGTGTGCATTTAACTAATAGATTAAGTAACTTCACTACTTTGCTTTATTAAAGTCCTACTTTCGAGGTTCGTATCTACCATTGCAGCATTTGTTTTTATAAAAATTAAACAAGAAATTTACTGCAGCTTAACTTTCCTTATTATTAGTTAAGGTTTATTTTTCAAATAATACATTACTTTTATTACTTCATTATATTTCCCCAAGGAATAAGCAATCATTGTTTTCTGAAAATTTTCAATTCACTAAAGCTAGAAATTGAAGTTTTATTTCAATATACATATATATTTACTATAACCACATTCTTTTGTCAAGGACTATTGGTCCTTGTTAAGTAACATTTTTTTCTTGAAATTAAAAATGCATACAATTAACCCATTAGTCTTCAAGATATTGTTAGATAAATAGAATACAAATGCACTGGCAAAACAACACAACACACATACAGTAAATGTGTGTAAATGCAAATGGTACTTGTATTGGCTTGTAATATATGTTTATTTGCCTGTTTGTCTATTTGAAGTGTGTTTTAATTTTAGACAAACCAGATACAGGTAAAACTTAATAAATACATCTATCCATGCATAACAGCCTCTTCATTGTATACTTCGCATGCCAATTGACCAAGTTGTCATTGCGCTCAGTGAGTAGCATATGACAGCGTAGGAAAAAAAAACTTCTCTAACGTCTTTTGCAAAAAGTTGTCCTGTTTGCTCTAAAAGATGTTGCGAAGGTTGAAAAATTGTTCACGTTCTAAGGCACTTACTAAAACACATCAGTTTAAGCTTCATGTCATGTTTGGTGTTTCTTCTGCCTCCTCATGAATTTTATATGAACTTAGTTTTTTTTTTTTTTATTAGTACACATACAAAATTACACGGCAAAACTGACAGTAAAAAAATATTGATTTAAAACTATGAAAAATTAGCAGAAAAATAATAACTCAATTTAATATAAACTCGCTCTATAAATTATTTGTTGCTCTATTTGTTCTCAATAATGTAATTGCTGAGTAGATGTGGCGACTGCTCCACAGTGACAGGGTGCGACTTGAATCTAAATAACTTTATTAATATTTTAAAACAGCTAAATATATACGACAAAAATCTACAAGCAAAATAAATGTATGTACATATTTATATAAACCGATACAAAAATCCTAAAAATTACAAAGTAGAATTAAACAGTCACTTTATACAAAATGAGCCGATGGCCGCTGCTGCTAGTGCTCACCACCGCCTTAACTTAATTATAATTTATTATTTTAAGTTTTCAATAAATAAATAAATAAATGAATCTCACCAGATGCAAAAATCCAAGTTGAGAAGGTATACATTGAATAAGATAGAAAAAAGAACTAATTGAATAATGTTCTTTAATTGGTTTTTAGCTGTATTGACAGATCAAGCCAAAATGAAATTAATAAAAAAATTATTAAAGAAATAGAAAATTTCTGATTGAGCTCTTTGTGCCGCTAAAATATATGTACCTTCATATAAAATAATACCATGTACACATGAAAAATACTTACAACATACTTTTGATCTCTTTTTCTGAAATACGGAGAGAATTTCGCAAAATGTTCATGCCACGAAGTCGTTTTACCTTGCACTACCTTGAGCCATAAACACCTGGGAAGTTTATATGCATGTATTTGTTTCTTCTGTATGCATTTGTTGTTTCGTAAATATATTGTAGTGTTTTAAGACCAGTACTATAATGTTATTTTACATAAATTGACAAAAGTCTATACAAATTGAAAATCTAGTTGTTGTTGTTGTCGTCCGTGTGTGTGTCTGTGCCTGTGACTGTTTTGATTTGCATTTTAATGTGTGTCAGTATGTATTGAAATGTATGTAAATAGAATTAAAGCAAACATGTTGAGTAAACAAACGAACAATTTTAAAACAAATACTACTACTAAAACTACGACTGCAACAACAACAAAAGCTAATATGTATTTAGTTATTGTTTAGTCGAAGGAAGATACAAACATATTGAATAAATACCGCATACTTTGAATTTATACTAGTGTATGCATACTGACATACGTATGCGCAGGTGCACGTGTATGTGTGCATGCGAGGCAAGGTGAATGTTTATATATTTGTATTTCATTGATGGCAAATATTAAGAAATACCAAAAGGCCAAGGAAAAGGAAGAAGTCCTGATTGTATTATATTTAAGTTTTAAATTCCTGTTTTCAACCTCCTGTTGATCTATGCTTGTATTCAAAAAAATTATATGTGTTTTATTTGAAAATTTTCATTCAAATATGAACTTAATTATTTATTTGCTTTAAGAGCCAATTGAAATGTATTAATTCAGGTCCAAAAATGAACATTTTCAAAAAATATTTGCTGTATTTCTCAGCTGTCTATATGCCGACGACATTTCGTTGGTGCTAATCAACTCATCAGTAGACTTGAAAAATTCTTAAAAGTTTGTTTGAAACTTAACTACTTATTTTCATTCAAAAATTTTTTAATTTGGATATGAAATAGATATTAATTTTCTTTTGAATATAAGCGCTAGTCTTTTACACTGAAAGTATCACAAACGATTAGCAAACAGCTAATGAAATATAACAAAATGAGCAAAACAATATGCTGGCATATGAGCCATACACAAACCCAGCACAGGCGGTACTAGAACTCGAAGCGATAGCGAGATAAGGATATCGTGAGATCAATTTATAGGCAATGAGTTTTATTTTTATTCTAGGCCCCTGCTTTGAAATAAGCATTCGTATTTGAATACTTGGGGTCGGAAAAGAAAATGGTTAAAATCACAAACTTATGTATATAGATATGCAACCAAGACTAGTGAATGTTATAGAGGGAAGCAAATATAATATCACATATTAAAAGCAGCTCTATCCATTTATACTAAAAATAGTCGCTTTTACTCGTTTTAATTCCAAAACGAACTGTTTGCAATGTCATCTGATCTACACACATCAAGCTTAGCTAGTTAAGTTTTTAATTTTTAGGAGGAAAGAAAGAAGAGCCCGAATGGAATAGAGATTTGACTGCACCACCTACAAGTTTGGCTAGTCTAGTTTTGAGTTTTTAGGAGGAAAGAAAGAAAAGCGCGAAGGGGGTACAGATTTGAATTTACCATATATGTACGTATTCTGTAAAATTTGTTCACTGTGTTTCGCGAGAGAAGTGAAGGTAAAACAATAAAACAAAATATTCGTAAGTAAATCAAAATGCTAGTTTAGTAGCAAATTAACTAAAACATGCCTGTGTAAGTTGGCTCTGGAGATTTACTTCACGTTATTCCTTTCTCGAAGCCATTATATTTTCTCCTTTTCCTCTGAGTTAAATGGATTGTTATTTTATAACAAAGATAAAGCAAAGAAGGAGTTCTAATCTTAACACTCGACTCCTGCAGAGGCACCATGGTACTAGTTGGGAAGGAGGCATTAAAGTTTACCAACATTTTCGTGAGGAAGGAGCTTCCTTCAGCAGACTATCAGCCCAATCACAGGAATTTTATTCCTAAGGAAAATACGATTCTCGAGAAAAAAAATTCCTCCAATCATAAATAACCTGAGAAACAAAAAAAGTTGGTAATATCGAAATTTTTTATAGGAAAAAATAAAAAAACATATGTTTTTAAAATACCTATTTTTGCCTCCGCCGACTATTTTTCGCCTTCGATGTGGCTAAAACAGGGAAGGTAAAAAAAAATTTCCTAAGGAATTTATCAACATAATAAGAGGAATGGGAAAAGAGAGAGAAAAAACTCTCACGGAATTATCATTCATGATTGGGCTGTATATATGTATATGCCCACAAGGAATATCAGTTAAACTCGATTTCGGCAGCTATTCAGTACAGCACTTTTAATTTTGAAATCGTTTGCTGCAATCAAGAAATTAAAGTTTAGCTCTAGTTTGTAGGTTCGATGCTAAAACGCGGTTTATATTTTTTATTTAGTGTCCAAATTTATAGACAAAATTAAAATTTGGTAACTATTTTATCGGGTTTGAGCTTGATTTTGAGTTTCTCAAAATTGAGAAAAAAAATTTGTTTTTTGATTAAATTTTAATGATTTTTCGCAATTTAGTTCGACTATACAAAGTTATAAATTGAGGCCAAAAAAACTCCTCGCTCTTAAAGTTTTAGATTTTTTCCAGTTTGAGTTGTTTTTTTAATTTTTTCACTACTCTTTCTCTTAGCTCTTACTTCAAAATTAATGAATTGTTTCTAATTATGGCAGTCAATCGTACATTTCATTTTCCCAGGAGCACTATGCGCTACAGGTGACAATAGGGGAATCTTACACGAGCTGCCGGCCATGAGTCCGGCCTACTTGTGCAAAAATAGGGGAATGTATCGAAAGAAATTTAGTATGAGAGGCCCCTTGAAGAGGGGAGTAGAAGGTTAGCTCATTCACAAGAGAAATGTTAAAAAACGAAAAATATAGGGTGATAGTAACACATTTTTCTCCTCCATGAGAGTTCCCAAAAAGAGAAAACATAAAAGGTTGGTCTGTTACGGGGAAACGTCAAGAAAGATATAGGAAAAGCACTACGGTTGGATAAATATGGAAACTTTTATTTTTTAAACGGTTGCCTTCCAATAAATGTAAGGATACGTTGTAAATATATATGAAAAAATCTGTTAACTTCAACAAATCAATGGAAGCTGGACTCAAATTTTGTCTCATTAAAACTGTTTTGGCAGCAATTATCATTTATTCTGTGAATTTTTTTACATTTTCCTTTAAGTTGTGGGCGAATTGCAATCGGCTTGAAACCGCAATGTAATTTGATCATACATAGAACATTATTAAGCGAGCTACAGTGAAATTTCACATTTTTAAAAACAAGGCACTGTTTGTATTTACTTAATTCTTCCGCAGGTTTTTTTTTTTAAAACTTAAATGATAAAATCCTTTCAAAACAGAGTACTCCTCTTACTTTTACTTGCCGACAAATTTACTGTCTAACAGCCACTTGAAGGTATTTAAAAAACCTTTTAAAAATATTTTTTAATTAAAATTAATTGTTTGATATGATGGAATGCCATGTAAAATTTTGGAAAATGTCTGCATACCGAAAGTGTTTAGTATTCATTTGAGGAAAAACAGCAGCATGAAACAAAACAAAATAAATGTGAAATGCTTTTGAAAAGGGTTGTTGTATGGTTTTGCATACTACTTACATACACACATAGATACATATAATATTATATTAACAAACACATACATACACATACATACAAATACTATGTCATTGTGTTTAACATCCTCAACAACTTGAAGTCATAAAGTTTCAAATGCAAGTTCTTCAACAGTCTAAAGTCTTAAACATTTCTATACGAAACGTGAAACAAAAATATTTTGCCAAAATTTCATAATTCAAATTAATTTTTCTTGTATTTTCTTTTTTTGTAATAGAATATCAAGGAAAATACATAGAGCTGTATTGCGTAACAAAAAGAAAATAATCGTTGTTTAAATAGCAATATGAACTTCTACTCAATTTCATATTTATGTTTACCTTAAAAGTGAAATATGTTATTAAATTCCTTTTTCTTGCTTGAGCATTTTAGAACGGCACTGCGTTTGTGTGCTGCCAACAAATATGATTTTGGAAACAATTTTGATTGTTTTACAATATGATGCGAGAACATGATAAGAATGTTGCCTGCCATTCAACTCGCTTTCATAACATGTTTCTTTTTCACGTTTATTGTATACAGCATATATTGCAATTATTGACATATTTCTCATACCTTTGCAGTCAAATATTATTGTTGAAATTTAGCTAAGTGCTCGTTGAGTTCAATGCATAGGCAAATATTTGCGTTCTGCATGTAATACATACAATTTTATTGCTTTTTAAACATAAATAAATACATATGTGTATGTATATTAAAAAACATTCTACATGTACTGCAGGCACTTTTAGCTGGATGCACATCTAATTCTGACCGGTATTAAACAAAAGATTTCAGATTCGTTACCAGAGGAGGCAAGGTTTTCTAAAGCGATACTTATGCCACACAGCTTTGGAAAAATGAGCCGCAAAGTTCCAAAGCGGATGCTGATGAGAAGTGTGGCGGCTTCGAAACAGCTAGGTGTCCACGCTGCTAAATTTTTTTGATGTTTTCTTTGCCTTATTCAATTAATAGCAATCATAAAAATAATGTAGAAAGAATTTGAGTTCGATAAAATTATTACAAAATTAATATTTTGAAAAAAAAAAATTTAGATGGGCATAGCTTTTATTAGTTTCTTTTATTTATTGCTATTTTTCACGACCTTTTCTTTTATCTTATTCTCACTAAAGAAATGCACTCTTTTTTCGGAAAAGAAATCTGCATTAGGTTTTGATAACATACATTCTGGTTCAGTTATTCTTAAATAAATTTAGCATGACTCTTAAGAAGTTTTTTGCGTATTACTTCTAGTTATTAAACAGCGTTTAAATGCTAAAATAATGTCTCATGTTTGGCCTGGGACCTCGTGATTTATAATAATAATAATGAATTTAATAAGAGAAAAATATATCATTACGTTGACGAGAATATTACGTCAACGTAATTTTTTAAGAAAAAATTTAAATAATCACCGACAATTTTGAAAAAAGACATACAGCCATGTTCTGAATTTCACTTTGAAGTAAAATTAATTTGAAATCACTTCAATTTAAATGTTTGGTGTTCTGCATTCTACTTTGTATGTTTCAAATTCATTTTGTTTTCGAACACTCAATTCGTAGTGAATTGCCATGTTCTAGAAACTACATTTATAAAAAAAGAGGTGCTTTGAAACTACATTCAATTTTTATCGTGAAATTAAAACTTTTTGCAAAATGTAAGTATCTTCTACGAAAATAAATAAAAATATAAAATTAAGTTATGAATTTTTGTAGGGGTAAGCACAAGAACACCTCGCAGGATGCAATAATGTTACGCTTTATGCAAAAGCACGAAGATCTGGCCAAAGGCTTTATTAAAGCAGACCGCGTCAAGGCGGAAGAGTTATGGAAGGACCTTACTACTGAGTTAAATAGTAATGGTCCTCCAATAAAGGACATTTCTGGCTGGAAAAAGGTACGTAACATACATATTTCATCGAAGTGCATTATTTATTTTTGATAATATGTACATATATATTTGAACAGGTCTGGATGGATTGCAAAGCGTTAGTCAGAAAAAAAGTTGCGCATAATAGTACAGAGTCCAGAGCAACTGGTGGCGGTCCTTTTAATAAATATGTATTAACAAAAATGGAAGAAGCTGTTGGTCAGTTGTGTTTTAAGCTATTGCGTCAGCTGTTTGTTTACTTTTTCATTTCGTTCATTTCGAATGAAAAGATAAAACTGCAATCCACCACTTTTGAAGAACATCAAAAATAAAAAGTCAACTTTTTAAAATTTCATTTTACTTTCATTCCACTACTTTTTTGGAACATGCCTGATATTCTTATTTTGCGTAAGACTGCTAAATCTTAATATCATCCTCGAATTTAGCTTGTTTTAAATATTTTATTTAAAATTCTTTCCAAAGTCTTTCGTAGCACGAATGAGATATTTGTCACTACATTAGCATGAAGCTGTAAAAGATAAAGCAAAATTACTCGAAACTTTCCCAGTGCTGATGAAACTTTCATAGAAGAAATTAAATTTTTTTCGTGATACTAATGAAAGAATGACGAACAAAATGGTTTCATTTTCATAACGAAGCGTTTTTCTTGCAGCTAAAAATAAATTTGTCAATTTTGGTATACCATTCATAATAACTTTAAAAAAAATAAATTGCTTAAATATTGTACTTAAGGAAAAGAAAATAATTTAAGAAATGTTTTTCCAGAACAGTGAAACCTCTTGGAATTCATTAGTAGTTGCGTTTTACATCAATCATGGTTATGTCATGTAAGTGCTAAGTAAAATAAATGTTTTAGACCCTTTTTGTCTTGTTAATTTCTCCTTGCCTTTACTTCCTTCCCCTCATGCACGCGCTTCACGAACATGCACATTGAACTAGTAGTATATTCGTCAGCCGAAAACACAATGCGTGTAATGGACACGCGCCACCTGACACATTAAACTTCTTTCGTGTTCAAATATTTGTGCCAAGAAAAGAAACTGGGTATGACTACCAAAAAATTACTTTGAAAATGTTTATCTTCTATGGAGTTTCCCCCCCCAAAAAAGACAAAAGAAATTCATTTAACTTGACTTATTCCCTCTTCCAACAATTTAAGCATTCTCTCACATACACTGATCCATACAATGCCATTGTTTTTATAGGAAAATTAATTTTTTATACAGATATTTTTTCTTTTTTTTCCGGAGTAATTTATACTTTCTCCTGTAGTCGGTCTAACTGTTGCTCCATTTGCCTGTCTTCTATACAGTTCCTGTACTTAAGCCACTCTAACCGCTAAAGTTTGTTTTTGTTATTTTTTTTATTTTAAGTGGCGTTCCCAGCAGCAGTTGCGATTACTGGTTGTTAGATTTACGTGTTTGGAGTTTTAACAACTCCAATAAAAAATATTCTCCAGCAGCGGTTTGTTTGTATCGTGATTTCTGTTATTTAACTGCCGCTGCTGCTCTTCTTTACTAAAACAATTGTATTTTTCATGTTTATGGCTGAGTCTTTATGAAAATAAATATTCTGTACAGAAATTTGCTTCTTATATTTTTCTAATACGTAAAGTCAAAGCGGGCAGAGGATGAGATGATGCTGGCTTAGTTTGAAGCAGGTTGCCAATTTGCAAATTGGTTTTGTTGTTGTTGTTGTTTAACAAGTTAGTTGTTTATTTGTATGTAAATATAAATGTATACTTCATTAGCAAATATTACCGTAACCGGGAGAGCCATTACAAAAATGTAACTGTCATCATTTACATCATTATATGACAATTGTTAAACGTGCTCTAATCAGTTAATTGATTGTTTTTTTTTTGTGTTTTTATTAAAACTAAATGTAGTCAGAACAGGTAGTGAGATTTCTTTATTTTAGCTTGAAAATTTTGTGCGAAAGTGAGTAAAAGAATAAAATAAAACAATTCACTAAATCGCCAAAAAGAAAAACTTTAAACATATAAGGAACGAAAAAGTATGGACCTTAATGGCGTTCGAAAAGAGATGTCAGGACCTTAGAGCCGCTTTTCGCATTCACAAAGATAGTAACTTACTGGTTTTTGAAATTCTTCTTTTTGATTGCTATATGGTAGTAAATATAAATGAAAAATAGCTAAATAAATAAATGATAAGCTGAACTCTTCGAGAACACTCTCTATGGCAACTATTAAATAGAAAACCCCCAAGTTATGAGCAAAACGTACGAAGGTTTTTGTTTTACAAATTTTTAACTGTCAGATAGACTGGAGCATTCCAAACTGCAAAATATTAATATGGTTCGGTAGAACAAAAATTAAACACTTACAGACTGACGCAACGAATATTGCTGGCACCGCTCTGAGGAAAGCTTAAAGAACTGTTACGTTGAGTCAGTGGAACATGGAGCTGAAAGTTTGATGATGTAGATTAAAGCTACTGAATCATATCTTGATTTTCTGTTAAAAGCAGATGAACTTATGACACAGAGAGATCACTTACAGGCCTTAAACTGCGGTCTTCCTGGCATTTGCGATCATATAACAACATGACGCTAGAATATGCCGAAAAACGTAATGGATTGGCTTTAAAATCGGGATTTTTAGATATTGCAATATTCAGCGCAAAGCCTGGATCTCGTTCCTATAACAATTTTTGTCGCTTCTATAAGGTTTGAGGTGCTTTATTGCAAGTGGATACATTTAACCTTTACATGTAATTGTGTACAATTTTTTATTATTGTTATTCAATAATTTTTATAACACTTGCTGCCAGTGATTGAATTTACCCGGAAGGTTGAATTTACTTATCTTAAGTCAGTAATTGAGATAATTTTGAGAATGTGATATATATACATATATCCAAATTCATTCTTATACATCATGATTACCCTTCCTCCTTCTGGCTGCAAGGATTAACGTACTTGATTTAAGTAATTTCATGCTCATCGAACTTCAGACCCCGCTTGGGATTGACTTAAGTATGTACAAATGAGCTGAATTGTTTTTCCAGTGGGCTACTTTCAACGAGTATTTGCAATTCTTTTTGATTATTTTCAATACATGTGTATGTATTTGTATGTATTTTTTAGTTTTGTAATTTAATTTTTCTTTTCATTGAAATACAATTATGGAAAATAACCAAAAGGGTCAGAAATATTCCTTAAAAGCAGCCAGACTGTTTTTCTATTACTTGCAATTTATTTTGAAAGTTTCTAGATAATCTAGGAGAGCCCTCATTGTTTAAGTGTATTTTGAAATAGTAGTCAATTACCAAGAGTAAAAAGTAGAAGGCAATCATATTTTATTCAAATACTTTGCCTTTGAAACAAAACGAATTTAATTTGTAATAATTATAATTACTAATCCACTATTAACAGCTATTGATTACATTCGATTTTTCAAAATCTATAGTTTTGTAAAGCTTCACTTTTTTTAATCATGTCTTACATTTTTATTTTGTGTACATATATGACGATTAATGTATTCTTTTAGTTTTTAGGTTAATTTAAAGTAATGGATTGCCAAAAAAAAAGTAGATTTTGTGTAGTTTCAATGAAGGCAATGTACTGAATTTGTGTTCTTGGCAAAACTGTACAAAACAGGAAATTACCTTTCACTAATCTACTACCACTTACATTCTAATGGGGAACGCTGATACTTGTCACACACTGTCTGATAGAACATTCAAACGATATGCACCTTCAAAACTAGTTAACCGCTACTAAGAGCGTCACGGTGAAGTCAAGCAAGTCAAATTTTTATTTGTATATATCATAAATAATTCGATATGAGCTATCTTATTTAATGATTTAAAATTACTAACACCCCACTATTCACATCCAACTACTTCATGTCACATTGTGACAGGTGTAATAAAAATGGGATATTCAAATAAGACTTTCACTATCTCTGGCTTCTAGTCACCGATTTGTAAGTAACTTACATACTAGTTTTATATTTTGCATATATGTAAGAAACTTTTATGAAGCCTATGTGCAATATTGTGCATTTTGTTAGTGCAGAGTAAAAATATGGCAGACTATGCAAACGCAATAATGCAACACCGTTCGCACAAGACTATGAATACAGCTAGTAAGTATAATATCAATTATACTGAAAAAATAAGTACGCAGTGTTTGCTTTCAAAATACCTCCTGTTCCCAGGTTGTCCGTCCAGATGTTCACCTAAGCCAGTTATGAGATAAAGTTAACGAAATATGACTAACTTGCACAATCTTTCAAGTTTGTTCTTTATTTTATCACAATTGCGAATGTTTGTTCACCTTTCACTCTTTTGCTGAGCAAGCATCTGAAGAAAAAACACAAATAAAAAAAAAGCCTGTGTGAACGATTATGACAAACAGGAGAAAACAAAATCGCTTCAAACAAATACACTTTAGGTTTCAATTTCGTTGTATTTGTGGCTCTTGAAAATGCTTCTGTTATTCCTGCTGTTGCAAAGAGATGCTTTTTTTTATCTGCCTTAGAGTCTATTTGTATTGGTGCTGTATCTCTGTTAAGTTCCGGCGGCATTTTGTCAAAACGAAAAAAAATAATATATGTATATATTTTTCAATTTTTGAACCATGGCGCACGTGAACTATTAAAAATCACTTAAGAACAATTCATGTCACGTTTCACATGGTATTCAGTTTGTTGCCTTTCGTTTATACGTCATGCTTTTTGGGCTGCTTTTTTCACGTTTGTTTGTTTCCTTCGTTTTTTTCTTTATTTCAATTTAATTTATTGTAGAATAATATGTTTGTATGTCTTTCAAACGCCACTCGATGCTCCTTTATCATCGTCTTACATGCATCTATTTTTATTTGCAGAAAACGTAAAAAATTGAATTTGTATCTTTATTTGTTCATTGAATATGTATTTAGAAGATATGTTTAGTTTATTTGGAACTGTGCAAGTATCTCTCTTTTTTTATAGCCTTAAATGATTTATCTGCCGTTTGGTGGAAAAGGAGGGAGATGTTTTATACCCATTTAAATTTCGGCTTCTTGCACAAGTCGAATATATAAACTTGTGTTTGCTAAATTGTGCCATTGCATACAGTTTTCAATCTGCCGATCTCTTCTTCCTTTTCTTAGATTTTTTTTGCCGTTTGAGATTTTGCTAAAATTAGGACATGTTTTATTTTTTGATTCCATTTTGACTCGTGCTAGTGCATACACTTTATCATTTTAAACGTAGATACAGAAAGACGGATTTGGTATCTTGTAATAGATATTTGATGGAACAATAATAGACTTGCCACTTTATTAAGGAATTCGATAATAAATAAAAATATAATAAATGTATTTGATTTAAAATTGATATTTCGAAATTTGAATTTATGTCGACATGTGACAGTTATTATTTGGTCTTATTTTCAAAGAGGCTTAGATTAAAAAAAGGGCTTAACAGGTGTACACTCAGAAAAAGAGGTTGGTGCAAAATAGTTAGCTTTAGAAAATATGTATTGATTTTATTTCCCCTCAGCCTATTAATTTTCTGGAAATCTGAAAAACATTCGTTACCACAAGATAAAAATTGTAACGAATATGTGATTGCGCTAATACCGAAATTAGTTGAAATAACCGATTGCCTGCTTTTGCCATCACTACTTGGAGCGCATTTTCGAATAAAATATTGTTCATTGGGTTTTAGTACCAATTGTTCATATAAGCAACAAAAAATTAAGTAGCAATTAAACAGAATTTTTTTATTATCTACGTTTATTTAAATTGTACTCCACTAAGCCGTATATTTTACTTTTCAAGTTCAGCCCCTGGCTGATTCCCATTTTTATTAGACTAATTAAGTGAAGGAAATATAATTTTATAGCTAACCAGCTATTTTTCGGTAGAAAAACCCTTCATCATCACCCCTAAGAACTTTGAAAGTTCAAGTTTTCGCTTAAGTGCTTTTAATATATCAACCATCTAGAACTCACATTTCACAAGCATGGACACAAAACAAAGAAATTTGTAGAGAGCAAAAATATTCTTGTGGGCAGTAGAATGAAGATCACTGATTTGGTTAATTTTAATTAAGTACATAAATAGAAAGTCAAAATGCATGAGTTTTGGTATTCGAGCGGTTAAAGTAGCAGTGCTAAAACCAGGAAATTTATCAAGTCTAAAGTTCATAGCGGTGCTGATCTAGGGGGTTGCTATCCAAAAACAGCGGGTTGTGCTCCTGTCTAAAACACCATTCCTGTTTTTAATTAATAATAATAAAAATTGGAAAAACCGAAAGGTTAGGAAGAAGCCAGCGAATAATTATAAAAATAATAAACTTTTTTAACCTTCATAAAATTCTTCATATGGATCCAGTTTTACTCCTCATAGGTTTCTCATTATACCTTTCCCAAAAGTGTTAGGGGTGTATATAAGTTTGTAATTCTACTTATTTGATTTTAAATGTATTATTTCCACAATTTAAATTTTCAATTGCGAAAATTATATACATTCTGGATCAGTATATAAGTCGTTGAAATATCGTTTCTAAAAACGAAGTTAGATCAGAGTAAACTTTTTGTTGCCAATTTGTTCAAATATTTTGTTCTGTGTTTTTCTTTGAAATTCAACAAAATCTCTTCATAAATAACCGAGGTGTAAATTTAAAACCTGCAAAAGGTAAATTAATTTAAATTTCTTATAAAAATTTTGAAAAAAAATTTTTTTTGCTCTAAGGCTTACTACTATTTTGACATTCTGAAAAAGACAGAAAACATTTGAAAGGTCTATTTCTAGACTAGAATTAATACATTTCAACTGGCCCTTACAGCAAATAAATAATACCTTGTTCATACATGCATTTCTAATTGAGATAATATTCAGTTTATTGACATAATATTTTTTGTGTTCATACATAGAAATATTGCGCTAACTCAATTAGTATTTGACAGCTGGAAAAAAGTTGTTGTTTTTGTTTTGGTAGTGAGAAAGAAAAAGTGAAAAATATTTTCAAATAAGAAAAATGGAAGAAAAACTGCCTTTTATTAAAAAGATTTTAGTGGTGTACAATAAAAATACGGAACTTGTACAAGTAGTGCGTTCATGTTATGACTCCAAAGCGGCAATAATAAAAAGAAAGCGAAATAATGGAAATGCTGCAATGTTTTTATTTTTATTGTATTTATTTTTATTTTTTATTATTTTGTTTGCTTTTGTTGACATTTATCTGGTCATTCATCTCGCATTGTATACTTTTGCTTATTAAACACATCTTTTACAGTGTTGTGTTTCATCTTTTTCTCAATATTCAAAGCAATTTTGAGTTTATTAAGCAATAACTTTATTGACTTTTTGTATGGAATATTGAGCTCAATAATGGACTTTATTGCGATTATCTCAATAAAGGCGCATGTATGAACATGGTAGATTGTAAGGAAATTTGTTTTTTTTTAATTGCTACGATGGCTGAATTGGTTGAGTGGTTGGACTGGCAGTAGTTTTGTTAAGGAGATAAAATCATTTATAAATTATTATTAAATTAAAGAGGTAGAGTGCAGTTACGAACCTGGCATTAAATAGGCTTCAGAAACATCGAATCAACTACATAAGCAATCGTCACACTTAAAACAAATTCAATCCTGCCTGTACTTAGATCAATTCCAATCGTTATCAAAAGTATGATAAGTACAAATATTCTTAAGCCAAGAGTAGCTTTATTGTTTAAATGAACTGATTTGAGCTATATTTAAACTGAAAGCAGGATTGGATATGGCTGAAATCAATCCAAAACTGGGATTGAATATGGCTAAAATTAAGTATTTAGCACTTGAAACAATCACGTACTTAAAACAATCACAACGTATTTTATTTAAGAAAATCTGTACTTATCGAACTTCGGACACTGCTGGGTAGTGATTTAAGTAAAAATGAATTGTTTTTTCAGTGTATGATTTACAATCGTTAATAATTTTATCGGGCTTGAGTTTGCTCTTTACCTCTTCAAAATTGAGAAAGATTTTTTTTATAACAAAATTGGAACGATCAACATTTATAGAGAAGATAAGAAAATTAAAGTCAATTTTAAAAATACAATTTTTTACTCAAGCCACATTTTCATGTCACCACAGCCATGAGAAATACTCTGCTTGGCATGCGATTCTTGAAAAAATTATTATAAAAAAATGTGGCATCAAAAAATGTTGTGACTTAATTTTTAGGGAAATTTTTTACATTTTGTACTTTTTGCACTGTGAGTTCTTTCTTTTATTTTATAAGAACCTTTGATTCCTTTCAAAGAATTCAACATTTACAGCACATTTATTTAATGTGTTTTTTTTTTTTGGCTGTTGTTGTCTTATTGAATTGATGAAGCGTAAATGTAAACGCATGTTTAACATGCCACAGAATATACACATGTGTGTACTTGCACACATATGTACATATTTACAAGATTTGTTTCGTTCTTCTTTGAATATGCTGTAAATACTTACTACATACTTGTATATCATATTATTTCCATTCACACACGTTTGCTTACGACTCATTTGCATCAAAGGAAACAGAAATTAAAATTTCTTAAAATAAAGTGCCTTGGCGTTAATTAGCCAAGCTGCAAATGCGTTTAATTTTATAAGATGCATAAAAATAAAAGATAAGCAGTTGAAATAACCGGTAATCAAAGAACAGATTAAATAAAAGAAAACGGGGGATAGATGTCATATCAAAAGATCATAAAATTTTACAAGTACTCGTGAGAGTCTTAAAGTTCCGGGCAAATCAAAAAAAGAGTTTTAAGAAACGAGTTCTTTTTTTTCTAAAAGAAAAATGAGATGAACCATTAAACACAAGTTTAATATTTAGAGCAAAATTTCTTAAAATATACGATAAAACAAAAATGTTTTTATATTAGAGAATTATAACCATAATTAGTTGGCTACAATTTTTCTAGGAAATAAAAATTAAAATATATATAAATAACGGCTTTTCTCACAATGTCCGATTGAAAATTAACTCGGACTTTAACAGCAAGATTGCCGCAGAAAAGTTGTCGTTAAAGTAAACGTTAAGTCTTAATCATACATTGTGAAAATGGCACCAAGAGTGCTCTATTCAGCAGGGTCGGGACTTAAATACCCTACACGATTAGCACTTCTGATTCACAGATCTATAGCGCCTATAGATTAAGTTACACATGAATTGTTAACTCTGTGAGTTCTGCCAGTTTTGACCTGTAAAATATTTTTTGTCTTCAACTTAGTTTTTTTTTAAACATAAGATTTCTTCAATTAAATAAAAAGTCCTTTTTTCCCTTTTAAATCTGAAATAAAACGGGCAAAAATATGTGCGCATTTAAGGAGAAATGTGTGTTTGCATGTACGTTTATGCGTTCACTGCAGAAATATCTGTGCAAAATGACAAAGAAATTTTTAAAAGAACTTTCAACTTAAAGCAGAGCGAAAAATACTGGTAGAAAACAGAAACACAGAAATCATTGTGAAAAATGAAAACAGATGTTGAAAATCAGTAGCACATTAAATGCAGCTCATGTGGAAATTTAATTGTTGCCACAGTTGTATACAATTTTCCGTGTATTTCGCTTTCTCTTGTTTTTTGTTTTTGCTGCCGAACTATTTCTTAGCATTTGCAATATCGTTTTTCTTTTAACAGGAAAAATCGTTATCTGCCAGTGAGCTGCTGGCTGCAAGGGGGTTGCAGGGTTGCTGGAAAACAGAAACGTTAAAGAATTAGGGGTTAGAAATTCCAAACATTTTTAATCTTTTAGGTGTTTTTAATTGCCCAAAAATATTATGATTTTATTAAAAACATTATGAAAAAGGGAATCACAGTGAAATTACGGCCATGATTACTGGGGTGTCTGGCATTATTTATGCGTGAATTGTTGCACCAACAAAACTTCTTACAACAAAACGGTGTAAGAAGTTTTCAGGTCAATGACTCGAAAGGAAAGAGAAATATCTTGAAATATTTTAAATATGCTATTCGGCATTTCCTTTTTTCACAATTCTTTTATTTTTCCTTGTGGAAAATCACAGAAGGTTTTACTTTTGGACCACTTTATTTTACCACCAAATTGCGTGCGTGCTAGAAATTCAACTCAAGTGATTAATGAAATTTCACTGATTTATTAAAGTTTTATTTTTTGATTTTGCCTTCTATAAATTTGTTTAATAAATCGTTAAAGTAACATTAAATAATTATTTTTCATTTTCTGTTTTACTAAGACTTGGTGGCTTTGTTTGCCAGCTGAGGCCTTAATTTTTCTCCAAGTTTGGGTCTTTATCATGATTACAAATGATTTTTGCACATTCCCTATGGATTATGCTTTTTGTCCCTTTTGTTATTAAACATGTTAGAAAAAAAAAATAATAAAAAAGAAAAACAGAAAGAAAAGATGGAATGGCATTCAAACGAGTTGCATTTTCATTTGGATTACTGAGAGGATTATGAAGCTAATATGACGTGTCATTGTTCGTTTGTATAGTCATAATTTTAAAGATTAAAATAGTGTTTTTGTTTAATGTGAACGAAGGGTGTTGCCCTTAAGCTGTTGTGATGCTGCTGCAAAACTTTTGAGAGCTCTAATTCCATTTGGCATTAAAGGTTTGAAAAATATCATGTATTATTCCACTTGAACATTGAAACTAATGATGAAATTTTTATTTGCACTAGAAAAGGTGTTTGTTATAAAAAAAAAATAGAAAGAAAATATTACAATCGTTGTATGATTTGTTCTGCCAAGGGAGGCAAAACATATGCTTTGAAATTAAATGTTTTACGCTTATCATATATGAAGTAAAAAATTTAAAATACGGACTAAAAATGCGCTATGCGCTAATTACTTAATTATAATTAATTCTCATATCACAATCAAGCGCCTGGGCTGAAATATTTTAAATGAAATTTACTCAGAAAAGTGAGTGAATTTCGAATAAAACTTCTAGAGTAGCTGATTGCTTGACCTTATTATGTCTTTCAAATAGTTGGCTATTTATTTCAGCTACTTAAAGAACATAAGGTTGGGGAAAATAAAATAAAACAATTCTCAGCACTTCTCAGAGGCTGCGTCGAAAACAACAGGGCGCTATACAAAAATTTACGTTATACCTTGGTAACAATAATAAAAACAACTTCCTATAACATAAATAAAAATGCTTACTATTTTATATGATATTTTTAATATTTTCGCAGCTTACACTTCTCAGTTCTGTTTTTCTGGCGTCAATTTGGCTCATAGTATCGTGAGTACTGAAGAAAGACAATCTTCATTATTCTAAATGCAGACAAAAGCATTGAATATATTATCATTGTTTTCTATATAACTTTACATCCATCTATATTCAGCTGATGCAACTCGACGTTTGAAATTTTTTTAAATTCCACATATTATAATTTTTATAAAATTAATGGCAGTTCAAAAAATGTTCAAAAAAATCTTCAATACTGAAAATAATTTAGAAATATTGCTACATATTTACTTTTCTTAACAAATTGAAGTCTAAGCTGATATATTTTAATTAGCTTTAATACCAGTTGTTGTTACATTCATTCTTTAATAAAAAAGAAACAACGATAATTTTCTTATTTCATTGAAAAAGCATTCCGAATAATTCACTGTGAGCAATATAGTGACTCCAGTAGTTTTAATATTTGAATGGTATAAAATTTGTCATGCCTGCCTCTGCGTATTCTCTGGAAACTGAAACAAATAATGAAAATTTAATTGTATGTTGCAGCAACACTATAACAACAATCATGCCATCGCCAATAACATCAAGAACAAATTATTAATTGAGGTCGTTACGTAAAACATTTCATTCTTAGTGTATAAGTGTGTATGCATTACAAGCTCAAGAATAGAAAAAAAAAGAAGAAGAATATAATAAAACTGCAGTTTTGCCACAAGGGAAAGCTTCACATGCTTCCCCGACAGCTTTCAATACTGCTCCCGCTACTCGTTGCTGCTCTTCTGCTTATTTTATTTCCATGTGTACATTTATTTTCCTGCAAGGAAGTGCATCTTAACGCATCACTGGCTGCCAGCGCCTGCTGCCTGCCGTATTTTTTTTTTTTTTTTTTGTGATTCACAGAAAATGAACGTCTGGAATTTAATTCATTTTTTACTTTATTAAGATGTTTTTTTCTTTTCTTTTATTGGTTTAATATCATTTGGAATTTTATTTTTAAACGATCATTTGGTAGACCAGCCTTATGCGAGTTTTGTTTTTATTTTCGTATTAAAAACATCAAAATCCATTTGCCTACTAGCAAATAAAAATTTTGAATAAAATTATTTTTAAATATGTGTAAAGACATGTATTTGTTTTTAAATACATATTTGAGAAGAAAGAAAGGAGGAGATTTACGAGTACTTGTATTCAAATGCCAAATGACATTAACAAGTGTAAAACTTTCTCGTTTGATATTTTTTGTTAAAATTAATGCCTTTGAGCGATCAAAATATATATTACTTTCCACAGCCATAAACATTAGCATGTGTGTACTTCTATTTGTTTTTTTTTTTTTTTTTTTGTTTTTATTTAAGATTAATGCAGGTCCAAAAATGAACCTTTTTCAAAAAATATTTGCTGTATTTTTCAGCTGTCTATATGCCGACGACATTTCGTTGGTGCTAATCAACTCATCAGTAGACAGCAAATATTTTTTGAAAAAGGTTCATATTTGGACCTGCATTAATACATTTCAATTGGCTCTTAAAGCAAATAAATGAATTAGTTCATATTTATTTAAGATTGTTTAATTTTTCTACTGAGGAAATATGGAAAATTTATTTCTTGAAAAAAGTATTCAAACGAAAGCTAGAAATATGTGTCTTTACATCAAAAGTGATGACAACACCTGTTCATTAGCTTGTTAACTGCAAATTTTGTAACTTCAATTGCTTTTCTTCGTATACTCAACTACATGTGGGTACGTATGTATGTATATTGCTATTAAATGCAAAAAACAGAACGAATATTACGATAAACATTAGAGTATCTTGCTTGTTAACAATATTATCATCATTCTTGTATGTTCAACAAATATGTTTGCTGAAACAATCAATTTAAGGACGAAGGTGATGGGATGGAGTAAAGTATTTGCTACACCGTTTCAGAAAGCCAAGGCACTTAAATATTTCTTTGCATCATGAAAAATGTGTTCAGCCAAGTAAGTAGAGCACTGCCCTCACACTCCAAGAATATTAAGAGCTTCCAATATTTAATTATTTTTACCATTCATCCGTACAGATGAGGCAGCATTCTCGGTAGTGCCTCCGTGTGCTGGTCAACAAAATTGAGTACTAAGTGCATTAAAAATGAGCCTGTTTTTACGATCGCATTATGAGATAGTATACAGATTGTTATTGAGTGCTAAGTGCATATTTAGCCTTTTAACATCCATTTCTAGTTCACTGGGTTATGGCTCGCATTTAAGGAGAAGTGTCATGCCGACAACCTAGAGGCAATTAAGCAAGGTGCGACTTATGTGATGCCATTGCCGAGATACAAGCCCATATACCCCAAAAAGAGTTAAAAAAAATGGTGCGATGAAATAAATTAGTGTAAGGCCAGCCTGGGCAGCCATATGAATGAAATAATACTTTATCTCTAACTGCAAAAATGTTTCTTCTCAGCAAAAAATAAAGCTGGCTGAATTTTAAACCGGTTTTTTTATTGCTGGCTTAGAATTAAACTTAAATCTATTTATTACCCGGTAATTTAAAATGTTGTACAAAAAAAAAGCTGCAAAAACAAAATATTTACATATTTTAAACATATTCTTAACTGATATAGTAATAATACAAAAATTAATAATCTAAGTTCATTGTGTATTACAAATTTCTCTAAGAAGTTCATTACCCTAAACAACCATCTATCTGCCTCGAGGTGTAATTAAAACTTTCAGCAAAATGTTCCATATTAATTTTATTTCCAAAGGCAATATACTCGTGTGGCATACGAGTATTATAACTACCATTTATCTGCTAAACTAACCCAAACTTTGCCAGCATTATAATTTCATATATTTTGTGGCTTTCTGTGCAATAAGAATGGAAATTCTTGCTAAAGGAATTCAAATATTCTCATGATGCATAAATACGAATATCTCTTGCTAATATTTTCATATACTCGGATTGTTTTATTTGGGAAATTTCCCAAAAGTTATAAACAATTTACATTAATATTCATGCAGATGAATATACTTACAAATGCCTGTTTACTGGTTTGTACGCTGTTATTAATATTTAATTAAATATTAAGACAAAGTGTTTGCAATTAAATTTATCTTTTAGTTTGGGAAAAGCTTCCTGTTCCTGACACATTATTCAGCTAGATATACAAATATGTATTTCCACACACTCACCCCTACACATCTAACACTCATAAGCAGACAGCTTCACTGAAATATTTTTGAATGAAGCAACATTAACTTTCTTAACTAAATAAGAGATAACATGATAGAGTTAATAACGCATTAATGTATGTATGAACAACAGAATAAAGAAGGAGTATAGAAATTGCAGGTGTTTGTGCGGTTTAAACTGTTTTAGCTTTTTAAGATACATTTTCTATTGATTTGCTAACAAAATTGACCTTAATAAACTGCAAAGAAGTAAAAGCACTATATACTTGGTTGAGATGAAAATGTACTACTATAGTACCATAGCTGCATATAACCATATTCTAAGCAATCACGTAATGTGTTTGCCAACTGACGTTTGTGGCAGCTGTTTGCAATATAAAACATATTCTGCAGTCATATATTTAACGGCAATTGAACCATGTAACCCATTATTTATGCTCCAATAAACCATAATGATTTTCGAGATCGCAGAGCTAAAATTTCCTAATAGAATCAATAAGATTTTCTCTTTGCAACGTTTTAAAGCGGGGGGTGTTCTAGCCCAAAGAAACTAAGGTTTTCCGTAGGAGATACTTATTATTTTCAGGTGCCAAATTTTATTAATTTTATCAATAAAGAGAATACAGTAAATCAATTAAAAACTGGTTATTAATTTTTTTAACTTAATTTCTATTATTCGAACTTTTTCTTATATAATTATTTCTGTATTAATTTTATCAGGCTCAAGTTCTTTCTATATTATCCTTGTGATTGATATTAATTAAATTGGACAAAGAAGAAATCAGAGACATTTAGCAGGGTGGACAACTAGTTGTTTCGAAGCCACACTTTCTCGTCAGCACCCGCCTTTGAGCCCCTTCTTTGTCTAATTTAATTAATATCAATCATAAGGATAATATAGAAAAAACTTGGGCCTGATAAACTTAATACAGAAATATTTTTTTTTACTCATAATTGGTTTTTATGGTACCCAAAAAAAAAAAAAAAATTCATGAAGAAAAACTTGTTGAGTGTATTGGAGTTTCTTTTAAATTGTATAAACAAGAATTTCTTATTGATTTCAGTAGGAAATCATATTAACTTTTAAATAAAGGTGTCCCTTATTGCTTCCAGTAGGTTTCTAATGATCATGGACGGTATACTTTTAAATTTGTTTGATTATCTTGGTGTTGCTTGGCTGGCCTATTGACTATCAAAATTTATGAGTTCGCATGCATTGAGAAGAAACTATTTAAAAAAATCAATTAGAATACAGCATAATAATTATAAATTTCTTCCTGATTTTTCATTGAGGATTTTTTAATTAAAAAATCAAGTCTCCCTTAATAAAAAGAACCATTAAGATATCTTATTAACTTTGTTCAAAGTGGTTATTAAAGAAACTGCATCCCGGACAAATGATAAATGTAAAACAGGGTTACCAACTCTGGCTTACAAATGGCTCCAAATCAGAGGATGGCAGTACAGGCACTGAAATCAATGGGCCTAATTTTTAAAAGGCAATCACAATTGGTAAATCCTCGAATAATTGTTATCTTATTGGCACTTAACATTGGGTGTTTTGATTAGGCCACTTAAGATGAACAGAAAACGAAATTGTTTTTATAGAAAAAAATCTGTTTGGCAAAATCAAAATTTAAATATATTAAAACAACCTGCAATATTTTATTCTTAAGCAATTTCCCGATACTTGCATGGAAGATTAGTTGGTGTTACATAATCAGATCAATTGGGTTTGTAATGATCAGTATAGTAACTTCTATCTCATACTTGTATTGAGGTTTCTGCTAAAATCTCCAATAAAATAATACTTTCTTTAATAAATTCAAGAGACAACATAAATACCATCGAAAAGCTTTGTTTTATCCTGTTAGTAAATACATTTTTTGAATCTTGATTGAAGTTTTATTGAGTAAAATATTATTTATTTGATTTTCATACACAACAACATGTTTTGCGGCTTATGAAACTTATAAATAAATTAAATTAGGAATAATTTATAATTATTTTTAGGTGAAACTAAACAACATGATTGTAAAGAAAAATGCCTTCACATCAATTCAAAGTAAAAACAAAAAATGCAAAGTTGGAGGTAATCAATTTAATTAAGTTTGTTGCCCAACTGTTACTGGCATGAATGAATTTGTAATGATTGCTTGTCTTAAGAACTAATTTTGATTTTCCCTTAAGAAATTCAGTCGAATCAAAGTCATTTCATTAATCAATTAATAAAAATTGTATATTAATATAAAACAAGGCCTTAGATATTTCCCAGCAAGTTGTGGCAGAAAATTAATAAATTCAATTAAGAATACCAGGAGATTGGTTATTATGTACGCTAGTGTGTGCATCGTCAGTTGACTGCTAATTTGAAAGGCTTTAATGGTTTAATTTCTGAACTTGCAAAAATAAATTAATGAAAAATATATTATATACTAAATATCTGTTTGCAATCATAAACATTTTCGGCAAATCAGTTAAGCTTGAAAAACTTAATTTGATAAGTATGTAAATAAAATGAACAAATTTAAGCAATTTGCATATTTTGCAAAAATGGTGTGAGAAAAGCAATATATTTGCTTTTAAAGGGTAACTTATTGGGTGCTAATGGCTCAAGTAATAAAAATAAAAATAACAAAGATGCCGAGCTTTGTGTGGTCAGAGATTAAGGGTATGGAACTGAGCAAAATGAAGAGCGACTTGCCGCACAGTCAACGAAGCAATGCCTTTTTGTGTGAGAAATTGAATGGTTGTGTTGTCTCATTTCGCAGAGACGCCCATATAGAGATGGTGCAAAAATAGAAAAAGTTTCGCAAGTTATTCGAAATATTGCAAAAAGTGCTAAAATATTTGCATGATTTTTTTTTTTTTTTTTGGAAAATCGGATGACAGACATGCCAGAAGAGGTGTACATATACACTTGACATGACTTCTGCTCCATCTGGTAAGGAATTGATAGACTATTTGCGTTCTACATTTCTGTTTATATCACTGATATAAATAAATAAAACTATTGTTTAAGGCTTTAGGTCTTTTAATTTTCTTTATTAATTTTTCGATATTTCGTCGACATCGCGAGGAATCATTAATTGTTTTTCTTTCTATTATTTCGTATTAAAATTTTATTTTTACAAAATAACGGAAGATAAAAACCATTAAAGATTCTTGATGATGCTAACAAATTGTTAGCGAAATATCGAAAAATTAATAAAGAAAATTAAAAGACCTAAAGCTTTAAAAAATAGTTTTATTAAAATAACAGATATAAACAGATATCATAAAAGTGACTTTTGCAAAGTGGTCATAGCATTTGTGCAGGGCCAGTTAGACGTTAGCAGTACAGGAAACTGTTGCAACATGCGTGTATGAGACCAACTAGTGTACACAAAACCAAACAATTGCTTGAAAAAATATTGGTTTTGTTGCAATTTTTAAACAAAGTAATTTTTACCAAAAAACTAGAAAACTTGAATGAAAAGCTTTGAAAACTTAATTTTAATCACACTCCACACACACTCTAGTGATGTAGTCAATGCAAATAAATTATTAAATACAAATAATTATTATTTGATTTGCTTGCAAAGCTGTTTGGTTCTCACTCGATTTCCAGCGAATTTTTCTAATGAAAAATTAAATGTAAACAAATGCAGAGTCTAGCAACAGAAATAGCTATATAAATATTTTAAAATTTTCTGTGCTTCACTGGATGCACCAGCACGCCAAGACTGTCACATTCATGAAATTTGTCGAAAAAATTAATAATTTTGTAGTCTCAAAAACTGGTGAAATTTCTGGTAGTTTTTTATGGTTTATATGCAGGCGATATTTCATAAATCTTACAAAGTTCGTTAGTAGTCTCCAAAACACTTAAACGAAAGTTTACTACCTATGCTAATAGTCCCATGCACACAACGCAATTTGAACATTTCCAAACATTTAAAAATTTTCATGTTATTTCATTTATCTCAAAGTTCAGAGAGTTCACCTCAATAGCATCATTATGCAATTACGAGTATAATTAAAGAAACCTTTGTGAATTTAGATCTTTGTTGAAAAAAAAATTTTTTTTTCAGTGCAGGCAAAAAATACTCTCTAATCTTTTAACAGCTTTTGTAAAAACACTGCGTTCTAGAAAAAAACAGCGATATCACAACAATATTTTTAGCTGTTAATTATGTTATACAGCTTTTTTAATTCGATTTTACTTAGCCATAACTTTTTACTTCCCCATAGAAAATTTCTGTGGTAAAATTCTAGTGATCTACAAAGACAAAAAAGTAAAGTTGAGTACTTATTAGCTGGGGAACATATCATGACTATGTCATATACACCCTGATAGTAATCAGCACCCAAACGGCTGCTACCACATGTCATGGCATACTGAGCGCTTAGGTGTCCAGCTTATTGAAATGGTCCACCGTTAGTTAAAAAATCAAAACGCTCGCACAATTTTTTTAAGCACAGAAAATTGAAAAAAAGAACTATTGACATTTTATTATGTAAAAAAAAAATTTAACTTTTAATAATTTTAAATGATGGTAAAAACTTCTGAAAATATATGTTAAATTACAAAAATATGTATGAAGTTAAAAAGTGTCACGTGCGTAATGTAACGTGCGTAATCAAAAAAATTTTTTTTTCTTAGCCAACCCAAGCACACTTGTTTTTGAACAAACCATGATTATAAAGGTCCATTAATAACCTTTATAAAAACATTTTTTCCGAAATAAAAATCTTCTACAATTCGCCTACTTTTGCAATATTTCATTCTGCTTTAAAAGGCACTTACGTTTTTTGTCACGTGCGTAAGTCAACTTTGATCGCATGGAACTTGGGTACCCAGTGCTCAATTTTCCAATATATATACTTTTTGGAAGGAACTCATCACATTAAATGTAACAATGGCAAAATTCCATTCAAAAATTCCAACCCATTTATATTTTTATAATATTCAAAACAATTAAACGTGTACAAATGTCACGTGCGTAACCATGGAAACACCCATATAATTTTTTTGACAATTTCCATTTGATTTCTATGTTTTTTACCACAAAAAAATGTATTCTCAATTCTGAGGAAGTAAAACTGAGCTAAAAAAAAATTTTATAACATAATATAAATATATAATAAACCTCATTCAGTTCGACCACAGACTTAAATTGTTGCTTCATTAATTTTAGCTTTTTATAGTTTTATTTTATTATTTACAATTGTTATTAGTTTGATCAAGCTTGAGATCGATTTTACTTCCTCCAAATTGAGAAAGATTTTTTGTGATAAAATTCTGCATTAAAAATTAAAAAAAAAAAAAACGGGCTTGTGCACTACAAATGTTAAAGTTTTTTTTTTTTTTTTTAACATTTGTTTAATAAACATGTGCCCATAATTTTTATTTTTGAAAAACAAATACAAGGATAGCGAAGTACTTACTTCCCCAGTCTGCGGAAGTAAATATTTTTATTCTACAAATATTAATTTTCACTCAAAAAGAAACACAAACCACAACGCAAATTGACGTTCAAACAAGCTCACGTATCTTGTTTATCAATATGCATCAGTCATTCATCTATAAAGATGTGAAACAAAAGAGACACACATTAGTCTTCCTAGAAAAAAAGTAGTATTAAAAAGTTGAAGAAACTAAACCAAGTTCACGGCGACAAATGATGATGATTCAATTGAAACGCAAAAAAACAACAACAAACTTAAATTGTTCAAATCTAAAAAAGGGTTCGGCATTTATTATTACCCATTGACCGCAACAAATTATACACACACTTGTGTGCATATAATGGGTTTGACACCAACTGCCTTTACCGTTTGTGATGCCTAAATTATTGTTTTGTTTTTCAGGTGTAAAAAACACGCCAGTACTTTAAAGCATTCAGTAATTAAAAGCAAAGTTCAACATCATATTTCAAGTTCAGATTTTTACTCACTTTTAGAGTAAATGTTTATTTAGATTTGTGCTAAGCGTAAGATTTCAGCAAATACATACGATCCAAGTCGACTTATTAGAACCAGTGATAACTTCGCTTGAATTTATTACACAGTGAATTTAAAAATGTTTATATGTTCAAGAAAAGTAACAAGTCAGGGGCGTGCAACCCTTAAGAACCATCACATTTTCCCAAGCAACAAACACAAAGTTAGAGAAATATGATGTTTAAATAAAAACAGAAAATAGGAAGGAAACTCTAATGCTAATCAGAAGCGTGCCAACTTCAAAATCGCTAGATGTGCCCTGGCTCAAGTCAAAATTTTGCTTTATTTGTCTTCTTTAAGCAAAATATAAGTTATAAAATTTACTAGAACTAAGGCCTCCAATATAAATTTTGCTGGGGGACAACTAGCTGTTTTGTAGCCACCACAATATTCATGCTCCACCAAAGTATGTCTGCATTTCGATTCTTGTCTAACATGTTAGATACCGTAAATATAGACATTGCTTGCATGCTGAATTTGAATAGAGCATCTGATATAGTCCTTCTAAAAGTCTAGTAATGCCTGCCAAAATGCTGTAGTGTGCTCACCAGCAAGTTGTGTTCTGCGTAAGTACATTTTTATGTCTACTCATAATTTTAATGGTATTTTTGTTTTTGTTCATGTGCACTTTTTAAATGTTTTATTTTAAACTGTTGGAATCTGGTCACTTTTATGTTTTGAAATTTTATTTTTGTTTATTTTCATACAAATTCTAGACATTTTGTGTTTTTTTTTTATATACATACATACATTGTCAAACAAAATGTAGATGTAGATTTCCGATGCTGGCAGTTCACAGTTATAATACTTTTTTAGTTAATTTAATATCATAATTTCAGTTGTTCACAAACAAGTAAGGAGGTGAGAACGTTTCTTTTGTTTAATTTCGTGTTTAAAGAAGTACTGACTTAAATAGTTAGAATAAAATTCACAAGAAATAAACAGTGAGATGAGAGTTTTTTGAGCTTGGGATGAAATGAAAACTTGAATGAAAATTCCATAAAGATTCAGGTAAGATAAAGAAAATGTAAGAAAGAAAATATAAACTGAAAAAAGGCTACGTAATGCAAGATTTTCTAAAAGAGCAAAAATTTAGTTAGTAAATGTTAGTTCTTACATCCGGGCAGTTATTACTCTACGCCAGTGAACGGCGTAAAAAACGGAGTTTTGTATTACAGAGAGTGAACAACAACAAAAACATAAAAATATGCTTAAGACTCCTGCTTGGTCAATAATTTAATGCTTTTGAAAATTGTTTGCCTTGTCGTCTATTCAATGTTTTTGACATTTGATTGTTTTATTTGGGGCTGCCGTTGTCACTACTTAACACAATATACTCTGTTTGCGGGCAGCAGTAAATGACTAAAATTACCATTACCATTACACAAACACTAATATCGACGCTTCCATTCTATAACGTTCTAAGTGTACCTAGAACGTTTTTAATGTTCTTGAATTTTTGAATCCTACGTTCTCTAATTTGAATACTGTCAAAATTTGGTTAAGATAGGCCGATCCGTTCCAAAGTTATAGGCATAAATATACTTAAACTACACACATAGTCGTAAAAATTTTCCATTCTAAAATGTAGTAAGTACACTTAGAATACTTTTGCCTGGAAAATTTTAAATTGACTTGAAAACTAAGTTGAATTAGTATGTTAAGGAAGGGACATTTCTTAACGTTGTGTGTTCTATGTGTATTTGGTATGTTCAGTCTGCTATTTTTAGTGACTGTAAGTGTAGTTAAAAGGTTTTTTCCCGAATTAAAAAAATAATTTTGTGCGTGTAAGTGTACATAAGATGTTTTAGTTTGGAAAAAGTGGTCAACCAAATCGGACGCTTAATTTTTGTATTTTCGGATATAAAATGATTTCTCGTGCCAGGAAAATGATAAATTTAGCACAAAATAACGTGAGAGGTATTATTTATTAAATTTCCATATTATTTAAAATAATAAATAAGTTTTTTATTAGGAAAAGGTGAATCAAAAAGTATAAGTTCAATGTCATATAACAGTGAGGAAAGTGTTGGTAAGGAATTTTTGAACTAAGTTAAATGTTGTGCTTATGTATATTGGATTTTTTGACAGGAAATAAAGAGCAAACTAGTCCAGCAAACGAAAAATCTTCTAAATTTGATAATGAAAATAGTGAAAATTCTGATTCACTAGGTATGTGATGTATTCATATTAATATATTTAAATTTTTTTATATTAATTAATTGAATTTTTAGAAGCATATCCCGGTAGTGACTGCGAATATAACACATCGAATAATTCATCTGCAATAGGTGTGTTTATAGACACTTTATTAAATAATTTATTTTAAATATCCCTCCAACTTTTAGAGCCATTTCCCGGCAGTTGCAGCGAATATAATCCGTCAAGTAATTCGTCGGAAGCAGAATCGAATCCAGAGTTTAGTCCAATAACTCCAAAATTAAAAAAGAAAAAATTAAATCCGGAATTTGATACACCACCCGAAAACTTTTGCAAAAGACATAGACGTCCATCCGAGTGGAAGAAAAATATAGCAAAATATTTAAAAAACCATGGAAATGATCACTACAATAAAAAAGGTCAGTTTGTACCAAAGAAAGAGTTAAAAGAAGGTTGCAAAGAATCTTGTAGAATGAGATGTTCACAAAAGCTGTCCAAAGATAGAAGAACACAGATTTTTAAAAATTTTTATAAAAATGGCAGCAAGGAACTTCAATGGGCTTTTATAGCAAATTTAATAACACTGCACAAGAAAAAAGTTTGCACAAATATAGAAAACTCGCGAAAAAATGAGTCAAGAAAGTATTTTCTAAGTTATGAAGAAAATGGGAATGAAATAAGAAAACAAGTCTGCAAACCCATGTTTATAAATACATTGTCAATATCTCAACAGACAATCGAAACCGTGATACGCAAAAAGCATTCTAATGCAGGATTTATATCACCCGACAGAAGAGGAAAGCATTCTATTGCAAATAAAACTTTAAGTAGAATAAGAGACATCGTTATAGAGCATGTTAACGAGTTTCCTTTAGTAGAATCACACTACTGTCGCCAACGAGTACAAAAAAAGTACTTGGATGGTGAAATATCTTCGGTTACTGAAATGTATCGTTTATATGAAATTTGGTTCTCCGAAAAGTCAATTGATATCGGCTTAAAAGCAACATTAAGACACTATCGCGATGTTTTGAAAGATTCTTTCAATATTTCATTCTATATTCCAAAAAAGGATTTATGCAACTTATGCGAAAAGTTCAAGAACTCTGATGAAGAAGGAAAAAAGCTCATTGAATTTCAATTCAATCACCATTTATCTTGCAAGCAAAAATCTAGAGAACTGAAAGATGTCGACAAAAAAGAGTGTATTGAAAACGATAACGTTATTACAGTTTGCTTTGATTTTCAAAAAATTTTTTCATCACCTTGTGCTGAAGTGAGCACTTTTTACTACAAAAGAAAATTACATGCTTATAACTTCACAATTTTCGAGCTTGGTTCCAATATAGCATCTTGTTTTGTATGGGATGAAACAATTGCAAAGAAAGGTGCGATAGAAGTAGCCACATGTTTATTTCAATTTATATCAACAAAACATAAAGAATTCGGCATAACTAAGTTTAATTTATGGTCTGACAATTGTGGAGGTCAAAACAAAAATAAGATTGTATTCTCTATGTATGTATGGATTGCACGAAAACTACAAATCGACATTAGTCACAAATTCTTAGAAAAGGGTCATACTCAAAATGAAGGCGACGGTGTTCATGCACTTATAGAGAAGTGCAAGAAAAATAAAAGAATATACACGCCGATAGAATGGTACTCCGTGATAAGAAATGCTAAGAAAACACCGCCGTTATACAATGTAATTGAAATGGACCATGATGATTTTTTGGATTTCAAGCAATTTGCTTCTGTAGCAAATTGGACAAAAAATATACAAAATGAAAAATTACGTCTATCAAAAATCCGAGAAATAAGTGTTTATAAAGAACAAAATTATAAATTATTTTATAAATATGAATTTGAAGAGAATTTCAAAGAAATAAAGATATATGATGAAACTAGGAAGAGAAGAAAAGAAAATAAAATTGTTATTGAAGAAATACCAAAAGCATACATATCCGCATTTCCTATAACGGAAGAAAAACGAAAAGATCTTTTATATCTGTGTGATCAAAATTTAATTCCAAAATTTTACCAAAATTTCTACAGACAACTTAATGGTTTTAATGGAAAAGAATATGTAGTCGTGTCAGATAATGACGACTAAATAATACACTATGGTTTCTATTTATTTAATGTTATACTGAATTAATACTGCTTCTGTTATCTTTATTCTTATAATTTTGTTTAAGTAACCTTGAATTTATGTTATAACTACTTTTTGTTTGAACTGAATTGCTATACATATTTAATTTTCTTTTTTGTTTTACGAATAAAATTAATTTAAAAAGAAAATAATAGTTTTTTTTTGTATAACATTTTAACTAAAAATTCGTCTATGTGGGAAAATATAATTTACTAAAATGTTTGTCCAAACTAAAATATTATATGTATACTTAGGTGATTAACATAAAAACAATAGACCTATCAAAAACATGCTAAGTACACTTAGATGACCAATAGCCAATGTTTTCACCGTGCTAAAACATTTTATATCATTTTTAGCTATGATCCAATTAACATTTGTAAATTCAGAAAATTCTAAAAAAAATCTACTCAAATTCTATTAAAAACAGTGAAAGAATAACTGGCGTATCTTATATAGCGTATGAGATATCGCGTGAAAACTTTGAGAGCTCGTAACTCAAAACTCACATTTTCGACTTAGAATGGTATAGAATGGAGGCATCGATATGTGGTATACAGCACATTTCTTAAAAGTTTATGTTTTGAAATAAAACCTATCTAACTTGTATATGTTTTGAAATAAAACCTATATAACTAATCAACTCATACATTCGTCAAAAAGCAGTTAAAGACAGCAATAGTTTTAGAGATTTTATAGAACATTTTGGGAGAAAAATGTCTATCTTTGTAGCAGCTCCGCTGGCGATGTAAACACGAAGAGAATAAAGACATACCCAAAAACTTAGTAAGCTGGGTGAACTGATGTCCGATAATGCACTATACTTTCTGACTCAATGGCCAGAGTAGTATGTAATATATAATTTTCTCTCTAATATTTTATTGTAATATATTGTAAGGGTTATCTAATAAGGCCACCTCGAGCTCTTTGCACTGCGACCAGTTGTTGATCTAGTGTGCTCGTTTTAATATTCTAGGACTTAATACCCCAAGAAACGAAAGCAATTCCTGCAATGGAATCATTATAAAATCCTATTTACGCATCTTATAGTTTGTGTCTTCTATATAAAAGGTCCGTGCAGTTACTGTTCAGGTTTTCCAATCATTCCTCGTCCAGAGCACAGAATCTGCTAGTATCTGTGTCAGACTAGCCCATTCCCGTGGGCTAGTGAGACCCCGTGTCAGTTATTTCAAATCTTTTCTCTTCAGTTTTAGAGTGAACTCCACCCTCTAAGCATCCAAGTTTAGAATGTTTTCGGAATGTTTAAGGCGACTAATGTCATCTCCTGGTTTCATTACCATGTATCACTCTCTCCTTCTAGAAGAAATCCTTTTACATCGATTAAAGCAAAAGGAAGTAATGCGTTCGCAAGAGGGACCCTCAGACTCTCTCTCTCTCTTTGCGTAGACGCTTACCTTCTCATTAGCAGGATGTCCCTTGTGCATTAAAAGCCAAGCCAGAGTTATGCCGTTCCCAGTCACCAGTTCATTAAGCATGTTTTAGATGACATTCCAGTACTAAGATTTATGTAAACGTACAGTGTTGTAAGTTCGTTGAAAGCTAAATATTGTGAAATTAATACCATTTGGCAGGAAGAAGTAAAAAATTCCCGAAAATTGAAAAGCTGGGGCCTCGAAAATAATTTTTTCAATATGTTATATTGAAACTTTTTTTTCATGCAAAAGCTATAAAAAAATCGCTGCTACAATATCAATTGCTAAATCATCCCATGTTGTGAGTATACATGATGAAACATCTGCAGTTGTAAGCTTACATACGTATTACTTAGTACCCCTACGCCTTATGAGCAATTAAATCAGCTATGTTTCTTTTAACCTATGAGATAATTATACACAAATCGTCTACACAAAACGAATACGAGTGATCAAGGCTGGTGTAATCTGCAGAAGATTAGATGGTATTTATAATTAAGTAAGGAAGGTTATTGACAAATGTCAGAAAAAGAATAAAAATTAAATAAAACGTGTAATGTGTACAAACGTCGATGCAAAGCGATACGATAATTCTGTATAGTGGGTTTACGTTCGTTACAGCTTAATATAGCAGATGTCCATGCGTAAAAATGGAAGATACCCTACATGTATACCCATTGAGAAAATGAAGGACTAAGTCACTATCTGCAACCAAAAATATCCTGCGAGATCTGTAGCAAGGTACCCTGGTATTCTGAATTTTGTCTCACACATTTGTGTGGTCCTTAGAACTTTAATGTGTTGTGGAAGAATTTTAATTTGAGGGATTGTGAGTCTGTATTGATTATAGTAGGCTGAGCTTTATTCACCCACACAAAATAACTCTGTTGCATATTTTATCAAAAAAGCTTATTGTAAAGCTTACAAATTACATGTTTTCGCTGTTTTAACATGTGATCATTTCAATTGATCTGGGAAGAAATTTAATAAAAAAAAAACTCCTTCCTCTTAAAGAATGTATAAAAATATATGTTTATTTTTTTTTTTTTTTTTTTTTTTTGCAGTACACTCCAACTTATGCTGTCTTTACCACAGAAAAATGAACTTATTTCCTCTTTGTTTATACTTAAGTGCTGTTTTTGCTGCTCCATCCACTTTGGAGGATCGTAAATTAAATAATGTAGAATATTTTCTAAAGAGATCGGGTATACACAAAACAAAGTTTAGTTGGAAAAATGCTCGTAATGGAAATTTAATGGTAACAAACTTGGATGATCATCGCGGCCTAATGGTGTTGGCTCGCGAATTGTTACTCGATCATGCCGCAAACGAATGGGATCATTTGATAGATTATAATTGGAAGAAAGGAAAAATTCAAAGACCCATTCCCAAATGGCAAGAATTTCCCTGTAAATTAAATAACACACGATCACAAGAGCCTCCGAAGTCAGTGCATGAGCTACGACCAGGTGATATAGATGTCATAGCTGCCATAGGAGACTCACTTTCCGCTGGAAATGGCATAATATCAGAGAATATTTTACATATAGGGATGGAGTTTAGGGGCTTGGCATTTTCAGGTGGTGGTATAGAAGACTGGCATACGGTTTTAACTCTGCCCAATATCTTAAAAGTATTCAATCCTAATTTATATGGCTTTGCCACCGACGAGGTGTTAACGGTTAGTCGTAGTTCGCATTTAAATATTGCTGAACCCATGATTATGTCACGCGATTTATTATATCAAGCTCACATTTTTATAGCACGCTTGAAAAAAGACCCTCGCGTTGATTTTGTTAATCACTGGAAGCTATTGACTTTGTTTGTGGGCAACAATGACATTTGCTCTGACATGTGTCATCATGACAATATGCAGGATTTTTTGCATAAACATGAAAGTAATTTAATTGAGGCTTTTACTCTGCTAAGAAACAATGTTCCTCGGCTGGTGATAAATTTACTGCCAGTACCTAATATGGTGACAACGGTGCACGAAATGAAAAACATACCATTTTCCTGCCAGGCGGTACATCGTGTTGGCTGCCATTGTATTTTTAGTGACTTATACAATGACAAAGTATTAAAGAGAGCCAACAATTATATAAAACGTTGGCAAGCCATCGATCAATATGTTGCCGAATTGCCTGAATTGCAAACAGATGATTTTATTATTTTATACCAACCCTTCACCGCTAACGTTTCTATGCCAACCCTGGCCACAGGCGAAACAGACTTACGTTACTTTGCCAGTGATTGTTTCCATTTCAGTCAATTGGGTCATGCTGCTATGGCGAACGCCCTGTGGAATAATATGCTGCAACCTAAAGGTAGAAAACAATCTGTATTTTCAAAACCATTTTTGCAATTTGAATGTCCCACAGCGGACAGACCGTTTATTGCAACAGGGAAAAATTGTCAAGAATAAATAAAGAATAAATGATAAAATGATGCGAAAAAAAAACATGATGAAAGTTGCAATGTATTGCATTGGGAGTTTGCACAAAGAAATTCATTCATTCACTGTTCGTGTGTGTTGTTTTAGTTGATTGCAACAATAGTAAGTAAATTTTTTTCCTTGAGTAGAGTTATTGAAAAGGAATCCATTAACAAGGTAAGAAACATGTTCGTATACACGTGTAAGCTTAAAAAAAAGAGAAACATATTATCACTACTTACGGGATTACAGCCAAGATTGATATGCTGAAATTTGCAAAAAGCTTTTATTTCAATGGAAGTTTAACTGTCTTTGTCATATGTCATTATATTTGCGACGAGGCCGCTAGAACATTGAAAGCAAATGTTCATTGGCTTGAAGCTTGTTGTATTTTGCTTAGCAAAACAAAAATAAAATGAAAATAATTTATTATTTAACATATACTCAAAGCAGTGCACAGTGGGGACTATTTCGCAAACGAAGAGAAAAAGCATTAAAACAGATGAGGTTAAATTTAAGTCCTAATCTCACACATTTAAACGGTGCGTGGCCTCATGTGTCCAAAGTAGAGTTGCCTGTGGCCGGCTGAGGTGGCAGCTTAAACCTTTGCTTTGCTTTAATTGTTCTGGGACTTTTTTAAAGTAATGTAATGATCATTTTTCATTTCAATCCAACGTTGTATACTAATTTGTCATCGATATTGTGTTCAACGTTTACACAAATTACACCGGTTATTTAGAGTAAAGTTCCTTCTCTCCCTAATGCTTAAGAATAAATATTAGCTGTTTTATTATTTAGCTCACACACACACAAGCACACACACACACACACATTTTACTTAGATCATATGTTTTCAATAAATTATAAATAACTTTTTTAAATATGTACAAATATAAAAAATAAATAACATTTATTCAATGTTGTTTGTTTCCTTTTTTTCAGATAAAAAAAATTGAAGCTTTTTAGCTTAGATTAAATTGTAAATAACATCCTGTGATTTCTAATTTTTTTACAAAGCTGGCAAATGTTTACAAAACCCGTAAAATGTTTTTGGTTCAAATAAACTTATGTGAGACTATTTTTACATGTTATACATACATATGTATGTATGTATTTACATATGCTTTCATATGTATATAGTATATGAGAATTTCTTTTTTCAAAACTGTTGTGTTAATTAATATTTGCCAATAAAAACATTCTTGCTGAATAAAAGAGAATATAATTTTACTGTTATTCCAATAAAACCTAAAGTTTAAATTGAATTGCTGTATTTAAAACGAACAACACTTAAATATTTTTTAAACCTACATACATATATATACATACATATGTATAAAGCTGTTGTGCATGCCTGAACATGCCTGGTCAATTTGGAAAAATTTGCTGATTTAACAAAATTTAATTTTGTATAACAACACTTCAGCAACAGTGAGAAATATATGCATATGCAAACCTCTTATGAGGTTTGTCAAAGTTATTTCATGCATTAAAAAATAAGATTTGATATATTCACACATATGTACAACTATACCAAATTATTAGTTTAAAATATTAAAATATATTAAGATATTAAAATGATTAAGTTTCCAAAAAACTAGGAATCGTATTATAAGTAGTACCTATTTCGTGCTATAGGTTTTATAAAAAATTTATTTGCTTTTTAATGTCGTATATAAAAAAGTTTCAATACTTTTCGAAAATGTAATTTTTAAAAATGCAATACAAGCTGGTATTGTATTCTGATGGTGACAAATAAACTTTTTGTTGATTTAGGTTACGAATGAAATGATGCAGCTTTATTAAAAAGTGTTTTGCCAAGAATAATCCACAACTTCTTTTCTCCTTTTTTTGGAAAAAATCTTGAAAAATAACTTAAGTTTCAGTTGCAAAACGAAAAGTTATGAAAATGTTATTGAAATTCAGAAATTTTATGCTTGCAAGATATATGCATTGTTAACATGTTAGTATCGTCAACATGTCAGTATCGAAATACAGTAACACCTCTTCAACTGACAGGCCCACGTTGTCACTCGACATGAAATACAACAACCCAGTTAAATTTTTTTTGTCGTTTTCAGTGGTTTTGTACAAGCGAATGATTTCAAGTTACATCGCAGGCCTGATGCTTACTGATAACAAAAAAAAACTTGTTCATTTAATACGAATCAAATTAATTGTAAGATCTCTTATTCTCAGTTTTCTTTCAATAATTTTTTCGAGACATTCGATTTTAATTTTTTTTTATGGAAGTATCTTAAGCAGTCGGGGTACGGAGTCGTTGTGTTTGAGAATGTTATGGAGAAAAAATTTTAGGGGTCGCTCATAAATTTCTCGTTAGAATATTTTGAGGTTATGTTTGCTCAACAAGAAAATATTGTATTTAAATTGTTAAGTTTTTATTTTTGCAAGATATTAAATTTTCTCTCTGTTTTGAGGTGGAGATCATATAGTGATGGATAAAAAATCACAGCAAACTCAAAATCATTACGTTTATAGCTCTGGTTAGAACCATATACGTAGCTTGCATCTATTTTGCTTTATGTTGCTCTATTTCGTTATTATTAATTTTAAAAAAAATGCTTTAATACACTGCTACAATTTTTTTTTTATAATATTTTTTTTTTTTTTTTTGTGAAACTAAAACAATATCTCCCTCAAGTGCACCAAAACCGTGCCTGCATATTTGAATATTGTATTGTCATTAAATAGCTCTTCAGTTATTTTTAACTTTTAGTCTGTTATTTTTAAATTTGCTTTAGTGTGCACATAATGCAATCAGTTTCTCTTGATGTCCTGTTCTTATGCCTGAAAATTCTTTTTATTTCAATTCTTTATTCATACAGGTAAATTACATTATTGTTCTTTTTATATTATTATTTTTAGTATCAACTGTCCACCTTTGCCAAAAATAACTTTTGTGTAGCCCTTGTGCCCTAACGGCCGGGACCTGCACTATTAGCAAATCTCGTTACAGCTGTACGTTTGATGTTACCGAATTCCTTGGCATCCAACAATCTTGCACTCAGGTATGTGGTTCTGCATCTTAACGTAGCAGGACATTCGCAATGGGTGTGTTGCACCGTTTCCTTCGCCTTACTATAGACTCTTCTGAAATCACTACTTGCCAGTGTCAGGTTTTTGCGATCGTTTCAAATAAGACCAAATGCTTTTTTCTGTATATTTTTTGTACATGATTTCCATTGAGTGTATGGAAATTTCCTGCCTGCTAGAACAACTTTTGTAGTATTCATTACAGTCAGGTTGTACATTTTGTTTTCCTAAATTTTTTTTATTGAAGTGCTTCTCTTATTTTTTCATCAGCTACTGGATTTTAATTTATAGTTGATTTTTTTTGTTTTTTTTTTTTTTTTGGGTTAAAGTAATTTAACATCAATTGCGGCTTAACACAAAAATTTGTTTTTGTTGTTGCCTTGTAGAGGGAGTTTATTTAATATGATGTTGTTGTCGTTCTTGTGATTATATTAAACGGACATTACGCAGGAACTTTTGTTGCCTTTAAATAAATTCTACAATTATTTGTAATTATTTTGTTTAGTGGTTTTAAATTGCAAACACACAGATCACACCCCTACAACTGATAATTTTCATCTCTAATTACTGTGTTTTATTTAATTTTTTTGCTGTTTCTTTTTTTCGTTGTAGCTATTTTCATTTATTTATTTATGCAACAACTACCGAGATTTGTTAACAATTATTTTAATATGGCACAAGCCTACAAATACATTACTGTGTGTTTGCACATTTTATAGATAACTGTTATTTAGTCACAACAACAGACAGACAGTATGTGCACTAAGCTCAAACATGTATGTATATACGAGTATTTTTTCATTCAACATTCACATTATACTGTTTTGTTGAACATGCAGCATTTATTTTAATTGTTTTAAATACCATTTCCTTGTTATAAATAAACGCACAAGCATATGTTGGGTGTTTGATATTTTTTTTTTTTTGAGTTGCGCCTCTGTTTTTACACCCTGCACATGAAGTGTTAAGGTTAAACACGTACAAGTTTGCGATTGAGTTTATAATTTGAACAAATTTAATATTCAACTTTGTTTAATTCAATATGAATCTATATTTTACATTACCGTTAATAGATAAAAAATCTATCATTGCACCATACCCGGTGTATCCGTCAGTAGGTTGTTCCGTGGTATCGTTCCACGTTGTCAGAACTTCACTGCCCAATTGTTTGATTGCGCAATCATGCCGTAGCTTTTTGTAGGCTTAAAAAATTATTTCCTTATTTACAAGCTACGAAGGGGTTTTTTTTTTTGTTTTCATGACAAAGCTTAATAAATTTACTATTTTTACGGTATCGACTCTGCTTTCACCAACTCACTGCACAGAGACATAACTCAATCAGGAAAATTTACTAAAATATTTTCTGACGGCCATAATAGATGAACTGGTAGAATTCTCTACAAACAGTGTCGAGCTTGCAGATTAGATCCTTTGGCAGGAATAAGCTTCAAAGTCGGGTTATTACATATGACCACTATGGGCTTAAAACTTTGCTTTTCTCCTGCAGGCACTTGCATATTTTTGGTCTGCAGCTTTTTTGTTTAACAATCCAAAACGTGAGGGTCAGGTGTTTGCTTCCTTAAAAATTATAATAAATCTGCTAGGCACTAAATGCTTGATATAATAAATTTTTCATTAACTGCAGTAAATGCAGGTATTCGTTATGTATACTAATGCATATTAAATATGCAAAATACCTTGTTAAAGGGGTTTGTTAGCGAGTTTTATAGCAAAAGTTCCTGTAATTATTTACTACTCGCTTTAGCTTGTAGCCCTTAAGACAAGCAAATTTACACACACACACACAATATGTTGGAAGAAGAAAATGCATGTTAAATTCTACCCTTAAGGACTCAAGCATTAGAAATTATTTCTCAAGAAAAATAAGTAATGATTATAATTAACAGGTTCATACAGGACTTTTAAATAGAAATTTTCCAAAACTCGTAAGAAAAGAAATAATGTTGAAATTTACCTTGAGGCCTCAAGCCATAGGAATTATTTCTCAAGAAAAGTAAATAATGTTTACATACAAAAGATTTGTACAGGATATTTATCAAACAAATTTTAAAAATGTTGATAAAATGAAACAGGGCGAAATTTTACCCAGTAGAAATTATTTCTCAAGAAAAATAAATAAAGATTGTAGCAGGCCGTTCAAGGCTTAATAAGGCAAAACTAGTAATCCAGCCTCTTAAAACATGTCTGTGATTAACATGGTCAGATGGATCTATCATTTGCCAACAGTTACAAGCAGCAATATTGTTTTACTAAAAATTATGTTTTGTCTTGAACATCATTTATAAAAGTTTTTTTTTTTAACAAAAGGACACAACTCCAAAACGTTTATAAAATTATAATATGCCTATGACAAACTTGAAATTATTTCGGCTAAAAAATTTACTCACCTCAAAATTTGTTCACATTAAACAAACACTTTACCAGAAAAACCGTGACCACTATAGTCAGGTAGGCTGCCAATATGATATACTTTAAAGTATCCTTTTCATAACTAATATTGTTGACTAAAATTACTTTGAAATGGAACAAAAAACAAAAAAAAAAAATCCACTATATTTTATGTTAAAATTTAAAAAATAAAACAAATTATTCTCATACGAAAATAATCCTTTTGGGGCAATAAAAGGCAAAATTATTTTCATACAACAATATTAAACATTATATTTATTATGCTTGTTGTTGTAAATCATTATAAAAGCAAATGACATGTTTTTAATTAAATGCTGGAAAATTTAACGCTACTGTCGCGCGGCATATTTAAGAGAAGAAAAAATCCCAAAAAGAACTATTTATATAAAATAAAATAAAAAAAAAAATACGCACACAGACACTCACACATTTACAGATTTAATTCGTTTTCTTTGCATAAGATATAAATGTTGTCTACTCAAAACACTCCTCCAGAGACGTACCCACATACAGACATACATACATACAAATATGTAGACATTATGCTGCTGCAAGTGGCAAAATAGAGTAAGACGTGTAAATAGTATGGTATCATAGTGTTGAATGCAACAAGCTGAAAACTTTTACTTGCTCATTATAATTATTTAACATAAAAAAAAGAGGAAAGGAAGAAGAAAAAAAAAAACCAAACACACATAAAGTTTTAAGCAAATTATTCCCCAAGTCAGTCAGGCCAGCAACAAATTTACCACCACCAGAAACAACAAAAACGACAACAACATCCACAAAATTAACAGCAACATGAACGACAAGTCTCATCATAAGAAGACGCAGAGACGGAAAAATGTCATGCATACACACTGATTAATTGTGTTGCCATAAATCTTGCAATGTCATTTATAAGTGTATGTGTGTTTCCGCATGTATTTATTTAAAATGTCGTTGTGTATGTGTGCGTGCTTATTTTATGTTTCAGAAGGAAAAGTGCATGTATGTGAACTTAATTCATTGTCATAGCAAGAGAAAACTACATATGCAGAAAAGTAAAAATATACGCGACGACTATAAGGACATCCTACTTTTCGACCAATGGGATGGAGGGTGGGTATAACTTGATCAAGGACTAAAAATCCATCATACATGTGGCTCCTCCGAAAATACCGTCGGGCCAAAAACAAAAGCATTTCTTAAATTGTATGAGAAAAACCGTGAGAATTAGTTATATATGTATAGGGGGCTTTTCATATATTTAACCTGCGCAATACCAAAGCCCTTTGCTTTTTCAATCATTTGTGAAGAACTAAATTTTTTTGAGCCTATAACTAATGTAGTAGGTTTTATCGAAAAATATTTCATTATTGAATAATAAACTTGCCTTGACACATTTTTTTTTTAATCTGTTACAATTTTTATGCTTGACACTGAAAACCTATTCGGGTTTTTGTTCTAGATTTTTAGATATTTCATACTTATACCATGTTCATACATGCGCCTTTATTGAGATAATCGCAATAAAGTCCATTATTATTGAGCTCAATATTCCATACAAAGAGTCAATAAAGTTATTGCTTAATAAACTCAAAATTGCTTTGAATATTGAGAAAAAGATGAAGCACAACACTGTAAAAGATGTGTTTAATAAGCAAAAGTATACAATGCGAGATCAATGACGAGATAAATGTCTACAAAAGCAAACAAAACAAAATAAATTATTTGATAATATTTTTCACTTTTTCTTTCTCACTACCAAAACAAAAACAGCAACTTTTTTCCAGCTGTCAAATACTAATTGAGTTAGCGCAATATTTCTATGTATGAACACAAAAAATATTATGTCAATAAACTGAATATTATCTCAATTAGTAATGCATGTATGAACAAGGTATTAAGCAAAATAATAACACCAGCCCGAAATTGCCAGTCGTACAAAAATTTCAGCACTGGCAGGAGAATTTTATACAAAATTCTAAAACACTTTGCCAACGTCATACTCTTCAATATTCAAAATAATTCGATGGTTGTGCTTGGTTTTACAAAAAAAAAAAAAAGTATTATTTTATCAAAGATAAAAAGAATTATATGACTTTTGGTGAAACGCACATATTTTCTGATCTCATGGCTTGTAGCCAACAGCTGAGTCATTTTAGACTCAGCTGCTGGCTACAAGTATTAGACATGCAAAAGTGTGTGCATAATACTAGTGTGTATCTACAACAATTTTCTTAACTACTCTGATTTATTTTAAAATACTTCCACATATTCTGCTGTTGCATGTTTTTTCCTAAGCCAAGTTATAAAACTTCTATTTTTTATACCAGTGTAGTGTACGCATACTTATGTACGAAACTGTAATTGAAATTTAATATTATTTTACTTATTCATTGCAGTTGCGCACATTCTTTTAATTCTTAAGCAATTTTAATATTTTAATTTTAACTAATTTTAAGCGTCAGCATAATTCGTGGGAAATCAATAAAATGAAATCATGCTGATTGCTATGAATGACTGGCATGAATGAATGAATCAATTTTAGTATATAAGCTAGTAATACATCGTAATAAATTTCAGAATTAAACTTTGAACTAAACAAAACCACTTAGTCTTTTTAATTCTCGCGGGCATCTTAATGCTCAGGTAAAGCGGCAGGAGTGCTTGGCAAATACTTACACAATAGGGAACATATTTTTCTTCAAAACAACCATAGTCCTGTTCTATCCCCCATATTTTTATTCTACATGGCGATCCTGCCATGTGCGGTGAAATATAGTGCTCTATCAAACAGCTTACAAAAATATATTTTATGACAACGACATTTTGCAAAACCCCCAAAAACGGTAATGAAAACGAAAAACATTTTGTTGGAGGTTTTAATGCAAACCTGATATATATCTTGCATATAGCACATCAGAGATGCATACTAAAGCAAAGGTTGGCAACACCCACATCATGAGTTGAAGGTAGAAACAGTTTAATACAATAATTACAAAAACAATCAATATTAACTCGTTCAATGTTCAGGTTGTTTTTGTATACATGATTGTAAACCATCAGCCCCACTTGTACTTTAAAAACAAACAAACAATAAATAGAATTGTCACGAAAATCTTAATTTGGGGTAAAGTTAAATAAGAAAATGCGGCTAATAGAAGTTATAAAAGAAATAAAAAAATCAATTTGTTTGTTATTAATAGAGCTGTTCCTGCTGCTAAAACTGCATGTACCTTCGCAGAAAATAATACCATGTTAATATCAAAAATACTTAAAAAAGATGTTTGTTCTTTTTTAAATACAGAGAAAAATTTGTAATATTTTGGTTAAACAAAGTCCTTTTTCTTTGCATTACCGTGCAACTAGCCTTCAGTTGTGAGAACTAAAAATTCACCTCAGCTAAAAGAAACTTTGTTTAATGTCAACTTTATGGGAAGTTGTGAAAATGTTCCCAAAATTTGTATAAGTTTCGCTGGTTTACATCCCAGCCCAACTAAAGCAAACCAATATAATCTAGCATCTTAGTGTATCACTTAATTTGCTGTAGCGCTACGCTTAAAGATGGGGCGTCAAATGAGGTTAAATGAAAGATTTTCATGTCGTTGTGTTCAATTTTATTTATGTTTTTTTTCATGGTTATACGACTATGAATTGTAAATTTAAAATATCATATTTTCTATGAAATAAATTACACTCAAATGCATCTGTAATGAGAAAAAAAAACTTTTAATAACTTCGTTTCTTTTCATTCTTTTTTTTTCGTGAAAATAAAAATACAAATTTATATAAAAACCATAAGAAATTCAGAGAAAAATCTCACAAACATAATATTATGACAAGAATAATGATTTCTTTTTAATTTCATAACAAGCCGAAAGCAAGAAGGATTTTGAGAGCAAATTCTTGAACGAAGGCTAATTAAATTTATTACATGTATCACTTTTGCTTTAAGAATTTTAAGCTTTTGCCAAAAGAAGTGGAACTGAAATGGAAATAATACGATTATTATTTTTGTATTATACGATTTTGGAGAACCGTGTCAGGTGCAGCATTTTTGCAAATTTTTATTTAATAACAATAATGCTGCTACGCGTTTCTGTACTTGACAGGAAATATCACAAAGTACGTGGTAGTCTTTACGAAAAAATCATTTATTTCGCTTTGAAATTTTTGTAAGAAAAGTATTTTTATAAAATCAGAAACCTGAAGTTATAAAATATGTATAAGATATAAGATCAATTTGTTTAATCAGCAGAAATATTAAACGTATTTGATGAGAGCTACCAACATTTTTTTTCATTGCAAATTTTTACTTATAATCATGTATAAATCAAAAAATTTTTTTTTGCATAAATGGGCAAATGCTTGATTGTCATCTTGATTGTCTATTTTCAATCGAGATATTTTGCATCTGTGCCAACATCTTCCTTTGTTGTCTAGTTTTTCTCTCGAAAATTAGACAATAAACACAGAAGGTGGTATGCTTAATACTGTTATGAGCCAAATAATGATCGAACATCTGGAATACCTCTAGTATTCCAGATCTAGCTTATAGCTCTGATATATACTCAATACTTTTCAATGCATTTTGGTACTAAGCACTACTCAATATTTTGAATTGGTTTTAGAATATATGAACAAGAGACAGTTTTTAGGGTTCCGTACTCATAGACTAAAAATAGAACCCTATTACTGAGACTTGTACGTCCGTCTGTCACAGGCTCCATTCTCAGAAACGGTAAAAGTTAGAGAGCTGAAATTTTTACAGTACATGTGGTCACCCAACTGCTACAGCAACAAGTACCAAAACCAGCCAAAACTTAGAAACTAAAGCGGATCCCAATACAGAAACTGAAAGAATTAGATATAATATTCCGTAGCTTTTGAATCACAAAAGCTAGAGAGTTAAGATTTCTAAAGAATATGTGTTTACCTAAGTTCTACCTACAACGTCAAACTAAAATGAGTTCCCATAAAATAAACTATGAAAATAAGATTAAATTTGCCCTAACTTTTAAGCCATAAGAGGTAGAAGAGGACTAACATTTTCACATAATATAAGGTAACTTCGGTTCTACAAAACCAAATACCCAAAACGACAATAAATTTAAGACAAAAGGGTATTTCCATACAAAGAACTGTGAAAATGCGTATATATGGTAACTTTTATAACAGACATTTCCACAGCACACATAGTTACATACGTAACCCAACAAATACCCAAAACAACAATGCCTGTATTCAGAATAAAATCTTAATAAGCACTTTAACAACTTTTTAGTTCAAATGATTTTATTCCTTAAAAATTCATTTAACTAAAATACATTTTATCGAGTATGTCCACTATGACCCGGCAGCATACTGGCCTCTGTCACAGTACAAGAAACTGAAATTAGCTGTAATTTTTGAACCGTAATAGATAGAAACTTGGAATTTGAACGCTACATGCCTTGCCGTGCAACAGATACCAAAAACAGCAAACTGTAAAAAATTTAAAGTTGCCCTATATATGAGGACACCCTTTAATTTGAATATTGAGCTTAATTTATGAACTGTAGAATATAGAGACTTGAAGTTTTCAGAGTATATGTAGTTCGCAAAAAATGGCTAAAGTTAAATTATGTTAATGTATTAATTTAGGTACAAAAATGAACCTTTTAAAAAACTATTTGCTGTCTTTTTCAGCTGTCTAAAAGCTGACGACATTTCATTGGTGCTAATCAACTCATCAGTAGACTTGAAAAATTCTTAGAAGACAGCTGAAGAAGACAGCAAATATTTTTTAAACAGGTTCATTATTGGACCTTAATTAATACATATCAATTGGGTCTTAAAGCAAGAAATAATTAAATTCATAGTTAAAATTATATTGCAGTTAATATACGTGGAGACCATTTAGTGTAAAAATTAACTATAACTTTTTAATGGTAAGATTAAGACCCTGGAAATTTACACGGTATATGTACTCATCTGTCCTCTACCACAGCGACTATTAAAATTAATAAAAACTTTGAAACTAAAGACAAAAGATAACCCTATCTTTTGTCTACGACTTGCCGTGCGAGTCAGTCATGTAATAAGCTCAATTTATTTTTCTATCGCCCAGACACACAAACATGTGTATCTGAAATATGAACATTTCAAAATAAAAAATGTTTTTTTTTTTCGTTTAGTAAAAGAAAACACTAACACATATTGCTGTTTTTTTTTTTAATTATTACCTTTATTTTAATTGCTGGTAATCAGTAGTTATATTTAAAATATAACTATAAATAATTTCATATCCTTTGAATTTGATTAAAATTAGTTCATTGAACTTGTGGAATTAGTTCAGTGGACTTCTGAAAGTATAGAGCAAATAATTCTGGGTACTAAGTACCCAAAAAAAATACTCCGTACTCGATATCATCATAATACGTCAATAGCACTATTTTCCTCCCACAGCCACCCTCTGATAAGTTCCTGAACTCAAGATATTGTGCAAAATGCCAACAAAGTCGGGACTTTATACTATATTTAAAATATAGTATATAGTATATTATGGAAGTTCATTAACAGAGCTTAGCAACACTTTTGCTCAGCAACAGTTTTATATCGATTTTGAATATCATTTGTAATCTTGAAGCCTTCTTCACTAATACAAGGGGCTCAAGTGCAAGCAACTTGAAGCAAATTGAAAAATCTACTAAGATAGGAAATTTCCTTGGACTTGATTATATATAAATATATAAATATATAAATATTTACTAAAAATGGATGCCATGATAAAGTAGTGACAATGTTTTCCTGCATTTAGCGCCTCTCTATCTTCTGTGTGTTTTTTTTTTTGATCAAAAAGTTTTCCTAAAACAAGTTTTCTGTTAACTTGTTTTCCTTTATCACTTTTAAATTATGTTTACTTGGCTAATTATAAAAATTATAATGACAAACAGCAAATGACAGCAGAAGTAGTTCTTTTGTGAAAACAAAAAGAAAATGCTTCTACTTTATTGAAAGAATTTAAACAAAAACAGCAGTGACAATTTTGTAGTGATTTTCCAACTTGTTTGTTTTACTTATTTCATTTCCTTTGTTTAAAAATATTTCTAAAAGAAAAATTTGTGTCAAATTATAATTGGAGACATTTAGCTGTATAAAGAATAGGGTAGGTCATTTTAGAGAATGTAAAAAACGGTTAAGCATATGAACTGTAATAAGCTAAAGGAAAGAGCTTAAAACAATTGTGTTAAGATTTGATTGAATATATGGAAATTAATGTCATCATATTCACCCATTTTTTTTTATCTCAGCGCACCATAAACAAATTCGTATGACTGCTGTTTTTGGGAATTATTTGACTAAAGTCGAATTTATGAAACCTAAATATGCTAAATATACAAACTCAGTATTAAGATAAACTACATTTTATCTTAGAGATTAAACAATCATTTATTTATCAGTAACTTCACTTATAAAGATTTTCATGAAAACCGAAAAATTTATCTAAAAAGACTACTAAAACCGAGTTATAACAGATTTCAAAGGAACGTTAAGTTTTTTTTCTATTACCGTTTTGTTCCAAAATTATCTATTGGATAAAATAGTTGTATACAATATTTAGGTATTGATTTGAATTTAGATAATAGGGGATATTTTGAAACTTTTTTTTTCAAATAAAAACAAAACATTAAGAATTGTTTGTGTTTTTCATATATTGCAAGAATAAAATCCAGGAGGAAAATGGCCACGAAATTCTCTCTCTTTAGTAAATGGTATATTTTGTATGAAACGCAAACAGTTTGCTATGTATGGAGTCACTTCACTAGCACGTTTTCTCCAATAAGCACCAATGACAAAAACTAATTTTTAATTATTTTTTATTCTAAAAATTATAGATTTCTGGGTATCTAACAAATTATTATAATTATTGGTCCGTTGGGTCCATGTTATTGAGTCTCATGAAGAAACCTTACAAATATTTCCATTTAAAATCTTACATTTTCTATCTATAATTAATGTCAAATCATGAGCACTAATTTACAAAATTGAGTCCAATTTAAAATTATTTAAGAGAACATTTAAGAGCTAAGCGTATGATCAAGTGAGTTATTTGTGCGTGATTTACATTTATCGTTTTGATAAAAAAATAATCAAACTTGTCCCATAGTAGTGGCCTTCAAATCTTAATGACTTGAAAAAAAAAAAATATACAAAAAAAAAATCATAAAAGAAGTCTCAAGAATATTTTGTACATTTTTGTTTAAAAAAAAAGTAGCATAAAAACTAGTTTGCAGCAAAATTAAGAAAATCAGGCAATTCTTTAAGAAACTTAAACGAAACTAAATATATGTATGTGCAAAAATTATTTACATTGAAAATGGAAATTGCAGCAACGGCGCCATTTGTGTTTGTATTGTATATAAAACATTGTTCCACTTTCAAATAAGTCTGTGTATTTTAACGAGGCTAATCAAATATTTTTCTATAATTTGTAATTTCTTCTAGCTTAGCACTCATTAAAATACCCTCTCGTTTTTCTTTCCATCATGCTTTCCGTTGGCGGAAAGTCAAATAAGGGTTTGGCCAGAGTTTTGTTTTTCTCAACAATGAGTGGAGAAAGTTAAATACAACTTCACTTCACTTGCATTGAAGTAAACTGGGTTGAAAAATATTTAATATGATTTTTATTAATTAAGTAAGAAGTTTATGTTGAAAAGGCAATTGAAAAGAAAATCAATAAAATGTATACGTTGGTTAAACAAATGCAAGCATACATTAAGAAGGAAAACTTTATTGATTTTTAAAGGATATGCAAAGTTATAATTGATTTTAAAATCACATGTTTTGTTTGAAATGGTGTTTTAAATAATTTCCAAATACTTACTATAATTTTAAAATCACATGTCAGACCAGAGAAGTGGTATGAAACTCCGATCTAGAAATGGGAAAATGTATGGGCTAGTCAAATATGTGTTTTTAAAAGCAAATCTTTGGTCTTAAAACCATACGTATTATTTTAGGCCCCATTAGCTATCTTCAAATCCCATGGGGAAGTTCCAAAACCATAAACTTCCATTTTATAAACAGACGTGCAATTCGAAACGTTAAGTTTGATTTTAAAAATACTAGTGTGATTTTAAAATTACTGGTGTGGTTTTAAACGTACTCGTGCTTTCTATTAGCCACAGGTGTACTTGCCTTATTTTTTGTAATGCCTTATTTTGTGATAAAGTGACTTGTTGAAACACATCGGAATTTCTGTTCTAAGATCTAGTCTTTTGATTGAAGGACATCTTTTTTCTAAACAAACCCAAAACTACAAAGTCCTTTACAGGTCTGCAGAAACACTCTGAATCTTCAGCAGGACTCGAACCTGGGACCTCGCAGACTCTTAGCGGAGCACTTTACCAACGTATTTATCGAGACGATCAAATCTAACAATATTTTTTTTGCAACATAATTTTATTATTTCAGATTATAACTGCGATATCTATATATTTGTTAATACTTCGCTTTTATTATTCAGATTACTTATAAATATTTGTTTGCATCGGTCTCAAGATATGTGTATATGCTGACTTTATTATAAAAATATTTATAGTTTGTTATCAAAATATACAGCCATATTCATAAAAACTATTGAGGGTTTGCTACACGTTTATTTGACAAATATTCCGTAGAAATACATCAAATAAGAGATAAATAAACTTACAATATTTATTATGAATATGGCCTTTAGTCTACAAATTTTTTAAAAAATTTTTTCTAATAAATTAAACGATCTAATATAATTCTTAAAACTGTGGAATAAAAAATATAAAAGAAAAACCTAAGACCTTCGAGTTGGAATGCAAAATAATTAAAAAAAATTAAATGAGCTAGAGCAGAAAAAGAGAGTCGGATAAACTCGCTAATTGAATTAACAAACCGCGCTCTTGTTGAAAGAATAACACTTATTTCAAGTGTACTTTAAACCAAATTTATTATTATATTGTTCTAACATGTGCTTTTGCTAGATGGTTTCTTTTTTGTGTCAGATCACTTATACATGATAAAATATTCATCACTTTTGGACTCTGGGCAACCGTTTATTTTCAATTTTTTTTATGTGCGCACTGTGAAAATTATAAAAAAGGAAGGCAGAGAAGCACAAGAAGAATATGCTTCATATAAATACTCCAGGGCTGTTTCCATTATATGTATAGGCTATGCGTTACTTTGACAGTCTTAAGAAAACTTCTATGGTTTTGGGAAATAACTGAAATAATCTGTGGAATAGTAACTTTCATAAGTAAGCACATTGCTGGTCTTTTTTGTGGTGCGTATAATTAATAGCTAATCGTCTGATATGTATAAAATGACATTACGTATACGTATGTATGTATCTGCGGGACGACTAATTATTTCCCGGATGACAATGATGAACAGAATTCAGACTCAGCAATGTTTTTTGTACAAATTGACACAAAAATCGCTATTAAAGGCAGGCGCGATGCCGAATGCATTTTTTTATGAGTCTGGTATGTTTCTTGCCTCATTAATATACTTATATAAATATTCTCGCATTAATACTAACTTTATTTCATTACATTTTAAACTTGTTATGAATGAAGAAAGATGTCAGAAAAGAACTGAGATATGAAAAAATTATAATAAGAAATAAAGCAACGCTGGCAATTAGTTCGAGGGATTTCAGATTTCTTTTAGGAAATCTTGCTTTTTCATCATTAACGATTAGAGTTAGCATTATTTTGATCTTTGTTGTTTTATTTGCTAGCTAAAGAGAAACTTTTTGTAGATTAATTTAAAAACAAAAAAAATATATTTAGCTGGACTCAACTTTACTTTCTAAAATTTTCCAAAATCATGTAAATAAATTTTTATTTATCAAATTTCAATTGCGTTCAGCTTTAATCGGTGGCAAAGATACAAGAACCCCGTAAGTTTAATGATTTCGAATTCATGAAGATAAAAACATCTACTTAATAAAAAATATAAAAAATATGTTTTTAAAAGTAGAGAAACATACAACATTTCAAATCGGTGTGCAGTGAATATTGTAAAAAACCTTGTTCAATTATAATTAAAAAATTTCATTTCAAGAACTTTAACATTAACCGATATTTTCTTTAATAAAAACTCTCTTGTATTCATATTCTTGTCTCTGCTGTAAAGCTTAAAAATTAAAATCATTTTAATTACTCTTATTAAAAGTAAAGAAAGTGTCCTTATACAACTGTTAACAACTACTTTTGACGTTCACATGATTTTCGTTTAATTGCATTGAAATTCTTTACATCGATAGAACAGGTTACACGAAATTTTCGCATTTCTTTTGTTGTGAGAAAAGCATTTATAATACATTTCATAAATCTACTTAATATTATTTTAACATATATGGTTTCCTTAAGAACACAATAGATTGCTGAGCATTCTCGTGAATAAAATGACAGCATGTGTGATGAATTTGCACAAATTGTGGGTGTTTTTTCATCTGCCGCCCTCTTTTTTTTAATTAAAAGGCTGTTGTTGCAGGTGGCTTAAAGGATGGCCCACCAAGGAATTGAAATAAACACTCAAATGATATATTAACAACAACAAGCAACAAGGACAACAACACAATTATAATAAATAAATTAAATATGTAATGTATTAAATGTCGCCTACAAATATGAAATTGTATATATGAAGATAGAGTGTGAACATTTAAGAGGTTGTAAAGCAACACTGATAAATATTTATTATGTAATATTTTTACAGTCACTTGTGAAGAAAAATAATTTAATTTAACTTTGCAGAAAGTTTCCCTATCTCCTTATATAATCTAAGGAAGTAAGGCCCATGAAAGAAATTATTGCACATGTTCTTTTAAACTCCAATATTAAAAAAGAGGAATCAAAAAGTTAAAAAAAAACCGAGATTATTTAAAGACTTGACTATATAAAGAGTGGTTAAATTTCAAAGGCCTATATTGATTTTGAATAAAACACATTTTATTTAGGAAATCTTGTCATTTCTCTTTATTGTGATAATATTGGTATGGTTCAGTTATGTATAGAACAAGATTTCGGATAAATGGCCGTAGCGACCTCGGCAATACATCTCCATTTGATAGTTCAAATTACCGATGACACTGAGGAATAATAGAGGTTCTATGCCGCTAATGTGTGGAATTCTCTTATCCTTTAGCTCTTAAATTGTTGCTTGCTTATTGACGTGCATCCATTTTAAATAAGCCTAGAGCAGTAAGTCCAATGCAGTCAAATCACATGATATTTGCGGTTAATTAGCATCGTCACTTGGTGTGACAAACCAATGAATTTGTCACGCAAAAGAGCCCTTGTGTTGTTAGCCGTGTGGCAAGTGGCTTTGTCCTGTTGAAAACACATATCGTTTACATTAATATCTTCCAATCTGCACCATAAAACGTTCGTTATAGTCTCACGACAACGAACATCATTCATAGAAACTACTTGAGCGACCTGATTTTGGAAATAAATACGCCTTCATGATGCCGCCAGCCCATAAAACGCTACTTATTGCGTCTTGTTTGTTTTTTGACAATCATTATCATTCGTCCTAATGTGGCAATTCTGCTTTTTGGCGAAACCACTGCGGTCAAAATATGCCTCATCACTGAAGATGAATTTCTTCGCCATTTCGTGCCCACCATGCTGACCATTTACGATGCTTGGATTTGTTCAAAAGGCTTTAGCTGTTGAGTCAATTAGAGCTTGTAAGTGTGTAATTGCAAGATTTTAGGCAAAATGTTTATCAGCGAGTAGAGTGAGAGTACAATACAGTGGACGGCTATTTAGCGATCGGCAGCAATATTCTCTGCAGTACAAGCATGAACTGGAGCATTTAATACAGACCTGGTTTGTACACATTTTTGCTTGATTTTTTTGATTGAAACCACATTTGGATGATGAAGTTGAGCGAAAATATCCCGATATGGTTGATGATATGCATTTTAATTTGGACGCGCATTTTCATAATAAGCCTGAGTAACTTTAACGCTTTCCTCGATTTCGTATCCTTCCAATTTTTTTCACCTTTTCCCATTTGCCTGATCAAATGGGAAAAGGGCAAAAACATATCAAGAATGAGTTCAGAGCATTTGCAAATAAATGAAGATATACCCTTAACGTTTTTTAGTCTTTATGACTAAAGTGAAAACGGAACATTATTTCTACAGGTTGTCCGTCTATCCAACACAGAGTATGTTCTTCAAAACAGTAAAATCAGGAGGAATAAAATTTTCGTAGGGTATGTAACCACGCAATAGCTGTAATTTTTAAACCTGGCCTACGGCAAAAAGAATTGAGGAAACAAGTAACTGAAAACTAAAGGTTGTCCTGATACAAAAAACTCTGAAAAATACCTGTTACTTTCGATCTGCAAGAGATGGAGAACTCACATAATAATTTGGTATCATCTTCAGCTGATATTAGTAGGATCAAGTTAAACTATACCAAGTCACATTTTTCTGAAATAAGCTACCGACCAGAGAGTTTTTTTCCCACAACCGACTTATTAGCGCCATTTATTATCCAATAACAGTTTTTGGATTATTAAGGCTGTGCCAGGTATTTGTGCCTCCTCTTTCTATATAGACATTTGATTTGTTGTCTTTTACCTTGCGCCTACAGTTTTATTTATGTACACCACACTTATTCATTATTGTAGTTGTGTTATATAATCCTTATTGTTAATTTATTATGTGTGTTGTTGCTTGTGCGGCTGTTGCTGTTGTTGTCGTTGTCGTTCTCGATATCATTGGTGTTGTCATTGAATGTTATAAAACGTTATGAATTAAATTGAAAATGCCATTTACTTTGGTTATTGCTGGTATATACGAGTATATGATGCCATCTACATAAATGTTGTACAGCATTTGCTTTTTGTTAAGCTTTTATTCACAACTTGTATAAAATTTATTACCAATACAACAACAAAATAAAAAATATTACAAGTGAGTTTAATGTATATGTATGAATATTCGCAATACTTTGCAATACATTTTTTTTTTGCGTTTAAATTGTCTGGTTTTATTTTTGAACCAACATTTTAATTTCACATACATAAAAGAAAATTTATAACATTTTTATAAAATCACAGTTGTATATAATTCCCTTTTTTCTTCTTGAATTAATTAATTTATTTTTTTCTATTTTCATTTGCCGGCAGATGTATAAAATGAAAATGAATTTTCTTCAATTTTTTGGTGACCATGACAAAATACATTCGTTATTTAATGATAAAATTAATCTAGTACGAATTTACATTGCTGAAAAACACAATTCACCAGGAACAGCAAACATTTAGAATCAACATAATTATTAACTCCGCATCATCATCCTTCGCTCAAATGACGAATCATGACTTTATTTTCGAGACAATCACTGTTCTTGCTTTTCATTTTGGTCCAATTTTAGGCTGTTGTTGGGCAAAAATGTGCCGAGTACTGCTGCCGCAGAAGGCATTTTTTTCTATCCATAGTCAAAATGTTTGCCATTTTAACTACGTACAAATATTTTGTTCAGTACATAATTAGATCGTATCAATATTATCATAATCAAAAAAATGGCTAAATTTCTTAAATAATATGTATTTTATTCAAACACAGCATCAGCCCTTACTGCATGCCACCCTTAAGGTGACATTTCTTAAGAAACCCGGCTAAAAGTTTTCATTAATTAATTAAAACTCTTACTTATATATATTTTTTTTTTTTTGAAAATTTAATACAACCCTCATATTTCTGGTGAAATATTTTTCTTTTAAAAATTAGCTAAGCTCTTGGGCCAACAGTCTTATATAAACTACTTTAAAAACCCTACTCATTAAAAAAATATAATAAGCAGACACGTACCATAATTTAATTTGTTTTGAGAAACATAAACTGTCTTAAGGTTTTACCGCAAATAGAAAAGAACAAGAAACTTCAGGTAATTACTCAAACCAAAAAACAAAAAAAAAAAAAAAAAATGACTTGCCCGCAACCCTCTTTGCTGTTCATGCACATTAATGTATTTAGTATTATAGAAAAAAATTGTGTATATAAAAAACGAACTGATTTAAGGTCTAAACTAATGAAGGCGAAGGCAAGAATCCTTGATGTTAATCCTGGTGAGTAAATTTAACCATACCTGGTAAACAAATGACTGAACAATATGCTTTAACTAAGGGAGTTTCGAGTTTCTACTTGGGAGTCGTACGACTCGTGCCACGCACACATTGTTTGTTTCAAAAGAGGGTGCTTTAAATTTAATATTTTTTGTATGAAATAACATGACTAAAAGTATATTACTAATCCTTAATATTAATGAACATACACATTTTACTTTCGTTTGCTGTATTTCATTTTTATATTCCATTGTGGGGTGGGGACATGAATATAATACGTTTGCCTTGGCACTTATTTGTTTATGTATTTTTATGGATTTTAAAAAACAATCATTTATTTAAATCCTTACTGCATTTAAAATTAATGAACAAAATCAAAGTGAATAGCAAGTGAGAGTGTATACATTAGTAAAAGTCCGAAAGATAAAGAAAACATAAGTAATACATGCAACAAAATTAATGTGTACTTTTATAAACTCATGTTTAAAATAGGGCACTTTAGCTGTGACAAATATCTTCCTAATAGAATATAATGACAAAGCAATGAATTTATATAAATTTTTTTTTTTTTTGCCTCTAAAAGCATTAACATCTAAAATATAGTATTTCTTAAACATACAGTTAATTGCTAATGAAACAGGCTTGAATTCGATTTTACTCTCTCGAAAATGTGAAAGATTTTTTCTTATAAGATCAGAATGAAGAAAAATTGTTTAAGGAAACAAGACCTTACTGGCTAGGCTACATACTATGCAGACTTCTGGACCACAACGGTGCTCGTCATCAGCTAATTAATGTATATTTTTATTTCGAGATTAATATGATTTATGAACAATAAAAATAATACAGGAAAAATGCGTGAATTGTATATAAAAACAATGTTATTTATTTACTGAAGGTGTAATTTCACAGGACTTGTATTAGCCTACAAAATTAAAATATTAAAATAATGAGTTTTTTTTTTGTATACATCACTTGATAAAATAAATATTATTAAGCTTGTTTGGCGGAAATTGAATGGAGAAGTGGAAATGCTTCTTTGGCTAATTTAGCGCAGGTTTAATTACTGCAGATATTTGCAACCACATTTTGGAAGAAAAGATTGCAGTGAATAAAATTTCTCAGTAGAGAAGAAAACTAAAATTAAGGACTTATTAACATGGCTGTTTCACATTCACCGCAACGATCATCAACACCGAAGAGGCTTGTGGGAAGTTTTATATCTTAAAAATTGGCTATTTTATTTTGATGTAGTATTGACATATATTGATATTAAATAAAAATCTTTTAAATTGATTTTCAAAAATGTTTCAGTTTGGTTTTTTCCACCAGTTTTAATAATATTGCTTTTGTGTTATTGAAGATAAACCCAACTTGGCAAGTTTGCAAACAATTTGCATCATATTCAATATCCCTTTAGTTTCCGTACACATGACGAGAAAAACTATACAACAATTTTGCACGAAAGTCTAATATTGTCGTAATAATAAAATATTTATTTCTGTTACCCATGTGAGTGTTTGTACAAATGAAACATTCATGCAACGTCAAAAGAGCAAAAAAAAAAAAAAGAAAAATAGCAACTGAACTAAACATTTGTTATACCTGTAGAAAATTCTATTCTATGTAGTATGTTGTACCTTGTTTGACATATTTATCATTTGAAACAAAAAACTGATATGAAAAGCAACAAGAGCCAGATCATAAAATATTGAAAGCAAGAAATAAAAGTTAGTATGGCACGCAAAATACTTTATGTTTTATAATTTTTTTTTTGCGACTCAAGAAAAATAATCAAAAACAGTAACCAACAGCTATGGAAAGCAATTTAGCAGAAGTTTTAATTATATTTTTCTTTAATATGAGCGTCAAAAGTTAATCGTTATGTTTAAGTTTCCACATGTATAGAGTAAAAATGGAGCACTATTGCTGAGACTTTGCTGTATGAACGTCAGTATAACACAGCATCCTCTGGCTGGCCTACAGCAGTAGACAAAACTCTCGTAGGGAATCGAAACTGTGATTTTGTGTAGAGGACTCTTATAAGGTTATATGAAGATTGTGACTCACTCTACTTAATGTAGCTCTTGCATGTCTAGTAAAGCACACCAGGTAGCAACTTTATTCATATCTAATGGGAATTAAGGGAGTTCGGGATATCAAGGACCCTTTTTGCTCACCTAAACTAAACAAGACGGCAACGCTGAAAAAACGTCCAATGCATTTATACTTAAATCAATCCCAAGCGGTGTCAGAAGCAGAGATTTCATTAAATCAAAAACGTTGTGCTTGTTCTAAGTAAGCACTTTTCATGCGTTAAATAAGTAATTTTAGCCATATTCAATCCCAGTTTCGGATTGATTTCGGATTGAATATAGCTCAAGTCTGTGATTGAAAATAGGAACCCCCGTTCTTGATTTAATAACATTGCAATGCATTGGTACTTACCAGACTTTTGACACCGTTTGGGATTGATTTAATTAGAGAATGAATGAATTTGTTTCAAATGTAATGATTAACTATACACTTGTTTCGATGTTTCTGAAGCCTATTTAATCCCACATTCATAACTGAAATATTCAACTCTACTTTTTCAATTTAATAATAATTTACAACTTATTTTGTCTCTTGGCCAATTTGAACCTGGAATCCAAAATCTGGAGTACAAAAGAATTGAGCACATCAGTCTCCCTAACAAGGAGTTGTTAGGCTGAAATAAAACATAGCAGCAAATAAATTGATACTGGAATAGCGCCAATCATCATTCAGCTACATGGCTTTGACAGATTGCTCCCTTCACATGCATTGACCCATGCCAGTACGGGCATGTAACTCAATTTACTTTCCTGTACAATTTTTGCTATAAATTTATTCTTAACTTTTTAATATAAAACAGCGATTCATATTGAGCCGAAAATATTTTTTGTAGGAGTCTGCGTATTCAGGTTTTTTCTTCACATGTTGTTCACCAAGTTGATCAAACGAAACGAAAGGAATTTTTTAATCAAATTTCTAATATTTTTTCTCTTCTTTGCCTTAAATCATACAAGGAGTCAAAAGTACATGTGTGTACATTCATTTTGGCAGATTTCTTTTTGGAGAATAAAAGAAATGTTGTAAAACAAATTGCTGGGAAATTTGAAATCAAGGTATTTATGAAAAACAAAAGCAAGCGCAACAGTGCAAAGGCAACAATATTAAATAAGTTCTAGTACTATCACCGTGGCGCGAACGCAAGCTGCAAGAGAACTTGTATTTTACCAGCCACCTGCAGTATACAGTAAAAATACGTTTGTACCTACAAAAACATTGGCATGGTTTTAGCTATTAATTGAAAAGTTTTACTCAACTTTTGGAAAGTTAAATTTTCTTATTTATACAGTTATTTTTTTTTTTAATTCCATTAATTAATTCCAACTAAACGTTTTGTAACTTCTTCATATCCTTGAAAGGAAAAAAGAAAGAATAAACGTTTTATTTTTGTTCCAACAAACTTTTGCCATGGACGGTCAGTTTGTTTGTTTAAGTAACTCGTAAGCACATTCAAATGACTACAATAATGATGAGAATTCTGATGTTACTTGATGATTTATTTTACGTGATTGCATTTTTATCTTCATTCACAGATACGTACGTTCACAGTTCAAACCCGCAGCTCCAATGGCAACATCATCAACATTTGTGTGAATTATTCCAGCATGAACGTTGTCCATTGTTTATGGATGGATATTTTTGGGTTGTTGTTTGTGTTTGTGCAATGCGTGCCAAATTCTTAATTAACAAATTTCGAACAATTTTGTGGAAAAATACTTTGAAAGAATAGTTAATCAAATTCAAAATTGAATGATAAAATACGATTAAGAAATGAGGGAGTGATTTGATATCGAGATAAATGAGAATCTATTTAAAGCAAAACAAGGTGTTTCAATATAAAGTGTTATTTTTCTTCGAACACAAGAAAGAATATTTGCTGCAAAATTTGACTTCCAAATGTACTTGTAGGTTCGAAATCATACACTAAATCTATGGCATTTTTGGGTTAGTTCCACCTCACTTCATATTAGCCTGAGAACAACAGCTTTAACTGTTAGCACAACTTGGCTCCTTTGACTCCTGTTGATTTAACATGCCAATACAGCCCAGAAAAATAAAAATTTGTACTTTTGGGCATTTTTTTAATCCAACTTTGTCTTTTTTGCTTTCCTGTTTTGATCTTATTTTTGTTCAACATTTACTTACATTAAGCTACGATGGGCTCCGAACCGCAAATTGATGGCTATTGATTTCTTAGTATTCCTACGCAGGCACCGCAACAGTTGAAGCGTATATGAGAGCAAATAATTTTAGAGGAAATTTTTAGTAAAGTCAACATACACTGATTTATCTTCAGTTAATGTGGTTTTTATTTGTTTTCTTTACTCTGTGATTAATTTTCAATTCATGTGCATGCAGCTATGTGCATTAAATAAGTTCTAGTACTATCATTAAAGCCTATTTTGCAATACCCTGTTTACACACCCGTATTCAATATTATCATCTTTCTATTACAACTTTTCCTTAGAATTCTAATCAGATTCAAAAAAGGAGATGAATACAAATCAGTCTCCATTAACCTGCAAACGAATTGTGAATGTATTTGAATGCTTTAAATTAATGGTTGGTAATTTTTATGATACAGGGTTGAATTGGTCAGTCATTAAAGTGATTTTTAATCAGTCAGGTTGAGTGATTAGTTTTAGATTAAATTTAATTTCATTTGATAGTAATAGCTATTTTACAAATGTGTGTATGAGTGTATACAATTATTATATAGTAATTTTGTACTTTTATTTTTTTTACACCAGGGTCTTATTGCTGCTTATCAAAACTGTCGAATAAATAGTTTATCTTTAAATAAGTTATGACGGGAAATCCAAATAACTACAAGCTGATGACCATTGTGGCTAATGTGTAACAATTATGGTTTGTTTCCAAGTACATAGATACTTAAACAAAAATTCTATCACTAGCAATTGAAAAAATAAAATATTTCCCAATTTTAGGAATATAAAATCGAACTAGAGCCCATTGAAAATATAAAACTGACATTTTTAAATATGAACTTAATTATTTATTTGCTTTAAGATCCAATTGAAATGTATTAATTCAGGTCCAAAAATGAACCTTTTCAAAAAATACAGCAAATATTTTTTGAAAAGGTTAATTTTTGGACCTGAATTAATACTGACATTTTTATATAAAATTAAAAAATATAAAATTAAAAATTATTCTATAACAGCATATGTCAGAAAGTGAAAAATAAAGAGTTAAGGTATACCGAGATAAACCTTAGAGCAAACATTCTATGTTGCAGCGTTTCATTAAAAAAAAACTGCTGAAACTCCTTTATGTTTTGTATTGAAAATAGAGGACTCGGTAGTGGCAGGTAAATATTCAGTTATGAACTTTATTATTTATTTGCTTTAAGAGCCAATTGAAATGTATTAATTCAGGTCCAAAAATATAGATTTTTTTCAAAATAAACATCCCCATTTTTCAAAATATCTGAAAAAGGGGGGTGTTTATTGCTCTGCAACAGAAATATAAACCAGGTGCCGGTTAAAGATGATGCTGCGTAATGGATTTCAAGCTACTATCAGCAGCTTTTGGATCTTATTCGATTTTAAGAACTCACGGAGTGGTATTTTGATACAAGATAAGGTAGCAAATAAATTGATAATCGTGTACGTGGTTGGAACCAGCTGTCCGGGGATATTCTTGCAATCAGTTTTTTCGCCCCACGATTCATCCTTGGGCTATACCTCAGTACCCAGCTAAGAGCGTAAATTATTCCACTTCTTAACTTTTTTTGTAAATGCTAGTCTGTAAATTATATAAACTTTTAGTCAACCATAGCTGCGTTCTTATTACAAAATCAGTGTCCATTAATTTCCAGATGTTGACTGCAGGTGTTCCTTGTAAACCAAACATCTGGCGATAATTACTCGTCTTCTTGGCATTAACAATTTCCTTACCTTTATATTTATTTCCACTTAATATTTAACATATTATTTGAGTATTTTCTACTGTTTAATCAGGGGTCTCTGCAATGCGAGGCATACTTCAAGTATGTCAATGATATGTTGCACATCTGGTTCAAATCAAATCAAAATCAAAAAAGTTTTCGGTTTTTTAGTACTGGAAAATAACTGACATGCTGAGTTATGAATAGAAACAGGACAGTTTGTAGAAAGTCTACACAGATTATGATCTAAAAAGTTTTAAGGTTTTCATGACAATATTCATATTGCGAACAGCGTAAGCTTTTAAAGAAAAAGTAAATTAAATTTTAAATTTTGAGTTGCTTTTGACCTGGGTGTGTGTTATGTCTGGTTACTCAAAATTTTACAGATATGGCCCATGGTCAATCTGTGAATAATGCTGGTATTCACTTCAACATTGATAAGAACAAGGATTAAACACCAACACCTCGTGATTAAAAATAAACAATATTGAGCTTAAAAGCTTTTATTATGTCAAGTAATTGGCAGCATTATATCATATATGTAGAGCGCTTGTGCGGACTTTGCCAATCATATCACAAAGGAAAACAAGGCATTGAGATCCCTCCCTAAGGAGTGGCAGCCTCCACAAATTCAAAAAAGAAAAATATCATTAAATGCACTTTTTTGTGGTTGTGAGTCATTATATGCAACGAAAAGCGATCTACAGGTGTACACAGACTCTTGATTCCTTCTACCAATGAGGATTAATTCGCCGAATATTATCTCATACTCCGAGACAGTCCAATCCCAAGAAGTTAGTTTGCCATAACCTTAATGAGAGAAAAGGACAGTGTGGAAAAGGTGCCAGCATTAGGAAGTCCCCAAGACAGCACGAGAAGCAGTAGATCTACTATTATCTGGAGGAAATTAGTTGATGCAGAAGGGGGCTTAGTGGACATAGCTTGGCTGGTAGTGTTAGTGCTGTTATATTCCTGTTAGTGCTGTTATATTCCTTAGCATTCAATTCGGCAGGGAATAAGCGGGAATTCGGGCATAATCAGGCCCTAGATACTGAAGACAGTATTGATATAACTTATAAAATCTAATATGATTTCTCTCTTCTTAAAAAATTCTTACTTGAAGAATTTTGAAGCTGTGCCTTTAACACAAAACTTGCAGTTAATTCAATTTTGTCACATGACACTAGAATCCTAAAAAATAAATAAAAAATGAATATTTTGCTGTGACCCACAAACAACAATTATGCTTTAATAATTCAATTTGAGTTATTGAACTGTGCAAGAAAATTAATGCGGGAAAACAGAAGTCCTTATTATAAAGCAATCAAGTAATAATGGGCACCTGGAATAAAAAAAGAAAACAACAAATACAATAAAATATGTGTGTAGGAAAGCATGTGACCATTTGTATATTTTCTTTTGTTACTTCTTCTTAAACAACAACATTAAGATCAAGTAAAAAAAACTAGAAACAGCAGGAAAACCATTATTAGGAAAGGGACTCTTGAAGTCAATTACATAATTACATTGTCTTAAAGGGACAGGGTCTTAAATTACGATAACGTTCAATCTTAAGGATAACACATGCTTTTTGATGTAGGACCTGCTGTCATCTACAGACTCGAATATACATTTCTTCATACTCTCATTGGACGGCAGTCTTACACAGACACACACACACACGTACATGTTTGTTCATTTTCAGTGGAAATTGTACAACGAAATCTATAATTTAGAAAAACAAGATATATAAGATTTCTAAAAAGATATTTCTTATTTTATTGCTTTTTTGCTGTTTGGTGTGTTTTTTCTTCTATTTACCTGTACAAAATTTTATGTGTTTATGTGTACATTAGAAAGGCACAGCAGGGAAAGACTCCTTATTGTAAGGCATAGAAAGTATGGCAGTAGAATATAAAAGGTGAGGCTTTTTTCACTAGGTAAAATCACTAGCACAGCTGTTTGCTGTTTCACAAGTCGCATGTTCGTGGTGTTTTACTACACAGAAAAAACAGACCCTGTTGCCAATTACTATCTTAAATTTTTGTGAAACAGCAAATTTTTTTATAGAGTGCATCATAATTTTAATTGTTACCACTAAGCCATAAGTTGAAACGGCCAATAAATTGGTCGGCTGCTCTAACCATTTTTAGAATTATTGGAATTATTTCAACATATAAACAAATGTATTTCAATTCAGGAGATATGATAATTAACATGGACTCCTTCTTAGATTCACAGAAAACTTATCGGGTATAGTGGCGTATAAACAACTCAATTAATGGGCCTGTTCGTAAATGTATAACAACTCTGCATTTTATGTGCACAACGTTCGAAAATGCAAACGTTGGCAACACTGCAGCAGTAATCTGATCGTAAATGCGACACTGACGTACATTAGGAGCAAATAAAAACAAAAAACTAATCATAAAAATGGCTAATGCAATGAATGAGTGAGTATAAAAATTGTTTGCTTTTTAATATGTATTTCTTATTTCACATTTTTTTTTATTTTCAGATTCAGCTGCAGAGTTGTGAAGCATTTACGAACAGGCCCATTATTTTATCCACTCTGCTATTTTCCTAGTGACTTTGCAGTTCTTATAAAGAAGAGAAATAAAATAAGCAAGTGATTTGATATAATTTAGCTAAACATTTTTGCTGACAGTTTAATATAAAATCAGCTTGAATTCAAATGATGAGCATGCACTGAAAGAAATTTGTTCACAAGTCCAAATAAACACAATATTAATTTGAAAAAAAAAAATTTTTAATTTTTGACAAATGCTGGGGCTCATTTAATTAATGAGCTAATTAAATTTTTTGAATGATAGTTTCATTAAACGTGTGGGCTTTCAATTATTAATTTTTTAATTATATACTAATATATGGGTTATAGTTATACAGCTGAAGGAATTATTCCGCTTCTTCAATGATCAAAAAAAAAAAAATATAAATATATATATAGATAAACTAATTCATTAGGTAAGTGTTGATTTAATACAAAAAGAACGAAATTTCAATGAATTATATCATTAAAGTTAAGTATAATCCTTACAGACGATATACTTTATTAAACAAAATCCATTAAATGTGTGACGACATTGTTTTGCTGCTACCCATAACAAGAATTCAAAGCCTTTGAGAAATGTTAAAATATTTTACTTTATATCAAATTTTCTTTTTAAATCAAATGAGAATCGCCAAAACGATGAAAGAATTCCGGGATGTAGTGAAATTATTTTAAAATCCGATGATGTTTTTAACGAAGCTAACAACACTAATGTACAGTTTTTAATACAATAAATCAACGAATATTCACTTCATAGCATTAATAAAACAAAAATATTGCATTAAATTCACTAGAAATAGGTATGAGAATTGTCTCAGTGTATACAGCCAAAAATCATTTTATTTTCTACGTTTTTAATTTTATACAACAATTTTTAATATTGTTTCTCGTTTGCATTATTCCTCTCATTTAACCAATTTATTTTCGAATGTTTGACTTGATAAACCTTCCCTTCATTAACGTTAAACATGAACTCATAAGTTATTAGTGTCTTTTTGTATAAATGAGCAAATGCTTTAACATTCTTTTGTATTTTTTTTTTTTTTGTTTCGTCTTAAACTCAAAATAATTACAATTTGAAACATGTTTTCCAATTTCCTTTTAAACATTCCGATGCTCTGTTGCTTTAGGTCTTGGTAGATGGCAGGTTAATAACTCAACAGTTTGGTTGTTATTTTGGTCATTAAGGTTTTCTAATGATTAAAATTTGTAGAAAAAAGAAACATCAGTTATAATATGAAGTTAGGTTTTAGCAAGAAATTGGGAGTGAACACTATATACTAGTACAGTTTGAATACTCATTTGGTTGGGCAACTGTTTGATTATATGATAATCAAAATCACCCCAAAATGCTAAACTTGAGCATCTAGTTTTTTTTTTGTTGATATTGTTTTAATTACATACTTGAATTCTGTTCTATTGGAAATATTATTAAAAACTTCTTCAAATGCGCTGTTCTGAGTTAATTTATTCTAGCACCCATAATTTAGAAGAAACATGAAACCGAAAGAACTCCAACGTGCTGTAATGTTTCACTTTAATAGGAGAATGTCAATTTATATAAATAACTTTCAACCAATGATTTTGTTTTTGTTTTTTTTTTGCTTTCCAAAGACCGTAATTTTCCTTTATTGTTTTCCTATGTGACAATTTTTAAACATTTTGTTTTTTACCATTTTCAACATTCATGTAAGTAGTTCTTTATAAAATTTATTACCTTCGCTGTATGGCGTTTCGTGTTTGGTGGCCCTTGTAGTAGCTTGTGGCTTTTTATCTTTTTCTCGATTTTAATGGTTCATTTCTATGTTTATTATAAGTTGTCGGCTAATGTTAGTTTCTTTTTTCTTCGTTTCCAAGCTATTTACAAGTAAGCCTCGAACAACGCGGTACTTTGTTGATATTAATTCGGTATAACTCAAATCAATAATGCCAACACTTTTATGGTTAAACGCATTTGTCTGCATAACTTTGGTGTTATGCCCTTAAAAATACTGGCAGCCCGCAAAGGATTTGTGCACCTCAAGGGAGTTACTTAAGCTTATATAAATATATACAAATATAAATATAAATTCTTTGTATAATTTAATTAATATCAATCACAAAAGATAATATAGAAAGAACTTGAGCCTAATAAACTTAATACAGAAATAATAATATAAATATTTAATAAATGTATACTTAATAAATCTAAGTAACTAGATCAAAAGTTCAAATAAAAACACCACAAAAATGAAACAAGGCACATACATATACATATGTTAATCAAACGCTAAATGAGGCTAAAATACAAGATTGGGGCTTAATGTAGACATGGCACTATGGCGTTATGCGGTCGATAAAGACTTACAGTTGTATGCAAAAAAATTTAATAAACTGTTATTAGCCACTAATAATCAAAAATGCTTAAAGTATTATGCAAAAAAAAATATTTGCTTAATTTGCTTGCTTTAACACAGTGTTAAAAGTAGAAAATTTAATACACGTTCGCCCCTACTTTAAATATAAATTAAAATGACATTTCAATTGTAGTTATTGATTTGTTTACATTTTGTGGTAAAAATTGTGAAAAATAATAAAGAAATTTTTTGTGAAAAAATGAAAGCATTAAATTTAATATTATTATTATTATTATTATTATTATTATTATTATTATTATTATTATTATTATTATTATTATTATTATTATTATTATTGTTATTATTATTATTATTATTATTATTTACGCTAGGTTGGTCCAGGATGGCCCTTTGCACTGCGACCAGTAATGACCTATTGTGCAACCCCTTTCCCTCACGAGTTCAATACATCAAGAAACAGTACTAGCTCCTTCAGTGGGAGCCCTTGCAAGTCCTGTGAACCCAATGTATAGGTCTGCAACAGCCTGTATCTTCTGTGGCCAAGTGCCACACATTCAGTAATCAAGTGTTCCATTGACTCCTCTTCTTCTCCGCAAAATCTGCATATTGCCGTGCTGGATAGTCCCATTCTGTGTAGATGTTTCCTGCAGGTATAGTGTCCTGTTAGCGCCCCACACAGTGTCCTAAGATTCTTCCTATTTAATTTTAGAGCGAGATCCGCTCGCTTGGCATCAAAGCTAAGAAATTTCCTCGAGTGTTCTAGACCCCTAGTGTCATTCCACAGTTTCTCTGTGATGGATGTTGTCCATTTTCTGAACTCCCCCCTGAGGAGTAGATTGTTAAAGCCAAATTATGGAGTGGGTCCAATAAAAGCCCCATTGGCTCCCCTTTTCGCGTAGGTATCATCCAACTCGTTACCCTTGTGCCCCTCATGACCTGGCACCCATATCAGAGTAATCTGATTGTGAGTGGCCAGTTCATTTAGCCTATCGTGACATTCCAGTATTGTCCTGGATTTGAACGAATAGCCATCCAGGGCCCTGAGTACCGACTGGCTGTCTTAATAAGTCGAATTGGTAAGAAATATCGGGATTTGATTTAATTTGTTTCAATTGTGCCATTTTAATAGAATATTATGAACAAATATCGTCAACCAGTCGACCAAGAATATATGTATGTATGTATAAGAAGAGAGCCGACCCGTTATATATTCCTGAAACCGACCTTAAACAAAAATATAGTTTTAACAAGGAAACATAAAAGAAATTGCAAATTTGATACAAGATGATATGAAGAGGACGTGGTTCACCAGCACATTTGCTCTTCGTGGTATTCTTATAAGACATAGTAAAACGTTTAGGTACAGGATGATACAGGCGATATTCACGGACTGTCTCAATCAGCGATTAGCCGAATTTGCTCAAAAGTAGAGCGTGCACTAGCCAAACTGGCCAAAGACAAATAAGAATGCCTGCTCCCGCTGCAGAAGAATGCTAAATTTCATCAAGTTTTAAAGAAATTCACAATTTTCCTGGTATTATTTGGGCTACTGACGGAACTCACATAAAATTGAAAAAACACTGATGGTGAACTAGAACAATATTACATTAACAGGAAGGGGTTTTGCGTGCATACATACATATGTTTGTACATACAATGTTCATACAAAATTTAAATATATTAATAATAAAACAAAAATGAATAATAAAAAATAATAATAATAAAACAAAGTAATTCAAAAAAGGAATAATAAAAATAAAGCAAATAATTCAGTCAGATATGAAATAATAAAACAAAACAATTATATACTTCAGGTTTTTTTCTTGCAATAACACGAAACATAAATTTTAGTCTTGATTGAAGAAAAGTAAATTTGAGAACCCGGGCGAATGTAATCATGTCCGTACATACATATACATATGTATGTGTGTATGAATACGGTTTATGAATACGGTTTATGAAACAGTATTGCCAGTTTCAAGATTGAAATTTCTTTAAATCATTTATTAGCTAATACGCGTTTTTTGCATACAAAATTTTTAACACAGGTTATTAGGCTTAATGAGCTTATTAACAAATTTTCATATTAAACCAAAATTACGACTTTTTTTTGCATACAACTGTTATGCTTTTATGGTATCGAATCGCTGCAAGAGGTTCAGAAATTCTATTGTTTTGTTGTAAGTGGAGCTTTAAAAATAACAACCATTGGGTTGAGCTGCCTTGGGGATGGATTAAGGGTGAGAAAGATATTGAGACTCACTATTTGTCTAGAAAATATTAATACGGTATTACTATTTTTATTGTCACTGAGTGCTGGATATGAAATTTCAAAACATAATCATTTTGTTTTCTCGGCCAACGAAAACGTGTGTCTGGACAAAGTAAATTTTTCTGCGAGTTCTTTTCAGCACAATTTACTAATTTCAAAGAATTTATAGTTAGCAAAAAAATATACATTTGTCCCGCATAAAAGTAATAGTGTAGTATTTGACTTCTTTTTTTTCATTGCTTATGACCAATTACGATTGCGTTAAATATTTCTATTCAAATAATTTATTTTTGTGATTATTATATGCGCTAATACACACGTCGTATATGTTTTTTTGTTTTTGTTTCAATGCTAGTTAATTTTACAATCAATTAGTCTTGGTACATATAATATATTTTCTTTACTTAAGAAAAATATTCAATTCAATTTTGTAAGAACAAAAACTGTCCTTTTGGATACTCAGTACAAACTTGTTTAGAAAAAATATAAATTTAAAGTAATTCAAGTTGTTTTAATATTTAGTTATTTTGACCCTTATTATTGTCCTGAAGAAGCTATCCGAGGGAGAGCGAAATATTGACAAAAAAAATAATTACTCAAATTCCAAAAGACCTTGAGCTCAAATAAATATATAAAATGTAATTCAAGTTGATAATGTTACGAGCATAATCAGTCCTACCCATTTCTCTCGCTCTCTCTCTCTCTCTCTCTCTCTCTCTCTCTCTGCCTCCTTCTCTTTCAGAAAAAAGAACATCAAACTTCATGAAAATAATTGTTTGGGTAAAATCTTTGTTTACACTATTGGATGAATCCATCATAAAAGATTGTGTTACTTAATTCATTGAAATGGGAAGATCAGGGATTGCAGTTATACTTCTGGAAGGTCAGATTGTCATTAAATCGATGCCAGCTGAGCAGATGAAATCCTGGTCAGTTTAAGATTGCAAAGACGCTATTAGAAATTACTCGACTCAAGGTCAGCTGCGAATCTTATAGGTGCCACAACATGGTAGACAGCTAAAGAAGGAAAGCAAGTTCACTCACTGCAAAACACGTGATCGACATGCGAGAGCTCTTTAGATGCAGCTAAAGAATTGGGCACATAAAGTACACTCAACTCTCTGGAATAATGAAGCCATGGCACTTTATGTAAGGATTCCATGCGGTAATTCAGACGGGAAGATGCTGAGACATAGCAAGCCCGAATTACTAGGGGAATAATTGTAGTGATAGCAAATCACCAGCAACTACTGGCATATCTAAGCTACATAGGAATAGCCAGAGGTGATGACTATATATCGAGTGGGGAGGATAGTGAGATATTAAAATACCGTTTATGTCAATGCCCAGCCTTTCCATTAATATGGTCCTGCTACCTAGGACATATCACTTTGCCAGATTTAACTCACTTGTGGAATATGTGGTGGAGGAAATTTAGAAACCTTGAATGAGTCTGAATTTCTATAGACCTATATGTCATAGCCATTATGGTTATATACACTCAGAGCAGAAACAGCCTACACTGGCTACTCTGTGTGTCAAGAAGACATGGGCTTTCACATTCCTCCTATCAAACTAACCTAATAGAAGTATATTTTATATCTAATGTACATTATAAATTCCGCAAACGGATTGTCAGATTCTTATATGTTCACAGTCTACGTGATAGATAAATCTATGACGAGTACAAAATTCGTAAAGTTGGAAAGACAAGCTAATATGCTAAACAACAGGTATATTTGAACGAATACGGATCTGTAGATATAATTTTTGCAAAGAGCGGCCATTTTAGGTTAAGAAAAAAGGTCTTGTACCAATGCCAAACATTGTTCTATGCAAACTTGATATACACGTGCTTTGTCATGTCCAAAGACACGCTGTAAAACGAGGCCTGCTTGTAGTTTTTAGTTACATATGTATTTTATAGTGGTGGGCTTCTTTTGCTGTCTCATCTCATTCTTGTGGTTTGGTGAGCACTTGTAGTGTTTTTCTCCTGCTTATTCTATTGTTCAAGTAAAAGAACCAACCACCTGTGGTGTGAGGTTTTCTTTTATTTGGTAGCCTTGCTGTCATTAAATTACGAAAATTTTTAATTTTCCTGCGGTCTTGAAGAAACAAAGATGTGGGAAAAAATATTTAAGTAACAGGTGTTAAGGAGATAACGAATGAATGGTTTAAGGAATGTTGTAGAAGGACCACCAGTAGAATAGAAGGTTAACAATTAAGAAGTATTTTAATATTATTCTTAGTGCTTATTTTAGTAAAGTCGTTAAAGAAAATTGATAAAAATTATATAAGACAAAGTATAAATACATATCTCAATTCATGTCTTCATTACTACCGTAGTTATTAGACAGCTAAAAATTCTTCAAACAGTTTCAAGTAGTTGTCACAATATATTGTTAAACTTAGGAAAAGAGTATCGAAATGCAAATAATGATTCATATTATTTGATCTTTTTAATTATTTGAAAAACTTATTTATACAGCTTCAGATCGTTTTAATATAAAAACTTTATTAACAATATTGTTTAATATTTCGATAACAGTTTGTTATCATCTTTAGGGTAATATTATCCTGAAGATGATAACAAACTGTTATCAAAATATTGAATAATATTGTTAATAGAATTTTTATATTAAAACGATCTGAAGCTGTATAAATTAGTTTTTCAAATAATGATTCATATACATAAATATATGCAAAAAGAGATGAATTTAAGAAATCTTTTCTTTCTTGTGTGGGTAACCATTACCTAATTGTGTCATTTGAGTAAAAATATTTTAAATATTCAAAGAAGTTCTTTCGTTTTTGTGCTAAATTTTTCATGTCCTTCATAACAGGAGTTTAGGGGAGTTAGATATAAAATTTTGTTTCTAACTCAGATTTTAAAATTTTCTTAAGCTTTAAAAGAAAAGTTAATAAGGCAATATTGGTTTTTGTTTGTGAGTACGTTGTTTTGAATAAAACTATTTATTTATTTTTTATTTGTTTTGATTTTAATTTAATATGATATAGTTCTCTTATTTGATTACGTGTCTATGCTAAAAGATAAAAGAGGCAAACTCTGGCAACTTCTACAATATTTACCATATTTATAACCACAGCTATTGCCGTTTTCGTTTCTACATAAAAGTGCCACATTTTGAATTTTGTATGACAACCAAAATTCTGAAGGACACTGCTGTATTAAATCTTTTTAAATATATATGGTAATTGTGATATTTTCCCTTGAGTTTAGTTTCACAATAATTTCAAAAGTGACATTTTAAGAAAATACTACAAAATAAATACGTAATTTTGTGTAGATACGAAAACGGCATAAAATGATGATACTTATACCCAGTTCACACATACACTTTAATTGCACCATTAATAACGGATCTTTTAGATGATGGTTAAATGCCTTTAATATCCTGTTCAAGTACAAACCCGAATTGATTCATTTATAGCCTTAGAAGTTAGCTAATTTTAATTTTAATTTATATTATATGAGAATGTAGTTTGGGGTTTTCCGCCATTAATATCTGCTTGTATTTAATTATATAACAAGTATGATATATACGATCATTATTATTATCCATTTTATTCTTTTCCTTATAATTTTTGCAATGCTTAAGTTAATTATGCTCAGCGTTGCGTTTTCAAAACAACGTGAAACAAAAGTCTAACAAATACATAGTTTCTACGAATGTTAACTGGACAATTTGCATAATATCGAAATAACCTGTAGCTTAAATTTAAGTCGATGCATACCTTAAATTTGTTGGATTTTCTGCAACAAAGGCTACTCAACCCAGTCTCTGTTCTAACACTACAGTGTTCCATGACCGAAATTTGGAGAAAACTAAATCGTCCACATAATGACTTCTGCACAGGCTGCAAAGATGAAGAGGAGGAGGAAATTGTCACACACTTCCTCTGCCAATGTCCAGCTCTTTCTTAAAAGCATAGAATTTCTTGGCAGGCCGACCTCACATGGGTTGGCAGGTGTACTGGAATAAAGATTAAACAGAATAGAGTCTTTCATCCGCTCATCTGGTTGATTCAGGCAGAACCAGTGGGGCTGTTTGCTCACCGCCTCTGGGGACCTTATAGAGCCCAAGTGAGCCGATTTCACGACCATAAGCCAGTGAAACATAGCATAACATAGCCCACCCTTAGTAAAAGAGATGCTGAAAATAATTTTGCAAAATTTTTAAAAAGTTGCAAAAAAAAAAACACAAATGTGCATTTAGAAAAACTTACATAAAAGTGAGGTTGGAATTATTTTCTAATTTTTTGCGCTCTTTAATCAGCCCTGACTTTTGAAAGTGCTCAAAGTTTTTTAAAACCTGCTTTTGACAATATCTGCAGTGTGGCAATTTTGTTTGAGACCTTTAGCAACACAATGGGATAAATAATAACCCTGTGGTAAGCTTTCGCACCTACGCTATCCTGAGATATGATCTAAAAAAATTTCGAGAAATTTTAAATTGTCTGTGAGACGTATTCCCGTTCATTCAAAAAAACAACCTGTGAAGCTTCCAAAATAAAGATTTATATTCCAAATTTTAGACAAATTCTCCCAACTTCTTTGTGTTACAGATTTTTAGCAAAAATGTTTCACTTTAAGACAAAAATTGATAACAACTTTTAGTCGCAGCTTTATTTTTCCACGTTCTCTTATTTTCAACTAATATGTGAAAAATATTCAGTACCCGACTTTACAAACACACATGGTAATGTGATGCATGTAAATGAAAAATCCTCGCACTAAATTACACACTGGTTTGACTACGTATTTTTTTTTAACGAAGTGTTTTATTCCAGTAAACTCAAAGTGTTTCATATAAAGTTGTACCAAAATGTGACAATGTGTTCTGCTCACTTTACTACTCCTTGTTATTTTTTATGTTGTTTTGTATACACGTTGATGTTGCAAAAAAGTTTTACCGCATATAATGTGGTGTGTATAACGTGCATAAGGTTTTCATAAATTTTGGATCATAAAGTTTGGATATTTTCAAAGTTCGACAAATCTCTATGGCACAGCAAATGTTGCCCGGAATTTTCATTTCGAGAGCATTAGAGAATTTCGATTGTTCAAAAACTATAACATGAGTACAAAGGAATTAACACCTGATTCCAGGTGTCTTTGGGTTAGTAATTAGCAGTGAATTTCATATGGATATTAAAATTTACGATATTTTATGACCTCAGATAGAAATTATACCCTGATCGTTGTATTAACCAAGCTTTCTCAATAATCTCTCCTATGGCCAAATGAATATAATTGATAAATATTGCTATCATTTTGAATGGTTACTGAGATGAAAATAGTGAAAAAAATAACAGACCTTGAACTACTTGATCAATTTTTTTCTATACTGATTATGAAAGTGTTTACAATCTGTATTTTGACTAGTTTTCATACAACTAAACATTTTTATTGATACAAATTTTTTTACCAAATCACCCACTGTGCCTTAACAGGTTGCCAGCATGAAGTTATTTTGTTTTCATTTTTTCTTTTTCTGTTGACAAAGAAACTGCTGCTGTTTTATGGTGACAAAAACAAAATAAAAACTTGTACATAGCAAATTTTTAACGAAAAATTTCAATTTTGTGGGAAACACACAGCCATACGCGTCTATATTAACACATAAACTCATACATGTTAGCATACGCATGCTGCCACTTTTTACAACATATGTTAAATATAGGTGGAAAGCAGCTTTGGTTTTGAGGTAGAAATTTGGTAAAAAAAAAAAAAAGTTTGTAAAAAGTAGCATGACATACAACAAAAGAATAACAAAAAGCAGTAGAAAATTATTACCTTTGATGTCTGACGTTTGTTATTGCCACCTACGGTTTATTTCATAAAAGATAACTCAGTTTTTAATTTGATTTTATTTCTGAGGCTTTTTGGCAGATGCCTTTGAACATAAATTTTATTAATTTTAATACAAACTGTGAACGGTTTTAATAGACCTGTTTTGATTTGCCATTTTCTATGAAAGGATTTTTAACGGGAAGAGAAATTAATAAAGCTCCAGCTATTAATAAATTCACGTTAATCTGCTTTATATTTTTTGTCAATTTAACAGACCTAAAAATAACTGCCTTGATTCACTATCACTATGGCCTTGATTCACTATCCTACACACTCGTATGCTCTGGCAAAAATGAACACGTGCACAAGATGTTTGATTGTGGGCACGTGAAGCGTATGTGTGTGGCAGAATTTCTGCGAGGTCTATTTAATTTGCTAATCTTCTTGGAACTTTCAGAAACATTTTTTTTTTCTGACACACAAGTATAATAGTGTGAGTTCCTATTTTTTTTTACCATTGTTGCTTTGATAGATATGGTCTAAGTACAGAAGCGAATCCTATATTAACCCTTTTATAGCACTGTTTAGAAATTGTAAAATTTTTGGAGGGCCTCACAGGTAAACATTAAACAAGCAATTGTATATCATCCGTTAATTACTTCAAAGCTATGCTTATACCTTGTTCATACATGCATTTCTAATTGAGATAATATTCAGTTTATTGACATAATATTTTTTGCGTTCATACATACAAATATTGTTCTAACTCAATTAGTATTTGACAGCTGGAAAAAACTTGTTGTTTTTGTTTTGGTAGTGAGAAAGAAAAAGTGAAAAATATTTTCAAATAAGAAAAATGGAAGAAAAACTGCCTTTTATTAAAAAGATTTTGGTGTTGTACAATAAAAATATGGAACTTGTACAAGGAGTGCGTTCATGTTATGACTCCAAAGTGGCAATAATAAAAAGAAAGAGAATTAAAAATTTGGAAGTGCTGGAATGTTTAAAAATTTTGTTGTTTTATTTTATTATTTTTATTTTTTACTATTTTGTTTGCTTTTGTTGACATTTATCGCGTCATTCATCTCGCATTGTATACTTTTGCTTATTAAACACATCTTTTACAGTGTTGTGTTTCATCTTTTGCTCAATATTCAAAGCAATTTTGAGTTTATTAAGCAATAATTTTATTGACTTTTTGTATGGAATATTGAGCTCAATAATGGACTTTATTGCGATTATCTCAATAAAGGCGCATGTATGAATATGGTATTAGCTTAGTCTAGTCCTTTTCTTCGCCCCAACTATGTTTTAACATATTTACGGTATTCAAACGGTCTCACATTCCCTAAATTGCTTCCAGCCCACGTCGCGTCTAATTTTATATTGTTTTTAATTTTTATTTTAAAACAGCAGCACAAAGCCAGCCTGGTACCTGAGCTCAATACTGATTGTCTAAATTTAATTTTATTTATTAATTATTAATATTATAATTTTTTTTATTAATTTATTATCAATTTAATCACTGTGTTTTTGTTCGCTTAAATATATTTTATATTCTCTCACCAACATCCCACTGATTCCCAATTGAATTTTGTGTTTGCTGCTTTTGTATCAGTGATAACAACAGTTTCAAAATTTTCGCAGCTTCCAGCGAATTTTTTGTCATTAATTTCAACTTTGTAGTCGAACTATATGATTTACAATAGTTAATAATTTTAGCAGGCTTAAGTTTGATTTTTCTTTCTCATAAATTAGGAAAGATGTATTTGTGATAGTATTTTAGTGATCAACATTTTCAAGGAAGATAAGTGAAGTGGGAGACTCCGTGACTGAGAGACACTCCATGGCTGCTTCACATCCACCATGACGCTCATAAATGCTTGTATCGTGTTTTTTTTTTTATTAGCAGCTTATCAAGACAATTTGGTTGTATCATTCTGAAATTTGGTTGTATTATTGAATCGTTTTATGATAATTGTTTAGAAACCAATAACTTTATTCATAAGAACAAACAGGAAGTCCCTGAAATAAATCAAATAATGTCTGCTTGTCGCCCATATTGCATACTTTCCCTAAGAACATTACCTGAAACTAACTAAAACATACATTTTTCTTCAAATTGCGTATGCCAATTTTTCAGCTACCCCAAGAATAAAAATTCTGAACACACACATACACGCATATGGAAAATTATTTTTTTTTATTGTTTTTAAAAACTAGATTATCTACGCATTTATTATGTAGCACATCAGGATGTCTTAATTTTTTTTTTAATTTCCAACCTTTGCCACGCTATTGTACTTCTAACACACAATATGCTTATGACAGCCGGCAACGTAGTTGTTTGTTTTTCGTATGGCATTGTTTGAAATGCATGTGAGAGAAAAACCAGAAGTTCGAGATTTTTTTTTCCTTTTTTTTAACATCAAAGGCACTTAACGCTTTTACAAATCCTGCCACTTGAAATGAGTAAAAATGAGTGAATGGCAAGAAAAAACTATAGCTAGCTATTTCTTTTTTTTAGCACAACACAGCTCATTAAGCTGTCACAGGATGATAGACTTACGCACATGAACACATCCACAAATTTTTTTTTTTTACCTAAATGGCTTTTCAACTCAAGTGGGTATAATTTTATAATCAAGAACACACGGGAATTAAAAAAGTTACAAAACGAAACGGAAGATTTGTACATATGTATATATATATATATATATATATATATATATATATATATATATATATATATATATATATATATATATATATATATATATATATATATATATATATATATATATATATATATATATATATATATATGTATATAAAAAACACGTAAAAAAAGAAAATATATTCATGAGTATGCATTTGCAGAGGAAGCACCCTAAAAAGGTGAAAAATTTGCAGTTTGATGTAGAGCTGGTAACATTTTGGGGTAACCATGTTGCAGGGCTGAAGTGCTGAAGGAAATCTAATAGATTTTTAATAATCAAAGAATAACAAAATTTCAAGAAATAATGGATGAATAAAGCAATAAATGTTTTTTACATCTCTCGATTGTTTTGCAAACAAATTACTTATGTACTAAAGGCATGCAATAAGGTAAGAGAGAGTAAGACAGAATTAACTATAACATGCCATTGAAAAAAACTGCAATCCAAAATTACTATGACAAAATGCTAATTAAAAATTATGTAAAATTTTTACAAAACTAATGATCTAATTAAAAGTTAACTGTCTACTTAAATTATTCACGTTTGGGCTTCTGGCTAGATTTGTTTGTGTTGAAACTATAGTGCTCGACGTTTTTGCAGACAATGAGAAAAGTAAACCTTTACTAACACCTATTGAACGGGGAAGATGCCATGGCACGTCCATTACGATGATCATCAGAATGAAAAATGCTTCGAAAATTTTATCACTTAAAATCTTTCTGAACTCTGAGAATAGTGTTTAGAATAGTGTTTAGATATTCTCCGACAGCCAGTCGGTACTCAAGGCCCTGAGTAGCTTTTTGTTCACATCCAGAACAATACTGGAATGTCACGATAGGCTAAATGAACTGGCCAATCACAATCAGATTACTGTGATAAGGGTGCCAGGTCATGAGGGGTACAAGGGTAACGAGTTGGCTGACACCTACGCGAAAAGGGGAGCCAATGGGGCTTTTATTGGACCCACTCCATCCTTTGGCTTCAATAAACTTCTCCTCAGGGGGGAGATCAGGAAATGGACAGCATCCATCACAGGAAAGCTGTGGAACGACACTAGGGGTCTGGAACACTCGAAGAAATTTCTTAGCTTTGATGCCAAGAGGGCGGACCTCGCTCTAAAATTAAACAGAAGAAATCTAAGGACACTGTGTGGGGCGCTAACAGGACACTATACCTGCATGAAGCATCTACACAGAATGGGACTATCCAGCACGGCAACCTGCAGATTTTGCGGAGAAGAAGAGGAGTCAATGGAACACTTGATTATTGAATATGTGGCACTTAGCCACAGAAGATACAGGCTGTTGCAGGCCCATACATTGGGTTCACAGGATTTGCAAGGGCTTCCACAAAAGGAGCTAGTACTGTTTCTTGATGTATTAAACTCGTGAGAGAAAAGGGTTGCACAATAGATCATTCATGGTCGCAGTGCGAAGGGCCATTCTGGACCGACCTAGCAATAATAATAATAATAATAGTGTTTAGAATAGCGTTTAAAAATTCGCTGGCAACAGGCAAAGCTTACTCAAACTAAGAATCAACTAGAAATCGTTTGGATGTAGGCGAGATAATATGAAGCATGTTTAAATTAACAGAAAAACACAGTGTTATTAAAATTATTTAATATAATACATCATTTGAGCTATTATTATTTTCATTTGACTATTATGTATTTGTAATAGTCAAAAATGAAGAGCTAAGTTAGTAGGATGGTTGAGAGCTGCTACTTAAAAATTGTATACATTCAAAGCCACTAGGGTGCTGATGATCAGCGTAGTAGACCTGAAACTCCATCCAATATGAATTGAGCGTATCACTCATGGTCTGCCACTAGGCATTAATCTGCGGTATACTAGACCTATGATTAAATAAATACGAATGGCCAATACTGCTGTCGTCTGCAAAAGATTGCATAGGGTTTGAAGATTGACAGAGAACACCGTTGAGAAAGATAAGACATAATGTAGTAGCAAGAACGTTTATATTATTGTGTAGTGCTACCAGTGTCAAATGGTGTAATCTTTTACGCCTACTTTAGAGGTCTTCTGCAGAAATACAATTCCCTTAAAACTTCTAAGCTGTATTGATGCATGTGTTCTATTGATCTTTTAAACGAAAGTGTAATGAGCTGGTGTATTAATTACGCATGTAATTTTAAGTGTAGAGTAAATGAGTATGTCACAAGCACACACCCTCAAAAAAATTTTTTTTTTATTTAGAAAACTATAACATGCAGTATTTTCACCGTAACCTAATTTTTGCCCTGCTGTGTTTCAAATTTAATAAAAATGTTTTTCTAACATCTCATTTTTAAACTACGCACAATATGAAAAAAAACAACAACAACAAAAGAAAAAAATGCACAGCACAAAGGATGTGCACAGTGCAGCATGTCCTCAGGGAGTAAACTGTATACTTTTACCGTCACCGCTGTTGCTGCTCATCCGTTGCATTACTATGTTTTAATAATAATTGTAGTGCTCTATATTATCCTTTTTTTTTTTTTTTTGTAAATGTTGTCGTTGTCGTTATTGTTGTTGTTATAAGGTTGACTTACGTTACGTAGCAATTATTTTCTATACCATTTATTGCGCAAGCACACACTTTCATACTAAAACAAATGTTTGCTTTAGCATTTGCCAACAAATTGTGTGCGAATGCTGCTTGTTACTTTAATTTTTAATTTGTTTTGTACAAATTTCTAGAGCTGGGAACTCAGGGGAAACACAGTCGAAATTGTATTTCAACTATCCTGTCTTAAACAGTTACAACTTCCTTTTTCACGTTTTTCATAAAGAACTTTAGCAACAGCAATAGTAATTATTTTACAATATTTTTTTCTGTTTCAGTTATTTTTCTCGATTGTGGTTTAATGCGTGGGAAATGTTGGTTTATTGGGATTTTGTTCTCATCTCAATGTTGGTCGTGTTTTGCGGCTCGTTTTTTTTTAACAAATTATATTTTTAACTGCACTACGCAAGTTTTTAGATTAAGTTATCCATTTCAATGTTGCGTCTACCCACCCACAATTAATTGAATTGTATCGTTAGGGCAACATCCTCCACCATATGATGTTAAGTAAATTTCATGGGAAAATGTTAAAGTGTGTTTTGGAAATTTAAAATTGCATAAGCTTGACTGCTGTGGGAAGTAATAAAAAGGTATGACAGTGAGCAGGAGAAGATATACAGTCTAAATAGGATAATTTCGGTGTTTATTATTTGGCAGTCATGTTTTATCGAACTCTTCCTTTTTTATAATTTCAGAGAAATAGGCATATGGTGGGAATTTTTTTATACTTTAAAATCTGCTGAAGCTACCTTCTTACCTTGAGATCTCAAAATGATATTAAAATATAGAAATATTTTTTTTTGCTGCTAATGTTATTTTATTTAAAAAAAATTATTCTAGTGTTTATTTGTTTCTAAGTAAACTTTGAATTTTAACATATAAAAACTTATTTTTATTACATACACCTGCTAATGGGTAAAGATATGATCACACAAGCACTAATATTTGCCAATTTGTGCACAAAAATGTAACCACTATTTTTTGTTGACCTTTTTTCTTGGGTCATCACATAAATAGTTATAAAAAAATAAAAATACATATATATCGACATAAATACGGCTTTAAGCAACAACAAAAAAAAAAAAATAGGAAAAAAGGAAGAACAACAAATTTCGTAGAGTGTATCTTAAGATTATATTGGATCAACAAACAAATCCAAAATCTATGGCGAAATCAAATGATCGTACAGAATTATTACCAGAGCTATTAAAAATTTGCAGTATTTAATGTGTTAAATAAAGTTACGCAAATATTTAGCAAACATTTTCATTTTCAACTTGAACAACCGCAACCTTACACTATGCTCCTGTCATATTTTGTGATATTACGTCGTTTTCTCTTATTATATATTTTCTATATTGTATCACTGTTTATAAGTAAAAGAATTTTTAGTACTTCATATGTATGGAGCTGTCCAAAAAAAAGGACTACACAAAAGTAGTGGTCACATTTTTTTAAAAAAAAGCTTATGACTAAGAAAAAAGTCTATTTACAACTCAGAGCGTATAACAATATTCGTTTGACATCCTTATTGTGTATATTCTTGTATGCATTTTGTCTTTTAATAAAAATATTTGTCAAGGAAAATTCGCCCTTCATCCCAGCTCTGCTACAATCAGGTCGAAAATTGGTCTTTCCCACCGCCTATGTTTCAACGACCGTTTTCAGTACATTCAAAATATTTTCCATGTCCTAAAATTTGCTTACGCTGGCATGTAGCAGGGCCTGAGTTTATTATTATAAAATATCCACAACTATTGGCTTAGCATTTTAAATGTTTAACATTTCATGATATTTCTGATATTAAAAAAGCCACCACCACTCTTTGAGCTGAACAAACAACGCTCTCATCAATCACTTAGACAACCAGAATCTAAAAAAAAATATTCTTAATACACATTGGTGTTAAGGTAAATCCCAGCTGCACGGGCACATGCACAAAATTACCGTAAAAAAAGAAACAAAATGAAATTATAATTAAATTATGAAGAATTACAAATTTGTGAAAGATTCTTAAATAAATATTAAATAAAATAAGTTTATTTACAAAAACAGCAATGCATGCAAGTGGTTAGACAAAAACGTAGAGCATCATCAGACGGCCAAACTTTGCACACAACACGCGTCAAACACGCGTCCACAACCTTGACAAAACAACATTAATAAAACTGTTTGAATAAGTGGGTTCTAATTTCAGTTTTCTTGGGCAAGGTATTAATACAAAATATATTCAAACACGCACCGGATAATAAAACAAACAAAAAATTATTCTTGATATTTCATATTATAAATTTTTCAAAAATCTCTCAAATTTCCAATATATGAATATAAAAAAATATTAATTTAAATGAGTTGAAAGTTAATATAAAAAGTCATATTTCATTTTCTTTTGCAAAGTAATCCCTTATTAATGCCGCCACGCACTCAAAGGATTTCATTATGATGTTGTGTTGAATTTTTTCATTACAAAGCGGAAATTGAAACGCACTTCCTTTGCGCTGAAACCATGGAAAACAGAAGGGCGCCCAAAAAAACCGATCAAATGTGTGAGACAATATGATTGAAAACAGTTTGGTTTTTGGTTTATTCACTGTGAGTGGCAAGAGGCTGAGTTGTGATAGCCGTTATAGGAAAACTTGTCAATATTTAACCCCCATTATTTTCGAATGCAAAATTCTTAATATTTCCTGATGCGATAAGAAAAAAAAATACGCAGTAAACCAATGGTGGCTTAAAAATGTTCCGGTTGCCGTGAAACCTTTTTATATTATTCATTTTGATATTACATGCTTAGACTATATTTAACTATGTTTGGGCTCATGAATAAAGACTGCGGGCAAGCAACGATGCCCGCACTGGAAGCCAATATAGAAGAACTCAATCGTGAGGTACTATAGGCCTATAGTTTCGAGAGACATGAAATCATCTTGAAATATGGAATTGTGCAGATTAGTATATCCATTGAAGTAGAGGTTTTATGCATTGCTCTAAATTTTATATATTTTTTTCTTATAGACTTCGTTTATTTTGTGTTTTTTGGCGCCGATTTTTTTCAATGGCTTCTAATTTACATAAAACATGATTTTGTGTTGAGCTGAGAGTAAAATTTGTTTATTACTTAAACCAATTTGCTGGCAGTTGACCTAATATCTCAGCGTGGTCAAGTATCACAGTAAAAATTAAATAAATGGCGAAGCACGTTGCTTCGCTCGTGATTAGGGGGTTGAGTATAAATAGAAATCGAAGTGCATGCTATTCGATTCGAGTCTTATTTAAAAATTTGATTATTGTTTTTGTTAACATTTAACATGGTTTTTGCATAACATTTTGTCATGTTGATTCTACATTTAATTATTTTTTTCTGTGTGTTTGAACATAATTTGCTTTTTAGCATTCAATTCATCACACATGTGTGTATATATGTATGTTTTTAACAGCTTTGTTTTATCTCTAGCAAAAGGTTTACAAATACTCCTCGTATACGTAAATTTTTGCAGCATTTTTTTCATTGTTCGTCATTTACCAGAATTATTGCAATAAGAGTCGTCCCTCTAAACTGCACCAAAAGAATTTGTGTGTTTAAAACAATAAAATTGATTAAGCTTTTCTTGGAACTGGTGTGTTCAAACCACAGCTCTTTTGTTTAAAGTAGTTCTTTGTTCATTGTTTGCTGACTACCAATCGAATGAAAAGAAAAAAAGATTTCAATACTATTGAAATACATATGCACATATTATGTATATTCTAGTAACATCCTTTTGTGTGAAATTTTTAAATATGTTCAGTTGCGTGTATGTTTTTTAGAGTTATCAAAAACCAGAAAAGCTGATGTATTCCACAAAAACAAGGAAAAGCACACACGTGCAACAATTCTCAGAGAAATAGTTGTGTTCTGTCAGAATCCTTTCGTGTTTGGACACCACTGGTAAAGAATTTTTCTCTTCAATCATTCTGGGAATATCTGCTTTTGATATCATTGATATTGTAGTTGATGTATTTTAGATTTGCTATTGTTTTTTCCAATGGCTGGCAGTTGCAACAATAACACGGATGGTGGTGGCCTGATATGTGGTGCACGTGTTGATTGCATGAAGTCTATTTAAAAAAAAAAAAACAACATCCTTAAATCGTCGACAGTCAAATTTCAAACTCTTAAAACTTCTTCTAGTATGAAAGGGAAAGCCCACGGGAGCTTAATTTTATAAAATAAAAACTCTTTTTGCTCAGTTCTGCTCGCTATTTCAAATGTTGCGCTATTTAAAATTTGTAATTATATGTATTAAAATGGATACTACTACTGCTTCTGTAAAATTCGCTTTTAGTTATTTATGCTATTTTTGCACTTAAAGCTTTCTATTTCGTTCCTAGAATCCTTAAGATTCATGTACATTTTAAAAATTTATTTTTCTTAAGTGCTGAGCTACAACTTTTTTAATTTGTTAGCGCCAATAGCTTCAAAAGCTCTTTATTGTATCCTTCAATCTTAATTAGGTCTTTTTTTCTCTCCTAATTTCAAGGCCAAATCACTCTCTATTAAAATATTGCTGCTGATTTTATAAGCATCTTTATTTCAATTAACATTTTCAAGAATACAAGAAAGTATAAAAATCGCACTTTAAAAGTTTTTCGGGCAAACAAATTGATTTTCAATTATCAAGAAAAATTACTTCACACTTAGCGTTATAAGACAAAAAAAAAAAGGAGAAAAGAAAAACAGTAAGATAAAATGGATAAATAGAAAATAAGAAAACATTTGCGGAAATAAACTTTTTCTATCACTTTCTTTCACTTGCCATTATTGAACAATCGAAAAATGAAATGCAACTTTGTTCATAGTTTTTGCTTGGAAAGCTGTAAACAGAACGGCAACTAGACGAAGTTTTTATATAGGTTGGCGCAGCAGGGGAAACAATATAAAATTCGCTTGAATTCATTAAAAACAATTAAAATGTTCAAAACAACAGGAGCAGCGGAGCAAATATTTTACACAATTATTGTTAGCTAAGAACAGTTTTAGGGCAAAGTATACAAGTGAAAGTAGTTTTCAAAAAATCTTCTTACCAAAAAGTTGCACCTTTTCCAGTGATCCAAGTGATAACAACAAGTGAGGAAAGTGGCAAAGAAAACTGCTAGAAGGGATTTTAAATTGCAATTGTAACAATCTGTAAAACATTAAAAGTCGAAAGCCATTTTGGAAGCACATTCATTGAACAAGCACAAGCAAGTCGTTGACAAAAGCAAAAAGGAGAACATACCAGAAGCGTGTTTTTTTTTATTTTTTTTTTTACCGAAAATTACAACTTAAAAATGTTTTTGCAGCAAAATATCATTCCAAAATCAGAACAACATTGTTTTATATATATGATCGGTCCAGCGAACATCGCACTGAATGTTCATACCAAGCAAATTAAGAGCTTTATATCATCCATAAATACAGATGAGGCTGCATTCAGGGACATTCGTGTATGTGTTAATAGACAACACTGATTGTTACGAGCATTGAAGTCGATCCTATTTTTACAAAACATTTCGAAAATTATATGCAGATCGTCACTGAGTATATCGCTCATAGGCTGCCTTTTGGCATTGATCTGCCATATACTAGGCCTATGATTAAATGAATGTCAACTGCTGCTGTCATCTACATAAGAACGGATAACGTTTGAAGTTTGACAAAGAAGATCGTTGGGAAAGATAAGAGATAGTGTAAAGGAAAGAAATTTACGACCACAAGACCGATACTGTCTTCCAGATTGTGCTCTATCAATTCACTATATGAACTGTATTGTCAGGCTAGTTTTTATCACCATAGTCTATATGCCGCTGATATTTCGTTGATGTTAATCAACTCATCAGCAGACATGTCGGCGTCATACATGTCGGCGTCATACAGCCGGCTGAAAACAAGACGGGGCAACATGTCACACAGCTCGTGCCACAATCGATTTATTGAAAGACACATTTGGTTACTGACTACCGCAATCGCTAATGTATATGTTAAATTATTTAAACGATTTTTTCCATTACTAAATCGCCTTATAGGTAACAATTTTTTTTTTCGAGTATCTTGAGTACTCATCTGTGTGTTGAGGCATACATACTCTTGCCTTTGATAAGACGTTTTCTATTAAAAAGCTCACTTCTCCCTGTTTTAATTACTATTCTAAAAATATATTAGTGTCTCTGCTTTTATTCTTCTGTTTCATTTGTTTTCTTCCAATCATTTATATTAAAATAGAAACTTATAGCTGAAATTTTCAACAATTGTAAATCTGTCCTCACAATTCTGACATCAACTTTCAGGCACGTCCTTCAATACCATTTCATTTGTGTGTATTAAGTGGCCATTCTACATCCAATAGCAAGTCCTTAAACAAAATAAGTATGTACTAAACACTGCACTTATCACTGTTTTGACCTAATTTTTCAGATGATTGTATATAGATGTCTTTAGAACACTAAGCAATACACGCTCGCATTTAAAATCTCTTAACGTACGTTGTACATAACCTTTGGCAATTTAACAGTTTAACTATTTCCTAATAACATCCGTTAGTGCTTTAGCACACAATTGCTTGTTGTATTCTCCAGTTGCAGCATATAATTTATATTCCATGCAAGAGCGCATTTAAATCATTGCAATATCACGAATTGCATAGCAGAAGAATGATGAGAAAAGGCGAAAAAGAGCTCGTACTTATTAAGTTTCCAACTGCCATGAAACGCGTATCTTTTAATATTCCAAGCATGAAAAAATCAAATCAATTAACTGTAAATCAATTACTATTTTTTAAGTTTTGTTTTATCTACTTTTTTTCATTTACTATTTTTAATGTGTATCCTTTTTTCAAAATTTCCCTTACTTGTGCATATTACGCTGTTCGTGTTTAAATAGCATTTTGCCTTGGTAACTGTTGCTTTCGAATTGCAAAAAAATTTATATGTATATTCAGTCAAAAAGGGACATGGCAGCACTTGCATTTGGTGTGTTTGTGCCCTTCAGCGCTTATGCAGTTTGTTATCTCTCGTATATGTCACATGATGCTGTAGATACTCTTTTGTTCTTCTCCTGCTATAGTACCTAAATGCTGGTTATTGGATTTCAGTTTCTTTGTTATCTTGAAAGCGTAAGCTTTAATTTGTTTAAATTTAGTTGTGGCTAAAAAATTTCTTAAACATTTTTTATATAGCAACTAAACATTTTTCTAAATGCTTGTTAAACGAAACTTATTTGCAGATTTGATCAATATGTTGGTTTGAAATAAAAAAAGTAGATTGTTACAATTTAGTTTGATTGTCTAGTGTTAGAAAGGACACCTCGCAGGTCAGTGATAGAAGGCATTTATTTCACCCAGCCTTAATAATAAAAAGTTATATGATTTTTATGATTTATATCTATATTTTGTTCACAGGTTATGCGACTTTACGTGAAAGTAATAGGATTTGACACTTTTTTTACCGTTTTGGATTTTTTATGAATTAAAAAATTCCAATTTTTTAAGCAAAAAATATTTTTTTTTCTTCATACATTTATTTATAACTGCGAAACTTTGGCTTATGTAGCGAAACGTTGTATAAACAAATTAAAGAAATTGTAGTTCTTAATTTTTTAAAATTTATTTCAACTTATTCGGACTAGTAGTTCTCGAGTTATGACAAACTAAAGAGCCTAAAACGTGACAAACTCCCCTACACGATACTTGCTAATTTCAAATTTATTTTTAAATTATTATTTGAGGTACCAAGACCAAAAGAATGATGCAGAAGAGCTTCTGTTTGGGGTTACTTTCACAAACAATTGTCAGAATCAAGTCCCGCAATCATGTGTTGTACAGTGTAATCTTGTACAAATATTATTTAGCCATTTTTGCCGAGAAAACGTGTGACCACTATGGTCATGCTGATCTTTATTTTGGTCAAATACATGTACATATATAAACAGTTTTTTCTAATTTCTTTAAAAAAAAAGAGCTTATTTGCAGATTTGGTCAATATGTTTGCTTAAAAATAATAAAAAAAAAATTGTTACAATTTAGTTTGATTGGTTTATGTTATAAAGAATACCTTTAAAGGTTAGTGATCGGAAAGCAAAACTAAATCTTGTCTTTAGTGTTCTTTTCATAGACATGATTTTTAAATTTGTATAAATCCTGTGCTTAATCTGCTGCAAAGGTTATTTAGAAATTTTCGGCGAGAAAAACATGACCACTAATGTCTTGGTGATCTTTGCTTTGGTCATATGTATGTATGTTTATAAATAATTGTTAATGCATGTACATACATATGGTTATAATGACAACCTCGAACCTAAAGAAAAATTACACAAACGGGTAAAAGAAATTAGTTTCACAATAGTATATTTTAGGGTTATCTTTGCCCAACGAGCAAATACTACATTTGGGGCGAATACAACATATTTTATTGGGTATTGCAAAATTATTGAAATATTGTATAATTTAACGCTGTAAATTTTTTCACTTGTTGCTTAAGTAACAACAATTTGAAAATATAGTATTGTGATATTCCACACTGTACATATTTTCCATTACGTAAACTTGCAATATTTGCACAAGGTACAGAGAGCAAAAAAATGTTTTCTAAATTCAAAATGAATTTTACATATTTGTATGCATTCATGCAGTTCAATAAGCAGAATAAAACAGGTTAAACTTAACTAAAATGCTATAAAAAGTCGTATACAATAATTTATTCTTGCTACATTCGCTTTATTAACTATTTCAATTGCCAGTCCAAGCAAATGCCAATATTTAGAACAAATTGACAACGCATTCTAATTACTGTGCAAAATGTGTTGTAAAGCAGCTAAGTCACAGACGGTAGGAACTTCTAAAAATAAAATTCAAAAGCACAACTTCTGTCATAGTATGCTTTTTGCAACACAGGACGTTGATTAAATCTCTTACAGTTTAGATTCGATTATAATATTCAAATACGTGATTTGAGTTTTAAATTGTGCAAAGAAAAATAGGAAGAAATATGCTGCAAGAGACAATATTTTAACAAAATTATATGCAATACACTACAGATTAGAGCTACAGGCGGTGAAATGTATAGCTAGTTGGTAAAAATATTAGAGTTGAGATTTTTTTTTTTTTTTAAATAAAACGAAAAATACAAATGAAGGCCGAAAGTGATTTTGAGTCATTTTTTTTTATGCCACATCCTTTATTATCGGTGGGTCAAAGGACTAATGACTTTATTGTCCACTTATATGCGGCAGGTTTTTCCATTGCCTGATCTGGACAAAATTATGTATCACTCCCAATAAAAAATATGTTTCCAGGTTGTAGTAAAAGCTTCTTTTTTTGTGTGTCCCAATGTTATAAGAGATCCGAACACGAGGCATCGTTGTTTGAAAAATTGTGCAGCAAGATTTGAGGCAGTCGGCTTACAGTCCCACCTTCCTTAGACCATATCTTAGGAAATTTTGCCTGTGGTCGTGCACTCTTCCACTGAGTGGGAAGCACACATGGCAATGTATTTTCTTTGAAAGGGTCATATCACAGCTGACTATTGCTAATACAAAAGTAATTAGTTAATAAAGCAAATTCATCAAACTCATTAGACCTCTTGTGTTCTATGTTTAGCCTTATTAAATTTGAAGTGTGAAAGCAAAACAATCATAGATCTCTAAAAGTGTAGCTAATTGTTTTACAGATTCTAATTTTCTTATGTACATACATCCAACGTGGACGTATGTTAATATAAAATTCAATTAAAATAGTATATTTATTACGTTTCTCTGTTCAATAGTTCCTATAGCAAAAATTAACATAAACTGCTTCTGCTGTGAATAAACACATACATGCATACATGTGTATAGAGTTATAAAAGAGAACTTGTACGAAAATTTTCACATAAATTTTTTTAATGTCTTTGGCTTAAGGCTTGGAAATGATGATTTCACTAACTGCTGCAAATGTAGTGACAACTGCATTTCAATAATGCCTTAGGCAGCTTTTGGCATGGAATGCAGCACATGGAGGATTACATATCTATAAATTTTTGTATTTGTGATATAGCTTACAGTGTGCGTAAAATTTATTTTATATACAGTACGTTTTTTCCAATTTTTTTTTTCGAGCAGGATATAATTGCCAGCAGGATGTAATATGTTATAATTCTAGATTGCTTCAAGTTGAAACCTTGGATAAGTTTTAGTTTTATTGATATTAATTAAGAAAACAAAAAGCAAAATATTATAGATGATAAATAAACGGCTGCTTTTGGGTACTCACGCCCTTCAGGCATGCTGATGCCTATTAATTTTGGACATGACAAATTTTATAACTTTAGCATTGCAGCTTAAGCCATTTGGCCAGTAAGGCTCATGCAATATTACTCGATGAATAGTGATATAAGCATCAAATCGGAACACTCGGTAATAAATTTAAATTAGTTAGAAAATTCACTTGCTTTAAGCGTCAGAAGCTTACTGTGTTCGACATCCTTTGACACAGTTAAATCTCAGGTGAGAAATTGGGCACACAGAGCTCTGTCAACTCTATGAAGGGGATTCAATACTTCTGCAGACAAGCCAAGTGGCTTCGCAATCTTAGTATTTAATTGAAAATGTATGCTATGTAATTTTGATAATAAATGAATGAATAAATGAAATGAAAAAAAAAGGAAAAAGAATAAAGTCGGCCGATGCAGGTCACTTGAAAGTACTGAAAAATATAAGTGGAATTGTAATAGCTGGAGTAGTAGAGTATGTGGGGAAGATCTTGAAATATTGGAGCACTGTTTATGACAATGGCAGCCCACTCCCGCGTATCTAAGTATTGACAAATAGTCCACCTATGGGTGTATGCTGGAGAAAGTAAATAAGCTTTGTGAACGACACCGAATTTCTATACACATATGAGCAGTTATGGTAAATCTTTGCATTGCACAATAAATTCACACTGGCTTAAGTGAATATTGGAAGACATCGGCGCTATCACATACCCCTGTCAATTTAATCTAATCTAACTGTTACTCAAAATTATGGTATTCCACTTCATTTAATATATAAACAAACTGTATATTATTACGGATTTCAGTAAATGAAAACCCAGAAGAAATAATAAGCCTTCAGTTTTCACTTTAAAATGCTTTCTTCTTAACAGTTTCCAGGTATCAATTAGTGTTTTTCTTTTTAATTTTTATATTGTAGTGCCTTTCCTATTCAGTTTACAACTTCATATCTTTACAAATCTTCGCTAAATTGTATATTAACTAAAGTTTTTACGGTATTGTGTTGAGGCGCTTTAAAATTCAAATAAAAATCGTAGCTACAATCATATTTCAGTTTTCCCCTGCAATGAATAAAACCAGGAAGCATAAAAAAAAAAAGATTTTAGTTACGAACATTTTATTTTCAATAGAATTAAAATGAATTAACTAACAACGCAGTAGTTGTTTGCTATTATATAGGATTTTCATATTATAAAATTTGTTTTTAAGAATAATAAAATTTGGACAGACAGACTGAGGGAAGAAGGCGTGCAATTAACAAAAGAATAAATATGTACAGCTGAATTAAATTGCATTCAAAAGCAACAGCGATAACAGTGCAACAACAACAAGAATCCTCCATGGCAGCAGCTACACTGCACAATATAAAATAAGGGTTGTTGTAAGGCTGTCATGGTAATGATCATAAATTTAGGATTTTACACGTGCGCATTAAAGAATTTTATTAATTGCACTGACTGACATAATGAGATTTAATGTGGCCGAATTTGAAATGGTTAGAGACTAAAATAAAAGATTTATTTAGTCGAGAGGAGATTTATTTTACTACAAAGAAGTTCTATAAATTTCAGCATTCTAGACAAGAAACAAAGAGAATTAAAATAAATACACAGATATACATAAAAATATGTTTAGCACAAAAACTTACTCAGCAGTTTTAGCTGGTGCTAATATTATGTACTAATTTTTGCCTGCCAGTGTTGGAAGATTTGATTTGAAGTATTAATTATTTAGATTTTTAACATGGATTGTTATGTTTATTTTGAACGATCTTTTTAGGATTCTGAGCCTTTACACTGAAACTACCAAGCTAGAGAGCTGAGACACAGCTAACAGGTATGCAGTTAGCCCCTTGCTAGAGTAACATATACTAAAAACAAAAAAAAGTTTGAATAAAAGAGACCATGAAAATTAGCTGTAGCTTAGGTACAAAAAAGGTAGTGACTTAAAACTACTACTCTTAAAACCGGCACAGGACATTCATGAATAAATCCCGTAGAACTAGAAAGACACGGACATACTTGCGACAGTATTGGTAAGAAATATTTGTCGGTATTAGTTTCGGTCATATATTTCTAGCAGGGTGGTTACATGAGTTTTACAACAATAAATACCAAAACCATAGAAAAGTTGAAAACTACAGGGTGTTCCCACACAAATTTAGAACAATTTGCTTTAGCTTTTAAAGAAGCAGGCACTTAAAACATGCACTGCCTGACTTCTACAACAACAAAAACGACAAAGAGTTTAAATCTAAATGGCACCAAATAGAATCGGCCACCCTTTAGCTTAAAAATAGAGTAAGATTTTTGATCCGGGAGAGTTAGTGACCTAAAACTCAACAGTAAATCTAGTTGTCTGCTCTCTACGACAACAAATAGCAGAACTAATGAAACGCTAAAAATCATATGACACCCAATTCAACGGGTCATTTTTTAATTTGTAAGCTAGCTCTAACTTTTGAACCCTAAGAGGAATAAACACAAAGTCACAAGTACGAGAAAAAAAGTTCAAATTTAAACGATGTAGGCCAACACAAATCTCTCTACTGAAAGTTGCGGCCAATGTAAAATATGTTTTTATATTTGTAAGCTAGAGAGCTGTAGAATACAAGTGAACAGGCAATGGAACGATACCATCCCCAGAAGCAATACACTACGCGAACAAAATAAAACTGTCGCTTCTGGGACCTGTGAGGAGTTATAGGGCCATCTTTTCCAGGACGTCGCAGGCCAAACGACGACGAGCTATAGAACCATGTTAACCGAGTTTTTTTCTGCAGCAACTGAACAAATTAGGCCTGGAAAACATGTGGCTGTAACAGAATGGCGCAACGGCATACACTGCGGGAGCCACCACCAATATTCTGAAAGCCAATCAACATCGGATGACTTCTTCTGGCCCACTTATTACAAGGAGTCACCCTTTAGTTTGGTGCATAACATTTGAACCGCAAAAAATTGAGGTGTAAAATTTACAAATTATACGAAAAATCAGAAAAAGTTTAAATTTAAATATAAATATAATAAATAAATGTCCTTTAGTAAAAAATTAATTAACTGCAACTTTTGAAGTTAGAGATTTCAAAAGTTCACAGCATATCTGGCTGGCTGACTTCTACAACAAAAAGTAAGAGAGATAACAAAAAGTTATAATTTAAATGATGTCCAATACAAGAAGTATCAATTTAGTTTGAAAATGATGTAAACCTATTGATTCGTGAGAGGCAGAGTCTTAAAATATTCACTGATTCACTGACAATGATGATATGCACAATCACAAGTGCTAAATGAACAAATAGTCAGAAGAAGTTAAAAACAATGGAAAATGTCTTTAACAATTTTTAGTTAGTACTCAAAACATATGTAGTAATAATAACAATTAATTGAGTGCCACCAATTTCTCTGCTTTTATTATACTTTACAGTTTTCAAGCTCTCAAAATAACACCCGAAATATATACTGTTCTTCCTCTATACCATCTTCAGCTGTGCTGTTCTTTTTTTCTTTCATTCATTACATTTTCAATTTACACACGTAGTTAAATTTTAGCTGCAAATTTAGCGTTTTTTGCTTAAGTGCATATACTTTTTAGACTCAAAATTTTAGGGTCTTTTAACTCAGTTTTTGACGTATTGTTTTTTTTTTCAACACGAAAAACCTCCCTTACAAATAAAGTCACTGCCTATCCCCTAACAAATTTCAAGCCAACTTTTATTCATTCATTTCTATGATTATTTGAAAAAAAATTTTTTTTTTTGGGAATTTGTTCCTTTCTATACGGCAATGAAGTTAAAAATAATCATGTTGAAACTCTGAAAGACGATGATAGTTGAAGATGAAATCTGGCCAACATCATCCTTGTATCCTGAAGCTTCCTTGTTTTCTTAATATTTTTTCTAGTTTGTGAACAACATCAGCTGCATCATCATCATCATCATCTCTGCATATTGTGTGGTGTGTTTGTGGGTTTATCTCCAATTGTTACATGCAGTTTTATGCACATTTTATTTAAAAGAAGTTTTTTTCTTTTACAGAAGCATTATAAAGAATTTCTTTTCATTTAGTTTAACCATTTTTCGGGATTTCTATGGCGCTGTTGTTGTCAGCCATTATGTTCAAACTTTCATTCTGTTTTTCCTCTTCATTTTTTTTTTTTGTTTAATTTAATTGCGGTAGTTGTTGTATATGCTTTACCTATTAGTTTTATTTAAAAGGCTTAGAATTTATTAAGTTCTATATCTGAATAAAGGCATATTTTTTTAATTAGAATTTATTATAATTCTACCAGCTTTAAAGGAAAAGGGTTGCTTTGCAAAGTTTCCTTTAACTATAGTTTGTATTTCCCAAAGGATAATTTAGTAATTGTTTGAAGGTCAACAAACTTGTACTTGATTTTGGATTGGTGAAAAAATTAATTGAGCACAAAACGTTGGAGCAAAAATTTAGCATCAATAAAAGCTCTGCAATTTTTGTTTAGTTTTATATTTAAATAGAGACAAAGTGTGCTAAAAGTGCTGAAAAAAAAAACTGTCACTCATTCGTTTTTGTTGATAGTTAATTAGTGCTATTATATGGACCGAAACAGATAAAAGCACTTGAGGATTTTAACAGCAAAATAAGACTGACCTCGGAAAAATATTTCAACTGTATAACATCCTTTCAGTTTAGTTGCTGCTAATGAGCGATTTTTTTAAGAGCTTTCCGTCACGCCTTTATTGGTATGTACTACATATGCAGCTAAGTCCCTGACAACATAATCCTTTATTTTATGTAGTAAATCACAAATAATCCTGTTTTTATATTGTTGCACGAATCCAAAACATATGCATTTGTACAATAAATTATCACTGCACTATGGATTTTATACTTGTAACATGTAAAATGTAAGAATAATGTTAAATGTAAGTATTTTGAAAACAAAGTTTTTGCCAAAATAGTTAATTATTCGCCCCAAAAGTTTGATATAAATCCATAAAATAAGCCTCGATGTTTTGCTGTTTTTAACTGTGTATATTTCAAAATTTGGTAGTCGTCAACCATCTTTTTTAGAAAAATACACAATTATTTAATTCTATATACTATTGCTTCAGAAAAAAAAATCCCATAAGAGTTATATGAAAAATCTAAAAATATAAAGTAGGGGTTTCATTTAATTGTTTTGCAAAAAGCCCTTGACTGTTTCGTGTTGCTGAAATTTTTTTTTGAAATACTCTTCTTTTCATTCTTTCTGCCTTGTCTAACAAATACAGAACTGAATGTAAAAAGAATTTTCTAAAAAGCATTAATGTTTTTGCTATAAGTTAACATATAGCAACAAACTGGCTGCCAGGGGATAACATTAAAACACCAGGGTTAATTTTTTGACCAAAACTCAGTGTCAGTTCTAAAAGCAAAAACAATTTCCCGACAGTTGTGCGAAGCTAAAAAAAAGGGTATAGTTACTAACTTTTATTTAAAAATAAGTACATATTTGCATAGATATATATAAAGAATGTGACCACTATATTTGTTCTTTTTTTTTTTTTTGGGGAAGGTATATGCATTCAAATAAACAAAAAATGCTCAGACATCCAGCACCAAACATCACACTGATAGAATTTTCATTCATAGTTCTAATGAATTTAGCTTATCGGGATTTTTCATTAGCCCAATGAAAATGTTCATTACGTTAATAAATTTTCAAATATGAACTTAATTATTTATTTGCTTTAAGAGCCAATTGAAATGTATTAATTCAGGTCCAAAAGGAAAAGGTTAATTTTTGGACCTGAATTTGTTAATAAATTTTCATAGATCTGATTAATAAATATCATTAAAAACTGTTCATTCGTTTTTATAACTTCATTAAAAAATATCACTGGTTTTTTGTAAAAAGTGTCGTCAAATCAATAACCAGTTTCATTAAATCAATGTACTAATTCGTTGAGATTTCAATTCTTAATTGATTTGTGAAGAGATTTTGGATATACGGTAACATATTTTAAGATTTCCCAAAGCATTTTAAGTCTACTGCGAGTAACATCTAAAAACTGGCATCGCACATAAAACGGCATTTTTTTAGAATATCTGTTAATAATAAGATTATCCATAACCTTAATAATATACGTCAAAAAACTTAAATTCTGTTTTTATTAGATCAAAGATGAAATTTATAAATTTGAAAAATATTTTCAAATGGTTACTGATTATTTTTTCATTAAAGCAATGAAATACTTCATTAGCTTAGTGACTAGAATGGATATATTTAATGAAGAGATCATTAATATAAATTAGATGAATCAGAACTCATAGCTACAATAAAAAGAAATATTGGATGAAAAGTAATGAATTTTTTTTTAAGTTATTATCGGAATTTATTATATTAATGAACAAAATTTTTTTGTTCCAAGGAAAATTCAATCCATCAAAACCTCTGAAAATTAAATTTTGATAGAGCATTTTTTTCTAAATCATTTTGTACTCTACCAAAAAAAAATCATTTTACATTCAATTTTGACTATTTTTTGTTATTTCTTTTTGAAGAAAAAATGAGTGTTTGAGTACTTTAAACACATATGTATGTTCGTTCTGCAGCTAAAAAATTCGTTTTTAAATGACTCAAACTTGCATACAAACAGTACTGAAAATATATTTTAAAATGTCGTTCTTCAAAGACTGTTCAAATTTTAGGTTACAGCATATCTATGCTGTGTTTTTTTATAATTATATAATTTTTGTGTTTTCTTCTCTGTGTGAGCCTTTAAAATGTTTTCCATGTATGTAATTGTGCAAAATAAACAACAACAAAAATGTAGTGGTCACGATTTTTCCTGCAAATATTCCTCAATGTGAATGTAGACTAAGAAAATAAATTACTTGTTTATAAAGAATACAGCAATTAATGACAGGTTGAAGTATTTGAAATATATGCAGTGCATATATTTGAAACCAATTCAACTTCAATTTTTTGAATCCATATCGTTTAAATAAATAATGCAAAAATATTTTTTTATGTGTGCCATTAACATGAAATTTGTTAATAATTTTGTTTTCAATTTTGCGAAAAATAACTAAACAGAATTTTTTGTATTTTAAAACCCATTGTTTGTGCTTTTAGTTTGCATATTTTCGTTTATATTTTTAAATTATAATTTATGTAGTGTTTTTTCACTAGCTTCATTTTTAAATGTAAAATTATAATTTTAATAAATTCAGGCTAAAGGAATAATGGAAAAAAATAATCAGCTTATGAATGCAACTTCGTTATTGATTAAAGTTCAATATTGTTTTAGTAGTATTGAATATACTGACATTTAGTATTAAATATTTAATTTCCAAAAAAAGAAAGTTTAACAACAAATAAATAAATCAGTTTTGTAGGATTTTTCATACGAAGCTAATAATTGATAGATAATTTTATTTTGTTTAATTTCTTTGTAGTATAAAAAATAGTATAAAATAATTTTATTAAAATAAAATATATAAAACCATCTCGCTTATGTTTTGACCCACCGATTGTAGAAAAACCTTTAGTTATATGTACCGCCTTTCTGAACCCAAAATGTTTTCTGCGAAGTTTTTAACGCTTTCGGATATATTAAGCATTTATTTTGCTCCATATCAACCATTTTTAGATTGAGTTAATATTAACCCAATAAATATGGAACTGTTTGGAGTTGCTCCAAATTTTTACATAAAAAACATAGAATAGAGTAGTGCTCAGTATTAGGACAGCAGTGAAAACTATTTTGTATATTTTCGTTATGGTAAAAAAAACAAATTCCAAACATTTTTTTGAGAATAGATTTGTTTTATTAATTATTATTTATAGATCTAATTTTATTTTATTCTATTTCAAGAAAGCTCTAGGTTATTTCAACGTGAAAAATTTTCAATATAACCTGTAAAATAAGACGCATTTTAGAACGGTGAGCTCTCTATTTTTTTTTTTGTTAACAAATGACCAAAATAGTGAAAAAAAGTGGTCAAAAATATTTCGAGAAAACTTCTTTTAAACCTCCTTTGTCATTTTACAACCCTCCTCCTTTTTAATATATTCTCCATACCAATAATAAGCTGACTACGAATTGAATGAGTAAGTTATACTTTTGCTAACATGACCTATTTTGAATACAAATTTTGGCATAACAAACAAAACTACTAAAATAATATTAAAATCAAAACAAAGTTAAATATGGAAATTGGTAGTGATATACATAAAATTATAAAATTTTACTACATTAAAGTTTCCCATTCAAATCTGTCATTAAAAAGTATTTAATTATTTAATTTTTATTTATGTATATAATACCTCTATTTATTCAAACTTATGGCAGGAAAATGCAAATATGTTTGTTGCCACATGTTTTATATTAATTAAAATATATAATGTCATCGGAGATAATTCTTAAATAGTAAACTTTTTTAAAAGCAAAAAAACAAGTGCAAGCACAAGCGACAAACTGGTGCAGTCAAAGCTGCTTTGGCGGCTGTAGATAATTTACATATTAATTAAATAATTTTTTCCATTTCATTTTATATATATGTATGTATATTTTTTTATCTCTTTGCTTGGCAAATTAGAACACAATAAATATTAATACTTTGAAAGTAGGTTACTTGAACCAGCAGCAAAAAATTTATAAAATAGTGGTTTGTGGTCTTTGGAAAATAAAAGAGAGAGAAAGAAAAAAAGCCCAACAATAACTTAGTGGCAGGAATGTCAACCCATAAACATCAATCATTTAAATATGGAAACGGCTGAGTGCCGTTTTGCAAAAGCCAGAGAAAATACTACAACAATGTGGAAGGATTTATTAATTAATTTTGAAGTTTGTTTGATGCAACAGAGGGGAAATACTCTGCAGACATAATAACTACATAAACAACATTTTCTTAGTGTTGAAGACAAAAAGGGGTTTTGACTGTTTTTAATTATAAGTACAAAGCATATGTATGCGTTTTCAGTAGCTCTCTTTCCTCTCGTTATGGAGATAAGCAGATATGTTTTGACATTACACAATATATTTTTCAAGTCGTTTCTGTGGAAATCCCAGTTGACCATTTTATATGATGACGGTCAGATATTTATATAATTCTGAACATCAAATCGTCCGATAAGAAAGATATGTATATGAAGGGCATTAAATATATTTGCATTTTCCATTTAATTTGTGTATGGATGTGTTTTGCTTAAACCTGTTAAAACAAAGTGCTTTTTATAATGTCTTTTATTATTAGCTATTTATAGTTATGATTAATTTCTTAGTTAAGATATTGCAAGGAAATGGTAAGCTTTGCTATCCAAAGAAGTTTTAGTCCTTATACTTAGACAGGCAAAGTTTGGCTGTTTTCAAAATTGCGTGGCAAAAATTTTGGATTAGAATCAAAAAGGCTAAAAGGATAAAACAATTTCAAAGTAAATGTTAGATCTAGACAGAAAGTAAATCAAAGTATCAGTCCCTTAAGTGGTCTAAGAATCGCTGCAATATAACAGTGCATGTTTGCGAAGCTCATTTGGGTATTGATCAAATGCAGTCATCTTGGTACTTTGTTTATGTAATACGCTTATTCTCACATTTAACTTAGTTAGGTTAAGCAGACAATAGCTAAGTTTCAATATAGATTTCACATTATGAAGTACAAAAAATTAGTTTTGGCGTCTGGTTTTTAACATACATGTTACTGCATACATGAAGCAAGCTCCTGCTGAGGTGGAACCATGTTCATTGTGGATCTCAAAACGATTAAAAAATCTTGATCCTATTATTTAGGTAATTTTATAGATTTTGTATATTTATTTTCTTGAGCTAAAGGTCTTTTATTATTAATATATAAAATATATTAATTCAGGTCCAAAAATGAACCTTTTCAAAAATATTTGTTGTATTTTTCAGCTGTCTAGATGCCGACATTTCGTTGGTGCTAATCAACTCATCAGTAGACTTGAAAAATTCTTAAAAGTTTGTTTGAAACTTTACTACTTATTCCACAATTCTCATGAACAAAATGAGAATCAGAAATGTTCAAAAAAACCTTTAATACATTTCAATTGGCTCTTAAAGCAAATAAACAATTTAGTTCATATTTGTATATAAAATATAAAAACAGGGATGGAGAAAAAAAACCAAATAATAAATTTTACAGATTTTTCATTTTAAAGGTTCGCTATTTAAAAGGTTTGTATTTAAAAAAGTACTTTCCAAAATCAGAGAACGAATTGAGCACTTTATAAAGGGAGAAAGTGTAGCATAAAATGATTGTAAAAGAAAAACAGCCAACAAGCACACAGCATACATATGTGACGGGACACATTGGATCATAAACGCCGTAATTCATTACCAGGCCTCGCTCAAACCCTTTTAGTAACTTCTAATGTATGGTATATCCACCGAAAATCATTTGAACTCTGATGGCCCTTGGTAAACTCATTAAGTTCTGTGAAAGCTTTTTAACGAAGTTAATGCACTCAGAAAGAAAACACAGACCAATATTACTGAGACTTCTCTGTCCACCCGTTCTCTAAGACGTTAATATCGAGAAAGATGAATTTTTCATAGGATATGTTATGGTTACCTAGCATCTAAGACAGCAAATAAAAAACAACTAAAAATTCAAAACTAGAGATTGATTCCATAAAATACACTCTGAATATTACTTAATAATAAAAGCACTGAAAATTTAAGAAGTTTAAGGCTAAAGGCTGCTTCACACAAGTGCATAATTTGCTAGACATATCAACCATAAGTGCACTGTGCTCTATGAAATAAAAACTATGTCTGTAATTTCATTTTATGTAATTTCGTTTTATATATAATGTCTGCCTGCAATTTCATTTTACATATAATGTTTTTTTTCAGTCCTCTTATCTAAGTTAGAATTTTGGTTACTTTTTTAATCTTCTACTCTAATAAATAATCATGCATGAATTTCATTCTCTGTGCACATTACTTTAACACTCCACTAATTACTTACTGTAGTAATTTACAGCGTTAAACCGTTTCGTCTCATGCCAGAAATCACTTACAATTCCGCAGGCAAATCAAATTAATTTGTGACACACAGATGTTGCTAAGCCACCACCAATTCAAAAGAGAGGTGGACTGCAAATCACCATTAATGAAATCGATATTTCAGGTTAATGTAAGAATGAACAACTTTTACAAATAAATTATATATTTTTTCTCATTCGATGAAACGAAAATACAATGAAGTCCTATAATCTCTTGCTAGGTAGATAGATGTGTTTGGTTTGAAAGAAAAAATTAAACCACTAAAAGCATCAAGAGACATTTGTTTTCATAGTAAAATTTATCACACAGTTTATGTTAGATCAAAATGCGGATGCCCAGTACAAATAATTTTTAAGTGTTCTCAGCACTTTAATATTTTTCAAGAAAAGTTCATACAATGAAAGCCAGTAGCGCTATTTAAAGGAACGTGAGTATAGTGAAGGATATTTTTGATTCGTTCTAGACTTATATTGCATCATAGTCGAAATGGCTACTACAAAGTCAATAGCTGTGACAGTTGATATAATCGGTCAACTATTTGGAATTAAAATTTTGTTGTAAATAATTTTATCGGACTTCCTCCAAATCAAAAAAAATTTGTTTGTGATAAAATTAGAGTGATCAGCACTTCTAAACAAGACGCTCAAAAGAAGACTGACTGGCTGGAGTACATACCATGGCTGTTTCACGACCACTATGTTATCCATCAACATCCAAGTTTGCTTTGAAGCCAGGCCATGAACAATTTTTAATTGTTACTACCAACAAGTTGTACTAAAATCCAAAGCATAACATTTTATCCTTAAATTACTTATGATGTTTCTAAATTAGTCATCATAAAAGTTGGCAATCGGTTGCTCTAACCAAGTTAATACAGTCGCAGCAATACATTAAGTACAATTATGATCTTCTGGCAATGAAGGTGGTCTATTTTTAGATTCATAATTAGTTACAAGTTAAATTAATGAGCTAGCATAAATTCAGCTCAACTGCTACTTTATTGAGCTAATTATTTTCCAATCAATCTTTTTTTTTTTGGTTATCGCAGAGCATAATGCTTACTAAACTGAAAATAGAATTCAAAAATTAACTTTCTTTCAAAAATTATAAAAAAAAAGTTAAGACACATTTTAAAACAAAATGATGTTAAATTTTATTTCCTGCCAAACATTTGTAACGGGAAAAATTCACACCCTGCTGTTTATGAAAGTACCACATAATCTCACATAATAATTTCTTACAGCAAACTGCCTTCTGTTTCTGGCAATGCTCCAAGGCCCTATTTTTATTCAATTAATGTGGCATAAATTAAGTCCATTGGTGTCTATCAACAAATTTGCTGTTGTGTTGCGGAACAGCAACGAAAAAAAAATCCTAAAACTATATATCGTTATTTTAACAATTAATTTAATTTTGGTTGAATTTTTTGTTCGTTTGATTGTGTGCAACTGACAATTTACGCATGTTTTTATGCTCATCAATATGTCTACACATTCATTGGGACACATTTTAAACGTTTATTTCAACATTTACATGGCCATATCAGTCAACGGATGTTACAAACATACATATCTATGCAAAAGCGAATGGACACACACACACATATATACACATTTATCTCTCATTGTGCATACATATTTAGTTGGTGATACATGTTTTTGCTGTTGACAAATCGCCATTCTTCAAAATGATTAACGACAATTCAAACAACTTCCAAAACGTTTAAATTTTATCACTTTAAGTACTAAACAGCAAAAACACGGTCATTTAATACACGCATCTCCAAATGTTCAAAAGCATGTACAAACAGTTACGCCGCTGCATGCGAGATGCGTAAAATTGTAACGTGGGTTGTATGTTAAGTGTTACGTTTATCAGCAGGTATATCCAAGAGGGGTTTTTAACAATCTCATTTATACATTTATATTAAATTACTTTTTCAGGCTTAAGTTCAACCCTTGGGTTTTCACTACTTTTTAATCAATATCAATTGAGTGAAGAAAAGTAAAATTTATTTGCTAGGTGGACAACCGGCTGTTTCTGGGTAGCAAACACCCTTCATCAGCACCCTATGAACTTTGGACGTGTCAAATTTCACAATTTTCGGCACAGCCGCTTTAACCACTCGGCAACCAAAGCTCACGCAATTTTACTTTCTGTTTGTAAATTTACAGTAAAATCTCATTTATAGCAATACTAAGATTTTTTGTCTGGAATTTGCTAGTATTGGAAAATTTTCATATATGCCGGAATTCCGGAAAGTTACGCTTCAAAGAAACTATTGCCTGGCCCAGATAACCGATATTGTTTGCTTGTTGGAAACCCCTGAGAGTAACAAAATTTAAAAATTTGTTACAGTCTTACTTGTTGCTATGGGCTGTGATTTCCTATCTTATATAACCATATGATCTGTTAAAAATAACATGTGTGCTCATAAAGGTTTATAGTGTGGACCAAATGTATGTGTTTATACTTCTGTCCGTATTGCTAGTCTGTTGAATATGTTCAAAAACTCTTTTTTTCTTAGCGATCCCAGTTGTCGTTTCGCAGTTATTGACAAAAATATATTAGTATCTCCATTATTTTGCTACTTATTTAATTAGGACTTGGAAAATTAAAATTAAAAAATGTAGATTCATCTCTGGTCGCTGGGGTCTAAGAAATTTTTGAGAAAATCATAAATTTTGTTTAATGCTCGTTTTACATATTTTCTACATAAGTTAGTCGCTTCTGTGAGCAACATACTCAAATCTTCAATTTGAGAGAAAATTACTAATTATATCCTTTAGGAAAGCTTAAGGTCATATTAAGATAAATATTTGTGAGCTAATGCAAAAACTAATATTTTTAAAGAAGGTAAAAAATAAGCAATCTTAGGATGTTGGGTCTGGGAGGCAACCAGCTAATGTTTTTCATTTGTTATTCATGATGATACGCAACGCCAGCAGTACCAGAATTTTTGAAATTTTAATAGAAAAAATCTTATTGTTTTGTGATAAGAAAAACCGTAAGCACAGTTTGTTACATCTTTATTATAATTGGCTATGAAAATTTCCCACTTATTGGACCATTGAGATAGCACAGAACTTCAACGACCAATCTTATTTTTTTTTAAGATTGAGCATCTTATTAAGAAAAAAGAAGTTTGAAATCCCCTTCTTAGGAAATCGAATAGATTGCTGAATATATCTTTTGAAAAATTACGATTTCTGTGTCTTTACTTTATTTTTAAATCTCTAAATTAAAATTTATCAGAGAACCGCAACATTTAAACATCACAAACGCAAGCATTTTTTATGGTCACAATAAATTTTACTTAAAAGGAAGATAATATGGAAATTTACATTTTAAGAACTTTAAAACTTATTTGGCAATTACCCCTTTGTAATATTTTGTTCAAAGATACTTGAATTGAATGAGATAATTTGGACCTTTTTTTTTCTAATAATCTCAAGCCTCAGAAATCGTTTTCCTAGAAAGTATTCTTTGGTAATACTTTACACAAAGCTACTTGAATTAAATGAGATATTTTGGACCTTGCTCAAAATAATTTCAAGCCTCAATAATATTTTTCCTAGAAAATACATTATATTCCAATATAAAATTCTTGAAAACTAAATTAAACTCTTCCTTTTCACAGATGATTGACTTTAACGTTCAGAAAACAATTTGGCAATGGTATGACAATGGTTTTTGCTCACATGATCTTAAAAATGAAAGTTGTAGCAAGTACTAGTAATTTTGTGCACATTTTCTTTATATAATTTAAGATCTGACGAACGTCTATTATAATAAGATAACAACACATTTGTGAGTAATTTTTATCGTTCACATTACGAGTTTATTACCTTTATACCACAACAAAAGCCTCTTGTATTGGTATAAGAAACAACTAAGGCCTGCAAATCCTAAAACAGCCTTCGCTTACAATGCACTGGACATACATAAAACATGGTTTGCTTATCACCCATTTGTACGTACAAAATGCCTATTGTAATACACCCTCATACTATATTTTACTTATGTATGTCCCTATTTGTGCATTATCTAAAAGGACGAAAAAAAGAGGGGATGAGATGTGCAAGACATTCAAGGGTAGAGATGTAAAAAGGTCTTGCTGTTGCCTTAAACAAATCTATGTATATACATCCACAAATATGTTTATGCGTGTGTGTGAGTGTGCGAATATGCATGCATATAGCTAACCCAGGTGGCCAAACCGGTGTAACTAATTGTGGCTATGAATATTTTTTTCGCAGAAAAAATATATGTTTACAAAATTATCACTATTTAGTTTTTATAATTTATAAAACAAAAACAAAAATTTTTGAGCTCAGAATTTGTACATTTAATATTATTATTTTTTTGCAAATAAATGCATAATGTATTCAATTTAGTTGATTAACGCAACAATATAAAGAAATAGTTTCTCATTATTTATAACCACCAAATTTTCTAATATCCTACTATCACCATATTGCCAGGAGTTTTTCTAAAATTCCTATTTTAAATACCTTACTATAACCAATGATTATATTAAGTAATATGACCAGAAAATCTTAAATTATACTCATTGAGCATACATCTTGAAAACATACACAGCTGGGTGATCAAATTTCTTGTAGTACCACATTATTTGTCCAGAAGCGAGCCTTGAGTTTTCTACTGGTATTTCACAAAGTGTGTCAAATGTTTGTTTCTTTTCAACACAGAAATGCCCATAAAGCATGCATGTCCGTATTGAATTACTTGGAATTTTTAAAAGTGTTTGCATGCAAGTGTTCATATTGATACCTTGTCTTTAATCAATTTTAATTTAATCTATTTAATTTGAAAAATTCTCCTTACGGAATTTTCACCCAGTGATGGGTGAATGGTAAATGGGGTATAGTTTTTGAATTTTGATCTCTGGTGTTTTCATCTTGGTTATCAATTAAATTTCTGGCTGAGAGAAATCTAATTAATTTCTTGGTTATTTGATAGTAAAATTTATAAGCTAGAAGAATTGAATTTCTTTGCAAATGAAAGAAAATCGTATTGAAATATATGTCTTTTGTGACATGTAAAGAAGCACAACGCACAAACAGCATCTTTGAGAAGTATATTAAGTTTCAAAGGCAAGGATTTAAGGCCTGCTTGACAATTCATCCCACTGTGAGTTTTACGTTTTAAATCAATTGATTGAGAAACGATCACATTTGCAAATATTAGCTCGATTTCTCGATCTTTGTTTTGGCTGAGTATTTATGTGGATGTCATGAACTTAAAGTTAATTTATGAACACATCATCAAACATCATCGAGAGAAAAAAAAAAAACAAAAAAAAACTCAGCGTAATTTTACTTACTTTATGTTGTGTTACAAGGGCTGCCGGTCATGGGACTGGCCCACCTGCATCCTAGAAAGGTCCCGTTGTGCTATCCGAATATACCTTAAGGAGATAGTCCTACATACCTCCCGCCGGTGACGAATTAAACCAATCCGCTCAAGGGATAAAGGAGTCCACATTGTCCAATCCGCATGCCGACACTTGCGGTAGCCCATTTAGTATCGGTCTGCCTAAATAATTTGCTTTCTTGTCAGATAGAGTTGGGCATCGACAGAGAAAGTGTTCGACACTCTCCTCCTCTTTGTCTCTGCAGGCTCTGCAGAAATCATTATAAGGAAGACTTAGTCTTCTCGCATGTACCCATGTGACAATGTCCCCCGTTAGAACAGCTACAAGGATGTGAAGCCTTTGTCTGGGAAAGTCCAACAAGGCCCCAGTTTGCTTGTAGTAATTTTGCTTGAATTTTTTAAAGCTAAATTTGATAGCAGGCTAGAAAATCTAGTATAAATTGGTATTCCCACAATAACTGTGAGGCAGTGTATTTTTTGCAGTCGATTTAATATAAGGCTAAATTCTTGCATTTATCAGCAAACTTATTATCAGTTTCTGGATTCAAATTTACACCACAAGGAACTAAGCCTTGCGCTATTGTAGCAAGTGAAACCAAAACTAGACTCTATTTATGTTGGTTTCACATGACTGCTCTTTCGTTGAAGGAGTTGAAGGATACATTTTTATATGTTCACATCTCTAACAGTATGTAAATTTAAGTTAAATCTATTACGACCACTCAGAGAAAAATTAAGTCTCTTTATATGTTTCTTTTTGACTGAATTGAACTAAATAACGCAAACATATTTAACTGGAGGTAGTAATAAATATTAACTAGTAGCGTGCTGTGTTACGAAGACTTTCTAACAAAAGTTGTGTATAGATCTATAAGGACCAAAATACCTCTTTTGTCAGGGTGCACAATTGGTACCGAATGATAATAAATAAATAGACTCTGAAAATCACTCCATGTTTGTGAAGAGTATTAAATGTTTGGCGTAGCCAAGTAAGACACTGTTACCAACTCCTACGATGTTTCAATAACATCAGCAACTAAAATTTGAAATTTAAACAGATGTCAGTGAACAGTGAAAATCGAAATCATTTATTGAGTGAAGGCGTTCTGATAAACCAAATCTCAATATGCTAAAAAAAATGCTCGCTGCTTAAGTTACCAAATATATTGCCAATTAACTAACCCCTTTAAATTTATTTTATTTCATGTAACCATTTCTATTGAAATTGTGTAAATTCAATTTTGAATTTTTGTTCGCTCAAACTTACTTACATATGTGTGTATGCGTGTGTGACTCTGCAACATGACATTACCGAAAACAAAAAGAAATGATTGACATTTCTGCCAATAGCATAGAAACTATGGAATGTAACAAATGTCAAAATGACAAGTAAGTGGCAATGCAAAACAAGAAAGTAAACACAACAAACTGGAAAATTTCAAAAGGTCTGTGCTGGAGAAAAATATACATATGTACATATATTCATTATTTTTAGTATTTACCAGCTGTGTGCAGAAGGCCAGTTATTTCTGGCCACGAGAGAAACAAGCATCCAAAAAGAATGAGCACAATTGAAAGTACAAGAACAAGTGTTGCAAGTGGAGTTTCTTAAATTTCAAACGTTAAGAACAAAAAATATTTTGCCATCATTCGAACTGTCGTAGAATTTTCGCACCTTCTTTATCGCATTCAAGTTTCACTGCAAAGAATTCAGGCAATTTGCTAGCTGCTCTGAAATGACAAAAGCAAAAAATTCAATAGTCTTTGATACAGGCAATACATGAAGTAAATAAAAATGTAAAAACAAAGAAAAATAGATATATTTGTACTTGTGTTACAGACATTCTCAAGTTACTGGAACTGCAAACGAATTTCATATGAAATTTTTTTAATATACGCTTGCCTCCACAAGTATTTTGTCATGAAGCTGACACATATCTCTCCTCGAAATTACTACTTTCGCATTTATGTATGCACAAATATACATACATGCGTATATAGTTTTGTATGTCATTCACACATCCTGGGTGTCCACTTCCTTCAGTTGATATCGAATTTTTGTTTTTTTTTCAACCCTCCTTAGGAGCATGTGCTCGCATGTATGTATGATTGTATGTTCGAAGGTTGTTGTTCTTTTGTCATACATTCATTTGTGCATTTGCTGTTAATCCAGCAATTTAAGTAGTCATCTGCTGTTTCATATTGCTGTATTAAATAAAAACAATAAAGAGATCTGTCATTTTGACTTTGACAGGATTTTGCACAGTATTTGATTTTTTCTATTGTTAGATTATGAGATTAACATTCCCTAAATACATTTTTCCACTAAACTATTGTGTGTGAAGTATCCCTTCTCTTGCAAAACCATGTACTGCTAAATTCATTTTTGACTTTGTGTAAAAAATCCAGCTAATGCGCTTTTACAAATAAGAAAAGTATGAAAAATCTAAATAAGACTGTATTATGTTATTTGACATGCGATAGAATTGTAAGAGCAGGTGTGCCAGCGATCGGCAAGGCTAATTCAGCTTGTGAAATGTATCAATTATATTGGTATTAGTAGACAAATAAATACTATAACATAAAGAAAGCTTCTTGCTGTTTATGAAAAACGTGTCCTTGATTCATCCCGTATCCTTAAATCACCACTAGTAATGCATAAACTAACACCTAAAAGCGATTTTGAGGTGTTTGACTTAGGAAGTTAAGTAACTCAGCCGTGATAACGGAAACGTTCGTTTTAGTCTTGAAGAGTTTCCGGTGCAAATGACTTTATTTTTGTAATATTTCCTTTGCTGTTATTTTTATAGTAACAAAAACGCTTTTTTAAATTTATAGCGTTCAATGATGTGTATTTATTGTCAGAAATTGATTAAAATTGGGCCTACATGTGCAGAAAAGCGTGACCACTACTTTCTTATTTGCCTTTAGGTTGTGTTATGTTTCACGAGTTGCCGGTCTCATGACATTTTAGTTCTAGAAAAGTCCCATTGCCTAGTAAGGTCCGCCAGTCCAGGTAGTGCCGATCTGCCCAAGTGATTTGCCTGCCCTATTGGCAGAGGGAGAGCTGGGCATCGTTAGAGGCACTCTCTTCCTAATCTGCATCTCTACAGACTCTGTAAAAGTCATTACATGGCAGACTTAGTCTTCCAGCATGTGAAGCCTTTGTCGCCGAAAGTCCAACAAAGCTAAAGTTCTTTTATATTTATATTTATTTAGCTGGGCCACGTGAGACCCCATGTTCCACAGGTGATCTCATTCGACCTCCTTACCTGTGCAGTTCTCAACAACAGTCATTGCATTAATATAATTACAACCGTTGAGGGGAACAGGAAAAAATTCGCCCGTGCCCTCCTGTACCAGATATCGCCAGTTCATACGCCATTTAATTCTCGGACACACCGCTGTATCCAGGTACCCAGAGAATCTTCAGGTCTAAACATCTCGATATCTCATTTAGAGATGTAAGGCATTCAAGATGTTGTTGTGATGTTGTGCAAATACCGACAAGCGTGTTTGTGGCGGCCTTGCTGTCCTTTATTTAAGGCAAATGTAGCAAGATAAACATCTAATAAAAATGACTCTTAGCGTGCTACTCTACCAATTCATACGCCCATACCATTGCATTCGTACAATAGTCTGAACTGCCCTTAAGGAACGGGCTGACGTTACAAATGACTAACAATCCAAATAGTCAAACATCAAATATTAGGTAAATATACACATACCTATGTATGTATGTACTTGAAATAGTACAGCACTAGGCAAATATACATATGTAGTAATATCTAGGACTCATGGTAACTTCTGGTTTGGTTCATAGATAACAACAAAACAGTAAACAGTGACAGAACTTAAAGATCGTGTGAAAATATTTATTTTCATTTCTAATTCGTATTGCTTTCTATGGTAGACTACATAAACATGTTTTTGTTAATGTTACTGAAAATGTCAGTTTTGAGTGGGAAGTCGACTGACAAAGAAAACAATTCAAAAAAACCTTGTTTTTTATATTGTTTTATAAAACATTTTCTCTAAGCCACTAACATGCTCGGTGTTGTTTTGTGTATAGAAAAAGATTAAACTCTTCTGCCAGCAATGATTGAACGAGAAGAAAACAAAAGTTGTTGATAAAAATGTTGTCGACAATACTTTAATCAACTTTTACATTCAAGTTTTTCTTTTTATAATATTTTTGTTTATTTTGGAAATGACATTAACATTTAACATTTGCCTCCCTGAAAATTAACATAAATATTTGTTTATAGAAAATTTTAAGTTGTTGTTTTATTCTCTCTCTCTCTCTCTCTATCTCTCTCTAGCAGTTTGAACTAGTTGGTAAATTATATTGTTTAATATGTATTTAGGGAAAATTGGGCACACAATGTTATAAAGTATTTAAAACTCATTAAAATGCTATTGATTTTCAATGATTAAAATTAATTTTAAAATATCAATTCATTTATTGTGTTTCAAAGTTTCCAAGAAACGACACACAAACTCTTGAGAGTAGAGAAACATGCATTTAAATGAAATTAATTATTCATTAACTACTTGAAAATGATATTAAAACAAAATTTAAGAGAAAAATATTTGCTTTCAAAAATTTCAACATTATTTTGATTTTCAGCTTAATGTATAATTTAAATTTTTAATGAGCTCATAAATCGTAACTACCAAGTTTGTACAGATATTTGGAAGAACGATAAACTCAAAACATTGGAAGGCAATTTTTTTGCTATTGGTACAACATTGATTTAGAGTAAACGCAATCATTAATATATTAAGAAGAGGGTCGCTTTAAGTCTAAAGGTGTTTTATATGGTGGACTAGAAGAGCTTCAGTTTTTGGTTGAGTTACAATATATGTAAACAATCTACAAAAATTATATATTCCTAATGCTGAATTTCATCACATTTGTTAAAACAAGATCTATATGATGTAATACTGCCTGAGGAATTGCGACTGGTTTACTAATGACTTTTATCTTATGGCCAAGAAATCACTGCAAGTTCATCTTAAACTTGGGTTTAATTTACGATTAAATTAGTAAATCTTCAGACCCATAAATGCTTAAACTACATTTAAAAAATAAATTTGAATTCTTAAGCTTCAGTCATGAAACCGTGCAACACATTCACTGTTTTGACATTTTTTTGATGAGTACTTATGTTAAAAAAAAACCATCCTTATTTCTCATTATGGCAGATTTCTGTAGCACTGTCCGGTGTTGGACTAGTTTTGCGTTGTGTTGTTTTGTTTCGTACAAAGAGACATACATGCCTGCTGCAATTTTTACAGAATCTATGATTACATTTTCTGGAACCATGGCAAACAAGTTCCACTAGAAAATTAGAGAAAGATTTTTTTTGCGAATCAGCTAAAGTTTGTTCCTTAATCAACGTCATTTGTTGGTTAACTTATGGTGAGAAAAAAATGTGTACCAAATTTTGTTCATTAAACTGTTGGTAAAAGCTATGTTAGGGCTTTTAGTGGTTAAAATCATTTAACCCACATTTAGTTTACTCATAAAAAATATATTTTTTATATAAAAAAGTATGAGAAAAATTAATTTTGGATCTAGATGTTTAAAACAATTTGAAACTATAACACAACTTCTTCTATTTGTGTGGTGACTGCATGTGATGTCACTCTTGTATTCTACCCAACTCCTTTCCTATTTAAAATATTTATTTTCTCTGGCAAAACACTTAACTCTTCCAAAAATATGTACAATAAGTAGAAATGCCTTCAGAGTCCACATACTTAAAGCAATAAACGTTATCATTATCTCATCACTTCTAGTCACTAAAGATTCATTAAATTTTATAACCAATTTTCAGTTTTAACTACTTGTGTTTCTTCAAATAAAAACAAGTTTTTATTTTGTAATTTGTTAATACTATTGCTGATGCTGTCTTGATAAAATTCTTTATATACATTTTTTTTCTTTTTCTGGCTTTTTATTTTGATTTTTATTACAGGATTTTTTTAATTGGAAATAAATTTTTTATTTAAATGCGTACCTACACTATAGTCAGTACTATTATAAGAAGGAATAGTTTTGAAAATGATTCTAGTTGTGTTTATTTTCGGCAAAAAGACTTTCAGTTGATGCTTTCTATTAAAAATTTAAGCCAAGTAGGGTGTATATATATTACATATATGTATATATTACATGTACTTGCACTTTTTAGTTCATTCGAAAGATATAAAGAAGAAATAGAAATCATAGTTAAAAAAAATTTACAAATATTTTGTCTAATTTATTTTAAATCTTTCAATAAGAAACTCCATTAGAGTACCATTCAAACGTTCAAATTCAAAACAGAGTTTTTTTTTGTCAACAAAATCAAAAAAAACATCGATACCTGCCAATTTTGAGGATGTCAGTGATTTTAGAAAAATTACCAATAATGTATGTCTTGATAAAATTCTTTATACACATTTTACTTCTTTTTCTGGCTTTTTATTTTGATTTTTATTACAGGATTTTTTTAATTGGAAATAAATTTTTTATTTAAATGCATACCCACACTATAGTCAGTACTCATCGTGCTGTTTTAATCCCCAAAACACCGTTAAATTTTTTAATATCAGTTCAGATATGCTTATCAAAATAGAAAGATGCAAACTTTGAAACCTTGCTTACTTTCTCCGCATGCTCATGATAAAGCCCATCATTCATTGACCTCTCGAAGTCAATTTGCCACTTTAGTTATTGCCATCGCCAGCGAAATTTTTTATTTTAATATAAATTATTTCCTCATTTCTTGCTATAAATTATATGCCTTTTTAAATCATTTTCTTTTATTTATTTTTCTTTTTCTTTTTTTTAAATTTTAATTCCTATCTTATTAAAAAAAAATGTCATAAATTATGTTTAACATACCTCTGCTACACACAGAAGTATCATTCATTTTGACAACTCGACAAGAAAACCTATAAATGTCAAATTCACTACATTCTCTCTAAATAGTCTACATCGCAGAACAACTGAAATGTACAACAACGACATCGTGTTGTAATGAAAACCGCCACATTCAGAAAACCACTTCAAGTAGTTTTCTCATTCAGCATTTGCCGTTTCTCTAAATGCAACTGCATTTAAGCATAAAATAAATATATTTTTGTTTAGACAACACCTGCATCATTTCAAAAATACATAAAATATAGTTAAGAACAGTCATAAAAAATTCAAATAATAACAAGACTTTGGGGAAGTGAGACGGCAAACAGAATATATTATGCACTACCAGATTTTTTCATTTTATTTTAAAAATAGCAAAATAAAATATATACATATGTAGGTTTTTTGGAATAAATGAATGAATGAAGCCAGTTTTAATAATTGCTATTTTAAAAACTTTTAAAGTAGACCAGGCATGTGAAAACTTGTCGGCTACGTATCGTAAAATACCGCATAAAATTCGACACAATAAAAATTAGTTTAAGAATCATGTTACATTATTGCTGGTATATCTTTAAATCTACTATTTTGCTTAATTGTTCGTTGCTTAATTGGGCCTGGGTATGTGCATAAGAAAAATTACAATTTAATGGAGTTCGCCAAGTACGACAACGACTTGCATAGCAAGAGCTCCATATTATAAGGGTAGTGAATCCACCTATTTCACTTAACAAACGAAGGGAGCCCAGCTCATGTGTCACTACTTTGTTTTTACATTCATACATATTTTTTAAGCTGGGACGTCATGCTGATTACAAAAATTAAAAACAGTTAGAATTCTGACGTGTAGTTATTTATTAATTTTTTTTTAATTATTTCTATAGGAACTTTCTTTTTTGTTACTTTCATTAATGATTGTTGCATTCCTCAACAGTAGTCAGCCATCATATGCCGATCCCATCGGCCTTAGCACCTCTCTTTCATAGTTTTCAGATTCTGATGAAACCGCTTCGCTTGCTAAACACTTTTAAATCCAAGACTATCTGGGAATCGTTCGACATGACTATCGAGGTCGTGATAGACATGTTGCGTCCCAACTTTCCAAAGTTATCTTGCATATCGTTAACATATTCCCGGCAGTTGCTTGACTTTTAATTTCAACGCAAGTTTGTTGTAACTTCAACAAAAGAAGCCCAAGCTGACCGTTAAATTTAGGACTCTGGAATCTTTAGATAGTATTTTTATTTGTGAACCATCAAAAATCCCCGGTTTTATCTTCTATTAGCTTAGTCCTCAGAAGTTTCTGATTATATAAGAAGATCTATGGCCATGTTTATCCAGAGCCTTAACAAACTGCTTCATAAGACCCAGTTTAATGTGCAAAGAAGTCAATATAATTTTTTTAAATTTTAAAAGCATCATTTTGAAACTTTTCCACATTCTAGGAATGTGGAAGAGTTCATCTGGCTTATGCTACTACTGGAGAAATAGCTGTTTTTGCAAAGTACTTAATTTACAAGTTAACCCAAAACGGGGTTAGTCTAAAATAAAATTATTATGAGGTAAAATCACCAGAAAAGGTTTTTGAAAAAACATCGAAACATTCCTGAAGAAGATATCCATTGTGATATCGAAATATTGAATTCAATAAACACTTATAAAAAACCAAGTGACCTTAAGGCTCAAACAATTAAAATATTAAAATCACCACCGAGATATATGAGATCAGTAGCGTTATCAACGTTCTTAACTTATTTTTTTTTTTTGTGTACAATATTCGAATAAATCAAATAACATCCAGAAGTTTATTTTAAACATCTCTTTTATACGGTCCTGAAGAAACCTGTTTGTATTTTGAAACTACATTGTATTTTTCAAGTTGATCTTTTGCTGTTAAGCGTCCTATTTATATGATTTTGCTTTTGAATCACATTTCTTCCATTCAATGTTACTTTAAAGTTCGAAAATAAAAAAAATAATAAAGCGAAACAGAAATTACTGGTAAAACAGTCAAATCATTAATGTTGAAATTCTAACAAGTCACGTGATGTTATAAATTTTTAAATAAGCCACCAAACATTAACAATACAAAACACAAATATTGCATTTTGGCCAACATTCATTTCATTTGAACATGAACTTAATTCGCTCATGAAGTCAGAAAACATTTACCCTACGTAAAGCATGCAAAACCCAGCCTTCAGTTTGGTAAAAATACAATATAAAAATAAATACTTATTGATAGCTTCTTCTGAAAACTTAAGTGAAGGATCTAATGAATTTTTTGTATATTGTAAAAATAATATTAAGCAACAGAAGAACAAGATAGTGAAAAACTTTCATGTTTTTTGATATGGTATCGCCGCTAAGTTGGCGTGGTAAGGTGTAGGTATGATGGAAAAAAATATTAGGAAAAAATAGTAATTGAAGTTAGTCGTAGGCTCTTTTGCTGGTATCCTGAAACTAATTAGCGCCAGCAGCCTGTGTTTGGACGCCTCGGGAATTAAATTCCCCTTAAAACGCTAACTTCTTGTCTCAGAGTACACATGCTGGAGTAAAATAAATGCCCTAACTGCAATAGTTTTGGCTTCCCAATAATTGTTTCTAAAAAAAACGCCCTCTGTGGAGGCGTGGTGCGTGAACACTGTTCACTAGATGGCCTCTCATACAAAAATATTTAAAAAAATTTATATCAAAAGCCTCGAAATTAAGGTGTATAAAATTTTTTTCTCCTACTAAAAACTATCGAAAAATTAATGGCACAACATCCAAAAATGTTTGACAACTCAGGCCGAATATAAACGGTGCGAATATTTGACAGTACAGCCTAATATAAACGCATATGAACAACATTATTGTGTGGAGTATTTAGGCATAAGTATAACGCGCACTTAATTAATTTTCCGATATACTTACCGTCTAATTCATAAAAATTATAACAGATTTATAAAGCTCTTATTTGACAGATTTTCCATAAAAATATGTCAAATAACAGTCTTATAAGCCTGTAATAATTTTTATGAATTAGCGGGTTAGCATATAGTATGTAACTCAAAATAATTGATAAGCCCTTTCACAATAATGGCGTGTTGCCGATAATTTTAAATAAGTGCAAATTTATTTATATCGAGATGATATCACAAAAAAGTTTAATTTTTTTTAATACGCACAATTGTCTCTTGCGTCTTTCTGTAGTGGGTTTTTAAGTTCTTTGTCCTCATTTAGACATTTTGTTGTATGAAAATAAATCGCGTGCTCGTTTATTTTATATTGTTACAGAACTTTTCTCCAAATTATTTATTTAGTTATTTAAATAAAATTTGTTTTTAACAAATGCGTGCCTGAATCGTTTTTTCTTCTTCTTCTTCTTCTTTTTTTGGTACAATATATTGTTGTTCGTGTATTGATAATTTTTTTTAACCATTTCAGCTTGTTGAAGGATGTATGCTAACGAAGGACTTTTTTTCAACTTTTCTTTTATTACTGTGGTAAAAATATTTTCCAGACATGCAATCGCAAATTGTTGTGTCTTCTAAAGCAGCAGTAACAGAAATATTGAAATCAAGATAAGGTTGAAATAAATTTGAATTTTATTGACATCAGTGTAAATCGAAATGAGCAGGTATTTTGGAAAACTTTTTATGGTGATTTGGCATTTCATGATGCATTTTCAAGACATTTAGTTAAAGCTTGTTCCACAATTTTGGCTGTAAATTAGCTGTGCCTTTATTTAATATTCTCAAATATATAAAAATATTGTAGCTGTAAGACATACTGATTTATACAAAAAAATAATTACTCAAATTGCAAGTCCTCGATTGCTTCAGCTGCTGCTTACCGAACATTTAATAATGTAGCTCTAAAAGCAGGTCTACAACCCTACTCTAGGCTTAGCTAGAGGCATAGTACTAGCAGACACTCGCACAATCAATTAGTATGACTCTAGATCTAAAGGATGCTGTCTTTAATTGTTTGATATATCGCCAATATATCGTTTGAGTAACTCAACTGAAAAAGCCTTGAGAGACTGTTGAAAGACTTACTACTTATTCTATTAATTTTGGGAAAATATTGAGATTAAATATGTAAAATATTTCAACGTATTAACTAGCAACTTCATAAAATCATTGCTCATTCTAGGAAAGCTGTTAGAAAAAGTTATAGTAATATGAATGCTACGATTGAATTGCTGTTTGTAATGAAGGTTTATTTACACTTTTTTTTTTATTGAGTTCTGCAAATCTGCAAATAGTTTTGCAAGGCTTTTAGTATCTACTGCAAAGATAAATCTCATCAACGAAATTTCGTAAACTTTCTCAAACTATAATTTTTTAAGAAATAAAACCCAACACATTAAATAGTTATCAACTAAAAATTATAAAAGTTCGGCCATTAGATTAAATTAACATTTAAAAATGATAGATAGTAAATGCCCAAAGTTTGACAGAGTTTTCATCGTTGTGATACAATAACAACAAACACAAAAATCACCTGCAAATCAACTGGATGTTGGTAAGAGAACTTATAAAATTTCAGATTATTTAATAGTATAAATACAGGCAGTCAGTAATGAATAGCTAAGTGAGTAGAAAGACCAAACACTGCTGCTCATAAATGGTCTACTATATATGTAGTTATGAGTTGGATGCTGATCACCGTTGCGGCGGACGCGAAACAGCCATGTCATATTACCCAAGGCCTTCAACGTTATACTCTTTGTCCTCCTTGATAGTATTGATCAATAGAATTTTACAAAAAGAAAATATTTCTCAATTAAGAGGAATTAAAAAAAAATTCAAATAGGAGTATATAATAACTAATTTAAATTTCGTATTATATAATTTGTTTTCAGTTGCAAGAAAAATCGAGCTCTGGTAATAATTGGCGCTACCTAACAGCTTTACAGAAGGGAACAATCTTTTATTTAATACTCATATTTTGTTTCTCTCATTATTTCCGTAATACACTTCTATATACTTTTACAGAAATTACTAATCCATTTTAGTAAATAAATATTTACCTTCCTTCAGTTTTAAACGAAATGTAATCTTGAGATATTCTCTGTTTATTCTCGTCTTGACACATTCATAAAATCTCCATATTTATTTCAGATGATAAAAATTTTATCTTAATTTCTCATAAAGTGCTAGAAGTCTGAAAATAAAGTAAACATTAAGCCACGTTTTATTTTGCAGTATGTGTCATATCTCTGTCACCACTCCAGATGATCAAATAACTAAACGACCATTAAAAAAGAACAATAATTTTTTAAGCAAACACAAAAAACTGAAGCAAAATGAACACACAGAAATCTTGCCAAAATCACACACAAACAATGACATCAGTTCATAGCAAACATGTGTGTGTGTGTGTTTTATGTAGGCCATAATTATATTTTAATATAAGACATGGTATTTATATCAGTCCAGCCTGCCTACCAAACCAAACCCAATCCAAGCAAACCTCCCTGCTCCATAATCAAACTAATAATGGCCTAAATATGTTTCCAGAATGAATGTTAAGTTCATGGGCCGCAACGGAGCAAAGTTGGTAACAATATACGAAATGTTATGTCAGCTTTCACAGCTTCTGATAATTAATATTTTATGCATACGTCTGCGATGATTTTTATCTACGATTTTAATGTTTGCAGAAATAAAACGAAAAAAGAATTATAGCAAAAAAAAATCTCTTTATAATAGAAAACTAAAACACAGCACATCATGAAATGTTGTAAATGGCATGAAGATGAAGCAAATGCATGGAGTACGGAGTACGGAGGAGAGCAGACTAGAATGTAGGAAATGAATAAAAATTATTAGACAAAAGCAATGACTAATGAAAACAAACTTTGAATGCTGTACTTACTATTATTATGGGTGATTGTGTGGATGCTTAAAGTATGATTTTTACAAATATCTTGATTTTTATAGGAATGTAAGTTGATGGCTGGGAGCAACTCGTTTTTTCATTTTAGAAATAAATAATAAATTGTTCAGAGGTGCTTCTGATTAATACACATACGTTTATTAAAAGTAATCTGCGTATAGAAGAGGATTTATTAATTTATATCTCATGTGCTGTTAGAATAAAAGATGCAAAAGTACACAATATTATTATAATTGATACAAACTGGAAAAGTTAAAGCAGAAAAAAATAACTCAAATCATTACATTAAAATATATTCACAATTTTTTTTAAAACTGACAAAATTAGAATACGGTCTTATTTGGACCATAATTTTTCCACTTTAACCCCAAAAAACGTGACCACTAATCTCTTGTTTACCTTAATTTTAGCCAAACAAACTAATCACGAACCCATATTATAATCAAATTCAAATGTCTTATCATCTCATATAAAAATCCCTTGCATTCTCCCTCCAGACCGGGTGTTTAGAAATAAATAAATATTGCTATAATATTGAGAAGTGGTTTTAATCTGGTGGCCTGACATATTTATTAAGTGAAAAAGAGAAAAATTCTGCAAAAGCTTTAAAAAAAATTAGTTGAAAGCTTCGTAAGCAATTTTTTCCTATTGAACAGCGTGTGGAATACTCATTGCCAATAGGTTTAGAGAATGTGAGACAAACTTAACGTGCTATTCTTTATGTCGTGCATGACAGAAAACACGCGAGGCTATTTTTAACAACTGGATTACCATTAAATACACGATCGCTTAAAAACAATTATTTTAAAACTTTGAAGACCTCTTCAAGCACACTATGGATTACTGATTTTTCTAAAGACTGAATTAAAGACGCGTTTTCAATGTTTCCTTTAAATACTTCATAGATAAGAACCTTAAAAGATTAACTACAAATGTCTGTGGTCTGTTTAAATTTGCTTTCTATGCATATAATATAAGACGCCAGCGATGCTAAATCGACAATATTATCAAATTGTGATAGCAGCTATCGATTTGTTCTGCGTTGGCAAAAATACTTGCCTAATAATTTGTCCATATTAGTAAGCCTTACAACTGACTTATCTTCAATAATTTTGAGCCTAACACTTATATAGGAGAAGGTTCTATATAGGGATTTGCATGTATAGTTGATAATGCTTTTTTTTTCGATGCCTATAAACACAATGCTGCATCCTGGCTAAAGGCAGAACTTTTAGAGTATATTTGTATAAAATAAAATTATTAACGGTATCCAGTACTTTGAAACGAAAAATAAAAAACCTATTTTTATGTGGTGATTTCTTTCTTTTCGTTTCGATTTATGTTCAGTTCCATGAGCTTTGACGTTTTTTCTGGCTGTGGGGCTGTGAAAAATTTGTTAGTAGCTACATTTTTTTTTAGGAGTTTTTACACGACAAACGCATATCTTAAGCACACTTTCTGCGGGCTTACAATTGTATAACAGGTAAACCCCCCCAAAAAAAAACCATCCAACGAACCATATGTCCCCCAGACCTAATGTGTTCAATTGCGGCGCTGTCATTTGACCAGCGGAGTCTTCAAAAAATGGCCAATGCCTCCTGCAGCCTGAACAGCGCACCCTTTGAGCAGCTGTAATTTCTCCTCGTGCAATACTAGTGAATTTTTGATGCCTCCGAAGCGATAGTTTTGCTTGTTCATGTACCGGCTGAGGTGGAAATGAGCCTATGATTTTGGTCGAAAAATTGTTCACTTCGTCGTACAAATGATTATTCCGCGTTCTTCTGTATCGCTCCATGGCTGGTTTACTTGTATTCTATAGCTGTCTGGTTTAGAAATGTTAAAAAAAATAAAAGCAACTTCTAATAGTGTGATTTCTTTAAGCCCATTATTTTGTACAATGGGCAACAGCTAAAGATACAGCAAGCCTAAGATATTTTAAGACCATGGTATCCTGACTTAGTCAGCATGTACTGTATACAGCGGGCTCCTCGTCTGCACTATTGATAAAATTGCTCAGTAATTCTAATACAGTCACCAGGCTTATAACTCTGACACGAATTCTCCATCATTATCGTCCATATGTCTCTACCAGCATCAGTTTTATGAGCTTTAGGGTTGAAACTTTACCTAAAAGACGTGAGTATTGTAAGACTCGAAATTTTTTTTTTCTGTGACTTTGTTTACATAATCGGCCAAAAATTTTAGTTGCCCATGCTGTTTCACACTAGGTACCGGCTTACCTTGCCCTAGTCTTATAGCTATTGCTTTTTGCTATTCACATAAGAATGAATATTTGTGAATATGCGACTTTTGCCATAAACTCAGATAAAAAGTTGAAATTTTTAAAGTGCTAAATAAAGTGTAAGAGAGCTTCAATATTTTAATTTTCCCTTTGGGTGATTCATTGTTATAAGTGAGTGATGAGCGCCGGATTAAAAAATGTCCTGTGTTTAAAATATTAGATGTATTCGACCACGCTGGATTGGGATATACATGATTGTACTCAAGGTTTCTTCAATCTAAAAATTAAAGTTCCTTGTGTGAACCAGTATGGAGACTCTGTTACCGTTTAGTTTCGGTAACCAAGCAGGCAATCTCATGAACACTCACCTCTTAGATTTGTCATGCATAAGCCTATTAGATTTATTCTTACTGCGACCCTCACCTGCTGTTCTCTTGCTATAATATCGAATAACAGCCAGCACACGAGTGCCTTATTATGCGTTATTCTCCTAGCACCAGTCATTAATATCTGCTCACTGGCTGTTGGTTTTAGAATCCAGTGACTGCCGTTATACTGTTATTCTATAGACAAGAGTCAGTTTTTATAATCATTTTCTATAGCCATCTGACTCTAATTGATGCTGTCCAGTGTTACAATTTGTATAAATTAATTTCTTCGTTTTGGGTTACTGCTTTTGCTAGCTGCTTTATTATTTTTTGATTTTTATAATATTTTATATATGTATATATTTTCTGCCGTTCTTAAAAATTTGTTTCCGATTGCATAGATTTTCGCAAATTTTATTACTACTTTTTTTCTTTCTCTCTTTTTATTCAGAAGTATTCATTTCAATTGCTATATTGTATATTTATAGACTTCACTTGTTTTTATGAGCTGAACGAACGATAATGGCGATGGCGTTGATGATGCTGATGTTTGATTGTTGGCTGGATGATTGTCTCAATGGTTGGCTGATGGAAATGGCTGAAATTGTGCTGGTTGTTTTTTGCTCTGACTTTTTGTTGCCTTCTTCTATTATGGCGGGTATTAAATGGTGCTTGAACAGTTTAATATTTAATGTTCAGTTTAGTTTGATTGTTTACGTTTTTTTTTCTATTTTGCTTCTATTTATATTCCTATTTTGTTTTATTTTATGCATTTTAATATTGAAAATATATACATATCTGTGTTTTTATGTTAAATGAACATCAGTGTTTAATGTTTATATTCGCCAATATAATATGAAATAATAGAAAAAATTATTTAGATTTGTTTAAAAGCTACATAGCAAATTTAAAAATTTTTTTGCATTTAATTTTATTAAAAAAAATCTTTTCCAACATTTGGGTATTTTTATTTTTTTGTACGGCATATGTATGTGTAACCGAATTTCTATAGTTACTTTACCTTTGAAATGTCTATCCAACCGGCTTTCCGATATTTTATGGCATACTAAACAAAAAAGCAAAACAATCTTTATCTTTTAAACACCTTCTTTTGTTTGTATTCTGTTCCATAGAAGTTTGTTGCCTCGTTTGGATAATTTTCGCTTTCAAGTGGCTTTAATTTGTTTGCAGTTGAAGTTGCTGTTTTTTCTATTTCTCTGTTATTTTTTTATAGAAATTTTTATGTTTATGACATAAATTAAGTGGAAAATTGCATGTTATCTTTTAATGACTGTTCGGTAAGCTTGGTGGCATGATGCGGTAAACAGAAATATCTAATTGTACATTTACACATGTACGTTGGCCTTTTTCATCTTCCTCTTTTTTTATGCTTTTTAATTTGTGTGTTGAAAATTTATAAATTATTAATATATAGTTAATGATTGTAGACAAAATGGGAGGAGAAGCACGGCTGATTCTACATGAGATTGATAAAAGAAAAAAAGAAAACTATAAAATAAATGGCGAAAGTCGTTAAATGGTAGTGTTCATTGCTTTCTGCTTTTAGTTTGATCTAAAAATAGGTAAAGTATGGAGATTCAAATATAAGCGGCCAAAGATATGAGCATGATAAGATTGTAAGCCAAAATAGTTATTGGCTACGGGTTGAATACGCTGGAACCAAGGAATACAAAAAAGAAAAAACAACAAACCTACAGAGTTAGAACTATAAATTTGATGACTTCCACTGAGCGATTTTGATGATTGTGCATTTCAAGTCCAAATAATGGGCTGAGATTTGAAATTAATAATGCATCAATGAGAGCCATTCATGCTGGTGTCACCTGTAAGGCGCTATACTTTAGGAACTTCGCGACAAAAGCTTTCGAAGCAAATTTTCTTAATTGGAAACGTTGTCCTGGTAGCCACGACTACTGACCGAACCCCATGCAACAGAAATGTCAACACAGTTTGTCTCTTTCAGCTGTCAAACCAGAGTTATCGATATCGATAAATATCATGCAGTCAAACAAACATTCGTTGCCCTCCGATATAAAAACCTCATAGAATACAACCACACTTTAATGCATAAAATTTAAATTAAAATAAATGCGTTCATTGATCTCCTACAAACAAGTGAGATTTCCAACTGCTAATGTACACATTAATACATAATTATATGCTCGTATTTGTAGATATTTTCGTTGATTTGTTTCTAGAACTATGTAAAAAATATTTGGTTCTATATCAACTACTTTGTGTACTTAAATACAGTACATGTTCTTGTTGGGTTTGATGTCTTGCCTTGTGGTCTTGGGTTGGCAGAATAAGAATCTGTTTATGCGCGTTTGGGTGTTTTTGTGTATGTGCATGTGTGGCAAGGGACTTGGAGACGTTAATGTGGTCTAGTGCGTAAAATGCAATGCCATGGTTTGTTGCCTTTGAACATTTTATTATCTGTTTTTTATACATTTTTCCTGCTTATCGAGTGCAATAAATCTTGATACGCTGTCATGTTCTGTCTAATTAGTATTATGTTAATAAACTTTATTCAATAATATGAAAAAAAAGTAATTTAATATAAAAATTTAAATAAATCGGTTGAGTTTTATGCATTTTGAAGAAATATGTAATAATTTGCAGAGCTGGGGTGGGATAAATAAACATGCCATTGTTCTTATTTCACGCAAAGCTTATCATACCTCATATGAGGCGTTTACATTTATGTCTGTATTTAGAATTTGCAAAACCTTTTTGCGAGCTTTTATACGGGAAAAGATTAAATTTTTGAAGTCTGTTGTTCATGCCATTGCTCATTTAGTCTTTTCAAAGCAACTCAAAGAAAATAAAGAAAATCTGTTGTCAATAAAAAAAAAACACTGCAGACATTTTATACTTTGTAAATACGCAATGGAAAACCAAACATAAAAGCACTTTATTTTAATAAAAAGTCTGAGAAAAAAAAAAAAAACAGCGACACCATAAACCTTAGCGACAACAACAACAAAAACAATGCAAGCAAACAACGTCAATAGCAGCAACCAAAACAACATCAACAATCGAAAAGGAAACATCAGCAATAAGTCCCTGTGGATTCTAAAACCGGAAGTTAAAGTACGTGTATGTCTGGGCGTCTGATAAATAAAGGTAACATGATGCAACTGAACCCAGCAAACAATTACATTCAGAAAAAAAGATTTGTTTAATTTAACAACACAAAATAGACATTTTTTGCAAGCATTAGTTTAATTCCGAAGCCCGGTTGTATCGCTAAAACTTAATTCCCGAAAAAATTTTAGCAAAAATTCACTTAAACTAAACGTTTGCTTCAGAAATCTAACCTTGACTATTAAAAATTAAACCTCAGTAGATAAAAAAAAAGTTAAATAAAATAGAAAAGTTATTCGATCAGAATTGTTCAAAATCAGGGAAATTCAAGCCGATTAGTGCACAAAATCAGCTGAGCTTATCCCATTACAAATTTTGTAAACAATTGTGACTTAAGGTAATATTTTCTCTATGCTATGGCCCGTTCCCCATAAACAATTAGAAAAAAAACGAGACCACTACACAAACAACAACATTTATAAAAAGTCCGTACAAAACTTGCCAGCCAGCAAAACTTTTGATAAACATAAACTATATTTTACGCATATACTGCAATTTTAAAATGTTCATGGGTACTTGAACAGAAATCATAAAAAAAAAGAAAAAAAGAAGAAAACTATGAACCAAACAGAAATATTTGTCTCCAAAAACAATAGCTGTAACATTTTCAATCGGTGTAATTTTTTTATTCCCTACAAAAAATCATTTGATCGAAACTACGTGATATAATGGCAGAATTATCAACACACCAAACAACAACAACAACAAAAAAAATTCTAAATTCAAAAATATATTGCATAAATTTTGTTGCACTTTTTTTGAGTGGAATAAAAAACTTTATATATTTTAAAATAAGAAGAAGAAGAAACCTGCGATTAATTTTGGCTACAAACTAAGTATGCTTAAATTGCATCAAGAAAATCTAGAGGAAACGAAAAATAGTAAAACGGAAATGTGCGCCATAACAAAAATGGCGCGCCACATCTAATATCTTAACAAAAAAACAATGGCATTGACTCTAAAATATTTTAACATTTATCACCAAAAAAAAACTTCTATTTTATGGGTTTAACTTGAATTTGTGTGTCTACAAACCATGACCATGAATTTTTGATGCTTGTAGTTCGTATGTTATTGCTAAAAGAATTTCGGGGATATGGGATTTGCTTGTGGATGTTTGCTGATATAACACACATGCACATATACTTATTGGAATATGAAATTTATTTTGTTTCGGTTCGCGTGTTTTTGTATGTGAACTACACACTGAGATCACAGGTGGTGAAGAAAAGTTGCCTCACTGCTAGGGTTATTTTTTCTGTTTTACGCACAGTGGTATAGAAAATGAGTTCATGTTTTATTGGACCACAACCTTCAGCTGTTTTTATTTGTTCTGTTAAATATATCTTTTACAGTCTGAGATTTTTATAGTTTTCAGGATATTATTTAGATTTTTTTTCGGATATATGACACAGTGCAAACATCAAATAATCTCCTGTTTTCTTTTCGCTTCATTTTTTATTTGGATATTTTAAAACAACAGTGAACGTTAAGTTTTTTTTTTTTTTTCTCTGGTTTTTATTTTATTCACTTTGGAAGTGAAAAATATCTCCTGCTTAACGTGTTGCATTTTTAATGTCTTTGTTAAAGTTTGCAGTTACAATATTAAGTTTTTTTTTAGAAGAATTGCACAAACTATGAATTATTGACAATAAGTAGAAAAAATAATTATTGTGTGAGAAAAGTTTAAGGATTAATTGATTTTGTGTGTAGGGTATGAAATAACTTGATCTTAGCTTATTTCATAAATCAAAATGATTTTTACAAAAATTAATTTAAACAAAGATTGACCACTGCAATATGTTGCCAATTGACCCCGATAATGTTAGGGTTTCCTATTAATCTTTTAAAATTATCAGAACGCCAACATCTGCTGTTTACGGAAAAATTTGCTTCAATATTATTCGATAGAATCCTGAAAAAATTTAGAAAATGTAAATATGCAAAGAATAAATATATATTTCTGAATGTGGACCGGTACTCAGGGGCCAATCCCTGCATATGCAGTTTATTGTGCCCGAACTTGGAAAACTGATTAAAAAAATTATTAAAAATGAGGAGACACTAATCCCTCTTGGATTAGTGCTGTGTATATATAGTTTAAACCCTACCAGGCTGTAAAAGGCAGGAAATACATGTGCAGATAGTTGATAAAACGAACGGCTCAAGAACGATTTATTTCTACAATGCGTTGTGCTAATTACTGGCCAATCAACTACAAATGGATGAATTTTGGACGACAATATACGCATATTGTTAAGGCACCTGATTTTTTCAGGCAAAAGCCATAGTAGTAGCGATAAAACAAAGCGACATATCCCAAACTGCATCAAGACTCTAGTAAGTCAATAGAGTTGGATATCCGACTGCTAAGGATGAGCTGCTTCGCCCCCTCCTGCACGCAGTTATGTTACCTCAAAAGGAACTGTGAAGTAACGACCCAAACTTTCAGTTGCATTGCATTTTTAGTTGGTGAAAGTGGGGAAGAGATTGTATGGTGTGAAGTATATTTTACCACATTTTTAAAATCGAGGCACTGAAATGCTTCTTTTGCAATAGCATAATAGTGTTCTGGACTGGACATCACACTGAACTTGCATTTCAAGAATATTAAGAGCTTTCTATTCCTCAATATTCATACTACCCATGTGTACAGATGTAGTTGCATTCTCGGTCGTTTACATTACATTCCAGCTACAGAAAAACACAGTAACAAATTTGGAAGCTGATCAATAGTTTAAGTGCAGGCAGTCAGAAATAAATGGGCAAGGGATGCTACATGCTACTTAAATACGATCTTGTGTTGATCATCGTTATAGTGGACGTGATACAGTCATGTTATGCAAGCCAGCCAATAAGTCTATAAATTAACTTTTCTTGTTTTTTTTTAACTGTTGGTCAGTACAATTTTATCACAAAAAAAAACTTTGTCAGTTCGGAGAAAGTAAAATGGAGCCAAAGACCATTAAGTTACAATATTACGTTTCTCTGTAAATATGGTCACCTTTCAGAGCAATAAATTCTCTAAGCTATAGGAAATAATTTTTACAGATGTGTATGTTGAGAACTGTATCATAAACAGTGGAGTACATAAGTTATGTAATTATTACTCACATAACTAAACTTTATGGAACTGTTGACTTTTAAAAACGATTACAAAAGTTTTCTCATTTTTTATAAAAACTTTTGCTCGTAAAAACATTACGTCTCATCTCGTTCTTTACAATATTTGCAATTTTCGTTCTTGATTGTCTCAGTACTTCAATTTTTTATAAATAATGAATTTTGTATTAGGAAATATAACATACACTTTCTCTATTAGTGTATGGTTTTATTTTTTTCATTTTTAAAATAAATGAAAGTGAGTTGGAGCAAGTTGCAATGAGTTAAACACCTTAACTTATTTTGGATAGCAAATTAAAAAAAAAGTTCATTTCGAACAGCTATTCTCAAAACAATTGTGAGTATTTGTTTACTTACCACAGGGCACTCACTTTGTTCAGTATGCAGTGCAGGTAGAATTTGACTTGCCGCTAGCAAAAATATACCGGACATATTGTGTAGACAGTCGCCATAGTTGACGTGATAAAGAGCTCAGGTGGCAAGATGGCTAAACGTTGCAGCTTCATAACAGTGTCTTAGTCGTGAACTGGTTTGAAAGCAATTTTGGTGCATGGCATGTACCCCAGCATATAAGTCTTCAACTTCATTTTTCTTCTTTTTCTTAAAAATGCTGATCACTAAAATTTTATCATAAAAAGTCCTTCTGAACTCTGAGACAAAAAAAATCTAACTAAAGCCTGACAATATAATTCTGACGTTAATAAAATTTCAAACTAGCTTTTGTGAGGGCGTGAAGATGATTCTCTTTGAGAGAATTGTAAATAAGACAGCTTTTCTCTGAGTCAAAACTTTATATTGGCGGCTGTTGAGAGAGCATAGGGATTTTAATCCCTGAAATATTTAACAACTATACCTTTAAAAGCTGGTCAATGTACTAAAAGATTTTTTCCGATACGTATTGTCGAAAGCCTTTTAATATTTAATTTTAAATTTATGAATTAGATAAATAGGAGTGCGTTTTTGTATGTAATTTAAAAACATTTTACTTTTTCAGATACTTGCTTATAATCGTATCATCTTGGTTTTTGGAAGATAATTCCGTGGGAAGTTATTTTAATGTGATGTTAAAATTTCATTGCAAATGAAGAAAAAATCACAGTATTTTTCATATCAAAGAGTATTACTACTTTCTAAGCGCTCAATCAATCAGGCTATAGGTAATTGTTTAGATTTTTAGCTGAGTAACTCCCACCATTAAAATTGTACATCAAAGAAACGAAGTAGGTACTTATGTTTCATAAACTGTGAATATTAACATGTGTATGAATGTACATACATATGTATAATCCCCATCTCTTTAATAATTTTTAACAAAAAGTTAAGTTTACGCCTCTATGATTTTAAGAAACCAAATTTAATCTTTTATTAAAAGCCTTAAATAATAATTTTTGTTACCTTTTTAAATGCATTATTCTTAAAAAGGAAATCAATTTACAAAGGCATACATAAACTGGCATAAACACATACAAATTTTTCATGTTTGTGGCTTTTCATAAACTATATGTGCCTGAATATACATATATATTTCTATGTGTTAGTGTTGTACTTCAAAATGCCTAAAAATTATGTCATAATTTCTTTTTTTTTTCTTTCTACTTCGCTTTTCATAAAAAAAATCTTTCTTACTCCTACCTTTTTTGCCAAGTTACCAAAGCAGGAAAACAGGCAAGAACGTGTGTACACATGTACATAAATGCGAGTATGTTCATATATACATACATATGTATATTGAATTCTTAAACCGAAAACAAACACTAGCAACTACTTGAAAGAAAATATTGACAGCTTAAGTGTAGACATTGATTTTTGTTTTATGTTTTTTTTCTTATTTTGTTTATTTGAAAGAAACATTTTCATTTCACTTGTCATTTAAGCAAATAAGAGGGTTATTTATTACAAGCGAGCCAAAACGAATTACGACGGCGGTACACACATAAGCATAACACTAAATATTTTTTCATAGTGACCGTAATTTTAAATCAAGCTGAGTTCGTGCAGATTAAAAAGAAAAACTAAAACTTTTGCAATGGATAGATCCGAACGAAAAATAACTGCTGGTTACCTATGTCCCATGCAAAGATGATGAGAACGTCTATTACAGACTTATGCCAAAAAATAATGGCTGCTTGAAGTAGGTACATATGCTAAAAAAATACTTTGATATGATAAACCCGATTTTAAAAGGCAGTTCAAAGGAGTCAAGAGCATTATTCATTATGAAATTATTCCTGTACTTGCAGTGCAGTGACCTGCATTAGTTTGTTTATTCCTAAAGAAATATGGAGTCATACAATTCATCCAGTCACAACTGCCGCTCATTGCCAGGAAGTTTCTCAATAAAGGGAAAATCTTTCATTTGTTTTAACAACTTCTTTTTCTTCAGTTTTTCATTTTTGTTTTATGTGAGTTGCTTGTTAAAATCATCTATTGATTTTCTATGATTCTTTTACCTTTTCAAGTAGTGCATTCACAATGAATATTGTGTATTTTTGTGTACGAGTAGTTGAGTTTTTAAGAACCTTTTTCTACTGGTTGGTATTACTTAAGAATTCCTATGGGCACGTTTACTTTAGTTGAATGTGTGCGCATGTTTTTGACTTTGTAAAAGTACTAGAGCTACGTTCGTCATAAATGTCAAAAACATATAACGTTTTAAAACATTGTAAGTATGTAAGTATGTGTTTAAGGTACATGCACTCTACTCATACAATAAGTAGAAAAAAATAACTTTTTTCTCTTGCAAAGGGCCTTAAACTTTTTCTTAAAACGTAAAGCATTAAAATTTTTTAGAGACAATCACCGGTATTCATAAAAAATAAAACATTGTTGAAACATATTTTAGAAAAAATTTTTCATATAAAATTTGTTCTAAAATGTACTTCAGCAACGTTTTATTTTTTATGAATACCGGTGAATGCCTTTGAAAATTGCATGATAGAAATATGTATATTAGGCCGAGCTGACTTGTATGGACAAAATTTTTCTACACTGTGTGATCGGTGTTTCGTTAGCTTTTGGTATAAGGAGAGAAAATATTACTATTAAAAAATCATTTTTGAGTCGTCCGCTCTCCATTTTATTTTGTATTTTTATAAGGGAGCCTCCTTAAGATTATCTTTCAATCGAATAATCCATCGTTGTTTTAATGCTACTGAAAGTTCTATACATCGAAAAAAAAAACACATTTTACTTATACATTTGTACCAAATAGAAACCGGGGGGAGGCCTTGAGTATAAACAGTGTGAGCAGCGCTTGCAAATACTGTCTAAAAATTATGTCATAATTTCTTTTTTTTTCTACTTTGCTTTTCACAAAAAAAATGTTTCTTGCTCCTATCATTTTTGCCAAGTTACCAAAGCAGGAAAACAAGCAAGAACGCCATTAACTTTAGGAGAGTCGCGTCTGTTTTTACCTGTAAATAATTTGGAGAGCACTATTTATAACAATGCACCATCTCTTCAGACATAAGGTTCCACTGTACTGGGAATAACACCTTATCAGGTGTTCTACACTCAAAGAACATATGCTGCAGAAAATTAAGGTACCTTGCGTTTAATTTAAATTTAACTAAAATTAAAAGGCCTTAAAACTTAAGGCCTTTTTGTTTTTAAATCCTCTTAATATTAATTTTAAATACATGTTTCTTGTAAGTATGTAAATATAGGAAAATTAATGTGTGAATGTCGATTGTTTTGTTGAAATTTTGATTGGACTGCATGTCAAACTTCAATATTTTTCATAAGAGTACAAGTAAATATTATACTTAAAGGAAAATAGAGATTTCATTTAAAACAAAAAAAAAAAAAAAAAAAAATAAAAAATAAAAATAAAAAAAAAGAAACGCTTTATTGAACATTAAAAAATAATGAACATTAAATGACAGCCTAAAAGAAACAACACACTTGTACTTAAGCATAAAAGAATTCGTTTGCGCGAAGTGAATTGGAAGTTTTCCGACATTTTAATCAAAATAGAACTTTCCTTGAAGAACATAATTATAGGCGTTTAACAATGAAATATTTTCTCACAATTATTAATGTTTGATTGGTATGTAAGTATGTGTTTTTATGGGTTTATGAATATTTTTCAACTTTTTAAATGTCATGGCTTAGTGTTCCTTCTTAGTGGTTACTTTTTAAGTGTTGTAGATAAATTGCTGGGAAATAGAAATAAATTGTAACTGCCAAAAGGTCGTTGGTGACTTGGAAAATTCCGTGCTGTTATTTTAAAAAACACTAGTGAAGAAAATTTTACTAACATCCCTGCAGGTAGAACATAAATATTTTCCATTCGTAAAATTTGTGGTTGCACACGGCACACAACTCAAAGTTAAGGTCACATTTGAAAACAATATTCTATTTTTTTAATTTCATATAGTATGTACCATAATTAGTACAAGGGGGCTTTCTAGGACCCAAGTAGGCTAGTCTTACTTCTACCATAATAGTTTGTAAAAATCGTTGTCTAAGCACTAGTTTAATTCACCAGTCTAGTTGTTTTGCTTTTCACTTTATTTGACGACAGGACACAGTCTCTCGAAAAAAAAAAACAATTTGCATATATTTTACTGGGGACTTTATTGCTTAAGTTTGCAAATCTCTGCTTCTAGAACACAAGCAGGCTAGTCTTACGACTTCTACCATAATACTTTGTAAAAATTGCTGGCTGCTAAGCAATAGCTTAATTCAATAGCCTAGTAGTATTGCTTTTCGCTTTATTTGACGACAATACACAGTCTCTCGCAAAAAAACGATTTGCATATATTTTACTGGGGAGTTTATTGTTTAAGCTTAAAATTGTCTCCTTAAATACAATGTAAAAGTTTGTAAATTCAGCTATTATTAGCAGGTAAGGAATGGTCATATTTAAGCAAATAGCTGCCCATTTGTGTAAAAAAAACGTAACCACTAATTTTTGTTAACCTTTAGTTTATTGAAACACAGGCATATAAAGAATTAAAATTTTTATGTACATTGACAACAATAAACAGCAACAAATATAAAAAAACCATAAAATAACTTAAAAATATGAAATTTCACACTAGCTTATTTTGAGGTTATGCTTACTCAACAAACATATAATATTTAATAAAAAATTTATATATGTTAGCGATATCGCATTCAAATATCATAACAAAGCCATGTCAACTCTTACATATGAAATTCATTACGATACTGAAATCAAAAATTCTGTCAAACAATGTACTGTTAAGCAATCGTAACGAAATCCGAACATTTAGTTTGGTGGTTTAACAAGAAGCTGGTTTCAGTTTATTGTCTGCAAGCCATCACCATTTGTCATTTCATTTAAGTGCACACAGTATTTAAGAAAATCCTGAACAGTTGCAGCAACGGCAATAAAATAATTCCCCAAAGATTTTTTTTTTTTGGTTTTTGTTTCAGGATTCTTCAAGAAAATTCATTACTTCTAATATATTTTGAATTAAATTTCCAGTTAATTTAATTTTAAATTCCTGTTCTGGGAAATACACATATATTCCCACATTGAACAATTGTTTGGTTTCACTTTTACAATTTTCCAACTAATTTTGATCGATGAGATTGCCAACCAATGTACATATGATGCTCATCACCATAAATTAACAACAATTATGGCATTGTATGGACGGTAAACCAGGCACACACACACATTCACAAACACACATACGGGCAGAACATCCCTCCCATCCACAACATGATGTATCAGTAAAACTTTTATGTGCATCCAAAGCCAGAGGAAAAAAGTCTTTCAAAAAAACAGATTTCAAAAAATTAAGTATTCAATCAATGTCACTGTAAATAGCTGCTACTGCTCTGATATTTGTGCAACAAAATCAAACAATGAATTGATATGTTTCTTTTTAATGACGCAGAATATTCGTATAGAACTTGCAGCGCAATACCAGCAACACAATAAAGATGTTTCAATCAAGCAAATCTTTAAAAAAGAAAAAAAAAACAGGGAATTGTCACCATAGTGAAAGTTCATTTCAATTTGTTTACTTAACAAAATTAAAAACAGAAACACAACACACAGATTTCTTTATTTGAAGTAGACAACAATAACACTATAAATAAAATGCCTTTGGGGCAAGCGTCCCAGCTCTGCTCTATACGCTTTTCCGAATACGTTCTGCCTAAGGGAACACTGAAAAATCTAGCAAAGTGCATAGAACATCTGGACAATTCTAAAAACTAAAGTTTAGTACTACGAAAAAAAGATGATTTCCAGCAATGTTTCCCTTTTGTTATTTATAATGAAAATCTTTTTTAAATTATTTTGCCGCCTTATTTCCTTGTGTTTTCGTTTCAGGCTTTAATATATTGGATTCTAATAATCAATTGTATTAAATATCATTAGTAAAGATTGTTGAGCTAACTTTTTTAAGAGACCTAGATTTAACCTTAAATAAAATACACTGTAGTGCTAAAATTTTTTCCAAACTCAAGAATTGGTAATAGGCTATAGAGAGAAGACACAATATCCCATCTTTGGCGCTTAAGCATTTAAATAGGTCTTTTGGACTAAATCTATGATTCAGTATGTGACGTAAGCGCATGATCGATCAAAAATTACATGTGTGCCCAAAAAGTGTGATAGAGTATATTAAAAGTGTGTGTATATTAAGTGTGACAAATTTTTTGAGAAATCTGTCCAACTTGCTAATCTTTCAAAAAAAAAATTTAGAAACAGTTCTACTATTTTCCCCTCTCGAGGTTGATGGCAAAATTGTAATACTGTGCCCGTATTGATCTAGAACAGACGCCAAATCGTCGCATTCGTGGTCGACCGAATTTCGTCGCTTGTGCTGGGGGGTTTTGTTTTTGTTTCACATTATTTTTACTCGATAGTTTGCTCAATATCGAAGGCAAAAGTTTGCCAATTTTATTCTAAAACATTTGTCTTCCAGGAATGTGAATTGTGGAACTTAAAAATTACAATAAAAATGCTTTTTGAATGCTAGGTCACACTTTTAAGTTTTTAGAGCCAAAATATGGAGACATCTAAGGGAATCTGTGGGCAGAGACGATAACTGTTATAAAGTGACGAAATTCAATTTTTAATTTGACTGTGTTAATTGAAAGTCATTAAGGTGCTTGGGATTTGAGGCCTTAGTATTATTTGTTTAAATGTTTTCTAAAGCATTACAAAGTGATAGGCAAAAGAATTATTTTCAAAAATTCTGTCATTTTCTGTGTTTGCTCTGGCACTCTATATGAGGTAGATAGTTCAAAATATTGCAGACTTGTTTAGCGCTTTCGAGTCTACTAACAAGTTGGTTAACTCCAACATATAGTTGATTACCCCAACATATAGACCTGTAGCAAAACGGTAGACAACAGCCCCGTTTTTTGGGACATATTCTATAAACAATTTCTTTAAAATAACTTAATAATTTTTAAACTACTTACACCCTTATTCAAAAAAAATATTTCAGTCTTAAAAGGCTCTTATTTGACATATTTGTATGGAAAGTTTGTTAAATAAGAGTTGTATAAACCTAAAATATTTATTATGAATAAGACCCTTACACCGGCAGTCATAAGAAATAAAGCATTGTTGAAATACATTTTAGAACAAACTTTTCATATCAAATTTGTTCTAAAATGTATTTGAGCAACATTTTATTTTTTAAGAACAAATTTTTAAAAAAAAAGTTACAAAAAAATTTTGAGAAATTGCTGCGCATGACGAAAAATTTGAAACCATTTTTATCACTGATACAACTGCAGCAAACACAAAAATCTATTTGAAATTAAAAGGATGTTGGTGCAAAAATATAAAATATATCCCAGTCATCAGAAGAACACAGTGATGAAATGTAAAGTAGATCAACATGATTAAATATAGACAGTGAGTAAGATAGAGATCGGGTGGAAGGACGGCTATGCGAAGCTGCTTTAAAAAAATTTGCAATTAGTCATGGTCTGGGTTCGAAGCAAATTTAGATACTGATGAGTAATGTGGCGGTCGTGAAACAAACAGGGTGTGTATCTTGGCGCTCTTTAAAAATATGAATCAATCCAATTTGATCACAAACAAATCTTGCCCAATTTCGAAGAAGTAAAAATCAAACTAGCAAGTCCGATAAAATTATTAATAATTTTAGGGCATTTAATTATTCAGAAATTACCACAATATCAAATACTGACGATATCGATTACTTTTGTTTGAAATCAATTGGATGTTGGTGAGAGATTAAAAAATGTTTCAATCATCACAAAAAAAAACAGTAATGAAATTTAAAACTTTTCAATAAGTATGTATATGAAATTTGTTATGACCTAAAGTCAAAATCATTTGTATACTGATGATCGTCGTGGTGAATCTAAAACAGCTATATAATATTCCCCAGCCAACTTTACTTCTCTTGGCTTCTTAAAAAAATTTTGATTACTAAAAGCTTACCACAAAAAGATCTTTACTAATTCTGAAAAAGTAAAATCGAGTTAAGATATACTGCTTTATCAGGCTTAATCACAAAAATCCAATTATAAAGTTAAATTAATTTTTAAAATTTTTAGTTTATGTGAGTTAGCATTTTTTAGAATTTCTTCAAAACTTTGTTAGTATGACGAAATTAGAGACTTCTGAAACATTATCTAGGAAAAAAACTTTGCCTCCAATAAATACTAAAACTTCTAAAATAATTTCCTGTTTTTTTTTTAGATCACTGTTTTTTGCTGCCGCTTCAGAGCTCCAATGCAATCCCGTCCCCATTTTATTTTACTTTCCTTTAATTCTTTGTGTAACGCCTGCACATTAATGTGTGTCAGTCACCAATTGTGTTCGTATACAGCGGAATTGATTCAAATAATGTGTCGTCGTCTCAGGCGTTAAGTAGTCTGTAAAGTTTTTGCTATATATTTTAATATACACATTTTTTTATCTTTTTTTTTTTTTGCTGTTTTACATTTTTTTCTTTTCAATTCTTATGGATGTCACAGTGTGATTGCCATATATTTGCGTAGCTTTAATTTTTATAAACGAACAAAACAATTTGCCACAAGTGGCTCAGCGGTGCGTTTAGAATATTTAATTAAATTTTAAATTTATCTTCTTCTCTACAGATACAAGCGCTTGTATTTACATTCATATATACATAAGTTTTTTCTAAGTTGAGTAATTCTTAAGAATTCGTTTGTTTATATGGGAAGTGATTTAATATTGTAGGGAGTTTAGAGAAAGAAAGAAAACTTGGAATCACAGTTTAGGAAGTGGTGTTAATAAATAATGCAAAGTTCTTGTGGAGTGAATAATTTTGTATGCAAAAATATTATTTGGTCATACAAACTGGATATCTAGGTTTGGATTTAATGGTTTAAGTTTTAATGTTGTTCAAGAGCTAAAAAGGAAATTAGTAAATTTTTAGCTATTTAAAGTTTTTTTATATCCACCACTATAATTGCTAAAAATAAAACTTCTTTCATTATGATTTTATGAATTGGAATGTCTAAACTAAGTGAGCACTGGGTTAAAAATCATAAAAATTCTTAAAAACTTATTTCAACTGATTAAGATTTGAAAAGAACTCGTTGCTATTCAGAGTTTTTATTTCTACCCGTATGCGCTAATTGAATGAGTATCTAGAATTGCTAAAATTTTGCGACAGACACAAAAAATGAGTCACTTTCTTTAATACCTTCACATTCCAATGGGTTGATAAGACCAATGGTTTTCGGCAGCGATATCACAACAATAAAAACAAAGTGAAAACTGCAGTCCAAGCATGGCAAATTGTAGTATGAAAGGTGGGCCACTAAGTGACCAAAATTTTTCCGTTTTTGCCCCAAGAAATGTGACCACTATTTTTTGGTTGACCTTATATAAATACTACATTATGATTTCTGAAAAAAAAATTTTAAAGCTATTATAAAACAGTCTTAGATTTTCTATTTTTCTTGTTTTTCAGCCCTTTCTTCAGCTTCAAAATTGTTCATCTTGGGTTGGGGATCGTTGAAAGGTTGAACTTCACCAGAGGCCCAAATACTGTAGATGATGGCAGTGACAACCAAAATAGCAAAGGCAACCCAAAATACTAGCCGCCATTCAAGTAGGGTTGCCTTTAAAAAAATACAATATTATCTTTAGGTTTTTCATGTTGATTTATGTACTTACATTTGGAGTCATTACACCTACTAAATATGGGGTTATGACGCCTGTTATGGCGCCAATACCATTCGTTATGGCCATTAGTGTGCCAGCGTAATTAGGGCTCATATCGAGTGGACTCAATTTCATTCCCGCATAGAATGCACCCATAAGAGCCATACAAACAGTGAACAGAACCACAACGGCCGAGCGATTACAACCGGCATAAGAAGCTGCCACCATGAATATTGCGGGGCCAAAAGCAGCTGTTTGTGAAACACCGATAAAAGAAATTGATTTTGCAATAAAATATACATATTTTCCTTAAAAAATAAAATATGCTTAGTACTTAAAAATTTAAGCGTTGTACAAATATATTTACATAGAGAATCCCAGAGACGTATTGCCCCAACCATAACGCCAAAGTCATAACCAGTTAATTATAGCTTTGGTAGGCCCAACATTTTGATTAACTTCTTCAGCTATTTTTATGGCCTTGAGGCAAGGGAATCATAACCATGTACAGTGTTATCCACAAAACTGGTGAAAACAGCTGGAGCCAAATAGTTGTATTCACGATCGAATAAACTATTTTATAAAGATAATCTCATTGCAAAAATAATGCAATTGATTCGACCACGAATACTACAATTTAGCCCCTGCTTTTTTTTTTTGGCAAACTAAGATTCGATTGCACCTTTAAACGCATAATAAATCAAACATTTCTTCTTTCAGAAATATGCCAACTTCACATTCATTGTCAAGAGCTAACGTTAATGTTTTTTGTAGCACTATCTTTTTATGAATTATAACATTGACTTACCAATTCCTGTCATCACTTTGCGGGTATTGGTTATGTTCAATATTTTTTTCTTCATCATCCAATCGCTAACAAAACCCGAAAATATTGAACAAATCCACATCATTGCATAGGGAAGTGATGAGTATAAGCCGTTGGCCTTAATTGAAAACTGCATGACGTCAGCCATGTATTTGGGCAAATCTGTAACCATGATGTAGAAGCCCCAATCGTGACCAATCTGTGCACAAATTAAAGCAATCATAGGCATGCTGGTCAAAATCGATTTCCAAGGTGTTGGCGGCAAATTATTTCTGCGTTCTATTGTACCCAGGTGACGTTCTAAATATTCTCGTTCTCTGGGCTTAATGAAAGGATGTGAGGCAGGATCATTGTAACACAAAAAGCTCTTGTTAACAAAAAAAAAAAAAAGAAATTAATTTATATTCTAAACAATTTGTATGTTAAAAGTATACATACAAAAACCACAAACCAAGCAACACCTAGGCCACCAAACAAGTAGAAAACTATCGGCCAATCATAAGCATCGAGTAACACTCCTGATAGCAAGTTGCCCATGATAGTGCCAACCTGGCCACCTCCTAGTACGAGGGCGCCTAACTTGCCGCGTTCCTTTGTAGGAATCCATTGCGACAAGAGCACGCTTAAAGCTGGAAATGTTGTACCTTCACCCAAGCCCATTAAGATACGTACAATAATGAGAGCTGTAGAGCCCCCCTTCATAATGGCAACTGGTGTTATAATGGTAAAAAAGGCAGTCGAAAGTATACCCAGACCAAGAGTCCATTTTCCACCAAACTTCTCTGCTAGTAGACCTCCAGGTATGTGAGTCACGATATAGCCAATGTAAAATGATGATAAGATTAAGCCTTGTAGCTCTTCCGACCATTCATATATGCCACCGCTCTGAGAAATAGTAAATTCGAATTTTACATTTATTTTAATTAAAATTAAAATAAATCTTAAAGCTAAAACACTAGCAACCGTGGCTATCGGCTTTCATTTTTAAATATGCAAAATTGCAGCTTCGATCTCTACAAAAATGTTCTCCGTAGCGAAAACCAATGTGGTGGAACATTTTCTGGCAGATTTTGTTAGAGAAAAACCAGCAATATGCACCTATCAGTTGAAAGAAATTATAAAAAAAGTTCACAAAATATGTCTTCACTGCCGTGACAGTAGTTCTAGCAGGATAAAATGTGAGATCGATCACTTAATTTGTCCTGCCCATTATTTTTGCTAGACATACGTGCCTCTATTTTCATTAGAAGCGTTCTTATATAATAATACGTTTGCAAAGTTTTTTTCTATCTCCATCTTCTAGCCTCAGGAGTCAACTCCATGACCAACTACCAATAATTTTTCCTTTTCGATATATCCACTGAACAAACTGATCCCTTATCAGTCCTTTTTAGGTGGAGCTTATTATAAATTTTCCCTTATCGCTCTAACTAGCCTCATTGCTCGTCTGGCGGAGTCAAATGTATAACCGACTCCTATTAATTTCTCTCCTTTTGACATCTTCAGAGAACAAACCAATCCTAAGTCTTTATTCTTTCTCATGTTCTTAACTGGATTAACTAATTAGTCCTTAAATAAAGTGAGTATATTTTACTTTGTTGTAGCCTGAGTTAAACTGAAATCGACCGAAATTCATGGCATATGTGTACATATGCCCTGCGATAGTTTCATTATTAAGTCTTACCGATGTTGCAGTATCTAAGCTGTCAGCTTCACAAAATGCTATTCCTCCTCCACCATCCGTATGATTTTTCTTGACTACTAACTCAGTAATTGCAATAGATAAGCTGATTCGCATTGTATAGGCATTCAGCAAGGCCAAAAAACCCATTATCGCCAAAATCACCCTTTGAGGAATAATAAAATCTAAAAAGACAAAAAAAAGTAGGTAAAAGTTTTTTTTTACCAAACTTAAGCATTTATAAGTTTTTATAAAATTTTACAGAAACTACCTCTACATGGCACCTGTAGATTTTATTTCTAAATTTAAAAAGAGAATTAAAAAAAATATTTTTTTTAATGAAGTCTTTTTAAAAGCTTTGAATTTTATTAAATAATAGCAGGTCTCATGATCTCGAGCGTTTTCACTGAATTATCTTAAAACCTAAAAACAATATTTCTAGTGTTGTTATTATTTTAATTACTACTTTGTAAAAACATGAAAACGCTCGAAATATGAAGTCGGCCTCAGTACTTCCACACAAGTGCAATACATACGGTTCTGTATAATATTAAACGGATGATCGCCATATGGACCGCCGTCATCATTTTCATTGTCGGGAGAAGTAAGGGCCTTAAGTTGGTTAGAAGTTGTTGGCCCCCTACCCAGTTGCTGACTTTTTGTTGCCAATGTTTGCGGTGCTTGAATATTTGCCCTCTTACTACCCATTTCGGACACGCATTGATAGCTTATCTCATCTTCAGAACTACTATCGTTTTGATTTATATTATACACACTATTATCGATTGTTTGTTGTTTATTTTTCACTTTACTAGTTGACATGTTTGTGCAAACACAGCAGGTACAATTTTTCCCTGACAAAGTAGATTGGTGACTATTCCGCTGAATGCATCAAAAAAGTGAAATTTTTGTCAAGCCAAAAATATAACAAAATATGAAAAATTGTTTTTGTTTACCACATATTATAAATATAAATAAAATTAAGGAGAGATAGGGATAAATACAAAAATAACTCATTAAAGGACGAATAACATTAAATTTATCATGCGCTGTCCATCGCTTTTTTTCACTGACGTTTACGTAAAAACGGAGGACTTTGACACATAAAGTACTTTTTTGATGAACAGCATGCTACAAAAAGCTTGCTTTACTGTTTTTTAGTTTTTATATTTAATTTATAGTTAATTTTTCATCAATTAAAAGTTGCTTAGTTTTTGCTCTTTGCACTGATGAAGATGTACCCATCGGGGTAGCGCTCATCAGAATATTTGCACTTCAACTTAGCTGTTAGTTAGCAAAACCGATGTATAATGTGTAGTCTAATTGACTAAGTTTTAATACTTTTAAAATCTGTTTATTGCTTTGCATGCAAAGACATTTACTTCATCTACGCGTTTTTTTTTTTTTAATTATGGATACCTTGTTCAAAGTACACTACTTGTTATAAATACATATGTGTAAGAATATTTTCTTTTTCTGCAGTATTTATGACTTTTTCTTTATTTTATAAATTTCTTGTTAGTAATGCAAATTATTGTTGCATTATAAAAAATATATTCCTAGAAATTAGTATTTTGCACAATGTCGACTTAACACGTCTTGAAACGATCACTTTTAAATTTAAATTGAAGTAATAACGTGCATAAAAATAATAAAATACATTTTCAAGGTAAACTTTAACATAATTAGGGCAATTAACAAAACAGTCCGGCTCGCAACAAAATAAATGCCCTTTCACGTTGCTTTGTGCAAAATCTACAAATATGTGTGGTTACACCAGAGCTGTCAAGGAATGTTTACTTTTACCATGAATTAAAGAATAACGAATTAACGAACTTAGTTTTCCAAATATATGAATTTCATTAAATATATATGCGTTTATAATGCATTGAATGCTTACCAGTACATGCACTTTTTGAGAGCATGAGCCAAATTTGATTAAAATTTTTAATGAACTTAAATTTCTGGATTCAAAAATTAAACAAACAAATTGATTTTGTTAGATTTTATAAATGAGCTTAAGGTCACTCAATTCTCAATAAATATATTTTCTATTTATTGATAAATTTTTTTCGATATTTCGATACGCCTTTGTGTATCTTCTTCAGGAAAATGTGTTTTCTATTCACATTTTCCTGAAGAAGATACACAAAGGCGTATCGAAATATCGAAAAAACTTTATCAATAAATAGAAAATATATTTATTGAGAATTGAGTGACCTTAAGCTCATTTATAAAATCTAACAAAGTTAAATAAAAAGGTCGAAGAACGAGTATCCAGAACAAACAAATTGATTTAATGTTTTCATTGGTGAAACGGCTTAACAGGCCTTCCATTTTTATTAAATATGGTTTTGTGATGACAAAAAAAGAAAAAATAGTAAAAATAGAAATTGTTTTTTATGCCAAATTTTTTTTTATGCCAAAAACTTTATTGTTTAAAAGGTTATAAAATCACTCTCAGCTGTAAACTCTGGAAAAGCTAATAAGCTTAGAACTTTCTACAAACTCCTATATAAGTATCAATGAGCAGAATTTTTTTATTCTTAAATAAATGTATTTTGTTGCTGAGCGCGAAGCTCAGCATTAAAAAAAGAAGCATTCATTTATAGCTCTGGTAGTAAATACAATAAATAATATATTAAGACTGTGATTAAATAAATAAAATTTAAACAACTTAAGTAATTTAATTATGATGGATTTATGGAACAGGTTATTTTATCAGAGAAGTTTATTTATGAAGGGGATAAACAAACAGTCGAAAGAACTTCTTATCATTAAAGTTGAACAATTGCAATAAGTTCATATCGTAATTCGCATATACATACATACATACATACATGTGTATGTATACATATACGACCCAAATATTGCGTTGTGCATATGTAATAATTATTGTATGCTATTCATTTTTTTTATTTAAACTTGCTAAGAAAAGTAAAATATATGTAGCAATACGATAGAGCTACATTATGTTCTTTGTGCCATTGTTTCCTTACATTTTTGGAGAGTAACTGCTATAGATAATCTATATATATAAAATTCTTTGGTTTGTATGTATGTAATGTATAGACTCCAAACCGGCTGGGCCGATTTTGATGAAATTTTCGGGGAGTCTTCAGAATGTTCTGGCGGTTGACACTGTGAAGTCTGAATTTCGATTTTCGGTCTGGGGGCGGAAGGGCGTGGCAAAATGCAAAGGAACCCCTGTACATTAAAAAGTAAAATATAGCTGTAACTTTTGAACGATTAGAGCTAGAGAGCTAAAATTTGCACAGGATATTTCTTTACACATGCTTTACAACAGCAAATACTAAAAGCAACAAAAACCCGACGCTAAAGAAAACACCCTGTACATTTAATAGCAAAACTTAGCTGTAACTTTTGAACAATAAGAGCTAGAGAGCTGAAATTTGCACAGGATATGTTTTTACACATGCTGTACAATAACAAATACCTAAAACAACAAAAAAAAATTTTAAATTAAGGGGTGGCCAGCAACGCGGGCCGGGTCAGCTAGTAGAATATAAAATAGAATGTGCGAATATATTCCTACAAGTGCTCCCAAGTCTACTAACAAATTGGTTAGCCCCAAAGAAATGTCGGCATCATATAGACATTCTAAACACTTGAAGATTAAAAACAGCTCTAAACTTTGTGAAAGATTTTTTTTGTAAATATTAATAAGATGCTTTTGCCTAAATTTGATACACCCATGTTTTGGATAAGTAAGCAATACTTGAGCCTAACCTTCAGAAGGCGATTGCAATAGAGAAAACAGCAGCAGTTTTCCACGTTTAGGACTTCGATGCAGAGCTTTGTGCGAGAGAATATATCAGAGCCAACATATGCATTGTCTTCAATAGTTACGCAGCTCTCAAAACACTTACAACGAAGTCAATCCAAAGGAGAAGTTTCGGAGTATTTCGAGCTGTTTTGGGCGCTATGTTTGAGGAGTAGATTAGTTCTCATATGGATACCGAATCACGAAGGACATGAGGTCAACGAAGGTTGGACTGTTCAGACAAAAAGGGCTCAGTACGGTTCTTTATTGGGCTCAAAATATTTTACAGGGTTGCCAATAGATTTAAGAACAGCACTCTATGATAAGGGGGGGGTTCATGCGGCAGGCAAAAAGGCTGCTGAATCCTAATAAAGTGACGTGCGAACATATTGCGAAGCTCAACATAAAGGCTGTTAGATTATATATACATGGTAAATGATGGGGCACTGGAGGATAAATTACCATTTAAAAAAACCTGAATGTGGTAAGAAGTGATTTCTGCAGACTCTGTAGTGAGGAGAAGGAGACGACGGAAAACATCCCTTGTGAGAATGTCCCTCTGCATAGAAATGAAGAATCACGCCTCTGGGAGCTAGATAAGTGAGTCCCAGGAATCTGGGTAAAGAAGTCTGTTAATAGTCTAGAACTCGGTTTACAGGGAACAAGGGCTGCACAGAAGATCTTTAAGCACAACTGGCCCCAAAATGATAATAGTAATAAGAAGTACATAATCAGAGTAATAAACTGGCAATTTTTATAGTCTCAAAGGTTACAGATCTACAGTTTACATTTTGCCCTTAGTTGCTTAAAAACCAATCACAATTAAAAGTCAGACGTATACATGTTGGTATGCTATATACTAATTTGAAAAAAAAAACTGGCGGTTTTCGAGCAATAAATATTATTGGCTGTCGCCTATATAATAAAAAAATGTTGTGTCTGCTCAGCGTTTTTCGTACTTCATAAACTACGGCTGTCAGTTGCCCAATAGTCAGAATAGAAGCAGTATTGATTTTATTTTTACACAAAATTTTCCTGTGTGAGTACAACAACAAAATATTTTATTGGCGCATTCATAACTTGTCGCTTCATCTGACGATATTTGGTGTTGTGCAAACATATTTGCTTTTACATACTTAATCTTTTTAAAACACACACATGACGAAAAGCCCTTATACAAATCGGCATAGATATAAATATACAAATACAAATAACCATATCCTTTTTAAGACAGCTTATTTGTACAAAGGCGTTAAGTATGAATATGACAGTTGATTAGCTTTCAATAAACTGAAGTGCTCTTAAAATAAACGGAATACAAATACTTAAAAACACCTATACCTTTCAATTCAGTTACTTAAATAATATATGAGATTTACAGCAAAAAAAAAAATAAATAAATTTTTTTGCCAATATGCTTTTATATTTGCAAGAGTATTATTGAATTAATATAAAAATATTCTTAAATAACTTGAAATCTGTATAGTAAAATGTATTTAGGATAGGATTAATGGTATCGTGTACTAAAATATTTACTGCAACAATAGGATGTTGTATTTACTCTTCAAAAAAATTCAAAAGACTTCAGCATGTTTTGCTTACCGATGAGACAGAGATTAAGGTAATTTAAAGCATACCTGTGAGGCTTTCTAATGCTAAAGGTACTTATAGCATACTTTAAGCCAGCTACTAAAAATATACAAGTTAAACGTAAATTTGTCTTATATGCACTTCAAAAATGTTTCTGAGAAAAAAACATTTATTTTTCTTTTTAATTTTTCCAAACACAACAAATAGATATTCGTATTATTTTCTCAGTTTCTGTTTAAAATAAAATCAAAGAACTTATGAAACGCCTACTAAGGCTTAATAATATTTGACAGCGTGTTAGCTCATATTGATTTAATATAATTCGATCTATCAGAAAATATTTTCAGGTGAAATATTTCATGGCAAGCCAACCCGTATTAAAGGAAAACTGTATTTACATTTATTTAATATTGTTGCTGCGAAAAAAAGCTGTAAATAAACCTACACATATTTAAAAACATTTTAAACTTAAAAAAAATACTAAATTACCTACAAATATTTCTAAAACGCAAAGCAAAGGGAAACTGGTATTAAAAAGTTTATAAAGATTTATAAGAAATGCAGTAAATACAACAGTTACATTAAAACTTTGCCAAAATTATTATGTTTTAAAACAAGACTTAAAATAGCTGCTTATTAAACATTAAGGGCATTCAAATGGGAGCCATAGAAAAACAAGATGACTGATATGTCAAATTTGAGTCAACTGATAAAGATAAAAATAGTTGCATGTTTTTGTAATTATAGTGAGAAAAATACATGTAAAATAGTTGAGTGGAAATCACATTATGAAAATCTTTGCACTAAAACCTATGAAAACTTTAGCGATTGAAAAAATTTTAAAAGATTTTTTTTCAATAAATTTGCCAATGCAAAAATTTATTGAGTATAAAAAAATTATTTGAGTATAAAAATATGAATTTGAGAAAAATAAAACGAATGCAAAAGCATGAAAAACTTTGCAAAATGATAAAACACATTAAAATAATTTTTGAATATTCAAATACTACTCTAATAAATTCTTTTTTACAAGAACGAATTAAACTTGTTATTTTAGCATAGAGGCGGCTAAAAAAAAGAAAAAACAACTAAAATAAAATTTAATATATTTTTAAATAGTGTATACTATAAGTGAATGTTCGCCATTTTTCATCGATTTAATTAATTAAAATTATTTATTATTTTTACAATCCAAAATTCGCTACGAAATCAATATATTGGCAAGAAAATACAAAATATTTTCCAAGCCACAGAAAACCACAGGGATAAAATTTAAACTTTATCAATACATTAAATATGGAGCTCACGTAGTAGAATGACTTAGCGATGCTGCTTAAAAGTAGTATGACACTATTTATGACCTGGGTTCAAAGCCACTTGGGCGCTGATGATCTGCATGGCGGATGTCCATCAGCCAAAGTGATTTCCTTAGCTCATTAGTCTTTAATGCTACTTTTTTCTTGTCTTCTTTAAAAATGATGATCACTACAATTTTGCCACAAAAAGCTTTCTGAATTCTAGAGAAGAAAGATCGCATTAAAAACTCGTTAGGGTGTCATAAATATTTGTACATATTTTTAGGTTCATGTTGAAAAGTTCAGATAAAAAAATTTTTTCAATCTCGGGTTTTAGAGGTATTTCAATATAAGATCCTCAAATTAATCACAATATGCCGAAAATCCGAGACCAAAAAAATAAGAGTTAGGGATTTTCTAGGGAGGAAACCGATACATAGGTGTATGTATGTGCACTACGAGCTGTTTTTCTGTTCATCCTGCAAAAGCCGCAGTAGATCAAAAAAATTCGCGACAATTTACAACAACCTGTAAATCTAGTATAAGACAAAAGATTAATTTGGTTTTACATATCAAATCGTACAAGCAAAATTATGCGCTCCAAAACAATTACTTTCGCTGCCTCCCTCTCACCATCATATAATATAGAAAAAAGCAGTTTTTGAGCAATGTCTAGAGGAAGTGTGATTATATAGTTGTGCATAAGGAAACTGTATTGTAGGGCATATGATATACTCGTATTGGCATCAAAAGCAACAAAAGGTTTATAGAGTAAAAAAAAATTTAAATTTTAATACATTCACTACTTTGGTTTTTCTTTGCTAAAAACTAGAAGCCCCGATATTCGAGTTCGCCCCCACGTATATTTGTAAAAAATTGTCAATGCTTGCTCTTAACCGACTGCAGTTGTGCACAAAAATATAAGTTTTTTTTCTTTCTTATTCTTGTTTTTTCTTCTTGCTTCTAAAAGCAAGAGGAGAAAGAATTATTAAAAAAAAAGAAAACCTAAGCACACTGTAAAGAATTTTTCATTTGATGTCGTGTTATGTGTTGATTTTCAGTTTATTTTATGGTCACATTGCGTGACAGTAATTACAAAATAAATGCAAACATCTGCTTAAGATCACATAAACTTTATTGGGACTGCTGGAGCATTATGATACAGAACTCTGTACACACATGTGATATCTTGCACTTATGAAATGGTGTAACGACTTGCTGTTAATATCAAAGTAAAAAAAAAAATAAATTAAACTTAAGAAAATAAAACAAGACACTAAGTGAAGTGAAATTACACAAATATTTGATTTTTTAAGAAAGTATGAAAGAGAATAATAAAAGAAAATTAACAAGTTCTTAATAAATCTACATGACTCAGAAAACGGAAATATTTATTTAAGAAATGTGTACAAAAGTATAATATTTACTCAAACACCTGATTTTATTTTAATTAAAAAGAGAATATTATTTTTGAAAACGGCATTCAAAGTATCATGTTAAAAGTATGTAGGTCTGCAATGACAATCATTGTCGATTAAGAATCATTATATTGGGTTAAATGCGCTTTCAGTTTGTTCTGAAGCAGAATGTAATCTTATTTTTATGAAATTGTGAGAAAAATAAGTGATAGGAGAGGGAATTTTTATTGTGCTTTTACGGCAATAGTTCACGGCTTACAAATTTTCACATATTTTAAAAACATCTCTGAATAATTTTTGTTCAAATGCAAGTAAATTTTTTAAAATATATATAAATAGATTCCTCCGCGTCCACAACACATCATATACAATTATATACAAAACTTTTTTCCGGGAATGGATCAACTTTTATTAATCATCAACCCTTGAGTTTGTGGTCTAGGGGTGGAAGGAGAAAGCTTATCGATACCGAGCTCCTTGTACTGGGCAATTCCTTTACGACAGAATAGAGAAATGGGCATACCCTCTGGAAGCGGTTACTTGGCAGACATAATCTCATACTATCACGTTCCATATTTAAATACTTTTTACACGAGATGTCCCTGCACTCTTCCAATACATGGCTTTCTAGAAGGCATGTTCGTCAAATCGGTGTAAAAGAAATTGCTTGGCTTGTTGCTTTTATCAGCATGGTAAATTTCTATCAATAAAAATAAAGTAATTAATCAATAAAAATAAAGTAATTAATCACGTTCGTCCTGTTTTTAATGATTTGACCGCACACTAGGCGTTCTGGGTCTAAAAGAACGTTTAAGAGAATCATCAAAAAGGTCTGTATTTGGAAGACCTACCATAATTGCAGGGCCACAAAAAGTAGCGCGCCCATAAGAACTACGAAAGTTCGGTAAGAACATTAAATTATCTCAAACTTGTTACTCAGTTTAGACATTGACGCAACTTTAAAGGAAAATTGACCAGAGTTTTTTCCAATAAAAGTCAATCAATATGAAACGGGAAAAAGTAATTTAGTGTTTATGCAACCTAGATTGTACAGAAATAACCCGCCAGCTGTATTTTCCCCTACACTGAAAAACCAATTCAATCCATTTGTGCTTAAATCAATTCCAAGCGGTGTCAGAAGTATGGCAAGTAGGGATTTCCTTCAATTCAATTCAATTTTTTATTTATAAATATCTTTCAAGGTTTTACACGTTCAATAATTTTCTTAAAAAGTTTAGGATATCTTATCCTTTTCTACTTACTAGATATTAGGTAGCAAACATTTTATATTTATCTGGGTTTAAACTATTTTTAATGTAAAGGAGAAATTTTTCAAAAACCTTTGTGTGAAATTTTTGGGGGCTTTATGTTAAAAGCTTAATACTAAGGGTAAAAATTATGATGAGATTATCTCATTCAGAACTGAGGCATCTGATATTGAAGTTAAGAGTGAGGCGGTTTATTTGATCATTTACGGGTTCGACGTTTGCTAGGGTATGAAGGGTAGAGATTGCCTTAAATCAAGTAAGTTGTGCTTGTTTTAAGTTCGGCTTTTTCAAGCGTTAAAGAATTCATTTTAGCCATATTTAATCACAATTTCGGATTGGTTTTAGCCATATCTAAGCTTGGTTTCGGATCGAATTGAGCCCGAATCCGTGTTAAAAAAACAAGAACGCCCTCCTTGTTATAAAAACATTGGTATTTACAATATTGTTGACACAATTTGGTATTGATTTCAGTAAGGAAGGATTAATTTGGTTTTGAGTAGGGTGATTGATTATTCACCTGGTTCGATGTTCTTGAAGCCTAGATAATCCCAAACTCGTACCTGAAATATTCCGCTTTATTTCCTTAATTTAATAATAATTTTGAAATAATTTTTTTTTTTTTTTTGCCAATTTGAACCTTCAACCTTTCTACTGCCAGCCCAGCCATCGTAGCAGTTAAAAACTGAAACATGCTTCAATACTTATGCAAGCACACAAAAGTGCTGGTTAAGCCTTTTAAACCTTAATAGGATTGATGCCTTTTAATAATCCGTGTTAACCTCACTTAAATTTTCACTTACTCTTCGTACTAAAATCAAATAAAATAAATCTAAATTCAGATCGAGCCTTTCCTTTCCTTTAATTTTTTAATTTTTGCAAAATATTTGTTTTATCTTTGCAATATTTAAATTTAAGGAAGGTATGCAAAACTTATGCTATATATATATTGATGTTATGTTTTCGACCGCTTTTACTTAACTATTTTTATTTTGGAGATTTAGATTCGCTACCTAGGGATCGAGCTGCACTCAAACTGAATCTGGTAAACAGGGTATAGTTCAAGAATCTTAGCCTTATATGCCCATTAGCGGAGTATTGCGGTCTATTTCTTAGAGAAATTCATCGAGCTTTAGCACTATGGGCCTTAAGTAAGTGCCACTTCTTGGCTTTCTATTTACGGGGCATATACAAGTCCCGCAGAACCTTTGTATTTAATTTATTTAAGATTTATGCTGATCAGTTTCGTTACGCAAAAACCAAATGACTCAACCAATGAGTCATGGGTGACTCTTTAGAGGAATTCTCGCTGGTAATAAATTGAGGAGACTTATTTGGGTGAAACGTGATGGTTGGCTATCTTGAATGCAAAATGCAAGAGTTTTTTTCGGCGCTTACAGAAGTTTGGTTCTGCTATCTTAAGTCCAATTTACTTAAAATAACGAGATTTTAGCTCAGTGATTGAAGATTGGATATGGCTCTGCCGAATGCTATTACTCGAACTGACAGACTTTTTTGAACTGACAGACTCGATTATGTTAAATATCGTGCAAGAGTAATTACTTGTCTAATATTCTGTTTTGCAGTCGTAGTAGGGGTACTGGACATCCTCAAAGCTGCCATTCCAGGAGTTATTAATGCTTAAACAATCATTTGAAGATGAATATTGCAGCCACACGAGTCATGGATCAGTTATTCAGGCACATTGGTGGAACATTTATTTTCAGCGAACGAAAAAGCTCACTGTTCGATACGGCTATCATGAAGTTCACAGACTCAAACCAATTCCCCTTTTGCATCAAATAAAGAGCCCCTGGTACCAAGTTAAGCCTTGTTGATTCAAACCCAATGTTTTATTTTGTTTGACTGTGTAAATAGATTCAAAGAAGCCACGGTCATCTCAGTGTTAAAATTTTTAGAAATAAATGCCTCAAGAGGTCTATCCTACAAAGCTCTTGACTTCTTCAGTGAAGTATAATCGCTACTCTGAATGTCACTGGCTGCCCAGTGGTTACTTCGTGCTTATATGTACCTATTGTGACTGCAAATGTTGATGCTATGAATTAAATGAAAAAATAATCCATGATTTCTGGTGATGCTAAAGGCCTGATGACTTTTTGAAAATTTTCGTCATCCTCACATCTGCAACTTTAATATACTATGTAAATAAGTTACCTAGTTTCACTTCGCTGTATCAGAATTTCTATAATTTCACCCGTTCATAAAATATCTTCAAAACTATTAACGTTTTTTTCATAAGTGAACTTTCTGTGATATAAAATTAAATCAAAACATCCCCTAGAATAGCAAAAACTAAATTTAACAGCTCGTGTATGACAGGATGCATCAAATTATATACTTGCAGTCAATAAATCTTTCTTAAATTCTTCTCATTCGCTTTAGCTTTTTCTTTCTCTGCAATATGTGAAGAGTGCACACAGTAAGTAACCCAGAATGCAAAACACTTGGCAATTGTCTATCGACATTTATGTTAAATCTGTGTTCTTATGCCTGATTGCTGCCTATAAGCTAACTATTTTGAAAAAACTTTAATCACATATGATGACAAACTTAATTAACTATTGCTCATAATCTCATAAATAACTGCCTGTTCATGCATTAAACTATATAATTATCGTTTGGAAATAAATATTGAAAACCATAACAAATTTGAGTGTTTTGTTGTTATTATTTAATAGCAAAATCATTTGGTATATATAAAATTTCATATCAGTCATGTTATTTATTGAAATCATATAATTTTGCTGTACTGGATACACATTGTAAGCACGAATATATGTAAGTGAATACATTTATGTTTGCGTGTGTGAACAAAGTGAAATTTTGTGCAAGTCTCAGCTGTTATTTCAATTCATTCATAAGCCCATGCAACACAAATTAAAGTGGCATATGCGCCTAAAACCGTATGCTGCTTTTATTTATTTTTATTAATACAGAGCCAAACGTTTGTTGGACAGACAGCCCAGACAACACACAGATTTCGGCATGCTTTAGTTAATAAAAGAAGAGACTAAGCAACATGATGAGCAAAAAACACTGAAACGCAAATGCAAATAAAATCCTTATGATGTCGTGTTGTCAATGGTCTTTTGTGAAATATTCTGTTCTGGTATAAGCGGCGGCACAAAAATAAATTTGTCTCCAATAGACGCTCCTGATACGTGTACTTGAAGCACTTGTATCTACTTGTCTATTATCAGTTAAATTTAGCTTTATATAAATTTTTTTAAATTTTTTTTTTTGTTTTTTTCTGTTCGCTGGTACTAAGAACACACTGAAAATGAGCAGTTGGCTGGTGTTTAACTTTTAAATGAAAGGAAAATTTATACTGTGAGAACTTTATGCCTTCACTGGGTTCGGCAAGAGCTTTTGAGATAATTTTTATGAATCAAAGGTATTTTCTGCAGAATTCTTTTGCAAAGCACAAAAAGTATTAATTTTATAGTTAAACTAAATGACTTGCATTTGTTAATAATATTATCCTGCTTATTTATCATTGCAATATTTTAGAGAAAGTAAAGACCGAACTAGAGGTTTTAACTTTCTCCCAACTGAGAAAGATTTGTTTATGATAAAATTGGAGTGATTAACATTTTTAAAGAAGCCAAGATAAAATGATAAAGTGGAAGTTTGATCAACAAGATTAAATATTGATCTTCAGTAAAAATATAGACAGTCAGGTGATGGAATGTTTCAGCTGCTTGAAAACTGTGTACATTTTTTCATAGCCTGTGTTGGAAAGAAATTTGGATGCTGTCGAGCGACATGGTGGTCGTGAAACAGCCATGGTATGTTTTCTAGCCAGTAGGTATTCAACTTTACTTTTCTTTTCTCTTTTAAAAACTTATCACAAAAAAATCTTTCTCAATTTGGAGGAAGTAAAATAAGAACTAGAAAGTCCGATAAAATTATTAGCATTCAAGAAAAGTATTAATTGCATAGATTACTTTAATGTTGACCAGTATTCAAAGGAAAATTATAATACTAAAAATCGTTTTTATAGTCGTAAAAAAAAAATTTCAACTGAATAAGCTGTGATTTCTTTTGCAAATACCAACATTTATTCAGTTTATACTGGGATTTAAGGTGGGTCGATTTAGAAATCGGTGTTGTGCCAACAAGTTTTCTATATTTTATTTAGAAGCTGCAAGAATATGCATAAATTTTTATTTGCCATCAGACCTACATTTCCTTATTTCAGCTTGTTCTCTATCGTTCATCAGTTATACGTTTTCGGATTTACTTTTAACGCAAAACTTCTTTCTAACCAGGTGTACAAGCAATAGTATCAAAATTTATTAAACTATACATACATTTCACTGATAATAAATGAATTAAGCTACACGTCTAATATTACACACACACACACACAATTCGTTTTTGAAGTGTAGTTTTGTATTTTTGGTATTTTACTTTGAAATTATTAAAACAGAGACGTTAAAAATACTTTGCGGAAGACATATACCGCAGGAATGAATAATCGGAATTTTCATATCGATCGATATTTCTTTCGGTTCAATTTTTTGTTCCGTGCGGAATCAATAATTTTCTAAACCATTGTATTTTTTATGACAACGACGAAAGGCAAAAAAAATAAATTTTTGTGAGTGCGTTTTTTTTCATTTTTTTGTTTTTGCGTTTTTTTCACATTGTATGTTTAGAAAAACAGGGGCCCAGCTAATTTGCAAGCGCCCCTGTAGTATAATTCATGGAAAAACTCATTATGATTCCTAAGAACAAGTATTAGAGAAAGATTTTTCTTGATTAAATAAAATGTTTCGCTGCACATCAGCATTGCATTTATATCGAAATTGAGTCCATAGTAGTGTCTATCACTTTTCTTCCACAGATAAAATCCATTTAGGAGGAATGTTTATTAAATCCCAGCAGAAAACTTATGTTTAATTAAACAGCACCAGTTGTTCATGCACAATGAAGAATTAAGTTTTCCTCTTAATAGCTGCTTAAATCGTGGCAGTACAGGCTTTCTATTCAATTTACCTTTTGCGTTTGCCTTGCATTAATGTAACTGAAGCAAGTAACTTAAGCATACAATGGTTGTCACCAGCTGATGCCAATAGTGAAACTGAAAATCATACAAAAGGCATAGAAAAAATTGCATGCAACATTATGGCAGTTATAGACACACAAACCCAAGTCTTCGAACAATTTTAATAAAAAAAAAAACGGCTGGCTGATATGTTTCCTGTTGTTTATTCATAGATTTCATTTTCAAGTAAGTTGCTTTGCGGTAAAAGGGGCGTTTAAGCATGTAAAAAAGAACACAGCAGCACGTACCCTCCTCCCTTCTCGCAGACATGCATTTTTAACGCATTTAATCCAGCCAACTTTATCGTTTTATCAATTCTTTTTTTTTTTTATCGTATAGGCTCTTGTAATAATCATTGTTTTCTCTTCTTTTTTTTGTTCATTGTTCGAAGGATATTTGCTGTGTGCAGTAATATTTTTGTTTGCTGTGTATATATACATACATATATGTGTGTGTGTGCGTACGAGAGAGAGGGAGAGTGTGAGTGTCAGTTTGCTTGTAAATTGCGAATGTTGCTTATTGATGCAAACGTCATTTGATTGTCATTGTTAAACCGGAAATACACACTTCAACTCTTAAGTCTGATGTTGTACAAATTGCATTGATGATATTGATTTTAGTTCGTGCCTCAATGTGGCGATAACACTCACAATACACTGATGATGATAATGATGATTATGGCATATAAGCGCAGCTAGTTGCTTTATTGGGAGATGTTGCAAGAGCATCATACATGACATTGTCACAGTGATGGCTGTGTGCCTGCAACAGACTGCTGCATGAGATGTTAAACAAAATTACAATTAATTGTTCGCCATTTTAATTGGGTGGTACTTAAGAGGTTTTCTTTATATTGATTTTTTTTTTAAAGAAGATTTATGAATTATTTTTCCATATTTAAAGCCGATTTTGTATGCAGCTACGCTGAGTTTAAAATCTGCTAAAAACCTATTGCAATTAAAGAATAGAGGAAAGAAAATTTTTGTTTTATATACGTGCTTTAATACTGTTTACCAATTAATAATTTGTGGTTGAAAAATATTGCATCCTTTGGTTGATGTCTACATTTTTAACCATATAATTGTTATTGCAATATTTTTGCACCACCAAAACTCAATTGTTAATCATTTTATCGATATTTTTAGTTCAATTTTTACTTCCTCAAAATCTTTCTCAATTTTGAGGAAGTAAAAATTGAACTACGAAGCCCGTTAAAATTATTAACAATAGTAGATCAGATAGTTCACTATAAAATTAAATTAACGCAGAAAACAATTTAGTTTTATTATTTTTATTATCATTTTGGTTTATTTGTTTTCTGTCTTGAATATTAGCTTGCGGATTACAATTCCCATTATTATTCTTAAAACAATAGAAAAATTACTGAAAGTCTAAATCATTCTTCAAGTTTTCTAACGTCTACTACCTGCTTGTCTTGCATTTACGAAATGTGGTGTAAAAAGCATAACATAGTATTGTTAGACAGGTTTAAGTGATTTAAAATTTCAAGTGCTATAAAACCAAGATTAAAAAGAACTTCAACAAAATTGTGCCAATTATGTTTTACTTTCCACAACTGGTTTTTAATTTATTATTTAAAACAAAGGTTTAACTACATAACAAGCGTTTTGTTAGAGGCTTGTAATGTTGTACCTGAAGGTTTGTTATATTATTACTTTATGTTACGTTTATCGATTGATTTGATAGTTCTATATTATTTTTGTGATTGATTTTAATTAAATAAGATTAAAAAAAAATACCGACGACTCTAAGTCAGGTGGGCAACTAGCTGTTTCGAAGCCGCCGCACTTCTCTGGAAGTTTGTGAAGGGTTCTTTGTTTTATTTTATTTAATTAATATTCCGCCGCATATCGCTGAAAGTTTTTGGAGGGTTTTTTGTTTTATTTAATTAATATTAGTCACAGGAATAATACAGAACGAACCTGAGACCGATAAACGTAAAACAAAAAAATATTAAAAAAGAAAGTTATTTATATAAATATATATTATAATTTTGCATTACGTTTATCACATTGAAGTTTATTATATATATAACATTTGTAATCGATATTAATTAAACAAGACAAAGAAAACATCAAGGACCTTTAGCTAGGCGGGAAGCAGGCTGTTTAAAAGCCGCCAGACCTCTCGTCAGCACCCATGTTATGTTATACGGGCCGCCGGTAGGGAAACCGGCCCACTTGGGTCCTAGAAAGTTCCCGTTGTGAAAACCATTCTTAAGGTTAATTTTATATTATTTTAATACATTTGGCCCTTGATTTTCCTGCCAGCTTCTAAAACTTAATTTGTTGCCATAATACTGAAATATTTTGCTCTACCATTAATTTAAGCTTTATAGTCGAACTCTATGGTACAACTACAATTGTTAATAATTTTATCTGATTTGGGTACGATTTTTACTTCCTCAAAATGGAAAAATAATTTTTTGCTTGTGATGAGTGATCAATATTTGTAAAGTTGACGACTTACTGGCTGGGGTACATGCCATGCCTCATCAGCACCTAAATTTACTCCAAAGCAAGGCCCTGACTGATTGTATACTGTTTTTAATCAGCAGTGCATAACCTGATTACTGAATCATATTTAATCATATTCATAACACAAAACAAAAATCTCTCAAGTCCGATAAAAATGATTAACAATTGTATTTTGCTTAACTTTCAAAAAACTTCTTAAAGAGTATCCTTCATATGTCTAGCTGGAATTTCCCCTACTTTTACAAAATCATTTACTTTCATGAAAACGTCATAAAGATTTTATTATATTAAGCCAGTTTGCTATGAGCTTTAAGAAATCTTATACCAGCTTGCCTCCACCCATTTCAACGTTTTACTAAAATCATCAATATTTATTTGCAGATAATATTTTGTTGACTCATAAATTTTTGATGACAATTATTTAGCCATTCTTTTGAAATATGAAACCTTGAGCTTTGCCATCTCCTACATACAACCGTTAACTATATCTATTATCCTTAAGGAAAATACCATTAACGACAGCATTTTTCATTTTAACAAATTTTGTTTTCCTTGCGAAAGCCAAAAATATTAAACTGGATGAAAAATGTACCCGTATGATAAATAAACTAAAAATTTATTAAATAGTAAAATGGAATAACTATCAACTCAAACGTTTAGCACTAATCATTGTTTGGTGTCTACCAGGAGTTAAAGTGTTGGCGTCGTTTGTCGCACCATTAAAAATTCATGATCTCAAGTGGCGTGACTTTCCTTATGTCTGCTTAAAGAAACATGCATATCGGCAGAGAACTCCTTGCTGGCTGGGGGATGGATGTTAAGAAGCGTGTATGTGTGTATGCAAACGGTTTGGCAGCAGTAGCGGCAGCTCAGAGTTTGCAGTGTAATTTTCAGCATATTTAGTTTTGCTCGTAAATTATATTTTGTGTGTATTCACTTTTACGCAGTTTTGTATCTTTTAACATTTGGTTACATATTTCAAGAAATTCTTGTTACGTTTGCTTACAGTTTATTTTCAAGTGGTTTTCGAACTTTAGAAAAGGATGATTTTAATAATGTTCTTGGCTGCGTATTTGCGTTTCCTTAAACATTTGGTCGGGCTCCTTTTGGTGGATGAGTTTTGGAAATTTAAAAGAAATTTAATAGGGAATGTTTATTCACATAGAAATATATTGTTTTTTCAAGTGCTTTTATTTGGCGTCATTGAGAAACAATTGTCAGCACATACATGCCTACCGATAATTATTGTCTATGCTGCTGCTGGTAGAAAAAAGGTGATAATTCTTTTTCATTTGAGAGTTGAGCAGCTAAATCCATTATATATTTATGGAAATTGTTTTTTGCCTCACTTATTTCGAATTCACTGGAGATGTTCACTAAGCCAAACGTTCCGATGGCGCTAAGGCTTCATACGATTTATACATTGAAATACTAACACCGGTATTTATAAAAAATAAAACGTTGTTAAAACACATTTTACGACAATTTTTCATAAATTTTTTTTTTTAATGTGTTTGAGCAACGTTTTATTTGTTATGAATACCGGTGTAGAGATATTAAAAAGAGTTTTATACTCAAGCATGGACAATAATTCGTTTTTTTTTTTACCAGTACTCAAAGAAAGACCCCTCTATATATACATTGCATTGTACTGGAACTAGGAAAGTAGAAAAGAGGAATTAGTTGATGAAAAAAACGAAAATGGGGAGCGTTTGTAGACATTGATTAAGAACATTTCGTTTTGTAAAGCTGAGTCAGTTAGGATTAACTGTTGCTAATTATTTTGTTTTGTGACCACAACACAATATACGCTAAGCCCTACCCAGTTGACGACCTTTAACGAAACCTCTTCAATATTGCAAAATATTGACTACACAGCACAAAAAGACAACACAATAAGTACGATAAGAAAAAGCTGAAATAAATAATGGAAATCAAATCAAATTAAACTCACGATCCTTATGGATCAACACAATATTAGTGGTCATGTTTTTCTAGCTAACATTTATTCCTGTGTGACTGCTCCTTTAAAAATTGCCCCATCAATAATATGTTTTCTTACATGTTGCATAAGGTTAGTTTATTTTAACAGAATGTATTAACCAATTTAATAGCTACACTTGCAAAGAAATTATAAAACTCAAATCTGCCTTGTGTACAATTTTTATTTCTAACAATTTATCATGTCTCTGATACTCTATTAATATAAATGACCCATCTTTTTCATATACATAATTTTCTGCCAAAGATCTTAATCTTTAATAAAAAAAAATTTTCCACCTTTTTAAACAGTTTACTTCCATTTGATTGAATCGTTTAAGAACAACAAAACCATCTTCTTTGTGTCATACCCCAAGACAGTGGCAAATCATCACCTATAACCTCCATCCCACCCATTGGCAGAAATTTAAGTTAAACTGTTCTTTTTCCTTCAGTATACAAAAAATGAAATTGAGTGTATGTCTGTATATGAAAAGTCAACATTATGAACAAAGACTTGAGCACGTGCGCCTTTTTTGTTTTGGTTATGGCTGCTTAAGCTTCCGCAAGTACATGTATGCATATTGTTTCATAGGTTTCATAAATTGCTAAATGCGGAAAATTGTCTGTCAATCAGCCAGTTTCAGGCCTCAACTTTTTTGAGAATATTTTCGGAGGCGTTAATAAATAGCATGAGAAATTCTTGTTATGCAGCAAGTGAAAATTGTGACCTTTCTGATGAAGTGCAAATTTCTTTTCATTTTACTTTTTCTTCTTTTTTTTTTTTTGTAGCTGGTTCTGCTTTATCATCAGCTCTGAAAGGCAGCCACAAATTTTGCTTGTCATCACAACTGGCTTTCCTTTGCTCAGCTGTGTTTTTATGTCTGTTGTCATATTCTATTAAAATCAATACACTCTAAATCCTCAAAACCACACGTATAATAAAGAATATCACGCAATCTATTGTAAGTTATCCTTAAGGGTATTGAAGAGTTTATGATATGATGAAAAATTCAATGTGTGATTAATAGAAATCTCACTTTATTATGGCGAAGCGGATAAAAAATGAGAGGCATTTTTTAAGAATTTGTATTGGCAATATTGTTTAATAAGTTCTGTATTGCTTTAAAATGCTTAATATGTAGCTTATATAAAAATATCCTTAAATATATTTAAGAAACGCTGTCAAATAAGAATAATTTAGCCAAAAACATGGCCACTACTTTTTTTCGATCTTTATTTTGAACAAATATACAAAAACAGAAACAGTTCAATATTTACACGGATATAACAAGGATCAACAAAGAGATAAAACAGGTAGAAAATGTAAAAACGTTAATCTTCACGAGAACATATTTTTGAGGTTATGTGTGCTCAACGAGTAAATTTCCTCTACTGTATATATCTGAAAACATTAGAAAATCCCAACGAAACGGGGGATAGCATATAATATAAAATAATTATTTTATTTATTTTTAAAATTTAAAACCTTGAATACCCGAATAGACATGATATCTATTAAATCAGACTCAATAGAAAATTTAAAGCAGGTAATCATATGATTTCAAAATAAATTTTTGTACAGCAAATACAAACTTGCTAAGCTTGCACTACCTGACCCCTAGGTAATCGGCGTTATGTCTAAACGACAACTGTGGGTTCTTCTGTAGAGTGAAACTCTAGGACACGTCTTCAGCTCGTACATGATGTAGTACAGTGTCCTCTTTATTCTTACGCCGACTACGAACGCAGAAGTTATTGCGTGGTTATCAGTCATCACTAGCCACCGATTCATTGATTCCAATGTGAAATCTAGGAAGATTTAAGAATTCCTTTCACCTTCCTGACCTGAACGAAGCCATAAGGTTCGAAACATTTAGCATTGGGGCACTGAAAACTAATTTATATATTGTGTTGATCAATTCAATAAGTAGCGGAAAACATCATAGCGGGGGGTAACAGTTCCATAGTTTGGCTGCTGACGAAAAAGAGTGTGGCAACGACGAGACAGCCAGTTGTTCTCTTACTAAAATTATTTAACGTTGTTTTATCTTGTCTGGTTACCATCAGTTCCAACATTTATATAGAATGAACTTATGGCCGGTGTTGAATATATGATACTCCTACTTTGGACGTGAAATCTTTGCCTCAGCCATTTGCATTGGCTGGTATAATCGCTTAGTTTATCGAAAGAATAGAAATTAATTTTTTTTCTGCATGTTGATTTAGTTGCACAAGATTTGCTTATCCCACTTTCTGTTTTACTGTACTTATTTTAAGCGGGTTCCTACAGTTATTTTGACATGGTTTGATTATCAACATTTTTCAAAAACATTTTTTCAAACCACAAACGAACCTTAACATGATATTACGCAAAAAAAATTCCTGATAAAAATACAATATTTCAAACATTGCAAATAATAATAATCAAATACATAAGAAATCAAAATATCATGAAGTAGCTGCTTATTTTTCTCTTGAAAAAAGGATGTCATCAACACATTTTAACAACCAAAAGGTACGAAAAAAAAGAAGCAAACAGGATATTTCATCAACTTACTCAAAACACTCACAAACCCACACACAAACGTACAAATTATCATTATGTTTTATCAGTAAAAAGCAACCAATTTTTTTTTTTTCATAAAATCAACAAAAATAAATGAAACTGTAGCAAAGCACCGAAAGCATCATCATCATTATTATCATAAAAACACAGTCACACACGCACACGGGGACCTGGCAGCTGCAGGAGAATGTAGCTGTGCTTTATCAGTGTTTAACGATTAAAAATCAGCTTCTAACAACCAACGCCAAAATGGTACATTTTCCTTTTAAAACTTCCCTCGTTTCCGAGCAGCAAAAAAAAAAAAAACGATGTTATTGAAAAAATCATGTGGAAGGTAATTTTGCTTTAAAAAAGTAAAAAAGGTAAAAATTTTAGCTTTTTTATGACAAAACTTTATTCATTCTTGCGTTCATTGTTTTTTTTTTTTTAATATAATTTTTACTTTATTGATTTTCATTAGAGTGAACAAAACCGTGAAAGGATGTGAAGGGATGTTATCGGAATGGAAAATCAAAAAAAAAAAAAAAGCAAAAGAAAAATGACAACGAAGGGAGGTTTGGGTGTAATTTCAAGGATTCTTAAAAAAGGTGTTGCTAGAAATATATTCTAGGTGAATGCAGGGGGTACGACCACGACGAAGTGTGTAGAATTTGTTTAAAAGTAGAAGTTATTTAAAAGTGTGTGTATTTACATGTTTTATGCATCATTTATTTTTATCTTTTTGTATTGTTATTATTTTTTGATGTTGTCTTTTATACGCCAAGACAAATATACTGCTAAAAACCAGAGAAAACCAAATACACACTTTAGAATTAATAAAAATAAAATTAAGCCGCACAGTGATGAGGAGAGGTTATTTTTTTTTTAATATATTGATTGTAATATTTTTATGGCATGTATTTTTTGAAGTCTGGTGTACACAACTTATGAAAGGCTTAACGAGCAATCAAAATGTCATACTGGGCTCAGTAATTTCTGAAAAATCTTCGCGAAGAGCCTAACGCCTGTCTTGCGTAGCTATATTATATAAATTCTATAGCATTTTAATCATCAGTTCGTAAAACATAAAGACAACTTCGTAATTCCGCTAACACACATTTATGATCTGAATCAGCCATTTTACTGGGTGTCGATAGATTTTATCTCAATAGAAACTATTACTTAATTTTTCTTCCTTTTTCTTGAATTTGTTTTCAAAATTACTTCACTGCAATTATTAATTTGTGTTCATTCGAGCGCTCAAATAAAATTTAAAAATCTTTCAACAGGTGAAACTGTAATAAATTATTCAATGGCAGAATCACTGAAGTGTAAGTTTATTTTTCTAGAGCTGTGAGTTTGAAAAAATTCAACAACCAAAAGACTAAGAAAGTGAAAATGAAAATTTTCGGTAGTCAGGATCAGATATAGACTTTCTCGACTGTTCACCACCTCAAAAAGTATTGTGCTATACTGCCGTCCTCATATAGTTTGCTCAAAAGGTTGGCACAATTATTAATTTCCTGCAAAGATTCGACCTTGTGAAGTATTTGCAAGACCATATTCGAAAAATCTGGAAACTTTAACGATTCAGTAGTATTAACTCCCCAGATGTTCTGATATGTGAAATTAATAAAAGTCATTCTCGCAATACTACAAAAGTGTTATAATATTTTACTTAACACCTGTAACAACATTAACAAGCTGGCAAAGAAGTTTTCTATAGAATAGTCAAAATAAAATTTGCTGAAACTTCACTAGCCTTGCAAAGAAAATTCATAACCACTATAGAAAAGAAAAGAAAACCAAACATAACAGAACGTGTTTCAATACCAAATGTTTCTGTTGGAAAATTTTGCAGTTCCTCAGAGAGTAAAACAAAAACTCTTATACATGTATCGGAAACATCGTTCGTACCAGCCATCGTTATTATGTACTTAAATAATAAAATTTCAGAACAGAAAATCAACACTCTGCTTGTGTTTATATTACTCTTTAAGATTATTCACTCTTCACAATAAACTCCAAATTTATAGAATTCAAAAAATTTTCAGTTTTGCATGTGTATAATGATTTTGCTTGAGAAATTAAAAGAGCAGCCTCTTTAATAATGAATCCAAGAGAAATTTTGAGGCAATGTAAACATTACGTTGTTTTAAAATTTGCCGGCACTGAACTGTAAGGCAACAACAAGGACTGCTTGTAAACATTAATTGTGCAAAAACAAACAGAGAGGGAATTCTCGTATCCAAAGAGTCAGAGAAGCGCGTGTTTTATTTTGGAGTGGTTTTGGAGCTCTACAAAACATATTTTTAGGGAGCATTAATTTTGTTTTTACCTCTAACGCCATGTAGGAGTTTTTCATTTTGTCTTTTATTTTTTTCACATTTTCTGTCTATAAATTTTGGAGAGTTTGCTGTTTGCTACTTAGAGAAGGTAGAAGAAAAAGCAACAAAACAAAAAAAAGTAACAAAATGTAATCAATAATATTAAATATTTAATGGACAGGTGTAGTTTATAGTATGTAATACATTTTTGTAGTAAAACTGAAAATGTTATTTTTCGGTGTAGATACTTATTACAATAAAATTTCATGGTGTTGCCTGTTTCGACTAAAATGAACAAACCCGCATAAATATTTAATGAGCTTAAATAAAACACAGGTACATATAAAAGTAGATATGTATGTAAGTACTGAAGCTCGAAATGGTCTTAGCATTTTATATGCAGCTTTATTTAAGTGAAAATATTAAGGAAAATAAGATAATGATTTGCTCAATTTTTTAATTCGAATATATTTTATCATAAAGATCTGTTTACTTAATTTTTCTCAAGAATAAACATTTTTTAAAAGTGAGAGGTTAATAATATTTCATTAGCCCTAAATGCTAGTGAAGATTTTGATATAAGCACGCAAGTATAAACATATTAACCAATATATGTCCAATCGCTTTGGACTGAGCCGGAAACGGTAATTTGGTACGCCTTGGTGAGCTTGTTATTCTTTGTAACAAATTTTATTGATTATTAAAAAGTTTATATCAATTAACTTTCAAAAGAGTTGCAACAAACAAATTGCAAATATTATCTTAATTTATTAGGTTTTGTATTATATTATTTTATATTATTCTGACCATTCACGCTTTAATACGCTCTGGATGGAATAGATAAAATGTATGCCTTTCAGTTAGTGTAGATAGAGGGCTAAGCCTGTTAAATTCTTACATTCTTTGTTGAGTCTTGCGATGATTCCATGTCTCTAAAAGCAACCATGCATACACACATACATATAAATCGTTTTTCTCATCTAGAAAGACCCTAACCCACAGGGAATTTTTTTCATGAGACCATCTACATATATACATACATATGTATATGCACACTATTTGATAGACATACTTTTGAAGCGAGTCAGTAGCTCTACTGCTTGTAGATCTTTAGTTTGTCTAAAAAGTTTATCACGTTTTCGTCAAGTAGTTACTAGTCAGAGAAGTTTTTTTGTTTAATTACGATAAAACGTAAACCAAAATAATCGCTTAAAAGTTATATTCAAACTTTATTAAATTACTTTTAAATACCACGAGAAGCAAGCTTCCCTTCCCAAGGCAAGTAGTATAAAGAAAAATAACTATTTATTTAAGCATGAATTGCAGCAAACTATATAAAATCTAAAAAAACTTACCCTAATATGAAAACTTTTTGGTTATTCAAAGTGAGTGCAAAGAAAATTGTTTCAAAGCCTAATTCTTAATACGTAAAATTTTGTGTATCCAAATATCCATATCATTTATTTTGTTTACACTACTCCCCCAACCTTAGTTTTTCATTACATTTTGAAGAGTCCATATATCATAAAACATTAGGCAAAAGAAAACAAATGAAAAAACAAGTTCAACTCACAAAAATCTTATTATCGAAAAATGTATATGAAAAACTGGGACCACTTCTTTCCGTTGATTTCTCAAGTTGTAAGAAATATTACATCTAAAAAAAGAAACAGTAAAAGGCAAATGAGAAAGCCAAATATATCGTTCTCTATAAACATTATTTGATTTAGCTAAAAAAGAGCATTTGCTGGTGATTTTTTACATTTATAAAATTCTCTTTCATTGCCAAAAAAAATGCCGTTATTGCCCCACACAATTCTCTCGGTTATTTAAAGAGAAATAGTTGTTGGTTTTTCTTCAGAGATTGGAGATTGAGTAGTATTTGTTCTTTTTTTTTTAGATAAGCTGTTGCATCACTACAAATAGCGCTTTTAAATGCATAAGAGCTAAGTTTTTTTCAAAAACAAAATTGAAGAGTTCTTTTATGCATAAGAGAGATGTAGTTACTGTTGCATTTGTTGTTGCTTTGCACATGAGACTCTTTATAACGGTTATATCGTGGTTTATCTCAGTTGTTGTAATATATTTTGTTTTCAATTTTTTCGAGAGCTTAAAAGAGTACACCTTTACTAATTATATTTACCTTTGCTCTCATTTGATTTACATGGTAGCTTTTATTTTTATATGCTGGCTAAGGTATAACATGAATATTTCTAACGACTCCGTTTAATGGTGGACAAAAACAAGCACAACAAAAGTTTTTCTACACTAACAATATGTGTGCAAATGCCGCCTAAATTAAGCTGGTGAAAGGGAAGATTTTGTAGGGAAATTGCAGGATTTTGATTTTTTGCTACTGCTGCTGCTGCTGCTGTTGTTGTTGTTGTTGGCGTTCTTAATATTGTCTCAATGTTTTTGTAGGGAGTACGTGTATTGAAATGTGCTCTTCTATTTTAGAGTAAAAAACTCATAATTTTGCGTACTCCAAGGAAACGGAAATTGCAAAAAACACCAGTCGTTATAAAACTCTTGACGTAGAAACGTGTCGCGTTTTTGTAAAATTTAACAATTCAAACGTACCTATATGTGTATGCTTAATAATTTACGTGGATGAAGAAAACAAAAGAAAAATATTTATGTATTATTAATATGTATTAGCAGACAAAAGTGAAAATTAATGCCCACTGTTTCTGTTATTATTCCAAGAAAAATTAAATAAAAAACTTAACAAAAAAAAATATAAAAGGTTTTAAAAGTGCAAAAAGTGTTTTAGTGGAATTTTAGTAAAAATATCATTACAAGTCCAACGAAACAGGTAAATAAACTCATATTTAATATTCAATTGTAATTGTTCGCAAAAAAAATTACTTCCGTTTTTGTCTGCTTGAAAATGGCTTGATATGTTGCAGGTATCAGAGGTTCTATTGGACCATTAATGGATTTAAAAGTAATGCTAAAGCAACAGTATGTTTGTAATTCTTCCCTTAACCTTACACACTTTTTTTAAACCAAATTCCACCCCTTTATTGCTTTTTCCTTCTAAGTTCTAAAACACACAAATACTCGTACATAAATATGTATGTATGTGTGCTTGTACGTTTGTCTAATACTTACTGCTCTTTGTCCCTTTCCTTATTTATTTTTCCAAAATTAGTCTCGCTCTTTCGAAATCTCTTATTTTACTTACTTTTCAACAAACACTTACCTAATCTTTAAATTATTTCAAGCAAGAACACATTTTTTTGGCCATAATTTATGTATGCATATTGAGGACGAAATAATTTTTATTTTATTACGCTATAAAATGCTAATTTTTACATCAGAATTAGTAAAATATTATTTCTCAATATGTTTTCTGTGTTTCTAAAAATCTTTACAGCACAAGCTTGAAAAGGTTTTGCTCAAATCCTACTGAAATTAGCAGTTAATGCTGATTTAAGCCATTTACGGTAAAACATAAACTACAGAAATAAATAACAATGAACTTATTTATTTACTATTTGTTTGAACCTTTCTGATTCTCATTTTGTTCATGGGAACTTTGGAATAAATATTTATGTTTCAAACATTATTTTAAGATTTTTCGAGTCTACTCATAAGTTGATTAGCATCAATGTCAGCGGCATATAGACGGTTGAAAAATACAGAAAACATTAATAAGATATATTTTTATAGTATAAAAATAAGAAGGAGAGCGAAATATGGACAAAAATAATTAAATAATTTTAATAAAAGACACCCTTTCCTGTAGAAGCTACCCAAACAACACTACAAAAAAAATTTAAGCCATAAGCCTCGAATTTTTTTTTATATGTTGTGATTTTTTACTTCATGCCAGAAGCCAAAGAAAGATCGATGGCTTAGTATCAACATGTTTTTGCCTATCGATCTAGCCTAATGTACCTATATGATAAATACTTAGCTAGTTATTTATATAGAAAAATATTATTAAGATAACGAATCGATTTAATAGCTGTAGTTTTCTTTATGTTTACAACTTCCTTAAATTTTTTAAAAGAACTCTCAATTGCCTATCACAAATAGATAATCCAAATACAATGCTTTTAATTACTAAGGTTTTGTATTTTCTACTTGCTTATAAAATAATGTACATGTAATTGTGGTTATTTAAAAAAAAAAAATTTTTTAATATGGTCACTCTACAGTAAACACGAAATAATAGCAATACTTTGTGTTGTGATTATGCTCAAATTCAAGGAATATTTATAAACTGCGCCCAGAAGAAGTATAATAAAAAGCTGCCGTTTCTTCTAACACTTTCTGTCAAGCCCCAGTCTAGTTTGGTCTTTATTCTGGAATACTTGGAAGAACAAATACATTTAGTTCATTTATTCAAACTTACTCTAGAATTTGTATATATTGAATTTATTTTGCTATTGGTAAAAGTAACCCTATTAATATGTCGCGCACATTAGTTAATTTCTTATACATATTTTGTCTGCTGTTTGTGTTGTCACTGTGCGTAGAATAAATACACATACTCATTCGTTGGTGTCTCAGATCAGAATCCGCTCATTTTATTCATTTCTTCGGATATATACATTTTTATCAAAAGTAGTAGTATATGCTATGGTTGTAATACTTAGGAGTAGGTTTATGTTTATCAGAGATGGGAATTTGGCACTATACCTCCCCTTTTTTTAGAGTTTTTCTTTTTAGTGTACATTTTAAAATTATAGATAAGAATTGTATTATTTTTGTTATTATTTAGTATCGTTATTATTATTTTTTTTTTTTTTTTTTAAAGCTAATGTGGATAGGTATACCTTCCCTTTTTTTTAGTTTTTTTTCCTTATATTTTAGTTCGTATAAATAAAAGAAATAGTTTTTGTTTAATATTATTAAGGCTGGGTGATCACCGGGCTTAATTAGTTTTATAAGTAATTTGTAACTACATAGCTTAAATTTATTACTAAAGTTATGCGAAAATTTCATATAACAATATTTAGAATAAAAAAAAATTTTATTGTATTTCATACAATGTATTGTTTGAATAAATTCCAATTGCTTGTTCTTTGTTTATTTTACAATATATTAATTGCAATTTTATTCATTTTTATTTTGTTTGTGTTTTTTTTTCTGTTCGTTAAAGTTTTCTAATTCTATTTTTATGGACGGTTTTTTCTTTCTTTGTTAGATTATTGTAGATTGTTACATTTACCCCGTTTATATTCTTAACAATGTAAGGTCCCTCATATATGCTTTTGTGCTTTTCATAAGGTTCCTTTTTCAATAGGACGCTATCATCAACTTCCAAGGTTATGGGTTTTGCGAATTTGTCATAAAGCTGTTTGTTCCTGGTCTTGTGTTTATCTATTAAATCTTTTGCGAGCATGTTAGTCTTCTGAAGTCTATATTTTATTTCCCTGCTATAATTGTCTAGGTTATACAATGGGTCTAAATTGGTTCCTATATCGATTGGCATTGTCGCCTTCTTGCCAAAAACTAACTCAAATGGTGTATATTTGTTGTCAAAAACAGTGTTCGGTGTGGTATTGTGATAAAAAGAGAAATATTTCAAATACGTGTCCCAATCGCTCATGTTCTCCTTAATATAAGCTCTAAGGTATTCATTAAATACTCGGTGGTTGCGTTCCACTGTGCCAACACTTTGATGGTGATAAGCACTTGAAAAATTTAACTCTATTTTCAATAATTTACAAAGCTCGGTAAATAGTTCATTTTTGAATTCCGTACCCTGGTCAGATTTTATGATGTTCATTCTCCCATAGATCAATATGAAATTTTCAAATATTGCACGCGCGACAGTGTGCGCCGATTTATCGGGTATTGCAATTGCGACGAGATATTTGGTTAAGTCACAGATTAGTGTTACTGCGTATCTGTTGCCATACGTAGATTGAGTTAAAGGACCTATAGTATCTATGACGACTATGTCGAAAGCTCTGGTTGGGGTTGGGGTTAGAACTAATTTTTCAACATTGCCTGGTCTCACTTTGTTTAGGCTACATTCGCTACAGTCTTTAACAAATTTTGAAATGTATTTCGTCATGTTCTTCCAATAGTACTTGGTTCTAATTTTCGCGTATAGTTTTTTCTGGCCGCAGTGCCCGCCGGTTATGGGGTCCTTGTGGTATATTTCCATTAATTTCAGTTTATCGTTTTCATCGATAAGTGTTTGTATAGGTTCTGTTAGAACAATTTCCAGAGTTTTTAAGATTTTTACCCCATAGTCTTTTAGAGTCTGAATTGGACAAATTGAAAAAATTGAGTCATTCTTGGACCATTCTACCTTGAAAATTTTGTAGATGTTGGCTTCTTTTTGCAGCCTCGAAAGCAATTTATCTAAATGAATTGTTTCGTTAACAATCTCAAAATCAAGATACAATAGCCTTTTGAACTTTCTATATATATTTATGCGCAATTTAGTTAGGGTTTTGTTTACATAAAATAACTCTGTTTTAATTTTTGAAACTTTTTTATCAAAATTGTGTGAAAATTTGTCGTAAATTTTTATTCGAATGGACTCTTTTTTCTGTTCTAAATCGTGTTTGCTTTTGTTTACTTTGTTAGACATTGATCTCGTTGTCACTGAAAGTACGTTACTATTTGAGTTTTTCAGTTCACCAATATAAATTCTGGATAAAGCGTCTGCACACACGTTTTCTCTACCTTTTATATACTCAACTGTAAAATCGTATTCAGAGAGTTCTAATCTTATCCTTGTTAACTTAGAAGACGGGTCTTTAATATTAAAAAGGTGTACCAGTGGCCGATGATCCGATCGAACGGTGAATGAAGTACCATATACATATGGTCGAAAATGAGTAATTGCAAAATGTATCGCTAAGAGCTCAAGCTCAATTGTGGGTTTTTTCTGCTCGGATAGGCTAAATGATTTCGAAGCAAAATATATTGGTAGGTCATTGCCTTTAAAATTCTGACTTAATATGGCTCCGCAACCATTCTTTGAAGCATCAACAGTAATCGTAAAAGGTAGTGTGAAGTCTGGATATTGTAATATTCTCGGTGATTCTAAGGCGGATTTTAATTTGTTGAAAGCATTTTGACACTCTGTAGTCCAGATAAATGGTACGTTTTTACGAGTAAGGAAATTTAAAGGTGCTGCTATAATAGCGAAGTTCGGGATGAATTTTCGATAATAGTTGGCGAATGCCACAAATCTTCTAGTACTATCCTTATCCGTAGGGACTGGATAAGTTTTTATTGCTTTGGATTTTGAGTCATCGGGCAAAATCCCGTTTGCAGTACACTTGTGTCCTAAAAATATGACTTCATGCCGAAAGAAATTGCATTTATATGGATTTATTTTCAAATTGTAGTTTTTTAGAATTTCAAAAACACTTTTCAAATTTTGAATGTGATGTTGTGTACTACATCCAATGATAATAACATCATCGATGTAAAGGAAGGCTTTGTTTGGGGCTAGACCCGAGAACGCTATGGACATCATCCTGGAGAAAGAATTTGGGGCTATGCTAAGCCCAAAGGGCAAGACCTTCCAACGGAACGATCCGTTGTCGGTGCTAAAGGATGTGATGTCGCGAGAATCTTCATGTAAAGGTATCTGGTGGAAACCGGAGTATAAATCTATGACTGAAAAATATTTCGCACGACCAAGATTATCCAAAATGTCGTCGATTCTGGGCAGTGGAAATTTATCGGCAATTATTTTCTTATTTAATGCGCGATAATCAACGCACATTCGATAAGACGATTTATCACCTGAACTCTTTTTGGGTACTAATATTAAAGGGCTGTTATAGCTGGACGTACTTGGTTCTATGAGATCATTATCTAATAAATTCTTAACCTGCTTGTTTATCTCATCTTTCTGCGAGTGCGCTAATCGGTAGTTCTTAATGTAAACGGGTGTCGAGTCATACAAACGTAGTTTCTGTTCATAAAAATTCGTGATGGTCATTTTGTCATCCTTTAAAGCAAAAATGTCAGCGAATTGTTCGCACAGAGGTAACAAATCATTTCTAAAATCTTCAGGAATTTGGTCCTGTAAAATATTTCTAAGCTTTACAATACGTTCGCAATCCGTTTTTGTCTCATTGATTGAATAAATATGAAAATTTCGTAACTTTTCCGCTTTGATCTCACAGTTTTTAATATACTTTATCTCATTAGTTGTATTAACTACGCGTAAAACAGGATTCTCTGAATCGATAATCCCTTTGCCAATAAATACCCCTTCCGAAACTTCCTGTGCGCCAATGAACATTGGTTCTGAAACATTTTTGAAATCAAAAATTCTGTAGACCTCGCATCTGGGTGGAATTATACAAGCGTAACCACTTGTTCCCTGCAGTATGGGTATTTTCAAATCAGTATTATGGATAGAAAGAAATAATGTCATGGATTCGTAATCAATTTTGCATTTGTTGTTCCTAAGGAAATCCTTCCCTAGTATGCCATTTGAAGGAATGTTAAAGTCATCAGAGACTACATGAAATAGCTGTGCAATTGAAAAACTTGAAATATTCAGCTGTGCGCTAATTGTTCCTAATGTAGGTACGGCAAGAGTTGTGATACCAGTTATATTTACTTTTTCGTTGTCGTTTATTATGATATTAGGGGCTAAACAAGAAACTTTTATTAAAGAAATGTCCGCTTGTGAATCCACAAGAAAAGTGTATGATTTATGTCTATTGAATAATTCGAGTCGAATAAAGTCAGCGTAAGTTGGATTTAAACTATAAACTGATTTAAAAGTTTTAGCTTTACTTAATTCAAAGATTCCTCCCCCAACAACAGTGTTTGCTGAGGGGCCTCCACATTTAAAGGCCTAACTGAAACTCTATTATTGTTGAAACCTCGAGAAAAATTTGGTCGGCTATGGCCCCGATAATTGTTTTGGGAGTTAGTAAAACTTCGGTTATTGCGATTATACCCTGAATAAAAATTCCTACCACGAAAATTTCCGCGATTGTTGCTACGATTGCTCGGGTTGTTTCGGTAATGAGTAGCGTTCGTTAATCTATTGGAATCTGGCCTGTTATTGCGAATATTAGTTCGTAATGTGAGAACCTGATGTTCCTTTGACTCCGTTGCCTGTTCAACTACTAGCTTTGCCACTACATCTTTGGGATCTGTAAATGCCGTCGATGCCAGTATTGACTTCACAAGATCGGACTTAGTATTCAAACGACACATACTTACAGTTTGTTCTACTGCCATTTCGTGTGCTTTATTTTTTGATATCCCTTCGATCACTAGCGAACGCTCAAATGCATCCGCAAGCTCTTCTGCTTGTCTAGAAAATTCAGTATAATTGTTGTTTCTAATGTTTAAAGCCGCTATCTTACCAGCTATAACCTTAGAGTTATCTGGCTTTATTCTAGACTTTAAAGCAACCCTAATGTCATTTACGTTTACAATACTTTCTGGTAGTGCTTCTCTAGCTTTCCCTTCTAGTTTTGATTTGATAAAACGTAGCAAAGTAGGTACTAGATTCGCTTCCGTGAGATCCTCGATTAAACTGATTCTGTCCAAAAAAGAATCCAATGCTAATGGATTTCCATCATAATTGTCCCTTAGAATGGATGAGCACATAGTAATATACGTCTTCTTTTGTTCAGTAGTTGCCATTTTCCGTGTTATATCTAAACTGTCTTTATCTTCAATATTCGAATCGGTTTCTGAATCGCTACAATCAGGTTCACCTTCGCTATCCGTCAAAACTTCCTTCACTACTAGTTCAAACAACTTTATGTTCTCTGGCACTCGTATGTTGCAACCAAGTTTGCCGAAACACCTAACTAAAAGTTCACGACAGTGTCCTATTTTAGAAAAAATTGGGATTTTAGCAACACTTGATAATTTTTCAGAATTCGTTTCAACGTATTTCAATATTGAGTTGTAAGTATCTACTAATAAATCCACATATTCAACTATTTTGGTTTCATTAGTTGAGACTGGCCGGTTTTGTAAAACTCGTTTTTTAACTTTGTAAAATTTGTTAACTAATTCAACAAATTTTTCATTTTCGAATTCAGACATGTGTCTTGAAACGTTTTTCTTTTCATTTTAATATCAAAAAAAAAAATATTTGCTTGTTTTTTTTTTTATTTCCATGCACAAAAAATGTTCTTGGTTTTTTTCAAAAATTTGGAATGTTTACTACCTTCAAACTTGCTTGAACTTTCTAACTTGAAAATTGTTTCAAATGCTCCAAAACTTGTTTAATATGTAATCAAATATGCATTATGTTCTTGTAATATGATATGCATATATGTATGTATATGTACATATGTTCGAAATTTATCAGTCTTAGATTAATAACTTTGATTCATTGTGATAAAAACCAATGTATATGTATATGCATGAATATTTAATATTTGCTAATCTTTGTTGATTAGTAATATTTATTTATGTGAATGAAAAGTTTTGGTATTTATGCTTTCAAAACTGAGTAAATTTTTATTTTATTTGCTTACATATTCAGCTTACTATGGTTGTTTATTTTGATGCATATACATACCATGTATGTAAATTTTAAATTTATTAATCTTAGAATAACTATTATTTATTTTGATTAATATTTTTCCTTACCTCTTCTTATTCTTGTCTTCGTAACATTCATGTAAAATTTATATATTTTCCTAGTTTTCTCTATTCAATCTTAATTGAATCTTCTTCTTGCTTTAATGCTATGTACTTGATTTGACATGCTGATGTCTCTCTGACTTACACTTGGTTTTGTTTTGATTTTGGTTTCAATCATGACACAACTGATAATTGTTGTTTCAATGTTCTTATCTCTTATTGTTTTGATTTTAATTTTCTTGTTTCTTTTCTTTTGATTCACATTCTCTTATTTCTATTTTGTTTTGATTTTAATTTTTTTTGTTTCTTTTCTTTTGATTCACATTCTCTTATTTCTATTTTGTTTTGATTTTAATTTTTTTTCTTCATACTCTTTATTTACAGAGTTGGCAAATTTGAGCGAATCAAAAGAAATTAATTGTTGTAGCTGTCTTATACCTTTTTCATTTTCGGACTAAATTCTCATTTTTCTCTCCTTGAGTTTTATGTCATATTATTCATGTATGTATTTGTTTTTAATATAAGTATATTGAAAGCAAATTATAAGTATAATCGTATTAAACAAAAAAAAAATTTTCTTATTTTATGTTACTAACCAGTGTATGCATATAAGTATGTAATTGCAAAAAAACTCATGTGCATACCTACTTATTTATAATAAAAATAAAAAAAATAAATATGTATGTTCATTTTAAATTCATTTGATCTTCGTTATTTAGAGCTGATTATAGATATAGCTTACAATTGGTTTATAAGTGTATAGAAATAATTTTATTCTATATATTTATATATGTAAGCACATTTGATGCAAAAGTAATTAATACACAATAAAAAGTATAACTACATATGTATACAAACTATTATGGCTGTTTCTTCGCTTGCTGTATGATGATTTCTCGGTTTCTTCTCTTTGTTGCTTCGTAACGGACCTTTTTCGTTGTGGCTTCCTTTTTGTGTTTCTGTCTGCCTTAATTTTGGTGCCAACAGTACTTTGGTGCAATTGTATGTATGATGTTTTTGAGGAGACTGTACTTTATATTGGATGTGTACATTAAAATAAATTGCATTCGTATAACAGTTTCGATTTAATATGTTTTTTTTTAGAATTTTACTCAAACTCTTTTTTCTTTAGTTTTAAATATTTTCTGTTCTTTTCTTTAGTTTTTTTTTTGTACTTTTTATGTTCCCGTATGTGTACTATTTTACTTTTGGTTTAAGTTTGCATAGAATTTTTATAATTTTGTTTTTTTTTTTGTAAAATTTTATTTTATAACCATATCTTCAACATATGTGTTTTAATAGAAATTTTTGGCAGGTTATGTTCACGCTAATACACTTTAAATTTAGCACTCTGCATATACATATCTATGTATAATATATTTGTATGCATATTATCTTACATAGTTACTTCTTTTTTCGTTTGTAACGTTTCTTTATATGTGCTTATATGCATGTTCGTATTTGAAACTTTAAAATGGTAAAACGCAGTTTTTTTTTTTTTATTTTACTATCATTTTGGTGTGTTGAAATTAAAATTTTTGGAGTATTTTTCCATAAGACAAGATTCTCTTCCGTACACACATAACAAAATATTTGTTGCGTTTCATTTGCTTTTTTTTTTTTTTTTTTTAACGTAGTTGATTTCTTTTTTTTTGATATTTTATATTTGCACATTTGTGTCTTCATCAACTATTTTTCCTCCACGGTCGCCATGTGCGTAGAATAAATACACATACTCATTCGTTGGTGTCTCAGATCAGAATCCGCTCATTTTATTCATTTCTTCGGATATATACATTTTTATCAAAAGTAGTAGTATATGCTATGGTTGTAATACTTAGGAGTAGGTTTATGTTTATCAGAGATGGGAATTTGGCACTATATCACTCTGCTTGTACAAAGTTGTCTGTTTTTATTCCTTTCAAAATTGTCTGTTTTGCTTGTCCTGATATTTTGACATTTAATGCATTCCGTTACTTTTGGCTTTGTTACCCGTGCCTGTGCGTTACAGAGTAGTGTTCATGTGTTAATATGAATGTGCTGGTATAACAGTTTTGTAAATGAGCAATGGGGCGGTGTTAGGGGTTGCTTGTCTTTTAAACTGCCTATGATTGTTTTTTTTTTCGGTATTATTCATAGTACCGTTCGTGCAAATCGTTGCATGAATGTGCAAAATATTTTATGGAAAAGCAATAATACTTTTTTCTGCTGAAAGTTTTTTCATTTGCTTTCCTCAAAAAAGGCCACAAAATGAGCTCGTGGTGGCGCTTTAGCTTAAAAATATATTTCCGCCTGAAAATCAATAGCAAACCTCAAACATTTTTTAAGCAAATTTGTATGTCCATAAGTCTGTATTTGAATTGTAATACAAGATATGAAGCATAAGTTATTGACAAATATTTTCAGTATTATTCAAGTTAACTCAACAGTTATGTCGTATGAACGCTATAAATATATAGATAACAGGAAAATTTAACAGTAATAATTTATTGTTAATAGTTAAAATTAACAGCAAGTGCGAGAGAAATAAGAATTATGCATAAGCAAAGGTAAACTAAACCAAATATAAGTAAGTGCACCTCGATATTCTCATAAAAACTGTATATCTGGTCTTCAATACGCCAATAAGTAATTCAAGACTCTTCATTAGCAGACATCGATTGAGCAATCGATAACGTGCCATCGAATTTTCATAGCCTTTAAGATTTGTCGAATGTCCTTGCTTGGCGCATTGAAATACACTTTGAATTATACCTTGTGAACAGAGAATTGCATATCAAAGGTAGACTCAGAATAATTTTGCAGTAACTAACTGTAGTTTATTCCAGGGCTGCTCGGGGGCGGTGGTGTAACGTCCTGATTGCACCACGTGGTTTGACCACCGTGAAGTGAGGCCATATGGCAGGTATTCACGTAAATAATTCCACATCTGTAGTTTATTCCAGATAAAATCAATGTTGTTATTTTTAAATGATAAAATGTTTAAAAATGAACGAAATTTTAATTTGTACAGTTGCTTAAAAACTATCTGCAGATAAATACTAATTTTCGGTCACAGTTACTAATGACAGTAGTAACTTATGTTACAAATACCTGAAGGAACCAAGCTGTTAAAATGTATATACATATTTAAGATTAGATTTAATGAAACTATTTTTAAAGCTTAAGGTCTTTTATTTATCTTTATTAATTTTTTCCGATATTTCGCTAACAATTTGTTAGCATCGTCAGGGATCTTTGATTGTTTTTATTTTCTCAAAGATCCCTGACGATGCTAACAAATTGTTAGCGAAATATCGGAAAAATGTAATAAAGATAAATAAAAGACCTTAAGCTTTAAAAAATAGTTTTATTAATTTTAACAATAAAGGTCAAAAATTATAGATAAAATAATAAGATTAGATTTCTTTGTATGTATATTTTTAATTTCATAAATTTTTTGTGAATCTTGTACAATTTCGCCAGTTGGGAGCTCAAACGTATGACCTACCCCTAATGGGTCACACGTTTGATTTTCCTTACTCCCCAATTATTTTTTGAACAGAACGACCTAAGTGGGACTTCCAGACAAAAATAGAAAATAGTCAAATTTGCGCGACTCGAGCATGATTTTTCTGACTTTTTTCATGACAAAAGCTTAAACTAAAAAAAAACACATCAATGTCAATGTTGTATGTGAAGAAAGTTTAATAGTGTTAAGGCTGGTTTACACGTTTCAACTTTTTCTCTTCAACTCTTGATCTTAATATAGAGACTGATAAAAGAAGATCTTTGATTAATATCAATAAGTTTATATTGCGCAACTCGTGCGAATTTGTCTGCATGAAATTAGCAGCAATTTAATATTTAACATGGGTAATGAAGAAAAAAAAGAGTTGACAGAATACGAGTTCGAGATGCCTTCAAAAGTAATACCATAAATAAAATTAAGGTCAACTTAAAATTAAATTAAAAATATTTTTAGCATCAAAACTTGTAATGTGGGTCCAGGTACCCATTAACTTAGAAAATACCTCAAGAATGATGTACATTTCTACCAGCACTGACAGGCATACTTTATACATTTTTTTATACATTTATTAGTAATACACACTTTGGTGTGTATTAGTTTCGATAGCAGATTTTAAGTTTATAGCACAGAGTATACAGAGATGAAAAAGGTGACTTTTGAAAATTGTCTAAAGCAGCTGATAGACAGTTGGTTTAAAATGATATCTACAGTATGCTCTTTATACGAAAGACAAATGTAGAAAACTAGCACGCTTTTATAAACAAACAGCACAAAGCCACAGACAAATTTCGGTGCAATTGTGCAAACAAAACACTATTCCATAAATAAATATTTGTTACTACACGTTTTATATTAAATATCATCAAGGAAAAACACAATTTCAAACGCTTTTTTACTGTTTTAATAATTTGAACAAAAACCACCATTATATCAAATGTGTTATTAATATCGACCTTTTTAGATTAGATAAATTGATTCCTTTTATGGTGTCCAACCAAAATGGGCTTTCAAGGTCATTAGTTTATCTTTTCATTTAAAAGAAAAACTACATCTTTTCATTTAAATCGTTCCCGACGTTTCGTTGGTTTATTTCCAACTTCTTCAGGGGTAAATTATTATTTGTTTAATCGCATAAACTCACAAAGTAGGATAAATAGGAGCTGAAAAAAAACTATTTTCCTTGTTTTGGTTACTAGTTCTGGAACGTTGCTAGAAACAAGACGAACAGAGTTTTTAGTTTGCTTGCTACCTTGTTTTGGCCGCTTTTCACCCCTGTGTACTGTGCGGTTAATAGCAAAAAATTTAAATCAAATATTAAAACTGCACAGCAAATCTGTTTTCCTTGCACTTGTAAAATAAACTCTACTCTGCTACTTTTAGACCATTTTAAATTACAGAAAAGTAATAAAATTTAATATTTTATATTAAAATGCGTTAACTCTTTTCTCTATTTATATTTGAAAGTCTAGATTCTTAATGCCCTTGAGTATTTAAGTTTTCATGTTTAGTTTTTCTAATATAAACTATAAAATACTTCCGGTTTAGCATACGTGTAAAAAGTATTAGTTGATTTTTTTCATTTAAAATTAAAAACTAAAACAATAATTTCAAATAAAACTTTTCTACCTTGTTCTTGAGCAAATGCCAGTTTTGTTTGCCGGCACAGTGAAAGATTTATGGCAAAACTATTTACATATTTTAATTACCTGCAGGAAAATAACAAAAGCTAGCACAAATATACGATAAAACAAAAAAATAAGTAAATAAAATATGTAATGAATTTATAAAAAATTTCATAAGCCTAAATACAATGAATTTTTAATTAAAAACTAACATATGTATGTGTATACATATCTTTTAGGCATAACAAAATGAAAACAGAAGATAACAAATACTCTCAATTAATCACTATTTAAATGGTTTATCAATATTTTGCTGGAATTGTTTGAAAATGCTTTAAATGTTCTATTTTAAATTACATCCAAGGAAATAAAATAAAATTTTAAATGAGTCTTAAATTTAATTAAACTGCCATAAAACGATAAAAAGCATATTTGGTAGCGGTTTTTTAACATACCCTTTTCAATTACACAAATATAATTTTTCTTTTTTTTGTATGTATCAGATGCAAGACCCGTAGAATGTTTATATGCACACATGAGTGAGTAGGCACATAATTATAAACATGCTAAGTTCACATGATCACACATGCACATGTGTGTTTTTGCTATGCCTGTGAAGATTTCAAGTGATGTTTGCTTGTTTTTCCTGAATTCGATTTTAAGTTTTTAAAATTTAACTGCACTAGAGATAACACGAATCATCCTTTAATTACATATTTAGATAAAATTGCAATAAAAAAACCCTCACGAGTCAATCTAATGGCCCACATAAATTTGTATACTTAGGATGCACAAAAATGAAATTTTAACTGATTTATGGTGAGTGAAATTATTTCCATGGGAAACCATTTTTTTGAGTTTAGATTGTTTGCTTTAGATTTTTTTTTTTTTTTTTTTTTGCAAACACTATTTCTCAGAATTTGGTTACCAAATAAAGCAAAGATTTGCTCTAAACATATGCAGTATAAACTATAAAATATGATTGATACGCGTCCAAAAACAAAACAAATTTTGTGATAAAAATTCAATAACGGTGTCATCCCACGATGTTTGGTGGCCGCCTAAAATTTCCTTTTGCGTATATATATGGGTATTTCCATGAAATGGTCCACCCTTAGTTAAAAAATCAAAACGCTCGCACAATTTTTTTAGGCACAGAAAATTGAAAAAAAAAAATACTATTGACCTTTTATTATGTAAAAAAAAATTTTAACTTATAATAATTTTAAATGATGGTAAAAACTTCTGAAAATATATGTTAAATTACAAAAATATGTATGAAGGTAAAAAGTATTACGTGCGTAATGTAACGCATTTTTTTTTCTTAGCCAACCCAAGCACACTTGTTTTTGAACAAACCATGATTATAAAGGTCCATTAATAACCTTTATAAAAACATTTTTTCCGAAATAAAAATCTTCTACAATTCGCCTACTTTTGCAATACTTCATGCTGCTTTAAAAGGCACTTATGTTTTTTGTCACGTGCGTAAGTCAACTTTGATCGCATGGAACTTGAGTACCCAGTGCTCAATTTTCCAATATATATACTTTTTGGAAGGAACTCATCACATTAAATGTAACAATGGCATAATTCCATTCAAAAATTCCAACCCATTTATATTTCTATAATATTCAAAACAATTAAACGTGTACAAATGTCACGTGCGTAACCATGGAAACACCCATATATAATATCATAGATTTTTCTATCATAATAAAAATAAATATTTAAAGAATTAAAATTTAGAGACTTTTTTGGGGATTTCTGTACCTAAATAAATACTTCTTTTAGCTTTATCATCTTGAGCATTTTTGTAACAACATTGCATATATTGATTTTGCCAGAAATTTAAATTAAGCCAACTGAATTATTTTGTTGGAAAGTTTGTTTTTTTTTAAATTTCACAAAACTTAAAGTTTAAACCTTCCTAAAGCTGTTTTAACAACATTTCATTTTCTTTTCTTCATTTTTTTGTTATCTGGTTCTAAACATTTCATTTTGTTTTTGTAGCTAAATAGAAAAGTTAAATAGAAGTTTTTCTGTTTTCTTAATTTCATTTCTTGCACACCATTTTGCTTCTTACCTTGAAAAAAAGTAACAACAACAATAACAACATAAACAATTTTTATCAAAAAATAAGGTAAAGTATAGAACTTTGTAAATAATTCAGTCTTTATGTTTTTCATTGCAAATTTTTCTTTTTCTTAAAACAATATTTTCAATTTTTCTTGTTCTTTTCTTGCTTATAACATGTTGCGAGAAAAATACAAGAAAAAAATGTATACATTTTTTTTTAACTTTTTAATTCTTAAAGCTATTTTGTGTACCTGTCTGTGCGGGTTGTTGGAGTGTGTATATTAAAAAGGTGTCAATTTGTGTGGACAAAAATTGGTCGATATGATGGTATAGATTTTTCTACGACTTATCTAAAACATCATTTTTGAGGCGTTCGATTTCAACTTGTGTTTTTTCTTTAAGAGCCCTCTAATATGAAGTGGTGCGGGGTCGGTATGTTCGAAAAATACTAGTTATACATGTGACTCTTCTGGTATAGTCTTCAAAAAATTTTTTGTATGTTGCCTATAGCAAAGTCAAATGCATGATCAATCCCCAATAGTGTTTGCTCCATGATATTTTTTTCGAACACACCGTCTCCGTACGTACCACTCCTTGTTAGATTCCGTACAAAAATGAAATAGGAAATCGGAAGATTCGTACTGATTTTTTTGACATGTCATACATGAAGTATTTTTGCTCACGTCAAACGCTATTGAAATATTTCGGGCACAATACAAGTATTGAGGGCTGAATCGACCGACCAACCCTAGTATTTATATATCCTTAAAACTTAAGTGTATTAAAAGAAATATTTCACTGTTTGCTCCATCATTCTTTATAAAACGTTCAGTTAGCGCCTTAAGCAATTTGTGGTTTCTAAAACTGGCCATCTTTTACCAAAGTGGAAAGTTTTGACACAACCAAAGACGCTCTGATAGCTAAACATACGTAAAAGCGCTCATGTGGGCTGATCTGTGCTGTAAGCGAACTCGGAACCTTTATCTTAGTTTTAGCTTTAGGTCATTGAAAAATGTCTGTTATCTACATTTTTTAAGCGGAATTTGGATTAGAAAAAGAAGAATACTAAAACTTGAACCTTTTCGGGTTTCGCTTTTCGCCCAAGCAGTACTGCATTCTCTGTGTTACGTATAAAATATCAATCCATATGTAAGCAGTTCTTTATTATTTGTTCTATTTTCGTAGGGTAAAGTCTTTCACTTAATTCTGATATGAATAAAATAGCCTTTTGACTACTGATCAGCCAACACATTAACACAGGCATAGCAAAAATCAATAATGATGGATTAACGAATAATTTAAGTAGACAATTATTTTCAAATTAATTAATTTCGTAATAAAATTGCCCCAAATGCGATCTATTTCATTTTTAAGTTATTTATACGTACTTTTAATATATACCACATATTGTTATATTTATTGGTACCTTCAACATATACCACAAGCATACAAAAGCCTTCCTGATCTACCAAAAGTTTCGTTGGTGCTTGTAACTAGCTCAATTTATATTTAGCTCTACTAAGTGCTTAATAAAAGTCTTTTTACCATTTAAATTTTTAAGTGATTTCCTCTTATTTTACTCAGGCCACTCGTTAGAATTTCTTTACTATTTGGATAAAAATGGTTATTGCACGCCTGAAATAAGGCCTGTGCTAAGACCGTTTTGTGGGTTCTCCCTTTAAGAATGTTTGCACTCACGCACTCACACACACACATATCCTTAAACAAACAAACCTACAATCTAATTTTTCTAAATAATGTTCTTTTCATTATTTTTTACTTATACTTTTTGATTATTATTTTTAGCTGTTTTCTAGTTTTTTTTTTTACATTAAATTGAACATTTTTTCCCTTAACTTCCGGTTTTACCGTGTCAGTCGTAATAAGTTCCTCATGTCTCACAGCTCGTCTTGATTTAATTTACACGCCTGTATTTAATGTGTTTTTAATTTACTTTTGCTGATATGTTTTACCAATTTTCGCTTTAGACTCATTCTCATTTTTCCTCACACTTTTTCTGAAGAAATTTTGTGCAAATATCGTACACAGGAAACAGTTTGTTAAATATAAGTTTATGTGAGTGCGTGTTATTGCTCTGCTACAAGCATGTTTCAACAAAAATATAAGAAGAAAAAAAACGTGTACGTATGAACATACGTATATAAATATTTATGTCTTTATATTGTGGAAGAAGTAACCATGTTAAGGACAAAGTTTATAAAACTAAAGAAAAAATAAGTGAAACATGTAGACAAACTTTTATATTTTTTTATTATTGTTTTGATTGTTATTTTTGTTGTTTTCTGTAAATTTTCCGTAATAGAATTACTTTAATACTATTAAACAATAAAATCGTGTAACTTTTAGAGAGCAGAGAAGGAGAAGCAGAAATATACAAACATAAAAGGAAACATTAACGTACAAAATACTTGGTAAACTCAACAGTCAGATCAATTGTCCTAAGCACACATGTAAAAAAAGCTTAGAAATATAGAAAACAAGGATTTTAACTTTAATATAACTCAGTTTTGTGTTAAACTAAAAACCAGCATTTTTAATTTATATTATAACAGGTCCTAATAGACATTATTAATTTTTCTCTCTCTTATTTAGCTGGCAATATTTCGTTGTTGCTGTTTAAATTGTCAGTAGACATAAAAAAATTTAGAAGAATGTTTAAAACAGTTCCATGAATAGAATAAGAACTACAAATTAGTAAGAAAACAATTTAATCGTTTTGCAATACTTCTACTTTTTCTCGCAACCTTCGTACAATGCACAACCGTTGCTTAGAACGTTTTGTTCTTAAATATTATTTGCTGTAAGATCCATCTAAATGTAGACGGCTGAAAAAGACAGGTATATTTTTAGACCCAAAATAATTTATTTATTAGTTATTACATGCAAAACAACAACAAATTTAAAAACGTTGTTGTTGTTGTGTTTTCAAGGCTTGCTTCAAACGAAGGATGTCGAGCAACATCGTGAGCCTTACACTAAGATTTTTCGAGTCTTTTTGGTTTAATATTACTTCAATTTGTTTGTTATGTTAAACTAATGCAAAATTCTCAAAAAAAATTTTCATTTTAGTATCCCTTCAAAACTATGCCATAGGAAACTCAAAATATCTTTCTAACTTCATTAAATAATTACATTTAAAATAAAATTTGACAAATAGTTGAAAGGAAACCACATCAAACAAAATTAAGCGCCTAGTAATCAAATGCATCATTAAAATAACTTTAACATGTGAGCTCCACAAAAGACACGAACCAAAAAGTAACATACATATGTATGTATGTACACACTTGTAGTTTAAGATACCAAGAGGAACATTATTAGACGGAAAGAATAACACATTCACAATTTTAACTGACACCTGCATAAATGCAACAAAATTGCTTAAGACTACAACGAATACGAAAAGACGGCGACACCGACGACGACACCAACAATTCAGGTTGTTTTTTTTTTTCTCCTCTTTTTTTATATATGTATGTATGTATACATATTTATTTGCGGCAAATCGAAATGCACAATTTTACCGCATAAAATATAAAAGTGAAATACTAAAAAAAAATAAAAAAAAAGATAAAGAAAAACAACGACAACTATTGATGACAGTTGAAAGTAATAAATTATAGAATATAAAAAAATAAATGTATAGAAAAAATAAAATTATTATGGGTACGTTTCCTTTTGAACACATCTACGGTTACATACGCACTCACACTCAGGCAGGCAGGCAGGCAGGCAGACAGACAGCCAGCCAGTCACTCAGTCAGCCACTTTCAATAATAGATGATGCAGATCTTTGGATAAACATGCATTTTCTAGCCATAAAATTTTTTCAAAATAAAATACAATTTTAAACTTGTTTTTTTTTCTTTTCTACAATCAACACCTTGATGCGGAAATTTGTGTTGGCCAACGACCAAACGAAACCTCCTACTTTTTCTATCTTCTTGTTTGTGTTTTTGAACTTTTTGGTCTTTTTTTCTAGTATTCAAATCATATAACAAAAACTGAATTTGAAAATGTGTGGAAGAGAAAATAACTTTTTAAGTCGTATTGCTGCAGACTGCTTACAACAAGATGCTATTTAAACGTTTTAAATCAAAATGAATTTTATGAAAATTTAATAATACTTTGGTTAAAAATGCATTCCTCAATTTGAAGTTTGAAAAATTATGGACATCGTTTCGAATTTTGAAATATTTACAGGCTGCCTTGGTATTGTGTATGGTGCCTTGAAATACGCACTTGAATCACACCATGTGAACAGGTAATTTAATTTTATCTACAAATTATTTTTGAGCATATTAATAAAATGAGTTTAGAATGAGTTTTAAGAGAAGCTTAAATTTCAAACAAATTTCAATAATATAATATAATAATTTCAAACAATATAATATAATAATTTCAATAATATAATATAACAATTTCAAACAAATTTCAATTCTAATGACAATGCATATATTCTTTTGAAATTAGTCTTTCTTTCTTAAGGGTGGCCGAAATAAATTTTTGTTTTCATTCAATCCGTTCAGTCTATATCATATACTGAATTGCGTAACAGAATAGAAGAACATAAATGTTCGAACTTGAGCCAAAAAATGACCCAAATTTAGTATTTATAAGAACTAAGCTATTTAAAAGCACAACAGTATTAACAGGGCAAAAGTCTGCGAAAAATAATACTAATTAAAAACAAAAAATATCTTAAGATTGTGCAATTAAAAACCAACAGAATGCAAATCCAACATCTGTGAAAAATTTAGAAAATCCAAGAACATTTTATAAAAAATGATCTCTTGCAAAAAAAATCATCAGAAAACTTTCAAAGACTCAGAAATGAATTTATATAGCCTTTAAACAGCTAAAAAGAAATTAATGAGAACAACATCGCAAAAAAATTCACAAAAAGCTGGCTAAATTCGAAAAAGTATATATTTGTATTTTTAGAGTTGTCCCACGTTTTATAATCTATTTTAGTTCTTTTGCATGCAAATTTGTTGCTGCACCAGTTTTACTTTTTGTAGCTATTAATAGACTTTTTATACTATTGTGGGCCTACCTCTCCTTATTGAAAATCTTCACAAATTTGTGCAACTACTCATCTACAAGGTAGGCCAGAAGAAATCACCTCATTGGAAGTTGTTCTTATATGGCAAATGGTGGTAAATGTCAAATCTGTTTCTACATTTGATATTTAAACAGCTGTAAAATACGAGCGAACACTCCCCAATAATGCGAAATAATTGGGTCTATGGTGATGGGGACGATTTTTCAATCAAAATCGTAATGAGTGATGAGGCTCATTTTCACTTCAGCAGCTACATAAACCAGCAAAACTTTTGCTTGTGGAACACCGAAAGTCCACGAGTGATGCATGAGGAGGCATTACTGCTGTTCAAATTGACTGCATGGTGATCTCATCGCGCTGAAGGAGTCAAAGAGCAATTTTTTTCTAGGACGCTGGTGGTCAAAGGACAACGCGCTATGTCCCAGTTTTTTTCTGCCGCAATTAAACGGATTATATTATACATATTAGGTCCGGAATGTATGTGGTTCCAACAGGACGTAGCAACGGCAGCACGAGCTGCAACTGATATTCTGAAAGCCAAACAACATCGGATGACTTCTTTTGGTCCACCTGTAACTTTTAGAGGTTTGAAATTTTTTTTTTTTAGGTTTTCGCATTTGTATATGACAATTCGATTCCTTTCCATGTATTCTTTGCGTACTTATGAGATTTTACTAATTTTTTACGTCTATTATGTATTTTTCTTGAATATCCTAAAATGATTATAATATTTGAGCTTTGAGAGCCTATTTAAATTGAATGTGTGTAAAAAAATGAATAAAATTACTATGTGTGTTAAGTGTTTATTTAGAAAAATTTGTATTAGTTAATTAAAATACATTTAAATTTTTTGTATTTTGTTTTTGACTACGACCCAAATTTTAGGGTTAGGAATGTACTTCTATTGGTTTGCTGTCCAGCTTCTCAGCCGCCCATGATTCGCTAAAATTTTGTTGACGCCGTAGTACCCTCGAAAAACCTTAAAAGATAATTTTAAACTTCCCAGGAATTCCATAGAGCTATTTGAAAAATATACTTTGTAAATAAGCTGGATTGTAAGATAAGCATGAAAACTGTGCATTGAAAATCAGCTTCAGTCTGTAAAAAAAAACAATGATTTAATTTAAAATTCATATTATTTGCGGTCTTGTACTTGCTGCTTGCTGCGGTAGCTAATAGAATATAGTGGCTGATCAATAGTCCTGAGGTTGCTGTTCATAATCCACCAGAAACTAACGAGACATGGTACTAAAGAATTAAATAAATGAAACTTAAATAATTATTAAAAAAAAGTACATTTAATTCAAATGAGAGAACTCAATACCAGAAAAGTTATAATTTTCATTTTGATTCTTGACTGTATTGCTATTTTAAATTTAAAGGAATCAGAGTTGTTTTAATAGCGAAAATTTTGTTTCCAGGTCAATATAAAATCATTAAAATCAAAATCAAAATATTCTTGAGCAAAATCGTAGCTGAACAATGAAAAATCCACCTTGGTTTTTTATGTGTTCAACTATTTTTCTTTCTGTTAGTTTCTTAGAGTTTTATGTGTATTTTCTCTCAATACAACTTTTGTATAAATTGTATCTAAAGTGAGTTAAATCATTTATGGATCTCTATTTTCCAACTAGACGGTAAGACGTGTTTTCTCAAAGAACGAAATTATTTAATTTGGTTTGTTTTAACATCATGAACTAAAGCTAAATTCAGCTTCATTTTGTACTTTAACATTTTCTTTTAAAACATGAAATTTTTACGAGTACTCTCTAGCTATAATCACTCATTGTTGACCTCACGTTGGGTCTTTAGTCTTCTATGACACTGCTATCATCAAACAGTCAAACAAAATGACATTAAGATTTTAACATTAACTCATTCGTTTGAAGACAGATCCGTGTGCCACACTCTGGAACATCTCATGCACACCTTTTCTCAACGACAGCAACATTACAATTAAAAAAAATAAAAGAAAGAAAGAAGAAGAAACATCAAACAACCAAACAGTCCATACATCTCTTCCACTAGAAATTGTCAATAAATCACTATTTGTCAGTTCGCTTAAGAAAATTTTAAAAGGGACACCAACAACAGCCATAAAAAGAGTTAAATTTAACGTGAAAACAAAAAACGTTTGAACTGTAACTTGATTCAAAGGCCCATTGTTTACCTTGGGCTTGTAATGCTATTGTTGTGGTTTTTATTGTTGCCTTTGTTGTTTACTGCGGCTGAAGATATTTTGTTGTTACTGCTGCTGCCGTTGCCGTTGCCGTAGTGTATCTTTTACCTTTTGCACCAGCCTGCATGTCTGTTATATTGTCTGGCCCTGGTCATGTTTTCGAAGATGTTTTAGGGAAATTAACTTTGTTTCTCATTGTTGTTTGGGCGCTTATAAATTGTTGTTTAAAAACAGGGAGTGGCTGAAATGATGGCATAAAGTTTAAAAAAAAAATATTCATACACAACTTGTACAAAACTTCGTTTAATCCTTTGATGGAAAGAATAAAATTGCATGTTATTGACAACAGGTACCTGTTGAGGCGCCATCATGCCAGAGTTGGCAAATATGTAGTTTTTTATAAAGATTTATTTCATAGCAAATTGGCTTGCGTACTGCTGGCGAAATTCGACAAATTGTAGAACACGAAACTTTTCTACCACATCAAGATCTGGTATCGAATAATGGCACAGAGCAAACAGATTCAGTTTAGCAACCAAATTTGTTGACAATCAAATTCTGCCCATTGTATTCTCTGTCATTAAATTCTTTTGCAACAACTTAACTTTCAATGGTAAATACCAAATTTTTGTTGCTACCTTCAAGGCAGTAGTTGTAACGTGTATTTCAATGAGTGACCACTCTGAAATTTTAAATTCTTTGTTTAATACTTTCTTAAGTCGCAACCTTACTGCTGTTAAGTAGCTGCTATACCAGATCAACAAATAGAATGCAGCAGCAAGTATTTTAAATGAAATTTATTTAAAATTATCAAATTGCCATATAACTGGTTAGCATGACTAAGCTGAGGGCATGATTTACTTGCTTTATAGTATTTGGTAGAGGGCACCATTTAATTAATTGAGAGTATTATTCAAACTTTGACACATAACTTTGAAGGGCTGCTTTAATCTATTGCTGTTTTGTTTTCGAAAATAAGTGCATCATTTTCAATGTTCTTTTTTACAAAAAATATAGACGATTACTTTTTTTAATTATTTTGATTACTTTTTTTTAATTATTCTTTGCTTTGACAACCTTTTTTTGTCTTAACCTCAATAAACTATTAAAGCTCCCATTTAATAAGAAAATTGAAAAATACATCACAAGTTTTTCTAGAACAGAAATCAACATAGTCCAAGCGACTACCAGCTAGTTTTTTTAGTTAGCGTCAGTTACTTAATGTTAAAAAACAGTCTTAAGAAGTAGGACATCTTCATCATCATCAGGGCTTCAGCTTGATCTATACAAGTTTTAAGAAGAAGAAAAAAAATGTTACCACTTTTTATTTAGAAATACAAATTTTTACTTGGTAACACCAATAATTGTTATTACCAACTAGAATGCTCATCACAATCATTAATTAATAATGGCAAAACTAGGCAAACGGTCGCTTCAACTTCTTGCAGAATCGCCAGAGTTATATGTCTTCTTATAAAAATAAAATATGTCTCTTGTCTTCAAAAGAGAAACAAAAATTTACAGTCATTTCAATTAGTAGCCAAAGCTATAACAATTAGCTCTTTAGAGCGTATAACAAGTTTACTTAAAGGAATGGGCTATCATATCCCCTCAAATAAACTTACCTAATTAATATTTCATAAAGCTAAATATTTTATAGGTAATCTTTATTTAGGTGCTGCTTTTTTATTCCTCCAAACCGCAAACTGCGCAGCTTTTTGCTTGTCTGCAGAAACTTGCACAGCTTTTAGCAAGAATTGCAACTGCAACCACGAGGACTTTTATTAGGCCACTCTACCAATTTATCTATCGAGCTCTTGGCTTAGCTAACAAAATTAGATTTTTTTAAATAAACACACCGCTAGGCATCATATATCTATTGGGAGGTAAGGTAACTTTTGGGTGGACATTGTGTTCGTGGACGTTACGACATGGACATTATACCTCGGGACTTCATGACATGTCACCGATCTGTGATGAATCTCAAATTACTGCTGTGTAAACAAAATAAAGACGCCACTGTATTTAATTCTCATAAAATAATTTTTACTTCCATCTACTTATTTTTTTCCCACAATTTGTAGTACATCACTCACCCACCCTTGTCTTATATATATTATTATTGTCTTCTTTAAATGACAGCTTATGGTTTTGTTGTTGTTGTTTTTGCCATTTTATATTTTGTTTCCTTGTTTCACTTACTAATTGTTGTTTTGTTGGTAAAACGATAGATTGTACTCCCGTCTCGAAAACACCACACATTCACATTTTGAGTGCTGCTACCAAAAATAAATACAATAAATAGAATAAAACAACAACAAAAAAACACGTATTCGAGAATTTTATCCAATAAAAGATGATACCTTATGGTACGTGTTAAAAAAGGAAATATATGTAGAAATATTTATTTAAAGGCAAGTACGAGGGTCGCTCATGAAATTCTATCGGTTCTCAATACTTAGGAAAAAAATTGAAACAAAAATAATTAGTAGGCCTTGGTACTATGGATATGGATATATTTTAAAATAATTTGTGGTTGTTATATCTCACCTTAATAATATTCTTAAAGGCAATGATGGCTTCTGTTAACCTGCATGAGTCTTTTCAGCCTGCATGTTCTTGGACTCTCTCATTCAAAGTGGGTGTCTATATGACACAAACTAAGTTTGAAAAATTTGTGAAATAAACCATTTACTTTCATTGATTTCAATCTTAAATTAAAAATTTTTTTTTCACATAATTTAAATTAACTGATTTCATACGAAACGGCCTCCCAAAAACATTTTTTGCAGAAAAATTCATTTATGATAGTTTTATTTTATCGAATCTTTTCTATAAAATATTTTTGTTTCGACATCTTTTAAGTTATTTTTAACTGCTCACAAAGCAAAAAGGAATTTTTGCTTTGCTAAACTGATTTCGGTGTTGATGACGAGAGTGTCAACTCAGAAACAATGGCGATGGCCACTCTGTTAAAATTTAATTTACTTTCACTGTTGAAAAACAGCAGGACTATATTAAACAAAAAACTAAATGCCTGCATTTCATAAGCAAACAAAATGTTTCTTCTATACTACTTTCATTTAATTAAAAAATGTTTTTTTAATTTTTGAGGCTTCGTCAAGGGACCGTTTGAAACTGCAATTTTTGATTTCCTGGATTTCCTGTAAATAACTTCTGAAGTTGTGCACCGATTTTAGTAATTTAAGGTTTCTTTTGTTTGAAACTTTATTTGTTATGAATAAGTTAACATTCATTAGCATACCCTTATTTTTAAATTTTTATGCTGTTTTAAAAAACAAAAATTTTCGAACTTTTGCAAAAAATTTAATTTTTTTCATCGAAAAAAAATTTTATTTTCTAAACTACTTAGCCGATTAAAAAGACTTTTACAGTTATTTGTTGCGTAACCCAATATTTTGGTTTGCTTAAATCACCCTCGTACATAAACGAATCATCAAAATTGTGCGATAAAATGACATTAACACAGTTTGGCTGCTCTATTGGTACAAAAAAATAATAACAAAAAGAAAAACAAAACATCTACTTCTGTAACACATCGTCGTAAAAAAATCATTAAAATGATATTCAAAAAATTTTTAAATTGGCTTACAGTTGAAGAATTGCGTGAGAAAATCTAAAAAAAGTCATTCTCGAGAAACCACGAAAATAGTGTAAATGCTTCAAATATTTTTAAAACAAAAAAAACTAAAAATAGTTTCGCAATACCTTTTTTTAAGTCCTTTTATTCGAAACTACCTCTGCCTAAAGGCCGATTCAACTGAAATCCATAATTCGATCTCCACTTGTTTTTTCAACTGAGCGCACATCTTTTTGTTGCTTTTCATTTAGTTTCTTGCATTATGTGGCATAAAAATTAAGTGTAAGTGTATACAAACAGTTAAAAAAATTAGATGTAGTTTAACTGATAAAATAAAGAAAAACGTTGATGTAGTTTTTCATTATGTCGATTTCATTCATTGATACGTTAACGTCAGACTATATGCGATTCAGTCTTAACTCCTTGCCTGTTATTATATCTCTTCTAGTGAATCTGCACTCTTCGGAAATTTTACGATGAATGTAATCGCGTCGTGTCATAAATCCAACACATACAAAGGTGGGAACACCTTCAAATTTTGCTTTCTGGCCACTAAAGGAGCAGAAAATCTGACGCAATATTGTTGTCTAAATTCTTGCTATTAGAGTCAGGTTGCTAATACTGGGGTTAGTGAACTCCAAGGCTATCTTTTTGACGAACTTGACGCTTGGATAGCCAATTTTAGTTTTAATTTTATAAAAGAATACAGACAAATGTTCATACATATTGGACAGGAAATCATCGAAAAACTTTTAGATTTAATTAAATAAAAATACTTAAATGTTTGATAAAGCTACAAAACCTTAAGACAATGGAACGATCTATATAATTCGATGTTTAAATATAATTTCATGCAAATATGGAAAGCGGCTACTCCTCAAACGCTTCACACCATTTCAGGGGCTGTGTCCAACTTCAAGTCTGAAGCATAACCTGAAAGCGTTGAACAGCACGATTTCGGCATAGCATAATATAATATCGAGTTAGCCTCTCAACCGGACCATTATTTTAGGTGACATGTGACATGCAGCACAATTCTGTCATGTCACTGAAGTGCAGTTTTTTTTTTATTTTAAGCCAACACATGAATTCTTTCCGTGTAGTAGAGCAGTAGCAACCAATTACTGCGTACGGCAGCATATCTGTAGTATCGTAATCTATTGGCTCTATACCATAACTTGGGCGCTTAATGACCAACAGTGGCGCTAAAGTTAGTCTAAAAATTCCAAACAGCTGCCTCCCCGAAAGGTTACCAAAACGGAGCTAAGAATGGAAGACAAGCACATTGGACTTTTGTAAATGAGTATGAATTATGATAATATTCGCAAAACTATAACGAAACTATAAACGATTATGAATTCTGATAATATTCGTATAACCAAACTAAACATGTTTAGTATTCGCGGGAATGTGTTGCACGAAAACTAAGCTAAACTGCACAAACTAGTGTTACCAAAAAGATAGTTGCTAAAAGATAATTGATTAGCTTCAGAGCCAAGGACCTCGATGAAACTTAAGATCTACATATCTCTGAAAATAAGAAAACGCTTGAGTGTTGTAACATTTAGTAAAAGGACATTACGGAGCCCCATTAAAGAGCAACAGACCACAGAGAACAAAAACTTTGCTTCCTTACAGCGCAGGCTTTGTTAGGCTTCAGAAAAGACATTCCTCTGATGATGGTAAATGTAATATAAGATTTAGCCTCAGCATTGTCGCCAATAAATTAGTTTAATACAATTTTAGAATTCTTTAAAAAATTCCATACATAAATTATTTCTCCTACCGGTATTGGCTCACTTTATATTCCCCAAACAGATGAGACATTAATTTCCTGTTTATCGAAATCCACAAAAATATCCCATAAACAATGGCCATTTAAGATACTCTCACTAAGCAAAAACAAACAAAAAAGGCCAAAAAAATATAATGAAACTTATTTGATGTTTAAATTACAAACAGACATATGCGTGCATACACCTACATATGTATGTATGTATGTATGTATAAAACAAAACGAAATAAAAATGTTGAAACTCTTAACAATTTGTGTTCTTAGCTTGGTGGCTTTCGTTTACTTTTTTCGATTATGGCCATCAGGCACATACAATTTGCAGACACATTAATCATATTTTTTTAAAGTTATTTTTCATTTAGTTTTTTCCCTTTCATTCCTTTTTTTTATGGAAAAGTCAATATTATATTGAGGTTGGCAAACAAAATATATTAAACTCCAGTACAATACAATCAGTATGTGTGTGTGTACACAACTAAAGTAACATTTTATTGATGTTTTTATCCCACGAAACAAAAAAAATTTTCTAGAAACTTTTCAAATATATTTTGGGTAAACATGACAACAATAAGCGCAAAAACAATAACAATACAATAAAAAAATATTTAGTCGATGTTATTATATTATTATATTTGGAAGAACAAAAAAGTTTTGCAAATCTTAAAACTGATTTATATACTTATTTTAAAGCAAAATGTGGCAAGACCGCAAGAATTTTTTAAGCTGCATGAGAAAAAAAAATTGTTGATAAAAAATTAAAAAATTTAGAACTTAGAACTTAGAAACAATAAACTATCCTTCACTTAGGCCCGTTTTCATAATCTACCTTCACAAAGTAGAATTTAAGCGGTCAGATAAATAATTTTTCATTGTCATAACTTCCCCTTAACATAAAAGTAAGCAATAAGTTATCGAAAATATAAATAAATACATCATATACAATGATTAGATAAGTTACTTTTAAAATATTTCTATTTAAATGTATTAATTTAGGTCCAAAAATGAACCTTTCTTAAAAAATATTTGCTGTCTTTTTCAGCTGTCTATATGCCAACGACATTTTGTCATATAGACAGCTGAAAAAGACAGCAAATATTTTTTAAAAAGGTTCATTTTTGGACCTTAATTAATATATTTCAATTGGATCTTAAAGCAAATAAATAATTAAGTTCATATTTGAATTTCTATTTAAGGCATAAACTTTTTCTTTAGACTTAAAATAGTATTGCGACATATGGGAAAGAGTAAATTTTATATTCCGGATCTGATTAGCTGTCACTTCTGCTAAATGTAGCTTTATCCATCGTCAACTCAACCGGGAAATCGTAAAAATTGCTCTTTGATTTGTGTAAAAAGAAAGATATATCGCAGAATATTAAACCTCACATTCATTAAGATTTTGAAAAACACAAAATCGAAACAATTTTTACTTTGCAACAAATCAGAACTCTTACCACTGCTAGATAGATGCAAGCTATATGACCTACCCATAGATCGTAGCCTGATGGGAGACTATACTCTGCATGGTAAAGTAAGCGAACGTCTAACCTCTGTACCCATGAAGTGGTTTGGTTGAGGCGTAGTGGGACAATTCCTGTAAAAGTCGAGCTTGCTAAATGGCATACAATTTTTGACAAAAAGAGCCAATGCTAGGTACTTTTATCTGCAATGCAATTGCATAGATATCTACTAATGGATATCTATTATGGATATCTATTAATGGTTGTTCAAAATTTACCAGAGCATGCGAGGATTGACATAAGCTTAGCTACCAACGAAACAGCAGCAACTGGAGGTATCTTTGAAAAAAAAAATGCGGTCGGGGGACCCCCGTTAGGAACGAAGTTCCTTACGTTTTGTTTTTCATCTTTGAATGTAATACAAGGTGAAATCTGTATGTTTTATTTTGTGTTGTTTTTGAAATTTTTAAATTTTATGTTTCTTTAAATTTTTGGAACGTTTTCCAACTAATTAATATTTATTGGTAGGTGTCTCCGCTGCTGTCAGCGGAGACACCGCCCATTATACACAATTGCTTGTCGACAGTACACCAATACATATAAACAGCTCACACGCTTTCGTGACGATTTCTACTAAGTTCCAAAAATTTCGCTCAATACTTGATTCTGTGTTTTTGTTAAAAATCGATAAAAATTTTTGTATTTTTATATTCTTTTGATTGAAAGTCTAAAAAAGAAAACTTTTTGTATATTTTTATCGTTTTACACTTTACTAAAAACTATTTGATTATTCTTTATTTGCAAACGATTATAACCCTGCCAGCAAATTGGTAGTCGACTACTAAAATAATTAACTTTACGTTAACTTTTATGGACTAGCTTCAAATTAGCTACAATACAATCGAGACGTAGTGCAGAGTTCACTCAAAATTCAAGTACTAACATACACACATACACGTTAAATAACTCTTGAATTAAATTGCCTATTGTCGCATTCGTTTTAAATGTAGTGATGGCTGAATGGGTTAAGGTGGCTGCTCACCAGTCTTGAGGCTTAGTGGTTCAAATCCCACCAGAGGCTAAAAAAAAAAAAAAAAAGTGTGATGAAATTTAATTTAATAAAATATAATAACTATTACCACCGAAAAATGTAAAATCAGCCTTGATTTGTACATTTTTTTCTGTATGTACTGACTTTGAAGTAGTTAACTTGAAGTTAGTTGAAAAGTAATGCAGCGTCGGACAATTGACTACCTCCTAGGACATCGTAATGTTAAAATATTCAGTCATCTCCATTGAAAATAATCTAAGTGTCAACCACCACCAGTTGTAAAAAAGTTAGCTTGTAATTCATTATTAGTTAACTGAGTTGCCGGCAGGGAAAACACACAGCCCTGCCATTCATAACACTTGAGAACACAAAGCTGTATTTGCTCTTTATCACTGTTAAATAAACCACTTTACTTGAATGCTTGTTTCAACCAAATTCATTGTTTACGGTAACACAGTTTAAGCAAAACTGTGGTGGAACTCTGTAACAAATTTTTAGTAGTTGAGCTTCAAACATTCTTTTTGGATTTTTCAAGTCTACTGATGAGTTGTTTAGCAGCAGCGAAAGGTCAGCGGCATATAGACGGCCGAAAAAAGACAGAAAGCATTAAGGTCTATTTTTTAGACCTAAAATAATAAACTAGTAAATTGCCGATTTGTTATTTCCTAATTAGCTTTTTTGGGTGCCAGCTTATCAACCAAAAATTTGATTGTTGCTAATTTTAACTGTAAATTGTTGATCATAAGTAAATTTTTTATACAACAGTCATTTTATGTGACTTGACTGTGAGGAGCTACTTAATTAATGTAAAATTAGTTGCGGTGAATTTGTTTTGGCAATTTATTTGAGCAGTATTATAAAAAATTTGTTTAAGAATTACTTGTAGAATATCATAATTGTTCTGGAGTTGAAATAACTGGTTAGAAAATTTCATCATTATCAGAAGTTTCAGGGTCCCACTACTATCTCAAACTCAAATCAATTGCCGTATTTATATCAGAACTTTGCTGTGATAGTAGTTTTAAAAAAAATTCTAGCCAGACAAGACAAGAGCTTATAATGTTAAATATTGATATGGCAATCAACTCTGCTGCCACTTTTGGCCGTAGCAGTATTTATTTTAAGCGCTAGATGTCAATTTATTTGGTCGGCTTTGCCCATAAAGTAGCACTGGTAGCCATTTCGTCACAACCTTGCGTACCTTTATTTAGTTACCTCAAAACTGATGTTCTAATAACATGATTGCTATAATTTAGAATCAGAATACATAGAATTTTTTATATATTCTGGTGTTGAAAATGTGCATTTTTTCCAACAAAACGAAAACAATTTTTTTAAGTAATTGCAAATTTGTTGTAATTTTACATTCAAACTCTGGTGGTGCATTGTTGATTACAAAATTACCAACTGCACATATTCAGTTTAAAAACGGTTAAATTATTTCATTTCATTTTAAGAATTCTTTATTATCCCACTGCAGGCGCTGCAGTATTTAAGACCTTGAACTAAATAAACTCCCAAAAGATTCAATTTACTTTTTGTTTCATTCGATTTCGTAGTCTTATTTTATATGCTCTTTTTTTTTTTTGAATTTAGTAGCAGCTTCCACATACATAGCTATATATAAAAATTAAATTTAATTATCTCTATCAATTTCCAATGAACTAAATACACAAAAAAAAAAGAATTAAATCGAAAGAAATAAAACAGCAACTTGAGTGCAGCAGCAATTTATTTGTACTTTAAAGTTTAATTTTCTCATTTTCTGTCCTGAGGCGCTCACTCAGTCCTCAGTTGCTGTTTTGTTTTTGTCATTCGTTTATAAGTGTAAATTTTATTTGAGTTGCCACTGCTACCAGTACGGGTGTACGGTTGTCCCAGGATGAAGAAGGAGAAGGGAAATATTGACACTTTTTACTCGTTTAATGTATTGGCTCTATTAAAATCGTACTCGAAAGATAAACATGGAACGTGACCCGTTTTAACGAGCTCACGCCGACACAACGACTACGACAGACTGAAACTGATGATGACGATTGGACCAGCCGTGCCAACAACTTAAAACTCAACTGTTACACAGCAAGTTCTTGAAAAAGAATATGAAATTGAATGGCAAAAGATGGGTTGGTTGGTTGCTGGTTGCTGGTAAAAGTTGCCGTAGAGAGCAAAAAGAAAACCGAAACAACACCAAGAAACTATTGATTTTTATTACAAATTTTTATAGAAATGTACCAAAACATTTGTTGATTATATTTTCGAATTGGCTAACAAATGTTTTGCCAAGCGTGTGTATGTTTTAAAAAATGGTTTCTGAGCAAACCATGAAGAAAAAAAATAGTGCAAAATGTGGGTGGGTGTGAATGTGAATTAAAGCTCTAAAGTGTTTCTCAAGTATTGTGTTGAACGACACTGTCGTTCGTTTCAAGTTTCAATGTGAGTTGGCTTCTTCTTAATGTACATTTTTGTTTAGTTATTTTTTTTTTTCATTTCTCTGGTCAAAAGTGTTTTGAAGATGATGGTTAGTTTTTGCTGTGTCGATTTTGCTTTTTATCTTTTAAGTTGCTCAAGTTCTGTTTGGGGAGATGTTGACAAATTAAATTGGTGCGTGTTTAAGTTTTAAAATGAGAAAAATTCTACTTTAAGTATGTAGTATGTAGCTGCGTCTATCCTTCGCACCCTCACAAAACTGTTTCAAACAGCAAAAACTAAAACAACAACAACAACAACTGTTAATGTAAAATTGATAAGAGTTCAAGAAATAACAAAATAAATAAAATAAACTATATATTTTATTTCAATGTGTTTTATGGTATTGAAACGTACAAATTAGAGAATCATAAAACAAATTGTATTCGATGATAATATAAAATTAATTAAGCCAAACTATAGCTTTAAGCTGCCCACACGAAATTAATAAACAAAAAAAACTTGAGCTCTTTTCAATTACTACAATAGTCAGTGGCGTCGCATTGTAAACGCAAGCACACATACTATCAATGTATGAAATGTATTGTTACACTACTTTACACAGTTATACTTTTAGTCATAGTCATTTCTATAGAAACTTTTGCTTTAGGCTCTACACACTGAATTCCTGTGTTTCGAAAAGTAGAACTGAATTCAAATCTGAAATCGTTATAATTGTAGAATCTTAAGCCATGTTCTTCTGTACAGTATATATAAGAGTTCGACTATTTGTTTTGTGGGCCAATCGTTACTAGATCAGCATAACTTGACAATAAAACAAATACTATAATCTCTAGTATTAATAACAAGTTATCACATCTATACCTGAACTATCAAAACAAAATAAAATAAATAAATAATCTTTGACAACAGCAGATGTGACTTTAAAAGAAGTATTTTTAATAAAAAAAAAATAAAAGAAAATAGAAAATAATTAAAAATGAAGTGGTGATATAAAAGAGAAAGTCATCTTGCTATTTTTACGACAACTACGCAATTGGTTCATGTTTCTGGTCAAAATTTCAGAATGCGCTCTTAAGAGCGAACCGATTTGCTGGCAGTCTTTCTATTTAAAAGAATGAAAATACTTGTTAAAACTATACAGGCTAAATATTTTTCGTGTCTTAAATTTCCAGATTTAAAGGTTTTTAAGAAAGTGTTAAAATTTTAAAAAACTCGAAAAGGGTACTTTGAAAAAAAATCGAAAATAGCCCAACAAGATTTTAGAAACCACGTAGCAATTGTATACACTAAAGCAGGCTGCAAATAGCGAAGACTAGTCAAAATTTAGGAGAGCCAACAAGAGCTCGGTTAAAAATATTCAGTGAACTGCAAAGGCACAGGCAATGTGAAAACACAAAACTCCGCAAAAAATGTACAAAATGTAGGAAGAGTAGTAAAATAGTTCACACAAAAGTTTACAAAATCCATAAATATTTGCAGTACTCAAAAAAAGACTTAAGTCTGCTTAAACTTAAACCACAGAAATTCAATAGGTGAAAATATACTTACAGGGTTCTTAAATAATTACAAAACACACAGCAGGTATAAAAAGAAAATAAATACATTTGTATGAAAAGAGAAGAATTAAAAAAGACTATCAGCCTTATCATGAATATTCTCGCGGGACTACTTTCTCAGTAACAATACTTTTCTCGAGATAAGATTCCTCCGATCATAAATTTCTTGGAAACAAGAAACACGAAAGTGTGGCATCTCCTCATGTTGAAGCAATCAATTTTGATTGTTAACATTCCATTGTTTATTTTTTAGTTTTTATTTCAATACGCAAGAATTTGTGAAGTTTGTATATATGTAACTCATGTTTTGTTTTTTTGATGGATAAACAAGGTTTCTTATCATCTCCAGATGTTTCCCATGATAAAAGTTGGAGAAAAATCGAGAAAGAAATTCTAAGTTTTTTTACTCTGTAATACCAACTTACTTATTTATTTAATTTACTTATAAGTCAACTCAAAGCTATGCTTAGATCTAAGCTAGCAAGATAAAGCTTTGGCTGCTAGCATACCAGGATTGATGGGATTTCTAAGCAGCCACCGAAAATGGAAATACATCAAAAGCAATATTTTACATTTTACACGTTTTTAATGAACCTTAGAAATTTACCAGTCCTACTCTTTGAAAATATTTTACTTACCTAAAGATTATTTTAAGTCTATGTTTTAAGTATGCTAACTTTTAGCGTGTTCTTGATCCACTGTGATTTTTAAGTCAAAAAAACTGTTGTATTTTGTAATTGTGCCAATTGTGAACTCTTTCCTTCCAACACACTTTTCATTAGGCTTAAAGAATTACACCGGTATTCATAAAAAATCAAACGTTGCTCAAATATATTTTAGAAAAAAATTTATATGAAAAATTTTTTATAAAATGTGTTTCAACAATGTTTTATTTTTTATGAATAGCAAATATACTTCAAAAATATACTGCCAATGAAATGAAACCCATGACCTCAAGCTCAATTTAAAAAATCATAAAATAAACTCAGTGTTTGCGAGTTGTATGTAGTTCAAGGGTACATTTTAATACACTGTACATAATAAAGGGAGAGCTTGGAGCCTGGGGCAGTTGTTGTAATGAGTTCCACCATAAATGATCAAATATATAATTTTTTAAGACAATTACCTTTATATCGTAAATTTAATCATGAATGGGCTTAAGTTTAAAATTCAATGCCGTTTTTGTGACTGATTGCAGTGCATAAGGAGGATAGGAAACACAAATTTTGGGCCCACTGGCTGTTTGGTGTCTATTTTGATACTCAGCAGCATCGCTATGCTGCCTGCTTCGAACACAAGACAATGGCAATTTTTTTTTTTTCTTAATGATTCTGATCGAAAAATATTAGAACTATTGGCTATTACAAATTGAATCACAAACTTATATAGCGCCCCACTTCAGTGAAGGGTATCAATATGAAACAAAGTACTTACAAATCTTTGCTAATGGTGTTGTAAACTGTCGTTTTTAATTTGTCTAAGTGTTTTTTGAAAATTTTGTTGTTTTTTTTTTAAAGCAAACAACCATTAAGTCGAACTTAACATTCAGGCCGAAAACTAACAACTTTGCTGACTTAATTGTTCAACTTTATTGCCCGCAACATCTCCGTTTTGCAGATGAGTGTGATGTTCCCCAAGCCAACAATTCACACGAATTGAATAAATTCCACGCATTTCGTTACGGTCATTTGACTTTGCATATAAATTGTTGTATTAAAAGTAGTCATCAGTTTTCAACATTGAGTGTTTAAACAACAGCAAAAAATATAATAATTTATTGATTTTGATGGCACAAAAAAGGTTTAATTAGCATTTTTTTTTTTTTTACTTTGCTGAGTTTGTAGCCACTGCTGTTTCTTTCAGTTACGATATTCTGCTGTGAATATTTTTATATACCTTTAACCATTAAACAGCCCCAGCAGTTTTCGCCATGTGTCAATATTTACTTTGGCGAATTTTTTTCCATCATCTTTCTTGTATGTTTCTGTTTCATTTCAAGCTTTTAACCGTCGAATTTTTTTCACTTTTCTTGTTTTGCCGTTAGCCTTTTAATGTTTGTGCACAAAAGTTTAAATGTTTGTTTAAAAACTCATTCAATTGTGTAATTTTGTTTTATTTTTATTTTTATTATTATTTTTTTTTTCTTAATTTTAATTTATTATTTAAGCTACTGCTTACTTTTTTTTGCGTAAAAGTGTTGGATACTTTAATGCAGTTGTTCAATGATTATATCAAAAATGCTGGTGGCCAACAAAAACTCATTTCACAAATAATGGTTAATAAAACATTAAAAAGAATTTTTTCAATGAAATTCATATATAAATTGACCGCCAATATAAGTAGTTTGTTTTATATATGTATTTTTTTTAATTAAGGTTAACTGTGCAGCCAAAACCACAACAGATGTTCATCGAAACTGGAAAGGTAGACCAAAAGCCAGACAGATAGAAATTAATAGAATCACTATTGCGAAGTGGTTTTATTACTCATTTGTATTTTAGTTTTTTTTTTTTAACAAAAAAATAAAAACAACATTTGACAATATTATAATTTAGAGATCTTTGTGGTTTTTGTATATTTCTTAAATATAAAGTTACGCTTCATTGGATTCATTCAAACGATATTTAAGAATGTTTACATTTTATTATAAAGGCTCATAAATAACAAAACTTAAAATTATTGTAATAATTTTACGCTCCAATAAATAGTAACAGAACCAGAGTGAACGCTTTTCGATTTTAGCTTGGATATTCAGTTATCGATTGTAGGAGGTCCCTTCATATTTTGTGTCCCCAAAAGAGAACGCCTGTAGAAAACATGGGAATTTCATTGTCTGATAGTTCGCACGGTGGCTGCTTTAGCGTTCTGATGGTCACTTGGATTTTTGCTAAGCGTGGTGTCTTATTTAAAGCGATTCCATGGATGTATTGAGGGTTGAGGGTGTCTTCATGTCGCAGGCTCGATTAATGCCGAATTCTCTACGTATTTTTGCAGGGAAGCAAAATGCTTCTCATGTTTGTGTTTAATGAGAAATAGAGAAGTTGGGAAAAATAAATGTAAAATAAATGGTTGAATAGTTCAGTTTGTTTTCAAGTACTTTCAGTTCGTTATATGGGTCCAGTACAAAAATACCTTGATGGAACGTAGCAAAAGTAATAAAACTTAAAAAAATAGTCGAAAATCGCGAACTGATTTTCGGCCGGGGTTTTTTTTTTTTTGGTAACTACAATAGCCTGTGGCATGTAAAATTAGTTCTGGTAGCAAAAGTTGAAAACATAATTTCGCCCAATTTTAGTTAAGATATAGGGCAAACTGATTTTTTGTAGTCTTTCCTATAAGTTCTTATAGATCAACAACAAAATTAAAATACATAAAATAAAAATTTTTAAAATTGCCCCACACATAGGCTCGAACGGGCAACATCATGCATTCATACAAATGTATGCATATGTATGTATGGATATGTAAATTGAGATTTATGATACGTATTTAGGATTCGACCCAGACAAATGTATTACTCTTACTTGTTCGATTCGAAAATTTTTAAAAAAGTTGTTTTGTTTAATTAAAAGAACAACCACATAAACAAAAAAAAAAGTAATTAATTTCGCCGTTGATTAAGTAATTAATCACCTTGTTGACAATAACAACATGAAAAATCTTTTAAAGAAAAACTGTTTGAGTGGGACAACCTTTTCAAATGATATTAAACAATACAGTAGATTGTTCATATATCTTCAATTAATTATTTAGAAACACATTTTTCCTAATGATTTCTAATTAATAAAACTTTTTTTTATGTTACAAGAAACTCAAGCTAAGCAATGGGTAGTTTGGGCTTTGAAAATGCTGTAAAATATAGTTTACATAAAGTTAAGTTTTGACTTTAGTTGAGTTTCTTTTAGGCTGTGAATACATAACAAAGCGTTCAGTTATCAGCTATTCTTTTGCTTACTCAAGATTTGCTTAAAAAAATATAACTTAAATTAATAATTAATGAAAAATTCTAATATGAATTTAATTATTTATTTTTTTGTTTTGAGAGCCAATTGAAATGTATTAATTCAGGTCCAAAAATTAACCTTTTCAAAAAATTTACTGTCATTTTCAGCTTTCTATATGTCGTCGGCATAAATTTTTTGAAAAGGTTCATTTTTGGACCTGAATTAATTAATTATCGAGGTTGGAATCGCACGTCTGCTGCAGCTTTTACAGTTAAATACTCCAACCACAACTAAAATCTAACGGCGTTCTTGCATTGGATTTTAAAGAGTGTTTCATTTTTTAACAAATCATGGCAGATACGTCAAACACAACAACGGTGAATATTAGCTTACTTTTCTAAAAGATGGGTGCTGATAAGCAGAGTAGCAGGTTCGAAACAACCGCCTGCCTACCTGGCTAAAATATATAACTTTTTTTCCTTATCCAATTTAAACCACAGAAATCATCAAGAATTTGACCATCAACCTCAATAAATAAATGATTTTGGTTATGGTAATACATTTGGTTATGACCTGACAACGAATCAAATCGAGTACTGCGCGTCGTTGTGGTAAATAGCCAATAAACCTTCTTTTGCTCTAAAATTTTAAACTCAGACAAATATATGTAACATATTGCAATGAATTTTCTATTTTGTAATTATTTTAGCTAATGAATAATTATCAGCATGCATATCGCATTCTATCGAAGTTCATATTAATGTTGACATCAGCTGGGATACCCACCGCAGCTCTTTGCGCTAGTGATGGATGTGAGCCATGTCCATCTTGTTTTTACTCTTTATCCAACACACCACCTATACTGGGGAAGTTGGCTAAAAGATGTTCTATAAAAGTATTGCTCCAATACTTTGTATGCTAAGCCTTGCCAAACTATGATTTTAGGAAAAACAATATCAAACGTCATCTGGCTTTTAGATGTTTATCTTATTAAATGTGTTGGAAAAAAAGTAAGAACAAGGATAGTATGACTCAAAGGGAGTAGTAAACTGTCGCTTTTATGCCGTTTTCTTTTCCACCAAAAAGGCAACATTTTCAATTTTGTTTTGTAGAAAACATGTGGATCAGTAAGGTTATTACGAGTTTTTTTTTCCTTGCTAAAAAAAATGTGCAAAATAAATTGCACACTTTTTTTCAAAAAAAGAAATCGTCATTAATTTACATTACCTAGTTTTTCCAATTTACTTGCCATTGTATGAAATCAAACAGGCAAACTAGAATGTTCGGTGCAAAGGAAACTAAAAACACTAAGAGCAGTGGGTCTTAACTATAGTCAAACACTAAGGTTGGTTCTTTTTAGAAACAACCTAAATTTTCAAAAGTATTACTAACTTTTTTTAACTGTAGTCAAAATTAAAGTTGCCTTTAAGTTGAACTAGCTTTAAATGGGTGTCACAGTATTTATCGAAAATACCAACTTCTTTATCAGACAACGACTTACAAATGCAAGAAAAACCCCATCTCTAATGAGATGACTCTCAAAAATTAGGCATACATGTAAACACACACACACACATAAAAATGTAAGGTTGTATTAGTAAATAAATAAGAAAACATCAAAGCGTATTGAACAAAAGTGAAATTTTAAAGAAAATTCTGATTAATAACAATATTTTAAAAATGTTTAATTTAAATATTTACGTTAAAAAAGCTAAAAGATCTACATTTTAGCAAATTCAATTTGTTTTTTCTGAAAATTTTTACTCCCGAATTTTTTTCTTCCAAGCTGTCAACTTAAAACTAACTGCTCATATACAAAACCATAATTTCAAAGTACGGGGTAGATTTTGTGGGCACTGCTAGCACAACAAACATAAAAATTACCCAACGAATAAAGTGCAAAATATGGCGAATTATTGTCAACTCAGAATAATATATTAGAGATCTAAGTCTCATAACAGCGAAAAAAGTCATCCGTCTCAGCAGCCTTAAACATACAACCCGAGATGTCGGCGCATGAAACCCTGACACTCAAAAGACTTAAGCGACATGCACCATGGAAAGGATCACGTTGTTGTTTATACAAAATGATTTTTGTATGTTTATCACAATTAAATTAACATACTATACAAGTTATCTTAGGTATTGGCTTAAGATAATTAATATCCCAACTTACTTATTACTTGTTAACACTTTGATGACAAGTGTAATGAAAATGGGTTAAAAAAATAATAATAATATATTGAGCCGTTGCTGCAGTAGTATCCTAAAACAAACAAAAAATCATTATGAAATTTTCTCATTGTGTAAACACAACTATGCAAGTATGCAAGAGAGAATAATTAAGTTATATTTTTACAACTAATATCAAAAGTTCATATGCGGTTTTTGCAAAACAGGCTATTCTGAGATGTAACCCTGTTGCAGCAAAGGCGCTGTATATACCCCCTAATTAATAGAAATTATAACAGGCTTATAAGACTGTTGTTTGACATATTTGTATGGAAAATCTGTCAAATAAGACCTTTATAAACCTGTTGTAATTTTTATGAATTAGACGGATAGTATTTAAGAAAATAGAGTCTGTTTTTTTTTTATTTCCTATTTCTTTAACAAATTCAAGTATTAAATTTTTACTATAAAATCTAACTTTATCTTTCTGTCCATAGTTTAAAGCAAAATGCTCTCCAAAATTATTTGTCAGTGCAAACAATACCAACATGTTTACCAAATACATCAAAATAGAAAGCAGATACATATGTATATGTATATTTCTTAACATTCGCCAGTGTGTATAGAACTGCCAAACTTTTAACACTCTGCTATCTAAAAATACAAAGTTCTTTTTCAGTCCTTCTCGCCGCCCCACCACAAACATTCGTAGATTTTACAACATAAAATATTCCCCAGAACAACAAAGTGATACATGTCTGACAGATATCCTGCAGACATGTAAATTATGTTACTTGTTGTTGCTGCTGCTGGTTTTATTATTTTTGATGTTCTTTCTCCCTATTTATTTTTTGTGGTAGTATATCATTGAATTTGAGAGTTAAGGGATTTGCAGCTTTGTTTCTTTTCGACTTTTTTTTTCCAAAAACAGGCAGTCATTTGTTTTGTTTTAAAATAAACTAACTTGGATTGTTAATATTTTTCTTTTTTTAAGTCTAATACATGCATACATATTTATGTATATGTGATTGTTTTCCTGGTTTAAGGAAGAAAAAAATGTTTTATGCATTTGTTTTGGTTTTGGGTAATTTGAAATTTAAATAGTTACACACATTGATTTTAAGAAGCATTTATTATTTAAGGAAATTGAAATCATTGAATGCAAACGTGGCTCAAAATTTGTCATGCAAACAGGTTTTTTTTTTTTTTGCAAAATAAATTTGACCATAACCATAGACATCGGTAAAGTAGTTTTAAGCAATTTTAAGTCATTGCTAAATAAAAGTAAGCTTGTTGTCTACTATAGACATGGAAAAGCTGACTCTAAGCTTAAAACGAGCGGAAGTTGTCTTTAAACTATTTAGCAACAACTTAGTTGGATCAAACAGATACTGAGATATATCTCTGAAATGTTTTATTTACAACTAAGTGTGTTTTATTTAGAACACTCTTTATAATTGGTGGTCATCGCAAACTAATATTTTAAGCATATACCCGAACTAAAATAGTTATCAAAGCTGTAAAGGAAAAGCTAGAAGTCGACTGTGCTACTGTGAAAGGTAGCTAAAGTTCGGCTCAGACGAAGATAGAGTTCTATAGTAATTATTATATATAATTACGTAGTGGAAGCACCCACATTATATTCCGGATCTTAAATTTTTCTTTGCCTGTCTTTTATAAAAATGTGAATCTCTGCAAATTTATCTTGAAAACATATACTTGAGTTTTGAGGAAGTGAAGCCGTATTACGACCAATAAATAATTAACAGCACCTTATAAATTTAAATATTTAATCTCTCATCATATCCAGCCAAATCTAAAATGATATTGTCAACTGTAACTAAAATTCAATGCTGAACAGCAAGATTTTTTAAATATTGTTAAAAAATTTAAATACCCTTGAATTTAAAATAAAATATTTCATGTATTCCTTCTAAAGTCTGATTAGTGCAAAAAGTGTTTGTCAAATATGAGCAAAGAATTCAGGCAGTTTTTGTAAAATAAATTGGTTTTTTATTTTTTACTACGAAAAGGAAAAAAAAAAAAACATTAAAATAATAACACTCAAAGTGATTGATGGGAGTGCAGTGTACTTTCAAAAAACAAAGTGATAAACATGAAAGGCTGCTATATAAATTTCTAAAAACGTTCACAGTTTGATGTTAGCAATTTCATTTACAGAGAATATCGTACAGACTTTTTCATTTGCACATCTCAAGGATAGACAGTTAAGTGACCTTAAAAAATAAAAGGCAGGCAAACACATTCTTGTTATCTGCAGCGGAATGTGAAAAGTATTTAGGGGAAAAACGAAATGAATTTTGTATACATGAAAATGTTTCATTGTTGCAACTAATTTGAGGGAGTTTTCATAAATAAGCTTATGCATTTTTCAAGGGCTTACAGCAGCAAAGTGGTACCCTAGCTTAACTCTGATGTAACTTAGCTCATCATTTTCGTTGAAAATTAAAAAATTATGGGCCCATGAAGTTATATTGTGTGCTTCGATTTTTAATTCATTTGTAGTTTTTTTTAACAAAATATGTAATTGTATAATAGTTTAAACTTTTAAGAAACGTATCATATACTCTTGTGAAGTTTTTTTTTTTTTAATATTTTTTATTGTTTTTATTTTTTATAAGTATCTAAATGACTTTAAATACTTGTACGCATTCGTTGCTGGCCTGCCTAAAATTGAGATCAACTAAATGGCAGTGGTCACGTGTTTTGGGGAAACGAATTAGCAAATATTTGTGCTTATGATGCGGTCGCATAATTCAAGTATTTATATGATAACGTGGATGTAGAACCTATTTTACTGTCTAGTTCACTGAAGTAATATTTCTTGTTCGCAAAACTGCTTACACCCACGTTTATCAACGATAAGTGCCTTCAGCACTAATAAGTGCATGACATCTGGAGTAAGACTTTTCATGTGAATAAGAAAAGTTTCATTAAAAGGTCTTAAGGTTTTCACTTAAATATCAATTGCTTATTTAAAAGAAAAACCCCCCTTCGAAACACTGCCCATTAATATTCACACACGTTCAATTACAGTGCATAATATGAAACCCTGAAAGCAATATAAACCTATTATATTTTCATTCAATATTTGCTATTATTAAACATATTTGATGTACTTACAAACCCTAAAAGTTCACTATTAATTAATTTTATGTACTATAATGATTTTTTTTTCTTCTTTTTTTGAAAGTATGTTACGTTTATTAACAACCAAGCTGACTCCAGAGGTATAGATTTCTCTTTGACCTAAATATCGTTAAAAAAAAAGAAAATAAAGTTCAGAAGTTCAGGTACTATGATTAATTTTAAATATTTCAATTGAGCATAAAATAGACCCAAAAAATTTTAGTTTTATAATTAATTTAACAAAAGAAAAACTTTCAATTAAAACTTAGTTGCAGTTAGTAAACACGTATAACGTACATTGGTATCTGTTGACGAATACTGTGACACAAACAAATTCGTTGCTGTTAATTAAAACTGTATCGTTTGCCCTTTGTCAAGTAGAAAATATACCTACCTTAAAAACACAAAGCTTTGGCATTACCTTACAACAAAAAGAGATAGATTTGTTTTAAATCAGACATTAGCACTAATCAGTAGCTGAAGGTAAGCTGGAAGATACGTTTTTAGTAACTGAGAATTCAGTATAGTGGTCGCATCACTGTTTTACATAGAAAAATGTGTTGATATTAAATTCTCTGGATTGATTAACATACATATGATAGCGCCTAAGAGTATGCGGTAATGTAATCCTAAATGAAATAAGCTTTTAATTTCTCTAATCGTCTAACAGAAAGTAAACTGTTACTAGCAGTTTGCTTAGATGAATACTATTAAAAAATTTTGAGAACAGTGTTGCCATAAAATGGGTGACTAAAAGTAGTGGAATGTTCTGTTCTTTCTAATATATGTATATAATAAATATCAGCACAAAATCAGATTTCTACCTTGTAAAATAGATATACTTTAAAGTTTGTAGAAATAAAGATTGGCTAAAGGGGATTTCAATGGAATTTCGCTACTGACAAAAATTCTTAAGCTTGCAAAGACTTTTTTCAATTATCTATAAATTACAGTGGTGAAAAGTTCTCAATTATGAACAAGCCCTACGTTATGAATGCTTCATTTCATGCTACAAATTTTCCTTATTTTGTTAGACTTAAATGTAACTGTTAGTGACATAAAAGACTACCATATAAATGCAGCTTGTGGCCAAGAAATTTAATTCAAAATTTTGTGGTGTGTCTTGCAAAAACTAGAACTTGTATTAAAGTGGTGGCGTGTTTCCTTGATTTGAATGGAATTTGTGCCATAAGGCATACGAAATCTACTTTATAAAATAAAAATGATATTAAAAGAATGTGTAATATATTCTAGACAGCAGAAGAAAATACAGTGATAAAATTGAAACTTGGTCAATTTAAAAAATGCCAACAGACAATAATGAACTAAGCGTTGCTGTTTAAAAAACAATATGCGAACCTTACCGATCTCAGATTGAATCAATTTTTATATTGATGGCCGTTGAAATGGATGGCCATTGTATGCCAATAAGACTTTGCTTTTCCCTTCTTACTTTAAAACTCGTGATAAATACAGTTTTACCACAAGAGAAAAATCTTTCGCAATCCTGAGGATGATGTGGTGTGCTTTAGGTCAGTAACTGGCTAGAAGCCCTAAGCTGACGGTGTATCAAACCACGTGGTGTAATTCTGACGTTACACCACCGCACCTGAACCATCTGTACAGGGTATCATAACTTGAAGGTATGAGCTCTCTAGTCCCTGCTGCAGTGCAGTTCCCTAGACAGCATATGGAAATCACCACTGTGGATGGTAGCCTGAAATTCCCAAGAACATCAAGTCTTTAGCAGTGCTGATCATCGTACCATTTCAGTTCCTTACACACTCTAACTATTTGCTTTTAAACCGAAGCACCATTTTTCTTTTTGCTTTCTTTCTAAACTGCGAAAAATAAAATATTTGATACACCACAGATATTCGATAAACCACAGATATTCAATAAACATGTGAAATTAACAAAAACAAAATCATGTTGCATTAATTTAATAAACAAGAACAGTTTTTTAAATACTTAATTGATGAAGAGAGGTTATCTCGAGATGGAAATCATAACTAAAACTCACATGCCTTTCTTTTCGCCTTTAGTGTTTATCTTTCCTCACAAGTAATTTGAATGAAAATCTTTCAGCAACAGATTTCTAGTTTCTTCACAACTCTGCATGCAAGATGAACAGATAGCATATTTAAATTAATCTTCATTAGTGGTTGTTGATACACCATGGGGGGACAAAAAAAAAACTAGAAACAAAAAATTAACAAACCGACCTTTTACTAGCATGCAGTTGCAGACAAGTCATGCACGATTATTACACACTCAATACACGACTGCCTGTTTATTCAATATGACTTCAACATCTAACATGAAGTAATAAGTCATGTAGGGATTTCAAAATATACATACATTCGCACTGATAGATAAACAACAGTCTGCAAAGCACTTGTGTCTTCCATTACGCCGTTAAGAAATGCTTTGAAGATTAAAAATGGGCTGCCAATGAAGACAATTCAAATGAAAAATACCACAATTCTTTTCTTATGAAATGTGGTTTTATTCAATTTATTTGTACTAGTCATTTTTTAGTTGAGCTTTTTAAGCAGTGTTGTGGTAACACTTTTCTTTGCCCGCAATAAATCACTTTTCGTTTTTTAAAAGACTTAGAAAATAAACAATATTAATTCCTAAATACAATTGAAAAAAATTAAAAACAAATAAAAGTGCTGTACTCGGCTGGATTGCATGTCTAATATATACCCTTCACAAAAATCATGATTATGGAAATATATTAGGCCAGGCCGATTTTCTGCCAATTGTTTTTCAATGGACTTTGGCAAGAGAAAGCAAAACGTTCCACTAAAGGAAAACAACAAAAAAAAAAGTGTCATAAATAAAAATGTTCATTATAATTCCTACATTTAAAACTAGGGTGAACTTAATAAAATTCCGTAGGGTGCAAACTCACTAAAACAAATAACTACAAAATAAATTTATTTATTTATTTGCTTTAATAGCCAATTGGAATGTATTATTTTAGGTCTAAAAATATACCTTATTAATGTTTTTTGTCTATTTTAGGTGTCTCTATGCCGCCAACATTTCATTGATGCTAATAGCCTTTTTACACCGACTGACATCTACGTGAAACGCATGGAAGATGTTGAAAATGTGAATCAGTCGTTTACATTGACAACATCTTTCATCTTTCATTTATTTGTCAAAAAAAAAAAAGACGCAACATTTTTCTGAAAATAAAAAAAATTTTAAATGTCCAAATCCATTTAAAATGGACCATTTTGGACATTTTTATTTCCATAGGTCAAGCAACATGTTCTCCATATTGATTGACCATATGATGGGCTTTCTCTTGCACTGCAATTAAAATGAATTTATTTATATGTATGTATGTAATTAATTAAAAATTATAAGAAAATACATGTTCCGCTCATTTTTTTATGTTAAATTTGTTTTCTGAAATGTCATTTTGCTAGTGATGGTACAAAAGCAATCGATTTTCTGCAATTATTTTGGTGATGGCATTAAAAAAATCGAAAGATGTAAGATGGAACAAAATGAGAAAGGATCATCTTCTACTGATGTAGAAAGATGTAGAATTTTCGCCCTGTATAATTCTTATGGGGCAGATGTAACATCTTTGCAAATTGATGAAAGATGTAAGATGTGCGTCAGTGTAAAAAGGCTACAATCAACTCATCAGCAAACTCGAAAAACCTTAAAGGAATGTTTGAAACCCAACTACATATTCCAAAATTTTCATGGACATTATGAGAATCAGAAATGTTCAAACAAACTTTTAATACAGGAAACATGGTTTTCTGTTTCAGAAAGTTGAGACAATTAAAGTTTTACTATTATTTGGACATACTTACATTATATTCTGTATTAAAAATTTGTTTAAATATTTCTGATAACAGTCAGTTTGTTTATGGGTTTTTTGGAATAAGTAGTTGAGTTCCAGTCATTCTGGTACCTTTGAATTCTTATTGACTTTTACTTTGCTTAAAAAATGCTTTCATATAAACCTCTAAAAATGCATATAAATTCAATGGATGCACAAAAAGTAAAAAAATGAGCCGATGGCCACTGCTGCTAGTGCTCACCACCGCCTTAACTTAATCATAATTTATTATTTTAATTTTTCAATAAATAAATAAAATAATAAATAAAAAATTAGAAAACAACGTAAAAACTTTAAATTAAAAAAAATCGTATTATAAAGCTGTATTTGATAAACGAACCAAAGCCAAATCCTCTTTGCCCTTGCTTAATTTTTATAAGCTCAAAAAAGTGTAAGCTGTAAATTTTGTTCTCCCTCATTTAGAAAACGTAACCTAAAATACGCTCACATGTAGATAAATACTTTCGTTGTTGTTGACAAATCTTTGCCAATGTGACCGAGCCTTAACTCCTTTTTTGTAAAAGAAAATAGACGAGACGAAATGTGGGCCACGCTTTCATTGATAATTATTGAATATATATGTATGTTGTTTACATAAAATTTAAAATTCTTGTGGCCTATATTTTAATATAGTTCTTGCAAACAAAAACCTTGTGTCTAACCACAACTAAAATGAATGCTGTTTTGAGAGTACGGCCTGCGATCTGATTTTAGATTTTTTCTTTGATACAAAAAAATTTATTTTTATATTTATTTATATCAGAAGAAAATACAGTTTTAAACAAAACATTCCACTATAACCGATTTATTTCTTAAATATTTTTTCGGTTAAGTAACTTTGCTGGGTCATTCAACAATGACCCGTCCATCATAAGTAGAAAGCCAAAACCAAAACGATAAGCAACCTTAAAAGCAATAACGAAAACTCTTGAATACAGAACAATTTGAATGGTTGCCTAAAAAGAACTTTTAAGAAAATTTTCCATTTATAAAAAGAAAATTCATAATAAATATTTAATGCAAGACGCCAACTTGGCATAATGACTTACATACGCAACTACAGACGCCATTTTAGGTTAAACATTTGAAATACGTGCGTATGTAAGTAATTTTGTGCGCCTTAAGTAATAAATTATGCCAAACTTATACTTTCCTTTAAAAGCAACCATTTCATGCTTTTTGTCCCAATATGTTTTAGGCTTTTTAATGGCGCACAATTTTATGAATTTTAGTTGGGAAAAAATATTTTTCTCTCTTGTGCTTTACTTAAATAATGGATAATTGTTATGTTGTGTATACAACAATAAAATTGCTCTAAATATGGGCTGGAAAAAAAGAAAAAAATAATAATTTCATTGTAGATTTTGTTGAGCTAATTAGGTTTTTAATGTTTGCTTAACTGTTACTTGTGGTTTTATTTTTGTATTGCTAACAGTGTTTGTGTGCTTGTTTTCTCGCTAATGTCCTCTAATTGTATAAGGCAAAAGTGGTGCATATTTTTAGGCTCTCAGTATAAAGGATAAGGAAATTGACACAGTCAAAGCGTTATTACTGTTTCTAAATACATACACGTAAAAAAAGAACATGCCTGTGATAGAAGAACTCCATACACCACAATTTTCTTTACATGTACACATACACACTTTTTCCTAATGACTACAATTTGGTTTGAAAATTAATGATTTTAATTAATTTGTGGTTAAAGGAAGGAAACAAAATGGACATAGGTTTTACTTAATAATAGCTTGTTGTACACTAATTTGTTAAAAATAAATAATTAGTCTTACGGGAGTAGATGTAAAACTAAAATTTTGGTCGATTTATATTGATTGAAATATTTTTTATACTCTTTAAAAAAAAGCGATAAGAGTACATATATAATTAATGCATTATAGTCATCTATTTGTAATTTGTAAAAATTTTAGTCTTGACTCTAAAATATATACAAATATTAGCAAAACTCCTCTAAGAATGTCTGCCTGTCAGCGTGTCTGCACGTAGGCTGCTTATATCTCATTCCCGAAAATATTACTTTATCTAAAAATGTGTTTGCTTCATAATTTATTATGTTAAAACTTAGACATACTGGTTCGATTTCTGCAAACAAGATTAACATAGTCACGATATGTTAAATAAAATAACGACTTTTTCCCTATTGCATTAAAAAAAGCAAAAAAAAATGGTTTTGAATCTGTGTATAGACGAGATGTAGGGTAAACTGATTGTTCCAGGAATTTGCCCTGTAATCGATGTAGAAAAAATTGCTGGTATCAAGGACCAAATTTGGATATGTACCTCTGATTTTCTTTTAAAAAAAATAAGAAAAAAACGTATGCTATTAAAAGAGGTTATTTAAGTGTCAGCATCTGTCAAATCTGCTAAGTCAGTTGATATAGTATAACTGCTATGCAATTGTAATCAGAAATCAAATAGGAGAACACGTGTTTGTTAAGTGATCTATTTAAAAAAATGTCTTGTATATATTAAACAAGCTTAACATAATTTTCTATTAAGACTTACTTTGTCTTGCTAATTTTACCTTGCATTTTCTCGGTGTGGGTGTGTAACTGCTAACAATATGCAGCAGCTGAAGAACCCATTTTCAAACGTTCTTATTTAATGTGTTATTGGAGATTCTATGTATAACTTCTTATGGATGCATATGTGTTAATGTTGAGCGAGTAATGCCACCGAACTTTTTGAATAATCTTTTCATTGAACAACCTCTTACTTTGAAAGGAATCGCCTAGTGTAACTAGAGAAGAACATTATTCAATCAACTCCTTTCATTAACGTAAATTTGTTTACTTAGTTTTTTTTTATCACTTTTTGGTGCTTTAAAATAACAAGTTTTATTTTCTAATTTATTTCATTTCCAGTTTGTAACAAAAACAAAAAAAAATCTCTTCTAAATCACTCGAATATGTCATTACCAAGTTCACCTATTTGAGTTGCAAAAGAAGAAGAAAAAAAAAATAACTCTAGCTTATGGCAATAACACAACCATTGAAACTACTTCCATGTCATCTATCTTTGTTTTATATATATTTTTGTTTTATTTCTTGCAAACTTTTCAGTTTGTATTTTTTTCTTCTTTTCTCTTTTACTCTTTAACTAGAAGCTCTCTCAAAATGAGAGACTAGCAATCCATCAATTTGTAAATCTCGCCTTGAATTTCACTTCAAACACTCATACAAAACTACCAACTATACATTCGTTAGCAGTATAACTAAAAAAAAAATGGCTTAGAATCCTGTAACACGACCCCTAAGGACATAAACTGCAAATACATAGACAAGCTCTGCCTTATGAGCATGTGTGAGCTTAAACCTTTTTTCTGGCTGTGCTATGCTAAAAATCCAAAATGTATCAGGAAGCAAAGAAAAAAAATTCCTAACAACATTTTTAATGTCCAGTAGAGAAACATGTCAAATTTCAAACTTCCTGTGTTACGTTTTTACGTTTTTCTCCAACTTGCGTTTTGTTTCGTGTGTGGCACAAAATAAATTGCAAAAGAAAAAAACAAGTAAATTTAGTATTGATAGGGAAGTTCAAATAATGGATATTACAAAATTTTTTTTTTTTAACATTAAAAGAAATCTAAGTTTAAATTTCAATATTGTTTAACAAATTTCGTAGAATTTGTTACTAAAATATAAAATTTTTATCAACTCCATCAAATGTAGTGTGGCACAAGAACTACTTTTAGTCAGGGCTACTTCCCCCTTTTAATACTCACAATTTTCTCTGTTCTTGTGTTTCTGACCCTTAAGGTAGGAAAACTATGGAAGAAGTATGACAAAGGAATTTTAGTATTCAAGCAAAAAAAAAAAAAAAATGCAAAAAAAGGATAAAACTTAAAACAATACAAAACTTGCAAGTAGTATTAGAGAATCTACTTCATGGGTACAAACACCACTGAAGGCAAAATACTTTGGGTTACTTTTCATCTTATTTTCTTAGTATCCCGTTAAAGTTGCTGCACCAATAATTTAAGTAAAACTTTTAGAATTTAAACAGAAAGTTTATTATTTTAAAGCTGAAGTAATTTTTTGGTTTCAGTATTTTTTTCAGATTACTTGCACGTCTCAGACATAAAAGTAACTTGTAGTGATAACATTACATTAGCACTCAATCTAAAACTAAAAATTTTGCCTTTAATATCCAGGCGATAAATGTGCGACTACAAATCAGAAGTACGAGCCCCATCTAAAATCAAGCAGCAGAACAATATGATATCTTTTCATATCTTTATGGATGTGACAACTGAGAAAAAATAAGATGTTGGCAGCAACACTGTTTTGTTTTTATTTTTTATATATAATTTTTTTTCTATTTTCTTATTATTATTTTTTTTTTTTTTCGGACAAATAAATAGGTTAGAATATTATAGTTAAAGAGATCATATTGTGAGCGAAACAAACTTTTGTCTTAATGTATGATTAAAGTCTTTCAGTACTGATTTTTTATTTTTTATAATAAATCATGTTCTTTTGTATAGACCACTCATGTTATTATTAGGAATTACGTTTCCAAGCATCATGCTATAGTTGTAAATAAGCATATTTCTACTTAATTCCGTCATAATATTGTCTTGTCGTGCTATACTGCTAATAATAGTATCATGTCATATCCAACCATACTTCTTTAACAAATGTATTTGAGATAACTATATTATTAAACGACTGGACTATAATATTGTCATTCATAATTGTAAAACTAAAATAGTTTTACAGTAAACTCATTTTTTTCGAGTCGCAATTACGTCGCTAAATCAAACTGGTGGCTTGATTTCAATCCAAATTCCAAAGCTGTGATAATTTAAAAAAATATGTAGTGATGTGGTGACGGACAGATGAACAGTTTTCAATTACCAAAAAGAAAGTCTTAAGTAGAAAAACAAAAACATGAAAACTCTGCAGAAGTCTTGCGTTGTTCAAATCCCAACTATTGAGATTAGCTTGATATTTTTATGTTTGCCTGCTTTATTTGTACGTATAGTTCTAGAGAACATACTACTGCCATGGCAGCCATACTTTTTAATTGAAAAAGTCACTCGTTGCAGTTCTCTGGTCCTGCCAAATTCTTGAAATATTTTACATGCATTCCGGACCAACTAGAAATGTGCACAATAATTTATTATTTATATAAAAATTCATTTACAATTTGTTAAATATATTTGATTACATTTAGCAGGACATAAATAAATGTAACTGAAATATATGTATCTGTATGTTTCATGCTTATGTGGCAACAATTTTTCTGTTGATATATATCTATCTGTATTTATGTATTTTACTTCATACAAAATATTAGAAAAAATTCTTTTCAATTCAAAAAAAAAAGAAATGAAAAACAAAATATACATCAGACTTAAAAACAAGCAAAGTGATATTTAAATTCTCCTAAGGAAACAGACAAGCAAAAAAAAAAAAAAAAAAAAAAAAAAAAAAACATGTTCGTATGGAAAAAGACACTATGAGCACAGAAAAATAAATTTTTAAGTAACAGTTAGGTACTTGCCAAGGTTAGCAGCACTGGTTGTTTAAAATATGAGGTATTGCTGTATTAATTGTGTTGTCTCCTTTTCCTGGCATTTTCTCTTTGTTTTGTTTCCAAATTTTAAATTTAATTAATACTTTTATCTCTGAATATCAGCAATTTTTCCATCTAGTGAACACCCTTTCTACTTCAACAGGAATTTAGACAACAAATAATACAAATGGATTTGTAACAAAAAGTTATGCAAACATTTAGTTACAGAAAAAAACTATAAAAGAAAACTACTGCCAGGATGCAACAAAAGCCAGAAATACAAACATAAAAATGGTACTAAAAAACGGGGTCTTTTCGTATTAAGAGAAAAATCTGGTAGTAAATTGAATCCCATGACTTTCTATAAAGGCTTTTGGTAATTCTAGCGAATAATAATAGTCTATTTCTCATTTTATACAATAAATGCGGCCCTTTTATTAGAACCTGTAAAATTGGAGCGTCAGTGGTGAATTCAAGTATTATTAAGCGATAAAATTTGTTTATATGTAAAACACCATATCAAACATTATGTCCTTTCTTGAACATGGGACTGTGACTTTAACGTCAACATGCTGGCTGGGTTGTAACGGGTTCTGTCCATTATTTAGTACGGCCTCCTACAGTTTTTGTCTCCTTTTCTTTGCCAACTATAAAACAGATATTGTCCATGCAGGTGGCCTTGTACTAACAACCTCTACGCCGATTTGGGCCATTGTAGTGTATTTAAAAATAACGTAGATGGGTTTTTTTTTATTATTATTATTATTATTTCATCTACAGAATTATATTCTTACAGATTACTCATACATTTAATTGTAATATTTATATAACATTAATTTGAACGTATCATAACTAACATTAAAATTTAACACAGGGGTAAAACCATTACACAAATGTAAGGATCTGGCAATTGGCTCATTGATTGCATAATTAGTTCTAAGATAACTCTCTTCAAACATACGATTAATTCTCAACTCCCTAGGAGGACAATACAAAGCAAAGTAATTTTTTAATTCACAACAATCAATATTATTTGATAAAACATTATATGCAAGCAATAGTGAGGAACATGTTCTTCGATCGTTTAATGATTGTAAGCCTAATTACAAGTGACTTACATTAGCAGCTGATAATAATTGGTATAGCATCGGCTAATAGAGATGCACCACATTAATTGTATAGCAAAGCTAAGAGGAAGAAAAATGAGCCCAGCACTTATTCTGTTGCAAATAAGGCTTGATAACTACATCACATTCCCCCTCATTTCTTTAACAGATATAAAGATAAATGTGTTGTCGACTTTATAAATAAGTCTCAATTTAATATGGGGTTGGCCGAGTTTTTAATACTTAACACACAACACCCTGTTTGCAAATAAAATTGTACTCATTATTTAAAGAGAGTAAAATGTTGTATGGCTCTGTTTCTATATATTGTTTATTTTTTTTATATTTTACACTACGATTAGTCCCTCTCGTTGGCAATTTATGCAACTTGTTGAAGGCAGCTTAGTTTGCAGGGTTTTAAGGAAGCAAAGCGGCTCGATCATCATGTTAGTTCAAGTATTAGAAAGCTCCTGGGGAGTTGGCACCTGCAGAAACCTCTATTGAAAACCAATCTGTACCGCAGGGATCTCAGTGCCATGACGACTTTTTGGAGCTAAATTGCCTAATCATCGGTTGAGAAGTCCGTATCGACTGAAAAAAAGAGATTATGATTGCCAACATAAATTGGATTAAAGAGAACATGGGAAGTTTCATATTATGGAGTCCTTCTTTCGGGATTTCGAATGGTGTCGTGGTGCTGTTGCCTTGTAACATACTCCGCTGTCCTTCGCTATACAGGCGTTCTATACAATGCCTTGCGGTAGAACAAGAAAAATTGTTATAGGCTGAAGAAGAGGGGGAATCTTGCTTGTATATGCTTGTTTTGTATATTTCTTGACTGTAAGTGGCAGGAAGAAACGTATATAGGCGGATGCACCATACGACTTAAAAACTAATCTTCTCTGTAATACGTTGTGGCATTCACTGACCCTTTGTTCACGGGTGTAACAGTTTATAAGCATGGAGTAAAAAGATGCAAGTCCCGGAGACAAGATGTAGCGATTCATCCCACACTGCTACAATGCTCAAGTGAGTAATTAGAATCGGATACCTTACTGTCATCGACAAGTTTATTCTTCTTCTCCTGCGCACGTTCAGTTAACCCAAAAAATGGATTTTTAGTCACCGGCCTAATCAAGAGAGTTTTTTTTCCATTTTTTTCGTATGGGCGTGATATAAATAGGCTAGTAGACCCGAGGGTGTGAAGTATATCTTACGCTGTTAAGAAAAAGACAGGTAAATGCCTTTGCGACATGAAAAATGTGAAAAATGCCAGCGAAAATGCATTGAATTTTCTTTTTATGAACATAAAGGAATTAATATTTCTCATTATTTACGCCGTCTAAGAGTATAGATGACCTCAATCGTCTGACTATTGAATTTCGGATATAATACCTATTTCGTTACTATCGTGTAGCGCATATGTATGTTTTCGTTTTCATAAATCTCTGATTATCTGAGCCTGCTACGTGATATGTATAAATGGAAAATGTTGCTATGAGTCTAAGTCCTGAATACCAAGCTCTCTGAGGGCTTGCATTGCAGGTAATATCGAAACTATAACTTGTCTGAAACAGAGACAGATCAATAGATCTCTTTGAAAATAGTTTTACTTTAAAATATAAAATAACCCTTATACTACAAAATAACTAACAGAACTTTCTATAGAAAACAAAGCATCAGGTGTTGTTATTCTGCAGGATTTATGCAAAAACAGAAAAAACTTGAAAAAGATAGATTTATCTATTTGTTCAAAATTTAAATTTGCACATTGAGTGTTTGTGTGTGTGTGTGAGTGTGTGTGTGTGTGCGCAGTCTATAGCTAGTAAACTTAAAAATGAAAACTTAACTCGCAAATAACGAAAAGTATGTATGTACGAGGGATACAAATGAATGTATAAAATATGTAGTTGGTTGTACGAAAGAGAAAAAAATTACATTTGAAAATTTTGATATGATTGTGGGAATGTGAAAATATGCGAATAAGAATGAATATGGAAATGAATGGCTTTTAAAAGTTATCAGAGATATCCTGTATCATAAAAAGTACAATAGGTAAGTAGAAGACAAGCCAATTTTGCAGGCACAACTAGTGCTGACGAAATCTTCCATTTTTCATTACTCGATAATACTCAATGCTATTTGTGTTGTTATTTAATACTGCTCAATTCAGCTAGTAAATTTTTTTTTTTTTATTTTGATTTTTAAGCAACATAAACAACGCATGGCATGGTGTAAATGTTCAAGTTGTATCAATAAATGAGCATCTAGATCTCAATGATACACACAAAAAAATTTTTGACAAAAAATCTGAGATGACAAAAAATCATCCATTAAAAAGACTGCAAAAAAGATTATTGCTTTTTTTAATGTTAGTTAAGTATACAAAAATAAAGTAAAATTGCACGAGCTTTGGTTGCCCTGTGGTTAAGGCAGCTGTGCCAAAATTGTGAAATTTGACACGTCCAAAGTTCATAGGGTGCTGATGAAGGCTGTTTGCTACCCAAAAACAGCCGGTTGTCCACCCAGCTATTAAATTTTACTTTTCTTTACTTAATTGATATTAATTAAGGAATGACTAACCAAGGATTGAACTTGAGCCTGAAAAAGTAATTTAATATAAATGTATTGTTCTTAATAGAAAAGGTGATCAACCAAGGGTTAAACTTGAGCCAGTTAAGAATCGTATAATATAAATATTTCAAATTTCATTAAGATATTCTATTTAGTTTTATTTGTTTTATAATAAATAAAAATTTGTATAAACAAATTTAAGTAACCACAAATAAATAATTTATCTTTTAGGCTTTAATGCAATTTTCTACCCTTTTTGAAATTTCTCAAATAAATTAAAGCTTCCTGGTGCTTAAGTCTTTTGTTTGAGTTTTCTGCTGCTGAATTTTTGTGGCTGGACAGCTGGATGTCAAACGGTAATTTAATATGGTCTGTGTTAATAGCAATTGTATCGCCATCTTCTTCGGATTCATTGGTTAGGGACACACCGCTCAAATCTGCATGATGACCATCCGTTTCGTCATCGTTTTCATGGTCTTGAAATCCCGTTTGATCATCTTCCAATTGCTCGTTGCTTACTGGAAAAACATTATCAGTCAAAAGTCTGCCGCCATGACCAAAAAAATCCTTATCCCAATGTGCATACTTGTTGCCGTGATGCTTAGGATCAAGATCATAAACTAAAAGAATTGGAGGCTGCTGATCATGCTGATCCGGAGATGCTTCATGCTGGGGCGTTGTGGGAGCAATATAGAGTGGATAGTAACCAAAGCCTTGATTAGGATATGGATAATAAGGATAAGAATACTGTTTTGAAGGTTTTGGTCGTTTAGGTCGTGCTGTGGTGGCGGGAGTTGCATAATTTGGGTAGTAATGTGAGGGATATGGGTATGGATATGCATACACTGGTCTAACTACAGCCGGTTTTGGCGTGCTGGTGGGTTTTTTCGCATTAAGAATGTCTAAAGGATTGACTAAAAACTTCAATTCTAAAAAAGTAATAAGAAAATAATTTTTTTTAAATTAAAAATAAAAACACCATACAAATTAGAAGCCAAAATACTTACGCTGTTCATTAAAACGGCCTGAAGTTTCCTCCACTTTTTTCTCTGCTTCCGTCGTTAAAATTGCCAAAGAGGCAATAACTAAAATTAAACTTAACTCTTTTAACCAATTCATGTTATTCACCCCACAGTTTCATGCAGACTACGATCAGTTTCTGTTTTTGCAGTGTTTTTATATTTTACAAGAAGAACTCTTCTTTTAACTATTGTCATGAAAAAGAAATCAATCCAAAAGAAAGTTTTTGCTATCAAGCGAAATTAGTTCATCTGCTATAACTTCAGAAAAGTTAACATAAAAGTTGGGCTGTCATTTTCAATATCTAATATGTAAAAAGGCGTTAATGTTTGGGCTGCTTTTAATTTGTTTTTTTTTATTTTTTTTATTTATTGCTATTTAATCTGTGTTATTTTAATTTGTATTTTAATTTTATGCCTTCAAACGAATGCCAAAAAGACTTTGTTCAATAAATTTATTACAACAAAGTTTAAGTTTATTTAAATCAGTGTGTTTTAATCTCTAAATTATAGAACCAACTTTTTATTTAACTAAATGGATGGCAAGTTGGGTGTGACAAAAATTTTGTTTTTTAGTGTGGCTGATGTAAAAACACAAATATGAAAATGTAGATTTCGAAACTGAAATAAATTTCAAATTATTATAAAGACAAAATTAATTGGAACAGCGATTTACACGTGTGCTGTCATTAAACAAGTTTTTAAGTGAAAGATAACCAAGCTGCTCGGCAACACATGAGCTTAGTGTGCATTATTATATATAAAATATATATGTATATAAAATATATATTATACCAAATCTATATAAGTGCATTCTCATTTCACTTCCGGTGCAATGGAATTATTTCAGTTAGTAATTTTTTGTTTCGAAGAGCTAAACGTACAAAACGTGGCTTACTTGCTGATACATCTGATTCCTCCAAAGCGAGGGTGCAAGCACTGTGTGGCTTAAGAGAATAAATTTGACTTGAAAGTAATTTATCAATGATTACCATGATTAATATTAAGTCGTGGGCTTTAATAAATCAGATTTTTTTTTAAACTTTAAATTATATTTTATTTTATTATCATTTCACTATTTTATGAAAGTTACCTATTTAAGTCAGCCTACAAGCTGAAGTAATATATCTTTGTAAAACTATTGCGATCACTGCGAGACTGAAAGCATATGTAGTTTGATTCACGGTGGCAGCGGTCATTAGCTGTCAGTAAATCAAAGCACTACATGATGCGAAACAGATCGTAATATATCCTGTAGTGTAACTAATTCGACAATCTACACTAACGAGGTACGCTTTAGCAGTCTGAAGCTCATTAAGAGCACCGTGCATCAAACTAGTCACTAAGAACTACCACAAACGTAGTTCCTCATAGAGTAGTCTCTGTTGCCATCTTCACGACCATCACTTGGTACTAACTACACCCTCTGTGCTGCAACTTCTATAGACATTTCAACAAAGATCAGATGTGGAAACGTTTACATTAGCTCTTTTCTCAGTATCCTTAATTTGTGTTGGTGTAGTGAAAACTAGACATCACATCATCGCTTCCAAAGAGTAGATGAACAACTATTTGGATAAGAATATGTTACCTTGCAGTAACACAACTCCTAGTGTATAAATTTGATACACCAAAACGGCTTTATATTGCAATCTGGTTGCCCAAAGCCCTGTGTAGTATCTATCAGATATTTTATCAGAAAAATGACTACCGACGAGTATAGTTCAGTATGTTGCAACCCGACATGTTTACATTTGCCAACCACGGTATGTTGATCTCTGCCAGCGATATACTAGTTTCAACCACAGCCAATATTTTTCGGAAAAAGAAAATTTTTCAATTTATGATGAGGAACAGCAACTCCTAAGAGTAACCTGTGTACTCTGATAACCTCAGAGCTGATTAACCTTTAGTAGCGGGTAAACATGATGCCTCGGATTTGGTGACCTGAGGTCCCACATGTTTAATATTTTGGTCACCAAGGTAGTTAAAACATACAGTTTCTATACACCCAAACTGAAAACAAAATTATAGAAGATGAGCCAAATTATGAATCAAAAATTTGCTACCCAGGATGCTTAACTAGGATTAGCCCAAAGTAGTGCAATTAAGGCTCCTTAATATTCAATGCACCCACTGATCTCAATAAAGTACCAGGAAGTGCTATCATGCTTGAACTAGCTTGCTGTGGGCGTTGGATACAATCAAATGGGAATCTCACAGGTTTAAGACTATATGTTATTTAAGGAGTGGCCTGAATTTTTTTTATAATATTATGAGGCGTAACAATAATATAATTAGCTATTCTTATGTTCTTATGGAGTTCTATTTAGGCTTTTTTTTACCGTATTAATAGATTATCGAAAACATGTACATAGCCCAAAAACGAATTTAGATTTTGGTGTTGAAGGAAATTAAAATCTTATATTGACGAAAAATATAAGGGGCCTAAAAAATATATTCTTGTTACTACACTTTGCTACACTTTTGCAATAATGCGAGTAATTGTTTGGCCCTTTAAATTAGTTAGATTTTAAAATAAGTAGAAGAACTCGTGTGCAATTTTTTTCTTGTTAGAAATACTTATTTATTCATGAACAATAAAAAAGTAATTTATATTCAGACTAATCTACCAATATCTAGTTTTCGGGCCTGTTTTAAGTTTCTCAAATAAATCAACGTTTCTTCATCTTTATACTTATTGCCCAAATTTAATGGAATCGATATCGCCTGATTGCTCAGTTGTATGGCAAGTGGCAACTTAATGTCTTTGGTATCGACCACAAACTCCTGGCTATCGTTATCCATATTAGATATTTGGCCATTTGCTTCAATATCGTAGTCGTAGTCGTAGTCGTCAAATTCATTAAAAGTATTTTCTTGAGATAAATCAGAAGATTCGGTTGAAAATTCATCAGTGTAAGCGTTGATGGGATCGCTTAAAAAGAACTTTAGTCCAACGCCAACACTGCCACCACTAGTACCAAGATTTCCGTTCGACCTAGTACTAGCACTTGGGTTGGGATTTCTGTTACCACCAGCACTTCCGCTTATGCCACTGTTCCCCTTATTCTTATCATTTCCAACATTGCCGCTTATGCCGTTACTTCCAATATTACCGCTAATACCATTACCGTTATTTCCAATAGCGCCACCATTTGTACCAAGAACTCCATTCGGCCTAGTACTAAGATTAACGATGGGAACTCCGTTAGCGCCAGGACTTCCGCTCATGCCGCTATTCCCGTTATTGCCATTGTTCCCGCTATTCCCACCATTTCCCTTATTGCCATTAGTTCCATCGTTACCGCTAATACCATCACCGTTATTTTCAACACCACCACTATGGGTTCCGGTATTACCTTTGCCGCCACCGTTTCCATTATTACCATTGTTGCCACTGTTACCAGTATTGCCATTGTTGCCACTGCTACCATTGTTGCCATTGTTACCTTTGCCGTTATTTCCATTATTACCATTGCTGCCACTGCCGTTATTATTTCCATTGTTTCCGTTATTATCATTGTGGCCATTATTTCCATTGTGTCCATTATTACCATTATTTCCATTGTGGCCACCATTTCCATGGTTTCCATTATTTCCATTATTACCATTGTGGCCATCATTTTCATGGTTTCCATTATTACCGTTGTGGCCATTATTTCCATGATGGCCATTGTTTCCGTTACCCTTATTTCCCTCATGATAGCCTGGCTTCTTCTTAGCTATACAGAGACCCATTGCAGAATTATGCCCTATATATAGAGTGTAATTTGGTGGACAATGAGGACGATTTTTGTTTGGATAAGGGTAATAGTGATGGTAGTGATGTTCATGGTTTTGTGGAGGACGATTAAAAGGCCTTCTTGTCGGTTTAGGCCATCTAGCGGGTGGATGTATATAATCTGGGCGATAATGATGTTGAGGCCTGACTATAATTTTAGTGGGCCTAGATGGCTTGGGAGTGGTAAATTTTGAATAAATTAAATCTAAGGGATTTAGGAACAGTTTGGTATCTGCAATAAATTAACACATATTTTTTGTTTTTAATTCCAATCATTTTCACAATATTTTTTTTAATCTTACCTTGTTCACTTAATACGCGGGGTGTGTCTTTTTCGATTGCAACACAAATCGCTAGATAACAGATAATTAAAATTAAGCTAGATTCCTTTAACCACCAACTCATGTTGCTGGTTTTGTTGATTAAGGAGAACTACGATAAATATATTATTGCAATGTGATTTTTATAAGATTTCTTTTCAACGTAAAATCAACTTCATTAAATAGCAATAAAATTACCATCAACCTAACTTTTTTGCATGTTCAAAACTATCGCGAATATTTTATGAGCCTTTTGCAAATTTATATATTTGCAGAAGTGATCTTATTAAACCAATCTAGTTTATGTCACATTGTTTGAGAAAACCAAAGAGGTTTATTGTTTTCTATTCTAAAATTTTTAATATGCAAATAAATTAAAAGCGCTCATGATGATAACTTGGCATTTTAAATTTATGTTGAAGACAAAAATAGGTTAATTTCTACAAAGTTTTCTAAAGTAATAAAATTATTATGTTTTATGCAAGTATGTATTTAATATTATTAGGGTCGGTAATTTTATGCAGTTAAACCATATTTTATGCACATTGACGATGCACTAAAATTCAATATATAATGCGATAAAAATTACAATATATTCACTTACATTTTTGTTTTAGCATACATTGAGTGCAAAGAATCGAAGAATAATAAGAAAAAAAAGCAGCGTGGAAACAAACCTTTAAAAGTTTACAACTAGCACCATAATAAAAGCTTAAAAAAATATATAAAATAATTTAATATTTAGTTATTTGACCCCTTTTTTCTTATATTTTATATATTTATTTGAGCTTAAGGTCTTTTTGAAATTTGAGTATTTATTTTTGTCAATATTTCGCTCTCCTTCTTCGGTTGTCCTGAAGAAGCTATCTGAAGGAGAGCGAAATATTGACAAAAATAAATACTCAATTTTCAAAAAGACCTTAAGCTCAAATAAATATACAAAATATATAAAATAATATTAACAATGATTTGTTGAGCTTGAGGTCAGTCCTTTGATTTTTATTTTTGGGCGTTATTTTCAATATTTCGGTACCCCTTTGTGTACCTTCGAAATGTGAATTGAAAATGAGGCCAAAAACTTAAGCTGATAAGAGTGACCTCTAGCTCAGCAAATCATTATTAATATTAAAACGAAAAATCAAAAATTTCAAACAAAAACCCAATTAAAACACAACTGTAATCAGACCAAAGTTGAAACAAATGCATTAACTCAGTTGATGCATGCTTATTAAAGCCCACATGTTGGCACGTTACATATATACTAAAGGGACACTAAGCATTTGAATTCTTAGCTGATTGTGATTCACTATACAAAATTATATTTCTTTACAATGTTTGAAAAATCTTTTTTATAAAGAAAAAGTCTTTGATTTATATAATACTTAAATTTATTTATATTTATTCCTTGAACTTTTTTTATATAATTATTTACATGGCTTATTTGGACTTAAGTTTCTATATTATTGCTATTAATAATATTAATTAAACAAAATTGGAAAAACATCAGTTGTTTTTAGCTAAGCGATAGCTTGCTGTTTCGAAACTAACACACTTCTCATCAGCTCCCGTCCTTGAACTTAGAGGCTCATGTCTGCACTGAAAATTATTTTTAATATATAAAACTGGCTGGTTTTATTTGCCTTGCAAATTTATAGAAACCGAAAATCTCAAATTTTTTTTAAGAAAAAAAATTCTTTTTTTATTATTTGTTTCTTATTAAATACAGTTATAGTTATGTTACTCCAAAAATGATAGTTATACTAAAATATGATATTTGGACGGTTTTATATTCGAATAACTTAGAATTTTAAAATAGAGGGCCTAAGAAAACTGAACACACAGCCACATATTACACTCGTATTCTTTTCTTTCAGAAATGTCTATTACACACTAGGTAGTTTTGCTTTGTCAGGATTTTTCAAGAATGAGACCTTCAGAGATAATATTTATACCAAAAATGGACAACGAGTACAAAGCCAGCTTATACGGTTTTTTTTTAAATATTGTGTAATAAAGTCTATTTGACTCCATTTTCAAGTGTTTTCCATTGGTCCATGGTAACAAAGTTTTTTCTGCCACAATTTAACGAATTAGATCTGGAGAGCATGTGGTTCCAACAGGACGACGCAACGGTATACACTGCAAGCGAAACAACCGGTATTATTTAAACCCACCTTTTACTTTTTTCTTCATTAATTATTTCATTCAGTTCTATAGTCAACAAATAGTTAACCAAAAAAGAAAAAGCTTAATAATTTAAAGATATAGGTGATTACATTTGAAAAAACTTTATAATAAATTTAATTTAATTTATAAATTTGTATTTATAATTTAGTTAAATTTAAATAAATAAAAATAGTAATTTATATACTAATTATTTTAACTTATAAATAGCTAAAAATTAGTACAATTTACCCCCTATACTAACTTATTTTTAAATGAAAACCCTATTAAAAAAAACTAATTTTAGATTAGACTAATAATGTATTAATTTTAAGCAAAATATCAAGAATTTATTTAGCAAATATTCTGGACGCATGTTACCTATCAAAATCATAAAACTATTTGAGGCAAATTTATTCCAAATATAACAGCTTTTGGCTTCGGCTTTTGTTTTGTTAATTAAATAGTTTTAAGTAAGTGTGTCAGCAAAGATACATAAAAGTAACAAAAAAAAAAACATTTAGTTTTGCTGCTGAAAGTCCAGCAAAACGAAATGTTTGCAGAAATTGAACTACATTAAAAAGTAGATAAAAAAGAACGGTGGCATAAGGCCCAATGATATAAGACCCAATTCAAAAATTTAAATAAGCTCCAAGAAAGTTTCCTACACAATTTCCATTTAGATCTTACTTCTTTCCAAATTTGATTTGCTTGATTGGGAATGATATAAGGCACAAGAATACTTAGATTTGGTTCTAGCTACGAAAAGCCTCACCTACAAAATAAGATATTCAGGGAATAAAAAACTTGCTAGCAAGTACTTAAAATTCTTTTGACAGATCTTATTATTCTTGTTAGCAATATTTCAAAAGTAAAGCGTTATATATATATATATATATATATATATATATATATATATATATATATATATATATATATATATATATATATATATATATATATATATATATATATATATATATATATATATATATATATATATATATATATATATATATATATATATATATATATATATATATATATATATATATATATATATATATATATATATATACATATTAAATTTTTAATTGGAATAAGATCACAAAATTTTTGTTCGCACAAAAATAATAAAAATCATTGAATTATAAAATATAATTTAAACCCAATTTATACGACGATTTTTTAAGTCTTGTAGTTTTTTATTTGACTTTAAAGTTGCTTCCGAATTCATGTTACCTATTTACGATTTTAATTTGCATTGTTGTTTTGAACAAGTCCTTGCACAAGCATCGATGTGGATGCCTCAACAAAGGAATATAAATAAAATGTAACACTAAAACTACAAATAGCAGTAAAAGGAATTTTAAAAAGAAAAATGCCTTGAAAACAGAAATAGTGTATTTTTTACCACCCCGCTACTTCACTATAGCTTTCGCTACCACACGAAAACTGACGTCGAAGATTAGAGGATTTATGATTTCTATCGTGGTGTAAATTGGATGCTTCCTACATACAGCAAAAGATTTATATTCTATTCTACATTTTTATAAATTGTTCTTGTATTTCACTTTACTAAATTCCTGCTTAATTTTCTTTTTCTGTTTGTTTTACCTAAATTTGTATCGCAAATTTTTACGTTTACCTTTAGCGGGATTTGAACTGCCACCTTGGGCTTATTTAGCAGCTACTGATTTACCCATTCAGACATCGTAGGTAATGGGAATAAAAAACTGATCTTGAATTAGGTCAGTTCTGCTGTACAGTGATTTTATTCAAATTTTTTATGCTAATTTTTGTTGTTAGATCTTATTTATATGCAAAATAAAATTAAAATAAAAAATACCTTCTTCATTTTTAGTCCAGCTGAAATTATTGGCTTAAATGTTGACGTGCTAAATACGGCATGTGGGTCTGTAATAATAAATAATATAACAGAAAAAAAATATATATTACTAAACGTTAACTATGTAGAGCAAAGAGTGTCGTATGAGCTTTATTTTATAATACGAGGTCTGCACTTCATGTTTCGGGACTTAGCAAACCAAGTGTTACAATCTGAAAACTGACAGCTATATCATAAGGATATACATTTTTGTGGCTAATGAGAGTTTGACATAATACGAGCGTTACTTGTGTTGTTCGCAATAACTTAAAGATTCAGCTCGGTTCAAGAACGTAATTAGATAGGGAAGGGTTTCGTGCAATTTATTTTTTACAGCTTTCGACGTGGATTAACACAGTGCATAGAAGAATTTAGTTTAATTTTTGGCGATAAGGTTCCACCAAGGACCAGCAATAACTTAAAGATTCATCTCGGTTCAAGAACGTAATTAGATAGGGAAGGTTTTCGTGCAATTTATTTTTTACAGCTTTCGACGTGGATTAACACAGTGCATAGAAGAATTTAGTTTAATTTTTGGCGATAAGGTTCCACCAAAGACCAGCGTCTACCGGTGGCATAATAATTCAGTCGTGCTCGTAGTTCACTCTGAGACGAATTTCGCGAAGGTCGACCAAAATTAGTTGTTGTTCTGAAAACCATTGGTGTTGTGCGCAAACTGATATTGCAAGATTGTCATGTGAGATTGAGACAACTTTATTTTTTCGCGTTGGACCCACATAATTTGTGAATCGCTCAAAGAAAGTCTCATGTCGATTGGTAAAAAAAAATGCTCAAAATATACGATCGCGGTGCTTCAAAACAAGTCGGTGACATTGTGACTGCTGATGAATCGTGGATTTACGCATATGAGGCTGTTTCTTCGGAAAAGCTGGATATGTCGCACTGTACCTCTATAACAACCGAGTACAGCTAGTTCCAAATGGTACACAACCATTTGTTGGCCAGTTGTCTTCCAGCGAGCTCTCACACCTCTGCTCAAACAACTCAATTATCATCTGCGGTATAGTCCTGACCTTATTTCATTCATTTTGGGTAAAAAAAAATTATTTTGCTTTATTTTACTTATTCCGCTTATGTTCATTGGGTCTGATTTAGTGTAGCCTATGCCTAACTATGACATCATTCATTAGGAATTTTAAAATCGAACGAAAAAAAGTTGCTTGATCTTCGATTTCTGTTTTTGGCCTGTGGTGAAATAAATGTCATTATAATTAGTAATAAGAGATTAAAAATTTCGATATTGGTGCTCAAGCAGTCGAGAGAGAGAGAGAGAGAGAGAGAGAGAGAGCAAACCGGATTTTCAAGTAGTCAGCTCATTGAGCATTCAATCTGAAAGCAAAATTTTAAAAATTTCGATACTTACCCATGTATAATTGAGATAAAGTGCAAACCAATGTAACGCAGAGTAAAAATTGTTTCAGATCGAGTAACGTAAAAGAGAGTTGTAGGCGAAGCCTGAATACGATATGCCTTAAAAATGAGCCAAGGTCCCAAAAATATGGTTTTGGGAACAAATTAACTTTTGGAACTAGGGGACTCACCGTACCTCAGCTAAAATTTTACTTTCTCCTCGAAAGTTAATGGCAGTCATGAACAGTCATTAGAAAATTAAGCTTCAACCTATTAAAAAAATTTCACAGTTAAATTTATGACTGCATTAACATTTCTAGTCTATTACACCGGAAAATTATCTGCTGCAGTTTCGGCTCATTTGAGTTAAATTTTTTGTGTAATAACTTCACTCTACATATTATCTGTGCTACACTTTTAACATATAATGAAGCAAAATTTTTAAATAAGATTCAATTCTAAAAAAGGATATCTAACGCACTCTTCTCACTTGGATTTTATACTGATTTCTTGTTGTATACATATTTTTATTTTGCAATTATTTTTAACACTCAACCAAAACACCACTAACACTTCTCAGAATGTCCTGTAAAGAATATAAAAAAATATATATATGCATATATTTTGTAGAGTGTTAGGTTGTTATTTTTCTCAGCATTTTTCCTTCATCTACTACAAAAAAAAAATAAGCAACATTTTTCAAATACTTTCACATTCACGTAATAACAACTCAACTCAAAGAGATCAATAAGGATTTCCGGGTCGATTTTCTTTTTGAGCTTCATCATTTTTTGTTGGTGGCGTTGTCTTCAAATATTCGTTTACTGATATAAGGCAAATTAAGCTAAAAACTGAAAAAGAATTAGTAGAAATAAATTGTGTTTTAGAATCTATTTCATAATTTAATACAGCCAATAAAAAAAATATATATTTTTAAAATAAATGAAAGTGACTTCAACGAATAGATAGCACGTTGTAAAAACTGCATTTTTAATGATAATATTTTGAATGATTTACATAATTTGGCATTTGTAGAGTTTACATCTAAAGCTCATTTTACAGCCTATTTTAAAAGGTCCATGTTTGTGTGAGGCAACTTCGAAGAATCGGCAGAATATTTTTATTTTTATTTTTTGTTTGAGTTGCACTTTCAGCTTTGGTTTTGTTGTAGCATAAAATGTAATGCGCACAATTAGATCTAAGTTTTTTTTAGCTAATATCTGATATCAAGGACGCATTTTCTATGGAATTTTCTATTCTAGAGGGTTTGATGACAAATATTTTCTTGGCTTAGTGGCATGGTTGTCACTTTAGGAACATGAGCCCCTAAGTTCAAGGATGGGTGCTCACGAAAAAGTGTGGCGGCTTCGAAGCAACTAGTTGTTCACCCTGCTAAATATCTTGGATTTAATCTTTGTCTTATTTAATTAGTATCAATCACAAAACTAATATATAGGCTCCGCCAAATAACTTTTTTTTTTTATTTTAAAAAAGGGCGCAAAACATCGAGTGCAGCTTCGGCTGTGTGGCACGCAGCGCCGTCTTTTGAAACCAAATATTGCCAATATCCTCCTTTTTAATTTTTATGAACAAAATTCGTTCAACATGGCCCGATAACGATCGACATTGTCAACGGCCACTCCTTGCTCATTTTCGAAGAAAAATGGCCCAATTATGCGTCCAGACCGAAATCCGCACCAAACATTGAATCGTTTTGGGTGCATCGGCTTTTCAGTGTATGCGTGCTGGTTTCCTATGCCCCAAATTTGACAATTTTACTTGTTTACATACCCGCCAAGTTCAAAAATGAACTTCATCTGAAAAGATGATTTTTTTTTGGCAAAATCGGCATCTTCTCTAAGTCGATCGCAGTCCCACTTAGCAAAGTGTGTACACAACAATATTCGTTCAGCGGCAGGAATAAACTTATAATCTGTCAAATCGGACATAAGCTAAGTGTTACTATTCACGAAATAAGCACTAGTTAAAACAAAACGTTAGATGGCGCTCCCGTTAGAATAAACTTGCATTTGATAAACTTAATACAAAAATAATTACTTAAAAAACATTAAACAAAAATTTATCTAGTTGCGCTTTGCTAGATGAGGCAATTTAAATATGAATATTATAATAGAAATCTTTAAGTTTTTTATATTCTTTACTTTTAACATACTAAAGCAAAATAATTAAAATTTCTGATCTTAGTACAAATATAGCCGAGATTTAGTGAAAACCGAGGCTATCTAAAATGTGTTCGAGAAGAAAACTAAGACGAGTGCTGTTAGGAAAAACCGTGGTGAGAAAAGAAGGATAAAGTTAAGAACTGGTGGTTGTCAGAGTCTGAAATTTCTTCAGGCTGTTCTGCTATTCATAAGCCCAATTTAAAAAAACCATTTTAGTAAAATATTTCACATAAATTTCAGTGCAACAAACACAATAGCAATTTTACATTAAAATGCCTCAAAATGTTTTCTTGTTAAAAAAAAAAAAATAATGAGGAGGCAAAAAAAATACTCAATTGTGTTGCAAACCTCACTTGATTTTCACCTTGATATTGAGCATGGTTTTATAATCTTTCATATACGATTTTTTCAAATATTCACAAGATATTTGTTTATTACATAGAAATTAAGCGGATGATTCTTCTTTTGTGAAAACAATTTGTACAACTAAATCTTAATACCATTTTGCTACTATCTGTTTTATTTGTTCTCTTGTGTCCAAGAAAAATAACAGTGTAACGAGAATCTGTTTTTTAGATTTCTGGGTGAACGTATTTCTTTTTGGTCATAGTTTTATTTAATTTTTATTTATTTTGGATTTTTTTTTTTTTTAGGACTAACACTAAAAAATATAAAATAAATATGCAGTAGCGATATCCTTTTGCACCAAAAAATCCTTGAAAATGAAAGCTGTTAAATAAACACAAATACCAATAACTAGCGGATACACAATAAAGCAACGTACAAAGCTATGAAAAACAAGAATGGAAAGAAAAGAAGAAAGAAAAAATTTAGAAAAAAGGCAACCCAAAAAAATGTTACCCTAAGCACGTAAATCCATTCAAGCCACTTAGTCCTTAATATTAGGACACTTTTTTATTTTCCTTCGTATACGGAATTTTTGGCAAATATTTATTATATGTTCAATGACAAAAGCATTTTCCAATAGGAAACTGAACGACTTAGTAGAGACGAGTAGTTAAATTGAAAAAAAGAATAAATAAATAAAAAAGTAAAATAACATAAAAAATAAAGTAACTAAATTTCAAATAGATAAATTGCCGTGATTGACCATAAACCACCTGTTTCGTTCTTTAACACAAACCTTGCTATCAACATGAAATCTAAGCACACACTTGTAGTTTTGTCCTTAAGGCAAAAATGTATGACATAGAACAAAAAAAAAAAAAAGAAACGAAATAAATGAAAAAATGTTGCATGTATGTATGTATGTACATACATATGTACCTATAGTATATACTAAAAGTTATAAAATACCATAAAATTTGTTACGTTTATCTATCTATGGGAATTTGGCAGCTTAAAGTTGAATGAGCATAAGGAGAGGAGATGAAAAAAAATCTGTCCTATAGATATGAAAAAGTATTTAACGAACAGGGATTTAGGAGGATAAAGTCTTACATACTTAAATAAAAAACGAACCTTCGAAAGAAGCTTAAATAAATTTTCAAGTGTAAATCCCTTCTTCTTTTTATAAAACTTATAATGCGTAATCATTCTGGCTAAGAACAGAAATTTTCGATTTCCCAGAACTTGCACCATCCCTAAGTTTCATCTCACTTAAAGGTGGTGCATTCAGGAGCATTGGGTCAACTTTGCCAGTAGTCAATGAAACCTGTGATAAAATTTTGATAAGGTGAATCTCTTGCACTGTCACACTGCGATTGTTAATTGTAATCCATGTCGTCACTGGTGGGAACATACTTCCTGCAGACATCTTTCCTTCCAGTTGCAAGTATCACCAATATGTCTCTTTTTTTTTTGCTGCATATACGCCATTTTCTCAGCTCCGTTGCAATGTGATGTATGTATATGCAGGGGTCAAGCTCTAAATACTGGTCCAAATAAAAAAACTTTTGCTCAATATACAGATATTCGATATTGATAGTTTTTTATACTTGTTTTTTATTTGGTTTAAAAACATTTTTTGAGATAAAGCCTGGAGAACAAGTTTTGTTTGAATATTAATGTACATATTTTTTTATATATAGGTCCTTAACAATACTAAACGGCCAGTATTGTTAAGGACCTAAAACGAAGTAGAAGTTTTTTTATTTTTGTTCTTTTTTCGTTTCACTGTCCAAAAAAAGACGCCACTTCTACATTTACAGAAGAGAGATTTACAGATCTGACTGTGATTTGCTATCTCGTTTTGCCTGCCTTTCATCTCTGTTTCTCTTGACAGTTTCGCGAAATCAGGTAACTAACAGCTCAGCTGATGAGACTACCTTATTAGTTGTATCATGTAAAAATCTTTGTCTTTTCGTAACTAAATCGAAATTTTTTTATTAATCTACCAAATAGCACAGAATGCAAACATTTTAAAGTCTTTCACCGGTATTCATAAAAAATAAAACATTGTTGAAACACATTTTACAACAAATTTTTCATATATGTAAAATGTTTTCTAAAATCTATTTGAGCAACGTTTTATTTTTTATGAATACCGGTATATATATTTTTTCACGAAATGTGTAATTTCCACACGATTTACGATTTTTGTATGCGAAATTTCTAGAAAACTAATGTAAAAAGCTTTTCAATAATTTCGATACAGAAAACCATGCATTAAAATTTACTGAAAATTTATGCAAAAAAATTTCTATTGAGAGATATTTATACGCCACGTTCATACACAGCAATTTGTGTTTATTATTAATCTTGAGTTTTAAGCAGAACTAGGCAACTTATTTGAACTCGTTTGAATTTGCTTGTGTAGATGTGATATTTGCATATGTGAAGATTTGAAACCGATTGCTCTGTTACTTTACAAGAGAATTGGCAAAAGATTGTTCACCTAAAGCTCACCTGTGTAAAGCGGGAGTTACATTTGAAGGACAGCGCCATTAATTTAAGGTTTCTTTGTCTTTTATTCTTTAGCAAAACAAGATTCTGCCGAAGCAAACAGAAACAAGCTTAATTTGCAAATTAGGTGATACTGAAACAGTTGTGTATGAATTTTTAACTTTTTTCAATACACTTATATTATCTGTTAATTTTATTGTTTGATGCGAGTAAATTCTCGCTGTGTTTAATACAGAAAAGAGGTTCTCAATAGAAATGAAAATGTCATCAGAAGGTCTGGCAGTTTGTGAACATTTTATCAGGGCTACGGATTTTTTGCGATCCTTTCTATAAAATGTAGATTCCAAATAGCTCAACCGCTGTTTATTCACTGTTTTTTTTTAAATATTCCTTGTTATTACTAAACTATTATTTGACATCTTATGTATAGATAGTTGTAAAAGAAAAACTTACACAGCTCTGCAAAAACAATTCTTCTGTTTTTAAATTACAGTTTTTTGCGTAATCAAACTTCTCACCCAGCACTCTCCCTTACTTAGTTTTCTAATTTCATGTACAATGCAACGCATATGTAAAAGCCATACCCTGAGAACTGGTGCCAGAGTAAAAAGAAGTAGCAGTGTTGGGGAATGATCGAAACTATACGGCTACATCATTAAATCGGTTTATGAGCTTAGCAAGTTACAATTTAACAGGAATTCGGATTTACACGCGAAAGTTGTTACAGGGAAAATAAATTATATAATTTATTTTCAGGCAATTATATAATTTATTTTCAGTCGTTACAAAAGTATTATCTTTTAAATTAAAATCTTGTACTAGATTAGCTTGGATCCTTAGCATGGAGATATTTTTTGTAAATATTGCATGATGCAACCACTGTCTGATCTCAAAAATATGTAATGCCTCACCATATTATCCTGCTTCTAGCATCTAACTAAAGATTATTGCACAAACCTGAACACATTCATACGTGCAAATATGTCTCCAATTGCTTGTAATTGTATAAGCATTTTGTTGGCATTCAGGTAGACAATTTCCGTTCGTTATAGCACACAAAATGCTAAAATGCAAATATTGAAATTCCTATTCCATGATGAAGTGGCAATATAATTTTTCGATTTTTTCTTCATTTTAATGGAACTTATTTCCTTTTTCTTCCTTCTTCAGTTTTTGCTCTTTTATTAGTTACGATTTTTGCCAATGATTGGTAACCAAGCGGCACAAAAACTAAACGAATGTTTTTGGAAACTAGGTTACTAGCTTTATAATGCTGTTAAAGTTGAAAGTATTTTTTTTTTGGTCCTTCGTGCATGTGGCTGAAACGTGTATGTGTGCATGTGAGTGTGGTTAGTGTTTGTGTACGTGTGTGATAGTATATTTTTTTTTATTGGAAAAAGATTAAAAGAAAATATTGCATCAATGTAAATAGAACTTTTACTTTTTTCAATATCTTAAGGTTTATTTTTAGGTAAGAATAAATTTTAATTAATTCAGGTTTTCTTGCATAAATATTTGAAAGGTGTGGCCATTATTTGAGAAAAATATAAATTTTCTTTTAATATGTATCTGGCTAATTTCTACACAAGTAAAAAATATTTGAATAGCCAGGTGATAAGTAATAAAATTATTTAAATTGAATTAAGTTCTTTTAGCATATAAAGCGTCCAGTATTTTATTGAACTTAAATTTGGTTTATAACTATAACCGCACAATCAGTGGTTGACAGATGCAATGGACATTGTAGCTAGTTCGAAACGTATGACAGTGATGACAGGTTCCGAGTTATCCACCGTGATTTAAATTAGAGCAAGAGTAACACTTTGCAGAAAAATTGTTGAACGAAATAAATAACATTGCTCAACCAGCACCAACACTTTATTTAATCAAATCATTTTTATTGATGCCTCATTAGTAATTTTTTAAGTAAAAGCTTTTTATGCGAATTTTTTTAAAAAGGCTTATACACACAGCTTACCTTAACTTAAAATCTAAGCACTTGATTCCACTACCACGTGTTTCGTTTAATAATCTATTAATGAACTCAATTATTTATTTGCTTTAAGAGCCAATTGAAATGTATTAATTCACGTCCAAAAATTATGCTTTTTAAAACATGTTTGCTGTATTTTTCAGCTGTCTATATGCCGACCACCCACAACGGTAACTCGTTGTATAGAAGTTTGCAAAGAAAAGTAAAAGAGTTGCAAAATGAAAAGAAATGTTTGCTGTGTTAAAGGTTTGTTTGAACATTTCTGATTCTCATTTTGTTCATGGAAATTATGGAATAAGTAGTTAAGTTGCAAACAAACTTTTAAGAATTTTTCAAGTCTACTGATGAGTTGAAATATTTTCGGTATATAGACAGCTAAAAAAGACAGCAAACTTTTTTTTAAAAAGGTTCATTTTTGGACCTGAATTAATCTTTTAATGTATAAACTCTACTTAGAACAATAATAAAAGAGAAAAATAACAGGTATTAAAAATGATAATACTTCAATTATCCTAGTCTAAGTGCTGGTCACGGGCCCTGTAGATGCACTATACTTCCCCCATTTTCAATTGTAAAATTCTTATTATATCCTATTAAAAAATTAAGAATTTTCTTTCAAGCATCATGCCTCATATCAAAAATTATTTTTCTCATTCCTTATAACAAATCCGCTACCACATGTGAAATAAAAACATTTTCAACTATTCCTTGTCTTTACAAATCGTTAAGCTAAATTCGTTTTAAACAACACCGTTAATGCCTCTGCAGTGTATGTCTACGAGCCCAGCTTATTAGTTTGTCAAAGCCCTATAGAAAAAGTGTCAAGCGTCAACGCCAAAATACACGAAAATAATTAGGTAGGCGTATTTGGTTACTTTTTTTTTCTTGTACTTCATTTTTGGGTTTTTTTTAGAGAAAAGTTGCAAGCAGGCAATATAGCATTTTATTGCCAAAACTGACTGAAAGAAATTCTTAAGTTCTTCATTGAACATTGAAAAACAAAAAAAAGGCAGATAGACTTTTCAGCACAATCATAAAAGCAGCAAATGTAGGCGGAAGTTGCCTGCAAGCCCTGAAAGACGTCTGTTTATATGTTCAACTTTGCTGGCGCAGAACGGGGAGACAGAGAGAGAACTTGGTTGGCTGCTATAAATATAAGACACAGAGGAAGATAAACATAACCACACACATGTCTCGACAACTGTTACCGCCAAGTGTATATGTTCGGCCTGTTGTTATTACTTTCGTATTTTGTTTTTGCTGTTTGTTGATATCTTCCTTCTATTTGTGTATTTAAAAAAAAAAAGTCTAAATGCAACATCATCAAAGTGTGTTTTGTATGTTGCTAACATTGGCCATGAATTACTTTGACAACATTAAAGCGGCATTAAAAACATTTATGTTCCTCAAGAAAAAAAGAAAGAAAAACAGACAAAGACCAAAACTGAATTCACACTTGTTTAACGTTTAAGGGTGACCAGTTGTCTTACAAAAAAAAAAAAAAAAAAAAAGCAATAAGTTGTTGCTTAAACTCTTTAATGACAAAAATCCTAACAACTATAAGATATTATTCCATGGCTGATATAACCATACTATACCCCATGGCTGATATAACCATACTCTGGAACTTACACACTATTGTTGATTATGGTAGAGCTGTTGCTAATAATACAAGGAAAATTTCAAATAATAAAAATTAATGAAAAAGTAACATAATATTGTGAGCTTTGCCAAATTGTATACTTGAGCCACCGCATTTAAAAAAAAAAAACTGCTACAAATACATACACTTTATTCTGGTTAAAAACTTTTATAAGGCTAAATAGCTACAACACTGATCTTGCCATAGTAATGTGTGTAATTGAATCACAGTATAGCTAGATTTTACTATATTATGGCTTACCGGTTTATATTTGGAGATTTTTTGTATTATTATTGCATGTGCACTCAGAACAAAACAGTTTTGTGCATCTTCATTATTTCAATTTTCTATACCATACTTTTAGGCAGCATATTTTGCATGCATATGTACTTCATGTTCTCGTAGTTAAAAAAGTATTGTTGGAATACCAAATTACCACGAGAGAAGTTTTCCCAGAAACGCGGGATATGAGAGCATTATACAAGTATGTACAGTCATGCCTTATTTAATAATATTTTTAATCGATACTGGTCCAGATTATAATATATATATATATATATATATATATATATATATATATATATATATATATATATATATATATATATATATATGTATATGTATATATATATATATATATATATATATATATATATATATATATATATATATATATATATATATATATATATATATATATATATATATATATATATATATATATATATATATATATATATATATATATATACAATCTATGAAGAAGAAAGTAGAATCGTTAAAATTACAAACGAACTCATAAACATATATGTATATACCCCTAACCCTTCTTGAGAAGGGTATAAATATTAAATACCGTTTAATAATGTCTTTAGCAATTAGAAATTATGGAAAATGTGATCGTTTCGAGTGGTGCAGATCTTCATAGTTTTGCAGCTGTAATGGCTTTTCTATAAATGTTTTAAGGAGGTCTCGATTTAATTCCAGAAGCGAACAAAAACACTTGTTCGTACATTAGGAAAGATTGATGCCAACGTTATGCATGTTTTTACAATTGAATTAATATTGAAACAGATAAATAAATATTTAAAATTATGACAGCATAGTAATCAAATGATAAATGTTGCTGAAGTTTTAACCTATAATATATTAAACATATGTATTTAATTAGTTTGATCTAAATAAAAAATGTACGGTTGCCTGAATTACTCTAATATTGATCAAATATTTTAAGCTAAAAATACACATAGAAAAAAGCCGCTGTATAAAATTGACGTGAAAAACTTCACTCAAAATTATCCTAAGTTTTTGTATCAAAATCATAATCTTTATTATAATTGAAATTACTATATTCGCGCTTTATAATGTGCGGCGTTCGTCAGGGGTAGCGAAAAATTCTGCAGTACAAAAATAGTAAAACAACCGTAATATAACTGGAAATAAGATAAAGCGGCAGTACAAATAAATAATAAAATAAAAAATATATGTATATTATTATGGTTTGCCAACGGTAATTGTCTAACATGCTCACAGAGAAGCTTAAATTCCGATGCAAATAGTTACACAAGCTATGTTATTAGTACCATTAGTTTAAGGTTAGATATTATAAAATCAGCAAATAAGTCTGTTTTTAATATGTTTATTAAAAATTCTATTTTTTCTAGCTTAATGTAGCGTTTTCATTCTGTCATAGTTTTCAAATATGTTCTGTTATGTTTTAAGCAGATACCTTGCAAAAGGCAGCCGTTGTATGCTTTTTTAGGACCATTTCCGATAATCGTCTTCAATGTCTTACATTTTCATAATTTTTCGACTCATCCTGAAGTTACAGTCATATATAAAAAACCAATTTAAAAAAAACGTGACCACTCTTTTCTTTTTTGGCAAAATACATGCCTAGAAATAGTTCGAAATGCTTATTCACACTTTTGATGCAACTATAAACAACAACAACAACGAAAATAAAAGAACTGGAATACCACATAAGACAACAAATTTTACAAAAACATAATTGAAGGTTCTGTTTTCTCAAGGAGAGAATGCAAAATGTACAGCAAATTTATATTTATTCTGGCAAAGCTGTTAATCTTGTAGTTGCTCACTGAGCGAACATAACCTCTAAACACATACTTTTTCAAAATTTTGTTATCCTTACATTGCTTTCTTTTCTTTTTTTTTATTTTTTTTTTTTTATTATTTTCATTGGTGTTTGTTGATATATTCGTATGTATGTTTATGCAATTGGAGCTGTTTCTCGTAATTTGTTTGACCAAGATCAAGTTTTAACTAAAGAGTAGTGGCAACGTTATTTGTAGGCTAGTATTTGCATTGTGACTGTATACTTAAATACATAGAAAAAGCACTTCAAAACTTTGCCACAAAATTAACAGGTACCTTACATTATTTATTAATATTTCAAGCACAGCATTATTTCTTTTTTTTAGCTTAAAATCTCTATTCTTTATATAACTTTATTTTAATATCAAATTGATTTACAATATTTCGTGAACATTTTGTTGCCATCCTCAGGAGAATAAGAATGTTTTACAAAATTTTTCCTTAATAGAACACCAATAAAAGTGTTTGTGAAAAAAAAATTAAAATACACTTTTATATAAAAATATGAAGTTGTTTAAACAATTATTTCTTTTAAACATGGTTTATTTCTCCTTAAATATATCATTGTATACGTATACAAATATATGTGATATTATTGTTAGACTTTTTGATACAAAGTAGTTCCATAACAAATGCTGCTATCATGTTCGAAAGAATTGAAGAAATTGTGTTGCGGTCTTAAGCTTGATTTAAAAATATCAGAGATTGTTGGGTGATGATTTTACCCATGTATACCTGAAATTACGTTCTGAAAAATTTTGTTAAAATTTTGGCAACTGGTCTTCCTAATATACATTCTGCAAAATTAAGTCTACATGTCGTTGATAATAATGATGATGGTGTAAGAAAACATGATGTTTGTTCATATTGCACTTAATTTTTTGCGACATTCATATTATTTGCTAAATGTTTCTACATTTGTCTACCCTGCGCACACATTTGAACACACATGCGAACATCCTGGGGCGCCATCTGTAATACAGCGACTCTCATACATATGTACACTACACTTGGGTATATAACTGAATGCAGCATATAATGATTGTTAGAGCGATTCATATGACTTTGGCCCATAATAGTGTGGCAAGTTTCGGTACGTCAACACATTATTTTATATGAATGACAAATAAAAAGGCTTAAAATATTGTAGACACTACACCAAATCTGAAAAAGGAATAAGTGACAACAAAAACAAAAAAGAGCAACATGTCAAATGTTGGAACTTTAACGCCTGCTTAATTTCTGCACATATGAAGAACATGATTCTGACGAAGTTTAACGCACACGTTGGCTCAGTTTTCGTGAAGTTGCTTGCAAGCACATGAAATATTTTGAAAATCATTACAAAATTTGTAACACAAAAGCAACAAAGAAATGGAACTCTAAAATTGTTATTTTAATGGACAGCCAATGCCATTTTGGCGTTGCGAATACTTGTTGACGTTTAACCAAGACATTTTTGTTGTTGTTGCTTCTCTCTTCTTGTACTCTAAATAGCTGCTTTTATGACCCCGTAGTCATTTTATTGCAGGGGCCTGTCACTTTACAGACCATTTAAGTTAATTCTTATTTTTTTTTTTTTTTATATTTTTATAACTTAATTATGTGCTATTACATATTTTTATTTTACAGTTTTCTTTGTTCATTCATTTATTATGGCATTAAAGCTGTTGCTGTTTGAAATGTCTTTTAAAAGTCTACACTTGTTTCTCCTGTTGGCTATAAACTTTTTTTGTTTTGATGTTTACAGTTTCTGCTCTCAAAACCTCCTCCCACTGATAACTCGCTCAAGAATTACTCATGTGGGCATGTGTATATACTTTTTTTTAGTCATCAAAAAATAAAGGGTCTAATATTGTGAGTACTATAAATATATTTTTGGAATATTGGTAACATTAGTAAAGTACTAGAAGAAGATATCAATGCTGGGTGGCTACATGCCACACAACTTGATCACTTCATAATAATATTCAGCACGATAGGTTCTGAGAGCCATTTTAAGGATAATAATAATGGGAGGCTTCCCTGTTAACATGTTTCTGAGACTGCGCTGTTCATCTGTTTGTCCACCACAGCACCGATTCTCCAAGACGGCTAGAGAGATGAAAATTGCTCGTGAAATATTGTAAACAGTGTAATGAGGAGAAGCAAATGGGCGAAGATATCCTTGGCAAATGTCGAGCTGGACGCTGAGTTGTTGGACTTCAACAACCTCGGTAGCATCAAACGTATACCCATAATGAGATTTACTAATAGTGATCTAGGATTTGGCGTGTAGAAAACAAGGTCTGCACAAAATATCTTTTTGGTCGGCGTTCGCAATTGGCCCCGAAATGGCAATAATAATAATAATAAATACCACATAACGTTAATACTCGTATGGTATCGCCATAGAGAAATTGTCGTTTATTTCTATTGGCCGGCCTCGCAGCCGAAAAACGTATCGCGGATAAAGTCTTTTTAAAAACAATAAATTTTTTTAAATTATTATGTACATTTTTTGTGGAATCATTTTTCTTTAAATTTTACAGGGATGAATAAGCCCTACTAATTGTCCTTCCGTTTGTTGGGACTAAATTGCTTTTTTGATTGCTATTTAATGTAAAAAGCACTGTGCGACGCTACCCGCCCGAAACAAAAGACTTAAATTCAGCAAAGAATAATATTATAATTTTAACAATAAGTTACCTAAAGCAGAAAATACTGAAAGAAGTTGATTTAACTTTATAAAGGAACTTTATGATTTACAATATTTAATTACATTATTCGATTTTCACTTCGATACTACTTCTTCATAATTGTCTTGACCGTTCTTGTCTTCTTTCAAAATATCGTTCATTACAATTTTACCTTAAAAAAAACATTTTCTTATTTCTGAGCAGGTAAAATCGAACTAAAAGCAAAACTGTTTTGCTAAAATTTTACTTTAAAAAAAAAATTATTTTTTACTTTCTCCTTCGACAGATAAAAATCCGTCTTGTGTCAATAAGTATAGTTATTAGCATGATGTCTTCAAAGTCATTAATTTAGCGCTTAACACTATTTGAAACACATTCGCTGTTATATGACGGCAAAACCAGATTCCCTTAATCATGGCAAATAAAATTGCCTACGAAAATTTGCGCTCTTGAAAAATAAATACTTTAAAAAATTAACCTTAAGAAACAAATACTATTTATTGTTACTTTGTGGCAGTTTTGATGCAACGGCATAATTGTTTGAAAATTATTTAGATTTATTTTCTTTGTTATTTACCAAAGTTTATGTTAAGACTGTCTACTACATTGTTGGCATTTTAAACTGCATTGTCTGGACATTTATTGCAATTATAAACTTGAGTCACACAATTGTAGGAAAATAAAAGCATACATATTTTCTCAATGCTTTTTACATTTTTCCCTTATGGTTGCTTCAACAAATTAATTTATTTGTGTTATGTTTTTTGCAATCAAGCTCTGATATAAACTCCCCCTAACCTTAACCTTCGATGTAAAAACACAAAAAAGTGCTTTTTCTGTTTCTTTGCTTTTGCAGTCATTTAGAAGTCTAAGGAAAATTTTGTAAAGAATTTTTTTTTCTGCTAAGCCAACTACTTTTCAAGGGTATGGATATGACCAGCGACGAAAAATAGAGAGAGAAACAAACCACTTAAAATTATTCTGCTGTCAACAAGGTCCAAAGCAAAAAATAAAAACCAAAAACTTATACATATACATACATAGTTAAGAGAATGAACGGAAAAAAAGCTGTCTACGTTTTCGAGGCAACCATAAAGAGACGGAGAATGGACACCAACGTGTAACATGCATGAGCACTGCAAATATTATTTATGTGGCCTGACATGCGAATAAGTTTTTCACACACATAAAAAATTGGAAAAAAGTAAAAAAATAGTACAAAAACGAGCAAAAGCCTTAAGTTTTATTGTTTATGTTATTCAAAGAGAATTTCCAGAAATTAAAGTTTTAAAACTTCTAGTTGAAACAATTTCTGTAGCCCAGGTTCACACATTTCAACATCTTTAAGGTAGTTCACAAAATTTCTCTTAAAAATTAAAAATCCAACTTGTTTTTGGGTTACAGAAAAACTTTCACACACTTTGCCTCGAATTATTTTGAAATGTAGTTTATTTTAGCTTAAATTCTAGTACACATATAATTTACATAAGCCTGGATAGACTTGTAGGGCAGGAAAGAAATCGTTGAATGAAATAATTCCAAGAGTAAATTTAGAGCAATAAGCTACTACGCATAACTTGTTGGGCACTCCCAAACATTAAATCATTAGTTATGCCTAGGAATATTGTTTTTTTTTTCACAATCTATGAATCTTTTTTGTTTACGAATAAAAATTAACACCCTGAAGCATAAGTTATATGACACTAAACTCGAAAATCAAGTTAGAAGAGCAAACTATTACATGCCCCTATTACAAATGACAAATATGAGGAGATTTCTCTTAGTATTTTTTCAGTTCTGCCTGATCATGAGTTGGATGAGTTTTTGGATAGGTCCAAATAGCTAATGAAATTAGTTCGGAACACAGTCATATTGAAGATTATATTTTATCGTGCATAAAATGAAAAGTTAGTGCCGGCTGTAAGAACTTTGAAATCCCGGCCATGTGCCGGTGATAATCCACTTTGAAGCAATGCGCAAAAACATGGAAACATTGCAGCAGTCTCTAAAGCAGTATAATAAGTGAAGGTTGTTTTCGACGTCAGGCCGGATATTAAAAGGAAAGCAAATAAGTAAAATTGTGCGTTGTTTGCATAATTGAACGATATGTCTGTGTTCAAATATACGTCGACTTAAGACCAAATCTAGTTGTATATGCTACAATATTCTACTAAAACAAGTTTATATTTATATGAAGTCGCGATGTCAATAATGAAATTTGTTAAAAACATACAAGCAAACAGGATTAATATAATCTCTAATGGAAGTCCAATACCGTTCGCCATAAGATTCAAAATGTTACGGAAGACATGTTTTTGTTCAGTTATAAAGAAATTCTTTATTGTTATAATCTATAATTTAACAAAAAACTCTTCTAAAATAATTGTCTCACGTTAATGACACGGTATCCTCGAAACAAAGCTTAAGAATTTGCCTGTTATCACTTTCGATGTATGTACATAAAATAGTTTTTTTTTGCGTTTATATTCTGTTTCAATACAAACGTGATTTTTCAAAACGTGATACAAAAGAGATTTTTTCGTTTTTCGTGAGTAAAATTGGGTGATTGAGAAATGTGTCTAGGTGTAAGTATGTTTGTTCCTGAGCTTGCGTGAAGCCCAAAACAATTATCGTGAGTGAAATTAAGTGGACGTGAGCTAAAAAGTACTCACGCGCGCATACCAAGTCTCTAGATGCGTCTATGCTATACACTTGAGGAGTTTGTTTCTCAGTACAAGCAGCTTACGACTAATCTGTCCGTCTCGCACCCAGAACTTATTGCACATGCAATGAGTTACGCATTGCGGTAGCTGCTATTACCTTAATTAATTCCACCCACTTGGAAGCATCAATGAAATGAAAATCTAATGTTGCCCAGTTCTCAGTTTTAAGTAATATTTATTTACATTCCTGTGGAAGCAAATTAAAGGAAAACCCAAATAGAAATAATTTGAGTCAAGTACGAGGCTGGCTCGCACTCTTAGGGTTCCGTACGTATGTATGTGTAATGTATGTATGGAATGGCGTATGTGAATACATATGTATATTTTATAAATTTCATCTCTCTGTTTTTAAAGCTACTTTATGTTGTATGGGGACACCTAGTAATTTTCCACTTGTTGTTGGTTTTGTAATTTATTGTTGTAAGGCATCTGGGAATACATACACTGTGCGAATTTCGACTCTCTATCTCTTACGGTTCGAGAGTTATAGCTATTACACTACGTTGTAAAGGGACACCTGGTAGTTTTATAGTTGTTGTTGTTGTTTTTAGAACTGTGGTTGTGGAGCATATGTGAATACACATATTGTGCAAATTTCATCCCTCTGTCGCTCACAGTTCGAGAGTAACGGCTAGTTGTTACTTTACGTTGTATAGGGACACCTGGTAGGTTTCGACTTGTTGTTGTTTTTAGCATTTGTTATTGTAAGCCATATGCGAGTAAATATATTGTGCACATTTCATCTCTTTATCTCTTACAGTTTGAAAGTTACGGCTAATGTTTTTTACGTTGCATAGTGACACTTGGTAGTTTTCGACATGTTGTTGTTTTAAGCATTTGCTGTTGTCAAGCATCTATAAATACATACACTATGCAAATTTCAGCTTTCTATCTTCTACGGTTCAAGAGTTATAGCTAATTGCAACTTTTGGTTGTATGGGGACACCTGGTAGTTTTTGGATTGTTATTGCTTTTAATATATGTTGTTGTGGAACGTCTATAAATACATATACAATGCAAATTGCAGCTCTCTATTTTTTACAGTTCAAGAGTTATGCCCAATTGTAACTTTTCGTTGTATGGGAACACCTGGTAGTTTTCCACTTGTTGTTGGTTTTAGTATTTGTTGTTGTAGCGGCAAGGTACAACAACATTCTGTGAAAATTTCAGCTCTCTAGCTCTTACTGTTTCGGAGAATGGACGCTGTGACGGACGGACGGACGGACGGACGTGCTTGTCTCCGTAATAGGGTTCCGTTTCACTCTGATGAGTACGGAACCCTAAAAAGCACAGAGAGTAGACAGAAAAAATTAGGACCAAAAAATTCTTGATATCAATTTCAAAATATTAGATTAATATAAATTTGTTTAAATTTCGACCAATAAGCCATTTTAATTCAGTTTTCCATTGAAGTAATTGAAATTTTAGTTGCATAATTTATAATTTTCATTTAAATAAATAAAAAATCAATAAATACATTATGCATGTATACCAGCATAAAATATATAACAGCTTAATTATAAATGTGAAAAAATGATAGCAATTGCTTTTTCGAGACCCTTACAGCTCCAGAAACGAAAGTCAGAAACCTTATGGAACTGCTCTAGCGAGCGCATAGTGTATGTGGTAAAAGCAATATGACGTTTTCTTAGGCAGACTGAATAATTGACAATTTTTTTGCCCGGTCTGCTCACTATACTAAAATAGTTTTGCTCGTTATTCTTATGAACTGCAAAATTGATTTAATGCAAAATTTCAATGATCTTTAGTAGACATTGGTATTCATTTAATCGACAAATAATGGCTCACTAAATTTTTAATTACTGATAGTGTCGTCAAATATACAAATTTTGGTACAAAATCATTTCATAAATCCTTCATTTCATAAATCTATCATTGATCCAATGAAGCTATAACATAAGCCCAATGCTTTTTGTTTAACGAAACTACAAAAACTATTCAATCATTCTAGATCTATGTAAATGCATTGCTACCATTAAACTTGTCATTGCATTAATTAAAAACTGTAAAAAAAAAATTTCTTAAAATATCGAAAAAAAAAATGTTTCAGTGCAATAACCTGACCACATCTTCCAGCTTCAAAAATATCTATTAAAATACTATCAGATTTTTTTCGGGAAGCGCTAAATAAATATTTAGAAAAGCTGTGTAAACTAGGCAAACTATTTCTTAAGCAACACTTGGTTGGTTCGGTTGGAGTAAATACAAAACATATTTTACAAATTGCTGTAACTTAGTAATGTTCTTCTTTAAAATGTTATGTGTATAGATGTTTTTATTCTTATATAAGCAATTGTCATCTAGAATAAAAGCATCATTTTCAAATATTCTTCATTAAAGAAACCTCGCTTTAAGAACACGAAAATTTAAAATGAAATTCGCTGCATTTTTTGCTGGTATCATGATGCTGAGCTTTAGTCTACCCACTGATGCTCTTTTCTGTATACCTTTTCCTGGACTTCCTGGTGCTCCCGCTGCTGCTCCTGCCGCTGTAGCGCCTCCTGTAGCGGCACCAGGTCGTGATGTTCCACTTAGAGATGAGTCACCGTATTCCGATTTCAACTATTACACAAATGTTCGTGATAACAGACTTCGCCAAATTTTCGACATATGAGTTCACTAAAAAATGGATGTTGTTTCCAAGCTATTGTTTAAAGGACTTCTATAAAATTGTGGTGTAAAATAAATGAATAAAAAACCTTAAAAAATTTTTGAACGTAAACTATTATTTAGTTGAACTTTTATTAACTTTGAAATTGTTAGCTATTTAAGAGGTTTTAGTGTGGTGTTTACTTTTTTTAAATTAAAGAAGAGCTATGGTGCAAAAATTTAGTGATCAATATTCTTAAAAAATACAAGTAAATTTGATGGCTTACTGCAGCTTGCAGTTATTTCTCTGGTGTGTCAGAAACAGTAGGGATATAAAAACAGATCAAAGAACATTCCATGAAGAAAACACTTAAGACATTATATGAAAACAGCAGTCATTAATTTCTTCACTCTCCTCGGATTTTCAAAAGATTTCTTTTTATTTTTGATCCATAACGTATGAGGAAGCATGCAGACACAAGAAGCACTAAGAATATTGCCTGAATTGCGTGCTATCAACAATGTAGCAAAAAGAATCGGGTGATTAATAAACGACTACAACAGTAATTTTTTTTTTAATGTAAGTAAAAGTAGTTTGATTTGACTGTTCTAATTAGACTAATGGCGTTCAAGATTTCCAAAATAAAATTTAAATTCAATGACTTTTAACCGGCTCAAGTTCAACCCTGGATCAGTAACTTTTTTATCAATATCAATTAGGTACGAAAAAGTAAACTTTTATAATTAGGAGCATAACTGGGTGTCTTTAGTTAGCAAACATGTTTGTATGGCTGTTCCCGTTGTTTGTGAAAAATGTTATGAAAAGGCAAATTAGTAATGGCAAGTCATACTCCTCCAGAGGCGTCTTGGATCAGATAAGAATTTAGGGAAAATTTTTTAAAGCAGTTTTGAATAACACCTGACATAGAGTTATTTTCAAAAATGGTCGAGGAAAAGAAATTGATGAAGTAAACATTTCCCAGAGGCACATTGACACCATATGCTACATATGATGGGGATAATACTTATATCAAAAAAAAAATTTTTTTTTTTTTTGTTGCAGACCTAACTTAATAAGCGGCGAGCTAAATATGTTAACGTAAAACTTAAGGATTGAATAGTAGTTATGTTGTTACGAGGGCCGCCGGTCCTGAGACCGACTCACTTGGGTCCCGTTGTGTTTTGAATAGTAGTAATAGCAGTCAGTTTTACACAGCAATAACGCAGTTCTTGATTTAAATACTTGCCATACTTTTGACACTGTTTGGGAATTGTTAGGACGATTGAATTTGTTTTGAGTGCAATGATTGATTATGTAATTGATTCGATGTTTCATAAGTCTACTTAATTCCCAATTCTTACCTGGAATATTCCGCTCTATATAACAATAAATTATAAACTACTTACTCTCTTTGCCGATTTGAAACTGAAAACCAACTACTGCCAGTCCAGCCACTCTACCAATTCAATTATCATAGCAATTAAAAAATAAAAGAAAATTCAAAACTTATGCTGAATGAAAATACTTAAGTGCTGAATCAAAATACACCCAACAACTTCGTAGCAATTTTAAGCCTGATTCTCTTTAATAATCCCTTTTCGGCTTGTTACTAAAACTTGTGTATTATGCATACTTGAATTTTAATCTATGTTTTGTACTCATATCAAATAGAACAAACTTAAATTTAGAATGAGCTTCTTCTTTCTGTGTAAAATAACTTTTCAAATAACCGGCCTTGCATTGGGGAAAGAAACTTCCTTCAGGGTAGTATGCCAAATTCTGGATTCGCTTTATTTAAAATTAATAACCTTACTAATTAAAAAAAAAACTAAGCTATTTTCTAAAACTATTATTGAGGAATGAGTTGATATTTTCGCCCTTAACTAAAGTATATATTATCTCTCACGAAATATTAACTTATTGCTCAAATATAATTGCAACTTTTTTTTTTCCTAAAGAACTCAGTTCTGGGACTTCATTAAATTCGTGTTGGAGGACTTTGTTTATTGAGAACTTCCTGCCGTTAGCTATGTCCTTCAGAGCATATAAATCACAGCCCAATGGCTGCTATTCCGTCAATGGTAAAGATCGATACGCCTTAAGTTAATTTTCCTGTTGTTTTTCCACTCTTTACATATACACCAAGTACTAGAACATGACACTAAATTTTAATATGAAATATGCAGTAACAAATACAGAAGTAAAGACGAGGTAAGATACATATATCCTGCAAAGGAGGCAATAAAACAGTTGATTCTAATATTGGTAAAGTAAGGGAAAGGAAAAATAGAATTAGGTGAAATGTGGTTAGTTCATTATGTGTTCAATAATAAACAAAATAGCAGCATTTCATTAAAAAGAACTCAAAAGTCTGTCAGGAAAATATAAAAGTGTAAGAAAGCACTCAATCTTTTCACCATTTCTCTGCCTTATTATCGCTTTCCTTAGCATTTTTATGAAATAAATTAATGTTGGTGATGTTCATAAGAAGACTCATGTTCCTTGTCCCTTTGAAATAGCTTGCCTTTTAGCAAACGAACTCTGTACAAGACTTAAGTATCTCCAGCTAGTGTGTTAAACATGTAATTTGTCAGTACCCTTTAAAAGCCCTTCAAAAATTAGTTTTCATGACTATGCTTCTTTTATATTTAAATTTGTTTATTTGGAAAATGCAATTTCCAACATTTACTGCGAATTACACTAATTAAATGTCTAGTGCACCAAAAACCATTTCAGCAACTGTTATAGACACTTATCACAACGAATGAATTTATTATAAGATATATATGTATATGATACTTTTTATATTCTTATGGCATACAAAAACAAACTTGTTTAACCTTGCTTTCAATTTGAGCAATTTTGCATCATAACCTTCACATGATACAAATGTATAGAACTCGAAACAAAAGCTGACAGTAAAAAACTGTATGCAAACACTTGCAAGAAAAAACAGAAAAAAAAAACAAAAAAGGAATGAGCAAAATGTCAACAGTATGACTGAAGAATTAACTTATGTTTTTTAGCAAAAAAAACTTGGGTTATTGTCTTTGCATTTTAAATGACAACATGATTTCGTTCTAGTTTAAGTAGATGCTTTTTAATGCAAAGCAATTGTAAAACGTTGTGCTTATTATTTTTGCTTTTTTTTGGTTTTGGTTGTTACTAAAATATTACCAAACATATGTATGTGGGTCATAAAGTTGTTTACTTTCTACGAAAATATTGTTAAAGAGTCTAAGGCAGTGCTTATCAAGCGCATGCAATGGTGTAACAGAGAGTTAAAAAGGGTATTTTCATAAAAGAAACTGTGAAAAGTAGCAGTAACTTATCAGACATAAGAATTAGGGACTGGAAATCAACACAGGATATGCGGTTACAAAAGTTCTACGACAAAGAGTGCTAGTAGTAACAAATAATTTAAAACTAAGTAGCGCCTGTTTGTAAGAAACTGAAAATTAATTGTGACTTTTAAACCATATAAGCTAGAGCACAGGAAAAAAAATTGCCTGACTCTTCAAGACAAGAAAAGAAAATAATATCCAAGTATCCAATACAAGTGAACATCCTTTAGATTGAAAATTAGCCTTAACTTTTGAGCCGTAGCATATAGAGACTTGAAAAAATAAGTAAATTTTTAATAATGCATCAAACAAGGGCACCCTTTAGCTTAAAGATCAACTGTCAACACCTTAATTTTCACATAATATGGAGAGTACAACACCTCGAAATACTAACCCCCTAATTCATAAAAATTATTTCATGCTCAAAAGACTCTTCTTTGAATTATTTGTATGGAAAATCTGTCAAATAATAGTTTAACAAAACCTAAAATATTTATTATGAATAAGACACTAAGATTACATATGAAACTTAAGGGGCGAGCCAATACAGGCAGACGCATTTTACATTAAATTTCCACTGATTGTTATGAAATTGTTAATACAAGCAGTTGTTTGTCTGCTAAGTGAAATGGACTGATCCTTCTGACCGGTAGTAGGCATCTCTCGCTGTGCTCGCCAGTTGCATTCATGCACACAAAGAAAGTGTAAGCAAATAACCTTAACTTTTTAAAATCAAAATAATCGCCTTGTCTAAATTAGCATAATGATTTTTTTTTATTTACTATCCATATATTTTTTTTTTATTTATATCTATGCATTTTTTTTATAAATACTTTTTATACATACCTATGTACATGTATTTATAACTAAGTTATTATAAATGAATTTGAATTGAATTTAACGCATCTGACTTGCAGTTTCTATTACATTTGTAATCTGTTAATGTTACCATAAATTATATTAACAGAAGTGTAATGACATAGTGTTAATGTGTGTACTAAAAGCCTTAAACGCAATTGAAATTAAAATAAAAGAATACTCTCAAACCAACAAACAACCGGTGAGTTACATTTTCCATCTGTACCATCGATTCTTCGCACACACTAACAAATTTCTTTGCTATACTTTCTTGATCTCCTTTTTCCCTCGTCCTTGCAATTTCTCAATTCCGTGAGAAACTGCAAGCTATAGGGATTTTTTAACTGGATAGTAAATCCTTCCACACTTTTATTCACGCCTATTAAATAGAGTAAGCGATATTAAACGTAAAATTTAAAAATGCAACTAAAGACGTGATACAAAATTTGGCCAAAGAAATTATTTTATTGTTCAAGACAATTTAATTTCGTTTATTTTGTATCGCGTATCTCGGCATCAAGAGAGTTGGCTGTTCAATGTCCAGTTTTTTCTGGTTTGTCTTTTACAGTACTCCATAGAAGATAGATCAACGACTTCCAGTTGCAGCTTCCTAGTGGCCATTTATAGTGCAAAAATGTCCCCAGTCACTATAGCAGATGCGCCATCTTGATCTTCAAAGAAATATATATATATCAATGACTCCTCCGCATCACAAACAGCAATAAAATACAGTCCCTTGTAATGAGTACATTGGCGTCTGTAACGCGACATGTAGGCTTTGTGAGCCCACAATCAATTTAATTTTTTTAAATTACCAGTGCTAAATTATTAGTGAATATAGCCAGTTTACTGGATATCTATGTTTATACTTATTGATCAACTTTACATTTTATCACTGTAATTTAATTGATTTAATTTTTGTGCTTGTTACTATTGTATTAGTGATGACTTTCAAGTTTTATGCCGCAATCTAATTTAATAAATTATAGATTTATTTTAAAGAAATAAAACTCCTGAGAGATCTCCTAGAATTTGCTGGATATACAAATGAAAATTATGTAGAATTTCTGAGTTTTTGCCGTCCTAGGAACTCGCATTAAAAACGCTAATAGCAATATATATGTTAGTCATGTCTACTTAGCTCATTAGTATAAAGCCATTAGGAAAAGTTATCTATATTTTTGTTCGCTACTAAGTAGGTATTGATGTCTTATTACCGATACTGCATCAGCATTGTGAGTAAGATATAAACATCCTTGTGGTATCGTTTTATTCCCACGTCGTCGTGATCTATCTTGGGCTTCCATTACACAAGCTAAGGAGCAGGATGCTCACGCGCTATCTCTCACGACCAAAAGTTTCCTTCGACTCATGATCAGGCAGGCTCTCCAGCAAAACCTTTTCAGTCTCGTACAATCTCACTCAACCAACCCATATGAGTATTTGAATTTTCTTATTTAAATACGATTTGTTTCACAAAATAAGTGATGGAAAATTTCTAAGTTAAATCAGTCACCTTAGCTGTCCCTACTCCTTAATATATTTTAGTTTTTTTTATTATTTAACAATTTAACTTTATTATTTAACAATTATGTACTGCATATAATCTATGTTAAATGTCATTTAAGTCCCACAGTTTTCTTATGGTTTTATTTAGACGGAATTAAACAAAATAAAACATGGCTGTCGTCCTTTTGATTTTTTTATTATCGAAAAATGTGTCAAATTAAAAAGAAGATGAAAAATGTAATAATATTCTAAAGAGAGACAGCAGAAAATGAAGCAGAAAAGTAAACCCAACAGCTGCTGAAGCATACGTAAGTATCACAGCCACGAGAGGAAAGTAAAACTGAGCAAACTTGAAATAACAATTTGAAAAAATATTTTGTCTTTCTTGGGTGATATGTTTCTTTTTTCAACAATATAAAAATGAAACTGCGTTTCAGTGTAGTTGACAGTTACATTAAAAATAAAGTCATATTATGACAGTTGGTAATGGTTGTTAAGACAAAAGGTACAAAAAAACATTTGAAACCTGTTATGCAGAGGCTGATTTGCTTTAAAGAATTGAAATTCAATTTGCAGAAAATGTGTAGAATTAGAAATAAAATTAAAAGGAAGCATTAGTAGAGTATTCACTGTTTATGTTGACCACTAGAATCTAAAAACTGTTTTCTCTTTATGTTGACCAATATAATCTAAAAGCTGCTTTCAATAATTGCATACAATTTTTGATATTTTTATAATCAGGTGGTATCAACATTGCTGCATTAGCCACTTTCTGGCAATTGTGACCAATTTTCAATAAAAAAAAGTTTTAATATTAATGCCTCAAAAAATCAGTTACAGCTAAAACTCTAGCTTAGCAAAACTTTTCTCTAATTGAACTGCAGTGAATCAGTTAAAATTATTTGTTATTGATTGTTTTAATCTGCGTCTTCACCAGCTATTAACTTGAGGCTGACTTGAACATGACTTGAACATGATGTCGGCAGAGCATATTTCGCTCATATTTTTGTACATGGAAAACACGTGTGTCTAAATTATTCATAAATTTTTGATTTGTCGAAGTGTTTACTGCGTTCATATTTTGACTTTATTTCAGTATTTTATGTTTATATCCACTCAATTTTTGTGTTGCTAAATTTGTAAAATTACTTTCTTTAATTTTTCAACCATTTTTTACAATTGTTTTGTGATATTTTTCAGAAACTGTCAAACAGAAAAAGACATTTCATGCCTCACTTCATGGTGAACATGAATGCTTGGGTATACGCTCGAGCATCACTGCCCGAGCATGGCCAAAGCTGTGTTCATTAGCCACGAGGAAAATCAGACATCATGTTCGTACCAAGTTCATGGCTAATAAAATAAAAATTTAGCAACGCTGCGAAAAATATCAAACAGTTGCTGTTTTGTACTGCTTGAAACATTTTAAGAGCATTTTTGTTAATACCAGCTTTTTTTTAATTTTTCAAGAGCTATTCAAAAATACTTGTGCTATTAGGAACATGGAAATGTAGTGGCAAAAAATATGTGAAATATATTCAAAATGCGAAAATTGCTATACATTTTTTGGATCAGCGAAAGCTACAATACTTTATACATTTTCTATGGCCTGGGAGTGTAAAAAATAACTGCCTTACAAAATTTATTCATCTGGATTTTTCATCCAACTTGGCGTCTTGTTACATTTTTGTCTCAGACTAAATGAGAATTTTTATGTAGTAAGTGTATTAGATGTGAGGAAAAGGGTAGTTTGATTATACGATATATACCTAATATATCGTAGTTATAATCTATTGCATATTAATAATGGTCATGTAACACCATAAATGTTATCTATTAAAAACATATCGTCGAAACGGCGAATACTAGAAGCAACATATTGAAAACTTAACATGTACTGCAACATAAAAATAAAAAAAAAAGGATTTTAATTAGTTTATAAAACACCGATTTATTAGCTGCTGTACATTCAATGACTCTAGTATAACAGAGCTGGAAAGTAATACACCTACAGCTGTTTTCTTTCAAGATTTCTTAAAATTGTAAAACCCCTTGCGGGTATGTTCATGGCGCCACACTTTCTTTTGGTCTAATAATTGTTTCATTTTATCTTAAAAAAAAAGGATAAATGAAATTTTTTTGATGCTGTGAAATGTATAAAGTCGCATTTCTTAAAAAAAAAAAATACGTCAATTAAAATTTCCGGTCAATTCATGCATGTCTTCCGGCAATTCCAAATACCACTCAAAAAAAATAAGTAAAACCCTTAAAACACTCAACACTGTGACAGCTAAAAAAATGTGCAATTTCCCTTTTTATAACATTTTTGGTTCTATGCAAGTGGCGTCCAGTTAAGCTGATAATTTCCCCATCGTCTACTCAATCACAGTCATATGATTTTTGTGTTAAAATACGGCAAAAGAGAAAGGAAAACAAAAGCCTAAAATTAATTAAAGGAAACGTGGCAGACTATGTGGTCGCATTGAGAAATTGCAACTTTAAAAGTAAAAGCAACAAACAAAAAAAAGAAAAGACTAAACGTCTGCACCATAGGAAAGTTCACATCATAAAAACCAAATGAATCAAGCCAAAACAGACACCAAAACTTCTTCACCAAACAGCTCTAATATTTACACAAGCCCACTTCTTGAAAATAATGTAAATTTATGTGCATATATTCAAACTTCCCTACTATTTTGTTGCATATTCACTAAGAACTTCTTGCAAATGCATACTGTGTGGCGGCTGCTGCTGCTGCTGTTCACTGTAAGTGTATGTAGGCTTGTATATTCATATGCTGCAGACGCAAAATTTAAGAAAGCAAACACAATGTCTGGAGTGTAAATAAACCAGTCGAACCAGAGGAACGCACCAGTTAATGAAAACAGAACATTTTAAGATTATCCACTCTGTAAGTTAGTGAAGGTGGTTTAGTCTCCCCGCTTCAGCAAATAATCTGTCATTTCATACAAAGGTCGAGTAAGCACGCATATGCGTTTGGATGTAGGCATTCAAATTTTAGATAGAAAACTAAAATTTTCACAAGATGCATAATTATCCTGCCGCTGCAGTTGGAAGTACGAAGAGCAACAAAGCATTAAAAACTAAAAGTTGTCCCCATACAAGAAACTGTGAGTATAGGCTATAACTTTAAAAACGTAAGATATAGATGGTGGAAACTGTCACTAGCTGTGTAATTGTCTGGCTGCTTTAAATGCTTAGAACAAAGAAAAAGTGAAAACTTTATCCGATAAGTTAAATGCATTTAGCCAATTACGCAGATATGGAACCCTTCTTGCCCGAATCAGTCTAGTACTTGGCTGTGTTTATTATTCCTTTTTGGCTTAAGAAATTATACAAAGTTTGTTCTATGCGATGATGGATATTTCTCCATCAATGTCGATCAAATGGCCGAACTTATTATTGTAGGAGCCGGTGCATTTTTTGCCCGGTTTGAAGAATTATCGGCTGATGAAGGGATTTCGTTTTTATTAAAAAACTTTTTTAAGCCCATAGTACCAAAATAAGATAGTACAAGGAGGTTTAACCTGAGCTAATACTACAAATACAAAATAGCTATAAACATTAATATTTAATTAAAAATACAGTTTATAATATGAACTTTTACAAAAACTGTTGCCAGTGTTATTTTATACCACTTTTCAATTTTATTCTTTTCATTCCAGATGTCGTAATGGGCTTAAATGAAAAAATGTTGCTGCAGCTTCCTTGACGTGTATCACAAAACCGATGGCTTTATTGAAGCTAAAAAATAATTTTTAATAATATTCTAATTTACTGAGCGTTTATTGCCGTGAAATAAAAAAGAAATACATTAACAGTCGTATATATTTAATACCATGTGACGCATCGTTATGGAAACGTAACACTTGGTGAAATGGTTTGAAGAAAGACAAGTGTAAGTCTTAAAGCAGTGAACCTGTTACTGCGAAAAATCAGCAATAACTATATTTAAGCGTATGTGCAAACAATTAATAAAAAAATGCTCTTAAGATAAACTACAACTTGTTACTGTTGGTAAACAAGATTAGCTACGAGCAGATGGCCAATTTTTCTTTATGTAAATCAATTTGCTTACCAACTATTTAGATGCTTACGCTATGAATTGGAAGAAGTCGTAGTACTGAAAAAACCTCACAGGATCGTGTCATTAATAATTTAAGAGCTACGGATTTTATTAACGGGTCAAAGTGCATCGCGAAATTTTCACAACACAACATAATGTAACATAATAATTTTTGTCAAACGAACGCTTTTAAGAACAATGTGAGTATTGTTGATAGTGTTGTGATACGTATTCTAAACCAAATGAAAGTTAAACAAATCTCACAAATAAAATGTCTGCTATAAAGTTACAAACGGCATGTCTGAATAAATTGCACAACAAGCAGCAGCAACAAAATGAAGCGAAACAAAAGCACTTAAAACAGCAATACAACACCGAAACATTTTATGAACGAACCGACTTATTATTAAATTCATTTTATCGCTCTGCCAACCAAATCTCCCTGAATAACCTAGACTGGCGGAATAAAAACTATTGCTGCTGCTGCTGCGAACTTCACAGTAACGTCTGCTTTAATTACTTGTACAACTGTGTGTTTCAAATAAGTCACTACTACTTTTGCATTTTATATCCTACCGCTGTTGCTCATTTTAAATATTTCACAACAAATTACGTTAAAAGTTATTGCCACATTAAGCGGCATGGTGTTAATAAAAATAAAACTTTATGTTGGTTGACATTGACTTTGATTTTATTGAGTGGCATCTGGAATACACCGAACAATGGTTTAGTTTTTTGCCAGGCCTTCGATATTGGTGAGTACACTTTCTTTTTTTTTTCTTACATTTTTATAATGTTGCTTAAAATAAATTTTTCAAAGCTAGAAAGAGGTAATGTGCAAAAATGGTTGCCTCCCCTTTTTAAGGATTATAAAATTGAGCCATTTAAATTTTAATCCTTTTGCGGTGAAACATTTTGCAAGAGAAATGTTTAAATTGTTTAAGGGCACTTCAGACTATTATACAAGTATAAATACTTTTATCGAGTTTTGTAAGATGAAAGTATAATTAGATTTCTTGCGACTGTCAAAAAGTCTAAAAGTCACACCATCACACTTCAAATAAAATAAAAAATTTGAGTGGAAAAGAAAACAGCTGTTGCATATGTATGTTTTTTCACACACAACATAAAACTTTACACGGCGGCAGAAGAGCAATTTCATGTTGGCGGTGGACGTGCCGGCGCTAAAAATATATTCAGCAGCTAAAATAATAGTTATGTAAAACAGAACCAAATTGAATAACAAAAAAATATTTTATCTTCTAAATACAGCTAGAGCAAAATACATTTGTATACGGTAACCTCCCCCCGGGGGCACAAAATGCATCTTGCTGATCGTAACTAGCTTGGTGTAGTGTCAACGGGGTAGAAGGGGTGCAGGATACCTCGGCTGGCTTGGTGGCTAAGATCTTAGGCATTTCCTGAAGGAGGGCGGCGACTCCTGAGGGACTTGCTGAAACCCCTCACCGAGGGGCAATTCGGCAGTACGGGGACCGGAGCCCCGGGATGACTCTTCGGAGTCATCTCGCCGGTCATAGGTTGAGGAGCCTTCCTTGGCTGAAACGTACTGGCTGTGGTTGCTACCATAAGTTCGCATGGAAGGGAACGTTGGTAGCTATACTGATCATAGATCCTCGGGTCTATGTTCGGTCGCCCAAATGGGCCCGTAGTGCTGTTGCTAAGCAACAGACGCTGCTTTGTAAGGAACCAGATTGGCGGGAGCATTAGCGTTGGTTCAAGGACTGATGATCTTAGGAACTTCGGGCTACCACGGTAGTCGTGTATCCTTAGCCGTCTGGGGAATTGCAATGCAGCAGAGGTTAGATAGCTCAACTCCTGAGCAAGGGGTTTTGTTATGGCCAAGTAACGTAGCAAATAAATTGCCACCCGAGCAGTTGTTCCGGCTGCTCGGGGGCGGTGGTGTAACGTCTTGATTACACCACGTGGTTTGACCACCGTGAGGTTGGGCCCTAGTGGCAGGTACTCACGTAAATCATTCCACATCTGTATACGGTAACCAAATTCCAAATTTTGAACCCTTGTATCGGCTGTGAAACAACTGGCTACTAAATTTTTCAACAGCTGCTTTTGTTAAAAAAAAAACAACCCTGATCGAATGAAATGTATTATCATTTAGAAAATTTTCAAAAAACGGTGAAGTCTTATGGGATGTCAATTTTTTATCGTTTTCATAATACATTGCATTCACACCATCACACTTGCACGTATTATTTGAATTCTTGGCAGGTATTAATACACAGTATAATAGTCTGAATTGTCCTTTAGTACTTATGGCCTTAGTGTAGATTTTTTCTTTCCTCACAATGGGCAAGTATTTTTTTTTTTTTTTTTTTGTGGAAAAGTTGTGATAATTGAAAATGATAAAACAAGTAAAGTTGTATGCTAAGGGAGACCTCAATGCCATGACGATGATCAGCAGCCAACTGATCCAAAATTTTAAAGTTTTGCTTGCGGACTCTTACTCAGGAGTCAGTTTGATATTTTTCTGCTAGAATAATTTTAATTCTACTTAAAAATAACTTATTTATTTTTTTGTTTTAAGAACCAATTGATATGTATTATTTAAGGTCTGAAAACCCCAACTCCCAACATAAGGGCATTGCAACGTCATGCTAACATTGCAAGCATTACTCACAAACTAATAATGATAATATTTTAATATAATGATGAACATTAAAAAACATTCAGGTTCCTAATCTTTTATGAACTAAATATTGCATAATTTTCTGTGTCTACTCTAAAATTCATCCTACACACCAATAATTTTTTAATTATCTCTAATATAATATAATAATCTAACATATAATGAGTCTTATAACTATGCTCCGTTTATTATTATTATCATTTTCAAAATGGTAATAATAATTTAGTCTACTGTTTATGTGAAGATAAGGCTGTCTTCTGTGAATTTTTATGTTTATACTTTTGCTGCGATCTATGGCCAGCTATTCTTTAGTTTGTTCGTTGTAGTCCCTATATATACTTTATCACAATTCTCTAAGTCATTTCTCTCACAAGGGATGTTATGAATTAAATTTTTCCACACCTAAGCAATCAAACTTATACTCTTTCTCATGCCAGTGCCCCGCCTTCTCACAAATACATTCCCGACATTTTGGGAGTGACATCTCACCAGACATAACCCAATTACGGGGCGTATGCTGGAGGATACTAAGGAAATTTGTGAATGACACGGAGTTCCTATGGACCTATAAGTCAAACTGGTTCACGGTTAAAGCCACGCAGCGCACAACAAGCCTATATTGGCTTAGGTGTATGTCGTAAGACTTGGGTAAACGAACCCCTCCATTCAACCTAACCTATACTTTTTCTTACTAAACAATTTCTTCATTGTTTTATAACTTTTAAGAGGTATTCTATAGCCCTCCCTATTATATATATTAGGTCTTGTTATTCTTTACGATACATTAAAATTTGTAAAATTTGGGTTCAGTTATACTAACTATATTCTATTCTGAAACTGATTCATAAAATAAATAAAATAATACTCTTTTTCTGAAATGGCTCATCAATTATTTTGAGACGCAAAGAGCTCCCTCCTTCTTCTTTATGAATATCAAATACCTGAACAATATCCATTTCATTTCGCCTACTTTAATCAATGCGTTTACAACATAACGTTCTTTGACATATTGTTGCACATAAATAACATATTTCAATTACAGAAAACTAATTTTCATATTTTATCTTGTTTCATTAAAAAGTGTTTTTAGCATCGATCATAGACAACCCAAAATATAATCATTGATTCCCATCTAGAATTAATTTTCCCTCCTTCTTGCAAACATTCCGCCCATCCTGTTCCATCACCATATTATTCAAAGATTCATTTATTTTAACCATGAAATAATATACAAAAACATTTATTTATTTACAAATTTCATATATTCGTTTATTTTCTCAAATGCTTTATTTAATTTCCTTTTCTGTTGTTGGCCATTTATCATAATTGTTATTTTTTTTTTTTTTTTTTGGCGGTGCTCTTTGTGTTGTGTACAAATAATTTCCAGTTTAAAAGATTTTTGTATTGAGATACAAGTATATACATTATAACTGGTCGATGAGTGAAAAGTATTTCGATCACTTTCAGAAGGTGTGAGTGTAATAAAGAAATGAAATGTTTGTTTGAAAAATATTTGATACATTAACAGGAATAAAAAATATATAATGTTTTTATTTAGATAATAATTAACATGAAAACTGAACTTATATAATTGCTGGCATTTATAAATTTAAAGCAACGAATTAGAATTTTTCTCGTGTCTCAGCATCAATATTTAGTGCATATTTTTCTCATTGGATTATTTTTTTTTCATATTTGTGCCTAAAAAGCGCAAAAAAGTATTTTTATAAATATCACAAGAGTTTAGTTAAAATATCACAACAAAAATTAAGTTAGGTTTGTTAATCCGTTTTTCAGTTTAAACCCTATAAAGAGCATATATTTTGGATCAGTACCAGTCACATACATAAAACTAGATAGTTGCTAGAGTGGTGTATAGGACATAACCCATAAGTAGTACAGTAAATTGTGGCAGCTCAAAAACCAATGAGTTTTTGACAGCAACTAGTCTACACAAAAACAAACAAAGCCAATGGAACAATATTGTAGGGAAGAGTTTGTAAAAATATTGGCTTTGATGTTGTAGGTTTTACCGATAAAAGTAAAAAATATCAATAAAAAGTTTGGAAGAAAGGGTTTTAGAATTTGGCTCCAGATCTTTTCTAAATATAGAATATTTTTAAGAAAAAAGATTTTTCAATAAGAGAATTAAAATTTAAAAAAAATGAGGTTAGTAAATTTCTACACTGTACCAGTGATGTATTTATTTCCTCTGTAAGTAGTAAATTGTCAATTAAAAATTATAGGCAACATTTTCCTAATACAAATATAATTTTTCATTTATCATCACCCAAATTATTAAACATAAAATAATATTTGATATTAATCTTATTTCTTCTTTTCCTTGAGTAATCATTATTTTTTCAACCACTAACACTCAAAAACTTTCAATAACATTGAAACTTAATTCCAACTACTAAATTCCTGCAAGTGATAAACAAATATAGAAAATAAATGCATAATTATTTTTTTTTTTTTTGGATTTGATTTCACTCTCATTAACCACCAGCAACTTTCAACAAATGAGTGGTAAAAATAGCAAGTAAAAGTTTTTTTCTTTAACAAAATTTTAGGCCAACTGCCAGCAACATGCATTGTCTTGTATGTGTATGATCAAGCAGAAAGAACGTCTAAATGCAAAACGTAAATAGGAACGAATGTTGCTGGTATTTATTCTTTCTGCTTTTTTATTTCAGTAACAACCACTGAGCAAATGGATAATAAAATATTGTATGTCAACATGCATGGTAGCAACGCTCATGTACGCGTTGCTGCATTGCTCTATTGGTGTTTCTGTACAGTGAGACAAGGATAAAACAAAACATATAAGAAAACCACAGTGAGCTGGGCCGAAACTTACATACTTTCATGTGTGTATGTATTAGAGCGATCGATTTAACAATCGATATTATGTAGCCGATTTTTCGATAGGTTTTGGCATGCGAAAAAAAGACATGTAAAAAAAGTAATTTTCGAAGTGTCCAATTTTAACTCTTATTTTTGTATAGGACGGGATTCACTATGCTACTGAAACGTAAGATTTGTTTAAAATGACATATGTGACCAAAAAATGTTATAGATTGAACTAAAAGTGTAGGTAAGTGAAAAACTTTTTGACAAGTTTGTCCGATTTGCTAATCTTTTAAAAATTGCCAAAAACTATATATATGTTTCTATGTTATCAGCGTTGTCCTTACGAAGTTATTTACAAAAGTATAATAATGTGGGCGTTCTGATGCGACTTCTCAAAGTCGGACAGAATTCTGTCAGACTTAGCTAGCACTTTTCAGTAAATGAATACCATAATTAAGAAGGATAGTGTATCACGGCCTTAAGCAGATAAGATACAAGGTCGGTGTGTTGTCAAGAAAATATTATTAAAATGTTTGTCACAGCTTTGTTGGCATACCCCTGCCTAATAATACATATTTCCAATGCCTCTAAGACACGACTGGAGTTCAATTTCAATAAGGTGCCAAATTTTTCCCCTTTTGCCTCAGAAGTGTTCCTAGCTTATTCATGCACGTTCTAATTGTTCTACTAGATACTGATAAAGAAGTAATTTCAACGGTTACATATCACGTGCTTATGGCGGCCAACTAACATTGCCGCAATATCAGATAACACTGCAAAAAAACTTGTTGCACAGTCTGTGCATTAATGGTAACTGATTGGCCAACTGCAGTTTTCAAGCCGTAGAGTCCGATGGCGTGCCAGCACGTAAATCACATCAAATGGCCACTCCAAAAAATCCAAAGACGAAGTCGAGCCACTCTGCTTATGAATGAGTCCATCCATCACAGAGTGCTCCATATATATTTTGAGTTTCACAGAAGTATTCGCAATTAATTTTGTGAAGCGCTGATTTACAAAAAAAAGAATGTTATATCCACTCTTGGATTTTAAAAAACCAACTTTAAAAATTCAAAAGCCAATTCGGGCTACTCTGTTTATGAATGACTCCCTTCATTACAGAGTGCTCGATATGTATTTTGATTTTCACACAAGTATTCGAAATTAATCTTGTACACTGAAACACTGAACCACAAAAAAAAAGAGTGTCATATCCACTCTTGGGTTTTAAGAACATAATTTTTAAAAATCCACAAGTCAAGTCGGGTCACTCTATTTATGAATGAGTCCATTCATCATAGAGTGCTCGATATATATTTTGAGTTTCACAGAAGTATTCACAATTAATTTTTTGAAGCACTAATCTACAAAAAAAAGAGTATCATATTAATATAATACCCCAAAAATCACCATGAGTTGAAGCTCTGACTTGGCAATACTTTTATTTTATTTTAACTCAGTTTAAGCCTTGCGTCGTTAAGACAGTTAAAATTTTATTATGCATGCCTTTTCAAAGAATGGTTGGAAGCACGGCCCCAATAATCAACCAGTACCAGAATTTGTAGTTTTTTTATAAATGCAGTTTAGGATGCAATCTTTTTTACCCCTAATAGACTAAATGTTCACTGTTTTATAGAATTTCTGATATAAACATATCTTAATTCGAAAAAGAAGATTATGTGCCACTGATATTTTGGGCATAAGTTCGGAAAAAAACTTGACGCTTAGGTGTGACTTAGTCTTGGCTTAGCGCTTTGTGATGGCACCATCTTTATAAAACTGGTTTTAATTATGTATTTTTTGTTTATCCCAGATATTGAGGAACCAGTTAAATTGAGTTTTATTAACACTCATCTCTATTGCTTTTATAATAGCTTAATATAAGAAATGGTTTTCAAGGAGCATTATTTCATTCCTCCTCCGATATTCCAACATCGCTTAGTTGTTCCCTCTATCAATGCTGATCCAGAATTATCACCTTGTGCAACTGAAAATAGAAACTGTGAACGAAATGACGAATTTATATGCATCCTTAAAACTTTTTGGGCAGGGTACAAAGTTATAATTGACTCGGTTGATGGTCCGGCATTGGTGTTGCTGGCTGGCTGTCTGGTTGTATGTTGTTTGCCTACTTGCTGCTCGAGTAATAAAACATTCTTATGGTTCAATAAAATTTAACGAAACTTTACAAACGCACATGCATGTTTACTTGCCACGGAATCAACATTAGCAACAACATGAGTTGCTATTGTAAAACTGTGCAACAACAATGGCAACAATTTTAACTAAATAGAAATGCACATATAAACAATACTTTTAGCCATGTGAAGCAGAAATGCTGTTACAACATTTTAGTTGAATTATGTTTGTGCCAGGGAATATGCTCAAAATTTAAAATTTGCTTAAAGTTATTTTTTGTTCATTTATTTTTGGTGGCAGCGTGGCGCTTACGTTTTCATGGCAGCCATAGTAAAAGCTATAAACTATTTAAGTTGTTTCCTTGCTTGTGCTGTTGCTTTTTACGATTGCCCATGTTGTTTATGAGTTATTACGCGTCATTGATTGGTATGAGCAGCAACTACAACCGCATGCACCGTTTTAAATGTGCAGACAACGAACATGAAAAACTGAAAAACAGGAACTTGGTTTTATTTAAAGTTTGAATACTTTAGAAATTTGTGCTGTTTTTTTTTTTTAATACCATTGAAAACTTTTTATAGCAAAAAATTCAGTAATGAATTAACTCAAAGTGGAAACTTCAATGAGTTCAAGTAAAATATAGTTTGGCTAAGTTTTGCCATATAAAATTTAACGTTTATGAGCGAAGAGTTAAAGTGTTTTGTTTTTTGACTGCCAGCACACACAGCAACCGAAATGAAGAGAGACAAAAACAAGATAATAAAAACCAGTTTGAAATCAATCATAAACGAATCGCTGGCTATAACAGTTTAGTTTTAAATTATAGAAATAAAAGAAAGAAACTGCAAAAATACCATAAGACATGTTATTTATTCAAATTTGTAACACACAAAATTTTTTATTTCTTGAAATTTAAACTGCACATAATATCTTATTTTACAAATGTGTAAAATTTTTATGTTTATATGTAAGCAACTTATGTTTCTATTTTCACTATCTCTGTCTTGGCACTACAACAATGATCAATTACCCTCTTAAAGGCTGTTTCATGCTTAATAAACGTAAAGTAGTGCTGCAACGTTGCATATCTCTAGTTTGGAGTCAACTGCTATTAATAATCTTTAACAGCAATTTTCTATTAGCTTGAGATAACTTAATTCAGCCGCAACAAATTTAAGAGTTTGACTGCTTAGAGTTTTTGTAATAGCAAAACCTGTTTCCAAGTTGGCATATACATAAACACAAATTGCCTGTCTCCACTACCAGACTATAAAATAAATGTTTAAAAATTTTAGCCAATTGATAAGAAACAATTTTTTATAATATTATCTTTCGCATAATAAATCAGTGTGGCACTCTTAAATTTATTTGCAGTTTCAGGCAATGCTTAAACAGTTTTAACAGGGGTATTCACTTTTGAAGAAAAATATCGTATCCTGGCCTGAAAATATAAATAAAACTATATTTCTATGCATAAAGTTAGCTACGTATCAAAATGCCTTAATAGCAGGTAATCAATGAACTACAACAAAAACAACATCAGCAAACACTTCATGTATTTGGTTGGTAGAATTATTCCATATTCTGTCTACCATTTGCTACCCTGCAAGAACAGTGTCGGTCATATGATCCATCATATGACCGACACTGCTGATGGATTCATACATCAGGATTTCTATCATTTTCTTAAGGCCAAAATGAAAAAACGGATGTAAACATTCGTGTACGTGTGAGCTATTTTTTTAACCAGCGTTACCACCTCAGCAAAGCGATCATTCGAAATCGTTTTTTCAAAATGCCCACAAATTTACATGCAATGCTATTTATTTTTGTATTACTAATTAAAAAAAGAGTTTTTTCGAATAATTGAAAAAAAACTATACAAGGAGAACAAAATAAATTATTTTAGACATATTTAGATAAAATTAAGAGAAAAACAGTAGTCAATAGCAGTTTTAACAATAGAAAACTGAAGCATATGGAATAAATATACACAGCACTATGTTTTTTCAAAGAAAAAAAAAAACCAAATGAACCTATAACAACATTAATGCATAAACGTAGTTCTAAATGAAATTACCAAACTAATACGGGAAAATCAAAATATTAAAAAAATCATTGTACTGGCAACGCTGAAAGCTATAAAATTGCTTTGCATGTGTTAGTAAATAAGCTGTTACTGTGTTAGTTTCCATCAGCCATTTCTTGCACGGTAGCGATCGTGTGGCACATTTATTCAATATGTAAACAAAACTTTGACAGCTCAATGGCTAGAAGCATTCACCTGGTCTTTTAAGGCTGCATAGTATATATGTATATACATAGATACCTTGCTACGTATGTAGCATTCCATTCGGTGCCATTATTATGTGTAGTATAGTAAGTACTAAATGCTACTAAATATGTACTAAAAAAGAATTATTTTAATGCTTATATAATTGCATATTTTTTGCTTCTATGTTCATACATACAATTGTATCCAAAATATGTAAGTAGATCAAAATTTATTTTGTATTCCAAAAACTATTTTATATTATTCATTTATTCATTATGTCACCTTTAACGTGCCTGTTGATACCTCTCCAAAGTTTGTTGCAGCATTAATTTAATTTGATTTTAAATAGAAATGTATTTTATTTTGAACTTTTTATAAAATTTAGTCCTGGCACACAACTAGGCTCAACCAAGAGCGACAAAAACGAAATTCATCCCTTGTAAATAGACAAAGATTGCTCCATATGACTAACCGCTGCTTTCTTGCAAAGACAATGAATATTTCCGACAGGGTGAAGTATCTTGAAGTCAGCCTGGATCGGAAATTAAGCTGGAAATATCACTCTGATGAAAGAGTCAATAAGGCTGATGTATGTTGGTCAAACAATTGACGATCCATAGGCACAAGATGGGGGGCTAAGTCCAAAGCAGACACACTGGCTTTATAGTAGCGTTATCAGATCGATTATGACCTACGTCTCTATAGTCTAGTGGACATCGATTAAATATAAATGCAAACCATACAGAAAGTTACAAGAAGCTGTTGTCTTGGTATATCTGGGGCATTCAAAATGATACCTATAAGGGTGATGGAAGCTTTATTTTCTGTCGAGTCAATCGAAATTCGTATAAAATAGTGACACGATTATCGATGATGGGTGATGGAAGCTTTATTTTCTACCGAGCCAATCGAAATTCGTATAAAATATGAAGCGGCTCTCACAGTGAAACGATTATAGATGATGGGTGAGTGGATCGATCAGGGACACGAAACGCATCACTAACAAATCTTTACAGCCATAGGGAAGTTTATACAAGAAAATGTGTTGTTAGATCGTACTCCAAAAACCAGACTAGAGTCCATTTGCGAGACATCATTCCTGGTTGAACAAACCTTTGAACTAGATCCCCATTGGGCTTTATTGTTACACGGAGGGGAAAAACAAAACTTAGTAATTATATAGAAAATATCAGTTAACTGTTACTCCGTCTGGCAGAATATTGCAAAGTTTTTCAGGCGGAAATTGGGGCCATTATGGGGTGTATTAGTTATGTTAATGAAATGGAAATTCCAGGACCTCTAAATATTTTCACGGTAAGTCAAATGGTCAGTAAGTGAGCTCACTAAATCACATACAGTTTGGGATTGCAAAACGTTATTAGCAGTTACTTGATTTATGGTGAACTGCGCATCATATGGGTGCCTGGGCAAGAAATAACTGGCAATGAAACGACAAACTCAGTTGCTTTGAGAGCACAAAAGTTAAGCAATATAAGCTTAGTATGTGGAGCAACTTTGCGATGCAGTTAAATTTGAGCTAAAGAATTGGGCAACTAGAGCGCATTTAACTTTCTGGAATAACGAAACCATGGAAATAAAGGCAAGCATTCTATGGGAAGATCGGGACGAGGAAAAAATAGGGAAACTTCTACGACATACTAAGCCTGCATTAAGTAGAATAATGGGGGTTATGACAGGTCACTCTCAACTACTAGTAGACCGTAGCCACAGAGGAATAGTGAAAGAAGATGAATGAAGATAATGTGGGGAGAAAAGTGACATATTAAAGCACTATTTATGCCATTGCCCCGCCTTCTCCTAAATATGGTCCCAATATCTTGGTAGAGACACCTTACTAGACCCAATCCAATTATGAAGCATATGTTGAGGAAATTAAAGAGTTTTATAACAGATGGTTAAATCCACGAAGAGCACAACATATCGCAAGATATGGGCAAACAAACCACTCAAACCTAACCTTTATTTGAGTTGGTTTTAAAATAGAGTTGTATTTTGTTTTGAGTATTTCATAAAATTTAGTGAAGAAGTAGATCTCGAAAAATACTGAGCAAACACCCTAATATTGCATACTTCGCCAGCATTAGTTTACACTCTAATATCACAAATACGCCATGTTTTTCATGGCGAATATTCGTCGACTAGGCCTTGTTGCAGTTGTATAATGATATACATAAATTAAATTGGTATCACATAATTTTAGCACTCGGCAGTTGCTTGAAGACCAACAACTGTCAATTTTCCAACCAGTATGAATACCTTACTTACTTATATTAATATAAAAATCCTTACCTTTCTTTCGCTTTTTTTTCTCATATTTTACACAGACAAAAAATATACCGTATTAAAAAGTGTTAAGTTAATTAATAAGTATAAATACAGACAGTAATGAAGTGCTTAGATAGAATGATGGCAATGCAGCGCTACTAAAAAACAGTATACATTTGGTCATGACCTCTGTGCGAAGAAATTTTGACACTGCTGAAGGTCATGGTGGGCGGGAAAGAGTTGTGGTATGTATCGCAGCCAGTAAGTTTCGACTTTACTTTTCTTGTATTCTTTAAAAATTACGATTACCCCAATTTTATAAAGGAAAATCCTTTTCTAATTTTTTGTGAGAGCAAAATTTAACTCTAGTGTGATAAAACTATAAACAATTGTAAATGGTAAAATTTAACTTTTTAGTCGGGCTTTTGTTAAATGTTATGACTACTTTTTGGAATGGAGAAAGATTTTTTGTGGTAAAGTTCTTGTTGAGAGGGCTATCGGCCGAGCCAGCAATTTCCACGGGATTTTGAATAAATAACAAAACGTAACAAAAGGCTTGATTCATTACGCAATATAATTTTATTAAAATTCCTTTGTAAAAAATATACATATATATTTGTATTAAATTCAAATATTCACAATAAAGATGATTAATTCTATATACTTTTTATGGATGTTGTTATGGAAGTTCCTGGAAAATCCTATGACACTAAGGACAATCACGTCTGATCCGCTTCGCAATTAGAATGAAAAATGGCTTATTAAAAGATGGCAATTAAATTCTTTTAAAAATGGCGAGGGCGGTAAGACGTTCTTGACAATACAACTTTCGTTAAATTGGCAAATATGCCATAATTTTTAAGCAACTACTTTTTCCAATTAAATTAGTGATGCCAGATTAAGAGGCAATCATGAGGATTATGGGAGTCGCGTTAACAGTTCTGTTGGTCAGCATTTTTCAAAGAAGAGGTTTTACTAAAATACCTAAACAAGTAATCAGCAGACTATAATATTTAGCTAAAATCTTTTTAACAAAATTTATAAGCACGTAACTATAATAATAATGCAAAAACTGTCATAACATGTTCGTCTTGAAAATAAATTGAAAAAATATTTTCTGTGTATTTTTCAGCCAGATGCATTTAAGTTGTCTAAAACCAGCAGCTATTAAGTGTTGAAAAAATTAAATAACAATTAAGCTTTTCGAGTAGATTAATTTTCTTGAAAGGCGCAAAAATCAAAATAGCACCTTTTCACTCCAATGAAGCATTAATGCTGTGTAAGAGCACTATAATTGATAAAAAAAAAAAAAATAAAAAAAATACCAGTTCGTTTGTAAATGAATTTTGTTTATCGAAAATGCATTGCAGAAATGTTTGCTGGAAAAACTGAAATTTGCAGTGTGTTAGTAATTTTTTCTTTTAATTTTTTATCAACAGAGATTGAGACAGTGGAGCTTGTGGAATTATTTAATAATTTGTGTTTCAATTTGGTTAGGTATACAAAAAACAAACGAACACTTTTATTTAAGAATAGTATAACATATGTGAGCAATCTTTATTAAGCTTATGACAGATATGTATGAGGAACAAGCCTTCTGTTAGCTAAGACCTTTTTAAATATTTAAAGAGCTTGAGTTAAAGGTTACCTTATCAACCAGACGTTTCTAGGGGCTTAAATTCATTTTGAATAGATACATATTTTTTGTATCAGTGGTATCTGCTTGCGCTTAATTTATTCATATAATTATAACATAGCACTCAAATATCCTACCAGGTCATGTTTTTATATCCTCAATTTTATGCATAAATCAATATTTATTGTAAAAACTTCATACTCAGTTTAACAGGAAAATAATAATTTGTTGCAACTTGTTGTTGACAATATTAAGCCATGAGTAAAACAAAATGAATTAAATAATATTTGCATTTCTTTGTTACGGCAAATGTTTGCACATGTGCTTGCTGGTAAGAAAAATATATGCGCAAAGAAGTGGCTGATCAAAATGTGTTCTTTAATTAAGTTGAACCTAAATGTTCTTGTTATTTAAAAACAAAATTGTGGAAAGACCAAAAAAAAAAAAAGAGAACACATTAATAAGGTCTGTTTTCAGACCTAAAATAATACCTAATCTTAAAGCAAACAAATAAATAAGTTTATTTTTGTATTTAGTTTCGATAATCAAACTTTTAAAGGGCTCACCCGTTACATGAATTTTAATTTTTTTGGAGAAATTTTTTTAAATTATTATTTATGAAATTATCTGCTTAAAAATACCATACAATCAGTTATGACCCGCCTCGGAAACCATTCGATCATCCTAATGAAAGTGAAACATATATGCTATGTTCCCCAGCCTGTAAGTCTTCAACTTTACTTTTCTTATCTTTCTTGAAAATGTTTGTCGATGCCATTTTATAACAAAAAAATCTTTCCTAATTTTAAAGAAAAAAAAATCTATTTAAGGCCCGATAAAATAATTCAGTAAATCATTATGTTCGACTTTAAAGTTAAACTAGTATTTATTTATTTTTTTTGATTACAAATAAAAATCAATTTTTTTTAAGCAAAAATTTGTGAAATTGCTGATGATTTTTGTAGGTAAAAGTACAGCAATGAAAAAACCCGATTTTATAGGTAAATCATCCCACATTTCATCAAACTTCACAGTAACAATTATTGATGTGCGGGAAGTTTTGACACTGAAATAGAATTTCCAAGATATAGGTAATCGTATCATACAGTCTAACAATCCATGTTTTTGTTCTTTACCTCAGTTTTATACTTTTATTACTCAAGAAAAAATAATAGTACATTTTTTCCTTTCATATTTTTGTGATCATTTCAAAAGCTACTGCGGCATGTGGTAGCAGCAGCAATAAGCCCACAAAACTGTTACACTCAACACAAAATTTATTTAATATTTATTTTCATAAATTTATTTATACATTTTATAGTTAAACCGGTAGCAAATAATCAACTGGGAGTTAAACGGCAGTAGCAGTGGCAGCAATCACTGCTTAAGGCAGACAGCAAAAGCTGCATTATACTGGCATGATAAAATATAGTGAATGTTGGGCCTTAATGGTTTTTCTTTCAGTTAGCAATTTTTCTTTTATTTTAGTTTAAATCTGGTTAAAGTGTGTGTGGTCGTTCAATCATGCTTTATTTGTCAGACAAACATTTGCTAAACATTGCAAATATAATAAAACATGAGTTTGTAGCAAGAACATTTGCAAATCTACGATACATGATAGCGAAATAAGTATGTGTAGGTTTGGTGTGAAGCAAAAAACTTAAAATGGTATCAGAAATAAATTAACTTAAGGAACACATTACCATACAAAATGGCAAAAACCAATAAGTGCCATTATGAAACATATTAAGTACTTTGCTTTGAGAAATAAGAAACAAAAGGTTATAGGTAAAAAGTTATAGGAAAAAAAAACCAGGTTCACGGAATAAAAAATATTATCCTTGTTTAATCAAGACATACTTTAACCCAAAGGATTAAACTTTAAAGCTAATTATGCCGAGTTGTTTACTTTCTTAAAAATGTTTGTTAGGCATAAATTTTATTTCCAAATCTTTTTTACTTACCACGTTTCCATTAAACACTTTCATAATTGTCAGCGTAATACAGCAGAAGAGCCATGTCCACTCGGATTGTGGATTATTGAAAAAATACACTGTTTTAAAGAAGGCTTATATGTATATTAGTGTGATGGGTAAAAAAAAGCACAATTTGGGCAATAGCATAGTGATGGATTGAAATACACTGTAAGAGTAAACTGACAACGAGAAAGACCTGTTCAAAAAAACACGAAGGCCCACTATCTGCAACAAAATACATATGCATACATACGTTTATAATTTTTATTTGAGCTCTAGATTTCCTCTACAGTAATGTAGTTCATGTGCATTGCCTTTACTTCATCTCCCCTAATCGTATTAATATAAGCGAAATACTCAGTTGTTCATACTTATTTATATATATATACATATATCCAAATCCAGTGCATTCTACTTGTACTAAACATCTGAAAGTTTATTCAAACTTGTTGCAAAGAATTTTTTTTCATGTATTAGCTATCTTATAAATAGTTCGCTTATCTTATTTTTAAATACCCCAGCAAAAATATGCTTCACAGAAGTAAGCAGTAAAAAATTTCCACGCCATAGAAAACTGCCACACAAAAGCATATCTCTGGCTGCTAATCATGGAAACCACATAGTCCTTTCAAATCAAATTTATCTTATCAAGCCACACAGTGCATCCTTCTTCGCTTACAAGGATGCAACTGTTTCAGCGATTGAGCTGTTTTTTTTTTTTTTTTTGCAAATCCTAATTTATGTATTAATTTTTGCAAAAAAAAATAAAACTTGATGGCTAAAACAATCGCAACCTCGTAAGCAAGAGAAGATGCACTAGTATAAATCTGGCATAACATACATAAATATGCTTCAAGGGTAGTATGAAATAAGCTAATAACTAGCGAAGCTTAGAGACCTGCCAAAAGGGACGTTGCGAACGTGATGTGATGTCGAAGCAGGTTAGTAAGCGGTAGCCCATAATCTCTGGCTTACAAACCTGCTTCCACGTAAGCTGGTATTTTTGCTGGAGCATTTCCCCCAGGTTATATTATAATCAAAACATTTTAACTTAATGAATTAATTTTCTTTTTTATTTATGATAAAAATGAAATTATTCATATTAATAAATTGAAACATTTAAGATAAGAAATGGTTTTAAAAATAAGGTAAAGTATTACAGGTATCAAAGAGCAAGAGATAAATGCTAGTTACATTGTTGCTTTCAACTAAAACTGTGATATTAGTTAAAGGCGTACAAACTTTGTTTGTTGTTTTTTCAATACTGTAACGTTTTAATTTTTCAGTGTTGTATTTTTACACACTTACGCCCTTATTCATAAAAATTATAACAAGTTTATATTGCTGTTATTTTACAAATTTGTATAGACAACTTGTCGAATAAGAATTTCATAAACCTAAACCCCCTAATTCATAAAAATTTTAACAGGCTTATGAGACTGTTATTTGACATATTTGTATGGAAAATCTGTAAAATAAAAGCTTTATAAACCTGTTATAATTTTTATGAATTAGATGGAAAATATTTATTATTAAACTTATAGCAAGTTTATAATGCTGCTATTTAACAAATTTGTATGGAACACTTGTCGAATAAAAAATTTTTAAGCCAAAATAATTTATTATGAATAAGGCCCTTAATGTTTTAGATAATTTTTCCTGCTACAAAATATAAAAACCCTTGAAAAAGTCGACAAAAAATCGACGTAACGTCGGGTACAATAATAATTTAAACTTGATTTTAATTATAAAATATATTAAACCCTATAAGCTAAACCAGGAACAAAACATGTAAAAAAAGGCATTTTAAAAACAGGGCAAATATTCCTTTCAAAAAATTCAACAATTATTGAGTTTAGCGAATTTCGCATTTATGACGAAATTTTACACATTTACACTATAGCCCATGGTATATCTAAATTTTGAACCGCTCTCAAAGAATCAGCCGTGTCTGATAAAGTATTGTAGATATCAGGAAGTTTCTGTCATTTTGTAAAGCATAAGGCCCTCTGTAGAATTGAAATTGATGCCAGTTTCAAAGAATTGGCTCTATGGTCTAAAGTACAAAAGATATATAAAAGGTTGTTGCAGTTCTGTACAGGGAATCAAATTCCCTTTCCAACGAAACCAACAACTAATTGATTGTAAAGAAGGTAAAATTTTTGGCAAAAATTGTTTCCAAGGCTATAGCCCATGGTAGAATGAAATGGCGGCCAGAGCCAAAGTACTTAGTATATTTAAGAGGTTGTGACAATTTTGCATAGAAAATTTTAATTATTTTTCTAACGACAACACAATCAGTTCATTCCAAAGAAGTTGGCATTTTTGGCCAAATGAGTTCGCAAGGCTACAGCTCATGGCAGAATTGAAATTGCAGCCAGTTTCGAAGAATTTGCTATATCTTCTAAGCTCTCTTATATATTTAAGAGGTTGTTACAGTTTTGTATAGCGAATTATAATGCCTTTCTAACGACATCACAATCAATTGATTCCGAAGAAGTTGGCATTTTGGTAAATATATTTTGTAAGGAAATTGCAGTCATATTCAAGAAATTTTCTGAATATTCCAAAGTGCTTTAAATAAAAATATATTACTGCAGTTTTGTTTAGAGAACAATTACGCCTATTTCACGATTATTTTATTAAAATAATTCTGAAGAATTTAAAGTTTGTAGCAAAACTTTTCGCAAGGCCATAACTGATGGTGGAATTAAAATTTAGAAGAACAGGCATTATCTTATACAGTACTTTTAGGATCAAGAAGATAATTGCAGTTTGGCTTAGATAAATAGTTTTGCTTAGATAGTTATAATATTCATAGCCGATAAATATTATGACTTTTGAAATACATACATGCAACTTTAAAAGGAAACTCTGTTTGAAGGTCGTTTAGTTAATGTTTGTCTCCATACTTCAGCTAATATGTATATGAGTATAAAACCTTTAATTTCGATTTTAGGTTTTTTGTCTATAATAGAAGTTTTCACTATTACTTATATATTGTTATCTGTAATTTATATAAAGTAACAACTATGCTTTTCTGTACTTTAATTATAAGAGTTATCTTGTTGTACAGGAAATGGATAAAAATAAATAAATAAATAAATTATATGATTTTACTTCTATGATTTTACTGTAGTATCCGTATAACTATTTTGACAATCTTGTTTTCATTCGCAGCACAATGCAAGCATCCGTTGGGAATGGAATCAGGAGCCATAGCAGATTTCCAAATAACTGCCAGCACAGCACACGACATGGGAAATGTGGGTCCACAACATGCCAGGTAAGTGAACGACAATTAAATTTTCAAAAAGTCAACGCGCACATTTGCGTTGTAAAGCATATTAACAAGCCATTAGGTATATAGTGCAATAAAAACTGTCCAAGTAGCGTGAGAAGCATGCAAGCAGCTGGCAAAAAAAAGGCAAAATGGTCATTAAACAGTTAAACCGAAAAAAGTTGTATATGCGTAATAAATTAAACTGAGCAAATCTTATATTTACAGCCATTAGTTAATTGCTAGAATTGTGCTTTCTTGGGGGTGGCTTAGTTAGCTGCTACCCAAGCAAACACTGTGACATTGAACTTAAGTGTACTTACTATATGGCTTTACCATAATCAATAGTTGACCTGACAAAAAGCGAAATAACAGAAAGTAATAAAACTACGAGCAAAATAGGTGCTGAAGAGAAAAGTAGCGGTTTTGAAATAGCTATAGTTATTCCCCAGCAGAGGTCACAGTAGTTTTACTTTTAAATATTTATTATTATTTTTTATTTTAATTTAATATTTAGTTATTTTGAGCCTTTTTTTCTTGTATTTTATATATATATTTGAGCTTAAGGTATTTTTATTAGAGAATTTGAGCATTTGAGTATTTTTGTCAATATTTCGCTCTCCTTCGGTTACCTTCTTCAGGACAATAATAATGAAAAATGCTGTGATTGGTTTTTTCAAAAAATGTTAAAAATTCTACTTATAGAAATCAAATAAATTAGTAGAGTACAATAAAATTCAAAATAGTTTTTGTAGCTTTGAACAATATTTTTGTCGTATATTTTTCAATATTGCTTATTTTAATTGATCTTAAAAATAGCCATATGACAGAAATACATGCATTAAACAACTTTAAATCCTTTGCACATTTATATTGAAAAAATTAAAAATTACAATTATAAAAACGAAATCTTCAGAAAAACATTCTCAATCATTAAAATAAGCAACAGAAATAGCAAAGGCAGGCAGGCAGGCACATAGAGCAAAGAACGCATAAGTATGTGCAGATTATATACATATGTATGTATGTATGTATGTAAGCATATGTGTGGAAGAAAAATCCATAATGATACGCAGTCATGTTTAGACTAGGGTGTGCCAACTGAGCAATCGATTTTTCGATAGCTTTTGGCATGAGGAAAAAAATGCTCTACAACATATCAAACAAGTGCCAGTGTATTCGAAAAAATATTGCTGAGAAAAGGTTATTGGGATTGCGGCATAGAGTTGACTTATCTACGAGAACCCACGGGGATGATAAGTCCTACCGGTCGTTATTTGGGCGTCTCGAAAATGAAACTTTCTGCCTTCAGAACTAACTTATACAAGGCAACCCGTGAAGAACTCGGATGTATAGACAATCAATAATGCTATTTTCTCTCCATTATTTTCTTCGAGCACAACAAGCACGCCTCACGCCTCCTTAGGGAAACTCTTTTACAGTACAAAAATCCAAAAAATTTAACTTAAGATCCTTCAGAAATGATTTGCTTGAAAAGTCGTAGCGAAACTTTTCTAATGTGAAAATCTATTGAAAAATCTGTGGCACAATATTGAGAAATTTTTTGTCCATAGAAATCGACCCGGTCTTATGTGTACACATTATAACAAAATATAGCAGTTGTAATTATTTTTCGTAAGTATAAATTATTTTATGGCGTATTTTAATGTTTTTGATGTCACTTGAACACATACATATATGTTTATGTCTGTGTACCTGCACTTATATACAAGCTGACGTACAAAGAGAAACAACGACATTAAATAAAGTATACACAGAAATTTGTACATAATTTTGTTATCACCCATCAGCGAACTTTTGTAGGTGTTTTAAAATCAGTGCCTTTTGAAGGCTTTCTTTCACTGTTTTTTTAAAGCCAGACCTCCCAATATGTATCCAAACCAAGGTGAACCTTGGTCGGCTTTAACAACTTCCTTTTTTGAAAAAAAAGGTTTCCAACGAACTAAAAGTATGTCACAGAATACTTTGGTTTTTTTTTATACAGAAGATAACAAGTATAAAATGTGCGCACAAGCACAATAAACTAAGCAAATCCTCACAGTCTGCATAATTCAACAGACCAGCTAGAAGAAAGGGTGTTAGAAGGCCGTGGTGGCCTAGGACACCGCTTGTAAGAAATAAGGGCTTCCATAAGGCTTACGTACACTTTTCTTCCGCCGTTGGGCAATATTTGCGGAGAAAAGTAGCGAATGAACTTAGGCAAATAAGAACTGAGCGAAGCTATTTGAATATTAATGTTTTTTTTTTCTTTGGTGTTTAACTTCCTTGTCTTGTCACATACAGAAAAAAACATCATTACATTACTTTATACTACAAATTATAAAGGTTTTACATCGGGTGGACTCATATCTATATGCTCATACATAAATATATATGTGTGTATGAGCGATTCATATTAGAAGCATTTCATATTAGTCCAAAAACAATTACAAAAATATTCGTTTATTTCGAAATTGACTAAATATTCTGCCTGTAATGGTAGAGGAAGGACTGTGGAAGTTAAAAAATTTTTAATACGATTTGTCTCTGTATTAGCACGAGATTTCTCTCCAAGCACTACCTCAAGGTCTGAAAACAGAGAACAGTTGCTGGTAAAGAGATCTAAAGAAATCGGCGGCAATATGGCCGTCATTTTTATTGTCTGGTGATGCGGTGTATTGATTGATTGACTGCAGCTTATGAACTAAAAAATGTTCATGAAATCATTTCTTAACATCTAGTATTTATTAAGACTAAAAACAATTTAAAATACATTTTAGAACCAATTGATTTTATGTTGCATGACTCTTAAGCTCTTAAAACTTAAAACCATTATATTCACTTGGCAACATAAGCATACAGGAAATAAAAAACTTAAAAACAATTCATTCTACTAGAGAATATTTTAGAGTTATTTTTTCTCGATCACAATCTAATAGGCACCTCTTGTGACCAGTACAAAATTAATTGTAATCCAGCCAAACACCGCGAACATAAATTTATGTGTTTTCAACGCAGCATTTGATTAGATCGTAATGAATATTTGTTGATTAGGCATCAAACAACGATAAAAAAAAAACTAGTTTCTTGCAAGTTTGAAAATAACAAATGCTATGTGATTTATTATTTTTAAATTGCATATTTTATTAGATAAAGAAATTGTTTTAAATTCCCTAAATTTCTCAAGCACACCTAGCAAGTGCAAATGCCCAGGGCTTTCCAAAGCCCTACACCATCCTCATTTAAGTAATTTGCCAAATAGCTAAATGTGGCTGGCATTTCTCGTTTATTGATTTTTTTTGTTACTTTAGCAATTTATTCGCTACCCAAATCAATCTGTAGATTCCTTTTGAGCTGTCTTTCATAATGTCAAAAACCGAAATCAGTATAAAGCAGCAGCTACAGCCAAAAGCACAACTTACACAAACAAACCCAGAAATACAAAATTCAACACAATTTTAAATGCAATCTCAGTTAAATGTATTAGCAAAAACGAATTTATATCCACGCTGCTGGTCTGAAGGCAGAAGCCACCCAGTGGAGCAAGTTCATGGAGTGAATACGTGTACGTGTGTGGAGTGTATTACTTTAAGTGTAACTGACATTCGTACGATTGACATTGACATTTGGTCTATTTCACATTGACTTTTGTTGTTCCCTAACGACTTAACAAAGGAACTCAATGAAAGTTTACCACAAACATTGAAAAAAAAAACAAAAACTTCGAAAGCAACTTACAGAAACAACTAATACAAAAACTTCGATTAAATATTGAAGAGAAAATGTGTGTAAAGCAAGAAAGCAAAAAAAAAAAAGAGGAAAAAATCGACAGCGATTACCTTTCAATTCCAATTGATTCCACTAGACTTCACACTTACACGCACGCACATTCATACATGTATATTCATAAGTATTAACTCCACTCACTGCAATATGAAAAACTTTTTTAACTGCAGCGAGTACAAGTTTAATCTGGCTTAATCGAACATCATTTTGCCATCAACTGTGTGCTGGCATGCTTTTGTTTGTTGTGTATGTTATGTGTGTATGTGTGAATACATATGGTTCATTGATGGCTTAACTAGATTCTCTGCTAATGAACCGCACCACCAGCACCACAATTAGGGGAGGAATCCATTCATACAAAAGTTTGAATGTGTAGCAAACAAAAATATTCGCTCCATTTGTTAAAAAAACTAATGGTTTTTTGCCTAACATTTCCTGTTGGAAGTCCAACCAAAACAAAACAATCACATCAAAAACAAACTTCAAATACATGCATAAATTTGCCTTCAAAGCTGCTTTATTGCACAATGGCCTGCTAAACGAAATTTTAAGCAAAGTTGGTTATTGAAGGTTTTGTATGGTACTATTTTCAAGAAATATTAAGCACTAACCATTTCATTTAATTTAAAAAATTTAATCAAATATCAACATCAAATTTATTAACGGCCTACAGACAGGTCTCAAAAAAGTCTATAAGCCATATCAGTACCGAATATGGAGGAAGTGCTTGGGAGTTTCGGCATGTCCAAAAAGTGTTTATGTATTCATTGGCTCCGATTGAAGGTTTTATGCATATTTCTAGGAAATATTAAACACTAACTGGTATATTTCGACTATCAAAAAGTACCAAAATCTTCAGCATTATACAGACAGGGCTTCAGAACTCAGTTTACGATATCAGTAGCGAATGTGGATGAAGTGTTTTGTGCATTGGTTTCAATGTATGTATATACATATATTTCTTTGTGGGAAAAAAGTCACAATAAGACTCTAGAGCTTAATCCCCAGGGAGCGAGACACTTCAACATGCTAGAACAAGCTTAATACTCTTACTCAAAATTCCCGTGCAACCACCATAGAATAGATTTCCTTGCAGGGTGAGAGAAAAAGAAAACCAAACCTGTTGCTACCAAAAAAAAAAAATATCATCCGCTCATAGACATGCGGAAAACTTTAAACTTTTGGGTTTTTAGTTAACAAAATATTTGAATCAGTTTTTTTTTTCTCCCCAACAAACCATGGTGCTTAACGGGTCCTACTTAGTTTATTTTATTATATAAAAGTACTTCAGTACTAGCAAAAGGAAAGCAGAAAAAAAAACTTTATTTGTTTGCGTTCAGTTTAGTTCAATTTCCTTTGCATGCTTTTGTCGTTTATTGTGATTCAATTGTTTTCTCTTTTCTAATGAAATCTAATGTAAAAACAATCATTGCTTTGCTTTTACCGATTTCAATGTAGTTTTGTTTTTCATTTATTTCTATTTCCCTGTTTCTATTCTTTGATTGAATTTTATGTCGTTCATTGACAATTGTATTATTAATATTATGGGGTCTATTTTATTCCTTTGATAGCTGCTTCTTTTGGGCTATTCTTATAGTAGTTGTTATGACTTTTGTTGTTGTAATATTTTCACTTTCAGCTTGCATTTGTTAGGGTTGTGGTATTGTGTTTGTAATTTGTTGGGTGCCGTTTCTGTTTTTGTGCTTGAAATTATTCTTTTTTTTTTGTATTGAGTTTTTGTTTTACCATTAATTTCTGTAGTTTATGCCACATAAAATAAATGGGTCAATTGTGAAGAAATTCATGAAAGCAAAAACTCATGAATTATGTACATACATACCTAATGTAAGCAAAATAAACAAATAAACACTAACTAAAGAGGCCCAAAAATTGAACAAGAAGAGAAATTGTTAAAATTAAAAATAAGAATTTAATCGTGATAAGAAAAGTTACCCATTTGTAGGAATGTTAATATATGGAATAATATTTTTTACAAAGCTGCTTCTAAAAGCAGTCTGAACAAAATAAGTATTTAATAAACAACTTAGCAGCTTAAAATGCTCAACGGATATCATATGCAATGTTTTAGAGGTGCATGGTAATAAGAAACTTTGTAGTAATGTTATGGAGGTACTTGTCTGCAAAAATGTTAATTTTGCTGTGAACAAAAATTTACGAGTAGAACTTGTTCTTTGCTTTCATTATCAACTTTGAAGTTAATAGCTTGTATTATGATAAAGTTGTTACATACCAAAATTTACGAGCAGACATTATTCTTTGCTCTGATTATCACCTCTAATATTAAGATATTGATACTAATTTCAATTTAAATTGAAAAAATAAAAATTTTGCAGGCTGTTTTATATATATAAGTATTTAGCATTGAGTCTATTGCATATCTGCACAAATATTTGCTTTCGTAACTCATCTTGTCAAAATACACCTGCTTGTATGATATTTCAATTTCTGTACACTCCATATTACGTATACGTAAGAAACCTGTAATTTAAATTGGTTCATCTATTATTATTCAGTATACGCCTCCAGCTAATGTTTTCTCTACCAAATTAAATTTTTAATTGGCAAATTTAAAAACAATTTTTTTTGTTGCTGAATATCTTTTTATTTTTAACGTAAAAAGAAAAACTTTCATTTTGTATTTCTTTAGAAAAGTAAAAAATATTTACATGCTTTATCATATTAACTTGATGCTTTTTTAAGCTTTTTTTCACTTTAATGTCTTTATAGTATTTTCCTTAGCAAGTGCTGTACTTTTTAGTTTGTTTTCTTTAAAAAAAAAAAAATAGAATAAAATGTTATTTTACAATCAAATTTTAAACATGTATAAACTATTTTCTATGTATCTTATCGAACTGAAATAAATGGCATAAAATTTATTGTTAAAATTTATTTATAGTATTTTCCTTTATGAAAAAAAAAATTGTTTTGCTATTGAAAAATTCTAATCTATTGTCTGGATTTATCTGTGCTTTTTCTGAGATAAAAATACAATCAAACTTGTAAATACAATAGAATAACAAAATTGCATCAAAAACACTTTGTATTTAAAGACATTCAGATGGGACATATTTGTATGCGTAATAAAATTATGCAAATTGTCTGTATTTTTCTAAGGATAAGAAATAACAAACCTTGTTTATGAAGAACATATATGTTTAAGAAAACCTTTAAAATAAGTAAAGGAGCACTGATATTTAGCTGGCCAAGAGTTTCATATGATTTTCTTAGCATAGTATTTATTTAAAAGTTCATACAAATTGCAAAAACCAGTCGCTCATTTTGATATTTCTTTAAAGCCTACTCAGATACTCATAATTTATCTACATATATCTCACTGATCACTTATTGATAAATAATTAAAAATGAAAATTATTGATCAGCTTTTTGTTTTATCACTGGGTTTTACTGTTAATTATAATATATTTTATATTTTATATAAATAAAAATTTTACAGGCCTTTTATAAAGCTGCAATAAGATTTTATACTTTCAGCCTCCAAACTCATAAAAACAAGGTCCCTTCTTTTATTCAACAGTCATTTTATATTTAAACATTAAAAATGGGGAATCATGTAACGAACTGCGTGTAAATTCAAAAGCAATTTTTATTTTTCATTACAAACAAAATCACCATCACTCCGTTTTGCAATTCGATAACACTTTTTAATAAAAATTTAAATAGAATGAAACTTATTTCATTCTATTAAAATTTTATTTTAATAGAAATTCCACGAATTCGTACCTCAGTTATGAGACAGAGTTATTAAAAATATAGACCACCGGGTAGACGTATGCAAACTCAGTTCTAGCGGGCTTATAAAAATTATCTTAACTTATACCCAAAGGTCACGTTTTGTTTATTATTTTAACAAAAAGCTGCTGATCGTTTAGCTTGTTAGACCCTTTTTTTATTCAACCTTAACTTTTTCATTTTCATTTTTAATTATTTATTTATACAAATATTTCTATCTCCTTTGTATAGCTTCACTCAGCAGAGTTAAGCTCTGAAGCATAAAAAATGTTAACAGGGAAATAAATGTAATAAAAAGTATGAACTTAACTGTTTATTTGCTTTAAGAGCCAATTGAAATGTATTAGTTTAGGTCCAAAAATGAAATGTTTATGAAAAATGTTTATTAATAAATTTTTATATAAAACTCCTGTGCTAATGATTCTACACCCCACTAATTTTTAATTTTGTAATAACTACCATAAATCTTTAAAAAAACATTGTAAGCAAATTATTGCTGTTACTATATTCGTTTTAATTTGTTTACTAATTGTTTATTAAAATTGTATTAATAATAATTTGTTAATTCATACGTTCAAAAATGTCTTAATGATATCAAGGGATTCATTTTATTCCAAAGTATAATCAATCCGTTGTGAGACAAATATGGTGGATCTTCCCAGCATACACTTTTACTGGCTTTGAAGCTTTTCTTAATATTCTCACAACTCATTCGGCTTAACTTATCTTATGTTACAAAATAAAAAATAAAACATTTTTAAGTATATATTGTCCCTAGAAGGACTAATGTGTTAATGGTCTTTTTAGGTTACAAATGAGTTTAATTTTTATGATTTAATGTTTTGTTATCTTCGATTTGTTTGCCGCTAACGAATGGCTACAAAACATAAATACAATTACGCACACTAACACCAATTTATTTCGTTTCGAGTAGAACAGTTTTATACCAACAGGAAGTACCCGCAACTTTTACCGTTTCATTTTACAAATGGCTGCTATCGGTGTGCAGCAATATGTGCTTGTATGTGCTTGATTGGGTGTATTTGTGCGATAGTGCTGGCGTGAGTTTCTTTGTTGGTGTGCGTTAAAATGTAGGTTATCTTAACATTTTAGGAAGTCGTTTTTCATTTCGCGCATAAATTGTTTCTGATTGAATTATTTCTACTTTGTGTTCATTATTCTTCTCATTTTTATTTGCTGTATATTTATTTTAAGCGAGTTTTTTTTGCATTCTTTTTTAAAGTGTATTTGATTTTTGTATCCTTTTGTTTCGTATATATTTCATTTTTGAAATTGTTTTCTCAGCTTGCTCCATTCGGCTTTTTTTCCTCAGCGACTATTAGATTCGTAATGCTTGATTTACGGCGCTGCTGTTCACTTTCATAATTATTGCCATTGATTGGTGTTACTTTTTTGTGCTCAGTATAGGGTTTCTAATTTAAAGATTTATCGAAATATTACTTTTTCGTGGTTTATTAAACATGGCAAAAAAAAATTATTACATGAGTTCTGCTTAAAATTTGTTGCGTATTGTTTCATTTATAATGATTTGTAGTAATATTTCGTATAGAGAAAATTAATCAAAAAAAAAAAAAAGTTTTTTAACACCAACTTTACTTTTAAATGGGTTTTTATAATTTATAAATTTTACCACCTTATAAGACTCTAGATGGGTTTTCTTTTTTTAAAATTAGGAACAACAATTTTGTGGTAAAATTTTAGTGACAAATAAAAGTATTTGCTGAAATTTGAATTTTATTGAATTATATTATTGTAAAACATTTATATTAAATTACTTTTTCAGGCTCAGGTTGAACGATAGTACGGCTAATTAAAACTTTACTTTTCTTTACTTTACTAATTTATATTGATTAAAAAGTGACAAACCAACGGTTGAACTTGAGCCTGAAAAAGTAATTTAATATAAAAGTATTTGCTCAGGCCTTAGTTCGTTTTTGAGTCCCTTAAAGAAGAATACGATTTTTTTGTTATAAGTTCGGAGTCATAAGAATTTTTTAAGAACACAAAACAAGCAAAGTTAGAGACTTTATAGCTAGGAAACATACCATGGCTATTGCACGGCCATCTTACCGCTAATCAGTACCCAAATGTTCTTCGAAAGCTGGCCATGACTACTAGTATACTGTTGTTAAGCAGTAGCTCATAGCCATAGTACTACTTGAACGGTACAAGTTACTGGCTTTCTATATTAAAACTTATTGATCAACTTTTTGTTTTATCACTGGGATTTACTGTAGATTATAATATATTTTATATTCACTTGCCAATCCAACTGATATATTCTCTCACCAATCGAATTGGTTTTCAATTGGTTCTCGTGGTTGTTGCTGTTGCATCACCAACGCTTTCAAACTAATTTTGAGGAAATAAAAACTGAACTCAAGCCCAGTAAAATTATTAGCAATTATAAATCATGTAGTAAAAAACTTTAAAAATTAGTACTTACTTCTGCTTATAAACGGAAATATTTCCTAAATATTTTCTTTTCAAATACGGACAACTAGCAAAATTTTGGTATAAACTATAAAAATTAAGATTCTTATAATTACAGTAGGAGTACTATTGCAATAATTTGCTTAAAAGTATATTTGTGGTAAATAATTTGTATAGAAACATATAAATTTGTAATAAAAACATACAAATTAAATTTCCAATGTTTCAAAAAAATTTTTTTTTTATTCACATGTGTAAATAAAAACTACTGCGCAAAAATATTAAAAATAGGGAGGAGTTAAAGACATACCCGTTATTATGTCAAAATACAGCCGTTTGTATGATCTATCAATTTCTGTACAATTAATATTACGCATACGCAAAGCACACATTCGAAGACACCAGTAAATTAAATTGGTTCATTTATTATTATTCAGTATACGCCCCCAGCTCTTGTTTTCTCTACCAAATTAAGTTTTTAATTGGCAAATTTAAAAGCAACTTTTCTTTGTTGCTTAATATCTTTTTAATTTTAATGTAAAATAAAGTTGATGTATTTCTTTGAAAAAGTAAAGAATGTTTACATGTTTTATCATATGGGCTTGAGGTTTTTTTAAGCTTATTGTAATGGGTGGTACAATTTTAAGGGCCGATGTTAGAATAAAACACTCATTATTTGTAAAATTTTGTTAATTCTTTTCGCCATAATGATATTGATATTGATTGAGCTATGTATGAAACAAAATAACGGCCAAGCCAACCGCGAACACCTCCATCCAAAGGACCAAATTTTCAATGACGCTAAGGCATAATTGAGTTTTTATACCGTTAATGTGCCAGATAATATCATCTTTAGCCCTTGAGTTGTGGCTGGCTTATTGTCGTATACTTTTGCTTTTAAATAAAGCTAAGCAATTGAGTACAACTGTGTGAAATCAGTTTTGGCAGGTACGCGATACAACACTGACATTAAATTTATCTCTTAATAGCTACTGTTTGGTTAGCTGCATGACAAGTGGCACCGTGCTGTTAAAACCACATATATTGTCCCCACACCTTTCAATTGGCGACATAGAAAGTTCATTATCATCTCACGATAGCGAACACCACCAACAATAGTGTAAATACAGCCCACCATCCTAAAAATCCCACCAAACCGGCTTTCCTTGTGGGTGAATTGGTTCTTCGACAATCGCTCTTGGGTTATCATTCTCACAAACGCGGCAATTTTGCTCATGGCTGAAAATGATTTTTTAGTAAATTGATAATTTACTATTGCCATTTCTCGCCACTATTCCGACGCTTGGAATAGTCAAGAGACCTTAGTTGTTAAGCCAGTTGCACCTTTTGAGCATGTTAATGCAAATCGTTATTTATAATGTTCATCAACGAAGAGCGTGACAGGTGCAATTGCTGGACACTACGACGAGTTGAGCTAGACGGTTTTTTAGCCACACTGTCATGAACAACAGCAATATTTTCTGCGAGCTGTACGAGCATGAAGTAGTGTTTTCTCCTACAGACCCTGCTGACTCTAAATTTTGTAAAATTTTACATTTTACAAGAGCTAAAGAGCGGACAGAAGCTGAAAAATTAATATTATTTCCAAAGCAGTATCTTTAACTAACACCCTTTCTTTTGCTTTAGGAATTTCATTGTTTCCTTTTTTTGTTTTATTTGATTTTTCATAAAGGAACAAACAATAGCATTAAAATTGTGTATACAAATTAATAAATTCTGAGATTTTGATAAGGCCTGCTGTTGCAAAAACTACAAACGAATTTTTATCAAGATACCAAGAATTTACTTCACAACAGGTATTTAAGCCATGCTATTATTTTGATTTTTTTTGGCTCACGTCTGGCTTCTTTTAAAATTTTCTATTCATCTCTTTGCAAAAGAAGAAGTCAAAGTGAAAATTTTTTTAACAAAAAAATTAATAATAATAGAAAACAAAAAACAAAAAACTACCAAAACACCTCATAATGTTCCACTCAGTCATGCTAGTTGTGGGCATAAATATATTTCAATTTACTTCTTCAGTTCGACTTTTTATTTTATTTTTAAATACTTTTATTTTTGTTTCTTCAAGCCCTGACCTAATTTAACCAATTTCAATAAGTGCGAAAATTGTACCTTAAATTTTTACTTTATTTGCTTCTTCCACTTTGTTAAAAGTGTTAACATTACAATAATAATATATCTTTTCATATTCAAATTTTTCATCTTGTTCCATTGAAATGAAATATTTCTTTCAACGACTTAAATAACAACGTCATGCTAAATTGAACGTAAGCACAGATTCACCTACATACGCGTTTTGAAGTTTTTTCTTATTTATTATTTTTTCTTTCTACAGGCAGTTGGTGTTTTTCTTTTCATTAAAAAAGATTTTTTTTCATAAAACTGCTCCAATTTTTTTTTTTTAACAAATAGATTTAACAAATAAAACCATACAATAAGAAGACAAACAAACACAAAGAATAATTTTTTAAACAAATTTACACTCATAATTCCTGTACTTTTCCGTATGAAAGTATTTCATATTTAAATAACATGAATGAGAGATAAAATTAAAAAAAAAGTCGTATAAGTAAATGGAGCAACATTTTCATTGAAAGAACAAATACAGCACATGAAAAAAAGAAAACTTATAGCAGGCTTTAAAAGCGCTTACCATGTGTTAGGTGTCATGTGGCATACTGTGTCTTGAAAATCTATCTCAGTTTTAGTGTACCTCTAACAAAAAGTTGTCATTGCAGACAAAATGACACTGCTTGGATATTTAATATTATGGCACAACTCATGAGGTCTCTGTTTCCTGGTATTTATTTTAAATGTTGGAATTTTTGTTGAGAATAATTTGTATTTAAAACTTGCAGTTTGCTTGAAATAGTTTGCAATCAGTTGTATTTAACTCATATCTTAAAAGAAGTGGGCCCACCACAAACTGGCACAAAGCACAAAATGATTTAAGATAGTCTACAAAAACACCAAATATAGCGCAAAATGACTTTAGATTGTCTATAAAAGTACCAAACACTTAAAAAAATTATGTAAATAAAGGCTCCAAAATTAGCAAATTTTGTACCCAGAAAAAGCTGCAGTGTACAATTGATAATGCAAAAAAATTTCAGTACTACGTTAACATGTGATGATGAACAGTCAGGTCTGGCTAATATGGTCTAAGTAAATGCTTGAAAAAATTTCAATACTACATTCACGTGTGATGTAATGAATATGATGTCAAGAATATACAATTAAATTCTTGACGCCAATTTTGCGACCTTTGTTGTTTAATATTTTAATATTTTAAAACCGAAAAAGTTTCTGAAGAAGGTACCCACTGAGGTATCGAAATATTGAACTAAACAAGCATTTAAAAAACAAAAAGTTACCTGAAGCTCTAAGCCCTTACAAATATTTAAAGTACTACGATAAAAAATGTATATCCCACACAACTTTATTGTGGTCTGAAATTTCTTCTGAAAACTGGGCAAATTACCTAAATTAGAGCAAAATAAAAAAATAAACGCATAAAATAAATCTATCAAAAAAACTAGTTAAAATCTAGTTAATAAAAAAAATCGTAAAAAAATTATCAGGATTGAGTTCGATTTTACTGATTGAAAACTTGTGATTTATTTCAGCATAAATAGATTGAGTTGATTTTCCAGTGTCTTTGTGTAATCATACAAACTGCCTTTTAACAGCATGTACGTGCATAGAAAGCTAACAAGCATTAACAGTATATAGACCCACACCTCTCACTTTTTATTTATTTTTTTTTATATCTATATATACCGCAAAAAATCGGTAACTGGCAGTCCTATGATTTTGAATCCAACCGAAAGTTTGAGCATTTGTTTTGGTTTCAAATGGATTAATGTAAATCTTAGCATAGGTTCTAAGTCGTGAAACTTAGTGAAAACAATGAAGTGCGGATTTGTATTCAGTGTTTCAAATCAGTTAGGGAGTTTTTTTTTTCTTTAAAATATGTTCTATTTATAATAAATTTTACTGTAAAATACATGCTTTATAATAAACGATACGATATACTTCTAGAATTTATGATATTGTAGCCTACGTCGTGGGTGTTCTATAATGTATTTGAATTGAGGTCTAGTCTTGTTTCAAAACATGTGTAAAGATAAAAAATCTTGAAGAAAATTGATTTTGATTTGTTCACGTTTGCACAGCCGACAGGCACATCCCACTTTGAGTCTTATTTTAGTTTTACTTACGTAAAACTCATTTCAACTAAAGCCCTATTACTACAAAAACCGAACTATATTTACTATACTTTTGCTCTACAACATGCTCGCTAAAAACTCATATGACTATACTATGGGCTTAAAATAAACGTAAAGTACAGCAAATGACCTCAGCCCAGCTTAATGTTTTAACTCGTCCGCTTCCCTTGTTTTATATAAAAGTTTTTTCATTACCTTCATATGAACTAAAAGAAAAACGCTGTTAAGCGGCTTAAATTTTGAGAGTACAAAAATAACAGTTATAAATGTGACATATTTACTTTATCTGTATAGAGTTACAGAGAAATCTTGACGGTATGTACTACAAACATATATGTAAATTCATATTAGTATGTGTGCTAAATATAAATTTATATATCTATATAAGTTAGTAGGACATATATGAATGAATAAATCTTGGTGGGTAAACGCCAGGAAATTTAAAATCGCTAGTGCTTTGAGAGAAAGTCCTTAAGGCACCAGCACAATTTTGTTCAGCTTTTCATTTTTAATAAACAAAAAAAAAAAAAGTATTTTTTAAAGGGTGCCTGGAACTGTGCTTTAATACTTTTCACTGTATATGTGTATTTCCGTTTTCCTCTGCTGCATTATACATGCTAAATTGTATTTCCTGTTCTGTTTATTTCTGTTCCTTCTACAGCTAAAGTTTTCATGCCTCAGTTGTATTTTTCATAGAATTTTATTTTTAATGACATAATTAGAACTCATTGTTTTTTGCCCCCCTCTCTCTCTTTCTCTCTCGTTTTTTAAATAAACATTTATGTTTTGCTCATTTGGCGTTTGTTTTTCATAATTTCTGTGCTTTTCTAAGAAAATATCTATGCCAAAGTTGTAAAGGATTTTAATAATAAAATGTTTGTTACTTTGAAAATTTTAAATTATTTAAAAGAGTTTATTTCATTTCAAATTAATTAAATTAAAAATTATAACAGCATTAAATTTACAAATTTTATAGCTTTATTTTATTTGTGTGTTTTCCTCTGACTCTGGCTGGGTTTAATGAAAATTATGCAGGGTAATTATAACACAATTTTTATGGCAGCAGCATGTGTTGATTAAATTAAAAATAAGAAAAAAAACATAACCAGGCACAAAGTCAAAGTGAAGGTTACAGAAAGTTTTAAGTCATAAAATATATTTGATTGGTAGACGTTTTAGTCAGACATTTCACATAAGAACTATTAACTGTTTGTCGAAAATTGGCCTTAAGTTCAAAATAAGCAAAGTTTTTGTAATTAAAAAAAGTGATACATTTGTGAAAAGAAACTAAAACGAAGCGTAATTTTAAAAGATGTTGGCTGGGGGACAGCTGGCTAAAAAAAATTCACAGTACTTAAATCAGCTTCGCACACATGCCCATTTTGTCAATCATTGCCAACTTGTTCACTGTTTCTTTCTTAGTGTATTTGTTTGAAAAGTTTGAAGGTGGGTATTAAATTTATACAAACTGTTGCAGTTCTTGTAACATTTTGTTCCCAGTCTACAAAAAGCCAGATTCTCAAATATACAGTAAAAGAAAATTATAAAAATTTTATTTTTAAACAAAACGTTATTAAGTCACTCACTATGAGAGCTGGGGTACGTAAAGTTAGTGTCCTTGTCCCAATGCCTTAGCTCTTGTTTATATTTGATACATTTGCTGTCTACATCCTACATTAAATAACAATATGAGAGCTGACAGAGTTTTACTGTCATCTTATAAACACATTAACCCCAGCTCTGGCACCAATTTATGTCTACCAATTCTGGCACTATTTACATTTGTAGATATATTAAGTCTTAAATGGACTATGCACAATTTATACCAGCCGCTCAATAACACGTTGGAGTGATTCCTTCGTTAGGGAATACTAGTAAACAGTGATAAAACAGTACAAGTAATCTACGCCATTGGAAAAACACCAAATATTCAACCGACTAAAAAGATTGGCTCACCAATTCTGCTTGACACAAAGGCAAAATGCCAAAGAAAGACAATTGACTCTAAGCTCATGGAATGAATGGAAAGATCAGGTCACGCAAAAGAAAAAGGAATTGAACAACCGTTTTAGACAACTATTTTGGCTGCTAGGTAGAGATTTTAAGCTGTCAACTCAAAGTAAACTTCTCATACCAGGTATATGAAAGCACAACGTAGAAATCTGAGTTGCTGTTAGCACAACGAACATAAAAATTAGCCAAAGAAACCATTACAAAATACTGCGAATTATAGTCAACGCCGAATGGTATATTAGAGATGAGAACATACATCGAAATACAGGGAAAAAAGTCATCCGTACCAATATCCTTAAACATACAACTTGCTTAAAACAACATTCCAACAAGCAATTCAGACAGTTGTGGGCGAACGAAACCCTGGCAGCCAGAAGACGTAAGCGATATGTGCCATCAGGCACAGCTAACGATTACTATATTTTAATATGTACATATGTATATCATATTTTTATTAACATACGATATAAAATATGTTAAGTTTTGATTTAAGATAACTAACACCCCAACTGAGTACATTCAATTACTTATTGTCAATTTGCTGACAGGTGTAATAAAAATGTGTTAAAAAAACCTCTTTGAAGTATTTTTGCTGAGAATGTTTTAAGCCAACAGGCAAAACTAGATTAGAAATCTAAAAATCGAAAACAAATTCAAAGATTGAGAAAATTCTAAATAAAATCCAATGAAAGAAACGGATCAAAATTCAAAAAGTTTAGGCCGTAAGGAAGTAACGAGCCTATTCTATATGTCTTCTCGTTCTTAATATGTTTCTTGCTAAATGAAAAATTTATTAAAATTAATTTCGATTTAACTTCCAAAAAATTGTGAAATACTATTATTCAATAACCTTAAAGAATGCAAAAAAATTAAAGTTAATGTTTTATTTGTATATAGGACGCTAGGGTTTCTTACTTAGGAAAAGGGCTGAGGTAGAATTTCTGTTGAATGAAATGCAACTCTTAAACCTCGTTTGATTTTCCAGCATATTTTAAGCTCCAAAACTTTCCCCAACATTTATAATATACAATAAATATTGAATGGACTTATTGATATTGTTTTTAACTTAAAATTTTTAGTCTAAAAAAACAATTTGAAAATGTTATGATCTCGCTAACAAGCATATGGTGTCTTTAAATTTTAATATTTATATAAAATTTTTTGTTATTGCTTTCCTTTCTACAATTATTACTGCAGAAGAAACAAAATGTAAAAGATACACATTTCTACAAAGATCTTAACAACGACCTGCAGTAACCTCAATTGCAACAATAAACCTTCGTTACGGTATGGAGGCAAAAAATATGTATATACACATTGCCAGGAATAGTTAAAAGCAGTTTGTATATAAAGAAAAATCCTTGAAAGAAAAGAAAGTCATAACAAATTATAATCATAGCAAACATTTATATACTCTAACACTAGAACACTTTTTTTGAAATAAATGCATGTATAAAAATAGACATAACTTTATAAAACACACACACACACACACACAGACGCATACATACCCATGCATGTACTGGCATCAAGGTATAACTACAGTTAGACTTTTATTTCATTGCACATAAACACACATACTTACACAGAGGCACACACTTGTGCAAGCAAACAAATAAACCTATAAAAGGGAAGGCAAAATAAAATTGTTGATTAAGAAAAAGACACAGCAGCAGCAAAAACAACATCGACAGCAAAATATCTACAACAATACGAGTAGTACAAATATTAATGGCCTGGCAAGACAAAACAAAAAAAAAAAAACAAAAAAAAAACATGGCAAAATAACACAATCCCCAGCAACAGCTGCTGCAGTAATAACTGGCAAAACTGAGAAGAAAAAATTGCAAGGATATACAATTTAGAAACGACTTACTGACACACTGTGAGACAAAATGTGGGGATAGAAACTAGATGTATAAGCGTCTCACTGTATTTACAAACAGCTTAGATTAAAAGGATTCTTAAGCACTTAGATACGTGTGTGCACCGTACTACGCTTAAGCATTTAATGGATAAAAGTTTTTAAAGCAAAGACTATTTTTCAAACAAAAATAGCATAAGATTTAAGAAATGTTTGCCATTTATTTATCAAAGGACAACTCAATATCAGTGAAATAATATCACTTTATTTTATGAAATTTATATTTTGTGCAAACTTTTATATTTCGTGCAAACTTTTCGATGCGTTAGTGTGAACCCAACTTCAATTTATTTGTTACCAACTTCTATTTAAATTTTGTTTGCCCAATATTATTTTTCCCTAGTTATTATTTTCAGTTACATTGAATCTTTGAATAGCACATTTGAACTGGATCTCATAGCAAATAACAAATAAATTAATTTTTGAATTGTTAATTATTTTATTGGGCTTAAGTTGGATTATTACTTACACGGAATTTAGAAAGATTATTTTGTGATAAAATTGTAGTGATCAAAATTTTTTACGAAGTCAAGAAAAGTAAAGTTGAAGACTTAAATATTCCTGCTATATAAACATGGAACAGCAAACTTTCGAAATGTTTTGCAAAGTATGTGCTGGTTACCACTTGAAGCTATCGAATCCATTCAGCAATAATCGTTTGAAAACCCAAATACTTCATAACATACTAACACAGTTGCATTAATGATTTCAAGTTGCATGCTTTAGCAAAGACAAATATTATTGCACTTCTATAGACAAAGATGGCGTTGACATAAAATCGAAGCGACTTAAATAAATACAAGAACAACAAATGCTAGCACACACACACACACGCCCACACACGTGTGTGCAAGCACTCATGTAATGAAACCCAGAAATCAACGGCGTAAAAAAGTCGTCTTTAAATAAGAAATCTAAGGGGATAATAACGGCTGAGATGTAAGCATAAAGACAGACGACAGGTGAAGTAAAACAGCACTGAGCTTCCGAAGAAAGCATTTGTGTGCCAATGTGTCAAGTGCCTGAGCAGAAGAGGTGCAGGCCCACACAGCAGCAGGAATTTTTACAAACATATTTGGTTTTTTTATTTCAAGTAAAAAGTAAAGTTAAAGTCAAAGAAAGAAAAAACAATAAAACAGCAGGAGTATAAATTTTAAATAAGTATTTATTTGGTGCTTAAATAAGGATTAGGGATCTGCATGATCCTAATCCTTATGGCCTATGGGCAGTGATTGTTTAGCCAGCTACTTTTGTATACGAAAAAACTATTCAAATAAAATATGGGCAATAGTTTTCCTTTGCTTTTAAAATTTTTGTATAACAAAAGAACTAAAGAAAATAGCTTAAGCAAAATCTCCACGTTAAGAGTAATCACTTATTTGTATTTACTTTTTTGCTCCTTTACGATTGTGCTTTAGTGACTGGAGGCTCTTTTCACGATCTTTTTAAAATGTAATTGAAGGCAACAGTTGAGAAAACACTATGTCTTAACTATGTAAGTTCAACAGTATTACATGGCCATTTTTTGCCTTTGTTGTACTCAGTAGTCAGGTGATAACTGCTATATTATACCGAAACTAGATATATAGGGGAACGAGAGGGAAAATGCCAACATACACGTAGACTAACTCCGTGTATTGGTGATCGTTTTGTTTTTGTTTGCTTAGCAAGATATTAAAAACCATCAAATTATAAATTTTAACTTCTGAATAAATAATTTGTTTTTAGTACATAGATTTTTTTTATCTTTAATACTATTCACGGCTAAATCCATGTGGCACACAACAAACCCCTACTGGCTTAAGAGTATGTCGCAAGATATGGGTAAACAAATCCCTCTAGTTAACCTAAGCTAAACTTGTTAAGTCAAACGTTTGCAGCCACTCCCTACTTCCCCCTTCCCACCTGCTTTCCATATATTCCTAGCTCCGATGGAGTACATCTTCAGGGCTTACCCCGAGTACTGGCCCAAGATAAAAAATATTGTTGCCTAAAAAAATCTAAATATTTTTGCTGTATCTGCTTGAAATACAAAAATCCAATGAATATGAAAAGTACTCGTTTTAAAACATATGTCTTAAAGAACATTGCAGATCTCTGCTATGCATATAAGTGCCCCAAGCAGCCTTTAATAAATATTTTATGCTTCTTTTTCCTTTGCAAGAATCAGCAAATAGTCCACATTTTACTGCCTACACACTTATCGTAACGCATGCTTGGTTATCAGCCGTTCTTCGTCCTTTTGTTGTGCCTTTTCTGCCTGCCTTTGTGGCATTGTGTAACTGGTGCTGCCATGCTAGTTTTACTTCTATTCTTGGTTGTATAAGGCTAAAACTGCCTTTGTGCCTGCTCAATATCTTTTTTTTTTTCTTGCTGTTCTTTCTATCTAGTCAAGGCCTTTAAAAGTTCAATGAAATTGTTAACTGGAGAGAAACAAGAACATCCTTAACAATACATTGCTAAATGAAATGGTTACCTCTAATTTTGCCGCTGTTGTTATTGCAGTGTATAAAAATAATGGCTGGCGGTTGTTCCATTTTGTTCTCTATCGGCTATAAAATTGTCTGTTTGCCTGTGCAACACATAGTTAACTTAACTCCATTTCTTTATATATTTTTCTTTTTTATATCTCTGCTTTTGTAATATAATGTCTGCTTTAAATTGGTATTAAAATTGAAACGGAGAAGGATACTGCAAAGACAAAAAAAAAAACAAGTTACTCGGTTAAAGAATTTGTGAAATTAAAGAACTTTGTGCATGACTCGGAGTTCTTATAGACTGTTTGTGGTTAAATCCATGGAACGCATAAGAAGCCTATACAGGCAAAATACAGGTCGCAAGACAGCGGCAAACAAATCCCTCCAATCAACCTATTCAAACCATTTTTTTTTTTTTTTTTTGAGTCGAACGTTCACAAATATTTCCCATTTTTTCCTTTTACTCCATATATTCTTGCCATATTTTCCTAGCTCCGGCACAATGGAATGCATCTGTAGGGGCCATCCTGAGCACTGGCCCAAGATAAAAAATTTTTGCCTAAAATTAATTTAAGTATTTTTTTTGTTAATTTTAAAAATAAAACTTGAATGCACATTTTTGCGAGTATGGCAACTGGCTGTTGTTAAAGACTTAATCAATGACACAACCTGTGCGACTATATTTTCTAGCAACATACAAGACTTCACAGAAACTCTCTTTTCACGATGACAAAATTAATATAGTACTGCACTCTAGTACAGTGAAAATCCTTACATTGATAAAATGAAGCCTTCCCGGAATTTCCTTCTTTTTCCAATTATATTTTTGCGATTTTCTTTTTTGTTTATTCGTTTTAAGCCATCAATATGTATGTAGGTCTTTTATTAAAGTGGTATTTTCTCTCTTTTTTCAAGGTATAAGCCGTATTTTTTCCTGCCGCCATTGACGGCTATTGCATTTGTACAGGCACTTGTAACGTAAAAGCATTGACCCAGCAAACGGTACGATACAGGCTTAAGAAAAATTGTTTAGCTATATTATTTCAAGCATGATTTCTAAAAGTTTTTGCAATTCAAATACAAGCTCTCAGATTTTCAGTTGAGTATATACCACACAAAAAATATTCATGATTCATTTTATCAAAATATTTTTCATTTCTCCTGAGATCATATGTTACTCTACACATTCGTTTATTTGGCCAAAACAATAAGAAACGCTTTTTAAAAAATTTTATTTCAAAACAAAGGCAACGGCTTCCTGTAAAATGCAAAGGAGGATTATTTTTTTACAAATTGCCTCGAGCCCAGGTGCAAACTAATTGTATACTGTTGTATGTGATAGGAAAGTTATGCCCTGCTGCTTAAAAACAGAATACGATTAATCATGGTCTGGGATCGCAGCAATTTGGGTGCTGATGAGCGACCTGGTGGTCATGATATGGCCCTGGTGTATATCATAGCCTTTAAGTCTGCAAGTCTTTTTTTATCTTTTTAAAAAAGTGCGATCACTCCACTCTGTCAATTTTGAGAAAGTAAAATTTGAGCTAACACCTGATAAAATTCTAGATCATAATGTCCAGTTACAATGCTAAAATTAATTCTGTCTTCTTTTAAAAAGAATTTTGACAATTGAGCCCACGAGATATCTACCTTAAATAGGACACGCTTCTGCATAACGTAGCTTAGATCATACAAGTATAAAGATGCCTGAGTAATAAGTGCAACAGTGTTGATTTTTGCAAACAGAATTTTCATAGGTATGAAACAAGTAAAAGGTGTCATGCTGTAGTATAAAGTATATATAATAAATATGTCGGAAATTTAATGAGTGCGAAAACAAAATACAAAAAAAAAACAGAGATTGAGATTTAAAGTTGTTGACAGCCATAAATTTTTTTAGCAGAGTGTGCTGCAATACAGCAAAGTTTTTATGAAAAACTATGAGTACCTCAATTCTCGTATAAATGACAACTGTATTAGAATTCATACTCCATTAATTACGAGATTTAGCATTGTCTCTACCCAGCATTTAGCTCTTCCAAATTTGTCCCTACCCCTGTGTGTTTCCTGGGAAGCAAAAATATTCGCTTGATTGTAGCTGAAATACAACTGCTTTCCTTTTAAATATTTTAATATCTAAAGGCTTAGTTTATACAAAAAAAAAAAAAAAATAGCATATACTTACATACATACATATGCACACTTACACATACTCAATTTGTGTATTACAAATTTGTCTATATGTATACAAGTTTGCAACTGAAATTTTTATTAAAAATATAAACTGAAACACATAAGAAGAAATCACAAAAGCAGAACATGGAAAAGCCATTAAAAATATGGATATTACAAAGTTGTTTCAGACTTTGCAGACACACAAACACTATCAAATGGAAAGAGCATAAAATACTCGCTTGGTACTCCTGCCCGAGTTTTGCGAAAAGAGGTTTAAAATCTTAACGAATATACCTCAGAGATATTTGTTTAAGCAAGGGTATTAAATTCTACAGTAATACATGAACATATTTTTGAAGAAAAAAATGTTTATGAATTTTAAATGGTAATCTGTAAAAATGATGTTGTTCATTACAGTAAGGCAGACAAACTATTTGAAAACTGGTTAAGAAAATGTGTAGCTCTGACACAAACATGTTGTCAAATAGTTGGAACTTGTCGACTAAAAAATCTTGCACTCTTGAGCAAAGTATTTTTTAATGTGTACACAGAAAGAAAAAGCTCGTTCTGAATTGAAATTTTTTCTGCTGAGTTTTAGTACGAAGCGTACTTGAATCGGGTTTATTAAAAATAATCAGGCATGTTAAGGCTTAAAATACGAAATTCTTGGGTGTATTTATAACCAGCTTTTCAATAAGTATTTCATTTTTTAATTGCTAATTTTAATTGTGGTAAAGTTCTCGGTTCAAATCGGCAAGGAGACAAAATAATTTATAAATTATTATTAAGTCAAGGAAGTAGAACAAAATATTTTCTGTACGAATTTGAAATTAAATAGGCTTTAGAAACATCAAATCAAGTGTATAATCAATCATCACAAATTTGGTGGCTGATGAGCGACATGGTGGCCTTGAAACAGCCATAGCCAGGAAGACTTCAACTTTGTTTTTCTTGTCTTCTTTAAAAATGTAATCACAAAAATATAACAGTTTTGAGAAAGTAAAATCGAACTTACGCCTGATAAAATTATAAGCAATTATAAAGCACAAAGTTCAATTGTAAAGTTGAAATTAGTAGTTTACAGCAGCTACACTCAGAATATTTTTGTAGTAACTGACCATAGTTTATTCCAGAAGTAATCAGTAAAGTTATTTTCATATGACAAAACGTTTAAAAATGTATGAAATTTTAATTTTAACTGATTTGTACAGTTGCTTAAAAAACTGACAACAGGTCACAGTTAATAATGACATTAGTAACTTATGTTACACATACATGAAGGAACGAAGCTGTTAAAACGTATATAAATATTTATAATTAGGTTTCAACATACATATGTAGCATACATACTCTTTACTTAACTTAATTGGTGTTGAATTTGTTCTGATTGTTGCGATGGCTGAGGGGGTACGGTAGCTGCTTTCAATCGTTCGAATCTCAGCAGAGGCTTTCCAGTACAAAAATTATATTAGCAAATTTAAAAAGAAGATTTTACAGATAAAAAACTATATTTAAATAAAATAACCACCTAAGATAAATATGAAAATATTTTTACAAGTTGATTACACATCAATTATTTGACAGTTAGAATAAAGGAAAAATTATTATTTTTATCGATTGGGTTCCGTAAATTTTTTAACATTTAAATTCAAATTAAGTTGTAAGTAAATTTAAATGAAAAATAATTAGAACGGTTTTTAAATGAAGTTTCATTTATTTTAACGAGTGTTTTTAGTTAATTTTACTGACAAAGTTTTCTGAGTGCACCTACATTGATACGTACATATATTCAAGTAAACAGTTAGTTTAGTACTGTACTTTAGTTAAATAAAACTTTTATTGTCCTATTCACTAACACTACAAAAAATTAATTCTTGTATATTTTTGCCCGACAACAAACACTTGTTTTGAAAAAAAAACAGATACCATGAGCTTTCACAGTTGAAAATAGAGCACGTTGTAATTGAATACGTTTACTCTGCAAAAGCTGTGTTTACACTACCCTTGCACTGCCCAATACATAGTGTATAGAGCACGCTTTACATAAGCAATATTTTAAAGGTAACACACATGTTGTAGGTGTAAAATTTAACAGATACAATGTGAAAAATATGGTGTTTGTGGTGTTCCTTATAAAGGCTATCGTAGACCTCATAGATGTGTAAAATTTAACAATTTCAATGTGAAAAACATGGCGTTTGTGGTGTTCTTTACAAAGACTATCTTAGACCTCATGCATTTTGCAGTGGCGCCTCCAACTCTTAGATATTTTATTTTTGATTAGTTTTTAATTCACTAGCAATAGATATTCCTGCAACAAAGAGAACGGTTAATATAATATAAATATTTTCTTGGGCTAGATTTCTTTTTAATACATATATATTTTGTATTTATTCGAATATTTTTGAGATAACGTCTTGAACACAATAATATTGATTTTTTTTTCAATAAAAAATTCATTCGAATAAAACCCAGTATTAAAAAGGAAGATTTACATTTATAATTAGTGAACTATGCCGTAAAACTACAAAAGTATTCTGGCTATGGCAGTCTAAGCTAAAGAATATTCTTATCAACAATTTATACAGCATATAAATAATTTTTTATATGCAAACATTTTTTTCTACAGTAAGCTTTATAACATGTAAAATGGGCTTAAAATCATTTTTTCAACATAGAGGTTCATGCTAATGAAGTTTATGAAAACGGTACTGATGAGAGGCATTGCGGCTACGAAACAACTTGTTTTCCCTTACACTGCAGTTACACGACCAAGTTTTGCTATCAAGTTTTTTTCACATACAGCTCGTCAAAATTCAATAAAATTGATACCTGTGACGTTTCAATTTCATAACAATTCGTTTTCAAAATGCCGTCAAGAAGAAAATTAAAAATAGCTGCTTCATTAAAAGTACTATCAGAAATAAAGAAAATAAAAGAGGAACAAAACCAGATGGCAGAAAGGAAATACTGACAATATGACGCCACATTTATATTCCACAGAACTTCGTGGCTTCTGTATAGCTCTATAAATCGCAGCACATCATTATATTGTTGGTTTTGCATGTAAACATTTTTATTTCTATTTTTAAGCTTCAATCTGTTTAATTTTTATCACTTTTAATTGCAACTTTCAAACAAAACAAAAAAATATTTGCATACAGAACAGAAAAAAAAATTGTTGTCAGCTGTTTTGTTGATTGTGTCTTGATGCTCTCTATGGAACGCAAAAATTGTCATCAAGCTTGCATCAATTTTCAAAATCGTGAGTGTATTAGTAAAAAAGTGTGAATGTATTAAAACTTGAAAGGCAAAACTTGATCGTGTAACCACCAAGTTAGCAAAGGGTTTTAGTATCTACTTCACTTAGCACCCACCACAACATTAATATAGAGCAATCTTAGGTTCAGTTAATTATATATGTATAATCATACAAATGTTTAAGTTTTTCACATACGTATAGGGCCAGGGTAGGTCTCTTTTAATGTTTTATTTGCTAGGATTTATTTAAAATTCCAATTTCTTATTCGAGTGCCCTCCTACTTTGAAGGCTTTAGTCTAATTTTTAACACTTTCAACTTCAACCACTTCGCACAATCTATCTTACATTCTTTTTTGAAACAGGCTATAGTTCCTGATTTCACAAAAAAAGAAAAAAAATATATTAAACATTGTGCATGTACATATTTTCAATTGGAGAGGAAAATTTAATCAATAAAATATGCATGTGCATACATTTTTATGTACATATTTCTTAAGTCTGGCAGTAAACACAGCATTTCATCTACTTCAAATAAATATACACATGATGCAAGATCTTTAACAGCAGACACGAAGAGTAAAAGAAAACAAAAACTGACTTTGTTGACTTGGCATGATGTGCACTTGTGCACCAGCACAATGCCACATAATGCTAGGTAATGCAGATGCAAAGCAGTTCACAACAAAATAGTAAGAGGCAAACAGTAAAGATACACAAATGTAAGTAAACACAAACATTTATGACTGATTATAAGCAACTGTTTTGCAGAAAAGTATTATTTACTTGAAGAATAAGGTGATGGGGAAAACAGCAGCACCACCAGCAGCGCATATTTGTGTCACAGCGACCAAATTGAGCTGTAACAAAGATTGTAGTTTTTTTCAAGTTATTACAAAAATATTTAAATATTTACATTTTGTTATTAAATAGAAAATAAGTGAAACTTAGTTTAAAGTAACACAAAGCTGTTCTTACAACTACTATTGTTATTTGTTCTCCTTTCCATTTCGTAAACAAACAGTGACAGTTCACGTTGATCATGATGACAGCAACGATCAACTGAACAAACACAATAATATGTATTTTTATATTTGGTTACAGTCCGCCTTGTCTTTGTTGTCTGTTTAAAAGTGCTAAAGGTTTATCACGTTGAACAACGGCATTGCATGAGTGTATGAGTGTGTGTAAGAGAACACTGACTGCCTGACTACCTATCACATCTGTCACAAGTCACTGTTTGCAATGGGCCATGCAGTTGATTACTTATGCATCTGTCATTTGTTGTTTAACCATGTGCATCTTAACAATTTATTGCCTCCCAACACTTGACATCATAAAAAGTAATGGTCTGCTTTTAAAAGATGATATTTAGTATTTGATGAGTTCTGTTGCTCAGTTACAAATTTGTTTTTTTTTTTTTTTTTTTGTACATACTGTATCTTAATATATTTTAGGCGAATGGAAAAACAGAAAACACAATGTATGTATGTGTGCATGTAATAATAATCTTATAATCATTATGCGGGGGCATACTTATTATGCTTATCGCGTACACCAAAAACTTCCTCAAGAATACATCACTCCATTTTAAACGAGATGAGTTCAGTCACCATACAGAATAAAACCAGCCCATGCATTTTATTAGCATAAAAAAATTGAGCCAGTACAAAACTTACTATAAGTATATATTTTATAAATATATATTATTATTAATATATTTTATTATTAATATATTTTATTATAATATTATAAAATATATATTATAAATTCTTACTTCTGGCTCAAATTGCATTTTTGTATTTACAGAACCATTTGGGTGTCAAGCCCAAAATTATAAAGTTGGCTTAATTAATTTAAAAAAACACTTTGGCGTTGTATATCGTGCATATGGAAGCGAGTTTTCAGTCCTTCTCTTCGACATTGACATCAATATGCTCTGACGACTGATTATGTCAATTTGTTCTGGTTGGTTGTGAAATTTCTAATACTATTTCCTTGTATCGGGGTGTTTCACAAGACTTCATTTTAGAACAGTTGTTGTTTCTATAATATGTTAATGATATTTTTGATAAATTTAGTTTCCTTAATGGATTTGATTTGTCCCCATCACTGGTTGCTATAGTACAAATTCTAGACAAAGTATAACCCTGGTATGGCGTACCTTTTTGTATTAAACTTTTTATTGGTTCAATAGTTGCTACTGTAGAAGCAGGACAACTGCATAGATCGTGTAAATATCAAGCCCCTGTCTCTTACTGTTTACATATTAAAGCTGATTTTCAAACTAAAAGGTGCCCTCGTGCATGAATAGCAGATACATTTTATGTTTTAGCAATTTATATGGTATAATGGTATATATTATGTCTCTATCTGCTGCGGTTCAAAACTGAAGGGCGTTCCCATGTATAGGTTAAATTCAAAACTTTTACTGATTGCTATTTTTGCTATTATATATACTAATATACTGTGCAAAATTTCAAATCTCTCTCTATTACGTTTCAAAAGTTCTATCTAATTTCATTTCTTTTTATGGGATCACTTTAAGTTTTTAAGCTTTTTGTTGTTTTAGGTATTTATTGGGTATTTCTTTCAGCCACCTCTGGCTGATATTTCTCCGAGATATTACTTGTTTGTTTTTGGAACCCAACGATCGCGTACCACTCCTCCTAAAGGGGTATCCCATACAGAGTAGAACTTCTGTCCTGATGGCAAAAGTTTATTGCTACTGCAATCACCAGGAAGTTTTCCGACTTGCTCTTTTTGCATATGAACCATTGAAGATGGTTCTTGCCTTCTTTCTAGGTGGACTACATATAGAAATACAGACAACACAGAACACTAATCGGAACAATTAAACATTAGAATTTTAGCGGGTTACAGGACAGGTTTTGTCCCCCATTTTCCCACCCAAAAATGTTCCAAATATGGGTCCACCTTAAAGTGGTTTTTGTTATGTAACCAAAAATGTTTAAATTGAACCGCAGCGGCAACTGCTCCTCGCCGTTAAGACAAACCGGTTTTCGCGTATTAAAGAAAATTTCTGTTTAATTCATCAAATTTTGTTATAATATTTAGCATGATTTAAGCTCTAAAAATAATAAAAATACAGCATTAGAGAATTTAATAATAATGCAACAAACATTATAAAATGTATGATGGTAATGATTACATTTCAACACAAATTTTGTTATAGAGCGGACTACACTGAATGAAGCTCTGCTGAAACAATACCATGTTACGAAGACCACTCTTGAAATTTTGAGCAGTATGGTCGAGCGTAAACAGCAATCATGAGAAAGTATAGATGATTTTTTATACGCTGATTTAAATGCGATCTCGTCTAGGTATTTACATTTCTGAAAGAAAGAAGGGTAGAACCATCTTGTGTGAGTCAGCGAACTCCCTGGTCACTGCGACTGCAACCAGTTGTCAACTAATTGATGGCTGAATATCAAAAATGTTACGTCGCCGTAGCACTAAGATTCTAGATTGCATTCGTGATGGAAAAGTTAACCTAGATGTTCATACTGCCCTTACATGTTTATCGTCAAACTAGTTTCTCCAAATCTTTTTAATTAACCTAACTCTTTCACAGTTCACAAGATTTTCTTGAATTTTTAGTTTTTTAAATTTTCATTATGATCTTGTGGCTGTTTTCATGTTTCTGGTATACTATTTCAGCTTAGTACTTTTTTATTTTTTTACTTGAACATTTTTAAATCATTACTTTACTCTAACCCATTAAAAGTATACCAGTAATTGTGTACAAATTATCTACCTGATACATAAGGTTTACCTGAAGCACACTTATTACCAAAAAAAAAAAAAACAAGATACTGAATTGTACTTCAGTAGCAAATTACATGCAATATAAGTGCAACACAAAATTGGATCATAGAAAATAACAACATACTAAAATTTTAGCAAAAATTTAAATAAAATCCATTTACCAAAGCACATGACTGAAATTTTAGTACAAAGCAAAATATTGTAACATAATTCTTATTTGTGCATATGAATGTGCTAAGTTGCCCAGCGGGAATTTAAAGGAGGTGCAAATGGCTTCTGTCAAGTCTCTGCTCCCATTTTTATTCCATAAACAAGTCCTGTTCGGACCAGATATAAGTCTCTTTTTTTCTAAATAGTCAGATAGGAAAAAAATAAATACGGCAAAAAGAGCAGCAAGAATTTCTTAAGAAAAATTATCTCATAGTTTTTCCCGCTGGGTAGCATTTTTCCAATTGTGTACGTACACTAGTCGTTCATATGGTGGTGGCAAAAACAGTAATACAACAGCATTACCAACGCAAACAGAAATTCGAGAAATGAAAAAAATGCTAAGCACAAGAAAACACAATTGCAAAAAAAAAAAAAAAATTCATGAAATATACAAATACATACATGTAGTGGTATATGTTTCCAAATGATAGTTATTTTAATTTCTATTTGAATTTAAAGCTTTCTATGCACAAAGTTAGGTAATATTAAAAAAAAAGCTTGTTTGTATTTGAAGTTATAGGAGACTATAGCTTAGCCTAATGCTTAATTAAGAACTAAGAAATTAAAAAATGACACAAAAGGACAGATGTGGAGTAAATAACGTCAGCATCTGGCAAGGGGCCCTACGCTGGCGGTAGATCAAACCATGTGGTATAATTCTGACGTAACACCACCACCCCAAGCCGGAACAACCGCTCGCTTGTAATTTATTTGCTACTGTTCTTGAACCATAACCAAAAATCGAGTAAGCCATGTCCATCTGCAGGCTATTCAAATCAAGCTTTTGAAATAACCACGAAGCAGAAAAAAATGTTAATGGCATTCTGTTTATACATCATGTCATATATTTAATATTTAGTTATTTTCACCCTTTTTTCTTATATTTTATCGGTCTAATTCATAAACACATTATAAGAGTGTTATATCCAAATTATAAGCAAAAATGCAGAAAAGTGTATTCATAATCGACTTATAGCTTATTATGCTGCTTATAACCATCTAATAAAATGGATATTTTTATTGTGGCCTCTACCCAACTATAAGCGTTTAATAGTGAAAATTGTTGAATTAATGATTTTTTTATTTTAACACTATTTATCAAATGTTTTGCTTCTTGAATGTGTCTATATGATTGCATTTCATTCTTTCATACACCAAATTATCATTACACATTAAACTATGAAATTCGAAAATATGTACATACTTTAAATTCTACTGATGATATGGTGTAAGAATCAGTAATATACAGCCATAAAGACACTTTAACCCTGCAAAAATCATCAAATTTTTTTATCAAACAAATTTTTCTTTAGTTTTCATATAAATTACAAATATTTTGACGAATTATATCGATATAATACACAAAGAAATACAGACGTACATACATATGTCTAGTACTATCTCTTTGCAAATTTGAATTGACATGTACGTATGTACATATGTACGTATGCATGCATACACATACATATCTACGCACAAACAACACCTGCCTGTATTTACAATGTATACACACGCATTGCCCTCTACTTAACTATAAGCGTTTGATAAAGAGACATTCGTTGAGTTGATGAAGAGTTGGGAAGAAAGAATTCATCAATAAAATAATTTTAATAAAAGATATTTGCGAATTAAATAATATTTACCACTCACTTTTCATTATGTTTTCATGAAAAATATTTGCAAATAATTATAGTGCTACACAAACAAATGCTAGAGAGTAAGTAGTCGACTACTTTTGGTACCAGTCGTTAAACAAATGTGTTTAGAAACAATTTTTTTTACAATTCAAAGCCTTGTATACATATTTTTTGCAATAAAAATAGGTAAACCAATAAATTATTTCATATTCGAACAAAATTAAGTTATATAAGTAAATAATATTTTGCATTTTTCGAAGCTACTCAAACAATCAGTTTCTTACATACATCTCATATATGCAGCACTAGGCACAAAATGAGAGTGAACATTGCATGGCATTGCCAACAATAAAGTACAAAATTAATAAAACAGTTTAATAGTTATTTCACGCATATAATGTGTTTATGAATTGAATTTCTTATGAGTTGCTTATAACACTGTTAGTGTGTGATAACTATTACCAGCTTATAAGCTGAAATAAGAAATTTTTATGAATTAGGGGGTATATATTTATTTGAGTTTAGGATCTTTTTATTAGAGAATTTGAGTAGTTGAGTATTTTTGTCAATATTTCGCTCTCCTTCGTTTAACTTCTTAAGGACAATAATAGTGAAAAATATTTATTATTATTGTCCTGAAGAAGCTATCCGAAGGAGAGCGAAATATTGATAAAAATACTCAAATACTCAAATTCTTTAATAGAAAGACCTTAAGCTCAAATAAATATATAAAATATCATGTCATATATTTGATATTTCAATCAAAACAAAAATAGGTACATGGATAATCAAGATATAGGCAGGGAATCGCTAGAAATAAAAAAATTTGCACATTTACAAAACTTTTTTTTGGTTAAAAGTTCAAATACTATGTATGTGTATTGCTAGGCATGGTCACATAAGCAAAAAAAAAGAAAAAAAACTAACCATACTGACATTGATTCATTATCCGAGCTCATTATCCGAGCTCATTATCCGGTGCCACAAGAAGTTGGGTGTCTAAAGGAATTTCAAAAAAAAACTTGCCGCAAAAAATTTTTATAATAAGTGAAACGTATCTTAAGCATCAACATCATTTCATGTGTCGCCTAGATATAGAGAGGCCTGATTTCTCAAGAAATTGGGTCTGTGTGAGAGCTGAAACATACTTAGATATTGTTTTACAAATCCTTTTATTGTAGATTCACTTCCACAGAACTGATAGGACAGTGATTTGGAGGACTCTCTAGTTCCTATTAAGCTGAAATGGTTTTTATAAATTATTTTATGAGAAATAAAACATTTTGAAATATCTATTATTATTTGTTTATATCCATTTCCTGTAAAACAAGTTTTCACTTATATTCATAGGGCTGAAATGCATTAACAGGACACAACTTTTAAACAGCAATAGGGAAGATATATTTATTCTATAAATTAAAACTAGGCCCATCTTTTTATTATTGTATGTCTTCACCCAGTTATCATTAATTTTCATTTCATGGTCACAGGTACAACTTTATCATCAGAATCAGGCTAAATGTTGAATAATACAAAAAAATTTACATGTCAGAACAGTATTTACCTTAAACTATCAAAAGCAAAACCAAACGAGTTTTGGTCTGATATCACTTTTAGTTTTTTTTTTTTTTTTTTACTTAGCATTGCGTCTTTACCACCAAAAATATAAAAGACACTCTCGCAAGGTATATTTTGGGACAACACAAATGGTGCAATGTTAGCTTGTGAGTTCTGCATTTAGAAACTAAGTAATTTCGTAAACAAATATATAAACAACAAAAAAAAAAGACATGTCAACTATGTATGCACAGACATACATGTGTATGTTTACTCATCCAATAACTTGTTAATTTTTATAGAACAAATGTTGAGCATATACAAATAAACTGTGAAACTTTACATGTATCTTCTTAAACCGCAATATAAAAGCACATGTTGGACTAATTTAAAGTATCAGTTTCAAAACTTCATCAATTGAAAAACCTCGCTCAACAACAAGAAATATAAAAATGAAATTCGCTTTATTTTTCTCTGGCATTTTGTTACTGGGATGGTGTTTTCCAACCGATGGTCTCTTTTGCTTCACAGCTGGCGCTCCAGCCGCTACAGCAGCAGCAGCTGCACTAGCTCCCATAACTACAGGTCGTGATGTTCCATTGGTTGGTGAATCACTGCGTAGTTTTGACGAATACTATAGACAACGACCACGCCGCTATTTTGCTGTATAAATTGAACAGATATTGGTTTTTTTTTTTTCTTTTATTAACGAAAAATTGGTTTGCATAAAATAAAAACACACATATTTTTATTAAAAATAAAGCATGAAAAATAAAAAAATAAAAAAAATTGTCAAACCCATATCTTTTAACTATCAAAAGCCTTGCCTAAAAGCAAATCCCTAAAAATAACCAACGTCTCATGTGGGGATATCGTACGAAACAGATTTTAGAGAAAACCTGTGTTAGTTATTTTCTGGATCCAGTTTCTGGTAAAGATATGTGACTCCAAATTATTGACCATGATGAATAAAAAAAACATATTTGGCAATATTCGCAACATATGATGACCATGTGGTAATCCATGGAGTAGTGACATGAAGTAATTTCAGGACTAACTCTGTATTAATTTTGAGAAAGTTAAATCGAACTCAGGCCCAAATAAATTAATAACAATAAATCATATAACAAATCTAAAATTCTCTTCTAGCGCTAGGAGCTATGTTTATACATTTGTGTTTACTTTAGTCCTCATCGAAAAGCATTCGATGATTTTGGCAATCTGTGCAAACCATTACGACCACTTTAAGCTTACTAATTATATATACATACATATTCATATATTTTTTTAATCACCTACTCTCTTTACATAAACTGAATGTGGCAATGTGCTTAGCACAGCTGAGAATTTAACCAAAAACCACATTTTAAAATAATTAAATTCAATAACGAAAGTGGTTTGGCTTGGCAAATATTTTTCTGGCCTGACCTTGTGACCAAAAACAAAATAATAAAAATAGTTCATGAAAGAGAATTTTCGTTGACTATTTTTATTTCGTTAGGCCAAAAAAACGGTATGACATTTATGAATAAAAAGCATGCATGCAAATATTTGATTGCAGCAGTGATTTATTGATTAAAATCTTTGGTTTACATAAAAAACAAAAAAAAAATATCTTTGCAATTCAAATAAATTCTCGTACCGCTACGTTTCCGTTGGCCCGTAACAAATTTTATTACTTGCATCAGTTGATTTATAAATATTGCAAATTCGTTGAAGCATACTTTTAGGCGACTAACGAGCATATTTTTTTTCTGGCTTTAATTCATTTTCTTTATCATTATTAGTTGAGCTTAAATTATTTGGTTTGGTTTTAGTTCTCTTAGTTGATTTGAAAATCACATAACTTATGCCACTGTGACACTTTATGGTCTATTTCATAAATTCATTTTTATTTTTATACTTGCTGTCTTACTAACCGGCACACAAACAAAATTCCCAACTATATTGACTATAACTAACATTCATTTTCTCATTGACCCATATGCTAACATAAATATACATAAATCGACCGATATTTGAGCAGAGTTTTTGAAGCAAATGCAAAACTTTGTCCCCAGTCAGCCATAGCTCAGTCACAAACATCCTTTACCTTTTGCTTAACAGTCAGTGTGCATGAGCATGTGTATGTGCTGAAAATAAAAGTTTTAATATGCAAGCAAACATATAACTTGTGCTCGAAAGTCATGATTATTCAAAAAAATAAAATATTTATTTAAACACTGTATTAAACTAGCAAATAAATTATACAGTAGTTGGAACTGTCAGACTTTCACTTTACGTTCGATTTATGACAAGAAAATCATATTAATGGATAAACTTTACTTGACTGGCTTTTTCCATGTACACAAACATGTAAATGTAAATATTTACGCTAATAAACGTTTATTTCTGTTCGAGTTATTTGTAGTGAAAGTATTTTATTTCTTTCTTTTTAATTACAAAACACATGACATGAATTAAGAATGCTGGAAATTGAGCGGCAAATAGATACGTATGAACAAATAAAGCATACAGCGAACAAAAATTGTTTCGGTAATAAAGCCAACATAATTTTTTTTTCGAGCTATAGGTTTCTCAATTTAATCAATTTATTTGCCGAAATTTCGATCTTCCTCTGATGACTTTTTCAAGGCATCATATACAATAATATTTAAAAGTTTTCTTCAAGTTTTACTTTTTTCAACAACAAAAATAATAACAATCAGTTTGGAGGGAAAAACATTTTCCTTCTCTTTCATTAAAATTTTCAATATTTAAAAACAAAATATATTCCAATTAAAAACTAAAAGAATTAAAAGAATAAAAAAGAAATTTTTACACAATTTTAAATTTATTACTTTTGTTTGTAGGACTTTTTGAGCTTTTGCGGGTTTTTTTAACGTTTAATTCTCTCTCTTTTCACAAACTATTTTTAATTTCTCTACACATGCCATATTGAATTTTAAATATTTAATTTTATTTGATTTTATTTATTTATGGACAAACTAATTTTTGCCGCTCCAGATTCTTTTTTTATATAAACAATTCTATGCCATCTTCAGGATAATATTTAAAATCTAAATAGAAAAACGCTGAAAAAATTTTAGGCATAAAAATTTAAAAAAATTGAAACTTAGAAACACAATGTAAATAACGGTAAAAAAATAACACAAAGAGAATTAAACTAATGCTATGACAAACAATCAACATGTTGCATTACTGTAAAGATTACTCACAGACTAACAAGGAATGATATCATTTGAATATAATAATATACTTCAAAACACATTCAGATTCCTAATCTGTTATTAACAAAAAAAAAATGTATAATTCTTTGCTAAATTCCCTGTATTAACTTTGAAATTCAATTTATGTGCCAATGGGGGTTTAATCATCTCTAACATTTCTGACATGTCACGTTTCTTATAACAATTCTCTCTTTTCAACTCTGAAATATTTTCAAAATGAGTATAATGATTTAACTAATCTACTATTTAATAAATTTACTGCAATGCAAGGATAATGCTGTCTTCTGCGCCCATATTTTTGTTCTGATCTATGGCCGGCTATTCTAGTCTTTAGTTTGTTCTTTGTAGTCCTTATATATACTTTGGTACAATTCTCCTGGGCATTTCTTAACAAAGGATTTTATAAAATAAATTTGCGATATCTAATCTATCAAACCTATCCCTTTTTATGAGTTTTTCTATACTGCTATTGTTTATGTTGGATCTAGCTAGTCTTTACCGGTATATAGGTTAAAGATTTGTCAATATTGGGCTCAATACTATATTCCGAGTACTTTTATTCTAAAACTGATTCAGAAATCTGTGACCTAGTGTAGCCGGAAAATTATGGTCTTCTACAATATTGATCATGTTCAATTTATGTATCAAATATTAGCGAAATATTGAAAAGAATTGTTAACAGAATAAATTTTAAATATAATTTTACTATTTCGAAAACCCAGAAGCGGTTGAAAATGTAAAATTTGAGAGTGTGTTCTTTTGAAGGAACATAATTATCATGGTCTTCTACGTAATTAAGAATATTTAATTTATATTGCAAATATTAGCAAAATATTGTATAGAATTGTTAACAAATTTTGTATAAAAAAAAGACCTGAAGCTGCAAAAATTAAATTTTAAATATAATTTTACTATTCCGAAAACCCAGAAGCAGTTGAAATTGTAAAATTTGAGAGTGTGTTCTTTTTAAATAATATAATTATCATTGTCTTCTACGTAATTAATAATATTTAATTTATATTTCAAATATTAGCGAAATTTTGAATAGAATTGTTAACAAATTTTGTATGAAAAAGGACCTGATGCTGCAAACATTAAATTTTAAATATAATTTTACTATTCCAAAAGCTTATAAGCGGTTGAAAATGTAAAATTTGAGAGTGTGTTTTTTTTTAAGGAATATAATTTAAAAAAACATTGCACGTTAAAATGGCACCTATTTTCCAGAAAATAAATACATAAAAAGTTGAAAAAATACGAAATACTCGCATCACTCATAAAAGACTATGGCATTATTCTTGCTCACAATAAGCCAGTGCCTTAAAATTCATTCTGCCATTTTGTGAGTGTGTGTTTGTGTAAAATTTTCTTTTTCATTGTTTATAAAATGACTTCTGAACAAACTCAGCTGAGTGCATAAGCAAAGAAAAAAGCGAAATTACGGTAGAGCCCAGTCACAAACGGCAGTACAGTTTATTTTACCTAAATTTAAATTGCGGATTGGTCCCAGTTATTTTTTTTTTTTTAACTACAATAAGAGAAAGTAAACGAAAGCACATTTTTGCAAATGTACTCAGCGGCAGTATTTACATTTTTTGTCGCAGTAAACAAAAATGAGCATAAAATTAGCGGTGTGCTATCATGAAGCAAGCGAAGTGCTAAATGTTACGGAGATAATAGCATACTACATGTTTGTAGTGTTTAATTTTTTGTTTTTGGTAATGCTAAATTTTTTTAGCAACCAATTTTTTTAATATGGTCACCCCATCAGCTGTTCACATATAATAACATGAAATTAAAAAACTGAGAAAATGGATACAAGTGAAATTATCATTGAAAAACATCATGTTCATTATTTTAATTAGTTAATATTTAGTTATTTTGACCCTTTTTTCTTATATTTTATATATTTATTTGAGCTTAAGGTCTTTTTATTGGAGAATTTGAGTATTTGAGTATTTTTGTCAATATTTCGCTCTCCTTCGGATAGCTTCTTCAGGACAATAATAATGAAAAATGTTTTGATTGGTTTTTTTTCTCATTATTATTGTACTGACGAAGCTATCCGAAGGAGAGCGAAATATTGACAAAAATACTCAAATACTTAAATTCTCTAATAAAAAGACTTTATACCTTGTTCATACATGCATTTCTAATTGAGATAATATTCAGTTTATTGACATAATATTTTTCGCGTTCATACATACAAATATTGCGCTAACTCAGTTAGTATTTGACAGCTGGAAAAAAGTTGTTGTTTTTTTTTTGGTAGTGAGAAAGAAAAAGTGAAAAATATTTTCAAATAATTTAATTGTTTTGTTAGCTTTTGTTGACATTTATCTCGTCATTCATCTCGCATTGTATACTTTTGCTTATTAAACACATCTTTTACAGTGTTGTGTTTCATCTTTTTCTCAATATTCAAAGCAATTTTGAGTTTATTAAGCAATAACTTTATTGACTTTTTGTATGGAATATTGAGCGCAATAATGGACTTTATTGCGATTATCTCAATAAAGGCGCATCTATGAACATGGTATTAGGCTTAAATAAATATATAAAATATTTTAATTATTTTTACAAAATTTTAAATTCTTTGATTTAACTATTGTTATCTTTCAAGAAACAATAAACAACTTTATCAATTATAACAGATATTTTTGTTTTTCGTCGTTATTGTGCTTCATACGACGAATTTACACAGCGAATTTTAAGCGTCGTAGTCGTGGTGTTGGGCGAAATTCGTCATTCGTCCCATTAGGTACAATTGGTTTAAATTGTTGTTTCAGTGTACATTTCTCATTATTTAAGTTGTCTTGTGAGTTGTCTGGAAGTTTGATATGGAAATAGATGGCAAAATGCAAGTATTTGCATACAAATTATCTAAAGGAATTTTTTTTTTCATTGTCTTTTAAATAAAAATTTTTAATGGAAATAAAGGTGTCATCTCCAGGTTATAATGCAAGATAAGAAAGATCTGCCAGGGTGTATAATCTATTAAATATGAAAGCAAATTTTATAGTTCTTTTAAGCATAACTACTCAATAAAGTGTGTATACATACTAAGTTTGCAGCCCAGTGCTCACAAATATAGTGTATTGGCTGCTCCCCTGTAGAAATATCCATCCCCGTTATAAATAAAAAACAAATTTTGAATGCGGCTCATGTGAAAACACAATTTAAACTAGTTTTTCTCCATTTCATTCTTGCACATAACTAAAAAAAATATCCGCAGCCACTACTTAGATTATTTATCTATTATATTTCTTTCATGAACTTTCTAACCACACTTCTATTTATGTGACCACAACTGTTTTATATACGAGTTCATAAAAACCGCACCATTTAAAACAAACATTATGACTTTATACATGTAAACATTCTGGTGCAAATATAGTGGAATAATAATTTTATATTACCATTTAGTGCAAATGTGTGTAATATTTTGTGCATGCTTGTGTTGGTTACACACATACAAACACACACGTACACTTGCGCTTGCATACAAACAGGCTCAACAGTATAAATGTGTTGGCACATATGAATGTACTATTTTAATTTAATGTATTAGAGTGTGGAAAAGTGTAACATAAAATATTCAATATATTGGTGTACACAAAACAGCGTTTTAAAATATTTAAAGACGACAGTGTGAAAAGTTCTAAGGGGTGAATGCCCGTTCTGTGCTAAAGTTAGTTGAAACCCATTTCTATTTGAACTTTTTATAGGAACTTTTATGAACACTGATTTTTTGTGAACTTCGTTTGTTTTATGAAAAACAAGTTTCATTCCATATAATTCTGTACAACTTTTGCAACTTTGTAAAATAAAATTTCGTAACAAATTTCACTCAAGCAAGTAATTTGACAAAATATGAAGGTATTATTTATGTAAATAACATGATCAGCTGATCAGCTAAATTTAAGTTTTTAATGATATATTTTTTATTTTCCTTTTCTTTAATTTTGTCACTAGAATGGTAGCAACGTTTATTTTTCCAAACCGTTTCCTTTTGAAATCATAACATGATTAAAAACAATTGTATGAACATATTTATGAGTAATCGCGATTGATTTGAAATTGGAAACGTGTTCATACAAAGACAATTTTGCACTTAATAGTCGAACTAAATGATATGCAATTGCAAATGATTTTATCTGGCTTGGGTTTCTCAAAGTTGGGAAAGATTCTTTCTGATAAAATTGGAGAGATCAACATTTTAAAAGAAAAGAAGAAAAATAAAGGCTGGGGTACATACCATATGTGTTTTACCACCACCTTGTCGCTTATCAGTAGCCAAACTCCTTTGATCCCAGGCAGTGACTGGGATATTTATATTGTTTTTAAATAGTAGCTCATAGCCGCCCTACCACCTGACCTCTTCATTACTGCCTGTCTATATTTAATTTTATTGGTACATTTTCTTATTCATCACTGTGTTTTCTGTTGGTTGATATACATTTTGTATTCTCTCACCAACATTCAAATGACTTCCAATTGATTTTTGCGTTTGTTGCTATTTTATCTGCGATAAGAAAGGCTTCAAACTTTTCACCGAGCCTAGCACTGTTTAGGCATTAATATTAAATTTATAGTGCAATTATATGATTTACAATTGCTAGTAATTTAGTCGGGATTAAGTTCGATTTTTATTAACTCAAAATTCAGAAAGATCTTGTGATAAAATTGGAGTGATCAACATTTTTACGGAAGACAAAAAAAGGAAAGTTAAAAAATTACTGGCTGGCTGCTATTTTCGTTAAAAAATTTCTCAACACTTTAGTTTTTTTTTGGAACTACCCTCCAGAGCCACAACTACAAACAACAAGCAATTACATACAACCTACACAAGGAGCGCATCGATGAGTTAAATGTAGGTCACGGAAGATGGCGAAAAAAAAAATAACATGTTTGCTTTAATGTTTGCTATTCCTATTAGTATTACAAGTCAGTGGGCGTTTTCGACACAGTATCAGTTAATGGTTAATAAAACTATATGCATGTATTTACGACCATTTTTGTTACCCGCAGGTATGGGTGTGTTTGTGTGGGTATTTGCATGTTGTGCACATGGCCATAAACACATGCATTCCGCTTATGCATATAAATGGGAAAATAAAGAGGTAAAAGTAAAATAAATGGCAAATGAATAAATAATATATAGAAAATTGTTAAAACAAAACGTATTTTTGTTTTGACTAGTGATTTGTTTGGATATAAAAACATTTAATGGAAGGTTTAAATATTGATTTTGTTAAAAAAAAAAATATTTTAAAGGAGCAAACAATTGGTTTAGTGTCATTTAAGTTGCACGAAAATTAATTATTTTTCTTCATCTTCTATATCTCTTGCTTTGAGCTTGAATTACATAGATAAATTTTCAATTGCAATTAATATCTATCCAATAAAATATCGTTGCTGGGATGGAGATCAATTCAGCCAGCCTTTAGTATATTTTTGTTTTTCAAATAGTCTCTATTATTTATTTACAGAAAACACCAGCAAATTGGAAAAAACGCGATATTTTTTAGAAAGATTGAAAATATATCTTTCCTGTAGTATTAATAGTTTATTTCATTTTTATACAAGGCTACATTTTTTGTGCATATTGTGCAAATCTTATATTCCACTGACAATGGTTCTCCAGAAATCAATTGTATAAACATAATTTAAAAAGTATAAATGACCTTGTTTAATGTTCAGTGGCTTTAATAGAGCTTTTGTTTTTGCAATTAATATTTCTTAAGCAGTTAATGTAAATTTCCTTTAGCAATGTTTTTTTCTACTTTGAATTTACGTATATAAACTTTGCTACACTTTTAATGAGTTGCACTGAACAAAAAGGGAAAGAAAAATGTACTGCCTACTGCAAGGTTACAAGTAACTGCTGGAGGCCAGGAGAAACAGAATACTTTTCTTTATTTAATTGTCATGCAACAACAGCATATTACATTCAAGAACAATTCAGGCTACAATTAAATGAGAGCAGGTCGCACAGAAAGTATGCCACATTTTAACAAAGAAATAAATAAAACAGACTTGAAATAATTGTAGCATGCATATTTGATTACTTAAATAGTTCTCAAGCTCTTTCTTATAAATTATTTATTTAATTACTCCTAAAGATATGTACGCTTATATAATTGAATAGCGAGCTCGTAATTAGCTTGACGCGTATACCGCAAACCCAGAGAGAATTAACAAAACATAAACGGTTTTAATGAATTTCTATATTTACACGCTTCCTCGTGGGCAGATTAAAGCATGTTGAGTCCTACCAATTTGGTGTACTACTTCTATATACATAAGTGCAGTGTTAATTTAGTGTCAAAGCCCAAATGAATCCCTCTGAGCAAAGTATACATAGAAAACAGATTTAAGTTGAGAATCGAAATTTAGCTCCCCCCAACTACTTGTGTAACAACTAAATATTCCATTGGTAGCACCATATACTAAATTGTTAGCAATGGGGAAATTATTGCAACAGCAGATAAAATTGATCGAGAGTATTAAATAAAAATGGTTACTTAGAGATTAAGAGATCGATCTACCCTAAGGTTCTTGTGTAACTACTAAATCATCCAATTGCAACATCATATATTAAATTGCCACCATTGAGGGAATTGCTGCAACAGCAAATAAAATGTATGAAGAATACAAATATAAGAAGATATAACGAACGCTTTAATGGAGAGTAATTGGCCCTGCGGGAATCACTGATTCTTGGAGACTGTGTAATGAAGAGAATTAAACAGTTTTACACATCCTTTACGAATGTCCCGCTGCGTATAGAATCAGAACCGTATACCTGAAGGCAGGATTGTTGAATCCCTGGCACCATCGTAACATCAAGCATACGGCCATAGTGAGATTAACTAATAGTCTAGCCCTCGACCTACAGAGAACAGGGCTGCACAAAAGATTCTTTTGGTCAAGGTGCCAGTGGGCCCCAAGTGATGTTATTAATAAAAAATAATAATTTATTTATTAAATCAACAAACTTTTGTTAGCATTTCGTCGACCAAAAATATTATATTTGGCATACATACAGCATATGAAAATCCTTTTTTGTCACATTATTAAACAAATTTAAATTTCAATAGATATTGGCAAGAAATTGATGTAACTATAACAAAAAAAAAAAAAGAAATGCGATCGGGGGACCCCCGTTAGGAACGAAGTTCCTTACGTTTTTTTTTTTCATCTTTGAATGTAATACAAGGTGAAATCTGTATGTTTTATTTTGTGTTGTTTTTGAAATTTTATGATTCTTATAATTTTTGGAACGTTTTCCAACGAATTAATATTTATTGGCCATCATACACAATTGCTTGTCGACAGTACACCAATACATATAAACAGCTCACACGCTTTTGTGACGATTTCTACTAATTTCCACTACCAGCAAGCCGCGTTAAGGAACTTCGTTCCAAAAGTGTTTATGTTGGCCAAAAATATATATACGATATTTCAAATCAATTCAGGTCCAAAAACGAACCTTTTCAAAAATATTTGTTGTATTTTTTCAGCTGTCTAGATGCCGACATTTTGTTCATGAGAATTGTGGAATAAGTAGTAAAGTTTCAAACAAACTTTTAAGAATTTTTCAAGTCTACTGATGAGTTGATTAGCACCAACGAAATGTCGGCATCTAGACAGCTGAAAAAATACAACAAATATTTTTGAAAAGGTTCATTTTTGGACCTGAATTAATACATTTCAATTGGCTCTTAAAGCAAATAAACGATTTAGTTCATATTTGATATTTCAAATCTTGATTTTTTGATTGACTGTTTGCTTAGGATAATTTTTAGAAATTTTATATACATATGTACATATATGAAATTTATTTAAATTTTTAAAAGCATTTTCTATTGAAAATCATTTAAGCTATCAGACCTTGTTTTCCAGATATCCAAAAGTCTTAATTAGATGAAGGCTCCATAGGTATACTATTAAAACTTATTACTCCATCCGGATTACTAATAGTTTACTAGATATTTTCAATGAGATCATTTGGCTTTTCAGGAGATCCAAAACTCTCAACCATATAAACTTCTACTCAATAATTTGTATTAAATTACCAAAAAGTGTGTAAAAGATTTTTTTAAAACAAACATTAAATATCAGATTTTTAATTAAAATATATTTGTTTATATCTAAGAAAAAGTTTTAGACTCAGTTGTAATTTTCCAATTCATAACTTAGCTTTAATTTTTCTCAATTTTGATTTCTGGCACTATAAAGTACATATATTTAAGATCAAATTTTATTAAAAACTCAATTAAGTGATGATATTTTCTGCTTCATTAATGGCCGCAGCATTTAATCTAATATTTGTTACTTAAAAAAGTTAAGCGTTAGTCTTTTAGTTTTATTTTGTTAAATTATTAAATAATTTCTATGCTTAAAAGAGTTAAAAAGTCTGCTCTACTGTTTTCAGTTTAGTTATACCCAGTCTGCGCTTTTGCGGGTGTGCTACGCTGATGACTCTCACATTGTATTTATGTATGTCTGCCGGACATTTAATGCATTTATATTATTATTGAGTCACATAACATCAATTATATTTAATTAATGAAATAACTGTGAAAAACAAAAATAAAAATATTGCCGATGAAAGCTGAAACAACAGAGAAAAATGTTCAGCTGAAACAGCACACGTGAGAGATTAAGTAAAACCATTCAAGTTAAAAGTCAAATGTGCTGGGTGGTATTTTAATATAAAAGTACATATGTAATTTTATTGATATTAAATTAATAAGTTAATATATATATAGTACTGCAAATGTGCAAAATGATGGCAAGCATATGCAAGTTTTTAATATTCAAGCCAAACCCCCTAGAAGAAGTACAGAGGTAAGGCATGATGAGAATACAGATTTATTTTACCACCCATCCTTGTTGCTAAAACAACAGATTTACACCTACCAAATAAAATTCGCTGAAATAGAAAAAATTTAAAACTAAATTAGGCAACTTGCAGTTACTACAGCAAAAATGTCTTTAAATCAGACTCTTGATTGTAATCAAGAAAACCGCAAAATTTGTTATTGCATTACATTAAAATTGCAATAGAAAATATATAATAAAGCACGACATATTTAATAAAAGAAAAAATTAGCTCAAACAAATTGAGATTTCTATCGAAAGCTAGACGAAAAACTAGTTAATTTTGACTTTATGGGTGAACTTTCTGATTTACAATTATTAATAATTTTATTAGGCTTGAGTTCGACTTGAATTCCTGAAAATTGTAAGCAATAAGCTATTAGTCATGGCCTGGATTCGTGGCGATTCGGGTGCTGATGAGCGTCGTGGTCAACGTGAGACAACGCAGCCAGTAAATCTTAATTTTTAATTATCTTGTCTTCTTTGAAAATAATAAATGCTGATGACTCCAATTTTAGTATCAAAACAAAGTCTTTCTCAATTTTGAGGAAGTGAAGTCGAACTCAAGCCTGATAGAATTATTAACAAAAAAATATATAATAACAAATAATCAGCTGTTGGTTTGCATCAACTTTATTTTATAGAATTTCCTTATTGCCCAGTCGTATCATAAACATCGTCGATGTTTTTGCAGAAGGAATTTCAAACACAAATATTTAAGTCTCAAAAAGATAATAGTTCCTGTATTGAGGCTTAGTGCTTTAAAATATCCAACGTATGCATGTATGTATTTAATTCAATAGATGTAATTCAGTACATACATATTGAGAAAGTCCCCTGAAGGTAACCTAGAGTCAAGTGGCTCCAGGTCGCTACATTTTTTGAATATATTGGTGACTTTTTTTTTATCAAATTCTCAACAGAGTATCTCCAGTTTTTTTCTTTATGAACAGTGTTGAGATTGTGGAAATTAGTAAGCCCACCAAAATCGTGAAATAAAAATCGTTTTTATTCGCAAAGAAAACATTGAGTTGACAACATTGCTAATGAGTTGACAAATTTTATGTCTTGATTTTTCAACTGAATTTCTCTATTGACATTTCTTTCAGGGTAGCGACAATGTCTTAAGAGAATGAACAGTACTATGGTCGTCATATAGTCGCATTAAAACCACCTAGTTACTAGTTCCTTCGTCAGTAGTTGATTTGCAATGACAAGTGCATTCTATTGAATGTCAGCAGAAAAAATCATTGTATGAGGTATAATATGTCACTAGTACTGGTGACCATGTCAATAGTAAATCACTAGAGTTTTTCTCCTTACATTTCCTTCAGGATCACCAGCACATCAGAAAATTGTAAAATAAACAGAGAGTGAAAAGTGCCTAAATTTTACAATATATATATATACAATACATATACATACATACATATGCATGTACTACAAAGCCAATAGCTTTATGTCAATTTTATTTACAAATAATTTTTGGAACCAAGTTCCTTAACGCGGCTTGCTGGTAGTGGAAATTAGTAGAAATCGTCACGAAAGCGTGTTAGCTGTTTATATGTATTGGTGTACTGTCGACAAGCAATTGTATATGATGGGCGGTGTCTCCACTGACAGCAGCGGAGACACCTACCAATAAATATTAATTAGTTGGAAAACGTTCCAAAAAGTTAAAGAATCATAAAATTTCAAAATCAACACAAAATAAAACATACAGATTTCACCTTGTATTACATTCAAAGATAAAAAAAAAAAAACGTAAGGAACTTCGTTCCTAACGGGGGTCCCCTGACCGCATTTCGTTTTTTTTTTTTAATTGTTTCATTTGGTTTTTCATTCACGTTTGAAAGCATTGAGACTTAAACAATTTGTAAGCTCCTACTACTTTTTTCTTATACATACATATTTATAGATATTTTCTGTTAAATACTTACATGTGTAAAATGTTTCATTTCAATTGACAGATTAAAGGTCGATAACAATGGTGGAGCATGGTGTCCCAAGCATATGGTGTCGCGTGGCTTAAAGGAATATTTACAAATTGATTTGCTGCAAGTTCATGCAATCACCGCGATACGTACGCAAGGACGCTTTGGCAAGGGTCAGGGGCAAGAATACACGGAGGCGTATGTGTTGGAATATTGGCGACCAGGCATGGAAAAGTGGCATAGATGGAAAAATTTACAAGGAAAGGAGGTAAGAGCTTGTGCGAAGAAAAACCATATGCATATGTATTAGACTGTTCTGGGTTTGCGCAGTGGATAATCGAGTAAAGCGATTTGTAGTGATATTGTTTTGCCAGTAAGAATTTGTCCTCAAATCTACGATCAACTTATTTAATAGTTTAACAATAATGATCAATAAAAATAAAACAATCAGCAAAGGCTGCCTTATTTGAAGGCATTGCAAATGACTGAAGGTGCAATCGCACATAAAAAATAATTGCTCATCTTTTCCATGCATTTATGCATCAAAGTTTATGCATAAAAACTTCCAAACCATGTGCTGTTGGAAGTAAATAAAACAACAAATAACAGCAAAAAGTAAAAATTTTATGAAACGTTAGAAAATTAAATTTAACAATCACGTATTGTGATTACTAAGCAGGCAACTAAACAAATTAAATCAAATTTCCACTTGCCCTTGAAAACTTCTTAAGAGATCAAATTATTGTTCTTGATAGATTTTATAGTTACGCGTTGAGAGAACACAACCTGAAATTTAATTTTTTTTTTATTTGATCTCTTTGCTTTTTTGGGTGTTTGCTAATCTAAATATATGCTTTCCTGGTATTTTGTATATAGGTCCATGGCAAAAAAAAGTCCAATAAGATATTGGATACTATTCTTTTTTCTAAAGCATAACAGATTGTGTACTATGTCCTATAAACATAACTCGAAAAAGATTATATTGCATCAGAATTTAATCAAACATAATAGATAACAATACAATTCACATATATTTTAAAATTAGTTATATTTAACTTTTCCAGAATCTATCATACGTCACACAAGTCAATAAAAATTGAGCTAATGTTAGTCCACAAAAACTTGAATCCAATTACTTCAATTTGACACTGCCAGTGTACGCAGCAGTTTTGGAGCTGATAAGTGTCACCGTGGTGGATGTGATACAGCCATTGTATGTAAAGTCTTTCTTCAACTTTACTTTTCCATGCTTTAAAAATGGGGTCGTATCTCAGCAGTGGCATCACCCAAGCTTACCCTGTAATACTCAATTGTCTCTGATTTAATGTCATAGATTTTATCCTTAACAGCCCCTCGAAAAAAATATAATCTAATGGCATTAAGGCGCAGCTTCTTGCCGGCCAATTGACATCAACAGCCACCTAGTACTTGACGCTACACGATGTGTAGGGCAAATTGTACCATCCAGTTGAAAGTGAGGCCTCTGCTCCACAAGCCACAATTTAACAGACGCTACTAATGCATTGGCAAGACAAAGTTTTGGGACTCTGAGAACTCAATACAGCAAGTTTGTTTATTAGCGTAAATAAGCTGAAAATTAGATTGATCAAGACATAGGATTTTCTTGATGCTAATTTTTTGAACTTTATTGTTTAATATTTTAACGTATTTATTCAAGTCCAAAAGTGAACCTTTTCAAAAAATATTTGCTGTATTTTTTAGCTGTCTATATGCCGACGACATTTCGTTGGTGCTAATCATGATGAGTTGATTAGCAACAAATGTCGTCGGCATATAGACAGCTGAAAAATATAGCAAATATTTTTTGAAAAGGTTTAATTGTGGACCTGAATTAATACATTTCATTTGGCTCTTAAAACAAATAAATAATTAAGTTCATATTTTAATATTTTAACTTAATACTTCGAGCTTGAGGTCACTTGTTTTTATTTAAATGCTTATTTAATTTAATATTTCGATACCTCAATCTTTTATCTTTAATGGCAAAATTTCCAGTAAATCCTAGAATTGCTTAAATTTAAGTCGATTCATTTTGATTCATTCAGACAATACACTGAATTTTTCGACACAATAGAATGACTGATCCTGCCATATTCGAAATAATCGATGGCTCAAATTTAAAACTTTGAAACCTTTTATAAAGCCTCTGAACGCCGTTAAAAGGGTGTTTTAAAAAACTGACTTCTTTGCCAAGATTGATTTCACAGAATCTTTTTATAATAAGGGATTTTTGGGGAACATCTTTTTCAAAACTTGGAGAGAAAAAGAACTTGGCTGCTTAGTTTTTCCACGACTTATCTGCACCGCCTTGCTTTCTAAGCTTTTAAAGTTGCAAGTGACTTAAAAATTATTTAACTTTGGAATTTCACTTCAAAAACAATTGTTACTGGTACAACTTTAATAGTTCAAAGTAAATACAATCTGCATTGAATTAGAGAATTGCTCTGTGAAAAAAACGAAAACTTCACCCAACAGCGAATATCAGGTATTTTGATTTTTGTTATAATTCTGGAATTTTGATTTCCTCCAACAATTTCTTGTTGTTAGTACACAACATTAAATAAAATATTTTCATTTAAAAATAATCTCAAGTAGTTGAAACCTACCATTAAACTCTTCTTACCTCTTCCGCCAACAGGTGTTGTATAAATGAATTTCTTATCGTATACAATCTGGCAATTAAAATTCGTTGTTTCACTTAATTAATCGCTGGTGCAATATTTTTTAATTATGCTTATCTTTAACATCTTTTTCTTTCAACCATTAACCTTTTGTGGCACAATACAGCAGATATTGAGCGTAGGAGTGCAGGAAACGATAAACATCTCTTAAAAAATCATGTTACAAAACTTACTCAGACTCCTCTGGGCTGCTCAAAGATGTAGCTGTTAGTCTCAACTAACAACACAACATTGTTGAAACTGTTGTTGTTTTTCTTTAATATTATTATTATTTTTTATTTTTATTTAGGAAAATAAAAATAAGCAGATTTATGCTTAAACATTTAACACGGTAACGTACGAAAATGAAAAATATATTTTAATAGCAAGAAAGACTATAAAGCAAGACGAATTTTAGATATACTATAGAACTATGAACAACAATTTATTTATATAAAGTGTTTAAAAAATTTCCTGCGACTCAAAAATAGAAAATATCACGTGTGATGTTGTTACAGGTTTTTAAAATATTTACACAATTAATTGCCAAAATCCCTTCACATGACATATGGCTACTGATATCGGTAGTTGAGTGTTAATTTCTTAAGCCCTGTGCCACGTAAAGTGTAAAAGAGCTGTAAAACTGTTACAAACAATATGTGTAACTTTCTCTAGAGTGTTACAATTTTGTGAGAAATTCAAAACAGACAGAAATTTACTTCAAATGGCATAGAAAAGCTCGTTTGCTTGTTGTTTTCCCCTCAACTCTTTTGGCAAATTTATAAACAGTTTTAATAATTCTATTAATAGTTTTAAAAAACGGACAAGAATTTTTTCAGTTTTACACCAATATTGTTTTTTGTGATAGAAGAAAATTTTCAATTTGAGCACTTGCGAACAAATTGTTTGCTGGGAAATCTGAGCTGCTGTTGATGCTGGCATTGAGTCTTTAATACTAAATTAAATTTTTGTATTAAAATTGGGGGCGAATTGTGCGTCTCGACTAAAAAGATATTTTGTGCAGCCCTTGATGCCCATAGACAGAAACCTAGACTATTAGCAAATATCGTTAGGACATAGGTTTGATGTTAAGGAAATCCTAGGGAACAAACAACGCAGCGCTCCGATAGGTGGCTCTGCGTCTTTACACAGCAGAACATTCGCAAAAGATGTGTTCCGCCATTAAACTTAATTTAATCAAAATAAAATTAAGATTTTCAAAATCCCAGTTTCTTTTTTTCGATTTGTATTTTTTTATCTCAGATATTTAAATCGTTGACTACCAATCCCGAGGACCACTATTCATATCCCAGCCAACAGAACATTTACAATTTTTTTGATGAGTTCTTAATAGTTCTATATAGCCAAGTTAAGCTCTAGTACCAAATATTGTTTACCATTCTGTGTGAATCTTCTTAGTAAAAGCCAAAGCCCTTACAGACAAGTGTCAAGTTGTGTATTGATTTACGCCAGCACATGTTTCAAAGTTTAATGCTGAAAAAATATGAGTTCTGCCAGACTTACACCACCGTTCCGGAACTCTTAATTGAATTTCTCTATAGGCAATATTTGTGATATTAGAATTAATCCTGCAGAAATTTCCTTCCACAAATTCAAAATATCAATCCAAACACATAAGAAATTGCCAACAATATCATTTACAAGAGCAATTTTTTGCAAGTAGTTTTATTAAGTTAAAATTTTATTTCAAACTAATGAAAAATTGTGTCTTCTTTACTTTCAAAAAATCATCAAGTTTGATGTAAAAATCGTCCAATTGTCAACTGTTAAATTTTGGTCCAAGTGACGATAAGTTGCCTAATCTGCCAGCCTTGATTGCTCTGCACGTAGTTAGACCAATTTCTGTAGTCATATAAAGTAGTTGTTTTAAGATTTGAACGATTTGCCGTGGTTAGAGGAGCGGGTTCCAAGTAATTTATCTTTTCAGATTGTATTTTGCTTTTTATGATTTAACGTCAGAATTTATCAAATTATATTTTGAACTATACCCTAGTTATCCGACTGGGATCCGAAGAATTTATCTCGTCTGATTGAAAAATGATTTTAAAGAATATTATAATTAAGCCTTAAACTATAAGTAAGACAAATCCCGTATATGGCTTGAGTCGAACTCTTTAATATTTCGGCTAATCAACACCATGAGGGAAATGCTGCTCGAAAAACCGGAAACTCGTGCCAAAGGAAAGGAGATATATCGTTGTAGCATACTTCTCAGTTTTTAATAAACAAAGTAGAATAGTGGCTGAGACGCCATAGGAAGCAGACCTTTGAATGCCCCGGGCAGGAGAAGCTCACCTCGGGCAGGAAAATGCATTATAACCACTGCACTAATTTCAATATATTGAATAACAATAGAAGGTGTTATATTTAAAAAATTACTAAAATTACTTACCAGCTTAAAACTAATAGAGTTTTGTTGAAGAGAGCGCACTACACACCACTATATGCCGACTTGCAGTACAAGCACGTCCAAATTTAAAATAATCTAAAATTCAGACTGCTGAGAATACTTATGAAACAGCCCAACGTTTAAATAGCAAAGATATACAAGCATTGTTTTCCATTTCGATACAAGATGACTCGTTCGTTTATGCACATGCAATGCAACAGAGCAAAAAAAAAATACCCATGAAATATTAACAGCAATAAATTTAAACTTGATTATCTTTTTCTTTTATTTATTCTTTTGTTTTTTTTTTTCTCTCCTTTTAGATACTGCCCGGTAACATTAACACTTATAGTGAAGTTGAAAATATTTTGCAGCCCATCATTTTTGCTGCAAAAATACGCATCTATCCCTATTCACAATACGACCGTACAGTGTGCTTGAGAGCTGAAGTTGTAGGATGTTCATGGGAAGGTGAGTTCAGGCATAAAAAATTTATGTTTTTTTTTTCTTTTTCTTTTATGTTATAAATGATTTAAAAGTTTTACAAAAACAAAAATCGATTTATGCTTAAAATGGGTGGGTGTTTGAGAAATGCCGCAAAAATGTTTATAAATTTATTTTGTTAGTGCCAGCAGGTGTTGGATATAAAAAAGAAAATTAACTTGGGTTTTATGATTGAAAATTTTTAGCTATTTTCGGTTTTTTTGTTTGTTTTCTATGCAATAAATTTATGCAAAATTGTAAATAATAAACAGCCTAAAAAAACAAAAAAAACCTACGAGCTCTCATGTTTTATGTAGGTTAAGAACAAAAGCACACAGCTGCTCTTAAAATCAGTTGAAACATACTTTTGTTAGAAAAAAACTAAAACTCTTTCATTTAATAAAAATTGTGTTTTTGTATATATTGGCCAGAAATTGGAACAAAACACGTAAAACTCTTTCATTTGTTAAACAAAAGCAGTGCTTCACTTCAAATAAGTCCAGGTTTTATATTGAAAATAATTAATTCTCAAATTTATTTAATTGTGAATTTGCATGTTGCAGGCTTGAAATTTTTACAAACTATATCTCAAGCAATTATTATATTTATTTCAGGTTTTGCTCAAAAAAGAAAAAAAGAAAAAAAAAAACAACAACAGCAAAATTGTTATTAAGAAATTCAAGTTTTATAAGCATTTAATTCAATCTTTAGCCATTGCGCCTTTAGTTGTAAATTCACAATTAAAACAAAAACCCAACTCGAGTCCCTGCAAACATGCAAAAAGGCTACATGAAAAATAGCCCAAATGAATAATAATTGAAAAAAGTAATTACACAAGACATAGCAAAAATAATAGAAATCATAAAAATATTATGATGAAAAGATATGAAAACAAAAAATTGAAATTTTTGAGTTGTGTCAAATTTCGCTCTTGCATCTCGATATACATATTATAAATATTATATATCTCAACATTCAACATGCATGCCTGCTTAATAATTTTTGGGTTATTGTGGCACTTTCAAGTTGCAGGCATTTCGCTTCTGACACTTTTTTTACTTTTGCGCTGGCATTAACGTTGCCACTCTTGATGTTCAGGTGCTTAACAAACATGTTAAAGCTTAAGTATACATTTATGTTATATATTTTTTTTTCTTGCTGCCATATTCTGCTTTGTTTTGTTCAGCATTAAATGTTTTAAGGCAGCACAGTGCAGCAAGTGAATAAATTTGTATGCATGTTGTTTAATGCATTTAACTCTTACGTGCTGTAATCACAAGTGTTTGTAAAAAAAAAAATCACAAATATTAAAAATTAAAAGCTACCAAAAAGCATTAACGATGTAAAAATCATTTTTCAGCATGAACAATAATTGAAAAACAAATGCGTTTATAGATATTATTTTCTTTTTATTATAACATATGCATACATACATACATATAGGTTTGAAATATTTTTGCCGCACAATCTCAGGAAGGAAATAAGCCTTTACATGAACATGAACAAAATAGCAAACGTATTGAAATTCAGATTGTAAAATCTTACAAGAAAAGCTCAAAGTATTAAACATAAAATACATATTTCTTCGCTGAAATAATGGGTTATTTATTTTGCGGTTTCAAAAGTAAACGTAAATTGAACACATATAAAATATTTTTTTTTTTCACGATCTTGGTGACCAGTTGATATCACCACTAAGAGAAATTACGCGGCCAGGAAATGTCTCTTGCAATAAGGCCAAATTCGCTCGAGTTGTGTGGCATGTGGCACCGTCTTGTTGAAACCACATATTTTCCAAGTCGTTTTCTTCCATAGCAGGCAAAAAAAAAAACTCGGTTATCCTAGGACCATAACGCTCCGAATTGACGGTGACGGTGACAGTCGTACCACTAAGAGAAATTACGCGGCCAGGAAATGTCTCTTGCAATAAGGCCAAATTCGCTCGAGTTGTGTGGCATGTGGCACCGTCTTGTTGAAACCACATATTTTCCAAGTCGTTTTCTTCCATAGCAGGCAAAAAAAAAAAAACTCGGTTATCCTAGGACCATAACGCTCCGAATTGACGGTGACGGTGACAGTCGTACCATAGTCGTCTTCGAAGAAATAAGGTCCAATCACATCTTCGGACCCAAAAGCCGCACCAAACAGTGACTTTTTCTGATTGAAGTGGCCTGTTTTCAATTACTTGAGCATTCTCAGAACCCCAGATACGGTAATATTGTTTATTAACAAATCCAACGGGTGAGAAATGTGCTTCATCGCTGAAGAAAATTTTGTTCGAAAATTCGCCCTCCACCGCCTGTTGTTCGAGCTCGTCTTCCACGTATCTACGACGTTGTGAATGTGGCTTCAGTTATTGAGTAAGCTGGTCTTTATAGGGATGTAGGTGTAGATCTAAATGCAAAATACGCCAGCAACACTTTCATTTACAGCAGCAACAATTTCAGCGCAGTGAGCGAAACGATGATGCGCAGGCCTTACAATATTTGTAACCGCTCCAGTCTCTTCAAATTTCTTCATAATTTTACCAATTGTTTGAGTAGTTGGACTATTATGTAAACCATAATCTGCTCTTAAAGCACGATATGTGGCTGTGGCAAAATTACCATGTTTGTAGTATGTTTTCATAGTTTTAATGCGTTGTGTGATAGTTAAGTTGAGTTTTGGTCAATTTTATACCTAAAAACAGCGAAAAATCTGCTTCTGAAGTAAACATTTCTGAAGTAAACATTTCTTCTTCAATTGTTGTAGAATGTTTGAAAAAATTATCTTTGTAAGCCTTGGAGTTGCTTCTTTTATTTGCGGTATGGGACTTCTTAAGTTCCACATGTCTGCCTCCGAGTACTTTGCGCTCTCGCTTTAAGCTGAGCGAAAGCTTTCACAAGCCTTTTTCTTAAATGTCTTTGCTTTTCTTCATAAACAAAAAAAAAATTACAAAGCTGAAAAAAAAAATTCTAACTTCATATACAATCATATACAAACAAAGTTACAAGGCTGAAAAGAATTCCAAATTCATATCTCCAACTAAGCCCAATGATCAGAAATATAATTTTTCTCCCCTTTCTTTGCATCTTTCATTCTGTTGTATTTTATCTAAATAGATTTATTTCTGAAATTTTTTTGTTTTTAATTTAATAATATTTTTGATTTATTTAGTCATTTATTTAATATTTTATTTTTATTTTGATGTAATTTTGGGTTAATGTTTCTATTAAAAATTTGTTACGTTTATTAATTGAAACTTAATTTTGCTTTGTCATGAAAAATAAACTCACAATATCTTTATTCATGTAAATCATTTTAAGCATTACAGAAAAACCTGTTTTTAAGCAATAAAGTATTTACTTATACTGTCCCTTGACATAAACATATTTATTTACTTTGATAAAGTAAATATTTCCTCAAAATTCCGTATACATTTGCACAAGTCCTTTGATACTTATTTTAATTAAATCTGATAATAATTTATCGATTTCCTCTGCAATTTCATTAGTTTAGTGTACCTTTGGAAATAAAATTGTTTTACAAAGTGGTAGATATTTGTTATTATAATTTTTTGTAAACAAAAAAAGAAATATGTTTGTTTTTTGTGCAGCTTTCTTTTTATTTATTTATTTATTTTTAACCACAATATACAGTTGGGACAAAATACATGAAATTTGATTTATATTTGTAACAAGCAGCAAATACAATTTCCGAATTAGCCAATACCAACCGCTAGGGCTACTACTGCCAATGCCAATAATAAATACAACTACAACTATAAACACACTAAGTCCAACAATTGTGTTACTACAAAAGCAATGACCATCAACATCTCAATACAATAAAATACACGTCAACCGAAAAAGCCACTTATACAGGCCACTTATACAATACCAAAATGAGTAGGCCCAGCGAACAACAAGTTTTACATTAAAAAAAAAGTTTTCAATAAATAACATTAATATAGAACTACTAAATTTTTCCAATAATGTTTAAGTCTTCTAATTATTTTCTTCTCGTAAATGTGTAGTTTTTAAAATGCCACCTAACTTTTTACCCAAGATAAGTTGTGTTTGTTGGGTATTATTTTTCCGATATGCTTATATGGCCAAATATGCTTGCATACGCAGGCATTTAAAGATACTATAGTTTTGGGTTTAGTTTGTTTGTAAAAGTGTGTGCGTGTACGTGAAACTGTGTACATAAGTATGTATTTTGAACTTCTGCAAGGATATTCATTTGTTTGTATGTTCTTATTTAAGCACGTTTGTGCGAAGCTTTCTCCGAACAAATATTGAATTGTGGTCACTGGTTAGATGAACAAAAAAGAATAAAATTTTAACATTTTAACATGCTTCTTTATTCAATTTTCAATAATTTCAACAGTTCTAAAAGAATGAAATTATAAAATTTAAATGGGCCTTAGATTTAAAATATTTTAAAAATTTTATATACATATAACATGGAAATACAAAGTTCTTCATACATTTAATTTCAAGAAACTGTTGGATAAAATAGATTTTATGAGGTTTTTTTATAAGAAAACTTTCCAGCTTTTCTTCCATACAAATCCTGAGCCACTTTAATTAGCAGATATTGTAAAATATGTGCCAAAAAAAACTAAGATTACTTTTTTCATTAGCTTTGCAACTGTTTTTTGTGCTAGTTTAACAAGACCTGAATTGAATTAAATTGAATTGAATTTATTGAGACTTCAAAATGAGATAACAAATGCTAAAAAAAGAACAATAAAAAATAGCAACTTAGAACTATGTATATTATTCTAATATAAATAAAAAGCAAATGCAAGCTGACGTTAAATACAACGATATTCGGTGAAATTTATTACATTTGTTCTTGCTCCCGGAACGACGATTACACATGTTGGTGTAAAAAAAATTGAACTAACCTTAAACTTACACAAAACTAATTTGTTATCCATATACTACTATTTACAATATTTACAAAAGCATGGATCAAAAATAAAATCCGAACAAATAGAAAGCTGTGATGCCTTCTTGATTTTATGGCCTTAGTCTTACTTCGCTGATTTGACCGTGTCAAGTGATCGGTGTGATCATTAGGTGAGAAAAATTTAAATATTTTTTTATTTTGTTATTTTAACAAGACCTGAACATTTTTCGAATTTTATTTATTTATTTGAGCTCAAGGTCTTTTAGAATTTGAGTAATTATTTTTGTCAATATTTCGCTCTCCTTCGGATAGCTTCTTCAGGACAATATTAACAAAAATAATTACTCAAATTCCAAAAGACCTTGAGCTCAAGTAAATATATAAAATATAAGAAAAAAAGGGGTCAAAATAACTAAATATTAAATCATTTTTCAAATTTTAAATATGAGTTAATTCATCATATTTAAAGGTGTTGCGAGAAAACAAAATTGTTTTCTGTATTAAAGATTTAGTGATAATAGTGCAAACATAGTCATGTGATAGCTAAATACTAGTTTATAGTCAAAAGACAATATTAGTTAAAATTACAAGTTATAAAGCTTTAACATTGCAATTTTATTATTAAGTTTTACGTTGTAATTTTATTATTAAGGATTTTTTTTATTCACTGAGAATTGGAAAAAAAAATCTCTTTTTTAGGCAGTGATCAATATTTTGGCAGTAAAAAGATAATGCAAGTACAGTTAAAGAGTCGTTGGCTGGTGAACATACCTTTTCGGTTTCATGTCCACCACGACAATCATCAGCATCCAAATTGCTTCCATCCCAGGTCATAACTAGTTATATATTGGTTTTAAGCTTATTTATCCAGTTTAAGATTTATTTATCCAGTTTGTTATAATCTGGGCTCGAGGTAGCTTAGATACTGATGACCCTCGGGGTCGACGTAAAAGAGGCATGGTAATAGTAAGCCTTCAACTTTGCTGTTACTACCTATTTTATAAATGTTGATCACTACAACTTCACTACAACAAACAACTTTATCACCAAAAAAAAACCTCTCCAATTCTGATTAAATATAATCGAGCTTAGAGCCTAAAAATTGTAACTAACATTTACAAGTTTTTTTATCATAAGTGATAAGCTTTCTTAACAATACTTTTGCCGTGGAGCGCTCCCAAAAGAGGGGAAATATTGACATGAAAGCTTTTCAAAAATATTAAAGAGAATAGCTTATTTGTCATACGTTTGATTTAACTAGAGTCTTATGTGGTCAAGCATAAATTCCAAAAACATTTTTATATAGGAGAGAAGAAGTTTGTAAAGTTCCATTAAGAATCCTGCAAAAACGCTTTTTATAATTTATAAAAACCGTCTGTTATTTAGCATATGGATTTGTAGTCTTCTGTGGAAAATCTCAGTGAATAAATCACATGAGAACACATTTGACTTATGCAGAGTCAGCTTGGAGTCATTAAAATAGAGAGATACTTTTTTTTCCTTCATCTTAGCAATTGCGCACAATAAATTTTGAAAATTTATCATGTTCAAATCAATTTGAAAAGAAATTTTTTTTGCACAAAATTTATTGAATACTTAATAGAAAATAGTTTTTGTTATTATTCGTCTAAGCTGCTGACAACCAGGTTATCGATATATCGGCGAAATACAGCCAGACCACAAGCAATAAAAGAGTTTTGAATATTGTGGTTAAAGGGCAGTTCTTTAATTTAAACAAACATAATTAACTTTAAAAAAAATTTTTTTAATTAACATTATGTCACTGCAAAAATTTTACTTACCTTAAACTCTTTTAAGGATCTGGTTTTTAACACAAAGTTGTGCCAATTTATCTGACATGTCGACAAATGTAAACTGTTCTCTTTTTTCCCTTTGTTGCCAAAATTTTCTCATAGATTTTAATATTAATTTTAAAACTATTTCAATTTATTGCATTAATAAATATTTATTTTATTAATATGTCAGACAAGAGTAATGTAATTTGTTGTACACTTGTGGGAAAAAAGTGAAGATATTTTAATATCGAATTGAGAAAAAACGAGAAATAAATGCAGACATATTTATATATATTTTTTAAGCATGCAAATTTGTCACGCATTAAATGTTTTACGAATGAGTTGTCATAAGACAGGTCTTTTGTTAGGAGACAGCTCAGCAACTTAAATGTTGTTGTTTGAAAGCCAAATAGCATAAAAGTAAAATGTTATGAAGAGTGAAAACAACCTGGTAAAATACTTTCGTTTAAGGAGAAACTAAATAAGGCATTACTCATTTGTATTCGTGGCTGAAGTTTTTCATTACTTTAGGAAATATAACATTATGAATAAGCCATCAAATCAGGAGGTATCATTATTATTATTGATCAGGCCAAGAAAATCGTTATTGATTTATCAGTTATATTTTGCTTTGTATAAAAATTACACATATGACGAAATGTTTTACAATTTCGCAAAGGCTATTTTTTTTTTTTTTTATTTCGCAAAGGCTTGGAAGTCTTCTTCTGAGTAGAATCGAAAAAAATATCTCATTGTGCTTGTTAACCTTTGTTTAGAACAAAAATGGTTATATGGTGAAACATATCAAAATACTTTAAAAAATTATGTGTTTAACAATTTCGCTAATGCTTGCAAGTCTTCTTCTAAGTAGAATCCAAAAAATATCTCATTAGGTTTATTTTCTTTTGGTTAAAAATGGTGTGATATGGTGAAATCTTTTGAAACCTAAAAAATGTCACACATAAAATGGCGTTTTTTTTTTGTCTTCTGTTGGAATTGAGTACCTTTGATATTAAGCTTATCCATAACCTAAATAACATACCATATAGAAATAATATCCTGCTTTTATTATCTTAGTTTAAAAAAAAAGTACTAATATTTAATCGTCTCATGTAGTTCAAGATTTTTTGTATTTAACTGACATAATCCATTGGCTTAATGACTAAAATGCATGCTACTAATAAAGCAGTCATTTTTTATTTTGTCATACAAAATTTTTTATATACTAACGGCTGTATTCATAAAAAAATTGAACAGCATTGCAAACACATTTTACTGTAAAACATAAGCATTGTTGCTTATTCGGATATTGTTAAAAAAGTAGTTATTGTGTCGCATCATTAACACTAAAATGACAAGTAAAAATAATAGTGCTGCCAGATCATACTGGATGAATGCGATAAAATAATTTTTAGTTAAACAACTGATTATGAATACAGTTTTTGAAAAACTGATTTTTAAGAGCTAAAATCATTTTAACTTTAAAGTTGTTAAAAAGTTGTTAAAATTGAATAAATGTAAAACAAAATTTCTGATTCCAGCGTATATGACAATCCTAAAAAGGGAAAAGAACCTTTAAGTTCATATTTAATAAATTCAAAATTTATTAATTTATAAACGTTTATTTAATCCTTCACATAAATTATTATTACAAATTTTAAAATACTTTCATATGCATACTGGCAATTGAAAAGAAAAACCGCAAATATAATTAAATGGTAAAAATTAAATAAAATACTTTTATGTAAATGTTTTTGTTTTTTCCTCTCTTTAGTCTTTACTTTGTATAATAATTTGCGGTTGATTGGTTTTTTTTGTTTTTTTTTTTTTTTTTAATGTAAATTATTTATAAATATTTCTATTAGGCAAATTATGATTTCTAATTAATTTTCCAATTCTAAGAAGTAAATAAATTTGGTTTATTTGTTTTGAGAGCAAAAAGTTATTACATTGTTTTAATGTGTCATAAACAATTTATGTTTGAATATCAATTAATAATTAGGGACATGAAATTAAGTATTTACAAGTTTAAAAGGAAACTTTGAAGGGCTTATTAACATACGTATGTGGCATTTACAATAATTGTTAGGCAAATGAAAATGAACGAAAGTATGCATACAAACACTCACACACATGTATACCTATAATAAGTAGTTTTGCAGCATAAAAACCACATACAGCATTTGTATAAAAAATTAGTAAATTGTTTGATTGCTTTTGTTTTCTTTTTCAGATGGTATTTTATCATACAGCATACCAAAAGGCGTTCAACGTGGCATGGATATCGATTTATCAGACAAGTCTTACGATGGCCACGAAGAGGATGAGCGTTTTGTTGAGGGCTTAGGTCAGTTGGTTGATGGTCAAAAAGGGAAAGATAATTTTCGTTTAGATCAAGGTTTCGGTAAAGGTAAGTACAAAAGTTTTCATAATTGAAATGAAATGTGAACAAGGGGGCAATTTTACTCAGGCCGTAAAATGAGTCTCGAGTTTTTCTGCCGCTACGCGCAGATTAGTCATTACTACAAGAATCAGTGGGTAATTGCGTATTTGTAATTAATTATAAAAAAGCATAAAAAAATAAAATATCGTTTTATGTGTTACAACATTTTTTACGTGCTACTCGCAAAATGATTTCAAAACCTTGGCAAAGTATTAAAGCTTTTTAGCATATGCCCAATTTTATCGCTTAAATGAAATCTTTACTTTGACTCAATGATATTCAGCAAAATTATGAACATATTTTAATGGAATTAGTTCATTAGCTAAAAGAAAATTTATGGCCGCAATCGTAATGTTCATTGGGTTTTTAAAAAATATTAATGAATTAAATTCATTAGAATTGTAAACGAAAATTTTTTTTTTAGTGTAAAATATGATAAATACAGAACTAATATAGAATATTATTCAGAAAACAAAATGGCATGTTTTGTTGGTAACGTGAAAAACGAAATCTCATGGCAAATAGCAAAAAAAAAATCTTTCAAAATTTGCTGATTTGTTACCTTGGCACAATTTCAAAGTGTATGCGTTGAATGGTAATAATTTATTTTTGTTTGTCTATAAGACAACATTCGTCAATTTATGATTGACGTGACACTTGGCACAACTCAATAAATTTACTAAAGTAACAACAACATCATCGTCCAAATTATCCTTAAATGTCAAATACAAGACCTTTGCTGAAATGGTTAAAAAAACGACAAGTTAAATTACAAATACACAGTATATTTAATAAATGTATGTATATATATATTTTTTTCATTTCTTTGAGTTTTAGAGTCAACACAGTCGATACTCGTATAATGTATGTCATGCAAATAACAAACAATAAAATCAGGTTGACATGTGCCACACGTACCACAACTTTTTTATTATTTTCTTATATTGCAAAAATAATATACGTAATATAGTATATAAGAACAATAATGCAAGAGCAGCAATAAAACCACAAGCGGTAGTAATAAATTCAAATGATTTTATATATGTGTGTATATCTTACAATTCTGAATAGCATGTAAAAAGAGAAATGATTAGACAGACTTTTTTATGCATGTGATGTTAACTTAATGAACATATTTAATACAGATGTGTCCAGCTCTGCCGCTATCCCTGAGGAAAGACTTAGGTCATTTTGTAAACGGCCAATGCAAAATATTTTCTGCTTGCTTCGCCAAGTTTTTAGTCTGCAAAATATACTAAACCTCTAACTCTCCTGCAATCTCTCTCTCTCTCTCTCTCTCTCTCTCTCTCACTAACAAAAGCGCACAAATTATCCTGTCTAACGCAATTTGTGAAGCGCAGGAATTTAGTTTTCTTAACAGCTACAACTTATTTTTAAGTTATTATACACTAAAAACTTTAGTATTTATTGCAAACACACATATGTATGTATGTATACTAACGAATACTTGTATGTACGTTAGGGTGGTCTTCAGCTGTAGGGGAACTTTTTCTTTCATCTTTTTCAATCTCGCCGCCGAATTTGATAAATTGTGACAAAGAAAAATATTCTTGAATATTCTAAGGCAACAGTAGTGCAAATCATTTTTTACCATTTATTTACATCAAATTTTTGATGATCCTTATTTCATTTGTCATCAAATTATGATTTTTTTTTTATCCGCTAATACCATATATATTCGTATCGCATCGTTATATGCCATATACTTACATTTTTTAGTTTGTGCTGACATTTCTCAAAAAAAGTAATGAAAGCAAAAACGCAAAACAGCAATAATAATAAAACCCATTTACAATACACAGTCACACAAACAACGTTGCCAGAGAAGAGAAGAAAAAAATTAAAAATTATGTCTGAGTAAATCGTATAAGTTCATGTTTCCACGATACACTGTATAGAATTATGAAATCACAGTATGGTGCAACTTTAGTAATCAGAATTATAAAAATTACCTATTCACTTGAGTGGTTATTATATATTTAAGTTTAGGTGCCTCCTCGGCCTGTTGGAGAAAGAGAGAGAGAGAGAGAGAGAGAGAGAGAGAGAGAAAGAGAGAGTGCTTTGCAATTATCAGAAGCAGTTTGACAATCATAAAATGATAGCAATGTTCATAAGGATTCATGCATCAATTTCTGCAACGCTAAACGGCAACACTGTATACGTTTTATACAACAAGTGGGATGTTTACAAATGCACAACCATTATGAAACTTTTTATTAAAAAATCGTAGCCTTTGAAAGTAATTTAAATACAGATTGCTGCTATTTATCATGTTGTTGCTTTGTTTTTATATTTTTTTACTTTTTTCAAATTGTCATTTCTAGCTTTAAAACAACCTACAATAGAACAACAAATAAAGCACGTACATACATATAAATCTGCATACATTTAAAGAAGAAATATTTCCATTAAATATGTCAATATTTATTCAAAACAAAAAGAAAAATTATGACAAGCAAATGTTTGTTCAAAGGATAATAATCATAATAATGTTAATGATTATTGTAATTATGATGATTTGTCAGAGAAAGTTGTTGTGTTTGTTTATTTATTTAAGCAAACAAATTTGAATTTTAAATTTTCCATAACAATAAGAATGAAATGTAAATGTTATTGTCCTATATGTATGTATGCATGTTCTGGCATAAGATAATCGGGACAATTTAAGGGCTGATGTGCAAGGAAAACGTTGGTTCTAATATTTACTTTTAAATCACACAAACATACTTACTACATAATTACAGAACAGAACAACTTATGATAAAATTATTGAAGAAATGAAATTTTTTAATTGCTTATTTTTATATTACATACTCCTTAAGGTTACGAATGGGTTGGCTGGCGCAACGACACTGCCAATTTGCAGGGCCGTCCCGTTGAAATCATATTTGAATTTGATGGTGTAAGAAACTTTAGTGCTGTGGTAATTCACACCAACAACATGTACATACGAGATGTTCAGGTGAGTCAAATATAGTTTGCATGAAATATATGTGCATACATTTCATAATTACAGCTTAATTTTAATTGTAAAATATTGATTTACTCATTAAAATTTTTGTCACTCCAATACGTTTTGCATAGTGTTATGACTATGTTTTTGTACCACCATGTGTTTAATATGATGTTGTTTGCTATTACAATTTAATATGGTGGTTACTATAAATATTTGATTTGATTTATGACAGAGCTTTTTTGTGATTTATTGGTGGCATTAAGAGATAATTTTTGGTTTAGCCAAAAACCATTCACACATACATATTTCAAATGCTGTGAGAAATTTTTTGCTGTGAAATTTTTCTGAATTTATGAATGCAAAATGATATGCTAATTTAAAGCAAAAAAGTTAAGTTTAACCAGAAATTGATACATATTATATATTCAAATGATTTCAATGTTCAAATAAGCTTCTAAGCTTGTAAAAAATATTGTGTGGTAAATTACGTAAGGTTTACTTATGAATATGTATATATCGCAATGACTTCTTTTAAAATTTTTCCATATGATAGAACATTACGCCGACCGCAAGAATTATAAGTGCGTTATGAATTTCAGTCAAACGTAAGAGATTTTATGTTTATTTTTTTATTTATTTATTTATGTATTTATTAATTATTTATTTATTTAATATTAAGTTATTTAGACCCCTTTTTCTGATATTTTATATATTTATTTGAGCTTAAGGTCTTTTAGAATTTGAGTAATTATTTTTGTCAATATTTCGCTCTCCTTCGGATAGCTTCTTCAGGACAATAATAATGAAAAATGTTTTTTTTTTTTTTTTCATTATTATTGTCCTGAAGAAGGAAAGCGAAATATTGAAAAAATAATTACTCAAATTCTAAAAGACCTTAAGCTCAAATAAATATATAAAATATAATTATTTATTTATTTATTTATTTATTTATTTATTTATTTATTTATTTATTTATTTATTTATTTATTTATTTATTTATTTATTTATTTATTTATTTATTTATTTATTTATTTATTTATTTATTTATTTATATATTTATTTATTTATTTATTCATTTGTTTATTTTTTTATTTATTTATTTATTTATTTATTTATTTATTTATTTATTTATTTATTTATTTATTTATTTATTTATTTATTTATTTATTTATTTATTTTTTTATTTATTTAATTATTTATTTATTTATTTATTTATTTATTTTTTTATTTATTTATTTATTTATTTATTTATTTATTTATTTATTTATTTATTTATTTATTTATTTATTTATTTATTTATTTATTCACCTATTTCTATTTTATATACAAAAAATTTCACTTATATTTAAAGTACAGAAAAACGTTAAAAGGGCGCAGCTTGTTTTAGGCACCACTGGAAAAAATATCTTTATTAATTAAAATTAAAAATACAAAATAAAAAATAAGTTAAGTATAGTTATTAAACAAAAATCTTTTGAAACTCTTTGCATTGCTACTGAGTTGTTGAGTAGCTGGTAGAACGTTACAAGGATGTGTTGCATTTATAAAAAAGCTGCTCTGAAACCATACAATTATGAAACGAAATAATAACTTTTCTGGTAAATGTAATCTTATCGTAAAGGTACGTCGAAGTTTGCGGATAAATACTCTTATGAATTCATATGAGTATCCAAATCTTAAGGCGCATCGAGGAATACACCTTAAAGTTGTGAAGAAATATTAGAAACATTGTCGAGCTTTCGTAAGTCATACACATACCTCAAAATGTTATTATTTAGTTTACGTTTAGGAGCAGACTCGCAACTTGACAAGATTTAGCAGCCATATAACAGGCAAGGCACCAAATGTGTAAGGTTGTATAAAACCGGGTAGTCCACAATTTAGGGTAAATTTTATCTATGAGCATATTAACATGCTTTTACTAAGTACGGTTTGAATTAAAAACCGATCAAATATTAATCTTGGGCGTTGCCCAAGATTAACTACTTAAGAACTACTTAAATAAAGCTGCACGTCATGTGCGTACATGTGAACGTTGCAATACGGAAGGTATCTAGGCAAGTAATAAATATATATTGAAATGGGGTTGAGCCTTGTTGCACTCCTCTGGAGGAGTGGTCAGCTGTACCTGACAAGATAGAGGAAATACATACATAAATAAGTACAAAATAAAGAAACCATTTTGAATGACCAGATATAGTTTTTGTGGTGTTTCAAAGCTTAAAAGTATTTTTTATACACATTTCATAAATAAATAAATTTCATATGCACTCAAACATGGCGGCACATTTCGTGGTAACCGATAAACAGTCTAGTGAAGAAGTACAGATTAATGGAAAGCCGCTGCCACTCGTCTTCCGGTGAACTCTTGGATGCGCTGGTAAACTCAAAATTTTCTGCATTCCTGTTCCATTGTGGATTTTTTAACCTTGTGCAAAATTGTTAAGGAAAATTGCATACATATGCTAATTGTTTATTATATTTACTAAATAAAAGCAAAATGAAAAATATGTGGATAATCCACTTTTATTTCCCAGTTTTTAGCAAATAAATATACAATTTATTCTCTTAAAAATTGCCACTCGATTGCTACATTGATTTTGGCATTTTTTGTTTGTAGTGCTGACGACATGAAGGAAATATTTGAATGAGGTTTTGTATCAAAAACTTTGACTTTTTTCCGAGAGGAACCCAAATCAATTATATTTCGCTTAGAATGCGAACAATCGCACAACTTCGATATTGAGGAACAGTCAGTAAGTGTCGTAAGTGTTACTTCTGTTTGCAAGAAAAAATTAAAAGCTAAATCCCTATTCATACTTTTAAGTCTCTGCCTTGCCAGGAATATAAATATTTACAGCTCCCTTTAGTAAACAACAGCAGAAAAGAATACATACTGGCTAACGTTTTTTTTCTTTCTTTTTATCACTAAATATTGTTTTTTGCTTAAATTCAATTGTTTATTTAACCTTTTCTTTTCTGTTGAGCTAAACAAATGAACACTACTGCTAACAAACGTATGCTTGTATTTATATGCCTTGTACAACTTTTCGTTGCCGCCGCCAAACTGTCTGGCATGATCGCTGAACGCTGACAATCAATCAGTTGCCCAGTGTGCAGTAAATTGTTGTTGTGCTGTGCCATATATATATATTGGTATGGGCTTTTAAGTGAAACGTTTGTTATTCATATCAAGTGTTTCTTTAGTTGACTTTTTAATGCATGTTTTATTGTTTTCAGTTGAATTTATTTATTTTACTCGCTGATACCCACTCATCGAACACTTGCACATTGACTTGTACTTCGTGTTGTGTGCACAAAACGAAATACCAAAATAACTTTTTTTTTTAATGAAAAAAATGTTTTGTTTTTCTTATTTTGTTTATTTTACAAATAATGTTGTTGTGTGTTTGAATATTTGTAATCAGTTTGTTTATTGATTGTGTACTAGGTGCACTTTTTTTTATGGACAAAAAAAATTTAATACTTTTATGTTTATAGTTCTTTAATGCATTATTTCGGTTTTGTTTTACGACTTGTGGAAGTAGGAGGTAACTCTTTTTTTGGTGCATTTAAAGTCGTAAAAATAGTTTTTATAATTGTGGTTTATGTGGAATTATAAACAATATTTGTGCCACTTTTGGATTACGGCGGATTTTACGACCCATGCTTATATTTTTTGGGGGAGATAGATATGATGTAATTTGTTTTACATGTGTCTAAATTAGTTAGCACCTACTAATCTTTAACTAGAAAAGCCTTCTAATTGCCTCAACATAAAAATGTGTGTACATTAATTTCACTTCCATGTTGGTGTTGGAAAAATAATTAATACAATTTCAACTTTATAGTCGATCCATAAGATTTAAAATTGCTCAGAATTGAGAAAGATTGTTTATGATAAAATTTTAGCGATCAACTTTTTTAGGAAAACAAGAAAAGTAAAAGTGAAGACTTACTGGCATGATCATGAAACAGCCTTGGCACAAATACCAGTCAGTGAGTCTTCCACTTTAGTGTTTTTGGCTTCTTTAAAATGGTGATCACTCCAGTTTTATCGCAAAAACAATCTTTGTCAATTTTGAGCAAGTAAAATCGAACTCAGGTTCGACAAAATTATTAACAATTATAAACCATGTAGTTTGACTGTAAAGTAAAAATTATTGCTTAAAAGCCACTGCTGGGATCGGCAAAAAGTCTAAAACTGTTGTTATCATTAACACAATAGCAACAAACAGAAAAACCAATTGAATGCTGGTAAGAGAACATGAGGTATATTCCAATGAACAGAAAAGCATAGTGATCAATGGAACGTGGATGATTAACATTGAATAAAGACCCTCGGTAATGAAGAGCTCAAGTGGTGAAATGGCTATACGCTGCTGCTTAAGAACAGTATACAATTATTCCTGGCCTGGGTTCAAGAGTGACATGGTGGTCCTGAAAGAGCCATATTAATTTTAACTTTAAAGTTGAACTATATGATACACAACAGTTAATAATTTTATTAGGCTTGCGTACGATTTTTACTTTCTCAAAATTAACCACGATTATTTATGCCACAAAATTGGAGAGATCAATATTTTTAAGGAAGACAAGAAACGAAAAGTTAAATACTTCATGTGGCTGGGGTACATATAATGGTTGTCTCACCATCACCACGTCGCTCATCAGCACCCAAATTCGATACGAAACCAGGCCACAACTAATTTGATACTGTTTTGTTTTAAGCAGCAGCGCATAGCCATCCTACCTTCTGAGCTCTTCATTACTGACTGCCTTTATATAATTTTATTAATCAACTTTCCGTTTTATCATTGAATTTTTCTGTTGATTGAAATATATATTTTATTCTCTCACCAACATTTAATTTGTTTTCAATTGATTTTTATATTTGTTGCCATTGTATCAGAGCTTTTGCTAAAACAAGACTGGCTTGTTTTCGAGCAAAAAGTTTTAATCTTAAAAAGCAAGTGTAAATGCCGCCAATCTCTGAATACGATCACTATTTTTAGTATGATCAGCTTTGGCACAATCATACAAATGACATGATCAAGAATATTTTCACTCATTTATTACTAGCCAGCAACATTGCGAATAAAAATCATGTGATGCCGACGCAGGTTTGTAAGCGAAAAATAGTGTGCTACCGCTTACTAACCTGCCTCGGCATCACATTTTTATTCGCAATGTCCCACTTGAGAAGCCGCTTAGCTTCGCTAAATACTGGCATATTTTATACTACCCTAGAAGCATAAACATCTTATGTATATTATGTGATACTTATATTAGTGAATATTCTCTTGCTTAGGAGAGTGCGATTGTTTTAGCCACCAAGTTTGTATTGTGAGAATTTTCTTTTGCCAGAAAAACTCAAATGCTGAAACAGCTGCATCATCATAAGCGAAGAAGGATGCACTGTGCAGCTTGCTAAAATAAATTTAACTTTAAGGGTATATATGGTTTATATAACTAGCATCCAGGTATATGCTCCAGTGAGGCAGTTTTGTAAGGCGTGAACATTTTGTGTTGCTGACTTGTGTGAAAGGTATTTTTGCTGGGTATGAGTACATGAAAGTGATCGTTTGATATGAATTTTTGCTAAGACAAAAGAGTTTTAATTACAAAAAGTCAAGGTAATGATAGAGTTACATAGTTTGATAGCCGTAGCAAGTCTCTATATTTCATTCGGCTTACTGATTTAACATATTCAACACCCACTGTGTAAATTCAATTACTTGTTGTCACATTGTGACAGGTGTAATAAAAATGGGTTTATGAAAAGAAAATTACCTCAACTTAAGAAAAATCTCAATGTGTTAAGACTGAGGCAGGTTGTTGTTGCAAATTGTTTTTGAAAATCATGTGAATTATGTTAAATGGATTCTCAGTACAGATCTGCAAATAAAAGTTAAAATTTAATCAAAATATTTTCTAAGAATCCTTCTAAAACACACAAAAAAAGTTTCTGTTTATTTAAATTGTGTTTTATTATGCAACTAGCGTACGCATATTAATGACATTATTTAATGACTTACGAATGAAGCTGGTCATTATTATACTTTACTTCCGCAGCGTAGGCCACTGCCACCATGCTCGAAATCAGAATTCATAAGCGTACACAATGTGTGCTTCACATGTGTGTTGTGTGTGTGTGTGTGTGAGAACACACAGTCCTCTTTGTCTGTTCTGACTCTGCCTAAGAAAACTAAGCACGTTAAAAAAAAACTACTAAAAAAAACAAGAGCTTCCGCAAAAAACCATTTATAAAAAAGAAACACATATGTATACAAATGTCTAGCTGCCTATATTTGTAAAACGTACCAAAAATGTTCTTTCTTCAATAGCTTTACACACATGTATTAAAAAATAAACAATAAAATTTGTTTTTATTTTTATTGTACACACAAGAACGACAACGTTTTTTTATGTTTTGCAGATGGAGGCAGTTAAAGTTAATATTTTATGTACCTGTGTATTTTCTTATGATTATGCAACAGGTAAATGGTCAATAGACAGACAACTGCACTGTCTTGACATTCGAATGACCAGACCAAACGACCCCTTGCATTGTTATTTAATGTAAGTGCTAGAGATGTGAGCGTGAGTGGGTTTTGGCTCACGTCACGTACGCTCACGATAAAAATAATTACAAGTACGCATTTTCAAGTACGACAATTGCTTCTGGGCCGCACTTCACGCACGCTTGCGAGCAAAATTTTTTTAACCAGGCTTTTTGACGCACCAAACAAGAGGATCAATCAGCTTATAAACGTAAACAAATTTTGTTTTATTTAGAAACATACATCTGTGACACGAAGTGACAAAAGCCTCGACAAAGTCGGGGTTTCAAGGCATTACAATGTCTATGCAAAAATCAATATGGCTAATCACGTACGCTCACGGAAATATTTTTGGGCCACACATCACACACGCTCATTAGCAAAAATTTCATTTATTCACCAATTTTACCCACGAACCCTTTTTAATCACATACTAAAAACAAAAAAACGTTCTTGCAAGCAATCAATTTTGTATGGAAAAAAAATTTTAATTGTCGGAAGCCATAAGAGCCTGAGTCTTAAAACACAATTTCCAGAATCCCTGTTTTCAATGCAATTTCTTTAAAAAAAAAATTCTTAAAAAAAATCAAAAAGAAAAATTTAAAAGAGTTTTTTTAATTAAAGGTTTTTTTTTCATTTGAAGATAGATTTTAAAATTTATTTAAAAAAAATGTCTCCTCGGAAGTGTTAGCTCTTATTTCAAATTGAAAAATAAAGTCCATGTTTCAAGACTATTTTAATGCTATTTTTTAGTTATCTTTTTAACCAACTTAGTTAGAGACAAGGAGATGTCACATAAGCATGAATTTCTGTTAATAGAATATTATTGCATATACAGCTCGTTTTTTTCTAAAGTCCACTTAAGTTGATAATGCTTGTGAGCACAGACATATCGTTCAGTTACAATTTCCATTTAATATCCAACCTAAGTATTCTAGTGCTTACGCTCAGTTTGTATAGTTCTACAGAACCTTTTTTTTTAATAAACAAACACAAAACTGCGAAGCTTTTGGCTTATCTGCAGAAACACCCAAAGCCTTCGGCAGGAATCGAACCTGCGACCTCGGGGACTCTTAGTAGGACACTCTACCAATTTATCCATCGAGGCGCTCAGCTGTAATATGCTTACAATTTCTTCTATTAATTGCTTCAAAATATGATGGTGCAGATCGTCCCGTTTTCAAAAAGAGATAAAGCTGGCACAAATTTTTATTTTTATGTATGATGTAATTTGGTTTTCAATGTGTTTATTTGCCAAACTATTTTCTTTTGCTTTATATTACTTAGCAAAAACATCATTCTAACTTTGACCCAGTAGAATTGGAGAGTTACAGCAAGAAATCTCCTCATATACATCATATATACAGGGTCCGCCCTCTAAGGTTTTTTTTCAACTACTGCTAATTTCGTTAAAGGTAACATTTAGCTCATATCTGATTTGACAGATATTTAGTTTTATACTTCCGCTGAACGAAAAACGAGCTTTTCAGATGAAGCTCATTTTAATTTTGCCGGGTATATGAACAAGCAAAAATGTCGCATTTGGGGCACAGAAAACCTGCACGCATACATTGAAAAGCCGACGCACCCAAAATGAGTCACTATTTGGTGGCAACAAAATGAGAATAAGAAATATTCAAAGCTATTGGGTTTCGAACACACCTTTAAACTTATTCGAGTCTACTAATGAGTTGATTAGCATCAACGAATTGTCAGCGGCACATAGACGGCTGAAAAAGACAGAAAACACTAATAAGGTATATTTTTAGAAATAAAACAATAACAAAATTTTAGAATTTGCTTTTGTTTTCAACAAAAATATACGAAACAAAATTTAGGTATATTTTAGAGAAACTGGCAATACAATATATAATATACAATTTGAACACAAGTGAAAGTGTCACTTTCATAGGTTTATAAAAATGTCTTATGAAAATACATTTATGTGCACACACATATGTATGCGCTTGTGCTTAAGTTGTGAAAAAAATATTAACTTTTTCAATTTCCTTTGCAGGTCTTCGTACATGCCAAAGTCTTCTTTAGCATTGGTGGTCGTCAGTATATCGGCGAACCTGTACAATTTTCGTATATGCCTGACATAATATTGGATCACGCACGCGACGTGACAATCAAATTACATCATCGTTTGGGTAAATTTATACAATTGCATCTGTATTTTGCTGCACGTTGGCTGATGTTAAGTGAGATAACATTCATATCAGGTAAGTGTTGAAACTCTTTTTGTTTGCACTGCTGATACCCGTATCGCTGCTGAAAGTTCATGTTTGTTAAATTTATTGAGAATTTGTTTAGCAAGTATATGCAAGCGAAATGTTAGGAATCGAAAATTAAGGTATAAGTCATGAATGAAGAAAACCATATATAATAGTAACAAATAAATAGTAAATGGTATATCTTTGGCAAAAACTGAAAGAATATGCTCTGAAAAAGTTGTAAACATTAAAAAAATTAAACAAGCAAAAGGGCTGTATAGTAGTATGCTTGACCGAGTCTTAACCCTAAAGTAACACCCATATTTTCTATATTTCAAAGAACTTGAAATAAATCCTTAGTTTGCTAAATGTCCGTTCAATATTTAAATGCTGAAATCTGATTTTAATTGACATTTACCTTTCATGTTTGTAGCAGCAGGCAGTTAAACATTTCATTAAATCTATCTGCCACATCTACCAAAAACTAAATTAAAAAAATGAAATAAAAAATAATATTTGTATTTCTCTTGCCCAATGCACTGAACTTGGTAATATTGCAAATAAAAGAAAAGTTAATAAAAAAAATTAATTCTTCAAAATTCAATTAGTAAAGATTATGCATGCAAAAATAGCAGAAAGTGGAAAAAATTATGCACAATTGCAAAAAAAAATCAAAAAAAAAAAAAAAAATGAAATGGTTATAAACAGAAAAAGCAAATGAATGAAATTAAATTGAAATTAATATTGATTTCTTTTTAATGGAATGGAATGAATTCGATGAAATTTCAATTTTTGCTAATGAAAATAAAATTCTGATTCTCATGTAATACACAGAGAAAATATTTTTCTGTGCATGATAAAGGGGTGTATAAAAATGAATGAAATTTAACATGAAATAAATGTATGGGTGCTGCTGAGCATCGTGGTGGCGAAATGTCAGCGGCATAAAGATGGCTGAAACAGAAGACACACATTAATAGGTTCTAGTTTTAGAACTAAAATAATTTAATTCAGGGTTTCTTTTCTTCTTGTTGCATGAGCCTTGGCAAAAGACGTATATTTATGCCAATGAAATGTCGAAATACTTATTTAACCTCACTTGTTAATATAGGTTTATATGCAATGAAGTAACGCTGGCTGTTTTTGTTTTTTCGTTTTAGGTTTTGTTTTAAATTTTCCTCTATAAGACCATTGAATTTCTTTTAGTGTAATTTTTGTTTGCTCATTTAACAAACAGTTCTATTTTCTTCTGTTCCATTTTTTTTTCTTTTTTATTTTTTAATTCTGCAGGGAATACGAATCATTTCTTTTTCAACGTTTCCACTGCTTGCATATTAACAATTACTAAACTCATTTTTACCATTTTAAGTGTAGCAAGTATTCGTTATTAAATCTTTTTTTCGTTCTTTTTTATTTTGAGATTGACTGAATTTAGTTCATATCTTTGTAGTATAGAGCAGAGATTTTTTTAGATTTCAAACTGATATGATACTTGCAAATAACGTGCATCATTTATTCATGTTATTGAAAAGCAATATTGAAATGAAAATTCTATTGTTTTTAAGCATTTCAATAAACTGTTTTGATGCTTTTTTCTTCTTCTATGCTACTCGTATGTGAAGCGGCATTTTTAGTTTGCTGTTGAGTCCAAAACTGTCTGAATTATAGAAATTTCTCTTGTTGCAAATCTACTTCTAACCTTTATGCGATATTAACTACAGAATTTTTAAAGGAATTCTAGCTTAAATTAGGAACTGGAGAATCCAGCAAAGTAAAAAGAATAGAGAAACCAAAAACAACATTTAACTCAAAGCATTAGCTTACGGATATTGTCCCTTTGCAGACCGGTTAAGAGATCTCACAATTAAAGCTTACATTAGATATTCTTAGATGTTTTTAAGAGCTCAGTTAAGCTAGGTTTTGTTAAACCAAAAATAAACATGTAACACCTTAAGCATTGAAAAAAAAAAAATTTACGGAACAATTCATATATGAACTTAATTATTTATTTGCTTTAAGAGCCAATTGAAATGTATTAATTCAGGTCCAAAAGGTTCATTTTTGGACCTGAATTAATACATTTACGGAACAACTTAGTTTTGCCTAAATTATTTATCTTTAATAAAATATTTGGAAAACTATCACTAGTTTAAATGAGATCTCAAAAGTCCAGCCTTAGTCTATTTTTTATAGTTTACAATTATTAACTACTTATCGGAGCTTATTTCTGTTTTATACTTTTCCAAGATAAGCAATAAAATTGAAGTTTGATTAAAAGATTAAAAGTAGAGGGAGCAGAATGAATGGAAATGTTCTAATGTTCAAAAATACAACTTACTATTTAATTATGACATAACTTTAAAGATAATCGAGTGGTAATGAGTATTGAGGTGGACCTGAAACAGACATGCTATGTCCCTTGCCAATAAGTTATATATTATGTTTCGCAGGCTGCTGCTTATGACATCGGGCGATTTGGTTTCTTAAAAGGTCACATTGTGCTACCCGAAGAAGCTACAGGGAAATAGCATTACATACACAGAGAAAAAAGCACCTAATAAAGTAGAACAAAATCAATAAGATATCTCTATGATTTTTTTTTCAAGAAGGATTCCATATTATTTTAAATGGGAAAACCTTATTGAAAAAACAACAATTATTGATATTAAAAAGATGATTTACGTGTGTTTATATAGGAAACTAATAAAACCAATAGGGAAAAATTAATAGGATAACCTAATAAAATCAATAAGAAATCCTTATTGTATACAATTTACAAGAAAACCTAATAGAATCAATAAGTTCTTCTCTATAGAATTTTTTTTGGTACCATGCAAATCGGAAACTGAGTAAAAACAAACGTGAGTAACAAGTTCTCTTCTTGGTTTTATGTGTTTTTCTTGTTGAGACAATTAATAAGATTTGCAACATGTTATTTCCATGTTGCAAAATAAGAAATACCCATAGTAAAATCTTATTTTCTCTCTGCTGGGATACCCCTCAGCCTAAAAATGTTTCAAAGAGAAAATCTTATTAAATCTATTAGGAAGTTTTCGCTCTGTGTACCTTCCACCTGTTCCACCCTGCACCAGCTAGATAAACAGTTGTGTCGGTCTGACCAAGTAATTTGCTCTGTTGTCTGAAAGAGCCAAACATCCACAGGGCAAGTGTTTGACACTGTAATTTTCCTCTTCATCTCTGTAGCCTTTGCAGAAGTCATTGTATGGAAGAATTAGGGTTCTCGCATGTACTCCCATGAGACTGTGTCCTGTCAGAACTGCTACTACGGTAAATAGCCTTTGTCGCGGAAAGTCCAACGAAGCCAAAGTTCTCTTATAAATATAGCTGGCCGACTTGAGTCCCGATATTTGACAGGTGATCTCATTCGATCACCTTTTCTGCGCAGTACAAATTTATCCATGTCCTCCTATTGTTAGCAGGTACCAGATCTTGTAAGTTAATCCTCCATTACATTATCGGACACACCATTGTGTCTGGCTACCCAGACAAGCTCCTGGTCTGAGCGTTTCGCTATCTCATTTAGAGATATCCAGCATTCATTAGCCAACCTAGACGTATAAACAGCCGCAAGAATTTCACAATACTGTCTCAATTTTTTAACTGATTTTTTATATATCGTTTTTATTCCTCTGAAAAGAGAGGTGGTAAAGTAAAATTTGGACGGTGCCTATAAGTCCTTATGATATAGCTCACATTCCCTAGCAAATCATTATTTCCTTTTTCATTTTATACTCCTTTTTAAATTTAGAACATTTACTTGCATTCGTTTATTCTTCTTTTTCATGAAGAACAAACACACAGCATAAAATCGTTTGACGATTTTTCTCCCCGTCATGAAATCAGCACAAATTCAACAGCCAGCAATATTATTTGCCAACAACACGAAAAAAAAAACAATAGCATTTTAACAACACAGAAACTTAACGATACAGAAAATTTGCATGGGGAGAGCAAAATTCGAAGTGGAAAACAATTTCAAAGATTGCCATTAAGTTACTAGATATTGAACACTATTAAAGCATTTAAGAACAGCACCCTTTGTTCAAAGCTTGCGAAAAGACAAATCGTTTGCAGAAAAATAATAATAGCATAAGGAACAGCAGCTTAAAATTTCAAATACTGCAGATATTATGAGCAATTGATTTTGAGAAGTTGGCAGGTTGAATAAGAGATTTGCTATTAAAGAATTTATAGAGCAGAAATAATTAAAAGTGAACTCTTTCAAATAAAAGTGAAATTAAAATAGTTTTATTTACTAAAATAAGTGGCAGCAGGAGGCAGTTAAGTGAAAGTAAAAGTAGTTATTAATACCCAGCAAAAAGAAATGTATGATGTTAAGGAAATGTAATTTTTTACGAAGTTATACAGTCATACCACATAAAAACGGCAGAAATATCTAGCAGATTATAGTCATACACGTTTTAACAAGCTTTCTTGAAAATCTAAATTCTCTAAAGTAAAAAGCTCTATCATGGACCATTCTAGTAATAGTTTATATTTAAAAGATTTTTTTACAGAAAAAATGTATACTCCCAGAATGCTTGAACAACAACTCATTCTGCAATAGATTAAGTAGTCCTTTAAACTAAAATGTGCAGAAATATATCACCAACACATTTTTCTTCAACATTTTTTTCCCCAAAAGGAATTCTTATAGTTAATTTTTTTTTTTTTTTTGAATACTTTAAATACATGCATTTTCTTCAGATACCTGTTAATTTCCCCCTCCTTTCCACCAGATTTCCACCTTCACCCTTTAACTAGGGAAAAAGCAAACCAAGACAGTAAAGTAAATATATGCAAACTAAATGTAAATAATCGTTAGTCTCAGACTAAACAAAAGGAAAATAAAAGAGCTTAAGGAAAACCTTAACGTATTCAAAAGCATTTTGTTGGAATTCAAAGCAAATAAAAGCAAAATGCTGCACAATTTGCATAACAATAAAAAACAAATGTTGACATTGAATATCGAATCAGGGAGGGAGCACAAAAGATTTTACTTAAATGGCGAGAAACACATATTAAAAGATTTAAAATAAAATCTTGGAAAACTTTTAAATATTCTTAAAATTAAATTAACGTTTTTGAAGCATTCATTTTTTAATGGACTCGCCAACAGCGAACATGCACAGAGAAAAAAGCACCTAATAAAGTAGAACAAAATCAATAAGATATCTCTATGGTTTTTTTTCAAGAAGGATTCCTTATTATTTTAAATGGGAAAACCTTATTTGAAAAACAACAATTAATGAAATTAAAAAGATGATTTACGTGTGTTTATATAGGAAACTAATAAAACCAATAGGGAAAAATTAATAGGATAACCTAATAAAATCAATAAGAAATCCTTATTGTATACAATTTACAAGAAAACCTAATAGAGTCAATAAGTTCTTCTCTATAGAATTTTTTTTTTTTTTTTTGGTACCATGCAAATCAGAAACTGAGTAAAAACAAACGTGTGTAACAAGTTTTCTTCTTGGTTTTATGTGTTTTTCTTGTTGAGACAATTAATAAGATTTGCAACATGGAAATAATAAGAAATATCCACAGAAAAATCTTCTTTTCTCTCTGCTGGGACACCCCTCAGCGTAAAAACGTTTCAAAGAGAAAATCCTATTGAATCTATTAGGAAGTTTTCGCTCTGTGTGATACATAAATATGGAGCATTATTTCTAAGTTTATTTATTTTTTTCTAGCTCCTGTCACAGGCAATTTCACCGATGAGGAATTCATGGGAGCCAGTGGTTCACAGGATAACTCTGAATATCCTTTTCAACGAGATGAAGTAGCCCGTGTACCCTTCAGCAGAGATCGCAATGGTTACATGCCATCAGGTAAATTTAATTTCAATCGCTAATTTTTTTTTTATATAAATTTATCAAATAAAGAAGTATATTTACTTGACTTTGCTTGCTGGTACCATTTACACTTATGCAATTTATAGGCTTTTGATCAAAAGTTTTAGATATTTTTTCGTATCCTCATTTTTTGCAATTCCAATTCTAACCGGAAAAAATCCATATTAATTGTTTTAGTAAATTTTTTTTTATTACTGATTTAAAATGAATTAATTATTTCTCAAAAATGTACTGGCCGACTTTTTTTGTTGCTCAACGGCTTTTTGAGGGAATTTTCTAATATTGTTTTCGTACCGAAAATTATATTAGAATAAACACTGAGCGAATTTGTCCAGCTATTCTCAAATTATGCGGCTGCATACATGAGTCACACTATTTTTTTGGGAAACTATTCATTTTTATAATTATGGAAATCTAATAGAGTTTTATCAAGAATGTTATGACTCAGTCCGCGGTTAGAAGACATGGGCTTCTATCAACTTAAACCAATTTTGTCGTTTGTCTTTATTACGACTATTTGCCACATGATCCAAATTCAAAGTCAGGTGAAAATATATGAGTCAGTTAGGCACTAAAAAAATTACAATGATTAATGCTATATCTAGGAAATGGTTATATATGTATATAACTGTAAGCTCAATTAATTTATAGAAAGTAGTAACAGACTCAACAGATTTTAATAAACTTTTTTTTAATACATATTGAAAAGATCTTGCTTTAATTTAAGCTTAAACTCTAAAAAAAAATTTATTATGTTTTTCGTAATTTCAACACCATACATCTAGTCTTTAATAACGATTCACCTTTTAATACAAACAGTTGTGCTCCTTTTTTATTTTTTTGGTTTTCTTCAGATTTCATAGTAATTTTCATAAGAGAAAAAACAGGCAACAAGAAAAAATATTTTTTAATAAATTTTCCATGAAAAATAAACCAGGACACCTAACCGCAGCAAACCGGAAAATATTACAAAAATATACATATACATATATATATATATATTTTTTTTTTACAATTTGTACACCACATAAGCCAAACTTACTATATTCGTACTCTTTGTGGGAAAAAAGAAATTGCACAACCAAGAATAAAATGCAAAAAAAAAGTATATATATTTTTACAAAACTCAACTACAGTCAACAGCAGAAATTGCAAAAAATTAAATGAAAAGGAAAAAAATAGCAACACAAAAATGGGTTGCCACAGCTAAAACACCATTTACAAACAGTTGTATATACACCAGGGATGATAAATGGTAGTTACTGAATTGTACTAAAATCGATTTTACTAGGCATTTTTTTACAAACGATTGCAGTAAATTTACAGTTATATGCAAGTCTGCCATTATGAGGGACTTATTCCACAAAGTAGGAAAAAAAAAATTTGTTTGAGTGTTGTGGGTGTTCAAGGGTTTACAACACAACCAATAGAGAGTGCTGGCCTCATGATTGTCTGTCCATGAAACTTAAACTATTGTTGTAATTTGCTAAGCAAGCTTCATGACTATAATTTAATACAACTAGAACCAGCGATAATGTTTATTTAAAAAGCAGCAGCTTTTTTTCTAAGGTACATGCTAAATATGTAACATCAGGGGCTAAGTCCCAAATGTTCTTTATTGTATGTTGTGCAGTTGTATTTTAAAACTTTTTCAATCACCATTTAACCTCACAATTACAAATACATGATATTGAAAATAACAGACATGCCACTACACAATCATGCAACTGCTGCAAAATCACAAAATTTCGCAAGAAATCTGTAAAAATATAGCGATTGGTCTCTCTCGCTAATCTGAACAACGACTCAACTGAGGTCAACAGTGCTGTCATGAACGTAAAAAGCATTTACTGTAAGTGAACACTATTGAACGTGAAGTTGCAATCGTTAGGACATTCCTAAATCGACATTGTTCTATTATGAGTCGAACACTGCTGGGTCCCAAGGGATGAGAGACAAAATTGATATGGCTCACTAAGATTCCGCTAACAACCCTTGTCCAGTGGGCTGAATAAAACCAAGCTCGATAAACATAATACAAAAAAGATTATATAAGAAAAAGTTCGAATGAAAAAAAAATTAATTAAAAGTGATATAAAATACAATGACAAAAAATAAAACAAAATTAAATAAAATAGACTAGCAATTGTTTTTAAAATGCTGAATGAAAAACTGAGTAATTTTTCAAACATTTAACAGAGCTGCAAAGAACATTTAAACACAGAATTGTGAACAGGAAGAAATATTTCAAAATATTTGTAAATATGATCATAATGTGGAAAAGCGCAAAAGTCAGCAAAAAATTTGCAAAATTAAAATTAGGAAACCACACTCACTATGTGTGCTAAAAAATAAAAAATAATTTTAAAAAAATAAATAACAGAATATAAAGCAAAATAAAATTACTCACAAGAGAATTAAAAAGTGCGAAATTTCGCGATAATTTTAGAAAATTCAAAAATAGACTAAAACCGCATTAGTCCACGAAGTTTTTTGAAAATAAAAAAATGTGTCACAGTGTTTTTACAATAGGCTAGTAATTGTAAAAATCGCAAAAGGTGCACAAGCGAAAATTATGAGAATTCAAATCACATGTGTATTTAAAAACACGGTTGCAGTCTTGTATTGCTCTTTCTACCACAACGGTTTTGGGCTTTTCAGTGTGGTCTTTAACCCAAGCGAACTGACGTTTTTTATGTTGAAGTCAAAAATCACTATGTCCATATTATATTAATCTCTGCTTAAGTTACTACTGTCATGCTTGCAATTCCTTATATGCGCTCAAAGCACAATGCATCGCTCACTCAACTGCTTTGATTATATAAATTTTATTACGAAACAATGTTTAATAACGCTCACTTTATCATGCCTGGCATACAGTCGTTCAGTCATTCACCAGCATTAATATATCTACAAGTACATTTTCCTTGATAACCATTACAAACATGCTCAAAATGAAATGTTGCAATTCTAACAAAAACGAAAAAAGGGAAACAGCAACAAAAAACGGACCAGCATGATAAAGCAATATGTATCCTGCAATAACATGATGTTGTATACAGACACTAACTCATGCCTAAATACAAAAAACAAAACGGACATGGACTTTGGCTGAAAACTAGATCTACTGTTTAAAGCAACAACAAATAGTTGCACATAAACATAAACAATAAATGTACAAAAATAATGGATGGTCAGAAGGCAGATGAACAAAACAATTTTACCAACAAGTGTTTAAAATATAAAAGCTCAGCATCACCGGTTGTGATGTCGACTATGAACATACCAAAAGGTTTGTCACATTTTCGGATGATATAAAGGAAATGACCGTCCCGGGATTATATCGCAATGAGATGCTAGCTTTTATGCGATATTCGTAAAATATACTATAGTGGCTATTTGCGTAGAAGGAACTTTAATGAGGGTTCTCAGGTTTGCTATTAAAAATATTGGTATGTTTTATAATTGTATATTTTTTAACAAATAAATCAATAAAGAAAACATTTAGAGAAATACGAATGATGTTAGTAAATATTTGCCAAACACTCCAGGACTGAAAGATTCTTACAGTCATTCCTCTAGACTTTGAAACAGTTTCAACAGCAACCCAAACCCAAACTCCAACTGCAACCTTTTACATTAAAATTTATGAAATACAAGCTAAAATGGCAAAAATACAAATTATTGTTGTAGTACCCTAAAGGATATTGTGGAAGTACAAACTCTTATTGAGAAAAACAAAGCCATAATAGGACACCCAATTTTATATCAGCTGTCTCGTCTTCAATATGGAAGTTGCACCTTTGCTTGCGTTCTAAGCAAAATAAAACTTAGTTGGATTCCTCTCTAATGGTGCTTCATTCTAACAATTACTCCATACACAAGTCGCAGAAAACGTAAGGATTTTCACACAAAATACGAATTCTATATTTCGCACATGTTGTCAACACGGTGAACACAAATGTCAAAATCAATCACTTATTGTTTTGCAGACGAATGGAAGTTTTTAATAGAAAAAATGAAAATATATAAATGAATGCAATGAATGCGTATAAAATTGTCTGTAACACTTTTGGAGTTGGTTCAACAAAATCTACACGAGTGATGCACGAGGAGCCCTGACACCTGCTTAAAGTGACTGCATGGTGCGCTATTCACGCTGGAGGAGACAACCGGCCATGTTAACCGTTTTTTCGTGCCACAATTAGACAAATTAGATCTGGAGGATATTTAGTTCCAACTGGATGGAGCAACGGCACACTCCAGAACCGATAGTCTGAAGGCCAAACAACATCGGATGACTTGGTTTGGCCCACCTCTTAGTAATACTTACACGATAATATATTAGTTATTAGAAAGAAATATTGCAATGACAAAAATCTATATATACATTTGTTTCATCCTAACTCTAATTGTTGCTTTCTCTGATGCTTAGCAACACTGGTGTTAGTGTAAAAATTAAAAAAAAAAAAACAAGAAATGCGATCGGGGGACCCCCGTTAGGAATGAAGTTCCTTACGTTTTTTTTTCATCTTTGAATGTGAAATCTGTATGTTTTATTTTGTGTTGTTTTTGAAATTTTGAACTTTTATGTTTCTTTAAATTTTTAAAAAGTTTTCCAACTAATTATTATTTATTGGTAGGTGTCTCCGCTGCTGTCAGCGCAGACACCGCCCATCATACACAATTGCTTGTCGACAGTACACCAATACATATAAACAGCTCACACGCTTTCGTGACGATTTGTACTAATTTCCACTACCAGCAAGCCGCGTTAAGGAACTTCGTTCCAAAAATTATACAGGGGAGTTACTATGCAGTTTTGATGACTAGTGGAAAGAAATAGAAATCTAAATTTAACTTAATTCTATAGAAATACTATGAGTTTTGGAACGAAGTAGTGAAAATTGAAAGAAATTGTCACGAAAGCGCGTGAACGGTTTATATGTATTGGTGTATCTGTCAGCAAACAATTGTGTAGGTGTCTCCGCTGCTGTCAGCGGAGACACCTACCAATAAATATTAATTAGTTGTGAAAACGGACACTATTAGTGGATAGATGTCGCTAAATTATAGTATGTCACAACAAAAAACAGCAATATTGAAAAATTTTCTTCGTTCTGTAGCAGATTGACAAAAAAAAAATACTGCATGTGTCAAAAGTAAAAAAATAAAATGTTCCAAAAATTTGAAGGAGCATATAAAATTTAAAAATTTCAAAAACAAGACAAAATAAAACATACAGATTTCACCTTGTATTACATTCCAAGATGAAGAAAAAACGTAAGGAACTTCGTTCCTAACGGGGCTCCACCGACCGCATTTCTTTTTTTTATCATTAATTTCTATTTTCTCCATGCTAATTTGTATATCTTCTTATCAGCTGGTATTTTCTGAATATCAATTTTTATGTGTTAATGTAGTTCAATTTTCGCCAAGCATCAATTATATAAATAAAAATTTAGACTCTCTCAACTTTAACTTCAAAAAGTTGTTAAGATCATATAATTTTTACATTATCAAACCAAAAATGTTCCTTATTGATCAAGAAATTGAGTCATACAATGCTTAATTTTAAGATCTCCGCTTAGCATGTTAGTTTTTTGGGACTGAGTGCTGCTGCTTGCTTTTGCATTGAAACGTCAACGCAAATCATCTATTTTTCTGATTTGTTGAATTTACAAAAAAAAAATTAGAAACATAATAAATAACTCTTGCCAAAATGTTACAGCAACAAAATACTGTATTCAAAGAATTTTTGGCTGTAGTTCTTACTTGCCTTTTGTTTTATACTTAATTTTTGCACTTTACATTACAACAGTAATATTGTTGGTGGATTTTTCTAGAACACAATACAAAAACAATCTTCTTATTGTTATTTTCCATTATTCTATTTTAATTTCTGTTGTTCTAACAGTAGCAGTTTTTAATAATCTTTCTTCCTCCATTTCGCTTTTATTGTATTCTTTTCAAAAGTTATTTCACCGAAACCCATCGACCAGGAGCCGGAATCAAGTTTTGTTGGCGTTTTAATCGCTGTCTTAACAACAATTATTTTACTTTTGGTTGCCATAATACTGGCGATAATTGCCCGTAATAAACGCGGACATGGCGTGAATGTGTTGGATGCTTTCCAACATAATTTTAATCCTGACACATTGGGTGGCGTTGACAATAAACGTTTAAACTGTAATGGCTTGAAGGTAAGTGTTTTGAAAATATTATATTTTAATTGAAAACGAGAAGAGTGAAAAAATCACATCCGATATTCCTACAAATAAAATTTTTAGATTAAGCAGGCTTATGTAAAAAAAAAATTCATGTTGGTAAAATGTTGATTTGACAGAAAGAACAAAATAAATACAAATTATATTTAACACATAAAACTACAGCATCTTAGTGATGATAAAAACAATGAACAGAAAATGCTGTTTGGAAGTAGTGGTCAGACTTGAAAGCAATTAAGTGAAAAATAAATATTGCATACATATAAAACTGATCAACTTATCTCGTAAAAAGACCTTCAAGGCGGTGATGATTTTTAACAACCATACAGCGGAAAAAAATTGGCAGCTTTTAAACCAGAATATATTGCATCACCATAACGACAAACTGTATATGATTATATTAATATATTTGAAAATAAAACTAAGAAATAACTACTATTTAAAATTGAACATATTTTCTCATCTAACAAATATTTGGCGAAAACAGCGCGACCACTATAAATTGTAAGATTTGATTTTGGACAAGTACGAGTGTCCCAAAAAATTAAAATTCTCAAGCATATGAAACACAACAACAAGCATCGAAAACGGAAATATAGACTTCTGATTATAAAATTTAAAGTATTTAAGGACATTTGAAAAACTATTTTATACAGCTTCAGATCGTTTTTATATAAAAATTTTATTAACAATATTATCGAAATATTGAATAATATTGTTAATAAAATTTTTATATAAAAACGATCTGAAGCTGTATAAAATAGTTTTTCAAATAATTAAAAAGATCAAATAAATATTATGTATTTAAGGACATATTATTTGGGGACCATATATACACAAGACTTCAGGAATATATTTGCAAGCAACAGCATAACCAGGAGTACCGAAATTAAAAGTGGTTAAATGGTTTATATTAAGACAGTCAGCAATGAAAGTCTCATTTAACTCAAAAACGTAACCAATTTATTTATGACTGAAGTTGGAAACAGTGGTATGTCCCCAAGACAATAAAACTTAAAATCTATTTTTTTTTTATCTACTGTAACAATGTTGATGGCTTCCATCGTTGTCAGTTTTGAAAAAGTAAAAACCGAACCCAAGAACAAAATGTTGTTAATAACTTTCAAAATTTTTGCAGTCTACTGTTGAGTAGAGTGGCATCAACGAAATGTTGGTGACATATTGACAACCGCAAAGCTAAAAAGTAATGAGCCTCCTTAGACCTTAAGTAGAAAATTTCAATTAATTGTTATATTGGTATTTATTAAATTAATTTTCGATTACAAAGCAAAACTTTAAGGGGCAGAAAGACTTGCATGTTTTGCCAATTATTTGAATCTAGTATTAAGGAAGTATAGGAAAGAAACAATTACAAATAAATTTTATATTTACTGTCAATCAGGCTTTTATAATAACTATTTCATTATGGGGTGCAGCATTTTTGTTTACTTGATTCCAAATTTTAATAAGAGTCAGCTTATTTAATATATCAAGACAACAACAGCGAAAAGTAAAGTTAATACTGAAGCCGGGTGATGGCTGTTTCATAGTCATGTTCAAAAGTGTATGAATGATATCGAGAATATATGACTAATGCTGGTGCATCCACGAAACAGCTATTTCATAACTTTGATTCTAACTTTTTCTAAAGCAGCTGCGGTATGCGCCCCAGCCAGGTATGTGCCTTCAGCTTTACCTTTTTAGGGTTCCGTACTCATCAGAGTGAAACGGAACCCTATTACGGATACAAGTACGTCCGTCCGTCCGTCCGTCACAGCGTCCATTCTCCGAAACGGTAAGAGCTAGAGAGCTGAAATTTTCACAGAATGTTGTTGTACCTTGCCGCTACAATAACAAATACTAAAACCAGCAACAAGTCGAAAACTACCAGGTGTCCCCATACAACGAAAAGTTACAATTAGCCATAACTCTCGAACCGTAAAAGATAGAGAGCTGAAATTTGCATAGTGCATGTACTTGTAGATGTTCTACAACAACAAACACTAAAACCAACAACAATCCAAAAACTACCAGGTGTCCCCATACAACCAAAAGTTACAATTAGCTACAACTCTTGAACCGTAAAAGATAGAAAGCTGAAATTTGCACAGTGTATGTATTTATAGATGCTTGTCAACAACAAATGCTAAAAACAACAACATGTCGAAAACTACCAGGTGTCCCTATGCAACGTAAAAAAACATTAGCCGTAATTTTCAAACTGTAAGAGATAAAGAGATGATATGTGCACAATATATTTACTCGCATATGGCTTACAATAACAAATGCTAAAAACAACAAGTCGAAAACTACCAGGTGTCCCTATACAACGTAAAGTAACAATTAGCCGTAACTCTCGAACTGTGAGCGACAGAGGGATGAAATTTGCACAATATGTGTATTCACATATGCTCCACAACAACACTTGCTAAAAACAACAACAACTGTAAAACTACCAGGTGTCCCTTTACAACGTAGTGTAATAGCTATAACTCTCGAACCGTAACAGATAGAGAGTCGAAATTCGCACAGTGTATGTATTCCCAGATGCCTTACAACAATAAATTACAAAAACAACAACAAGTGGAAAATTACTAGGTGTCCCCATACAACATAAAGTAGCTTTAAAAGCAGAGAGATTAAATTTATAAAATATACATATTTATTCACATACGCCATTCCATACATACATTACACATACATACGTACGGAACCCTAAGAGTGCGAGCCAGCCTCGTACTTGACTCAATTTATTTAACTTCTTTAATATATTGACCAAAAACATTTGAAAACATAAAAATCTTGCCCAATCTTAAGAAAATACAAATTGAACTATAGCCCCAGAAATCAATTAACAAAACGAAATATTTTCCCATACATCCATTTCCTGCACTAATCAAATGAAAATTGAGAAGAAAATGAATGACTTTATTGAAATTTTTCATTGGTCTTATAAAATATTTTCCTTATTTCAATTATGGAAAATGAGAACTATTGAAAAGTTTTTAAAGATATTAATTTATTAGATCTATGTATGAGATCTATTGCCGTAATAAATTTTTTTATTAGATTAATAATAAAAAACTGTCAACAAAATAAATCCATTAGAATTATAGACGAAAATTATTTCAATATATATATCGGATGAAGAACCTCATAAGTCCGCCAAAGGCCGGCTGTTAAGACAGAAACCACTCTTCAAACCAGGCTACAACATAGCGTGGGTGGGCTAAGGCTGATTCCTCTCGCTCTGGTTGATTTTAAGTACCCTCCGCCATATGTATTCAGTTTTAAAATAAAAATTTGTTTGCAGTGTTTGCAAACAAATTTGCTGAAACAGGAATATGATTCAACTTAATAATCATTTCTTTATGTTAGTAATAATAGTCTATCCTAAATAAATCCTCAAAGAAATAATTTTAGTATAATATTCTTAATTTTATTTCTAGCCTGTCACCGTGGACCCAGATGATGGTGAATCAATAGACAAATCAAGTTTGTATCATGAACCTTTTAATGTCAATATGTACACTAGTGCAGCTAGTGCTTGTTCAATAAACGAACTGCAACGACAACATGTGTCACCAGATTACACAGGTAAATTAATCAGCTTATAAATTTAGTTGATGTTGCATATTTTTAAGTAACACATCCAAAATATTCTTAAAAATTACCAAACCTGAAAAAATTATATTAAAACAAAATAAAAGATATTACCATTTTTTTTTTTTTTTTGCAAGCCCCCAAAGTTTTGTAACATAATTCTGTAATAAAATAAAACAACTTCTGTGTCATCAGGTGCAGTTTAATTGCGCGACATGTCATGATGAAAATAAAAATAACAAAGAATTGAAGTATGTCATGTCAATGTTCATAGAACAAAATTAAAAACATTCATACTTTTCATTACTGAAAACATTTCTGTGTCGTGTATTTTTTTTTTTTTTTTTTTTTTTGTAAATGGAAGTATAGAACAAAGTTGTTTGAAACAATCAATCCAATTGTTTGTAGGTAAAAAATGGAGTATAAAAGTAACGACTGTTGTAAATGCGAGAATACTTTTACAGTAACTTATCAATGTTTGTAGATATAAATTTGCCTAACATGTTGTTCTGGCTCATTGAGCAAACATAACCTTAAAATAGACGAATGCAAAGTTTTACGCATTTACTATTCTACTCAGTGTGATTTTTTACGTTTTTTTAAATTATTATTTCAATGCGAAATTATATGAGTATCAGTTGTTAAGATGAGTGTCGTTGCTGCATATAAAGGTCAATAAGAAAATAGTGGTCACGTTTTTTTTTGTTGCTGATAAAAATATAACTTCATAAGTGACTGTAACTTTAGAAAGTCTAATTAAAATTGCTTCTTCAAGAATACATTTAAGAAACCTATTCAAATTTTTCAATTATTAAAGCGCAGTTTTTGTGTTCTTCTTTTAGACGTTCCTGATATTGTTTGTCAAGATTATGCTGTTCCTCACATGCAAGATTTAATGCAAACACAAAAGTCTAATTCTCTATATAGTGGTGCGGGTAGCATTTTAGGCAGTGGTACCGGTGCTGGGAGTTTAAATGGTAGTAGCAGTAATTACAGCGCAACATTAACTACAAACCGCAACAATACTCTCAACAATATGTTTCATATGAAAATACCACCACCTCCACCGCCACCATCTAACTCGGCACCAAAATTTCTAACATCGCATGCAACAACAGCAGCAACAACATCACCGGTCTCATCAACATCAGCATCATCATCATCGTCGTCATCTGTGTGTTCTGCGCATTATGCACAACAGCATCAGCATCAGCACCAGCATCACAATCACCAACAGCAACCACAAATATCATCAACATCACATTTTGTAGTAGGTGCTTCAGCAACAATACCATCACCACCACCACCGCCAGCATCATCAGCACAAACGACAACAGCAACAATGTCCTCAGAGAAATATTATGCTGCAATGGCAATTTGTAAAGCCAATATGGCGTCAACATTGGCTAAAAGCAGCAATGGCAGTAATAATGCAGAAGAACAGCAAAAAACTTTGCACACTCACACCCAGACTCACCAGCCAATTGCACAAGCCGTACAGGCAGCAGCTGCAGCTGTAGCTGCTGCAGCAGCGGCCCCAGCAACAATAACATCAACATCAATACCAACTGCCACCGGAACATTGCCAAATGGCAAAAGTGGTTTTCAACAAGCAAATTCTTCAAATACACATACTCTGCCTACAAATTTTAGTCAAAATTTTGAATCATCAACTTTTGGCATTAGTGGCACAAAGGCTGGAGGTAAAGCGGTGACAGGTGTTGGTACTAATACCAGTTTAACTTTGACAAAACCACATCATTACAATTTGGCCGAATTGAATGATTTCATGAATAATACAGATGCTGCAGATGAACTGGCCAATTGTCAGCTGCAAGAATTTCCAAGACATTCGCTTGTTATTGTGGAAAAATTGGGCTGTGGTGTATTCGGTGAATATCATTTATGTGAAACGAAAGGCTTGAGGTAAGTTTAAAGAATTTTCTTTTAAATTTTTGGTAGATTGCTAGTTTTTCTTGCAAGAAAAATATTACAAAAAAAAAAGGATTTTTCAGTCATCAGTTTCTTATTGCATTTCTGCAACAGTTTAAAATGGACATCTCAAAGGTGAGAGTTTTTCTTCAATTGCCCCTAAACGAATTGTGGATTTAAGAAATCGAATACCTAATTTTATGAGTGTAATAAGGTGTATGCATCATGCCTTGAGCTAAATTTCAGATCATGCCCCAGTTATGCCTAAATACATGACTGATGTATAGCTTTTAAATCAAGGAAAGAAAACTGATAGGATTTGCTTGAGAAAAATTCTAGAGATAAAACTAGTCTTGGATGTAACGTTAAAAACTGAAAATGACATGGATAATTATGTGGCTTCTTGTAATGACACGCTTACAGAAGCTGCTAGTGATTTCATTCCATCAAGAACATACACATCACAACTCCTCGTCATTGCTAGGAGGAAATAAGAAACAAAGAAAAAATTAGAAAACGATGGAAAGCTATTGGGACGCCACAGGATACAAGTCTTTTACATATAAGATGGATTAGCATGTCACAGAGCTTTTGCCACAATCGATTTATTGAAAGACACGTTTGGTGACCGCCAACTTTCACGTTAACACCGCTAGCCAACTTTCTGCGGGGGGCTATGTAAAGTCATTTGTCTATGCGGAAAAGCCACAAAGGCCTGACCATTTGGAACACAACATTTGCCGTGTTATTGCAGATATACGGCCACGAATATTGGAAAAAGTCATCGAAAATTGAACATCCACATTGGACTACATCTGCGCCAGCCGTGGCGATCATATGCCAGAAATTATGTTAAAAATGTAATTCCACAAGATTATCTTTCCGATAATTAAAATGCATGTCCATCGAATGATCCATCAATGTTTTATTGCAACTTAAAGTTCTATACATCGAAAAAAACGCCCTTTACTAATAAAAGACCTCTAAAATTTTCAAAAAGACAAAGAGGCTTTTGACCAGCCTTGGCTTAAAAGCTAACATGAATTATTCTGGAAAGCAACCAAAAAAATAAATAACAGAACTTTGCACCATTCACCAGTGAGATGGGGTTTTTGAATCGGTGAATGTCAAAACTAATGACAAAACTAATAAAACATTAAATTTTGGGGATAAAAAACGTACACATGAAGACTCAAGTAATCAAGATTGTTGAAGTTATAAAACACATCCAAATAATAGGCGGATGACAGTGATCTATATTTTTTTTTTTTTTTTTGCTTATACTTAGTGATCTATGATCTATGCCTAAACCATTTGAGCCACGGCTGTGAAGCATGGTACTGCTCACCTTTTGTAGCAGTTTCCATTTTCATGGCATTTATGATGTGACAGAAAATACCGTTTCCTTTATTTATACAGCTAAAATACTTTCATATTTTATCTTTTTCTTCACTCTCTGTCTAATTAATTTTTGCCTACACAAAATTGTTTTATGCAAATATATGGAATACTTTTACAAGTTTACTCCATTAACATTTGCAGGATTTTTGTAATTTAAACTATTCGTGTTCAATCTTAAAATTTGTTTTATTTTATTTCCCAACTCTGAAACCTACAACTTTTCAAAGTATTTCTGCAAATTGTTTTGTGGTTTCTATGCTGCATAAAATAACATTTAACATTGCATTAAATATTCAATAGATGAAGGGATATATATAATTTTTTTTTTTTGTTTTTAATTTGAACATGTTGGTTGCCAAATTCTTGCAGTTTAGAATCAGGCAATAACTTTTATTTTAAATGACTTTCCATGTGTCATTGTGAACATTGTGAAATGACCGTATATCTGTCTGCTCTTTCGTTTGTGCGTCATTAAGGTTTGGTTGTAGATTTTGTAATAAAAAATAAAATATTGTTAAAGTCTTAAGAAAAGTTTGCTGTACACATAGAGAATATATGATTTAAGAATAATACAATTACACACAAAAAAAAAATAAGCTAGAAACGTAGAAAACGAGGTTGATTTTATGTTTTGATATTTATTTATGTTCCTGTGAACCATATGAACCTTTGCCGCGCTCTCTCTCCCTCTCCCTCTCTCTCTCTCTCACTCTCTCTATGCCGAATGCAAACCCCAGTATTCATACGACTACTTTTGTAATTTCTTTTTGAATTTAATGTTTTTTTACAAAAAGACAAAACTGCGAAACTTTTTGCTTGTCTGCAGAAACATCTAAAGACTTCGGCAGGAAACGAACCTGCGACCTCTGGGACTCTTGGTAGGACACTCTCCCAATTCATCCATTGTGGCACTTTTATTCAACTGATGACGTTTGTTTATTGCGCTACTGATAAATAAATAAAAATAAATTATGTAAAAAAGTGTGAAAAAATCAAGAATATTTTATTTTTATAATTCTAATAACTCTTCTCAGATTTTGAGTTAAAAAAAAAAATCAGCAACTTAGTTTAATCTAGAGAGCGCGTTATACTTAAAATTTTGGGGCGAAAACATGAACGACTTGAGCGGTTGCAGTAAAATAAGCCACCTTTTTTTTATTAATATTCCACTTATCAGTAGCCATCTGCTTTTTCAAATTATTTTCTAACTTTCACTTTGACTTAAAATATTCCATTTAAAATGACCTCCACTTTGTCACTGACTACCAGTTTGTTCAAGTAGTGAGAACTTGTTATTAAAATTAGAAAAGATAGCACATTTTCATTGGTTCGGAGGAAAATTCAATATGAAACAAAAAGATTAGAAAATTATCTGAATCAAATTATTCTGGCTCCTGAAACTCAAAGTCAAGAGTGAGCTCTTTATGAAATCCGTCCGTATGAACATGGCTTCGAGAATTTAACTGTTTATTGCTTTGAGTGGAGACTTTAAAAAGATTTCAGGTCTACAAATATATTTTACTAACAGATTATTTTAATTCTTCTAAAAACCCTTCGTAAATGGAATGCAGTCTTTTAACACAAAATATAATTATTTATTCCTGTTTATTAAACTTTTCTTTCCTGCATTCATTCAATTATATTTTTGTTTGTTTTTGTTTTCTATTTATTTTTTGTTTTACTTCATCTTTGGCAATAGCTTTTTATTGTATTTTGTCTATTATAATTTTCATCTGTGGTCTAACAATAAAGTCCATCTGTTGTCTGATAACTGTCTATCCAAATGTCTATTAAGGTTTTATCAGACACTGTCGCATTTTATAGTCTCATAACTATAAAACAAAGCACACATGCATACATACATATAAGCACATGCATACTCAATTGCACACGCACACTAATTCGCTTAAAATACTTTTAGTCATTTGAAGCTTCTCTCACAAGCAGCCACAGACAAAGTCGCAAACTCATTCACAAGTCTGGTAGACAGACAGACAGACAGACAGACAGATAGACAGACAGACGTGCATACAACAGACCAACAAACTGACAATGGCTGCATGTGTAGGAAATTAATTATTTTCAGCATTTTTCTTCTTTCGGCAGATCATTGATTTGCTTGCTGAACCCATAGTACATGGGCATGAGCACTTACGAGCAGGTGAATTAAAACTTATGCTTCAGAAATACGCCTCATTCTGTTTTGCTTTGCTTTTTAAAACAACCAATTATCCTGCTGGGAACTTAAAACATTTCATTCTTGAGTATATGATTTTTGCTAAAGACTTGAAACATTAAATGTCATGCAAAGTGCTGTTTGCAAAACGGCTGCAGGTGTGTGAGATTTTCTTTTCCCAGCTAGCTAACTTGTCAATTATTATTATTTTCAATAAAACAGCTCAATATGCTAATTGACTTTTGAGTTTCTTATTACAATGGGATTGAAGCGGATTGCTTTAATAAGTGGAATGAACAAAACTTTATAAATTACACTGTTTATAAGATATTAAAAAAAAAATTGATTTAAAATTGATGGACTCTGCAGGTTAGTTGTTTAAATTAGCGAAATGGTTGATTAAAGGTAAAATATTTGCATAGCCTCTACAAAAACTGGCTTGAAAAGTGCACTTAAACCAAAAATTGGTTAGAAAATAAATAGATCAATAATATATTAGTTGAGTGAACTCTGACAATCAATTTTTTCTGAATCCAAAAAATAGTTCACTCCTCAAGATATCATTTAATTCTATACACTTTCATTAAAAGAAAAAACTTTTTTGCCCCTTAATCAAAATAAACAAAAACTTTTTTCACACAACTTAATGGCCACTGTGTGAGAAATCGTCAATAATACATTTGACACTTTTGACATGTGTTTGCAAAAGTCATTCATTCCTTTTCACTGCATCTATTTAATTCTCTATAATTTTAAAATACTGCCTCAAGGCACATAATTATGTTAATTATTACTTAGAATGTATGGGTTTCAGTATAAAACGGTTTTTTAATGTTAGACACGAGTTTTAAATGCCTGTTTTCTATAGCATACTTTTGTGCATACAGAGAAAGCTTTATTTGCACATATGAGTGTGCAATTTTTAATGTTTGTTCATGTCCTGTTTAGAAGTATATTTTTTTCTTTTTGCTATTTTAGTTATTCAACAAACTCTCAAAGGTATGCCATACAAAACAACCAGCAAATTGTTATGTTTGTTATATACACTGAGTACATACATGCTTGCAGAGCAGACATTAGTGAATTGACTAAACTGTGCTTGTTTTATGGCACAACAAAATGACTTTTGAAAAATCATAAAGATTTGTTCATTTCAATATTAAAGTTTGTCTGCATATTGGTGTTTGTGTTTCAAATATTGCTTGCATAATTGAGCAGGATTTGCATAAAAAAAGTCTACTGTGTTAATTAAATATTAAAATACATGGTTATGCCAGCGACATTAGAGAATTTAATCTGCTATAAGTATTTTGTGGAAAATATAAATAATCAAGTAGCATTTTGAATTAGTCGAAGTATAATAAAATGGCATAAAAACATAAGTACTTATTTCTGGGAGACTTTAATTTCCAAGAACAAAGTTGATTGTACCTGGTGAAATTTACTAAAATTCCGCAGATCATAAGAGTACAGATATTGCCTCTGCAAAACAGGAACTTTTTCGCCAAAGTGCTACAAATGTGAATTTCATTTTTTTTGCAATGAAAAGAAAAATTATTTCTGTTTCTAGTCGTTCTAGTATCATACATAAGTTATATCTTTTTTTGTAAATTTTAATTGCCATTGCCATCTAAATGCCCCAAAGTTACTCGTAAGCAACTTCTAATATTCTTAAAAGTGAGTGCAAAAGATGGCAAAATTTTAGCTTCCCTTGGCGTCTTCGGCAATTACAGTCCAAATTCTTAAATGTAGGCAAAAGCTCTAACTTTTACGATCACAGGAATGAAAAGATTATCAGAGGATAATTTTTTTCAATACCGCAATACCTTTATAGCTACGCGACATAGATTTTTCTTATCATTTTTCCGGGAGCATTCACCACTTCAGCTACTGCTGAGCTCATGAACATGTTTTCAGTTGTTTAGTCATAGATATTTACTGGAAGTTAAACTAAAGCTCTACTGCGAAGACTATTTCTTGCGCTTTGCTTAACTATGAAAGGATGTTCAGAAATTCCTTGGTCCATCTAGGAGAATTTCTTTGCAATAATGGCTGTAGCGGAAACTTTTCAGAGCCCTTCATTGAACATGAAATGTGGCTTCGTATGTTGGAGGGCTGAGTGTACTTCATAGAAGCTAACCTGACTTATTGTTGCGGGAGAAGTCTTGCCCAGCTGTGGCTTCATGAAAGAGAACGCGGCTTGTTCTGTACTATGGAGTCATCAGCAATTGAGATGTGTCTGGAAATGCTACTGTAGAATTGTAAGCAACTTAATTTTCTAATGAAATGCTTGACACAATATACGAATATATATATAATTATTAGGAATAGTCATAATATTACTTATTAAAACTCTATATTATTCATACGCCACCCTTAATTGTGCTCTAGTAGAGAAAAAAAAAGCTGAAAAATATTTTGTCATGGCCCTGTTGCTCTTACTGCCATCTAAAAAGATATTTCCAAAATCGGTCTACTGTGAGGGAGGGCAATAATTTGTATATGCCCGCAAGAGACTTGGTTGATAATAGTTTATGCTTTTCCTGTTTCCAGTTTCCCTTTATTTACAAATAAGTTCACTTTCATCCCCTAAGACTCCGCATTCTTTGATTTATATACCCCACAATTTTCTTATGTTGAATTAATTGTGCAGTTGAGCTTAAAGTCAAGCAAATGGTTATTCAAATATTTAAATATATTTACGTACATTCCCATGTTTTTTCAGCAATCAACAAACTAACTTGTAACTTTTTGAAACTAATAAAAAAAAATCTATTTTTGTCTTGCTCATAAACTTTTGCAAACTAAACCAAAAATGTCATAAAAATAAAATCAAATATTTGACTCAATAGAAGCAATAATAGAACACCCTTTCTAAATCTCATCATTCCCTTGCAAACATCGTCGTCAAATAAATTTTGATGATGGCACACTAAAACCACAATACCTTAAAACAATTAAGAACTTTTCTTTATGTGCTGAGTTTTGAACTCTAAGCGAAATTTTCGTTCAGCCAAAACATGAAAAAGCATCAGAGAAAAAAAATCAAAATGGAAAATAACACTTAAAAGAAATAGCAAAAAAAATCATAGTTGTTTAAGTTTTTCAAAAGAAAAACAACATTGGTAACTAACCTCATGCACAGACAGACGAGCACATATGATGAATATTTAAAGATATTTCTTTTGGCTGAGTGGAGGAAATGATGATGAGTTTCGTTGCTTGCCACAAAATAAAACAACATTTAAAATATATAATAAAAGCAAGAAATAAACCAACTTTTAACTGTCTGTCACTAATCAAAAATTCCATTAAAATATTATTTTTGCTTTCTCTTGTTTTGTGTTTTAATTTTTACACAAACCACAAAACTGTTAGCATACTTTCAGGCATACCCACCATTCCTGTAGGCAAACATGTTTGTTGCTTAGCTCTTATACTTTTTTTAATACATATGTATATGTGTACACATGGCTTACTTTTTCTACAAAAAAAAAAAAAAGAAAAATGTTGAAAAGTTGAAAGGTAGCAGTGCTTTTTACTTCTGGTTTAAAATTGTATTAATGGAAATTTCGTTTTAGCGGGAGTTTTATTTAAATGATTTTGATTGGCATTTGTAAATTTATCTCATAGTTGTTTTTGAAGTAAACGTTAACATTTTTAATTAAATGAATATAAAATTTGATTTGTTTATTTTGTGGCCACAAAAAATTATAAAATATGATTAATTAATTTTGAAGATGAATAAAACGTCAAAAAGAAATTTAACATTAAAGCAAAAAATAAACTTCCCTTAATATTATTTAGACCTAAAAATAGAATTTACTAATGTTTTCTATCTATATAATTTAGCCGTCTACATGCTGCCGGCATTTCGCTGATGCTAATCAACTCATTAGTAGACTTAAAAAATCCTAAAAGAGTGTTTGAAACCCAACTACTTACTCCAAAATTGGGTTTTAAATAATTCCTTGAAATTTATTATTTGTTTTTTTTTTTCGACCCCTGTTGTTATATTTTATATATTTATTTTCTTGAGCCAAAGGTCTTTTTTTTTTTTTTTTTGTTAAAAATATTTAATTATTTTTGTCGAGATTTCGCTCTCCCTCGGATAGCTTCTTCCGGACAATGATAATTAAAATAGTTTTTATTGGTTTTTTTAAAAATCTTTTTTATTTTTTTTAACCAATATTTTCATTACTATAGTCCTGAAGAAGCTATCCGAAGGAGAGCGAAATATCGACAAAACTAATTAAATATTTTTAAAAAAAATAAGATATTTAGCTCAAGAAAATAATTATATAAAATATTCCTTTAAATTTTTTTATCTACTGACGAGTTGATTAACATCAACGAATTCTCGGCGGCTGAAGTAGATAAGATTTATGTTTATACCTAAAACAATACACTTCAATTTTCCATTAAAGCAAATAAATAATCAAGTTAATTTTTAAACTTCCTTTAACATTTTCATATATAATATATTTTGAAAAGTTTATTTTTTCTATGCTATGGCTCTTGCCTCTAAGTAGAAGTTTATGGAAACGTTCTGAGGCAAAAAGGTTTTAAGCAATGAGTTTATGAAAGTCCAATTCATAAGCTTTTTCGAATGTCCTGCTGAGTATAGGCGCAAAGACTCATATCTAGCCACTGGGTTGCTGGACCTCCGGGAAATTTGGTGAGAGGCCAAACCTATGGCCGCAACGAGACTAACAAGTCTAGGTTTTACCTACAGCGAAGAAGTGTTGCACAAAACATCTCTTTTGGTCGAAGCGCCGACCTCAAATAATAATAATAAAAATTATAAATGTCCAACAATGAACTTAATTATTTACTCGCTGTAAGAGCCAATTGAAATTTATTACTTTAGGTCTAAAAAAAATAGACCTTAATGCTTTTTGTCTCTTTCAGCTGTCTATATGCCGCCGACATTTTGTTGCTGCCAAACAACTCATCAGTAGACTTGAAAAAGCCAAAAAGAATGTTTGAAGCCCAACTACTTATTCCAAAATTAAGGTCTATTTTTTTTAGACCTAAAGTAATAAATTATAAATGTCTGTAAAAATAAAACTGTTTCTCCACATAACATGCATTTGCTCTCATATAGGCAGGTCATGTCTTAGGTCTTAGCTGAGTTTCGAGAGATTATCAAAAGAAATATTTTCTATAAATTTTTAACTGGAAGCAACTTTGGATTTTTCTGCCTAAAATAATTTTTTTATGGCAGCCTTTTTTGTATTTATCGTTTATCTTTATCAAATAAAACCTTGACATTTTACTTTTCTTTTCAGCACCAATTTAGTGGCTGTTGCAACTTTGCGACCTGGTGCAGCCGATCACATGCGTAAAGAATTCCGGCTAAAAGCCAAACAATTATCACGTTTAAAAGATGCAAATGTGGCGCCTTTGGTAGGCGCCTGTCTGCGAGATGAACCCATTTGTATGGTCCTAGATTATAGCTACTGTCTGGGTGATTTAAATCAGTTCCTGCAAGAACACACCGCTGAAGCAGATTTAACAGCCGCACTGCAGCAGAGCACGGCAAAACAACAAACGTTAAGGTAATGGGGGAAAAAATCAACTGAAATTTTAATTTTATTGAAAATTAATTTTATCTTTAAGTTTGCATATATTTCTCTTCAAAATTTTAGCCAACATTAGAAATATTCCGTTTTTATTTCTATAATGATTTCTAGCAAAACTTTTCATTTCATTTTATATATTTCCGTTTTCTTATGTTTCTTTTTTGCTCTCTGTCTTCTTTTTTACTTTTACATGCTTTATCTTGTTTCCGGTAACGTCTACAAAACGACAACGTCCATAATAATGATTCTGCTGATGATGATAATGATGTTGTTTGGCTGGCTGGCAATGTCTGTGCGATGACGCCACATTGGATCGCATATTGTAAATGCTACAATTACAACACACAAATATTGCTGTTTTTCGGTCTTACACACACACATTTACACTGCTTTGTGTTGGCTGGTGTTGGTTGCTGTTTTTATAATTTCCGGTCTCGTGTTGATTTCATTTATTGTACTTGCACTGCCTCCGTTCTACTAACATTATGTATATCCTGGAAAAAAAATACAAATACTACTCTGACGGATGTACAAACTTTGTTAACTTGTTGTGCCACTTCATCTGCTGGTACGATTTCAACTTCTTCGCATCTTTAAAATCCGATTTTTTTTTCTCTGTTATTCATTTAATGTCTGCTAATGCTGGCTGCCGTTGTTGCATTTTTGGTTACTCTCAAATCTCTCAACATTCATATGATATTTTATTATCCTCCTGGTCCTTATCCTTTGGCACAACTTTTATATGTTGACTGTGGCTTGTGCTTAACAGTTATGGCTGCTTGGTCTATATTGCCACGCAAGTTGCATCGGGCATGAAATACTTGGAGCAAAATAATTTCGTGCATCGAGATTTGGCAACAAGGTAAGTGTGTAAGTTAGTTTAAGTTACAGTTTACACAAACTGTGTATTTTAAGCTTAAACAGGAATCGCTAAAAAGTATTTCTTCTGTTTCCTGTGGAAAAGCGAAACACAAAAAGAATAAAATTATTTTCCCCCTGGATGCGAATAAATATTTTAATAAGGGTCTCCAAACTATCTGAATTTTTGTTAGCATAAAGCTTTAAACATTTTTTTATCTCAAAATATAAATAACAATAATGTTGAGTATAATCCATAAGCAGCCAATTACATGTTTACAAAATTTAAGCAAATATCAATAATGTTGCCTGTTCTTCAATGTCGCAAGAAAATATAAGCGATCGAAATGCCACTTGATTACGAATCCTCCATTTTGACAGCTTAGAATGGCAGGGGTTTACGTTATTAAGTTTTCGTTACTTACTTTGCAGAAATAACAGATCGGTTTTAATTGTTTTTAAATATTGAGGTATTGACTTCTAAGAATTGGTCAGATTTATCTGAAAAGCCAAAGCAAAAACATACATCAATAATTGCAAAATAAAAAAAAGCAAACATTTTGAAAGTGCGAAAATAGTTTTTTTGGTGTGTTATAATTTACAAGTTTCATTTCATAAAAATTAATTAAATAAATTATGGATTTAAATTGGCCAAATTACATTGGACAACTTATTTTTTTCAGTTATTTTTTTATATACATATATATGAAAGTATTTATGAATTTTTTATATTTGATCCAATACTTAAATTTTGGTTAAACATTGAATTCTTTTATATACCTGTTTTGAATTGATTTAAATATAACTTTGTGCTAAATGTTGCCAGAGTTGACAAATGGAAAATTCCATATGAAAAGCGCGGGTTTTCCAAGAGTCAGAACTTTCCTCATTATGGATTAAAAAACTTCAGGTCACTTCTTGATCAACCCTCACCCGCTCAGTTTGGATTTGACCTTTAAATTTATTTAATTTGTATTAAATTGAAATTAATAAAACTTAAATTATTTAAGACAAAATTCAAATCTAATTTAATGCCTATAACCCAAACTAAGGAGAGGTAAAGTTATCCACTCAAACCCGAAGTTAAAGGATAAATTAACTAACTAAAAATTTTAATTTTTCCTTTCCCTAATTCAAATATAATTTGTATTTAATAAATTGGCGACGAGTAATCACTCAAAGTCAAAGTATTTTAGCACAAAGTTCTGTCCTTCGAACCGGATATGAACCAGCGCCCTACATTTCGTACATTTCGTAGAAACCGAGGAAGAGTCTAGTGAAGACGTACAGATTATCGCAATGCTATTGCCCCTCCTCTTAAGCTGAATTCTGTCATGCACTGGACACTGCACTGTGGTCGGAAATTTCATTTCATTGGCCAAAACTCAAAATGTTTACACTCATAAAAAATGTTTTTATTTTTGAAATCTAGTAGTCAACACTCCAAAACAACCAAAAATTTATTTTGTTGTTATAATAAGCAACTCACCGTTATTCGGTGAGTCATCGAAGTTGAATTGGTTTGTTTCATTTATAAACAGAACTGTGTTCGGTGTTTTTTAGTGCTTATTTCAATTGTTTGTTAAAGCTGAAAACAAATCGTGTTAAATAAAAGTTTAAGTCTAAGATGAAGCTGATGGTAAGTTTATTAACTTTGTAAAATATAATACTCGAAAAAATAAAATAACTTTTTCCAAAAGTCTTTAACATTTTGGAAGTTATTTTATTTTGTAAGTTTGATTAAGCTTAACACATTTTGCTTGGTAGTGTTAAGCATAAGATTAGAAACCAAATCACTGTGAAGGGTTTAGCTCTTGCCTGAAAAAGTAATTTAATATAAATGTTTTTGGAAATGTTTATCTCGATTTGCGGTTTTTTGCGGGTTTTGAGTATTTGGTTGAGCAACCCAAACCGGCTTTCTTAAAGGCAAGATTATAACAGCGTAAAATGTTATCCTATCGACGGAAATCGAAAGGACGGACTTAGTCCTGGATTAGATTTTTTTTAGTTCGTACCACATTTATGATAAAAAAAAATATAAAAACTCAAAAGGAAAAGAAAAAAATTTTTATGTAAAAAAAATTTTTTTTTTAATTTAATTCTAAATGTTGATAATTTAAAAAAAAATAATTATTTTATACAAATTACTTAAAATATACTGCAAATTCAAATTCCAATTAAAAATTCCCTTATTTTAAGATTTAATAGTTTTGGCCAAGAAAAATGATGTTTCCGACCATAGTGCAATAGTAGTCCTCTGGCAAACTCAATGTTTTTTTCATTACAACAAACAAGTGACAGCAACTGTTCTATTGTGGGTTTTTTAAACTTATGGAATTTTTTTTTTTTTTTTTTGGTTCAGGAGTTATAGTTTATTTTTACAGTTTCTTGTATGGGAGCACCTTTTGAATTTTATTATTTTTTAATAATTTTTTTATAGCAAAGAAAATGTGGTTACCTACATTTTCTTAGAAAATTTAAGCTCTCTGGCCTTTAACATTTAGTATAATAGTTGCTGTGATGAACGAGCTAACAGACAGCAAAATACTAGTAATAGGGTGCTCTTTGCACTCTATAAGTACGCAACCCTAAAAACAAAAATACTGTATTTCGTATTTTCCAGGTCAGCTCCCAAGTAAAGCCATATTTATACCCAAATTTAAAGAGCATTATGCACCCAGTGCCTTAAATTGTTAAAAAAAATTATAGCTCTTTAGCAATATATAAAATTAACATTCGCTATAAAGAAAAAAAATCTTAAAATAATCTGAAAACAACTTTCTTCAGATTTCTCTTTGATTTAATTTTTTTATGCAACAAAACTAGGGAAATAATCTTTTTAGCAAATATTTGAATTCATGTTAAAATTTAATAATTTCCCCAAAGACTAAACATGAGACAAGTAGTAAGTAAACACAAACGAAAATGAGCAAAGGAAATGATAAGTAAAACACATATTTTCTCCAAAAAACAAAAAGATAAAAATATATAACTGAAGTAACAAAATAAAAATAAAAAAAAGAGATTTAATAATTTGCCCCAAGGACACAATTTCTTTAACTGCTCAAATGAAAATATAAAACAGAAAAAGAGAACATAAATAGTATTTTTTTACCGCACACAACATACTGCTGCAAAGAAAAGCAAAATTAAAAAAAAATTTTAATAAAAATGTGCTCGTTTTTGCCACTAATTTAAAGAAAAGAAAGTGCACAAATTGAGCAGGAGTAAGAAAGTGATTTAAAAGCACCTAAAGGCTGGCCAACCAACAGCGGCAGCGACAAAGTAGTCTCAACAAGACGTAGAAAACATAAAAGAAAGTTTATCGCGAAAACAAATATTTGTTCAACTAATGCCAAAATGCTGTATTTCAATAATATTAAACATGGTTGCAAGTTATTAAAAATTTAGAACGACTCGCTCTTTTTGAAGAACGTTCACTTTATGAATTTCATTCCAACTGTAAAAGAAATAGAACTCTGTAATTGCTTTACGTTTCATAATTTCAGTGAAACTCTTTTTCTATTTCAGAAAACAAAAAAATCATTTACCTTCTTCTTTGCTTAGAAGAAAGTTTGCTTACAAATCCAACATTCAATTTCACATGGACTTAAACAATTGCAATAAAACACAGAAAAAGAAATGAGCACAAACCAACAAAAAGAAATAAAAATAAATAAATGTGTATTTGTTAAATGAAATTGCGTGACAAAACAATAGTGAAAATGCGACGACATGTACATATTTTTCACTGAAAAAATAAACGTTTTTTTTTTTACTTTCCCTTCTAAAACCACGAAAATTGGAAAAAAAAACAACAGTATAAAACTTTGTTACTCTTTCAATTGCATATTGTCAGGCGAACAAAACAAGCTGCATGGCAAATGAGAATGCCATACATTGACACAGCAAAGAAAAAAAGGACAATTTGGCATTGTATTAAGCCATATAAATGCTGGAAAAAGAAAACCAAAAGGATAAGCAATTTTATAAATAGCAGCAACAAAAGTGACTACAAATTGTAAGTAGCTTAAAAGAAAATCTTACAACTTTTACGCAAACCATTGAAGCAACAAATAAGTTTTTTTTTCTTCTTTCAAGTGACTAAAAGTTTTTCTATTGTAAATTTACAGCCGCAAAGTATGCAAAATTTTTAAGTTTCCTTTTAGGCGCACATAAAAAAAGTTTTGCCTTAGTGTTTAGTTCTTCTTCAATATTTCTGGACGGTATTTCCAAACTCCAATTAAATTTTTCAGCAGCTTATTTATGATCTTTGACTAATTGTTTGCAGCAGTGAAAAATATATTTCTGGGAAATAGGTTTTGGTGACAACTTTATATTTAAGGGCATGTCAAACTGATTTGTACTGTATCAGTTTTAAGAGGACTGCTGGGACTTCCGCCTTCAAAAATTCAATTGCATAAAGTTTGGCTTTCCAGCATGATCTTGCATGCATAGCAACTGTTTTTTTTTTTTTTTTTTTTTTTTGGTGAGCTGACGACATCTCGTTAAACATAAATAAAATGTTATGTTCGTGAAGTAAATAAATTACTTTGAGTTCAGAGGAGCATTCATTTGTCGGTCGTATGGAATATTTTTCAAAACATTCAAATGTTGTTACTGCTTTACGCTTTAATTGTGAATTGCGTTTTATTTTTGCAAATGGTAAGCAGACACACAGCTCGGCTGTCCTTAAGATTTAATAACTAAAAACCTATCATTGTAAGTTGATTTTGCTAAATAAAATACTTTTGTTTGATAAGTTTAAATTAGACAAATGCCAAACTCAAAATTACTGCAGTGTTTTTACCTGCCACTCAGCAGCGGCTTATAATCTTGAAAAAGTTCTAAGTAACGCGAGAACCTCCAATGTACATTATTTGTATTTTAATTTATTACTCACTGGTAGGCAGCTCCCGAGATCTAGATGTCGAAGACCTTGATCTAAAGGCTGAAGTTTTCTAGATAAAATGTAAACTTTCCATGCAAATTGTTGGTGCTTCAATCGCTTTGTCAACGCTTGGCAGCCTGTGAGCTCTAACTGGTGCCAAATCTTTTAATAATTGGCAAATCTTTCATTGAATAACCACGTCATCCTTCTTGCCAGTATGATAGCATTATATATAACTGGGTAAATGTACTTATTTGTAGCATAGTTTAAGGCGAAAGCACACCGAAAGAAAAAGCTCGTTCTGAACTAAAAAGGTTTTTTTAATTGATTTTAATAGGAAGTACACTTGAATGCTTCACAGAGATAATATTATTGTTTCCCTCAGAAAGTCTTGGCCCTCGGTGCATTGCTTAGTACTCGTGGGTAATTCTCCCAAAAAGTCTAGTTGTCCTTTACGTCAAACTGTATATATTTACTTCTTAATTTACTATCACGTTTCCTACAAACAAAGTACCTTAGGGCTCTCAGTATTTTTTTTTTTTTTTGCAATTCGCACCATTAGTTATTTTAAAATGTGCCAGAAATTATTTAAAATAAGTTCTAGCATTTTCCAGCCCGGGTATTTTACTATAAAGCACTCGTTATATTTATGGCTGTTTATACATTAATTTAACCGCTACATAAACACACAGCACCTAAATAATGCATAGACATATTTATGTGCACATACATTTGTCTATTTAAGCCTGATTCAAAAGTATGAAATGTCAACGTTGTGGAATTTCCTGTCAGGCTAATTTCCTTTGGGTTACAAATACACATGCACTCAAAACTCACACGTTCAAACAAAACACATTGTGGCAAAAACATGCATGCATGTGTTAAAGTGCATTAATATGTGCACGTGTGTAAATGCATACAAGCACAAAGGCAGAACAGGAGAGAAGAGAAGAGAAAAAAAAGCACACACAGGAACAGCATAAAATCACAACAGACACACAAAAATTCCCCATGCAAAATTATTCAAAACTTGCATATTTTATAGAGTTTATTGACTACACACCAAAAACTCTATACTATACATCTGGATATGTACACATAGACTTGTGTATGTACCTACTCTTATTACTCTTCTTCAAATGCATGTGTAGTCTGTGTGTGAATACATTTTCAAATGAATATTTATATACATATATATGTCACTGCAAGTAACAAGAACTTTGTCCTCTTTTTACGAGTATTCCTGTAGAAATTTCAAACTTGAAAAACAACCACAGAACACACAACCACCTCAAGCTACTCCGACTTGTATAAAGTTTAGGGAGCTGCATGCAGCACCACTATTCAATTCACAGTTCCACACAGGTGCTTCTTCATGTTCGACATAAAAAGTTGGGAATAAAAATTTATATGTATGCTAAATATGAAACATAAAATACATTTTTAAAGTCTGGCTTTTTTTTCTAATACTGGAGTGCAAAGGTGGTTTGCTATATGTGTGCTTGTGTTTGTGCGCATTAAAAACGTATGTATTTTAAGCATATACTATCCTGAGGTGTATATGCATTTAAGGAAATTTTGTGTATATTATTTTTTTTTCTATACTTCCGCTTTATTGGTTTTTGTCACAAATTTCAATACAGATGGTATTCCCTATTTGAATAGTTTTGTACTTTGTTAGGAGTTTTGTTTGTTTTTAATTTTGTTTTTATGAGAGTATGTATGTGTTTTTTTATTAAAAATAAACGAGGGTTGCCTGACAAATGACGGTGCCACAAAGTAATTTTACATGGGCTCAAGTTTTTTTTTAAACCCCCACAGATGACGTAATTTGTATTATTAATTGTAATATTGTATGTGTCACACTTTAGACACGTAAGCAGCCTCATACCTTTAAAGCATTGTTTGTGTAATAAACATAAGGAATTTTTATAAGACATATTTGCAACTACAGCATGATCTTTTTTTGTAATGTACAACCGTAAGCCATCACATGTTTAGGCCCTGTGAAAAAAATGCGTCAAATAAAGGCTCTGTGCACTTTCATTAGCCGGCTTAATGAAATATTCGGCAAGTTAAAAAAAAAAATTTTTTTTTAAATATCACTGTTATTTTGATAAAAACTATATTTAAAATATATAATTATTTGACGCAAGTAAAATAGTTTGTTGTTTAAAAGAACAAAAAAAAAAAGTTGCATGGCCTGTATTTCAGTGACGCTCAAGTGCAAGTGCTCCAGTTTTAAACATTCGATGGGCTTAAGAAGCAATTGTGTAAATAAGTTGTTCTGCCTTAAACGACCAATCAGTAATATATATGTTGTACTATATTGATTTGCAGATAGAACTATGTTTAAAAGTTATCTTAATCACTTCAATTGCTTTGAATAATATATTTATAAATAAGTTTTATACCCATATTCATAAAAACTTTCGAAGGTTTATTACACGTTTATTTGACAAATATTCCGTAGAAATACGTCCAATAAGAGCTTAATAAACTTACAATAATAATTATGAATGTGGCCTTTAATATATATAGCAAAATTAAAATATTTTAGATGCGCTAGGGTAAGTAAGAAACTTAAAAAAATCACAGATTTTCTTATAACAACAAGAAAGTATATACATGCGGGGTAATAACGGACCACAGAAAACATGAGGATAGTTAGATAAAAACAGAAGTCTGTACATTGTTGTAATGTGTTACCGAAATTTCTGCCTGATTTATTTTAACATGTATTCATGTCTTAAGACGAGTAGTTACAACAACTCGAAAAAATGCAGATACAGCATGTATTGGGTATATTATGGGCGTAGAAAATACTGTGGAAAATAATACATTTTTGCTAAATGTAATCTGAGGTGTGCGTTTTGTGGTCGTTTTTCTCAATATGATAAAATAAAAATATATATGTATTACAAATCTCGGACAGGCTACCAAGTGTTTTTTATCTACTGCATGAATTTAGGAAAAATTGTAAAATAAATAAGAAACTTCGATAAATAAGCCTAAAAAATTTGCCTGTTGCACTTCATTTACAAACCTTTTTTGAATTTGAAAACTCGCCTTTCAACCTTTTTTAATAATAAAAGTTTTTAGTGTTTTCTAATATATAACAGAAATATAAACAGATAAAAATTAAATTTAATATAACATTCAAGCAGGTGGATAAAATATTCCTAAAATTTTTACTATTTTTAATTAATCTGCTCTCGTGCCCAGAGTTTTTAGCGGTAAGGTGACAATTTCAGATCAAAAATTTTTATAGATTACAAATATATGTAGTTTATAAAAATTTTGAAAAAATTCGATAGGCAGTTTTCACTTTTGACCAATTTAAACAAAATTTTCTTGAAATATTGTCCAAATTTATCCAATGCTTTATGTACCGTCCATTTTTTTACTTAAAATTTAGAATGTAGTAAATTTCAAGGTCTAAACTTTGAATTCATTTATAAATTTTTGTGTTGATAAAATTTAACTTTTTATAAAAACATTAAACAATAAAACTCCATTTTTGTAAAAACTTGGCCATTTTTCACTAATTTTTCAAAGACTTGACTTTGATCTCTTTCCACGAGCAGTCATCTTGAGATAATTAAAACTTTTCTTTTGTGAAATATCAAAAAATATCTAAGAAATTGTTTACTAAACTTTTTTAGGACTTTGCTATGCTATACCGGAGATTTTTACCAAATAAGAAGCGAAGTCAAGGCCGAAAACAAAAATTTCAAAATTCAAAACCAAATATTTTCTAAAGCCATTTTAACAATAATTAAACTGAGTTTTGTTTATCTTTTAATTTACTTTTCAAAAAATTTAAAAAGTTAAATTATATTTACAATTAAAATTTAATTATATTTTAAAAATTAAATTGTATTAAATTAAATTATATTTTCAAAATTAAATTATGTGTATATACAAAATTTTTGAGTCGAACAAAGTTTTTCATAACCGAGATAGTCAATTTTGCCACGCTGTAGGTCAACGTGTGATACAACAGGGTGGTTTAAATTTCATTACTCTTAAAGACTGGGTCCTCCTCTATGATTCCTTCATACATTGTTTTATGATCAGCTCGCATGTCTTAAAGATACAGATTTATTACCCTTTGATTTCGTTTAACACTTAGCATAAAGATGCATCGTTACGAATACGTAATAATTTCGGTAACTTTGCTTACGTTCACAGTAAGTATACGCACACAATTTTGTGTATGCGGAAAGTATGCTGCACTTAAAAATTTCTATACAGTTTTTGTTTATTATTAGAGTATGCATGTTTAGCACCTACCCATAGTTCAATATTAAATATACGCAGAGCATATCTGCATTTTAATAAACGCGTTTGTTGGACCATTGCATATATTTAGGGGCTCATTATACTTTTAGTTACTGTTTAGTGTTTTCAATATAATGCTCAAAACATTACTGGGAGTAAAAGCTCTAATTTGACATAATATTTATTTTATTTAAATTGAGTGCAAGCTTTACGTCAGTAAATATATTTATCCTTTGTTGTTATTAATTTTTTAAAAATGATTTGTAACATTTCTGCACAAATTAACTTGCAATAGTATTTATAGTATTTTTAATTGGAGTTTTTTTTTTTTTTTTTTTTTTTGTTTAGTGGTATCTTAAATATTCACTGCTTAGCAGACCTGCTCGTTTAACCACATACGAAAAAGGAGGAATTTTTCCATATTCGGCTTCTTGCATATTTTAATGAAATATGTATATAGAAAAATTAAATAAATGCCTATTTTATTAAAACTGCCAGCTATCTTCACGTGAACAAGCATTTTGCATAGCTATGCAAACGTTACGAAAAATCACAATTTAAATCAGTTGTATTAGTGATGACTGTTGCTATAGATATTCACTGTAATCGTTAAGCTATATCACACTGCTTGTAGCGATTGCATAAGTAGTACATGGGTACCACGTTGAAATTTTAAATTCTGGCCTCTAATCCTGTTATTTGGTTCTCAAGGTTATGAGTTAATTTTGCTAAATAAATAAACTGTAGCCATACAAAAAATGAAGTGCAATATTTAGCTCCATTTCCCCAAGGATTAATATCCTTTGCTAAAAACTCATATTATTGTCGAAGCAATTTCATGTTATTTGTTACTACTTTATGCATTCACTAAAAATTTTTCCAGCATCAACAGGAGAAAACAAGAGCAAATAAAATTGGTACAATATATGTAGAAAGTTTCATGTGGCCAATGTTGTTGTTACAAACGAATGGTAACAACAGTAGTAGCTGTTGTTGGCAGCTTGTTAATTTGTTAAAGTTGTTCTTCATGTTCTTCATGTTTCTCAATTTTATTAACTTTATTGTAAACATAAAATGGTATATATGAACTTTTGGTTGCGCTAGTAATTTCTACAGTTTGAACCCTGGATTATATAAGTTTAAAGTTGTTCAAATAAAAATGCACGATATTAATTGCATAAAAAACAAAATGTTTTCAGAGATTTATGTTAATATTTTACTGTGACAGAAAGATCAATAAACATTATTTTTAAAACAAAATATTGAAAAAAAAAACTGGAAAACGCTTAAGAGGCAAACTTTTTTCCAATGGTCCATATTTTCACCGAATGAAGGATAACTTTGCCAAAAAAAAACTGACTTCTGCTTCTTTAGGGCAATAATAATACGCCACCGTGTACCAAAGAATACAGCAGTGATGAGAAGGTAGAATTTTAAGGCAGATTTTTTTAGCAAGCATTGTTTTGAGAACTTCTTTTAGTTTTTGCTTTTTAAAGTAAAAGAAAATTTTTTTAAGTTATTTAAATAATTTTCCCCAAAACCAACATTAGTCGAAGCTGGTATATCTCAAAATCTGAGCTTACATCATAGCATTGGTTTTATCTCAAAGACGAAGTTGGAACAGTTTTAAAGAAGATATATATAAATTTATATACAAAAAATGTTAGTATTTTGTTAAGCTAAAGATACTTTATAATTTCTTTTAAATATATCGGTAAAAAATTGGGCCTACAAATCAACATTAAAAATGTTCAATACTATTAGCCTTAATAAGTACCCAGGAAAATATGAAATATCGGCACAAGTATACAAGAAAAACTACAAAAAATTATGTAATAAGGGACTTTTGGCTCAAGAAAATAGTAGTGTTAAAAGAAAAAGGAATCAAATAAACCAAACATTAAATTCAAAGATGAACTGAATTATTTCTTTACTTTAAAACCCAATTGAAATGTATTATTTTAGGTCCTTAAGACTTTATTAATATTTTCTATCTATTTTGGGATCTAAAATAAAATGAAAATTATAAAAATAGAAGAGACTCAAAAACTTCAAAAGAATATTTGAGATCCAACTACGTATTCCTACTTACAATGACACACCTAAAATAATACATTTCAATTGGCTCTTATTATATTGGCTCTTATATTCAGAAAACTTTTACTTTTTGATACTTTAAAAAACACAAATTGTAGTAACCGCTAGCAACTCGTTGTAATTGTTTAGATTAGTTAAAGTGCTGCAAAATGAAAAAATGTTTAATAAATTTCTAACTCTCATTTTGCTCATGAGAATTCTGAAACAAGTAATTGGGTTGCAAACATTCTATTAAGATTTTCAAGTCTACTGATGAGTTGCTTAGTATCAACGAAATGTCGTCGGCATAAAGAAAGCTAAAAAGACAGAGAACATTATTAAGGATTATGTTTAGTCCTAAAATATTTCATATATTAATATTTTTTAAGTTCTTGATAATAAAAGCTCCGCTATTGCGTGAAGTATTTTTTATAGCCTTTTCATAGAAAAACTTTTCATATTAACGAAGCACTTATATAATAATCTACTAAAGTGTATAAAAAATGGCCTGAAAAATTTCCTAAATTCTTAAGTGTTCAAGAGTAAGACATTTTTTTTTTTATAATACTTGCTTTACAAAAGTTTGATTGCATAGTACATAAGTACCAGTTTTTGTTGCCAAACTTCTTTTGCAGCAATTTTGATTCATTTAATTACGCTTCTATTTACTTTTACATTTGCGCGATATTTAATACAGCCGTTGATTTCTCGTAAAGGTCTACATGTGCATATAGACATTTTTTATATAACAAACGCTTAAACAAAAGGAGGGCAGGAGCAATTTTTTTTTTCTCTGTTCCCTTTCACTAGCAAAGCAAGAATTGCAGCCAAAAAAGTGGCATAATATAAGCTGGCTCTAATCAAGGCAGCTTTATCATAATCATACAAAAATAGCTGAATGCATCATCTGGCTGTTGTTGAGTAAAAATATTGTCCAAAAACTTTACATGCATATAAAGTAGCGCTCACAAGTGTCTACATGAATATAAAATGTTTCTTTAGGTCCATAAATTGTTGGTTGAGTGTATTAGCTGTAGTAGTGCATACAGCTGTCATAAAGCTGCTTTGATACTAACCCCAGTCAGTATCGGTAGGTGGAAATAATCAGGCATTTACAAGGTCTTATTTGCAAGAAACAGTGACTTATATTCTTTTATACTCTAACGATTTAATAATGAAATAAGCTATGGTAAGATATAGCTTTAAACAAATAAAACCACCAAGACTCTACCCTTTAAATTTACTGTGCACCTGCAATAGCACTATTTCTAACTAGACACAGAAAAAACTCTAATGCATTTGAACAAAATTGCTGTAAAGTGTGAACAACCTATTATGTTCTCATGTCACCAGGGTAGTAATCAGTTTTGGTTCATTACTTTGTTAAAATCTCACTTATCTTGCATGCACCAGTCAATACTCCTTATATGTCTATCATCTTTTTATTCGAACAACTTAAACCAATTTTTAAGAGCATCTTCATTATGCTGAAATTCCTTTGAACTCCTTTTTGAATGCCTGCCATTAAAATGCATTCATAATTCTCCAAACTTATGCACTCTTGTTGATGAGAGAAGATGCAAGAATTTTCTGCTCACAGTTAAAGTGAATAATGCCCCACTATCTGCAAAATAAAACACAATATTTAAATTATTGTGAATAACTGTCAAAGTTTTCTTTGTGCGAATACCGAAATGAAGCATTCATAATTCTTATCAGTATAAAAGCAGCCTACCTATAAAAAGGACAAAAAAAGTCCAATTTCGGCCTGGTGCATTAACGGGAAAAGGAGTATATAAAACCATGCGTTAGCCAGCTCATACACAAAACCGAACCTGTTGTAGCACAATATTTCACAAAAAACATCTGTACAGCCAGTTACTGCAACTTTTATAGCCCCATAAAAAGAAAAAGACCATAACAATGTCAACACACGAAAGAGTACAGTACAATAGTAGCGAAAAATGTTGATGCAAACAATACATCACAGTTTCAAAGTACACATATTAACATCCGCGCTCACTAACAAGAAGAAGCACTTGAAAATTTTGTATAAAAGCTACCAATTCTCAGTCAAAAGTTAAGCTTAAAGCCAAAATTTACTTAAAGGTCTTTGAAATTCAAACTTTGTCTTAATACTAAATTCATTTATTCAGATTTCGCTGCTTGCAAAAGTTAGTAATGTTGTTAGCTGCACTAGGTAATAGGCAAAAGACAAGATAATTAATTTTTTGAATAAGTGATGGTCCACTAGCTACAAGGATATTTAACAAAGCAAATTTTTTTTATGTTTTTTTTAAGTATGAGACTTTTAACAGGACTGCTGCAGACAATCTTTGGATAGCTTTAAAATGAGGGGATTCATTTTGGTAAACTATACGTTTCAAATCTATAAATTACACTAGTTCTGTACTGTTTTATATAAAGCACTTTCAGAACAATTATGCACCCTTATGGTGTTTCGGTGTGGTCTAAAAATGACAGCAATTACTGTTGCTTTCAAACGCAAATTATCCTTTAAACATTTTTGACATTCATATACACCATCCTACATAGATATTTAGCGGCGTTCTTCTAACCGACTTGAAAAAGTGTCATGTTGTTTGCAAGTAACAGCACCATTTTCCAAAAAATGCCTGACTTTCGCCACGAAAACGTCTAACACTATAATGTTGGCTACGTCTAGATCCACTGAAAAGGAAGTAACAGGAAAGAAACTTGCGATTTCGAAAAGTTCAAAAAAAGAAATTCAAATTTCGAATTTGGTCATTTATGGATTTTGGTCTCACTTATGATAAATGAGCAAATACTTGTCTACATTTGTTATTCCAACCTTTAATTCTAATAATTATTATGTATTTAGTTTACTCGGCCCAAGTCCTTTCAAGGGTACTGTTGTGGTTGATGCTTTTGCCACAAGAAAACAATTTCATTAACATTCAGCTATGGGTCAACTGGACCTCCCAAAACTGAATTCAAAGTCTGCTGCAGGCTTTTACCACCTTAATAATTCGAAGTTGAAGTTGCGGAAATTACTACGGAAAATATGAAAATGTGCTGCCGTAAAATTGTGAGCATCCAAAAATCTATTTATTATTTTACTTCAGAGCAAAATTTGTTTTTGACAAGCGGCCTTTGGCCGGGCTAAGGAATTTTCTCCTCCATGGTACAACCACTAACAGCTTCGCTCACAAATTTTGCAAGCACACTTTTTCAGTTTATGGCAACTAATACCACCATTCTAACGCCGACTTACTTTCATAATAATTTCTGTCTTCCTAAAGCTAGCTCTAAAATCTCCGAAAACAACAGAAAACTGACTTATCCATACAGCTCACATAATAAACTCTTATTGCCAAGAGGAGAAAAAATGTTTTACATATTAAGCAGTGCATACCAGAAGTCAACATGACATTAACACCAGCAAAAGAAAAAATCATGTACATACATACATTTCGTTTATGTAATAAAATGCAAAAACTGACTTGTAAGAATGTTCCAAAAATAAACACATTGTTACGTTACCCCCGCAAGCTCATAGACCAAACATAAATTCACTCATACTGCGAAGAACACACAAAAAAATAGAAGAGAAACGTATACAAATACAGTGTGCCTGATGAGAAAGCTTTGAAAAAGTCATAACAATCTTCATCATATGCTGATATATGTACATGTTGCTAGACCTACCTACTTGTAGTCAAATAAGCAAATATGCTCATACTGCTTTCAGTGTGATGACAGTTTTTATGTTTGCCGTGCAACATTGGGTATGAGTGTGTTTGTTAAGTAATTTAAATTTTGAGTAGACATAATAAACATAAATTCATGAACAGGGTTTGTGTAAAAGAGAAAGACTAATAACATTTTTTAAATGTAAAAGAAAAGCTGTGGCCAAGTATGATCCTTGTTGTGAATAGTATGCAAACAGAAGTGAGAGTAACACCAAAGGCTTGGACGAATTTTTTATAACCTTTACCAAACTCACTTTCACAGTTGTGTGTATATCTATAGCTCTGTGGGTTGTAGTCTTGAGTTGATTAAAATTTCTTGAATGTAATAAACTGTAATGCATTTACACTGAAAAAATAGTGCCTATAAAATAAATTAGAACCACTTAAACTGTAATGCATTTGCACTTAAACTGTACACTGAGAAAAAAAAGGGCCTAATAAATAAAAAAATAAATTAGAAACTCTTAATCACTTCTTTTCAAGTCATCTTAATAAGATATTACCTAATTGAAAAAATCCAGAAGTAAACTTGTTATTAGCTATATCTCTTCACACCTATCGTAAACACTTTTTCCCATAAACATGTTTCCCATTACCGAAAATTGCTATTTTATTTAGTTATTTCATTCCTACTATATTCGTTTTTGCTTTTGATTTGTTCACATCGTTTTTGCTGATGACATGTATTCATTATGTAAGTATTAATTTATTTTAATTAGAATATTAAGGGTTATTCTGAGTTTTTTTAGGTCAGATTGCTGATAAATCACATCATGTTCAATAGAATGTTAATATCAAATTTATTGTTTGTAGTTTTGTGAAAATTTTACAAGATCTTTTTGCTGAATAAAAATATAGTTACCTACAATGTTTCAGATAGTTCCAAGAGATTTATTTCGAAAATGTCGTCGAATAATGCGATTTTGCCTATCTACATTTTATCTTCCTGTAGTGAAATTATTGCACGGAATCTAATCATTTATTTTAGTTTTTAATTTGGATCACACAGCTTGGTCTAGAGTTTATTATTATTATTTTATTATTATTGCTAGGTTGGTCCAGGCTTGCCCTTTGCACTGCAATCAATAATGATCTATTATGCAACGCTTTTCCCTCACGAGTTTAATATATCAAGAAACAGTACTAGCTCCTTCTGTGGAAGCCCCTGCAAGTCCTGTGAACCCAATGTATAGGCCTGCAACAGCCTGTATCTTCTTTGGCCAAGTGCCACACATTCAATAATCAAGTGTTCCATTGACTCCTCTTCTTCTCCGGAAAATCTGCAGTTTGCCGTGCTGGATAGTCCCATTCTGTGTAGATGTTAGTGCCCCACACAGTGTCCTTAGATTCTTCCTATTTAATTTTACAGCGAGATCCGCTCTCTCGGCATCAAAGCTAAGAAATTTCTTCGAGTGTTCCAGACCCCTAGTGTCATTCCACAGTTTCCTTGTGATGGATGTTGCCCATTTTCTCATCTCCCCGCTGAGGAGGAGCTTATTAAAAAAGCTTAGAAAAGTCATATCTATTTAATTTATTAATAAAAAGGCTGAATAGAAAAAAAATTACAAGAAAAACACAGCTTTTTATCTACAAGGTAGACTGCTAATTTCCTTTTTTTATGTTTTTTATTTATTTTACATTTATTTATATTCACTACGTACTGGTAGTGCGGACATGAGTTCCCTTGAACTTCGCGATAGCAATTTTCCCATCATGGGGAATGAAAATTTTATGGGGATAAAAATTCCCAATTTTAATCACTACAGCGTATTCTTAATGACTTCGAACCCAAGAGCCATCAGGACTCTGCCACTATCACAAAAAAATCTTTTTGAGTTTTAAAGAAGTAAAATCAAACCCAAGCCTGATAAAATTATTAACAATTGTAAACCATTAAGTTGTAAAGTCGAACTTGAAATTAAAGCCTAAAAATCGCAAATAGTTAGACACTGTTGTTATCACTGTTACAAAAGCAACAAACACAAGAATTAATTGCAAATCAATTGATAATTTGTGCGAGAATACAAAATATATTGCTACCAGCAGAAAACCAGTACTTAAATGGAAACTTACACAATATGATTAAATATAGATTGTGAGTAATAAGAGAGCCAAAGAGACAAAGAGTACAGACTAGTTTAAAGCTACTCAAATGTGTTGTACTTGACAATTTTCGAGCAAATTAGAGAGCCAATGAGAGAGAAATTTTTTTCACTTAATTTATAAGTTTACACGAACCATTTTTATAGACAAGTTCGTACAACAAGAATATAAAATATAATAAAAAAATAATATAAAAACGCATATAAAAATGAATTCCAAGCAATAACAAAACATAGTGATAAAATGAAAATTAATATTTAATATAGACAGTCAATAAATAATAATTGTTTTATAAAAACAATCAAAGATTCCTGACGATGCTAACAAATTGTTAGCGAAATATCGGAAAAAATTAATAAAGATAAATAAAAGACCTTAAGCTTTAAAAAATTGTTTTATTAATAGACAGTCAGTAATGAAAAAAGCTCAGGTGGTAGGATGACTATGCGCTGTTACTAAAAAACAGTATACAATTGGTCACGGCTTGGGTTTGCAGCAGTTTTAGTGCTGAGGAGTGTCGTGGTGAAAGTGAAACAGCCACGGTATGTGCCATAGCCAATGTATCCACAACTTTAGTTTTCTTGTTGTGTTCTTTAAAAATGTTGATCACTTCAATTTCATCACAAAAACATCTTTCTCAACTTTGAAAAAGTAAAATCGAACTCAAGTCTGAAAAAATTATTGAAAATTTAAAAAAAAAAACAATAGCTAACTGGAACACTTGAAAATGATTCTTTTAATATGTCGTAGTTGATTTATTTTTCTCATGCCAAAAACTATCGAAAAATCAAAGGCACAGCATTGCAAAATATTTACTAACACAAATTGCCAGAGACTAATAAGTAGATTGACAGCTAAGCAGATGTTAGAGACTCAGTAGATCATAGTCGATAGCTTATGAGACTGGCATTAAAAACGGTTTACTTTACAACCTCATTTAAACCCTTATCACTTATAAAAATTATATTTGATTATAAATCAAAAAACCCTTTTTTTGACAAAGCGTTGCCTTCAAATACTTTTTCATACAAAATCCTTGTCAGCTACATATAAATATGTCTGCACATTTACTAGCCTTAACAAGTGAAATGTTAAAGAATAGTTTTACATTTTAAACAAGTGAAGCTGTCAGTGTCAAACTAACTGTCAGCATGTCATTCAAAATGTAAATTAATAACACATTCATACACTAGCAACACTCGCTTCCTTCAAGTGCGCAAACCCAGTATATAAAAACCCAGTATATAAAAGTGAGAACAAAAATCTGCACTTTACATATTAACACACAACAGCGCATGCAAATACCAAACCTGGAAAGCTTTAAAATTAACTGAGGTATGGCCACGTGTATGTGTGTGTCTGTTTTCATTCTATGGAAATGACTCTACTTGCGACTTCATATATTCTCAGCAAACATTTATCATTCTTTGTTGCATAAATGTAATAAATGCATGTGCTCACTGCCGGTTTTAACTACATTTCTAACGGCCCATCATCTAAAGTATTCTCTAATGACCAACAAGCTCTTCTAAATCGTATGGCCCAGCAACGTTTTGGGCCAGTTTAATGTGACTTGCATTACGTACACACGTTCTAGCTGTCAGGCAAGAGCGAAAGAGTATTTACGTTTAATTCTTGGCAAATCCCAGCATTTTATCGTTACCATGTACGTTAAGTATTCAAGGTTTGATAGTTTACCACTGCCGAGTAAGCTGGAGTGTTAATTTATTATACCTGCCTATACAAAACATTTCACAAAATCCTGTTGATTTTGTTGGCAACATCTACTTCAAATTGAGAAGTTTTTAAATGGAGACTAAAGCATATCACTGCAAGGATAAGAGGAATCTTACGTTTTGATTGAAGTCTGGTTAATTGAAATTTTGTCGAATGTTTGATTTGGGTAATGATAAGAAAATCACAGTGTTTGATAAGAGCCAACAAATTTCGCTTAGTAAAAGAATTTAATAAAATGTAAAATTATTTACTAGATGGTTTTTCTAAATGGTTTAGTTACAAGGCTAACACCATATGGCTGCTTCCATAAATAAATCATGCCGCACGAGGCAGGGCGAGGAAACGCTCGCATAACTGCTATGGGATAATATGGCAGTTTTGTTTTGTTTAAATTGAGAAACTACAAATTAGTATTGAGAAAACTAATTGGTGATAAAAAAGACAAAATAATATTAACAAATACGAATTCAGTTTAATGAAAGATAATAAGAAATCGGAGTTAGTATTGGTAAAAATGCAAATTAATAATAATAAACTCAACTTGATATTGACTAAAGTCATATTGACTATAAAATATCAAAACTTGTATTGGCAAAAAGAAAACTGGAACTGAGAAATACAAATCGGTATTAAACAAACAAAATTTTAAATTTTAAATTTTTAATTCAGTTCAATTTATTTATATGTATATTTCAATACATACATACATTCAATTAATACATTTATATTAAATTACATTTATATTAAATTACTTTTTCAGGCTTAAGTTCAACCCTTGGTTTGTCACTACTTTTAATTAATATCAATTAAGTAAAGAAGATGGTGTTTACAAAATTGCTTAATGTAGCGTGTTAACACGTCGAGAAATAAAAACTAAGCGTATTTTTCAGCTTTGCTACAGCTAAAATCTGTAAATTTTATTTATTAAATTTTTTTTAAATATTTATTTTATTTTTCTCCAATTCTCAACTATTTTAACAAAATTTAAAAACGTGGTGTTTCAATCAGCAGATTAAAGAGAAAAGGAAGCAAAATGTATGTCAAATATTTCACAGGTGACAGAGATGAATAATGAGAGATAAGTGACGACAGAGATGAATAAGTCATCGTAATTACCAATTAAAATAAAACTGTTAAATTTGAATCAATAAGATTGATGGTATGCGGCAACATATGCATATATGTATATACATTTTTGCTAGAGCTTAAGGATATTTTCTTGTTCTACTTAAATACATTTCTGATTTTGTATTATTTGTACTTTTTGATTTGAGTTTGTAATAAATTGAAGGTGAAAAATTTCAAAAAACCTTTGTGAATTTTTTTTTTTATACAAAACTTAGAATCTACTTGACTTACTTATTAATCTAAGGAAGGAGCTAGCTCGGCTAAATGATTGTTTTCCAAAGTGGAACATATAAAATTAAAATTAACACACAATTTGTGTGTTCTGTCTACAACCAATTCAACACCTGCCACTTGGTGCAGTGTTGGCATGGGGTAAAGTCTACGAAGATTATGGATTAGCTTTAAAAGTTTGTTTTGAAGAATTTGCACTCTTTTAATATGACAGTATGCACAATTTTTCCCTACCGGTACTGCACAAAATATTACCTTAAAGATTAACATTTTGTTAGAAATATTTGAAGCTGAAAATCTATTTATTAAACTTAAATGATATTAATTTTGTATACAGATTATTGTCACTGTAACATTTATAATATGTAAGAGAAACCGGCCTACTGAAAGCTGGTCTTTTGTTTTTACGTTTGTGAACTCGACAGCTGTAACACACAAGTGTGCACACTTGTGGGGCGATACACTCTCCAAGATTACGGTATAATTATATCGATGACAGAGCGGACGAATTTTCAACCAAAATCATAATGAACACTGAGGCTCATTTGCACCTCAGCAGGTACGTGAATAAGCACTCCTATTGCTTTTGGGGCACCAGTAATCTGCGAGTAATGCACAAGGAGCCATTACACCCGCTCAAAGCGACTAACAATTTGCATTCCTATAGTATTTAGCCGCTACTATTGAAGTAAGAAACTGAAGCTGGCAAGGGATATAGTATGAAGCAGCTCCCATTTTCATTACACTTTCTACACACCTATGAAAATAGTTTACTGCAATTATCATACGTTTGTAAGTCTGAGATTTCTTTTCTTTCATTCGCAAATAATTGCAGTAAAACTCAGCTGTTTGTAATTCTTGGATTTATTTTCTTTCCTTCGCTTTAATATACAACACAATATCATTGCTATTCATGCGACATGTATTAAACAGATCTACGAAATGGTTGCTGCTGGAAACAGCATGTCTTTAAAATTTACATCAAATTTGAATTCTTAACAGCTCTTAATACTTTCAAGACGTTCATTCAGCCAGCTGAGCAGAACATTGTCTTGATATTAATTTGATGTATCCAGACTAGAACAAATCATCCTCCATAATCATTCTTAATAGATGAAATATCACAACGTTTCTCACAGTCTTTTCAGGCAAAAATAAATGGCTGCTCTTGTTATAATTTTGCATTTTCATAAACATTATTAGCATTTTTTCTATTATAAAACTCATACAGTTTTTGCATTTATATATTTTTTTTCTTCTGTTTTTTGTTTGTGCTTCTTTCTTCCAGCAAACAAAAGGTTGCTGTTACTCTTCGTCATCGTTAGAAATAAAAAGCTGTATATGGATGTATGTATAACAACAATGTTATTTTAAATATTTCCTCAAGTGTAGCGTTAACAACACAACAATTTTGAAAGGAGAAAATATGTTGTTGCTGCACTTATACGCTTGCACGCACACACACACACACACACACCCAGCGACACACTCGAGAAGCGAAAAAATGGACTTCAAAACTTAACTCTTACTAGTTAGAACAACAAGCAACATAAAAAATGTCAACAGCATTTTCCTTCACCCACATTTTTTTGTTTTTCTTTTTTTTTTTTTTTTTTTTCTAGCGTACGTTTTACTTGTGCAGCGACATGGCATGAAATGAAAATTCAACTAAAAAACGAAAACAACATTTTCATAGAAACGAGAACAAAAACAAAATATTTTTTTTTTAATTTTGTTGGCTGTTTTTAAAGCTAAATTTAGAGTTAAAAGTTTTAGAAGCAAAAGTGTATGAAAAACAAACTGGAATAAATTCTAAGGAAAAACGCAGCCAACTTGTCCTTTATACTGGTGATGTTGTTGTATAAGAAGTTGAGCTGAAAAGAAAATAATAAACAAGAATCTCAAGTACAAGATGGTTAAAGTAGGAAAATTGCAGACATTAAAATTGCCTTAAGCCACTTGTTTGCAATAACAAAAGTAACAACATTTTAGAATGACAACAACAATATTGCTGAAGCAGTGTATGCGAAGCAATAATGTTTCCTTAAATAGAAATTGTGTATAGTAAAAAGCATTTCGTGTGTAAGGACTTGAGTGCGTAGTTAAAATATGTGTATAAATGCACACAAGATTGAGGCAAGAAGCGAGACTGGTTATAGAGGGACTAAGAAATATTTTTGGCTCAACCACTCCTCCAACAAAAAGCAAAATTATCGATAATTAATTCCAGGCGAAATAAACATGACCACTAAGGGTAATGTTAAAGTAGTCCACACTATTTCTAAATTTGTATTTTATAAATTTAACTTTATAAAATACTTTCAATAAATAATTAAACCAACGTGACCACTAAATTCTTACTTTTCCGCAAATATATAGTATATAATAACTTAAGTCCGATTAACCCTTAATGGAAGAAAAAATTTACGATAGCTAAACGTAAACTAATTTTTTTATAGAAAAATCGTAACCACTACCTTCTGTTGGGATAATATTTTGGGTCAGTACTTAAGTCAAAAGCTATATATGCCTTAACTTAAATTATAGCAAAAAGAAAAAAATTTTGCGAGCTATAAATTTGAATGAATATTAAAGTCGGTCAAAAAAAAAACGTTAAACCAGTTTCCCACCACTAAAGTTTATTAGCTTTTGCTGTTTAAAAGATCAAACGAGCGTTTCAACATTTTAAAAACCCCTGTGTGTTTCACTGATAAATGAGTGGATTATAAGCAATCAGATATTTAATCTCATATACAAACAGTAGACATCCGTAACGAATTTTTAAATATATTATATTTACTTACAGCTATTTTCGCAATGTACGTTTAAGAATTAATGTGCGCTTTAACGGCAAATTTGCCATACAAAATTGTCGTTAAAGTAAACGTTAAGAGTAAAATTTAACGGTCAATCAGCCATTTGAGCCCTTGAGTATTGTTTGCATATTGTAGAAATGACCCTTATATCAACTACGATTATTTTTTTTTCATATTTTTATTAATTGAAGTGCATTGTTTGGAAATATGCAAAAAAAAATTGAGATTGAAAAAATATGAGTGTAGGTCTTTTGGCATGAGATCAAAAACAGAGGCTTTTAAAATGTTATACCAAAAAAGATTTTCCATTTATTTCTTTTCTACTGTGTGAAGTAGTATGTAGTTAGGCTTTTAAAATGTTATACCAAGAAAGATTTTCCTTTTATTTCTTTTCTACTGTGTGTAGTAGTATGTAGTTACGCTTTTACTTGTCTTGATTCAAGTGCCGGCCTAGTGTAAAAGTCAACATGAAAGTAGTGGTCACGTTTTCTCCGCCAAATATTTGCTTGATGTGAACATACTTTCAATAAACTTGTTAGCTCAAATGAAATATAAGCAATAATATTTAAAATTTTTAATAAAAACCCCAAGATTTTAAAGATATGCAAACAACATATAAAAAATAGAATGAAAGATTACTTACTTCTTATATTTCATAATTACTTCTATAATTCATAATATATCTAATTCCAAAACAACCATCGTATTAAATATTATTTCTTAAAATAGTTAAATAAAGCGAAAGGAATATGTATGTATATAAAATGTAAATCTGCCGACAACCTCAACCAACACATGCAATTAATTTTCAACACTTTTTCTTAAGCAGATGTGTGAAGGTTTTCTAGGTTGTAAAAAATGCAAAAGATATAAAACCTCACATCAGAAAATAACAAGCGGAAGGACCAGGGTTGCCAGATAAATTTCTACAAAATTCAGCTTTTTTTTCGGACAAAAATTCAAGAAAGCTCGAATTTCTGAAATTTCAGGCTGAAAATTGTTTTCCTTACAAAAAATCAAATATAACAAATCAAACCATAGGCGAAAGAGTTTTTAGCTAAATGTCATATGGTATACAACAGGCCAAGTCTAATTGCATGGACAAAAATTATTCAATATTTTGCTATCGATTCTTCGATATTGTGCTATCGACTCTTCGATAACTTTAAGAATAAGAAAAATTAGTTCTACTTCGTTGTTTAAAAGAAATCAGGTTTAAAGCGTCCTATCTTAATTTGTTTTTTTAGCTTTGTATGGAAATTTCGCTAACAGGTCAACCCCAATTAGTTTAAGACCCATTTTCGAAACCAAATGGTTGGCTTGGCGGTAATAATACGATTGACGCCTTAATTTATGTTGGACTGTGAGCAGGCAGGTGCGGTGGATTAAAAAAAAATATTGGGAAGCAAAATTATTAGGGATTGTTACTTGACTAGTATACGGGCACCTTTGGGCAAGACAGTGCAATTGGTGAAAGCTTTCCAGGCACCCTAGGACTGATTAGTCCCACACTAGCTTAGCAAGGGTACCCGTACAAGAAACAAATAAATTACCAACCCCCAATTAACTATTTTTTTGTAAGTAACATTTACCATAGAAACTCTTAAAAAAATAATATATTAGTCAAATACATCTTAGAGCAAGATTTATATATAAAAATTGTTCTAAAAATTTTAAAACATATGTATATTTTACACTAAATATATTCTAGACTAAAATAACATTTAGCGGCATTTTAATTGTTTTGTTTAGTTTATAGTCCCGTTCTATTTTGATTGCAATTATTTATTTATAATAAAATATTAAAAATATTTTATTATAAATAAATAATTTTTAGTTCATCAGTAACAGCTAAGGTATAAAGAATTTAAATAAATATACCGGTACTGCTATTTCATTGCTCGGAACTGTACATATATACGAAAGGCAAACAACTGTAGAAAAATATATTTCTAGGTAAAATATTTTCAAATAAATGTGTGCAATTTAGCCTTTTTCTTAAGACAGTTTTTATTGCAGGAATATATCGATATGTGCGCTTCATTTCAAGTAGCCTCTGAAATAATGCAGACCTTTATGTGAACAATTTTTGGGGACTTTTCAACTCTTCGTTTATTTGCAGTGACTTGAAAATTTCTGGTACTGCAAATAATATTATATTTTGAATATATATTGACATGGAAGGAAACACTCTCCTTGAATTGTTTCGCTGAATTAATTTGAAACATCCTTCTTCTGCTGAAAAATTAGATAATGTTATATATTGAATAAATGTTCATATAGCAGAAAATACTCTACCTGACTTGTCTTGTTTGAAGACAGAAAGCTTCTTCCAAAACTTACATGATATAAAAAACTGCATTTTGCTATCACAACTACATGATGAATTTCTATAATCATTTGAAATATCCTCACTTTATAGAAAAAAAATTGAAATTCGGCACTTTATTGATTTTGGCACCATAATCGGCACAATGGCTATAAATCGTGATATCTGGCAGCCATGGCCACAAACATATTTTTCAAGAGTGGCGAAGAGAGAGACGGAGAATACACCAAACTTATAAACATAATTTCAAGTATTTAACAAGCTCTAAACTGCCAGGGTACTTGACTAAAGTACCAACGTACATAATGTTTAATGTTGAACACATTATATTAAAAAATGCATATTTTAAAGCATGCACACACGCATGCAGACATGTGTTTTGGTATTCATTCTTACAGACATCTTTTTTCACACCTTCACACAAATAAGTGTAAGAGCATGAATACACAAAACCAGCTACTTATTAAATTCGTAATCGCAGCAAGGCAATTTTTTTTATCTCGTTCGCACTCTGCAGCAGAGATGGAAAATACAATCGAGTTTTTTAGTTGAAATATTTAAAAGAATTCGACAACCACAATATGCAATATACTAATCTGTTATACATACAGACATAAAAACGCAAGAAGAAAAAAATGTTCTTACAGAAAAATTCTATTTGAAAAACCGATAACCGATAACCGATAATAAAATGCCAGGGTTTAAACGAAAAACGCTGAAAAATCTGCATTAATTTTCTCTACGGTTCTTGCATGGCCAACTATCTCCAGGCATTTGTTCTGCTCTCTACAGTGTGGTTAGGTTCAAGTCAAATGTTCAGTTTTTCTTCCCTCTTGTAATCAGTTCTGTCCCTAGTTCTGGCGCAATGCTCTGCATATGTAGGGCTTGTCCCCTGACTACCTCTCCAAGTCAAAAAAAATCATAATTTCAAATTGTTAACGCCAGCAACGTTCATATAAGCAGCCCTATTTTTATAATTGTGTGTAGTCCAATAACAATTTTGTAAGATATTTCAAAATTGTTTCTAGTTTTCATTTAAATTTTGGCGTTGCTTTATAAAGCTCAAAATTATTGATCTAAGAATGTGTACATCATATTAAAACCCGAGTTTTTTAACTTAAGGTCTTTCGCTGGTCTTAGCGATGCAGATATTCAATTATTTTTAAATCTATTTGTAGGATTTCTGCGCACCAAGTCATTTGTTATATAATTTTTCCAAATTAATGTTAAAGTATACAATAATTTGGATATCGGATTCACTCTGAAAAATCAAGTTTTAGTACTTTTCAAAATTCCAGCTTAAGATCAGCAAATTTCAATATGGTTTATTCAGAAATTGCTCATATAATGGGGTGATCACTTAATATCGCTAAAGTCTGCTGTCTGGCTTATGGAGCGTATGAGTGTTCGCTTAAAGCACTTCACAGCTTTAAGCAGCCGCCAATGTGAAGAACAAGTAAAACCGGGTATTGAATTTTTCATAAACCCATTATGTTTTTTTCTTAACCTTGTTTTCATCGACTGCTGAAGAATTTGAAAATAATTTAAGCATTGGAACATTTCATTTTCTGCAAATTGCAATATTAAGTTTTTGTTAATCTAATTTTTAATAATTTATTCTTGGCGTAACATTTCAATGGAATTTACAATTACAACTTTGCTTGACTAAACCGCACTTCAACGTCTTGCTGAAGTACTTTTCTGCAATGTATACTCATATTTGAATAATAACTTATAAATATATTATAGTTTTGAACCCACACCGACACACATACACACACGCACACACACTTAGCAACGCCCAACACTTTCAGCCCTACAAACAGTAATTTACAACGATGCATCCGTTTAAGAAAATTATATGAGTGCTTGTTCCACAAGTGTTGGGCATAAATTAGAACATGTGTGCACATTTTTCATAGATTCAGCAGAGTAGACATTTTTAGAACACGGTTTGCTTTCATGGCTGGATTTCTTGGCACAAAATTTTATAAAATTTATTTGTTAAATAAACATATACTAATAGAAACATAGTTGCCTTAAAAATTTGACTATTAACTACTAAACTAGTTAATCATTCCTGATATGAAATAAACAAAAGTATTAAATGCTAGTTGCAAGAACTGTCTGTGAACTTTTTATCACAGTGGACATGTTTTTTGTGATGTGTAGGTGAACGCGTGCTTTTTTTCTAAATGTTTATTTGGCAGATTATGTATAGAAATTTGTCATTTGACAAATATCTCTACATAATGGTTTTTTTTTCAATAGTTTGCTCTCCTTTGGAAAGCTTCTTCAGGGCAATAATATTCAAAATTTTTTCACATTTAACTTAAATGAATTTCTATTCATTTCAATACCCTATTTCAGTGCTTATGTTTATTTTTAATTTGTTTTTATCATCTCTGGACAAACCAAAGGGTCTACATACAGTTTTCATTGAAATCCTCTAAAAGGAATCCATAACACATCTTCCAAATTTTGGAAATTTTTTTAAATTTATAATGCATCCCGCAACGGAATTTTCTTGGAGTCTCCTGACCAACCTGCTTGAGTTATATAAGATAATGGCAAATTTAACAAATAAAAATAATCCTAGTTCATGAAAAGAAAAACTACTTCGTAACCACAAAGACCATTGCATTTGTTTTAGGATTTTCACCAAAAATGTCTGCTTTCAAACACACTCTTTTTTGCTGCTTGTTGAATGTGAAGAGCAAAAAAATATTACTAGACTTAATTATAGATAAACATTAACTAAAAAGAGTGTTTGGAAAATACAACAAAAAACTTAGAGACACAATATTTATTACTCCAGCAATTTACTTAGTTAAAAAGTATCTGCTTTATAAACTGTACAACTTACACCAGTGCCTTGTTTAAAGAATAAGCAGTATGTGTTATAAATATATCACTCTCCTTGAGTTTAAGGTGTAGAAGAGCTCTTTGCCATGAGTACATACATAAATGTTTTCTTTGTATGGTAACAAGCATTTGTGTGTAAAATTAAGTAAAGATTTCAGCATGAATTAATTTAACAAAAGGATTTCGACATTGTTTGATTTAACATTTTGGGAATTACTGCTTAAAGCAAGTAAACGGGAAATGTGTACAAAATTTCTGTAGAAGAATGTGTGTGTGTGTGTGTGTGTGTGTGTGTGTGTGTGTGTGTGTGTTTGTGTGCAAGAGAAAATACATACTTTTTAATTTTGCTCGGCAGGTGAATAACGGGTGTTTTCTTTGCAAATGATGCCAATACCTGTTTTAGAGCTCATTTATAAAGTAGTGGACCTGTCAAATTTTTACACTACAAAACTTATATTGAAGAAACAATTTTCTGCTGTACAGGTTTTTTCAATGTAAAAGTTTTCAATTAGAAAAGGTTCTATTTTCAACTGTAAAAACGCTGCTTAGCCTTTGTAGTCGCGTCAAAATAAATTAACTTACTTAATTCATTCGTTGTATTCCTGGAATATGATGCCAGTGTTATTTATTAACTAGATAACATTTAGAAATTAATTATTTATTTAATATTTCGTTATTTTGACCCCTTTCTTCCTTATATTTTATATATTTATTTGAGCTTAAGGTCTTTTGTAATTTGCGTATTTATTTTTGTCAATATTTCGCTCTCCTTCGGAAATAAATACTCATATTTAAGGATTATATTTTTTTATTTTTATTTATTAATATAGAAAATAAATTTATATATTAATAACTACACTTGCCATGAGCTGGCGGCTGTGGCCTTTGTCCTTAATTTTGTTTTCAAATATGAATTTAGTTATTTATTGGCTTTAAGAGCCACTTGAAGTGTATTAATTCAGGTCCAAAAATTAACCTTTTCAAAATGTTTTCTGTCTTCTTCAGCTGTCTATATGCCGACGACATTTCGCTGGTGCCAATCAACTCATCAATAGACTTGAAAAATTCTTAAAAGTTTTTTTGAAACTTAACTACTTATTCCATAATTCCCATGTTTTGTTTTACAATTCTTTTAGAATATGAACTTAATTAATTATTTGCTTTAAGAGCCAATTGAAATGTATTAATTCAGGTCCAAAAATTAACCTCAAAAAATGTTTGTGGTATTTCTTAGCTGTGTATATGCCGACGATATTTCGTTGGTGTTAATCAACCCATCAGTTGAAAAGGTTTATTTTTGGACCTGATCTAATACATTCTGTTAGAATATAATTTGGAATTTGTTTTTTAATTCGATTAAAATCTAGTGTTTGAACAGAAAATAAATTTATATATTAATAACTACACTTGCCTTGAGCTGGCTGCTGTGGCCTTTGTCCTTTCCATTAATAAAAATATTTTGTAATAATTGTAGATCTTTCGGAATTTTTAGTATTAAAATGAAAATGCTAAATATTTTTTCAAGCTTGAGGTGCAATTTTATAATTTGGTTTAAATTTTTTTTCCCCATATTTCGCTAACCTCTAGGTAGAATCATCATCAGGGATTGAGGTATGCTTATTTAAAGGGACTCTACAGCAACGCGAGAAAAGCTCTTCTTTGTTATGGTATTTTATACATGTGTGTATAAAATATAAATATATTATTTTTACAATTCTTTTAGAATATTATTTGGAATATGGTTTTTAATTCGATTAAAATCTAGTGTTTGAACAGAATTGGCGATTTTGATTTAAATTCATGCAGTGCTGTAATATGATGGTGTATGGAGGATTTTAAATTTTTCGCAGCATTTCCCTTGTGTATAAAACTGTGTTCCCGCCTAAGTCTAATTATAATATTTTAGATGAATATAATTAATCCCCTTCTGTTGGATTTATTGTTTTGTAATAATTGTTTGGTGAACGATTGGTAGAGCTCTTCTTGTTTTCTTCGTTTTTTTTTTTTTAATTTATGTATCCGCTAATACCTTTTTTAGTATGATTCTATATCATCAAAAAAGATGCTTTAACTGCTTCTTTTGCAGAGCTATAAGCAAACTCTTTGCCACGTACTCCTATATGACCAGCGGCATTATTCTATAACTCGCTAAGATTAGAGACATCGTTAAAAAGCTCTAAACTGCGATTTTTAGCGAGGACTTCACTTTTAAAAACTTTTGTGGGGAGAGAATTGCGTTTTGACGCTGTTGCCAAAATTTTAATTTTTGTTTTAAGAAAGTAAATTTGTTTAGCAACAAATATTTTCTGAAGTTCACTAGAGTTCTGATTTATTCCAATATAAATATCAGGATAAATAAATCTTAGAATAAAGAATCAAACATTTTCAATTTGTTTCTATTTTAAATTCATTAAGGCTAACGAATAAACACGTTCGTCATGGCGGATCTGTCAGTAAGACTTATTTTCTTTCATTTTTTTTATTTTTTGCAGTGACTGAAAACAATTACCCTTTTCTCAAAAAGTGTGTACATAAATGCAAAACATTTTACTTAGCTATTTAAAAACTTGAATAAATGCACAAAACCCTCACAATATTTGCATGAGCACTTGCATTGAAAATCTGGAGGAGTTCAGTGCGTTTGTTTGGGGTTTTTTTTTTTTAATTTGCACACAACAAGTCGTTCAGAGTAAAAAGCAGCAACTCCAACATCAAAATCAACTACATTTAAATGGCTTAGGACTGGAGTTGTACTTAATTTTAGTGAAATGCCAAAGTAAACCACACATGAGTAACAGGTATTTTTTTTTATTTTGTATTTTGTTTCGTTTAGAGTAAATACTCCAAGCATGTCTGGTCATGGTTTTCAGAACTTTTAAGCACACTCACGCACAAATACATACTGACACATACACAGCCACACAAAAAGTAGACAATTTGTTTGAAGTTAAACAATGTTTAATTTTTTTAAGTGTTTTACCAGTTTCATGTTTAGTGTAGGTACAACAACTTTTATAATTTAAGGGACCTGCTGCTTAAGTGACATAGAAATGCATATGCAGGTGATAGACTTACAAAGGCCTGCATAAAGTGTTTAGGTGATGATAAATAACAAAGCCTTGTGTGAAAGCAACTGGATACAATATTTTCTGAGCTATTTTTCTTTTTTCTTCTGACATGAACATCTTTTTTCTAATAATTAAAAAAGGTGCAGTCATACTAAAATATTTGCCCGAAAACACGTGACCACTGTTTTCGCATACAATATGTGTGCGCCAAATTAAACATAAAAATAACTGAAATTAGCAAAAAAAAAATAGAGCTGCAATCGTAATGCACAACACTATTTGTGGGCCACACCTTTATGCCCAGGATTTTTTCCACCTTAATTTAACATATTTTTGCTTAAGTGTTTTATAGCCATGGAGAGATACATAATGAAGCAGAGCTATACAAAGTTTCAATTATTGCTCTAAATGTAATTGAGCTTATTGCATTCCGTACAAAAAGTTAAAAAGTTGTTTCAAATAAAATGTATTAATTCAGGTCCAAAAAAGAATCTTTTCAAAAAATATTTGCTGTATCTTTCAGCTGTCTATATGCCGACGATATTTCGTTGGTGCTGATCAACTCATCAGTAGACTTGAAAAATTCGTAAAGGTTTGTTTGAAACTTAACTACTTATTCCATAATTCCCATGAACAGAAAAGAAAAGGTTCATTTTTGAACCTAAATTAATACATTTCAATTGGCTTTTAAAGCAAATAAATAATTTAGTTCATATTTGTTGTTTGAAATATTTAAATAGGAACTTAATTATTTATTTGCTTTAAGCCAACAATTGATCAGTCAGGTCCAAAAATTAAAATTTTCAAAATATTTACTGTATTTTTCAGCATGTCGTCGGCATATAGACAGCTGTAAAATACTGTAAATATTTTAAAAAGTTTCATTTTTGGACCTGAATTAATACATTTAAAATATTTAGACATTTTTTGTGTTTCTTTTAAGACAAACGCAAAATTGTATAGGTTTTTGTCTGTCTGATGAAACAGAGCGTTCGTCAGGAATCCAACTTTCTACCCTGGAAACTTTTAGTAGATCACTACAATAAGTCATCCTTCGGGCTCTCAAGATAAAATGCATTATTATAAAAAAGAGCTTTTAAATACTTTAGCATACTTTTAGAGGCAAAGATTTAGTATAACGACATATGAAGCTCTAAAACCTCCCAAGTCCTTTTTGCTTTCTTTTGCATATCAAGGCTCTTTGATATTTCTACAAACAAATAAGACAGTTTTTTTTCAAAACTGGCAAATTCTAAATGCATTAACTATTTCTGTACGTTTAGAAGACTTAGAAAATCAAAATCACACAATTCAAACCTCTAACTCTAATTTCAGTTCAAAAGTTACTCAAACCCAAAAGTACAAAGCAGAAACTTTTTTTTTATTTGTTTCTTCTTCTTTGGCTGCTTTCCAACAATTGAAACTATTCAACAAATGTGTTTTAAAACAATTTAGAGTTTGGCCATAAAACTACTTAAGAGACATTTTAACTAATAGAAAAAGGATATTCGAAACGGAACGAGAGGTGAATAATTAAATGTCATAAAATGAGACATGAAGCAGCAATGAAATTTGAAAATTAAAACTCTTATCAAAAAAAAAAAAAGAGAAAAAAAACCTACAGGCTTAAAATTCCTTTTTGTGAAAAATAATGCCAAATGACCGAAATTTGTTATTCAAATTTGAAAGTTGGCAAGTTGGTAAAGTAACAAAGAAAAAACTAACTTGACAAATGAAAAGCCTTAACCAGCAATTAAATGAGTATAAGATAAACAAATTTTTAGCTGCGCTGTACAGATGTTATCCATAAGGGAGATTCACTGCTGTCGGAAGAGACTAATACAAGTCACTTTGTTTGATACTCATTTTCATGACGCCTCAAATATAAAATAATATTGCGAGTCAAATTAAATTATCCAGAGCAAACAAAACGCAAAAGTGGTGCAAAATCCTGGCATTATTGGTCTAAGAAATTCCGTCACGTCAGCTGTCTATTTGCTGTTAATTTAGTGCCAGTGCCACAAAATCACTCCATATCGTTTTCTTGCACAAAAGCACTGAAAACAACAACAACATTTTTAAATTTGTAATTGTTTTGCATTTATGTAAGCGAGCGATCGATGTCGAGTGGCATCCTGGGACTGGCGGTTAAACTTTGTTTTACATTATCACAGCCTCTACACAGAAAAAATTCATTCAGTAATTCGACTTTTTAAAAGATTGAAATAAAAGTATAATTAAAGCAACTAAAACTGGTTCAATTGAGAAATTTTTTAGAGTAGCTGATTAGTGCAAAATCAATTAGTTTTTAATTAACACAACAAATTTCTGAAATGGTATTTTAAATACTTATTTTTAATATTTTTATTTTTTGCTTCCTTAACAGTATTTGTGAAGCCCCTAGTTAATAATTTATTGACGCTCAAAGCTCAAATTTAAATTTTTTTTATGCACAAAACTAAACTTTTACTTTTTTTTAACAAATTTAAATAATTTTAAAAAATATTCCTGAAGAACTGTGGGCGAAATATTTAAATAAATAAACATTTGTGTTTTGTTGCAAACATTTTTATAAAAAAGATCTTAAGCCTTACAATTGAATTTATTATTTTAAGACAATATCAAAATTTAGCTTTCACCTCACTATTCAAACAAATCCATTCATCGATAAAAGTAAGTAAGTTTCGATATTTTTAGCGATAGTTCTTAATTCCATATCAAAGAGTTACCCCCAATTTTTGACTTGGATTTTAAATGCCATTTCAATTTAAATTTGATTTAAATACAAAATTGAGTCAAACAGTTGCTATTTAAATCAAACTTAAACGGCCTGCCGTACCCATTTAAAATCGATTTAAGTTTTTCGCACTGCCATATGATTTTGACAGTTTGGTTTTGTTCTGCAAATTAAAAAAATTGCACATGTTTTTTTTTGTTTCATAATTTGATTTTTTATTATTTCCAGAAAGTAATCAACTTCTGTGGCAATGAAATTGGGAGTCCTTTCATCACTTTTGCTACTGATTTTAATAATTTTTATAAAACAATTTAATATTTTCTAAACTTCCAAATTTGTTTAAACAGCTGTTTTGAGTTATCGATAATTTTTTGACACTTACATTGTGCTGCCGCACTTTTATTACAATTATATTACCAAAAACAGAAAGCTATTTTAAATCCATTTTGAATTTTAAGGAAAATTTACTAATTTTGTATTTAAATCCCAAGTCAAAAATCGGGGATTAGACAATAGGTCCGCAGGTTTCCCGAATGAGCAGCAAAAAATTACATTTATAATAATGCAAAATATATAAAAATATATTAATAAATTTTACTGCTTTTTGCTGAGCCTCCTTACTATTTTGTGTGTTAAAACTCCAAAAAGGATATTACATTTTTTTTTTGCTGCTCATACAAAATAACCCAAAGGCGACAAACACATTCTGTTTAGAAAAAATTCTATTTTTTTTTTTTTTTTTTTAGCTTAACAAAAAAAGTTGTTGTGTTTTTCCTTTTTTATGTTTTTTGATGATGATTGTATTGTTTTTTATTATTTCAAACTTTTAACAGCGTACATATGAGGGAAGTTGTTTTTCTTTTGTATTGTACAAACGAATAAAGGAGAAAAAAAAGGATATCCACCAGAAGCAACAGTGGGGTAAAGTTTAAACACTTTTTACACTGAGTTGAGATAAGTAAATATTGTCACAATTTTTATTCGTCTGTTTTTTTTTTTTGCGTTGCTTTTGAAAAGTTTAACTCTTAGTCACGTTTCTAATCATTTTTATTTGCAAAAAGTGTGAATGGCTTAAAAAAATGTTTTATTCATATTAATGGCATAAAAACAGTTATATGTAGATATATTATGCATACACAATAGGTTGGGACTGTTTTGTCGATATTGTGTCATCGATTTTGCGAAAGCTTGTAACATGATGAAAAAACGTTTTTGAAACAAGAATTTTTTCTATCTAAACGAAAGCCATTCTAAAGAGAGAAAAAAATTATTGGGGCTTGGGCATGCACTTGAGACTTTTATGGTCATCCTGGAACTCATTATAGTGGGGGAGAGCGGGTAAGAATTTACCAACTTCCCAACATTTGTTTCGACCATACTATCCTCGTATCATGACATCTTACGTAAACTCCCATTCAAAAGTATTTAAAAAAAATAATTTGGACCCCTCGGAAGTGATTTTTTGAATATGTCTTAGTAGATTTCTTTTTTTGTTTAGCAAAAATTTATCGAAAAATCAAACAATATTGTAAAATTATTTTCCGTACAAATCGATTACCACTATTATACACACATGTGTACCTTTGGGTGCATTGACTTAGCACTCGATATCGTGCCATCGACTCTTCCTTAGATTTTGGCTTGAGCAATAAGAAGAATACTACGAGACATCAAAAAAATAATTTTCGGGAAGTGCGATCTAAAATTAATTTGTTTTGGTTTAGCTTTATGCAAACCCCAAAGAAGGCTTGGCACGAATTCGCTGCTGGCGAAATATGGGGGCAGAGAATATCATTTGGGGCTGGTCATAGATTTAACTTCAGCGTACCCTGAGACTGATTAGTTTTAAAGATTTGTACATGGGCGAATGTACGAAAATGAACCTTTTAGCATAATTGAAGTCATGAGTATACATTCGAATACAGCTTAAATTTGGCATATTATATAAATTATAAAACGTATGATGTGTATTTAAGGTTTTTTTTTTTGTTGGCATCATATAATGCTGAATGTTTCTTATTTTTTCCGTAGCGCTATATTTTCCCTCTAAATCTTCAACTGAATTTCTGATTCTTATAATATTTCATATTATTGTGCTTTCATTTCTTTAAATTTCGTTAGAAAATCAGCTCCACGATTTCCAATGAATACCGATTATAATTATTAAAAGTTTCTCCTTATTTTCTATTCATCCATTGTACTTCCTTTTTTGCATAAACACAAGCTGTTGTACAATTTATTGTTGCAAAATAGTATACAGTTTTGCTTCATCATTGTTTAAGAAGTTTTGATTTCAAAAAAAAAAAAAAAAAACTAATAACAAAAGCAATAAAAAAATGAGCACATTAGCCTTAAAATAGGCAACATAATGCCAGAAGAAAAAAAGATTGCTGTTAAAAGAGAAATTAAAACACAACAACAGTAGGAAGAGTTTAAGAAAAACTAAATTTCTGCTTTTCTTCACAATAAAGCAAACAATTGAAACGAATAAGAAGAAAATGTTCATACAAATGAATTTCTATACAAGGTGGGGCAAAAGTCACCGAAAAAATAGATTGATTTTCAAATATTCATAAAAAATAAAAACAAATTTTTGAAATAGGTGTTGGATGTATTTGTCTTTATAAAATTTTTTCTAAACCGTATTTCAATAACACTTTATTTTTCATGAACAGTGGTGCTAAGATGGCAAGCTTTTTGCTAACGAAGGCAAGTTCTAACTTCGATATGAGGGCCTTGCTTAGATCAGATTTAGAATGGCAGCTTTATGCCAGCAGTATTTTTGTAACAATGTGAATCAAACGTGGTCCAGGGGCAAATCTCTTACGTCAACCAGGTGGGTAGTGGTAACAATTCGTTGCTTTACCGGGCAATTCTGACAATAAGACATCAATGAGTTTATCCTTGCATTAAAATAATGGATATCTTCTTTTATTATTATTCTATGGTTTAGCTGTAAATCTGATGAAAATATAAAAAATAACTACATGAGCGGAAAAATTAATAAATAGTACATCCCCTTAGTCACTTTGTGTTCACTCTGTATATGTATCTATGTATTGTTTGTACATATTTTTCTGAGGTTTTATGTTTTTGCGCTGCCTTGGTCTGTCATAAGCAATAAAACTCAGCTCAAGAAAATAAAAAGTGCAAAAAAAAAAAAATTATAAAACAAATGAAGTGCAACTTGCCAGACAACAATAACGTTTTACATGGCATCTTATGCAGCAAATGAGTGTGTAATTATGACAGTAAACAGCATTTAATTTCAACGATAAATAATAATCTGAGACAAATAATGCAAAAAAGTGGAGCATACTTCAAGGCAAAAAAGAAAAATTAAACAAGAAATTAAATTTAATTGCTCTGTACTTTAGTAAATTATTTATTATTTGCGCTAAAAAGCAGAATAGTAAATAAAATATTGCTATTGTGTATCGTTTACTTGCAGAAAATACCAATTAAATTTTAAAGATTCAAAATACTGCTCTTTAAACCTTTTTTTTCTTTTATATATTTTTTTGTTCGTGATATGACTAATTTATATTAAGATGGCATTACTTGTAAAATAAACATGCAACATTTCCACATTTGTCAGCTCTTAGGCACAAAAATTTTTTTATCAAGTAATAAAAACAGTGTATAACAATAGCCATAAAAAGCTTGTCTATAAACGAAACAAAAAATACTGTAAGCCCATTTCAAGATTCTTACAATTTTGTTTGGAAACAATAAAAATAGAAAAGCTTTTCGCTGGAAGAAAAAAATCAAAGAAGCAGATTTTTCTTTAACAACAACTTAAATTTGGCATTTTTTACAATAAAACCTAAGCCTTTTACTTATTCTACTACGGCAATTCAGTTTTTATTCTTCTAAGATTTTTTGGCTAGTTTTTTAACTTTTCTTTTTTATACTTACAATTTTATACTCGTTATGTTGTCTACTTTTGGGTCGTTAAAAACTCTTATTTGTTATAAAATTTGAATAGATTTTATTTTCTTTTAAAACAGATCTTATGCTGCTTTTTTAGAAAACTTTAACACAAGTTTAGCAGAAGGAAGATATAATTGAATGCATATCAAAAGAGTTTTTGTTTGGCTAAAAAGACCCAAATCAAATTATTTATTTATAAAATTAAGAAAGAAACGGGATTAGACACAAAAGGGTTTCAAATGCTAAAAAATTAATAAGTGCGTGCCTTACGGTAAAATTTAATCGAAGGTTTCAAAAATTGGTGTTCGCTTTAAATGAAAATTTTTCTTCTATTTTTGTAAGCTTCAAATTGAAGTTATATGATTTACAACTGTTAATTATTTCATCAGGCTTGACTTTGATTTTTGTTTTCTCATAAATAAAAAATATTTTTTGTGACAACGTTGTAGTTCTCATTCTTTCAAAAGGGGGCAAAAGAAAATAAAGTTAAAGGCAGACAACCCAAGCCGGTTTAATGTCCACCACGACACTCATCAGCAACCAAGTAGTTTCGAACATATTCATTCCATTTAAGCAGCAGATCATAGTCATTCTACTATCTGAGCTTTTCAATACTGAGCATCTGTATTCAGTCGTATTGAATAACTTACATTTTTCTATTGATTGGAATATATGAGAATGTTCTCTCTTCAACATCGAACTACATTCCAATTGATTCTTCAATTTGCTTCTATTGTATTAATGTCGACAACTACTTTAAGCTTCATGACATGATCAGCGACCCTTTAAACCTTAATTTAGTTTTATAGTCACACTAAAAATATGATTTGCAATTGTTTTAATTGTACTAGAACTTGGTTTGGCCTCAGAATTAAGAAAACATTTTTTTGTAATAAAATTTCTGTGATCGACTTTGCAGGGATTTTTTTTTGTGTTTCTAAAGCTACAACCACGCCACTCAACTTGGGTGGCGGAATGGCGCGGTTGTGGCCTTAGAAACATTAGCTTCTGATTTCAAGAACGGGTGCTGACGAGAAAGTGTAGCGGTTTCGAAACAACTAGTTGTCCACCCTGCTAAATGTCTTTCATGTCTTCTTTGTCTTATTTAATTAATATTAATCACAAAAATTTTACAGAAAGAACTTGAGCCTGATAAACTTAAAAAAAAATAATTATATAAGAAAAAGTTAGTATAATAAAAACTATAAAATATTTCTTATATATAATTCCACTTATTATATACGCAGTTAAATATCAAAATTCTTAAACTATTTTCTACAATACTACCCCCCCACGAAATATACGGCTTACTTTTTTGTCACAATTTGCCAAACTACAATCCGATCATTCAGAAAATATTAGCTATTCAAAGTGCATGCACGCCATTACAAGAACAGAAAAAAAAAACAAAAATAATAAGCATGACCTTCCAACCTCCACAGTTTTTCTTAAGAACCAATAAAAATATATGAAGAAGCAGAAATGCCAAGAAATATCAAGAAAACAAAATATATTGTTGGCAGCACAATTTACTATCATAAATAAAATTTTGCCAAAGGTTATTTTTTAACCTCCTAACAAAAGCTCAAAATATAAACGAGAAAAAAAACTGAAGATAAAATAAAAACAAATTTAAACGAATGATTTCAAAAATTGCATTATGGAGTATTAAATATAAAACAAAATATTTCGACAAAGTCGAAATAAAACTGTCTTACGGAGTTCAAAAGTCATGTGTGTGTGTGTTTTCTTGATGCTTCTTTGCACATTTTATGAAAAAACAGAAATAGCTAAAGGGTGATTTTTCAGCAATAAGCATTTGTTTCATAATACCTTTTTATCGAAAGTAAAAAAAAATAGAGTTTAACATAAAAATAGAAATTTAATAACAAGAGTTTTGCATTTCATTTTACTAGCATATTACCCAGCGAGACTTTTGCATTAGCTCATGCTTGAGCAATCGGAAACCCCCTTGGATCTTCAACCCTTTCCGCTAGATAATCCACACACAAAAACTTCAAACGAAACAAACAAACAAACACAGATACTCTTGAACTTAAACTGCCAACTTTGCAAACCTTGTTTTTTCTCTTCCTGGGGGGATACTATCCCAGATGTTCTGCTTTATATGGCCCTCCCAGTCTAGTTACATCATGTTAAAAATTTTATTGGGCTTTCTAGTTCAGTTTTTAGTTCCTCAAAATTGAGAAAGATTTTTTACAATTGTGAATTATTTTATTGGGCTTTTTAGTCAAATTTTAACTTCCTCTGATCTGTCCACTAGCACAGCTGTGCCAATGGAAAAGAAAAGTTCCTAATCAAATACTTCATATAATTTTTTTCATCGCTTTTTTTTTAGTTTGTGCCAACAAAACCCCCAAAAACAACAAGCAAACAAGTAATAAATTTCATACATTATTATGTAACAAACAAATTAGTGATAAACCTCTTGTCCCCAATTAGAGCAGAATTATGTTTTAAAAACCAGTTGTAGTATTTTTAACAAATACCGGCAATTTGCAGCTTCTTACAGTAACTTGGTTACTAAAATAAAAAAAAATAATACTTAAAAATATCACCCTACTACGTATGGTTTTTTTGCAACATTTTTTTCAGCAGCATTTATATTAATGGGAAAGTTACATAAATTCTATAAAATGAAATGCTTTTTGTTGAAATACTTTAACCTTGAAATAAATTGATAAAATTGAGTTAATGTTCATGTTCCATGGCAACTTGATTGCCAATGCTTGAAAGTTGTTAAGCCCTTAAGGTATTTAAGAATATGAAAAAAACGAAAACTTAAAGCAACGTTGAAGAAAAATAACAAAATAACTGCTGGCATTAGCAAAATTTATTCTGGACTGTTTTTTAAATCAGAAGCGACTACAAAAATTCTTTTCGAGCTGGGAAAAATTACAAAGTTTTCAAAGGCATACAATTTCAATGGCTCTGAAATCGAAATTAAACTTAAACAAAACATAAATATAGAAAAGTAAATCTACAAAGAATTATACATATATAAAAAGTAAAAGTAACAATTTATAGAAATACCCTCAAGGAATACATGTTAAAAAGAAATGGTAAAGCTACTGGAAATCTTACCCCAAATTTAAAGATAACACTGTCAAATATAACAATATGCATGCACCTGGAATATGGTATATTATAACAGGTGGGCCAAAAGAAGTCATACGATGTTGTTTGGCTCTCAGAATATCGGTTGTAGTTCGCACAGTTAAGCAAATGAATATGTGCACAAACGACTATGAAGTGCTGCTGTTATCTGCCAAAGACTTAATAAAGCTGGAAGTATTAATCAGCATTTAATCAAGATCGATAGTACTTAGAGTAATGGAAAAAAAGGAGCCTTGTGGTATCTCGGAACAAAAACTGAATTCGTTTGATGACAACCCTTCTATAATATTTCACATGGAGCGGTTTCCCAAGAAACTCAATACAAATCGTGATAATCACCAAAGAAAATAATACGTTTTGAGAAATCTGCTTCATGTCGTGCTCTGGCACATGAACTACACCATTCTTAGTTGAAATTGAGAGAATTAAAAATGAAATTGAGAAATTTAATTTGATATTGAGAAAATTTAAAATGAAATTGAGAAATTTAATTTGAAATTGAGAAAATTTCAAATGAAATTGAGAATTTAAATTTGAAATTGAGAAAATTCAAAATGAAATTGAGAATTTAAATTTGAAAATGAGAAAATTCAAAATGAAATTGAGAATTTAAATTTGAAAATGAGAAAATTCAAAATGAAATTGAGAAATTTCAAATTCAAATTGAGAAAATTCAAAATGAAATTGAGAAATTTTAATTTTAAATTGAGTATACAATTTTCATGAAACAAATAGCCACACGGTATAAGTCGTTTTATTCCACCACGCGTCATTCTTATTAAACATATAGCACAATTGTCCTTAAGCTCCATGTCCGTTGAAAAGAAAATATTATTTTAAATTCCGCACAGGCTGGTTTTCTGTGACATAAGTACGTTATTTAAACAGCCTACTTGTCGCAGTTTTTTTTAATATCTTCAGTTTATTTTATGTGAAATTATGTATGTACATAGCCAATAATACGGGACATCCATATGATATGTTTTTTTTTTCCTGATATATCTTTTTATTTAAATATCAAAAAAAAAATATATATGTGTGTTCCTTTCAATAAATATTTCTTAATGTTTTGTTTAAATTTTCTTAATTTGATTTAGAATTTTCTCAGTTTAAAATTAAAATTTCTCAATTTCATTTAGAATTTTCTCAATTTGAATTTGAAAATTCTCAATTTCATTTTGAATTTTCTCAATTTGAATTTGAAATTTCTTACTATCATTTTGAATTTTCTCATTTTCAAATTTAAATTCTCAATTTCATTTTGAATTTTCTCATTTTAAAATTGAAATTTTCATTTCCATTTTAAATTTTCTCAATTTCAAATTTAAATTCTCAATTTCATTTTAAATTTTCTCAAATTAAAATTTAAATTCTCAATTTCATTTTGAATTTTCTCAATTTCAATTAAAAATGGTGTAGAGGTATCTTGAGCCATCAATTTGCTCTCATCAAACTTATGGATCTTGAATGTAGATATATTTTATACAAAATCTTTATATTAAAATCCACATTTCTCAACTATTTTTTTGCTTTCTTAGCATTCGTATGAAAGCATTTTGCCAATTTTAGAATTCATTACAGACTTAAATTAATATTTTAATTCCCTTTTCAAAATCCAATTTTGCATACTTTTCTTTTAATTCTGTCATGTCTTTAGTGCAGTTTTATTTACTTTTTTTTTGAGTTTCTTTTTAATTTTCATATTTTTTTTTTCAACGCATAAAAATAAAAGTTTATGTTTAAAGTACATTTATATCTTATTGCGGTTAAGTAATAAAACTGTATTTCTTTGCTATTTTTGTACAACTCTATCTCTTGTTGGCTGAATTGGCAACCAAACTTAATACACTTATACATATAAACCCATTAAAAACACTTTCTAAAATGGAAAATTTAAATAAACTAGATACAAATGCAGATAGATACAGTTGCAAGTGAAAAACATTGAAATGCACAAACAAACAAACCAACTACATGTGTTTTAATAAGGCAAAACAAAGAAAAAGGAATGGAAATAAAAATGGAGATTTAGTACAAAAGCAGAGAAGGAAAAGGCCAGTAGAAGAAAAAAGTTTATATGTAAAACAAACAAAAAAAATTGTGGAAACTAATTTTTATGCAAATCATGTAAAATGTACTTTACTACGTTTAGGTTGTAAATATGCTCAAGAAAAAGCTTTGAAAGAGGGGGACAAAAAGTTACGATAGAAAAAGTGCCAGCAGACAAAAAAAAACTAAGATAGGGACAATTTAAGTGATTTACTTAAAGCAAATAAAGTTTTAATTAATAATAACAGCAGAAAAGGTAAAAAGAAGAATTTAAATAAAACTTGAATTTCACAAGTGGAGCAAAAGTGGAGTATTAGTGCGCTAACATCAGTACAATTTCTATACACAAATATATCTTATTTTTGAATAAATTGATACAGTTGTATCACTAGCATTGAACATTCCTTGTGAAGTGGACAACCCAAACAATTTTTGTCATAATATTTTGATTTTCAGCTTAACAATAGTTCTAATAGACAGGAATATGTACGACAAATATTTTTTTGTCATGTTCATTTAATGAGCTATGGGGTGTAAAAATTTTGCCGCTTTTCAAAATCATACCACAACAAAACTACGTTAGTGAATTGTTTAGAAAATCTTTAAATTTGCTTTAAAAAAAACTGAAATTTCAAATTAGTAATTCTAAATCATATGGTTTATAGCAGCTTAAACTTAAATTCATACTCAAAAATCACTCGGCACAGTGAAAAATTTTAAACTATTGTTAGCTTGCTGGCATGCTTTTCATCATTCTATATATATAATTTTTCACTAGCAACGAGCTAACGAAGCTCTGCTCATTTCCAGCTCAGCAGGTACGTGATTAAGCTAGAGTATCACTTCTGGAACGCTAAGAATTCACGAGTGATGCACAAAGAGCCATTACAACCGCTCAAAGTGACTGCATGTTGCGCTGTCCGCGCTGGAGGAGACTTTAGTAATTTTTTTTTTTTTTTTTTTTTTTTTGGAAAATGCTGGTCAAAAAACAACGCGCTACAGAGCCGTATTAAAAGAGTTTTTTTCTGCCCCAAATCTAAATTAATTAGATTTGGAGAACATGTCGTTCCAACAGAACGGAGCTACAGGACACACTCTAAGAGCCACAACCGATATTTTGAAAACCAAACAATTTTGAGTGACTTCCTTTCGCCCATCTGTTTCTTACAGCCCTATGCACACAAAAATAAAAAACATCAAAAGTTGTTTGCTATCCAGAAACAGCCGGTCGTCCACCCAGCTATAAAAAACTTACTTTTCCCTGATATTTATAAAAAAAGGGTGAACCAAGAGTTGATTTTAAACCAAGTAGGTTTTTGTAGTATGTTTCAATAATTTTTATGCTTTGTGTGATAGTTAAGCGATCCATTCTCGTCAATGTCAGACTTTCAACTGAGAAGCAAAAAACGGGTTTAACAACTTGTTTTGACAGATGTCGAATTCTAGTCATCTACCTTTGAAATCACGAAATTTTTAACCAGTTACTTTAAAATGTTAATCACTGCAATTTTGTCCAGAAAAAAATTCCTAAATTTAAAGAAAAATCGAGCTAAGGCCTGTTAGAGGTATTTTTAATTGCAAGTAATAAAAGTTCGGCCTTAAAGTTAAGGCCTAATGTTATTTGTCAAAAATCTTGTAGTTGAAAAATTTTGATAATTGCTCTCTATCATGATACGATTTTTGCACAGCTAATTAATAATTTAAATTAACTTTCTGTTTTCGAGTATATAATTTAAACATATTTTCATTTTGTCTCTTCCAGGTAAGCATTGTGACTTAATCCTTGCCATGATTAGTAAGTAAACTGAACTTTCAAACAAAAACACAAATTCTGCAGACTAACAGCTTAAAATCAAAAGGAAACCAAGAAGTTGTCTGAAAGTAAATGTTCTTTTATCTTAATTCCAAAACCAAACTATTTTGCGGTGCCGGATTTTCGAAAAAAAAAACTCACAAAATGTGGTGTTTCTTAATATCCATATCTGTTATGCATCCTCTTATTGTGTGTGAACTAATTTTTTTCTTGAGGTTTACAACTTCCTTCAACTTCTTTTTGTACTTTCTGGCTAAACTTCTGTAGGTTTAATAAAGAAAAAAGAAACTTTAACTAATCATTTGATGTGGCCATGGTGACATTTTCATTTTTATCTTTCATATCTATAACATTTCCGTTGGCAAATCAAGCAAAGAGCTTAAGTATTAAACATAAAACGTATTAACATAAATTTTCATGCAACATTCGTGGTTACCTGGGAATATTAAAGATTAGTATAGGATTATTTAAGTGTTCATAACTTGAAAGAAATTTATTTCGTTTGTTAAGGCTGTCTTAGTGCTGATAACAAATATCTTTCTGCTCAAACGAACCGTCAATTCAATTTTATCTAAAGGCCGTAAATTGGAAAAGGAAAAACATAATTTTATAATCTTCAGCTAGCGGTAAAAAGATGCTTTATCAAACACACAAAATTAATCAACAATAAGTATTCATTTACCAATTTTCAAAAGAAGATCATAGCAGCCGTTTATTCATATTAATTAACACGGTTTATGTGAATAAAACAAAACATTATTAGTACATCCTAGTTACAAAGTATTTATTAAAACAAATATGAATATCTCAGTTTGAAACCTTTAATTTAGCACACTGAAGTTCAAAATTAAATTAAGCTTCTCTTCAGAAGCTTATTGGCATGACTTATCGCTAAAAAAAAAACGTGCAAGTGTTTGGCTTTGGCAAACAAGGACAATCATCCACGCTCTAAAGAAGATATTCGAAGTAAAACGAAATATTGGCATATTATTAATTTAATCAGAAGGACGCTTAGGTTGAATAATAGATAATGTAAAATAAAAAAAGGTAAAAAGCTGACAAATACTGTATAACAAGCAGAAATTTGTTATCCATATACTAACGAAATACCTCCGTAAAAATAATTTCTTCTTATTGGATTTATGGGATATTATTGGATTCTAGCAGAGAGGAGAGATGTGATTCCAAAGGTAGTTTGTAACTATTTTTATTAAAGTAACAAGTCACGGTTAGAATTATATCCTCCCTGGCTACTAGAATCCAAACATTTCTTGAAAAACCTACAAAGCTTCAACAGAAGCAATACAGCTCCTATAGTAATATAAATAAATGTCTTACATCAGAGTTTAATGTAATTAAAATGTCAGTAATAATGCTGCTCATATTGTTCCATATCCAAAATATAAGCTGCTAAAAAATTTTTTTGCGCTTGAATAAAACATATTGGCAGCAACATTTCGCAAGTTATCACAACATAAACAAAGCATCATGATTTCATAGTTATTTCATAGGAGATTTTTTCTTTGGACTTTTGACAGCATTTCATTAGAAACGGCGAACAGAGCGCTTAGACTTAAGAAAAACTTTCTAATAAAATATATCAAAAAGGCATCTGAATTTAAATTTGTATTTTTGGATGGGACTTCTCTAACGGCAACCAGGCTCCCGCATGGTGTAAACAATGTTCTTCGTAGAGACCCTTCAGCAGGCATTGTCGCCTAATCCTTATATAATTTCTATTTATTTATGCAAAATTCAGGTCGGCAACCTTAAGTGTTTTGGTTCTAAAACAAATTTAAATGAAGTCGCAATTTTCTTTAAAGTAAGCTAAACATCAGCTCACTTATTTATTTCATTATCCACAGCTGACAGCACAAAAGGTTATGCCAAAACAGGTCTGCAGTTAATGGCTCACAGGCAACAATAAAAAAAACCAGCCCAGGATACTGCTTATAATACACAAGCACACAAACCCACATGTACCAACTAAAATGAGCTAAGCGGCCAAATGATTTTTCTTAGCAATAAAATAGAAATTTTGAGGTTAAAAAAACATGGACATGTTGCAATGGTAGCAGTCACAGGTGCTTTGTTAACAAGTCTTGTTATTAATAGAACAACAAATTGTTAGCAGGCTGCATGTTGGAATTATTTTTTTGAAATTATGTAATCAAAACGCCCACAAATTTTTCGAAAACTGCAAAAATTTCAAATTAAAACTTCTAAAAAAAATTTCCTACTTTTTTATGTTTTCTGGTAATCAATATACCTTTTCAGCACATAAACCTAAGGGATTTATGAGCCTAAATGTTGGCTAAGAATTACATAAAAAGAGAAGGAAGTTAAGAAAAAGGTTAACACAATGAAATAATTTACAATCGATTGAACTTTATGGCTACTAAGAACAACACAAGGCAATAAAAAAATGAATAAATAGAAACGACAAGCATGAGGTAGAAATCAAAGTTACCACTAAAGACTTTTAACAAAAAATTGCACAAAAAAAGCTTATTTGATAAAAAGCAACACAATTACAAAACAAAGCCATTTTAGAAAATAAATAGAATAGACATACTAAAATAAAAGCAAATGTAATGAACTCGTGATCGAAATGGCTGCTAACTACAAGTGCGGCGGCTTCGAAACAGCTATTTTTTTGTCCCCTCAAGTCACAGTTTTGATACTTTATTATTTATTAATAAATTGTAATATTTATTATTAATGTCAATCATAGTAATCATTTGAACTAAAAGTCTCCTTACAAATACAAGATAAGGAAAATCATTTCTTTGTTTCTCATGGTTTGCAGTTATGAAAAAAAATGTATAATATTAAACAAATGAAAAAAAAACAGAAATTTTAAAGCGATCGCTAATGAATTGGAATGAATTAAAACTCTAGGCAAAACATTGGAGATTTTCATGAACGTACCCCCTGGAATTTAATCTTCTTGAAGCTATATTCTAACACATTTCAAAGCTGAAAGCTTTGACAGAGACCGGCTTCAGGTAACAGTGGGAGCTAAAGTTAAGGGCACGATACATATGACCATCTAACGTTTTTTTTTCAACCAGTGCTTATTTCGTGAATAATAACACATAGCTCGTGTCTGATTTGAGCGATAACTTGTTTTATCCTCTCGCTGAACGAAAGGATATGGTTGTGCATACGCTTCGGTAGGTGAACCTGCCATCGACTTACAGAAGAGGCCGATTTTGCCAAAAAAAAAATAAAATCATCTCTTCAGATGAAGCTCATTTTGATCTTGGCGGATATGTAAACCAGCGAAATTGTCGCATTTGGGGCACAGATAACCCGCACGCATACATTGAAAAGCTGATGCACCCAAAACGAGTCACTGTTTGGTGCGGTTTTTGGTCCAGAGACATAATGGGGCCATTTTTCTTCAAAAATGAGTAAGAAGTGGCCATTACAGTCAATGGCGATTGCTATCGGGCCACGTTGAACGAATTTTTGTTTATAAAAATTGAAGAGGAAGAAATTGGCAACATTTGGCTTCAGCAGGACGGCGCTAAGTGCCTTATAGCTGTATATACATACATTCGATGTTTTGCGCCGTTTTCAAAAAAAAAGTTATTTGTTAATTAAGTATACAAACAGAAAGTAAAATTGCGTGAGCTTTGGTTGCCGAGTGGTGGTTAAAGCGGCTGTGCCAAAATTGTGAAATTTGACACGTCCAAAGTTCATAGGGTGCTGATGAAGGGTGTTTGCTACCCAGAAACAGTCGGTTGTCCACCTAGCAAATAAATTTTACTTTTCTTCACTCAATTGATATTGATTAAAAAGTAGTGAAAACCCAAGGGTTGAACTTAAGCCTGAAAAAGTAATTTAATATAAATGTATTTGGCAGAAATTTTATTTAATTAATCGCTTACGTAATTGACTAAACTAGTGACCTGGAGACAGTTGCCGCTAGCGAGTCAGGGTATATAAAAAATATTAAAAAATAAGAAAAAATTACAATATCTTAGACTAAAAGTTCATGTTTTGGTGATTGTAAATCTGGGGAAAATTAGCAGCAAAATAAAAAGGATCGCTATAAAATAGTGTATTAAAGGTCTTAAAATCAGTCACAGGCCCATAAAAAGAACTCAGTGAGTACTATATTCGACAAGCCCTAACCCTGGTAGATAGTATAAGATCACTTTTAGATTAAGGAAGACAAATTTTGATAAACTGCAATTGTTTCAATAGATTAACTTTAAATTGTTCTATCTATGAATTTATGTGTAAGGACATGACTAAATTTTTCAAGTGATTCTTCTACAAACATTGAAAAAAAAACAATTCGTTGTATTATGGAAACTTCTCATAAATATTTATTAGTTTCCTTATAAGTAATTATACTAAATAACAATTTGAAATTTTCACAAGATAATAGAGATCGAAAAATTGTTTCTGGTAGAGGGCATAGTAAAAAATTTGCAGGTGTCACTGATTTAAAGCTTGACACTAAAGACATGCAGAAAGTATTTGTTTCTGCTGTAATTTTTAAATATTTTCTAGCTTAAAAATTTTTAAATGCTACAGGGGGACTACATTATTCCCTCCACCCACCTACTTAAGACATCACAAAAAGTTGTGGGCTATCGATAACTTTTGATTTTGCGTGCGTAATCGAAATTTTAAAAATTATAAAATGGTTCACTTAAGTGTCCCTAAACACCTTTTTTTATCTACTCACACTTCTTTAAGTTCGCAGAGCGTGAATATACATTTAGGTCATAGAATAAATAATTCGAAAACTCGCTGCCCAAAAAAAAATTTGACGACAAGTTACGCTAATTTGATCCCTCAAACAGCTTTGCAGCACTTTCTAATTATATTCATTATAATTAAAATCTCTTGTTAAGTTTTCTGTTTTATGTTTTAAATTACATCTATTAATTATTTATTCATCATAAACAGTCAGGCAAATGCACAAAAGAGGAAGACAACAAGATGCCTTATCTATATCTTTTTATTATTTTTTTTTTTTTATTTATGTAAAAGATGTGGCAGTGAAAAATCACTTCATCTTTTTATGTTAAATACTTCATTTACCAGCAGAATTTTTTGTTTCTCTTGCTGTTTATTTCTTTAATTATTTTTTAGGTTACCTGCAAGAAAAGATCTACAGAAATGGTTAACAGGTTTAGTTTCTCAAAAAGTCTTTTGGTTTTAGTTTTGTTTTGTGTGGAATTGCGTTTTATTCATTTAAATCATATTGTTTGCATGAAACATAATTTTGTTGTTGTCGGCAGGGCGCACAGTGGCATGGTTTTATACAAATGTGAGGAATCGATTTTGAACATGGATGAAAATAGCAAATCTTGAAAAAGTTAATAATCAGCAGCCTCTAAATACAACGGTCCTGAAGAAACTTTTTCAAGCATATAATAAAGTAAATTTGAAAAGACCCTTTGACCTCGAAAAAAAAAATAATATTAAAATCAAAAATTACTAGAAAATTTTAATAAATCAACTATGCTCTCTTTCATTCATCCAGACACTCTAAATGATGGATCTGGTCGAATAAATAAAGTATTTCTTTCCAAGTAAAATTCTTCAAATTCGATATATGAACTTTCTGCTGCTCACAAGCTGTATACAAGTAGTCATGACCTGGGTTCGAAACATTTTTTGTAATAAAATTAGTATGCAATTAATTATGATCTGTTTTTGCAGAAATTTGGATGATTATGAGCTCCTTGGTGAGCATGAAACAGTCTTGGTATGTACCCCAGCCACCTGTACTTTTCTGGTCTTCTTTAATATTATCGTAAAAAAAAATCTATCTCAATTCTAAGAAAGTAAAATCGAACTAAAGCCAGACAAAAGTAATTAACAATTATAAATCATATAGTTTGATTCTAAAATTAAATGAATGCTTGATACTCTAAATAGTTGCTACAATTAATATTTGCTAGACTAGAAGTTACTCTTTTGAGCCATGGATTTTTCTTCACAAACCACTTCGCCATAAAGCGGCATCACTAGTTATTTGTTTATGTTTATCCAAAAACTTTTTCTTATTGTCATGCCACTGTATTGATGAAAGTTCAACAGAGAAGAAATAATATTCAGAGAAACAATTTCAGTGAAGGTCTTCATTCTCTTGGAGTTATAATAGCCGTTTGAATATTAAATTTAGAGCAATATTTGCATAAACGTCTTAGAAGCAGTCTCATATTTTTAAATGCTGTCCGGAGCTGTAACTTAAACTTAACTGTGCGGCAAAAGCACAGATTTTTGCAATTCTCCCCACTGTATGAGATGCTAACAGTATTAAACTCCAAACAAAATTTCATCATAATCCTTTTTTGTGCCAGAGACAAAGCCATCTTGCTGCGTGGTTTTAATGATTAAATTCCTTTTTTCATCATCACTCACTCAACAGAAGACAAAAATTTACAACAACAATAAGCACAAACAACAAGTAAACAAAACCAAAAAAATATTTTATTTTTTTTTTAACAAAAGGCTGATTTTAAACTCTTTTGTTAAGGATTTCTTTACTATACCTTTTTCAACGACGTGTTTGCTTTTATTGTTCAGTCTGAGAGAAAAAAAAGTAAAAAAAAGTTAAACAGAGATATGAAATTTTGTGTGGCTGTAGTAAAGAAAGGCCCTTATAAAAGTTTCAAAAAAAAAAACAAAAAAAAAACAGCAACAACAAAAGGACTTGAATCCAGGTGATAACGTTGTTTTGAAGTTGGTAAAGCTGCTGCTGCTGCTGCTGTTCCTGCATTTAGTCCTTTTTTACAGCAACAAAAAAGATATGCCTTTGTTATCCAAAAATGGTTTCCATGTCATTTTTCAAGCCGACACAGCACTTTGCACATGCTTTTGTTCCTTTAAACACTCTATCTCTCAGTTTTGATGAGCCTTGAAGTAAATTTTAAATTATTTTATTAATTATATTTTGTGGACATTGAAAAATTGCTATTTAAATTATAAATAAGGCTGTTGATGACGACGATGTTGTTAATGATGATGATGAATAATTTAATGTTGAATAATTAAGATGTCTATTTACCTGGCCAAAAACAAATGCATTCAAATGAAAGCAGTGAAGTGGCTTTAATGTGGGCTTCTTTATCATTTTGTATTGTTTTAAGAGATCAAACAAAATAAAAAGTAATGAATTTCATTTGTTATAAAATATAAAACAGAACAGCTAAAGTATGGCCAGTTTGCCATTTTGAAGATTTTTTGTTATTTTAATCAATCATTAATTTTTAAAATATATAGTATGTGCATTAGGAGCGGTCGATATGTACGGACAAAAATTTTTCAATTATGTGTCATCGGTAGTTTGATAGTTTTTATCATAAGGAAAGCATATCAACGAAACCATTTTCGAGACGTTTGAAATTTTTTTCATTTATTTATGTATATTTTTTTTTTCTTTTTTTTTTTTTTTTTGAGGCATAGTAAGCAAAATATATTGGGGATTGATCATACTTTGACTTCTCTATGGGCACTCTGGGGCATAATTCATTTTTGCAGTACTCAAATAGGGGTTCCTGTGACAAATCAGTCTGCCGTGTTCGTAGCAGAGTCAAATACGTGATACAGCCCCAATATTTTCCCGTTCTCACTATTATTTTTTTAACAAACCAAGATCGAGCCACGTCTCCTTAGTAATTAAAAGGCAAGGCCTCAAAATAAGCTTCTTTGTATTTCGTAGTGGATTTTGTTTTTCTCACGCCAAAACTATTGCAAAAAAAATTGACACATATGCGATTGTATGTACATGTTTTCACTTAGTTGATATTTTATTTGTGTTCTGTTCATGGAAATAAAAATATGCAAAGTTATCAATCATAGTTATAATTGTAAATTATTTAATAGCTTGCTTTGAACGCTTTAATTATACCAAATGTATCTAACTAAATATGAGACTCATACTTTCGATGTCACTCGACCTAGTCCCTTTGCCCAGCCAGTTACTTGCCAAAAATAACAAGGTTCTAAGCTTTGTTGTTAATTCCAGTGCTTTTGTGTACGCAAACGTTGTAGAGAGAAACACAAAATGTGCGCATTGAAATTTATTTTTATTTATTATTTAATTGGTTATGAACTGTATTGGAGAGCTTCACCAAAACAGCAGGACATTAAATTTAATTGCATATCTGTTCTAATCTATCTTCAACTGGTAAACGAAAACATATTTTTAATTTAATTTGAGCTATTTATTTAAATTTTTTAATCTTTAAACAATCTGTCTGTCGACGCCACTCAATCTCTCTCTTGCTACGGCATATGCTTTTATATAGCAACTGCTGCTATTGTTGCCTTCTCTGTTTATGTCTTTCTTATATGCTAATATTTCCAATTTCCTAGTTTAGCTTTGATTACATTGAAAAATTTAGGCCTAATTTGCTTATAAAAGAATTTAGGTTAGTATACACGCAATATCAAAACCATTAGCCAAAACAAAACACTAATTTTAGGCTTTAAAACATAATTAACTTTTTGTTTTGTGCTATAAGAAACATCCATTCCATTTTTTTTTTTGCTTTGAAAAATTAATTTAAAAAAATTAAAGTGGCAACACTTTTGCATTCTAAATCTAGACAAATAAACATTTTATAACAACATATTTGATGCACACAAATATCAATTTATTCACAAAAAAAAATCATTTCTCCGCTTCACAAATAATGTCCACCTGCCACTTTCATATAATGCATATGTACGTACTTTCACCCTTGCGTATACGCAATAAATGTTGCATATCTGTCGGCGCCAAATAACACTAATACGCAATTTCATCAATGCGCTTTCTGCCTATTGCTGGTGAAGTAGTAAATACTAGGGTACAGAGTATTGAGTATTTGTATTTTTTCTCGGGTACTCAGTACTCGAAAGTGGTTGCTCATTACTTTCAGAGTTACAGTTTGCAAAAAAAATTTGTAAACTTTATCCGTTTTTAATAGCAATTATGTCTATTCGGGCTTCCAAGGTCCGTTATTTAATTCAATAAATAAAAGATTTATTTTATTTCATTTATTTCATTTATTATCCGACCTTTCGTTGGTATTTTTCCAACTTCATCAGGGATTTAAACTAAACTTTATTTGAAAATCATATGAGTCGAATTAAGCAGCATCGAACTAAAAATATTAATGAAAGAAAAAAATAAAAATAGTTTTTGTATTTGCCAAATGACCTAACCTCCATTCAAGATGGATGTAAATTCATTCCTATCAATCACATACTAAGCATAAAGCATCGATACACATGCAAAAAAAAACATCTTGTGGGAAGACTCTACTGAGCAGAGCACATTAAATCGTTGTCTACTTGTTGCAGCCAGCATCCCCTTGGGGCCTGCTTAATGCATATTTCTGTTACTAACGACTTTTGTTTCTTCTTCTTCTGCTACCTTACGGACTAAAATCTTAGGTAGATACTAATGGATTGTAACGTGTCCTAAGGGAGCTGCTGAAAACCTCTATGGAAGAGCATTTAGGCTGTACGCGGATCGGAGCGCCCGGGGTAGTTTTATGGAGTCATCCTGCCTGGTTGTAGGTTAAGATGCTTATCCTTGTTGAAATGTACTGGCTGTGGTTGCTACCGTAATTCGCATAGCAGGGAACGGTGGTAGTCGCTGGTTATATACCCCTACAGCATGAGTTCGGGGATCCAAATGGGCCAGTAAAACTGTTGCTATGCTTTGTAAGGAAATGTAACTGCAGCATCATCAGTGTGCACTCTCACTGCCGTTCAGGGATTTCCATTGTAGTAGAGATTCGATAGCTCAAATTCCTCAGCATGGTATTCTTTTAGAGGGGCTATGAACAGAAACTATTCGGGGGCGGTGATGAAAAGCCGGAATCACTACACATGGTTTGATCCACCAGTGGTCTAGGGAATCTTGCCCGATACCGCGGTAAACCATTTCACATCTGTCACAGTGATAAAAAAAAATAAACAGTAGACATAACTTACTACTCGAATATGTTTGTCATAATGCAAACCCCCAGATATGTATGTAACAGGTGGGCCAAAAGAAGTCCTCTGATATTGTTTGACTTTCAGAATATCGGTTGACGCTCGAGCGATGTGTGCGAGCCGATGACTTCTCCAGCGTGAACAGTGCACCACGCAGTCATTTTGAGTCAATGTAATGACTCCCCGTGAATTTTTGGTACCCCATTAGTGATTGTTTTATCCTTGAATTGGAAATGAGCTTCATCACTTATTATGATTTTGAACGAAAAATTCTCCACTTCGTCAAAGACATGATTGTTCCGCATTCTTGAGGAATGCATCACTCCACGGCTTGTTCGCTTGTATTCTACAGCTGTCTGGTTCACAAGCACAAAATGAAATTTCACATTGGCCACCATTTGCAAAAATGAGAGCAACTTCCAATTGTGTGATTTTTTTAATTGTTTTTTTTTTTTTTTTTTTTTTTTTTGAACCACCTGTTATATATTTTTTATAATTCCACCAATTATAAGCAAACTTTTCCAATTCTCTATTCTCCCTGATTAGGTTTGTGAATACACTGAACATACACAATTTAATTTGTACTTAATTGATGAAAAGCTAATCTTTACTCCGTGTGATAGTTATTTGACGTCTGATCGAACTTGTAAATAAACAAAATACATGTACATTTTAAGTTGTACTTTTTAAATTGTTTGTGGTACATTAAGCTTTTGCATAGCATAATACAGAAAATAAACATAAAATATATTATTGCATCTAGGAGATCTAAATAGAAAACGAAAATCAAACTGTTTATGTATTAATTAGCAGCTTAAATTATACTTAAATAAACATAAACGTAGTAAACAGCAATAATATCTAAACAAGTAAAGAAGACAGAGGGAGACAATGGGTTTTTAATATTTAAAGTAGTTGATTTATAAAAACTTTTATTCCTTTTAAAGAGGAATAACAACTATTTTTAATTTTGTAATGAAAGTTTCTTTTAAACTTTAAAAAACTTTCTAATTATCTCTCACCTCACATGTAATCAATTTTCATACATGAAAGGTATAAAAAAAACTTTCGAAATATTTTCCAACAACAGCAAGCATAAACTTATTACTTGAGCTGGATTTCTTAATATATATCATTTCTTTTTAAGTTCCTACTTTTTCATCTCTTAATCCCAGAACAAATTTTTCTCAAATCTCCAAACATATCAAAAAAAAAAATACACAGCACAAAATAATATAAAATATTAAACAAACACACACACACACACACTTATACACTTTTCAACACACAAATTGCAAAAATAAAAAGTCAGGAACAGCGCAAATTTGTAACATGTTAAAAGAAAACACAAACTAATAGATGTAAAAATAAAATAAAAGGCAGTAAATTTGAAGTGAAAAACTAAAAGCAACTTTCGCCTACTTTGCTGATTATAACGATAATCTGTGCTCAAGAAAATGTCTCAAAAGTTTTAATAAAGTTTTTTTTTCTTGCTTCTTGGTGCAAAATAAAATCAAACCAAGAAATATATTACTTAGAAGGAGGAAGAGCTGGTTGAAGAAAAGCAGGAGAGCGTGGAGAGAGAGAGAGAGAGAGAGAGAGGGAGAGAGAGAAACAAAATAAACTTAAAAGCTGTTAAGTCTGTATTAAGTAGACTTTTAATATTTTGTATGGTTTTTTTTGCCATATTTTTGGCCACAAGTTTTACTAGGTAGTTGCTTTTTTGGCTTAAATAAAAAATAAGGAAAATATATATTTTCAATTATCGCCATAATCCCTAACAAGGAAGGGGAAATAAGGAGCAGAAATGACATTAATAAATATTGCTGTAGTGCATAATCGGGAGCAAAAACTGGCACAAAAAACAAGCGTATAAGAAATGTGTGATAAAATTGTGGATAAAGAGGGCCTTAAAAACATAAAACTATGGAATTGCGATAATTTTGTGAAATATTTCACTAAGCAGAAGAAAATGTTTCTTTAGATTATATTGTGGATGCAAAACAGAAATGTTTTACAGCCCTGCACTATGGAATAAGCAGCCCAATGGCAAATATTTCGCGCAAACACATGTAAAAAGATGACTTTGAGCTGTGACCAAGTTGTGAAGAAAATTACATGGGTTGAAAACCAGCCACGACCATCACCTACCGTTCATGCCATCTAAATCAAGTTGTCTATACTCTCTCCATTTCAGAAAACTTTTTTTTCTTTATATTTTTATTTATTAATTATATATAAGTTTTTGTCCTATGATATTAAAGCAAAACTAAGCATGAGAATACAAGGATGGTTACTAAATTTAGAAGCTTAAGCTACACTATTTATTGGAAAATAAAACTTTAAAAACTTACTCTGAATACCATAAGAAGAGGTTACGAAAGTAATAAGAGATGAAAAAAGAGTAACAAAAGCTAATTTAATATATATTTAAATAGTTTAACTAGCCATTGCTTAATGATCTTCTAATACGTTCAGCATTTTATTATCTGCACTCAGAAATGAATGATGGAGTCAAATCGCCGATGATGATTTCTATAGTCTTTTTTTTTATTTCGGTGAACCAGAAGCGATAGTTTTGCTTGTTCATATATACGCTGAAGTAGAAATGAGCCTCATCGCTCATTATAATTTTGGTTAAAAAATTGTCCATTTCGTCATAGACACTATTATTCTGCGTTCTTGGGGAGTGTATCGCTCTATGGCGTGTTCCCTTCCATACTACAGCTGTCTAGTTCACAAATTTAAAAACATATTTGACATTGGCCGCCATTTGCAAAAATAAGAGCAACTTCCAAACCTGTGATTTCTTTTAGCCCACCTTGTATTACAATACTGTCAGATCTGATCCAGACGGTGGTATATTAAGTACCATCGATGAAATGAGGGTGGCATACAGACGGCTGGAAAAGTCAGACAATAACTAATAAAGTCTGCCTTTAGGCCTAAAGCAATTCATTTCAATTAAATTAGTTTTTGAACATTAAAAAAATGTTTTTACTTTTACTCATTGCATTCATGAATATATTATAATATGTGGTAAACTTTCAAACATTGCTCTAATTTTTTTCCAGTCTTTTGAGGATCAACTGAATAGCATCAACGAAATTTCGTTTACATATAAACGGCTGAAAAAGACAGAAAACAGTTAAAAGTGTATATTTTTAGACCTAAAGAAATAAACTAAAACACTATTTTTCATTGTATGTTTAAAAGCGTTGTATGTCTAAAAGCGTTTCAAATTATAAAGAACGTTGCCTCCAAAAACAGTATATTTTAGTCTTTCATTTTAATAAATTTCCGAATTCCTTTTAATTTTAAAAATATATTCATATTAGGATGCCTTTTCGATGGGATACAATTCATTCAGAGCACTGTTCTCCCATAAATTTAAATTCTTACCCTTTTTATAGTTTTACAAACTGTTTTTCAATAGGTTTTGCCACAAAAAACAATTCTATTTGCACCTTTTTAGAACCCTTTCTTTTTAAGTTTCAAAGTTACTCAATAGAATAAATGTGGTAACATAAATAAAAATCAAATTGAAGAGTGTACAAACACACATACGAAAGCACATATAAAATACTCGTAATACTAAAATCAATACCAGGCAAAACATGATCCCCAAATGTACCATAAAATATCAATATATTAAAGTTTGCCTCAGCTCCAGTATCCAACTGTTTTATTTTAGCTTTAGTTGCCACTTCAACTCGACTGTCAAAAACAAATGATGCTCTTTTTCTTTGTGTGTGGCGGTGAGCAAACACAGACTTGTAAACATATTGCTGTATAAGCACCAGTGTGATTGTGTGCTGCAATATATTTCTGCTTCATGTCAGACCCAACGGCAATATCAGGAGCAACAACCCCTTTTTATATTTCTTCCTTTTTCTGTATCGTTTTGCAATAATGTTGCACACACACACACACACGCAAAACATACTTCCAACACACTTAACCCCATTTGTTGAACTTTGGTTAAAGTCAAATTGATGAATTATAGTAAATTAATTTTCTACAAAAACCGGAACTGCCAGCAAAATAAACTGACTAACACTTCGTTGGCTGGCAATGTATTGTTTGGTTGTTGGTTAAAGTGTAACATGAAGGCATACATACCACTTTATATCTATTGGCGGCTTATCTTTGGATTTGCATAAACAGTCTTTTATTTTGACTTTCTACACATACTCCTCACTTTGTAGCAGCATTATTGGGTTTATTGTGTAAATGTGTGTATACATATGTGAGTGTGCGTGTGCGTCCATGTGCTGTGTAGTGCAAGAAATATTGCCTGTTTAAAGTACCATTTTTTAATATTAATCCAGTCTGCTGGATGACTTAATGGCATGAGTCCTTTACTCTTTTTCTTTCACATGTTCATATATTATATGCAAATTTTCATAAATTATGTTTCATCGATTACGTTCTGCAATTTTGCAAGGAAAGAGAGCAGTCATAAGAATGGTATTTGAAAACAATAAGATGTTAAGTTGCTAAATATTGAAATGAAATCAAAAATTTTGTTTAAGAACAATTCAGAATATTATACTCTGTATTAATACCTGGCAAAAATTCAAATATAATTCATTGTACAGACGGAAAATAGTACGATAAAAATTTGGCATCACTTACGACTTCGTGGTTTTTTGAAATGTTTCAAAACGATAATACTTTTTATTGTATTAGTGTTGTTGGGATCTAAATACAATAACACACACAATATAGATTCACTGAGTCGATAGCTTTGCCGCCTATATCGAGCCGTTGGTGTTGGCTTAATCCTTCCTTATACAATGATTAAAAATTTGGATTTTAGTTTTAATATAGAATTATATTTTGTTTATTCCATGTCTTACAAATAATGTTATATTGCTAAAGACATGTTTGCGCTCTTAAACATAACGATTACTTTAGTTGTTGAATATTTCTAGCGGCTGTCATGACTCCTGCCTACATAAAACTGCTGATATGCCGACAATGAAGATTTTATTTTTCATTTTATTTGAAATGTCATAGTGTCATAGAAATGTATTTAATCCTTTGTCCCGAAAAAGCAATGAAAGCTTTTATACTTGCATAATACTGTGAACTGCCCTTTAAGCGCAGCTCAGACTGTTATAGAAGAGTATTAATACCTTTGTTGGACTTTGCGAGAAGGTTTTTGCTAATAGTTTTAATTCAAAATTATAGTTATTTTTTATAAATGCATTTACCTCTTTTTCTATTTTTAAACCTATTAATATTTAAGATATAAGGCAAAGCCATTTCTGTGCAATATTTGTTCACTTAGAACATAAAAAGTTGTGCAAGTTACTATTTAATAAAAATAAATATTTTTTTTTTTAATACCTTTGTTGGACTTTGCGAGATAAAAGTCAGAAAAAAATACTTCCGACTGTGAAGCAGCACACCACACTTCAAATAAAACAAAAAAATTATATGCCATGGCAAAATCTTAATCGGCGGCAGATGAGCAGTTTTTTATAGGCGGCCGACATGCCGCTCACTAAAAATGCTCAACAGCCCAAAGCTAAAAGCTGACTTTTGCAAAATCTTACAACACTGTCAGAAATGGTAGAGCATATTTTTATAATTTCTTCCTGACAATATTTTTTTTTTTATTTATTTTATTTGCAATCTATTTCAAAATTAAAATAATAAGCAAAATTTTCTCAAAGAATTTGGAAAAAAAATAACAGTGGGGTTAAATTCCATTGAATTTAGCAAAAAAAAAAAAGTCAAAACAATTTTAGAGAAGTTAAATGTTGCATATACATATGTGCATATGTAGTTAAAATAATAAGAACTTAGAATTTATACGGGAGATCCAGTATATGCAGTCTTTTTAGCCGTTTTACTTCATCAGTGTCATCCAAGTTATTGCTATTGTTTTGATGGTCACTCAGTCTTTTCAAATAATTTGTGCTGTATGTCTTTATTTCATCTCGTATGTATGGGATATTGAGATCATTGTGGATTGTGGTATTTCATATATACCATGGAGCATTTATTATAAGTCTAAGGACTTTGGACTAATATTTTTGTATTATATCGATATTGGAGTAGGAAGCAGTTCCCCATTTTCTTTTCAGCGTTATATGTGTTTTCCATGTTAAGCGCCGATCAAGGTTAAGACCTAAATATTTCACGTGGTCATATTATTCCTGACAATATTAAAAAAGAAATGCGGTCCGGGGACCCCCGTTAGGAACGAAGTTCCTTACGTTTTTTCATCTTTGAATGTAATACGAGGTGAAATCTTTAAGTTTTATTTTGTGTTGTTTTTGAAATTTTTGATTCTTTTTTAATATTGCTGTTTTTTGTTGTGACATACTTTACTTTAGCGACTGATAGTGCAGGTGATAGTGTCCGTTTTCACAACTAATTAATATTTATTGGTATGTGTCTCCGCTTCTGTTAGCGAAGACACCGCCCATCATACACAATTGCTTGTCAATGTACACCAATACATATAAACAGCTCACACGCTTTCGTGACGATTTCTACTAATTTCCACTACCAGCAAGCCGCGTTAAGGAACTTCGTTCCAAAAACAAAGCATTGATAATTTGTTATCTAGTAAGTAATTTAGTCAATTTGCAATCGTCTAAGTACTCTACGTTGAAGGTGCTCCTACATTGTCAGACATGACATCATGCATCATAATTGTCAGAGAAATAAATAATAAGAAATACAAAATACAAAAATATCTGCGTTTGTAAAAGGCAAAAAAAAAACAAACAAATGGTAAAAAAGTGCGTGAAAGAGATACTAATTTTTTAAAAGGGTTCATAAATAAATTATTTTTGGTCTAAAAATAAAACCTATTAATGATTTCTATCTGTCACCCACCTTTCGTTGATGGCCATCAATTCAGCAGTAGACTCAAAAAATTCTTAAAAGCATGTTTGAAACTCAACTACTTATTCCAAAATTTTCATGAACCAAATTCGAATCAGAGAAGTTCTAACAAACTTTTAATACACAAAACATTTTTTCGTCTTGCAACACTTTTAATTTTATCAACAACTTCTATATATATCCAGTTATTTTTGGTCTTTTTAAATTTGTAAAGAGAAGTATTTTTAAAAGTATCAAAAAGTAAAAGTTTTGTGAATCTCCAGAATGTTTTCTTTTTAATGTTTCCTTTTTAATGTTTTCTTGCTTCCTCAGCCATCTATATGCCACCGACATTTCGTGCAGGCTAATGTTTTTATATAGACAATTAACTGACAATTTTTGATATGCAGAAAATCTGTGTAACCTGTGACAATTTAGCAATTTTTGGTGATAGATAAATTTGCTGTCAAAAAATTGTTATACAATGAAATTGTAGTATTATCTTACAACTGTCTGAGCTGACAATTTTCTTATTGCTGGCAATTTTTCAATTTCAGTAGATTGTTAGCGCATTGTTACAATAGTGTCAAGGCGGAATTACACGATTGGAACAGTGCACCAATTTTCAGAGATGTCTGTGCCCCAATATTCTTATGAGACAACTGCGGCCAAAATTTAATTTATTTGGATTTACCAAATTAAATAACTAGTCCGGCTAATAAAAATGCAAAAATTTTAAAAATTCGTAATATCAATACGCTGTTACGCATCAACTAACATGACCAATACGCAACAATATTTTCAGTTTTTACAATTACTTTACATATTTTGCGTTCATTATTTTTTTGAGTATATGGTTTAAAGTATTACAAACTGTTCTCATGTCTTCCTGTCTATGATGATGTTTTAAGCACAGTTGCCTCAGCTCAGTCCTTGAATTATATTTCAGTGTTTAGCATTTATAATATGGCCATTTGGTTAAGAACATTTCTTCGTTTCAATGTTTGATTTTTTTTTTTTTTTAATTTTGTATTAGTATCCCCGTTTTTACCCTTTTTTCTAAACCATCAAACTTGACTTATTTAAATCTATTTAGACAAACTCAAGCTGACTGTTAAAGCGCTTTTTTTGTCAGCCAGGAAATGGTAACATGTGTTTGAGGGTATCGTACTTGAGCAAATTAAATGTGCAACCACTTATGTCCTTTGCCCCTCAAAGCCATAAGCTGGGGCAATTCAATGAAAAGAAAGATGGCAATGTCTTTTAATAAAAGAAAAAATCCGTGAATCCAAAAATTAATTTTAATGCATTTGTTTTTCATAATGCTGTATACATATGTACTTCCAAAAGCTTTTCATAAATCGGTAGATAACAAAAGGATTGCAATTAGAGCATAAGTTCGAAAATTTGGGAAAAACTTAACAACAGACTTATAATAAGTTACAAAAATCGACATTAAACAGCTGCTAAGAATGCACAGATTGCTGCTAAAGATTCAGCAGTTATGAATCAAGAACAGGGATGAAAAATGACGTTCAAAAAATTGTGCTAACGAAAGAAAAAAAATTTACTTTTTTTAGACCGATTGTACTTTTTTAATTTTATTATTATTATTTTTTTTTTTTATTAAAGACCAATTTAAAATATACATAAAGAGACATTTGTGCATAAAAAAAAACTCAGAAAACTTAGTAATTAATAAAAATGCCCAAACAGGTGTACTTAGTACATACTTACATAAACATCCTGTTCAGCCATATAGGCTAAAATTTAAATTAATAATTTAAATGAAATTTTTTTTTATAAATAATTTTAAAAAAATTTTTTTATTTAATACATATTTGCCCCGTGTGAGCACAGGTTTATTCTGTTGTGTAGTTATTGATGGTCAGTAACGGGGAAAACACTGGGGCCAAATCATCGCATTCGCTATCGAACGAATTCCATCACTTATGCTGTGTGTTTGTTGTTTATTTTGCTTTTGTTTTACATTATTTTTGCTCAATAGTTCATTCGATGCGGAATGCAACGATTTGGCCCCTGGTTTTAATAGTTTGTATTGATACGTAATTGCTGAGTAAAAGGGCATTGAACCGGTCATGTTTTATTGAAAGTGTATACTTTCCTTCGATCTCTAAACATGTTTTACATATAAGCTATAAGTTAATTAACCTAAAATACGTATTCAACTTTAAATTCGTATTATTTAAGTTGATTTCCTTAAAAAAATATTAAGGAAAAACACATCCATTGTGTTTTTTAACGAGAAAAAAACAGTAACACAAAAGACTAGAAGTGGTTGCGATCAAAATATAAACTGCTGTTCAAAATGAGTTCAAAAAATAAAATTGCCATATACAACCTCACAGAATTTGAGGTAAAATTTATTTGCAATTTTTTTTAAATTGCGCGACATCATTATTTCAATAATACTTAGGGATAAGTAAACATCATATTCTGTCCCACAATATATTTCTTACAATGGCATGTGGTTTTCATTCAGATCGATTTGGGGTATGTCGTTTTACTCTGATATTTCCTTGCTTATAACGTTACGAGTTTAAACAGAAAATTTAGACAATCTAAAAAAATACACATTCTCAGATCGAATTTCCTGAGAACACTTTTCATAACATATTGTAGATATAAAAACATCATTTAATAAAGCAGATTAGAAACCGCAAATAAAATTGAATGGATTCTTAAGTTTCTGGAATGGGCTACAAAATCTTGTTGGTCTCAAGTAAGTGACTGAGATTATTCCAAAATACTATTAACATTTTCTCGACTTGATAGCCAATGCCTAGTGTAGTATTTAAAAATTATGTGAATATCAGTTCCAAAATATTCTGGAAAATTTATGAAATCATCCCTTCGATTGGAACAACTGCCAGAACTAAAACTAATTACACAAAATATGCAAACCCAAGGCAGCTTTAATCAGGTGGCCGCCGCTCTATAACAAATTTGGCATCTTACAAAAGTATCCGGGATATATAATGGAAAAATGCTAAATTAGTCGTGGGAGTGCTGTTGAACTTTTGACTATCAATTGGTGCTAAAAAAAAAAGTACAATTGTACCAACTTTTTCATACCTGATCCAGATTGCTATTCGCTCCTGGGTGCCAGCCTGTTTTTTTCCTCTGTAAGTTGTTCGCTAGCTTTTGCAAGTTTACAACAGCTATACTTTTTTAAGCTCTTAAACATTTTTGAAAAACTACAATAACAATAAACTAAAAAATCAACTGAAAACCACTTTAATTCTAAGCAATAGAAAAAACTGGGATAAAATAAAAGTTAACCAATAGGTTAATTACAGACAGTCAATAATGAAGAGCTCAGGTAGTAGGATGACCATGCGCTGCTGCTTAAGAACAGTATACTATAGGTCATGACCTGGGCTCAATGCAAGTCAGTTGCTGCTGCATACAAGATAAGCAATTAGCTATGACCTGAACTCGAAACAGTTTGAGTGCTAGTGGTTGTTGTGGTGGAAGTAAAACAAACAATGCGGATTACTACAATTTTACCAGAAAAAAAAACTCTTTCTTAATTCTGAAAAATAGAACGTAAAGCCCGATCAGCTAATTACAACAAAAAATTACTTAGTTCTAAAAACATTAAAATACTATATCTTAAGCCAGCAATAGTAAATTCTAGTCCCCTAAATTCGTTACAACATCACTGCATTTGTTTTGAAATTTAAATATAAAATTTTAATCTCTTATTTATTTTTTGTGTTTTAGATATCACATTCATAAATTCGAGTGTTTTACAATTTCAGCTGACCTCGATTTAATTTTTTTTTTTTTTACAAACTCCCCCTCTCATTTATTTGTGACAATCGTCATTTTAATGTCTGATTTTTTTTTTTATAAATTATACCGAAAAAAAATTTTGTGAATTTTGCAACATTTTGCTGTATTTTGAATGCAGGAAAAAAGAATACACAATCAAACTAACGAAGCTAAAAATTTACACAAAAACAAATTTGTTTTGTTAATTTTTTTTGCATATTTTCTATTTGTGTCGTATGTAGTTTGTTTCCCTTTAGCAATTTAACAAATGCTGACTAAACAGCATACACTCAAAAAAATGTAAAAATCTTACATGTAGAAATCTATTTGAAATAAGCAGTCGTGTAAGCTTAAAGCAATTAAAAGTATATAGAAGTATAGGTATATAAGTAAAAAAGATTTAATTGACAACACTATTTTTTAAAGCTTTAGGTCTTCATATTTTTTCTTTCTTTATTAATCGATATTTCGCTAACAATTTGTTAGCATCGTCAGGAATCTTTAATTGATTATTTATTAAAAACAGTTAAAGATATCGTCGCTTACAAATTGTTAGCGAAATATCGTTTAACAAAGAAAGAAAAATATAAAGACCTAAAGCTTTAAAAAATAGTGTTGTCAATTTTAACAATAGAGATAAAATAATAAGTGAAAATAATAAAGATTTATATATTTCTCACAGCCATAATTATGTCGTAATGAACATGGATTGTGTTTAAGATTCACAGGAATATTTTTGACCTGAGTGGAAATATAGTCAACTCAGCTCAATATTGGTTTGCCCTTAAATATTTGCACTTAATATTGTTGCTGACAACAGGGTTCGTATGCCACTTATTTCTGGCTTGGAACATTATTAAATGCGAAATATATGATTCCAAGGAACTTTCGACCAAAAATTGAGTGCATGTATTTTGCCAACATTTTCTTCCTGAGTGTTGTTGCCAGCAGTCGCTGTTGTTTCAAACTAAAACTGAAAATTTTGTATTGTTTATACTTTTTTGTTTGTGTTCTATTTGCTCATCCTGAATGATAGTGGTGGCGCTGATGCTTGCTGTTTATGATGAAAATGCTTTTGGCAGTTCTCTTTTTTTCTGGTTGAACTTTTGCTACATGTGCTGTTGCAGTTTTTAGTCATTATAATAGTTCAACTGGTTGGTTGTAATAGTTTAAGCCGACCTTTTTACTCTGCACTTCAGAATGTCGTTGCCCCATTTGTGTGTTTGTGTGTGTGTGTGTGTGTGTATGTGTGTGCAGTGTTTGTTTTTGTTGCCATTTTAAGTGATTTAATTAAATGCATTTAAATGCAAATGTGCTTAGACTCAACACATTAGAGGAAAAAATACTGGCTAAAGCTTCAAAAAAATAAAAAACAAGTGACACAGGGCAACATGAAAAGTCAAAGGAAGGTGTAAATGGAGTAGTGAAATGTGCACATCTAACAACTATGAAAATATGTCTAAAATTTCAGCTTTGTGTGTGTGTGTGTATGTGTGTGTGTGCATTTTTGCTTAGTCAGTATATCCGGTGGCTAGATTTAATTTGTAATTTTAGTGAATTTTTAGTATTACACTAACTTTTATTGCACTTTATTTACGGGTTTAATTTCTATTTATTCAGCATAACAATTTTGCCATTGTCATTGTTTTAGTTTTTGCTAAAAAACATTTTTAAATGACGCTGTGGACTTGCAAGGAAATCGTGACATACATACACAAATTAATTCCATATTTTATTAGTTCGAAAATACCGACAAATAATTCAATAAATTTAAAGCAAAATTTTTAATTCCACTGGATTGAGTACTGAATAAGATAAACAAGTTTGCTGTGCGAAAAACTGATAATATTTGTAAGAGCACTGAACAAAAGTTTCGAATTTCCTCAAAACTAATAGGGATTTGATAAATTCTAAATTGAGATTTTACTCCTGTTTACTGGTAGGTACTATTATTTTAAGAACATTAATACAGATACTTAAAAAAAATATCTTTCCCCTGTTAATTGTTCAAAAACTTTCTTTAATTTGAATTAAAAAAAAATAGTTCCGCAGCCTTTTGATTACTAGAATAATGTTTTTAAAATAAGTTTTTCATAGCATTAATTTTAAGTTTTTAGTCAAACTATATGCATCATAATTGTTAATAACTAATACAGGTCCAAGAATAGACTCTTCAAATGTGTTCTGTCTTCTTCAGTCGTCTAATGCTGGCGACATTTGGTTGATAATCAACGAAAACAAAAATATTAAAAAATAAAAATTAGTAAAATCTTTACAACATGAAATAATTTCTCTTTGCAAATTTTGAAGTTGCTCATTGTGCAAACATAACCTCAAAATAAGTGTATTTTTAAACATTTATTAGACTTTATAGCCTAATCTTACCATAAACAATTGTTGGTTACTGTATTGGGCTTCAGGTCGATTTCGCTTCGTATTGGGAAAATTTTTTTTTCTTGTAATGATAACTCTTTTTAAAAAAGACTAGAAAAGCAAACTTGAAGACTTATTAGCTGAGGAACATACCATGGCTGATTTACATCCAACACGACGATCATCAGTACTTCGCAATTCATCAATTGCTTCGAATAGAGGTTATAACTAATTGCATATTGTTTTGAAGCAGTAGTGGTCAGGCTGCCTACAAATTCCCGAGGTCTTCTCTGCTGCCTGTCTATATTTATTACCCTCGATAAATTTGTATCACTGTGTTTTTTATATTTTATATTTTCTCATATACTTTATATTCGCTCACCAGCATTGAATTCATTTTTTTACGCATGTGGCCTGATGTAATAGAATAATATTTATATATTTTCATAAGACGTTCGCTCTTTCATTGAAATGCTTGTTGCGAGCAAGAAAGTAGCGCAATATTATGACGTTAGCTGGGGCACAACTAGCGATTTCTAAGCTGCAATACTATTAGAATGACGCATTTAGCACTTTAATTACTCAGCCTTATGATTTATGATTTTTCTTCTGTCCATGTTTGATTAAATTTAATTCAATTGTTTTATAAAAATAATATTTTATTTAATTAATTTTTTTTAGTTTTAAAATCAATTACTCTAAAATTAAATTCCTTAATTTTAGTTATGAGTATGAGGGTCAAAGTTCAGTTCTTGCTTGTTATATAAAATTTTTGCTACGAATTTTTATAACAAAAACTTACGTATAAATAGTTTGCTTTTAAAATTCAGGTTTGAAATTTTATATTATTTGTGAAAAAAATGGGTTCGTTATTTTTTTATTTCTTTGTTATTTCTCTGGAAAAAATATATATGAAAACATTGATTTATTAAAAATTTTTTTCATAAATTTTGTTTTCATATCTGTAAACTGACTATAAATATTTTTTTTTTTTCGCCCAAAACATAAAATAAAATTTATACTTCCTCTCACATATTTTGCAAAAGTCAGCAGAAATTTAGGTCAGCAGTTTCAAAGGTGTTCTAGCGTTAAAAACAAAAATTGAAAGAACATAGAATTTAAAATCAACAAAATGTTTAGAATTTGTATGTTGAAATTGAACATGTTGTTCTTCGGATTGATAGTAATTAAAACCAGCTCACTTGGATCCTTATTTTCGCTTTTTAAATTGGGCAAATTTCTTGCTTGTTTTGGAGTTCCTTTAAATTAATTTAAAATGTTGCCACAATTTTGAACTTCATTACTACATTATTTTAATTATAAGTTTTCTTGACAAAAAGTAGTAAAAAAAAAGTTTGTTTCATATTGAAACATAATCCATCTGCCAGTGAAACAACAAAACACACGCACACACACACACACACACTCAGACTTGTGTGTAGAGAGAGAAAGAGCAAGAGAAAGACAGCAGAGAAGCAGAAAAATGCACAACCTGTAAAAGTTTTTGGCCGTGTGCCAAGTTCAATGAACGTCAATAATTTATGCATGTCATTAAACTCCCACTTACTTTTTTTATAATTGTTGTTTTTATGTTGTTGTTTTTTTTCCTTTCGAGAGAAATTTGCAACAAAATATTTACTGCAACAGCTCAACTCCGAAAAATGACGGAGAAAATAATTTTAAGGCAAAAGACAAAGAAAAGTCCTCAACAGAACAAGTTTTTAATTACAGGACAAAAAGCCAGATGGAGAAAATCTTACCAATGAACCTTAAAATATGAAATACAAGTATACAAGTTTTAATTATTAAAAAATGACTTGCAAGCCAGAAAAAATATAGGAAAATTATAAAACAACTTGCCAAACTGGAAGTTTCTTTTTTTTTTTTAAAGACAGCCCAGCAACAAAGGTAAATGAAAGTCATAAATAAAACAAAACAAGGCAAACTAAAAACGAGCAATACTTCTTTTTTTGTATACTTTGCCATCGCGGTTGATGAAGTTGGTAATTTTGTATTATCTTTAAGACAACCGCTCTACGTACAGTGTGACTTTTAGCCAAATTTAGAGGGCCAAAATTATTAACTGCGGTTGTGCAGCAGCTATTGAAAGTTGTCAGGGACAATATTTGGGCTTTAATTTAACTCTTTAGAAATATGGCAGTAACCCGTCTTTGTAAGTATTCCCCATACCTGGCATTCATATTCATATTTAATTTGCATGTTATCAATTTAATTTGTTTGGTTTTCATTTCTATAATCAAAATATTTTCTCCAGTGGTGTTTAAAGCAAGAAAACATATTCTGTTAAAATTTCAGTTTTCTATACTTTATGATTCAATAGTTACAGCTAATTTTATCTTATTTTCACAGTCTCTTTTATGGGGACCTCCTTTAGTTTTTAGCTTTTTATTATTTTTAATGCTTTTTGATGTAGCGGCCGGATAATTACATGTACTGTGAAAATTTCAGCTCTCTAGCTCTTACCGTTTTGGGAGAACGAACGATTGGACGTACAAGTCTCAGTAATAGGGTTCCGTTTTTACTCTATGAGTACGAAACTCTAAAAAGAAGACAGCAACTTCTAACATGCCCTCAATTTTTCTATATCTCATGGTAAGGGAAATAACATACCATTTTTGAGGTGTTCGTATTTCAAGCTCATAAAATCATAGTTCATATAATTTTTCTTGAACATGATCGTGCATGCTGTAATGTCACAAGCAAATCTCGCTATTATCTTCATAGTGGAATATTCATATCTGACACATGTAAGTTTTTTTTGCACAAAAAATGTGTTTTAATTTCACATATTCCTCAGAGTCATAAATTTTACTTGAAAGCTAACAATAAAACTGGACGTGTAGCAAAAACAAAATTTTATATATTATACACATATGACTATACATATTTATATACAAATAATTATTATTGTATTAAGTTTATCAGGCTGAAGTTCTTTTTACATTATTTTTGTGATTGATATTAATTAAATACGACAAGGAGGACATCAAACACATTTAGCAGGGTGGAAAATTAGTTGTTTCGAAGCCGCCACACTTTCTCATAAGCACGAGATATTTAAAATAAAATTATTTAATTTTTTGTGTAAAATCAGAGATTTTACAAAATAATAGGCTGTTATTACTTACTAGTTCTTCATTCTTCTGCTTTTAGCATAGTCTCACGAAGAATAGTTCCAAATATACTCACACAGCAAAGCTAATTTAGCTCGCTCTAAAAGTGAAATCATGTTCAAGGTCCCGAACCGTGTCCCCTATTTAGAACTAAAGCTCATTAACAAATAAATCAGATGGTTCTATTTTTTTGTATTGTTTTAGAAAATTAAGTTCAGAATGAGAAGCTAACGGGGCTTCTGCAAATTGGATGGTCCTATTTTTTTTATTGTTTTAGTAGATGAAGTTCAGAATGAGCATGCGATCGTCGATCTTAAGTTGCGTGTGGTGAGCATTTCCATGGGCGGTCATCAGATCATTGTCAGTTAATGGCAGGGATGATGATTGTACATCCGACCTCTAATACATACAGTTATATTACATCTGACTCAAAGGTAGAATAAAACCCTTATTTTGATGTCAGTGCTTTAGACCCCATAGAAAATCGAGTAACCATGCGACAAAAATAACAAAGGAGCTTGACAGTGATAAAAATGTCATCAAACTCTTTTAAGGTGCTTAATATTCAGTTATTGCCTGCCTCATTTTCTTTTTTTGCCATACAAATATCCAGCGTTTATCTAATCTTAAACGATAAACGTATTTCAGACAACATTTTATACTCAATATACCATCACATCTTCATTTTGTTTCTTGAAAGTATTTCTTTAGATAAGTTTTTAATTTATTTATAATCAGAATATGTATTAAAGTATGGCATTTACTCAAATAAGTTTAAAACTCTAACACAACAACTCGAAATACAACACTAACCATGAATTCAAAAATAGTTTTTCCTTTTAGATATTTGAAGAAGAACTCAGGTGCTTTGAACTCCCACTCTGTTAACCCTCCGATGAGTGACAGTTCTGAACTTCACGGCCGTGTGAAAAGGTCCCTACGGGCCTTTTTGTATAAATCATGTTTTTTTTTTCATATAAAAAATTTTGTTTTGTTTTTATTTTTTATAACTTAATTCTACATACAAAAAATAATTTTTTCAATTTTTTTATTGTTTCAACACATAATTTACTTGTTCTGAACACAAAGACCTAAACTCAAAGACATTAGGGAAGATGATAAAAACAAAAAACTCTAAGAAAAAATTCTAAGAACAAAAATACTAAGAACAAAAAATATTAAGAACAAAATACTAAGAACAAAAAATTCTAAGAACTGGTTTATTGCTAGTAGTATAAAATTAGAATTTTAATTATGTGTTGAAACAATAAAAAAATTATAATGATGCCCAAAAACATGCATTTATTAGTGAAATTCAGTACAAGGTCCCTACGGACCTATTCACACGTCCGCGTACTGTTCTAAAACCTCAATAACTCCTAAAGTAATGATCCGATCGGCTTGATTTTTTTTAAAGATGCGCAACAAAATATTCTTGGAATACAGAGTAACTTTGGGGGGAGGGGGTTGTAGTGGCCGAAAAAGAAGTGATTTCAGTTTCAAAAGGCAAAAAGGTCGCTAGGGACCTTCTCACTCATCGGAGGGTTAAAAAATATCTCATTTCTAGAGTTATGTATGTGCCTTTGTTCACTTAATTGGGAAACACGCAAGTATTCTCCATTCATCACTGTATTGATTTCTCTCAGCCGTCTTTTCCTCGCCCTTAATTGTTGCCTGTGCTCGCCTTTCTATCTTTAATAGAAATATTTATTTAAAAATATTGAGTTATTCGACAAACATTTTTCAAATAATGTTTTTTCCTACAATAAGAAAATAAGCTCACTCTATTAAAAATAGCAAATAAGAAAACATTATTTTTGAATTAGCCGAATAATTTTTATATAAATACCAGCATTATTGCAGAGTAAACCATTTGCAAGTCAATTATCCTGTCTTTTCATGACACTAACAGTTCAATAATTTAATAATTTATTCACATATTTATTTTTAAAGTTGTTAAATCTACTAATAACTTGTGGCGCAAAAAAAATTTGCAAGTGTAGAGAAGTCCCCCGCAATTATTAAATCCAATCTACATTTTCAATTCCATCAATGCAGAGAATTTTATAATTTTCTGCAACAGTATCCTCTTAGAAACCTTATAAATACCAATTAATAGGAAACCACATTAAATTGCAAAAAAAAAGGGGAAAATGATATATAAAAAACAATTAAGTTGTCATGAATTTATTTAAGTCGGAAGTAAAAGCAACACATTAAACGACTAATTACTAATACTTATTAAACAAACATCAATACAAAACAACCCCTTGTATTGCATGTACTTACACACACACGCACACACCTACACCAGCTTTAGCTGTCATAAACTACATACATAAAAGCTGTCAGAGTGCATTTACCTTTTGCGTGCTTATGTGTGAAAAATATATAAGCATGCGAGTGTGTATGTATGTGTACAGATATAAAATCCTCTGCACTTTCAAGAGTATGAAAGGCAAAATGTTAGATTTTTGAACACAGCCACCGACAAATAGAAATACGCTAGGAAACAGATTAATACAGATTTTAAATACACCCTGCGAATCAAACGTATAAAAACTAACGAAACATTGGAGTTGAAAAACTATTCAGCCTCCCTCCCACTCATATGCCAGCACTTCAATTTACAAACAGACACAATTACAATTTGCCAATTCCCAATGTGTAAACTGGCAAGTGTTATTTGAGATTCAATCTTTTTTTCTGGTCCCAAAACAGCAGCAGCAGCAGCAGCAGAAATCTCAATTCAATGCTTTTTTATCCTTCAGCTCTGCTGTATGTCAAGGAAGCGAAAAAAAATCTGTAGCAAAAAAATACAGTATTTTAATTTGTCTTTATAGACATTTATAGAAATTTTCTAACAGCTGTTAACTCTCATCGTTAGCAAAAAAAAAAAATAGAAAAAATATATAAATATATACACAAGAACATATTTAGATATATTTCAGAGACATACACTATTTCAGAGTTACACCAACCACTGCACCAAGTGGTACAAAAGCAGATTTTCTAACCCTATGAGAGATACAAGAATAAAGTGCCAGGTCCGCGATATCACTCGACTTAATTTGCATACACAAAAATAATGAAAATTAGAACAAAGCTTAAAATTTAAATATCATTTTGCGTGTAACTAAAACTGAAGTTATATGACCTACTTTCTACACGCCTGCGCTTTTCATGCGCTTTACGCATTGTATGCTATTCAAACTTAAAGCTACATGCAACGCTTTGTACGCGCGCCAAGCAAAATGGTGGCTAAAATAAGAAGACAAATTGAAATCCTAAAGGAATAACGCATGGTTTAATAAATTTAAAACCTTGCTAAGCATGACACTCAGAACAGATCCGCAACAGGATAAAAGGCATGAAAATGTTGTGGATGAAAAAATGTAGCAGGGAATTTTTTTTTTAATCTACTACAACAATCTTTTTTGCTTAACATTTTCTTACAAAAAATTAAAAAGATTACTCCACTATACAAAATTGTTTACCGATAACATTGGAAGCACACTAATCTTTAGCTACCACAAATATGTCGCTTTACGCACGACGCGTGTGACGCGTACAAAAGTAGAAAGTACTCTCCACATTATACGCGTCTACGTGTTCTATGCCTTGTAGCTTGTCATATACAATTGCACTGATTCTACTTTGGGAGAGCCACATGAAATGCATCAAAGCGTGCGGCACATGTTGTGCAACTCCACCTTAAGCCAGCTAGCGATATCGAGTGACATAGTGGACCTGGCAGAAAACAAAGACGACTGTTTCAGTAAAATTTATTGTAATGCAAAAAACAAATTCAAATTTCTGCTGCCACGCTTTTTGATGACTACCTATTGCACATGTCAGCTACCCATTCAACACAAATCGATTTTTTTCATCTCGAAATATTTTCTGTCTAAGCGAAAATCTTTAAATTTGGTGTACATACACTTTCAGTAGGGCAAAGATGTCTGCTAAATTTCATTTAAATTGTGCGTAGGAGCATAGCAAAGTGCTAAAAAAAAAAGGGAGAAATTCGCAAAGACTTCACACATTGCAAAATTTTCATTAAATTACTTTTAAAAACGTTAAATAGTTTTGCAAAATTCGATTGCTGCAAAAGCGCGAAGACTCACAAAAAATTTGCTACAGATGGTGTTAGTTTTGGAGTTGGATTTCCAACTGTTTGATGGCCTTAAGTAAATACCTTTAGTTAAGCCTTGTAATGTGAAAATTTTACCAGCAGCTGTGCCATATTTAATGAATTTTAAATGAAAATAATTTTTTGCGACAACTTAACACATTGTTATAGAGAACGTTTTGTTATTATCTCAACCAGATGTTTTTTCTCTGCGTGTGGCCACATTTTGATTTACATAGAAAAAACAAAATATTAAGACAATTTCTGGAAAAAATTGGTTGATAATTTACAATTACCATCAGGCGTTTTGATTGAAACCAGATTTAAATATGGAAAGGAGCAGAAAATTGGATCATAAACAAAAGTATTTATTTTGCTAACTTCTTAATATCAACACAGGCAATTTATCATTTTGTACTTAATCCCAGATTCAGTGCTAATGAAATACAATATATAGTAGCATTTGAATATATAGTAGCATTTGCTCTGGAAATTTTTCAATAAACAAAAATCTGCAAACATCATTTTGCCAGCTGGGTAAAGTATACTTGATAGTATATTGCTCGAAGCAAAATATTTTTCATCAGAAAATTAAAAAAAAAAAACTTAAATACGACACAAAGCTTAACAACTTGATTTTTACTCTACTAAATCTGAGTCTCAGTTGCAGGCACACAGTAGTGGCCACAGAAGTGGTAGTAAAAAATTTTGATTTGAGTTAAACAGTTAAATTCTACCAATAGAATTTGAGTAAATTTGATGCACTAGCTCAAACGAGGCCATAGCTACTGGATAGTCTGTTTAGTCATGGACTTCATTTAGTTCTAAAATTGCTCTATATAAAATGAAATCTCTAAATAAAATTTTAATGATTTTGATGAAATTCAGTGTTTGGGAGATAAGGATATCCTACCTAGTTCCGATACTCATCTAATTTTGGTATTGCTCTCTTAAATAAATTTTAATAATTTTGATAAAGTTCCCTGTTTGGGTGATTTTGAAGGTGAAAAATTTACCCAGAATGATATCTAATCCAATATTCACACATTTGTGATATTGCAATAAATGATATATATGATCTCAGCAAAACTTGGTACATGGGCTTTATTGGAGATGACAAACACACTTAATATGTTTTGTGCTGGGAACACAACTGAGATGAACGACGAATATTCGCTGAAGACCATTCGTTTTTAAAAATAAAACATGAGAATACACACAACAATAATGACGTCGAATGAAATTCATCATACGCACCGTAGTACAAATACTTTTAGAGTAGGAGAAGAAGAGCGACCGACCACCTTCGAACTAACTAGGGGTCCAATATATGTCAATATTTTTAACTTTTGTCTTAAACAAAATCTTAATATGTATTTGGCAGTAAAAAAGAAAAATAACTGTTAATATTTTTGGCAATAACGGTGAGAAGAGGGTTTTTTTTTTTGGTTAAGATGTGTACTTTCGCAGGAGTATGCAGCTAGCAGGTAGCAAAAGGGTGCGAAAATACAAAGTTGACTTGTTATTTGAGCTTATAACAAACATAAATATTTGATTATATTTTGATATGTATCTAATGCATGCTACTGAGATCAGCAATAGCTTCAGTTTTGCGCAATGACAGCAAAAATGAGTTTTTTTTTCCCAAAATGGGTATTTTTCCTATTTCGGGAATAAAATAAACATTAACACACTAATTTTAATAAATGGGTACTCTATTTATTACTATTACATGCATTAATACAAATAAATATAAAAAAAACTTGAAAATATTTGCAAATTTATATTTTTTATAAATTTTCCAAAATCAAAAATTTTGCAATTTAAAAAAAATTATTTTATTTTTATTTTTTTCCTAATAACTCTAAAATTATTAACGACACCAAAAAAATTATTTTAGCAAAACCTAAAGCTAGCATAATTTGTAATTTTTTTACGTACCACATGATAAAATTGGACACTATATTTTTAAGTTATGACTAAACTTTTACAAATTTTACGAAAATCTCATATTTTAGAAAAGAAAAAAATTCTAAAAAAAACTAATGCATAGAATTTGAAATTTTTATGATTTTTGTACTTAAACAGGCCAAAAAAATATAGTGGTCATCCAGGGTTTTTTTGTTTTGGCCATTAGCTAGTGTTGTTTATTTATTTATGCATAATTTATACATAATTTTTTATGCATTTTTTTATTTATTTATTTTTTTTTTAATTAAATTATTATTTTTTAATTAATTATTTTTATTAATTTAGGTCCAAAAATGAACCTTTTCAAAAAATATTTGTTGTATTTTTCAGCTGTCTAGATGCCGACATTTCGTTGGTGCTAATCAACTCATCAGTAGACTTGAAAAATTCTTAAAAGTTTGTTTGAAACTTTACTACTTATTCCACAATTCTCATGAACAAAATGAGAATCAGAAATGTTCAAACAAACCTTTAATACAACAAACATTTCTATTTTCGTCTTGCAACTCTTTTACTTTTCTTTGCAACCTTCTATACAACGAGTCACCATCGGTTACTACGATTTGTATTTTTGAAAGTATCAAAAAGCAAAAAAAGAAGGTTGCAAAGAAAAGTAAAAGAGTTGCAAGACGAAAATAGAAATGTTTGTTGTATTAAAGGTTTGTTTGAACATTTCTGATTCTCATTTTGTTCATGAGAATTGTGGAATAAGTAGTAAAGTTTCAAACAAACTTTTAACAATTTTTAAAGTCTACTGATGAGTTGATTAGCACCAACGAAATGTCGGCATCTAGACAGCTGAAAAATACAACAAATATTTTTTGAAAAGGTTCATTTTTGGACCTAAATTAATACATTTCAATTGGCTCTAAAGCAAATAAACAATTTAGTTCATATTTTAATATTCAAAAACTTTTGCTTTTTGATACTTTCAAAAATACAAATCGTAGTAACCGATGGTGACTCGTTGTATAGAAGGTTGCAAAGAAAAGTAAAAGAGTTGCAAGACGAAAATAGAAATGTTTGTTGTATTAAAGGTTTGTTTGAACATTTCTGATTCTCATTTTGTTCATGAGAATTGTGGAATAAGTAGTAAAGTTTCAAACAAACTTTTAAGAATTTTTCAAGTCTACTGATGAGTTGATTAGCACCAACGAAATGTCGGCATCTAGACAGCTGAAAAATACAACAAATATTTTTTGAAAAGGTTCATTTTTGGACCTAAATTAATACATTTCAATTGGCTCTAAAGCAAATAAACAATTTAGTTCATATTTTAATATTCAAAAACTTTTGCTTTTTGATACTTTCAAAAATACAAATCGTAGTAACCGATGGTGACTCGTTGTATAGAAGGTTGCAAAGAAAAGTAAAAGAGTTGCAAGACGAAAATAGAAATGTTTGTTGTATTAAAGGTTTGTTTGAACATTTCTGATTCTCATTTTGTTCATGAGAATTGTGGAATAAGTAGTAAAGTTTCAAACAAACTTTTAAGAATTTTTCAAGTCTACTGATGAGTTGATTAGCACCAACGAAATGTCGGCATCTAGACAGCTGAAAAATACAACAAATATTTTTTGAAAAGGTTCATTTTTGGACCTAAATTAATACATTTCAATTGGCTCTAAAGCAAATAAACAATTTAGTTCATATTTTAATATTCAAAAACTTTTGCTTTTTGATACTTTCAAAAATACAAATCGTAGTAACCGATGGTGACTCGTTGTATAGAAGGTTGCAAAGAAAAGTAAAAGAGTTGCAAGACGAAAATAGAAATGTTTGTTGTATTAAAGGTTTGTTTGAACATTTCTGATTCTCATTTTGTTCATGAGAATTGTGGAATAAGTAGTAAAGTTTCAAACAAACTTTTAAGAATTTTTCAAGTCTACTGATGAGTTGATTAGCACCAACGAAATGTCGGCATCTAGACAGCTGAAAAATACAACAAATATTTTTTGAAAAGGTTCATTTTTGGACCTAAATTAATACATTTCAATTGGCTCTAAAGCAAATAAACAATTTAGTTCATATTTTAATTATTTTTATTTAATTAAAACTAAAATTATGTGGAACCACTTTGATAGTTGTATTTTGTGCATAACTTTTTTTGTATTTTTTTTTATTTATATATAATTAAACTAAAATTATGTGGAATCACTTTCACATTTTTGTTAATTTTTTGCAAATATTTGCAACTTTTTTAAAGTGTTGCTTATTGAGACTAATTATTCAAATATGAACTATTTTTCAAAAACGAGCAAAATAAACATTTTGAGCGTTCTTTCTAAATTTTTTTATTTGGTATTTGATTAAATCACTGCTCTATTGTAACGTGATCATGTCTCAAAACTAAGCAAACCTCTCTAAGACAGTATTTTTATTATATCTGTCTTGTGAGTCGATATAAGACCGAAATTTAAACTACGGATGCTTTCCACTTAGCCGTGTAGAAATCTTAAAAATAATATTTGGCAAAATTTGGAAAAAGTCTTCTCAGGCAGACTTCTTAAGTACGACCGCTTAAAATATGAAGGAAAAAAAAAGCTGGTAATATAATTTTGGTTCAGCAGAAGAGCGCAAGCTGAAGTTTTTACCAAGGCAAGTTACGAATAAAGGAATAATTTATCTTTTGTAATTTTTGAGTTGTGCCAACGTTGCAGTAAAAACGTGCTATGACTCAAGGCAGCTCGATATCAGGTAGCCTCACAACTACAACAAACACAACACCAACAAGCACGTCATGTATTTTGTTGGTAAAAAGCCTGAACTTCTGTCACCCGTTTGTTCGCGTATGTGTTTTTGTGTTATAGATTTTAACAGTTCTTCAAGCTAAAAGCAGTAGCCAGCTGGCCTAGCTTGGCTGAAATGTACTGGCTGTGCTTACTACGATAAATCTATCGTGGAAGGGCACCCTGGTAATCGCCTGATTAGGTTACCTTTATGCACGTTTTCAGGATTCCAAATGGGCTCTTGTCATGCAACAGATAATGATTTGTAAGGAATTTGAATGACAAAATCATCATGCTTGCTTGAAGGTTTGATGTTTCGGGCTTCTAACCACTGTCGTGACCAGCAAGCATTCCAGAGATAAACATTGCTGTAGAGATTAGATAGCTTGAACCGCTCAGCAAGGGGTTATGTTGTGGGCCACAAACCAGCAGCAGATAAATTGCCATCCGAGCACCCTGGCCAGCTGTTCGAAGGCAGTAGTGCAATGTCAAAATGAACCACAGTAACGACGCAAGTCATCTCATATCTGTTGCGATATTTACATTTATCTTTTCACATGGCATATAAGCTTAGTTCTCGGTATATTAACTTAGTTGTAACATGTGTGAATGTAGAAATAATTTTAACAAAATTTATTTTTTATTTTTGTGTGGGTAATATGAAGTAGTTTTAATGGCCAGTTCAGAATTATTGACCTGTACAGCATTGTTGCTCTCAGTGCTGTAGCACTTGCTGTCTCTAAATGTCTGCCTTCACTGTGCTAATTTAGTTACATGCAATTTTAGTTGCAAAAATACTGCCTATGTATATTCAATTATTCTTCTTTTTTTTCTTTTTTTCACAAGGATTAAAGTTTGCTTTCCTTTTAGGTTTTCTTCACCACTTTGCTTCATTTTTTTCATGTTTCCGTCTAACTAAAGAACAAATTGTGGCTGCTGAATGCTTGGTATAGGGCTTCAAGGGTGTCTCCGCTTAAAAAGACTCTAGTTGCGCGAGAGTACGAAGCAAATGGTACATATTTATTTATGTGCCAGTGTTGTATTCAGGTTTGTATGATTTTAAGCGGCTGTGTGTTGCATTTAGAAAGTTAATCTAAATGAAAGTAATTATGAATGCTAAAGTATAGGCAAAGTACTAACGAACGAGAACATTGGCATATTGAGTGCTTTATTTTTTTTCCTTCTTTCTTTGTGCATTTATATACTGTATATTTACGGCTGCTTGTGTTTTTTTTTTCTCTGTGATTTCATGTATTTGTTTCTGAAGTAGGTTTTTTTTTCGCCTTTTGCTTTATGTTCAGTCGATGTTTTTGCTGCTATTCTGGAAAGTTATACTGTCAGTTGTTGTTAACAATAGTGTTTGTTAATTTAACATATACAATTAACAGGCAGAAAAGTAAAGCTAACAGGTTCAAACGTTTCTACTTGCATATTTACATCAACTTAGGTCCTCATAATGTTGATGATTTTAAAAAACAAACTTTAAGTGCTGAATTTAAAAGCTAATCAAGGGAGTTATTGTGGAAAATGTTTAGTTTTTGCCTGCTTCTCTAAATAAAAAATTTGTGTTTATTTTCAATTAAAGTCAGCTAGGAGAACTAGGAAGGAATTAAGGAAATTTATTGGAGGTACAAATTAATTGTGTGTATGTTTTTATTAAATTTATTTGGCGAAAAAAATTAAGTGACTTCGATTGATTTCATTGGCTAAAAAAATTTTTATAAGTGTACATATCGCCCTTATATGTAATCCACTAGGCCTTGGGCTCGAATATATAATATAATTTGCTCGTTTTCTTCACTATACAAGAAAGTGAAATAGACTAAAAGGCTAAGGCTGGGGCAGAGCTAATCAAAAGTCTCAAATCCTCTCAAGGGCACCAACATAACCACGAAGTCAAGTAGGGGGACTTAAGACAGTCAGGGCCTAATTTTCAATTACACTGTAATACGCACACACACACACACACACACACACACACACAAAATTACCGTATTCTGCCAACTAACTCTTATAGAGGGTACTAAAAAATTATTTACGATTTTGGCCTCTTGTGTAGCAAAACAAAATTTACGAACGTTAGATAGCGGACCCTGTATAACAGAGTAGTTCAATTATTTAGTAGAACAAAAGAAGGGTATATAAATTAGAAAACTGGAATTTAGTTTATAAAATTCCTTGCGGCGGGAATGATAGTGAACGATGCAGTAAAATGTATGTAGGGACAATCAAAAATAAAATGAAGTCTAGAATGGCAGGCCATAGAAGTGGTAAAAAATATAGGAATTGTAACTCATCAGAAAAGACAACATTATCAATACTTTGTCGTAATTCTAATCATAATCCGGATTTTGAGATGCTACATATAATTAATATAGCAACAGAGAATATAATTAATTTTAGGAAGGACTCAGATGGTTTAGCACAGAATTAGGGGCATTTAGTTTACAAAAATAAAAAAAGAAAGCTTTTTATAACACATTTTTACCGCCTTTATATTTAAGGTTATTATGTGTGTATGTATGTTAAATTTATAAAATTTATTTATTTTCTGCCATAAAATTTTTTTTTTTTCGATTTTATAGTTATTAAAGAAATTGTTAAAGAAATTTTCCAAACGAAAACGAAATATTGAAAAGAAATTGGCTAACTGTTGGTTTTATGTATAAAAAAGACCTTGAGCTCAAATACTATAAACAACATGTGAGAGGCCAAATCACTGAAGCTGATAATACAACATATTCATTTATTATTTGGTTTTTTTCGACCCCTGTTTTTATATTTTATATATTTGTTTTCTTGAGCTAAAGGTATTTTTTGGTTAAAAATGTTTAATTATTTTTGTCGTTATGCCGCTCTCGCTTCTTCAGGACAATAATAATGAAAATAGTTTATATTGGTTTTTTTATTATTGATTTTTGGAAAAAACCAATAAAAAGTATTTTCATTTGATATTGTGCTGAAGAAGCTTTCCGAAGGAGAGCAAAATATCGACAAAAATAATTAAATATTTTTAACAAAAAAAACCTTTAGCTCAAGAAAATAAATATATACAACATATTCAAATTTTCAAGAACCACCTATACATATATTTACATATATTTGATCTCCTTCCTTTCAAAAGCAATCCGTTCTTTTTTTTTTTTGTGGTCTCAAATTACTAAATGTGGAATATGGTCTGTCTATAATACGATTTCCTTAGCGTATAGTTAATAGTTCAATTTCACCTTCCAGTTAAATTAAAAAACAGCTTCACAAAATATTTCTTCTTCAACAGTTTTGGGGTTGAAACTCCTTAATAACCACTACAACAGAAATCTCTTTCATTAATTTACTTTTTAATTAATTTAAGATTTGGAAAAGAGCATCGAAAATAAACAAAACTAAGCACAAAAAATTTCCATCAAAACCAAAAGTGGTTGAAGAAAGAAAACTTTGAATAAACATTTCAATAAGCATACTTGTATGCCAACTACACGCGCGCTTATTTAGCTGAAATTTCACCTTTCACAAATACCACGAAAGCAACAAAGGACATTAAGGGCAAACCAGCGAACGAACCAATGAACAAACAAACAAACATACAAATACACAACCAAAGAAAAATTAAATGAGTGAATGATTGAATAAAGAACAACAAACACGTGGCCATAACGAATTTTCATTTCATTTCATTTCTAATGCCATTTGGTACATGTGTGTTTGAACAAGCATTGTTCATTTGGCTTCTGCAACTGTGTGTGCTGAGTGTGTATTGGTTTGCTTGTTTGTTCCAGGGATTTAACAATGTTTATGGCCAAGGACATGCAATCAACTCGTCTAATACATAAAATGCATTACATTGAATCAAGCTGAAAAAAAAAAACAAATTAAAAAAAAAACTTTTACACATCTCTAGCAACTACACCAAAGGGAATTATATATTAGTAACGGCGCTCAGTTAGACCGTTAAAGCTTTTATTTTATGCATGAACTTGTACAAATAGTGGCAATGCAGACAGACAACAATGTCTATTCGCCCGCTTGTCTACATATTCATTATTTTTGTAGTGCTTTTTTCTCGTTATGTTTAATTTAACATATAAATGAAAGTACTAGGAAACAAAAGTAATAACACAATAGAAGAAGAATACTACATACTTACCATACTTACCGTTGAAGTCTGTGCAAGTGAAAAGAAATTGTATGCTACATACATTTATGGACATGCAAGCAGTTGTTAAAGGCATAAGAACAAAAAACAAGATTGTAATTTAACTTAATCCGCTCAATTTGAAACGCACACCCGGATATTAACACATATATTTTCCATACTGTTTGTGGCAAACTTGCACGCGCATGCAAATGCAGATTCACTACAACAACAAAAAGGAAGCACACAAAAAAAGAAGAAGCACCCACATGTGGTGATTTTCAGAACGCAGACGTTAAAACAATGCACTAAAAGGTTGAGTATAATGAGTCTTTTTTTTTTTTTGCACATCCGAAGTTATGAAAAGCGCCGAGGTATTTTTATTATGGCCTTCATGGCTGAACAAAGGAAAGTTAAAGCAACTTTTGTGGATTGAAAACAAAACGTTTCGACTACAGACAACTCTTTGTCCTTAACAAAACCAACTTCAAAATAAAAATGTTCAAATTTCATTTCGTACTTCGGACCCAAAGGCACAACAAAAACAAAAAGTTTTCAAATTACTGTCTCAATATTGTTTTTATTGTGATACGAGACCAATTGTGCACCTCGACAAAAAATATTTTTGGGCGGCCCTTGTCTAGTAGACTACTAGAGGATCTCGTTACGGCTGTAGGTTTGATGTTACCCAGGCCCCTGGGGTCCAGCCCAGGTATGTGGCCCTGCGTTGCTCATTTATTAATGAGTTTTTCAAACATTGAGGCAAAGAAGCGTCTAATTTAGTGGGACAAAAACCGACGTTTAGGCACAAAGTATACAGAGATGACAAGCGGCCAAAACAATCTATCAGCTCAGTGTAAGCTCTGCACATCTCGCCTCTGAAAATCCGCTAAAACTAGTAGCAAACCAAAAGAAAAAGAAAAACGTTTCATACAGCTCTTTTTATGTGGTATAATATTCATAACTTAAGCAACGTTCTACCAGATGATTTGGGCAAGTCAATTTTTTCAACTCTGAGCAGTCTGTGCGGTTTAGGTGAGAATCACATTTAAGATAGTGCACACTGGTTGTACCGTCCTATATAAAAATAAGCCATTGAACTTTTTCCCCAACTTGCTAGTTGGTCACATTGAGCAAGACCAAAACTATAGCCTGCTTTTAGGAAACAATTTGTTTGTATATGACTGACTTTTTTTCTCTTCTTTGTACAGACAAGTTAATTTTTTATATTGTATTTTTACACGCATAAAAGGATACAACAAGAAAAAGAAGTAGTTTTAATTAAAAATAGTATGTAGTCTTTTTCAACTATGGTTTTTGTTTTTTAACCGCAGATATATTAATTTGAGGTAAAACAAAAAACAGCCAAGAATCTTTAAAAATTCATAGACTAACAGCTGAAAAAATATGGAAACATAAAATCGCTAAGAAAAAATTTTATAATGAAAAATTTCTTAAAGTTGCTTTTAAATCGTAACTTTCATTTACTAACTTATGTGAATCATAAAAAGTGTAATTTTTTCAGCAAACATCAAATAATTGCCTTGCAATTGGAATTCTTTTCGATAAAAAAGACCATTTTTAAAATTAAAATTTATTATTCTTAAATAACGAAAAACAAATAAAATTTTTGACAATCATTTCCACTAAAGTTTAAAATATTTAAAAATAATCGTAAGAAGATGAGCGATAAGCTGATGTTTTGAAAAAAAATGTAATGCAAACTTTAGGGTTTTTTTTAATCAGCACGACTGGTTTATTGCAACAATTTTTTGACTAAATTTATATTATTAGTTTATTTACTACAAAAAATTTCCTATTTTTTTCTGATTCTTTTCTATATTTATTTCAAACATGTGGAATCTCCGCATAAATTATTGAACATTCCTTGGAATGTCTGAGTTCTCCTTTTACCCTGAAAAACATTTTTTTTTTTTGCTTTATTTCGCAATTTGTTAAGACTTTCCTTTGCAATTACGCCCGAATATAAACGGTTTTGACAATTTGTGGTAATTTTATTTTAAAGCATAAATTAAGGCGTAACTTTTTGATAAGCTGCTTTTTTCTATTTTCAATATTTCTTTCTTAATAAAATTTTCATTGTTTGTATTATTTTTGTGGTGGCTTGATTTCATCCAAAAGCATTTTCAAATTAAAACATCCTTTTTTGCTAATTCCTGAAGGTCCTGCCATAAAAAGGACAACCAACCATTTTCATTGTCATAAATTTTATTTCTTTGTTTGTTTTGATTTATTGGCAACTGGAGAGTTATTAATATGACAGTTTTTATAATTGAATTTTTTATGCCGCTGCCATAATTATCAAAGACAATAACACAAACAAATGAATAATTATTTGAATGACAACAACAGCGGTCAACACCAACGAAAGCCAAAAGGCAGTGAGGGGTGAAAGATTCACAAAAAAGGTTAAGTGGACGAAAACCAAAGTACCCGAACACAATGTTTTAAATATACAATTACACAGTCATACTAATTGTAAAATTAATTTATGTGGCAGGCCATTTACCAAGTGCTTGAGGTTTTTATAATATTATTGACAATTTTAAGAGATTTTAAAGAAGAGGCTGAATATACTAAAAAAACAACAATTTAAAATAAGGCAGAAAAAATGTATGGCTAAAACAACTAATTAGGATAACAATCCTTTAAAAAAATTCCCAAGTGGGTTGTTCCTACGACTGGCAGCCCGTGAAACGTAAAAAATTTGCCACTACTGTTCGCATAACTTGAAGGTATGCGTGAAATAGATATTAAGCCAGCTCCATGCCGGAATAAATGCACATACATACGTCGTCAAGGCACAAGGATACCAAAACCATTTTTAAGTGAAATTTTACCAGCTTGCAGAAGTAAATCAAAATATTTTCTTAGCAGGAAACATGCAGAGAACTCTAGAACTATATGTATATATAGATGTCTTCAATGAAATTAGTTAATCTGTTCAATTACACAAAAAGTACATATGCTTTTGATATTTTCTTTTACGAAGAACTAATTACAACCACCACATTAAGTTCAAGCTAGAACTGCAAAGCCTTAGTAGCAGAGAACTGCAACGTGCGCCAGTTTTAATGAGTAAAGTAGAGTCACAAAAATTACGATTTATTGATTTAACAATCGATAATGTGTTTTAGGTTTTTCTGTAGCCTTTGGCATGAGCTAAAAAAGTTTTAGTACGACACATCAAAAAACTCTTTTTTTATTTTTGTATTGGCCAATGAAATATTTCGTCTACCGAAGAAATACGTAAATGTAATATTAAACTTGATTTTTGATTATTCAAAAATTAACTTATATATTTATTTGCTATAACAGCTAATTGAAATTTATTAGTTTAGGTCTAAAAATAGACCATATTAATGTTTTCTTTGTTTTTCTTCGCTAAGAAAATTGCTGTTTACGCCAGCTGCAAGGCTGTGTAGCTCTCTACTTCATAAGCACTTTACACGTGTGTGTTTAACAATAAAACTTTTAACAATAATGTAGCATAATTATAGGCTTTTAAGGTTACTGGCTAAAAGTGTGTTTTCAGTTTCTGGGGTTTCTGTTAGAGACTGCAATCGAAACAATTGTTAATTCATGTCAATTCATTTTCATACATTTTCTATAGTACATGGCATTTCATTTCATTACAATACGGAACAATTGAAAACCTTAGCCTGCGTGTAGGCATACAATTTGCCATAAAATTCAACAAGCAGCATACGTTTTTCTATTATGACAAACAGTAAGTAATAAGATATTATAAAATGCATTTAATGCCAATTTTTCGCCCTTCATTCTCTTACCTCTCCCCATCTTTTCATTCTTCCCAGCATAAATTGTGTTTAGTGCACGCATATTGAGGGATGTTTGTTGTTCAATGCCAGATATGCACAAGGGTTACTTTCTGCAATTCTTCATGCTTTTTCCTTACGAGTACATACAAATATTTATCCCAAACTACTACTTTTTTGTAAATTTCCACAAGTGTCAAAGTGTAAAGTGTGTGTCTGCTCTGCTCTGCTCTGTTCGTTTTGTTGGCCTGTCTTTTCTATTAATTACTTTGCTGTTGTTGATATTTAATGTTCACTATTTGATTAAAATTGCTATTGAAAGATATTTGTGGTTTTTGTAAATTGATGAAAATTTTACATGACATATTATGGTAATAATGCAGCATACGTTATAACGCACGTGTTTAAAATGTGTTTGTATTTTGCTGCACGGGATATTCCATTGAATTTTCTTTACAAGCCAAATTAAATAAATTTCGATTTTGTTTTTTTTTTTGATATTGTATTAAAGCTACTTGACATGAATAAATAGTTTAATAAATGAAGTAAGTATTTTTGGCACGCAAAATATTTGAAGAATTAAAAGAACATAAAATCAATTTCTCAATAGATCAGGAGTCAATACAATCAAATGCATGAAGCAGCATGCACACTGATTTCAGTAAAAATTTAAAGATATTTCAGGAAAGTTCAAGGGAAAGTCCACTTGCTGGGACCGGCTTAAGGTTTGAAGTAGTGGTCTGCTCTCGATGCAATAGCAGCAAAAGTTAATTTTAAAACAATTTTTGTTATTGGCGAGAGAATAAAAAAAATATTTCTAGCAACAGAAAAACACAGCGATAGAATTGAAAGTCGATCAGTTAGATTAAATCTAGAGAGTCAGAGTGAAGAAGAGATTTAATAGAATGGTTAAGATAAAACTACCTCATTAGTTATTACCTGAGTATGAAACAATTTGGCCACTGATAATTGGCATGGGAGATGTGAAACAGCCATGATCTTCAATTTTATTTATCTCGTCTTCCTACATAATGTTGAGCAGTACAATTGTATCACAAAAAAAATCTTTCTCAATTTTGAGAAACTAAGAATCGAACTATAAGGACAGATAAAATAATTTAAAATCTAATTTATTTTATTATCTTTTGTAAATAATTGAAAAACTAGATTTTTGTATTAAAGGGTAAATGTAAGACTCCATTTACAAAAAATAAGACCACCACTATACAACTCAGTTATAAATATACCAAACAACTAAAAATGAAGACAGATTCACATGAATACAGCAACCAAGAACACCTTAAATAAAAAATGATCATACAATTATTAAAGGCCATATTCATAATAATTATTGTAAATTTATTAAGCTCTTATTTGACGTATTTCTACGGAATATTTCTCAAATAAACGTGTAATAAACCTTAAATAAATTTTATGAATATGGGTGTAAGTGTTACTGACTGACTAAATTTTGAGGTTAGGTTTGCTCAATGGGCAAATACAAAATTTACTATGAATAATTATTTAATCTTGCAAAACATTTGCAGAAATAAGGGCAATAATTCTAGTCTTTGCTCATTCAGCAAACATAACCTTAAAATACTCTTTTGTAAAATTTACATTTTTATCCTTCTTCTCAGTCTATTTTTTTTTTTTTTTTTTGTTCCTGGTTACTAATGTGTACAGCTGAAGGTATACACGTTCGATGTTGCTCATATACCTGTATTTATCCAAAATAAAAGTCCACAAGAGAGTGGTGGTCCCATTATTGTTATGTTCAACCATGAGCAAATGTCTGTTCAAATGTGCCCCCACTTAAGTTTTATTATAAAATATAAAGTTGCTTGCTACGATTACAAAACAGCATCTTTAATTCTATAAAAATTATTTGCTATTAGTGTTTAATCAAGTAGAAGACCAAACACGCTTTAAACATTTTAACATTTCAGCTCACATCACACATGCTTTTCATCATAAGCTCAACTTCCCTTCGTATTATAAACGAGTATAAAGTGCAAGGACAAGTCTATGGAGATAAATACTCACCATGGAAGTAATTGCGATTAAATATTTATTATTGAAAGGGAGGAAAGTTTTGATAAGGAAACATTAACTTTCCAAATCTCTGCAGTTCATTGTAACATTTAAAACCTTAGCAGCTTGTATAGTAAAAGTATACAAAGTGAACGAGGGACCAGAGTCTGTACAAGGAAAATCATTTGATATCAAAACAATTTTGATTTTGAATTGATTTATTTTGTTTAGTTGTATTTATTCAAAAGCAGACATTGCTGCAAGGATTTCATTGCTAAAGAAGGAAAATTAGGGAGACAGTATTGCCATGTTGTTTTCTTTTATCTAAAGATATTTTTGAAAATCGAATCTTTCAGAACAAAATAAAAAAAATTAATAAAAGAATGACCAATTTTGCTATGGAATAACGAGAACCATTTCTGGGTAAAATATATGCAAAAGTATGCTTACTAAAGTCGAGAATTACAGTATTATATCTGGGCAAAACTTAAGAGTGTGTTGGTTTTATTTTGAAAACTTTTACATATAGCATACTTCATTTTAGGCTCGAAAAACTTCAGTATAAACGAATGCTAAGACCAATACGTATTAAACAAGAGTCAGGCATCGTAGAAAATTTTTGCTTTAAGAGGTTGGCAACTGGATGTTTCGAAGCAGCTATGCTTTTCATCATTTCATTGATTATAAATTTAGTTTGAACTCTTTTAACCTGTATTGTTGATGTATCCAAAAAAGCATTCAAGAAAATCAATTACATTTATGGAGAAGGTATGAGAAGCAGCAGTTTTGATAAAGCGTGCTCTCACTGTAAAGCATAATGCTAATTGTGAGTCACACCTTAACGCCAAGCTTTTTCGCAAGCATTATACATATAGTTGAACTATTTGATTTATAATTGTTAATAATATTTTCATCTTGGACCCATCAGGGAATGGCCTCTACATGTGCACTGCATTGTGCCAAAACTAGGAAAGTAATGGAAGGAGGGGGAAAGGTAAAATACCCTTTATTTTCCCTCGTTCGTTAAACAAGAAAAAATAATAATAACTTATTGAGGCTAATTTTTCGACTTTTGTTGTTTAATATTTTCATTGTATGAGCTTTAAGGTCACTTGGTTTTTTTTATAAATGTTTATTAAATTCTATATTTCGACAGCTCAATGGGTATTTTCTTCAGGAATGTTTTTAATCTTAATATTTTTTCGAAAAAAAAAAATTTTATATATCAGAGTTGATTAATTTTAGTTTGTCTTTTTAGTATCCAGACACCATCCAGTCAACAACTGTTAATCTAAAAACCCCAACAAAACCTATTACGTCTTTATACTTACACGGTTTAATTTAAAAAAAAAATTTCCATTGCTTATTAAGCTCTCATTTAACAAGTATATTCACAATCTTTGTCATATGTATAAGTAATCCATGAGCACGAAATATTTGCTTAAATAAGTCCAAGACCAAACATGCCTTCATCTATTACGGCTCCACAACGTAGTCAATGGATTACAAAAACCACGTCCTCTCTCATCGATCAATCATCAAACACCGATTAAAATTTAGAAATCGTCATTACTTTTTTTACGACAATCATCATATTGTAACACACATCCTGCCTTCACTAATAACTCCATCACTTCCAGTTCGACTTTCTGTTAACTGGTCACCCTAAAGCCATTCAAAGCTTAAGTCATTCATTCCATTGCATACTGAACTTAATATAGATATTGCTCACAGTTTTATCGTCTCTACATCTCTTTTGTCTGCAAAAACGAAATTATTTACAAAGTAATTACGATTAGTGACACAAACAACAAAATCAAGCCACAAATGTTACAAAACTTTATGACTAGAAAGCGGGACAGACGTGCTGCATACGTACAAATAAAGCAAATGAATAAAACAACAGGGTGAAGTATAAAATAGATGGTCAACAAAATTTTACAAACAAAGTCAAATGAATAAAAATTACAACAAGAAGCAAAAAAAAAAAAGGTCAAGCATTAACTTTATTTTAAGTAAAGTTCTCTATGGTTAAAGGGGGGAGGATTAGTTAAATGTATTGGGTGTAGAAAAAGAGAGTATCAGCACCGTATGGCTGACCATTAGTGGCATGTTATAAAAGCTTAACACAATATCTTTTTATAAGTAAGTGTGTATGTTCGCAACATATACACTCACACACACACACACATGTGATTTAATGAGTGTTTGCTTATCTATCTATATATAAATACATTTGTTTTAGGTACATACACATATGGCTAAATTTACCTACACAGCACATAAGCGGATAATAACTTTGGAAAATTGTGATCAATCATACAATTTGATGGCCACAAATGGTGTTGGTAATCGCAAAGGTAGCAAATAAAAGTTACTGTTTTTTGTTCTATTTTTTTTTTCTATTTAATTACTACTTAAGGGAAAAGTACTTTAAGGTATTATGTTTCACAAGTTTGTGAGGTCTAGTTCAGTATTCGAAGAGCTTAACTGTAGCATGCAAATGAAATTTACATATATTTCTCAAACTAATGCCTAAAACCATTGATAAGATCTTTCAAGATTTGAGTGTTGCTATTGAAGCCATTCACTCAAGTAAGATAGTATAAAAAAGTTTACAGATGGCAGTAGTCAGTACTAGTGATTTGAGTACTAGTAAAATTTTGATTTTATACTAGTGTTTAATTAAATAATTTGTAATATAAAACCAACTACGGTGATAATAACAATATTATATAGCAATAGTTTCTGAGAGTAAATTTAACCTTGATTAGTTTAACTCTTAGTTTAAATTATTTAGTTTTGAATAAAAAACAACATGAACATCTTATTAATAAGAGTGTTAGCTAATAAATCAGAGACATAATCAGAAATAAGCATATAAAAAAATAACAAATCAATTGAGTAAATTAATTACTTACACCGGTATTCATAAAAAATACAACGTTGCTAAAATATACTATTTTAGAAAAAATTTTATATAAAAAATTTGTTGTAAAATGTGTTTCAAAAATGTTTTATTTTATATGAATACAGGTGTTAAAGTTTAAAAACAAGATTTTAAATTAGAAATAAAATACACAAAAATATAAAATATTAAATTTGAACTCATCTTAAGTCCTGAAAACAATTTGAATAATTCTCTTTTAAAAGTATTAAAAATCGTGTTGAATGTAACGGTTTATCCATTTTGTGGTTTCAAAAATGTGGGACTAGAATTCCACATCTATCAAACTAAATTGTTAAACCAATGTTTTTCTTCTCAGTGAAAAGTCTGACATTGACGAAAATGGATTGCTTAACTGTCACACAACGCATAAAAATTATCAAAACATATTACAAAAATGGTGATTCTGCCACAGCCACATATCGCGCTTTAAAAGCAGATTATGGTTTACATAATCGTCCAACTATGCAAGCCGTTGGCAATATTGTGCAGAAATTTGAAGAGACTGGAGCGGTTACAAGTATTGTAAGGCCTGAGCATCATCCTTTCGCTCGTTGCACTGAAAATGTCGCTGCTGTACGTGAAAGTGTTGCTGAAGACTAGGTGTTAGGACTGCCTAACGGCACTTTATGGCGTATTTTGGATTCAGATCTAGACCTACATCCATATAAAGTCCAGCTCACACATCCATTAAAGCCAGCTGACCATTCACAACGTCGTAGGTACGTGGAATGGGTGCTCGAAGAACAGCCGGTGGACAGCGATTTTTCGAACAAAATATTCTTCAGCGATGAAGCACATTTCTCACTCGGTGGGTATGTTAATAAAAAAAAATTGTCGTTTTTGAGGTTCTAAGAATCCTCAGGTAATTGAAGAGAGGCGATTACATCCAGAAGAAGTTACTGTTTGGGGCGCTCTTTGGTCCGAAGGTGTTATTGGACCTTATTTCTTCGAAAACGACAATGGAACGAATGTCACCGTTAATTCAGAGTGTTATGGTATTGAACAATACGACTTGGAGAATATGTGGATCCAACAAGATGGCGCCACATGCCACACAACTTGAGCGAATATGGCTTTATTGCAAGAGACATTTCTTGGCCGCGTAATTTCTCATTGTGGCGATATCAACTGATAAACATTTAACTCTTGAGCACTTAAAAACCCACATTCGGCAAGTTAGGGCTGAGATACCGCCCAATATGTGTCAAAAAGTGGCCGAAAATTACCTCAAAACAAACAATGCTTGCAACTTTTCGTATGGTGGTCATTTACATGATGTAGTCATGTAGGTGGTCATTTACATAATGTCAACGTTCAAGCTTTATAATAAAAAAGAAATATTATGAAAAAAATATTTTATATGTGTTTTATTTACATTTATTTTTGAAACCGCAAAATGGATAGCCCGTTGCATCAGTCTACAAACTAGGCGGCAGGTTTTGTATACTGTTGTACTGAGGCAAAAATTTGCTGATAAGGAAGAACTTCATTTATATGCTTAATAAATACTAATATGCTTAAAAAATACTGCTGGATGTTCTATGAAATTGTGCTGGCATTGAAACTTAAACAGGATCAAGATGGAGACATTGCATGGGCCTAATCAACGGGTTATACACTAAAATAGTTTTTTAAAGTTACCCGTAATAACAATATCGTCAAACTGGACGAAAATGTCCACAGAATTAAGTGGATCGATACTGATATGGCAGTTGATTCTATACACACCATCTAGCAAAAGCTTCTTCCTATCAGTTGTTAAAATGTTAAGAAATACATATTCTAGTTCGCGGCTATTTTCGGTATTAAGTACAACTTTGCAAGAAATGCCTTACTATACATAGTATATCGTATATAAGTTTTTTTTTTGAATTTAAATACATCAGTCTTTAATTTATTTATATTTGTTTTCCTCTAATACTAAAATTAGGATATATAAACTTATTCTCAAAGACTTGCCAGCTATAATGCTAAATTAGTTACTCATAATTTGCAAGGGAAGATAAAGGTCCGATTGGTGGTAAAATTTTACAGAAATACATTTTTTTTTTTTTTTTTGTTTAAGGCCGTTCAGCTAAAGAACAAATAAGTTTTAAACGAAAAACATTATTCAAGTGAGAGAAAACTATCAAAAAGTGCGGTTCGTTATCTATGCCACCATCTTGCATTTCTAACTAAAAACTATTTCTCGTAGAATGAAAATTTTTTTTCTGTACTAGTAAAAATGACATTACTCATTTGTAGGTACAAATCTGAATAATTTTTAATACCATGTTCATACATGCGCCTTTATTGAGGTAATCGCAATAAAGTCCATTATTGAGCTCAATATTCCATACAAAAATTCAATAAAGTTTTGTTAGATTTTATAAATGAGCTTAAGGTCACTCAATTTTTCAATAAATATATTTCCTATTTATTCTATAAATTTTTTCGATATTTCGATACGCATTTTCCTGAAGAAGATACACAAAGGCGTATCGAAATATCGAAAAAATTTATCAATAAATAGAAAATATATTTATTGAAAAATTGAGTGACCTTAAGCTCATTTATAAAATCTAACAAAGCTAAATAAAAAAGTCGAAGAACGAGTATCCAGAACATTATTCAATAAAGTTATTGCTCAATAAACTCTATATTGCTTTGAATATTGAGAAAAAGATGGAACACAACACTGTAAAAGATGTGTTTAATAAGCAAAAGTATACAATGCGAAATGAATGACGTGATAAATGTAAACAAAAGCAAACAAAACAAAATAATAAAAAATAAAAATAAAAAAATAAAAACATAAAAATTTTTAAACATTGCAGCATTTCCAAATTTTTATTTCTCTTTCTTTTTATTATTGCCGCTTTGGAGTCATAACATGAACGCACTACTTGTACAAGTTCCATGTTTTTAATGTACAACACTAAAATCTTTTTAATAAAAGGCAGTTTTTCTTCCATTTTTCTTATTGGAAAATATTTTTCACTTTTTTTCTCACTACCAAAACAAAAACAACAACTTTTTTTAAGCTGTCAGATACTAATTGAGTTAGCTCAATATTTGTATGTATGAACGCAAAAAATATTATGTCAATAAACTGAATATTATCTCAATTAGAAATACATGTATGAACAAGGTATAAGGTTGGCTTAACAAATTTTTTCATTTAAACCCATATTATTCCATAATTGAGATTGTGTTACTGTTACCATTTACTTTGCAAATATGCAATTAGTTTCCTGAATACACTTAGCATATTTCTGTTTTAGCTGTTTATTTTTCAAGTTTAAATATATCTTGATAATATTCTGCTTGTTTATGTACCTATTCCACACAGGGCTGGGAAGCATTTAAAAATATACCACGTAGTTTTTCATGAAAACCACAAAACCTCAAATATAAATTCAATACAAAAATGAGCAGTCTGCTGCATTTTGCTGGCAATATTATTGAAAACAAAATAGCAATTTAACGATTTTAAATAAAATTAATTTACCTTTGACAGAATGTAAAATTAAAGGTAATTATTTTCCTTTTTTTCTCCCTCAAACAATAGACTTTAAATAGGATTAACAACTATTTATTTAATGAGTTCTTTTGCGTTCAATTCGTACGCAATGATTTGCACAAACAGTATTTTTGTGTACTTTTTGCTTTCTTCTTCATTTTATAGTTGTAGTGATTAACCGCTTGCATTTTCACACAAGCTCCCACACAGTTACAAACATATGTGCGCGTGTGTGTGTATGCATGAACAAACAACAAATACAATAGATCAACCTTTGATTAAGCTGGCATTACATTACATTAATTTAATCGCTTAATATCGCATGTTTGCAAAACACACAGACTCGCATACTCCCATGCATTAACAATTTTGCTGTGCTGTTGTGTACCTTCATGTTTGTTTAAGAATTGGTAACCTGGTGTTTTTGTATGATTAAACTTTTAGCCACATATTGTCATTATATACAATAAATTCAGTCATACACAATTCACAATGTGATTTCTGTGTTTTTTTTTTTCACTGCTGCCGCTCTCTCATTTCTTTAGTTCTCTGTATACAGTATTATTGCTCTTAATGTCTGTGGGCAGCAATTGTATGAGTGTGTGTTATGATTGTTTTATACATACAAATATTTATTTTATTTGTATGAACGACATTTTGGGTCAACCGTACTCAATTGTTTGAATACATTATATATATGTATGTATGTATATACAGTTATACGTACATGAATATTTACTTTTGTCATATAGCAGCAGACATGTGTTTGCATGCATGCCACATAGTAGTAAAAATGGGTTCGAGGTTAAAAGCTAATGGTGAGAAATTATAATTCTTTGTCCTGACATCGTAACATTTAAATGACGTCGACCAAACAAAATCATGAGCAATACACTGCAAACTATTGAAATATTTTTGGCATGAATTAAAGCAAATTGCGATTATTGGCAAAGCTTGTTTGACTGGCAAGTTGACAGCAACAACGAAACTACGTAAACTACGCCAAACACAATAAGGGCCGTTATTACGACTTATCGATAAGGTATGGCATTAGCTAAAGTTGCCTTTGATGGAGGTGAGCTATAAGCTGGCCTATCAATAATTTTCAGTTTTACAACGTGCTGTTGAAAAAAATTAGTTTTTTTTTTTATTTTGTGGCAATACGTTTGAAAGGTTCCAGTCTGGAGGAAGAGTAAGCGTATGAAAAATAAATTTATTTCGTTACCCCTTAGGATCTTATCAGGCAAATAAAACATTTTTAATTATTACAACTTCCCCTATATAAAAAGTCAGCGTTGAATTATGGAAACAACAATCCAACCGTTAAACTAATGGTAGGTTTAGCTTTTGCATTTACCAGATTTGGTTATGAATTTTCTATATCAAATGGAAATTGTTAATTAATTGGAAAAATTGCCCATAAAAAGGTACCTTTTTTACGCAGGGTATTTTAGTCCAACAAACAAATTTATTGAAATAATTTATTATTGCATTATGAATTCTACATTTCTCTTTATTTATTAATATAATATAATTAAAGAAATTCCTTTTTTATTAGTATATACATATGTATAAAACAAATAATTTTGTAATTTATTTTGTCAACTTGCCTCTATAGTGCCTTTTGGGCGCAGAGGCAACCAAATACTGTGATGAATTAATTTATATTAAGAAATTCGTCATTAAAACAAAATAAGAACCCCAACTTTATCGCCAAGTTGTAATAGTGGCTTTGAGGATGATTATTATGTAAATTGTTCTGAAGATCCTTTCTCCTATACCTTAGAATTTCAATTTCTCCAAATACTAAAAAAAAATATTACTACAAAAATATTCATCCACATCTCATTACTTTAAATGACCATTAAAAACACATCCCCCTGGCCTTTAGAGCTTATTTCAAGCACTTAGGTTCACGTATGTGGTCATTAGCTGGATTAGTTTTAAAAAGCTTTTAGAAATAATTGTAAACCAATGAGTTGCAAAACTCATTGATGCAACAACAAAATTTTTTGTGTGAAACATTAGTTCATTACTTCTTTTAATACTCTTCATTGCCTCGTTTTATTTATCAATTGCTGGTTGTGGTTTTTTTCTTTTAATAAATAATTCTTAAAAGCTTAAAAATTTTTTCCACATTTAATAAGAAATCTAAAGCTATTAAGCTCGTATTGCACGACAATCACAAAAGGAGTTCATCAAAGAAAATGAAAGATAATAAGTATTGGAAAATGATAAGTATTAACGGAAGTTGTGTTCTTTTCTATCAAGTAAATTGTGTTTTAAGTCTTGGCAGGTTTATTCCTGCCAGCACAGTAATATTTGATAATTATTACAGCTTATATTTGGCGAAAAAACAGAATCTATTGTGTTTTATTGCTTTTTAAGAGCTGTCTGATGACTCCAATTATTTAGCTGTGGGCAGGGCTGGGCAGTATTTGAAATACATGTATTTGAAATACGTATTTAATATACAAATACGTATTTTGTATTTGTATTTTAAATACGTCTCATGAATGTATTTGTAGTTTGTATTTTAAATACTAAGCGCTTGAGTATTTTGTATTTCAAATACTCGTGCTCTCAAAATACATTTCAAAATTTATGTTGAAAAATATGCACTAAAAATTATTCCATTCATACATCAACTAAAATCCGAAAATTTTGCTACTGTTTTATTTTCAAAAAATTGCAATAGCACCATTTAATTACCAAAAGAATTAAAGTAAAAGTAAACGCAACTGAATTAACATGCATTGAGAAAGTCGCCAAGCTGTCAGAAATAACGAAAAAATCAAATACAATTAAAAACAGCGTTCGACATTTTAATCTAAAACAAAAGAAAAAAATAGCAATCAAATGATGACTTGGATTATATATAGTTATATAGCATTTGGTGAAACTTCTTTTAATTGTCACTTATTTCTTAATTCCGTTATAGGTCTTTCAAGAAAATATCGTTTCCTAATAAGAAATTAATGACATTTTATAGTTAGTTATTCGCATTAGGAGATTGTTTTTCTGATATCACTTTTGAAAAACTGGTGTTTATGAAAGAAAATAAAAATTTTTTTTATAAAAGTATTTTGTATTTCAAATACTTGCTTTTGGAATACAGTATTTGGTATTTTAAATACATGGAAAAAAAGTATTTGTATTTTGTATTTTAAATACATCAGAGCATGTATTTTGCCCAACACTGGCTGTGGGTAATATTATAGTTTTCGAAAAATTGTTAATAATACAACTTTCATTTTACTTTTTAAGCAAAAGCCACTTTAATTGCCCGTAGAAGAATCAAATATATAACCAACTCTTAAAGTTTTTTCCTCTCTTATTTTTTTTTTTACTTACCGAGATCGCAATATGTCTCCTTAGCGGGGATCTAAAAAAAACCATAGAAAAATTAAAATCGAACGCCTAGAAAATAATTTGTTTACTCTCTTTTTCTCATGCCATCACAATATCAGAAATCCATAGCGCATCATTTCAAGAGCCCCAAATTCATTTGGCCAAGAATTATTCAAAAATTATTTAACAAAACTCAAACAAAAAAATGTTTTTGTATAAAATATTTGCAAATCACTAAAAAAAATGTTTTATTCTTTCAATTTTGCGAAACAAAAAACAGTTTTCTTTATGTCCTGCATTTCAACGTAGAGACTAGTTTCATAAATAAATATTTGCATTTTATTAAATAATAAAAAATGGAAACATAAAACAAGTGGCTGAAAAGAAGAAAAAAAAATTATTATTAAAAAGAAAGAGTAGCATTTTGCATAAATTTGAAGCAACCTTTATGGCTTCTTAACTTGCAACATAAACGACTGCCACAACAGCAACAAAATACGAAAGTAAAGAAAATTACTCAAGTAAGCTCAAGCAAAAACAAAACGAAAAAAAAGGATGTGCGGAAAAACCAGAAACTATTTGCATATATGCAAATCATGGCATGGTTTTATATAAAGCACAACATGCAACACTTTTCCTTTTTTCTCTCTCTCCCTCTCCCTCTCAATCTATTCTCGCTGGTTTCACAGTCCTGTTTTTATGACTTGTCTTCTCCTTTCGCTTTGTGAAAGCTGAGAGAAAAAAATTTTCACTTGTAACGATTTTATTTGAGGAAAATTGTTTAAAATCAAAGTCATTGCGGTCTTTGAAAAATGAAAACGCAGTTTATGCAGATCTTTACGCTTAAAAAATACACCATGTTTTAATTTTTAAATCGTAGCAATTGCGCCTCAATTGTTGTATGAATCTAAAGTTTTTTTGTTGTGTACTTTTTCTGCAAACTATTGTTAAAAATAGCACAAGCAGTGGAAAATTGTAATAAATACAAAATTTAATGGTTGGTATAAGGAGACTTACTAAGTGAGCTAAAATTGTTCACAAACTCTTTACTAAAATGGATATAAACATCTGTAAATACATACACTGTGCGAATTTCAGCTCTCTATCTTTTACGGTTCGAGAGTTAGAGCTAATTGTTACTTTTCGTCATATGGGGGCGAGTGGTAGTTTTCGACTTGTTGTTGCTTTTAGTATTTGTTGTTGTAGTGGCAAGATACAACAACATCCTGTGAAAATTTCAGCTCTCTAGCTTTTACCGTTTCGGAGAATGAACGCTGTGACCGATGGAGGGAGGGACGGACGGACGTAGAAGTCTCGGTAATAGGGTTCGGTTTCACTCTGATGGAACCCTATTACTGAGACTTCTACGTCCATCCATGCATCCGTCACAGGCCTCATTTCCCCAAACGGTAAGAGCTAGAGAGCTGTAATTTTTACAGTACATGTGATTACTCGGCCGCAACAACAGCAAAGACTAAAAATAACAAAAAGTTAGAAACTAAAGATGGTCTCTATTAAAAAAATAAATAAAAAAGCTGTAACTTTTGGACCATCCACAATAGCTAAAAAAGCTGAAATTTTTACAAAATATGTAACAACATAGGCTCTACAACAACAGATATGCAGACGGCTAAAAAAAAACACAAAACATTAAGGTGTATTTATAAACCTAAATTAATACATTTCAATTGACTCTTAAAGCAAATAAATAAGTTCATTTTTGCACTGGACCCAGTAAAGTGCTTTAAGATATTCCTGCCCTCATGGAGAAAATTTCACTCGTCCTTATATTTCACATAGAAAATTCGAAACTATAAATAGCTTTGTAATATTAAATATAAATCTTTTTGAAGTTGAGATTTTAATTTATGGACAAGACCTTTGAGCCATACACTAACTTTTTCAGAACGTTTTTCTTAGTCTTACTGAAACTCTTTAATTTTTTGTTTTCACTTCTAGTGATGTCACACTTTCAGTGTTTTGTCAGTAGTCCCCTTAGTAAGCAAAAATCCTGAATTTATAAATCTATAAAAGATCACTTTAACATACTTAAAACTATTCATAAATCTAAAATGATCGCTTATAGAGCACCCAATACACCATAAAACTTTGCTTTATTCAAAGTAGAAATTTTCTTTAGCAGAAATTTTCCATTTTCAACTTCACTCACTGCTCTTGTCCTTGAGCCTGTTGTTGCAGTTGTTATTGCTCTAGGTCGAGTAGTTTAATTGCATTTCATTCCAATTTAAAGAGCCTTTTCTTTCATTGGTTGATGGTATTTTTTTTATATCCTTTTCTCTGAATATTTTACAAGTTTTATTGTTTTGGCATGTTCATGTTCAAATTTCCATTTTTTAAGTTCTTTTGCTGTGCTGGCCTGTCCCTCTTGCTGACTTTGATTCGTTTTGAAAATCACTCAAGTCATTATTTTGTGAAATTTCGTTGCAGCTTTTTTTTTTTGTTTTAATAAAAATTTTATTTGCTCTCTTAAATATTGTTGGCTTTTTTTTTTGGCTCGTAACTCTTCTTTTTTTTCTTAGTTCTTGTCTGTAATATTAATATATTCTAACAAAAAATGAGTTTTAGTTTTTAACTGCAATCTCTGGCTTAGCTTTCCGTAATTTTATTTATAATAATGGGTTTTTGTGGCTGAAATTGTGGCAAGAACTGAACTAACATTAAATGGAATTTTTCGGTAAATTACTTTCACTATTATGGGGAGCGAAATAGAATAGTAGTAATGCAGAAGACAAAAAAGAAAAGCCTTAAAACTTTATGAAATAAAATATTAAGTATATTTTTAATTAGGCTCTTAGAGACAACAATACGGGACGGGCCATTCATTATGGCAAGCAAACTGAACACAGAAAGTTCATCAAATATTTAGAAGAAGAAAATTTTGAGACAAAAACAAGAAGGCACCAGCTATTCCAGCAGTGTTTTAAATATGTAAAAACAAACTTAAGAAAATTTAAGCAAAGGCACTGCATAATATTGGTGTTTTTTTTTTCAAATATAAAATTGTTGCATATTCATTAATATGCAAAATTATCAATAAAAAAAAATACTAAATTACATATTACAACTTTTTAGCAATGTGTGTTTTGGTTTTAAAATTTTCCACTAATAAAAATGTATAATTTGTACTCAGCATTTTTGAATTTTCTCCTCAATATTACACATTTAATTTTTCATTCATGAATGTGAGAAAATTCAATGTACACTAACGTCAGCATTATTATAGTCGTGTGCCAGCAACACACCCCAATCATTATCCTTGACCTTAAGCATACTGAAATTGTCAACATCATCATACTTGTAAAGCACATAAAAATGTTTTAAAAAAAATGAGGGCCTATTATGATTTGTACTTATATAGAAAATACACCATTTCTCAAAAAAAAAAAAAAATGCAGCTACACAAAATAGTTTGGGCATAAAAATAAAAACAAAATCAGATTTTGAGCAACATTATATAGGCCCCTAGTCAGGACCTTCACACATTTTGCACCTGCCGAGATTTATTCGTACTGCCAGCAGACAAACATGCATCGTGGCGATATTAAAAAAATCACAAGAGTACTTAAATAAGCCTAGAATAATTCAAAAGAATGCTAAAGACTGAGAAAAACCAATTTGTTAGTAAACTTGAAGCTCAAGTAGACCTCAGGGTCACTGAAAATATAAACCATTTGTTAAAGGTGAACCACCAAGGCCGTGGCTAACACTTGGCCCATGTTTCGTTTGTCCAGTGGAAAGGTATACTACTTTATCTCGCCTGCAATTTTAGTAAACACTAGTCTTGACAGTTCACATTTGGTGGTCTTAAAATAAAGAAGTGGCAAATTTATTATGCAAAAACATTCGATACACTAAAAGATTTTTGTTCATAAATTCAATAAATTCCTACATTAGTTTAATGAAAAAATTCAGTACATTTTAAATCACATTGACTTTCATTGAAGCCTCAAATTCCGATTAATTAAATTTATATGAACCAACCTTTCACTAAATATATGAATTTTAGTCATTAAGCTAATGAATTATTTCATTGGATTATTGACGATGAATCATCATCAACTAAATGAAACGAGTCATTAAATAGGAAATTTGTTTATTGATCTTATGAAAAGAAAACATAATTTTTATGCATAAAGTTATAGATAATCTTAATATTAGCAGATATTCCAAAAAAAAAAAAAAAAAATGCTGTTTTATGTGTGATGCCACCTTTTGGGTATTACTCGCAGAGCTTTTGCGAAATATGTTGGCATATATCCAAATTACTTTACAAATCAAATGCGAATGGCAACCATAATGAAGGAATACATTGATTTAAAGAAATTGTTCATTGATTTGATGACATTTTTTTTATAAATCTCATGATTTTTTTAACGAAATTGTGCAAACTAATGAACCGTTTTTAATGAAATGTTTTCTTTAGATCTATGAAAATGCATGGCCGTAATAAACACTTTCATTGGATTAATGTAAAAACACTAAAAAAAATGAATTCATTAGAATCATGAACAAAAATTATTTCAGTGTAAGCCAAAGTGTTGTTGTGGTTAAATCATTTTATCTAAATCAATCATCGATTATTGAACATTTTCATTAGATTATTGAAAAAATACTAAAAAAAAAACTAAACTCATTAGAACTATGAACGAAAATTCTTTCGGTGTAAGCCAAAGTGTTGTCGTGGTTAGAACATTTTATCTAAATCAATCATCGATTAATGTGCGATTGAAAAAAGTTACAGACAATTTTTGGGGAGTAACAAAATGCCCAAAAGACGCACTATTTGTCGTAAAGTGAATGAGTTCGAGAACAAACGGAATATCGCTAAGACGCCATGCCCAGGCATGGTTCACAACGTACTGCAAGATCGGAAATAGAAAATATTACTGCTGCTCAAGACAGTGTTCAAAACAATTCATCAACCCCGATTTTCATGAAAAACTCATAATGCGTAACGTAACGAGTTACAGTTCAATTTGTATGGTTAAATGACTAAACAGAATAGTCGGTACTGGGCAATGAAAAACTTCCAAATTATTCATCACACATATTTGCATCCATTAAAAGTGACAATCTTGTATGCGATTTGGTCAGCAGGAATTAATTGGACGTTACTTATTTGAAACTGAAAACGCAGCAGCGGTAACTGTCAATGAGAAGCGATATCACAAGATGATTAACGCCACAACTGTATGCTTTGAGCTTGATTGAAATGTAGTATCAATAAATCTATGCCGCATCGCATACAGCCAGGGTTACAACAATGCAATTACTTCAAGACCATTTTCCACAAAAACTTAATCATATCGACAGCCGCCTGCTTTGACTGCTCCGCACTTCCTTTTGTGGTGATATCTGAAAAGCAAATTTTATGCAAACAAACCAGAAGCGCCAGAGTAGACTACCCTTTGCAAAACAATGAAGGAAATGGTGTTAAGCTGGTGTTGTATGTGCATAAATAACATGTGCGTAGCTTTTCTGTATGATGCAAAAAAAAAACAACTCAGCCATTGCTTTCCAAACAAGAAATTCCATATGTGTGTAAATTTTTATTAATTTTTCATAACATTTTGTTATTTTCTTATTAGCAACGACACACTGACTCATTCAGAAAAGCTCTTAGTTACACTTACACACACACACACACACACACACACACGTATACATACTCAACTATTCCAACATCAGGGTCACTTTGTTTTATGACCATGTTAAGGTCATCAGCATCATCATCACAAGTGTACATGGGTAGAGAGAAGATTTTATCATAAAGTTGTATGTTTTTGTATTTAGCTTTAAAAGCAAATGGCCAGTTATGACTTGAAAAAAGCCAAAAAAAAAAAGGAAAATAGTCAAATTAAAAAAAAAAATACTACTCTCATAAGAAAGCACAAAAATATTATGAATGACATACAAACTATATTGTAGAGGACAAAAACCATAAAATGCTGTTGTGTTGAAATTTACAAAACATCAGCAAAAGGAAGGATTATGGCGAAAAGAAAATATGTTTTTTGTGTTAAAGAAGACATACGGAGTTTTGATTTTACTCTAAGGTGTTTACAAGGACATTGCACTTGAGTTTTGCTTATCGCTCGTTACTGTTCAATAGAGTGGCACTACAAAAACAAAAAGTTGACCCAGTCACACAGTCGCTATATACATAATCGGCTAGATTAGAATCTTCATCATAAAAAGATGAAACTTAGTATACTGGTATTGATGTAGTATGCTAGGAAAAAATTAGATTTGGAGAATGAAGTTTGATACATGGAGACGTCCACCTGCCATATATGCTTTTAGCTTCATTTTTAATTTCTAAAATCTTACATTCTAGTTCCCCACTGTAACCTCAGTTAAATTCGGTGTATGAACTGTCACTCTTTGTTTTTAGCTGCTCTGCATATTTTACTGAGTTCGGTGATCCCACCTCCCATACTTTCCTTTGCGCAAAAACTTAACTTTAGCTATGTTTTTCACTAGAACTAGCTGAAGGCAAGGACACGCCTTCCTCTCATACATCCGTTTACTTACAAGCTTAGTTTTAGCTTAAGATTTCAAGAGAATGCATTAAAAACTTATTTGTACTTACAAAATTACCTGGTTTAGCTTTGCTACAAATTCAGTTAAAATCAGTGCAAGGACACACCTACCTCGCATATATCCTTTTTCTTAAAAACACAACTTTAGCTGGATTTTTCGCTAGAATGAGCAGAAAATTCTTAAATACAACTAAACTGGCGCTGTTTAGCTTTACTGCAAATTTGTTCGAATTCAGTACAAGGACACGCCCACCTCCAATATATCCTTTTTCTCAAAAACTTAATTTTAACTTTGGTTTTCATTTGAATGAACTAAGAGCTTCTCTATACCTCTAAAATTACGCGTTTTAGCTCTGCTGTATTTTTTTTTTTTTTTTAATTCAGTGCAAGCACATGATCACCTCCCATATATCCTTTTTTTCAAAACTAAGTTTTAGCTTTGCTTTTCATTCCACTGAGCTGAAAGTTGTTAAATAAAACAAAAATTATGCAGTTTAGTCTTGCTGCAAATATTTTCAAATTTGGTATAAGGACACGCCCACTTCCCATACATAATTATTCCAAAAAACTTAAGTTTTAGCTTTGTTTTTCACTAGAATGAGCTGAAAGTTCTTAAATACAACTAAAACTAACTGGTTTAGCTTAACAGTAAATTTTGCCGCATTCGATAAAAGGACGCGCCCATCTCCCACATATCCTTTTTTTCGAAAACTTAGTTTTTGCTTTGTTTTTTGCTAGAACTCGTTAAGAAATTCTTCACAACTTTAAGTATTTTGCATTTTAGCTTTGCTGTAAATTTCATCGAATTTGGTAGAAGGACACGCTCCTCTCCCCTATGTCCTTTTTCTCAAAAACGTAATTTCACCTGTGTTTTTCACTAGAATGAGCTTGAAATTCATTAATAGTAATGCGTTCTAACTCCACTATAATTTTTTTTTTTTAACTGGATGCACGGGCCCACCTCTCATATAAGCCCACAACCCCATTAACGATTTTTTCGAAAAGTTATGTTTTAGCTTGGTTTTTCATTCGAATGCACTAAGAACTAATGCGTTATCCCAAAATTGGGCGCTCTAGCTTTTCTACAAATTCTGCTGAGTTCGGTACAAGGACACGCCCACATTCTTTTACTCGAAATCTTAATTTTAGCTTTGTTTTCCAAGCGAATGTTCTCGAAATCCTTAAGTACTTCTAAGATCATGCGTTTTGGCTTTGCTGGACAATCTCAGCACTCAAGCTACAGTTATCGATGTCGATACTGCTCATACGGCTGAAAAAACAACTGATATAAGAAAAAATTTTGATACAACTAACAAGGTGGCCTCATTAGCTGAACCGTTTATCATCCAACTACTTGAGATCGTCAAGAGTATACCGAGATGAAAGGCCGCCAAAGCGAGATAGCAACTCTGCATAAACTCCGTTCATCTCTCTTCTGTAAGTGATATAGAGTTTGTAGCAGTGCTGTCTTTTTGAAAGTTCTTGGAAGTTGTACCAAAACAAAATGCAGGTTATTTTTCTAGAAGTTGTTCTTGTTGCAGGGATAAGTTGCATCATAGTTGAAGTGAGTTTTTATGCCTTCTTAAAAAGTGAAAACCCCTCAATAGTTGTGTGGCATTCTAATCACTCAAAACAGCTGTTCGCTTATCGCATTTCCTTTACTTTAATCTGTCATGCGACAAAACCTCTTTTTTTTTTAATTACAATTTGGTGCGCTTTCAGTCAAACTTGGTAGCTTGTTGATGTAATTGGCTTAAGAAACTTGCCTTGTAACTCTGGCAATTAAATTCTACTTATATATTTTCTTGCACATAAATGTAAATTTCGTATTTTTAATTATTATCACACGCACATATTTTCCTCTTTTTTTTCTCCCCCCGACCGCAGAGAAAATTTACACGAGGACCTTGTACTGCTTACATTTCAAGCAGTTTTACCGAAAACCAGTGCTTACAAATAATTGCGCAAGCAATTTATTAACAACAATAATTAAATATATTTATTATTTACAAGATTTATTTCAAATGTTTAAAACTCATTTCCTGTTTCCTGGCGTTACAGTTAAGCTTCAATTCTGAAAACATGACCCAGAAATGAAACAAATAAATTTTCTATAAGAAAATTTACTACTAAATACAAGAGCAGTTATTGTTAGGGCCGCCATTCTTTTAAATTAATATTTCTTTTTTTTTTTTTTTTTTTGATTTTTTCACAATACACAATAAGTGCCGCAATTTAACGTTTGGTCATACTACAAACGCACCGACTTGCCACAAGTCATTAATTAGATTTTTGCCAGTTACACATGAAATATTTCGTATGAAGCAAGAAAACGGCAGCAACGTCATGATCCTACGCCATCAACAATGCCATCGCCATCACGTATGCAGGCATGCATGAATGAATGCATGGAAAACAGCACGTTTTGTTAATAAAAAAGGAATTAAATGTTGGTTTTTTTATACTGGTCTTTAGCTTTATGTCGCTTAAGCGTTGGTTTTTCAAACCTCGTTTTTTTTTTTTTTGCTCCACTACAAATTTGTAGGATTTAGCGGGAAAGTTTTTGCATTGTTTGAATAAAAAAAAAAGCCATTTCTAATAAAGCATTCACTTTGAAAACAAGAGACCAAAAAGGAGAAAGCGAGTAGTATGTAGTAGTCCTTTGCTGGTAGAGCAAAAAAAAACAACTAGAAAATCTATTAAATTTATTGTTATTACTAGACTTTCTTAACGATTTTCCATGTTCAGCACTTGAACAATTGTTTCATTTGTTCTGGCTACAAATTCTGTTACCAAAACTACATAAATGTTGCACGAGAAAGAGCGTTGTAGAAAATCTAACAAATTTGCAACAAAGTATTGCCGTTTGCCTCTCTTCGTGAGTATGTGTGTGCGAAAGTGTTTGTAAGTTTGTGTGGAACAAAGCATGCAAGGACATGTTAAAGGTTTAGTTAAACACTTTCAATTATATTGTAAATTTCAACATTTCCTTTAGAAAAAAAAGCTGCACAGTGGTCAGGCATACGTTGTAAGTTTAAATTAATTTTTTTTTTTATCTTATAAAGTCAATCAGTTCAAATACCATTTTCACAAGATTTTGTAAAGTCAATCTTTGAAACGACAAAGTATGAATTCTACATATCTAGTGTATATCATTTTCTTAATACTAATACTTAATACGTCTAATTAAAATACATTTCTTATTCATTTGATTATCAGCAATTTATGTTGTTTAAACAAACTTTGTTTTTAATAAAAATTTGTATTCATAAACATATAAAAGCGAATTGATGATAAAGGAATTCTTTTATTTTTATTCTGCCAATTCCCATGCAATTGTAGGTAAAAAACTTGAAAAGAAATTCATTCATGTAGTCCTGAAAATGAAAATTTTTTCTAAATTGTGATCTATATCATGGTTTTCGAAAAATAATTCTTAATATTATTAATTTATTGTTTCGGTAAATTCGATTTTACTTCATCCGAATGGAGAAAGATTTTTTCGCAGTAAAATTCAACAAAGAAGGCACGAAAAGTACACACCATAGCTTTGGTTTCGTCTGACATAATCTATAATAGTTAACAACGACCACAAATATGTGGATATGTATATAACAGGTGGGACAAAATAAGTCATCCAATGTTGCTTGGCTTTCACAATATCGGTTGTGTTACAAGTTTATTCCCGGCAGTATTTCAAAAGTTTACCACTTACGGCCATTTTCACCCGGTATGATTAAGACTTAACGTTTCCGTTAACAACAAACAGCTTTGGTATGCCAAACTTGCTGTTAAAGACCACCTCAATTTTTAGCCCTGCATTGTGAAAAAAGCCATTAGCATTGTTTTGCTGCTTGAAAACTACTGTTCCTATTGCGCTTTTGAAAACAAGACATGAGCAAAAATTTTTAAATATATTTCATTTTCCCTGAGGAAGAATATGAAAAAAACAAAAATATATGCTCATGCTCATTTTTCTTTTCAATCCTTACAAATCCTGCAATAAGTGTGTCATAGAAAATCTTTTCTTCTTACTGAAGAATGAATGGAGAAACAATCCTTATAATTTTGGCAATGATGCTTTTTAATGCCTTCTTGTTGCCTTAGCTGATTTCTTTTTCTCATTTTTCTATCAATAAATACGACTCATACAAAGCAATATTTTGTCAGTAGTTTTAGTTTTTTTTTTTCTCCTCCCTCTCTCTCTCTCTCACTCTTTCTTTTAACGCCACAATAGTGCAACATTTCTAGTTTGTATTGTTAGCAAAAATTAATTGCAATTTTCAATTGTGACATATTTATTTCACAAACTGCTTTATTTTTGTCAAACGAAAGATGAAAAAAATCTGATGCAGAAAATAAAGTTAAGTCATAGAATTGATGGAGCAGAAAGTCTCTTACTTAAATGCAATATGTGTTTATGTTGGAAAACGATAAATTTAAAATTGAAAATTAAATTGCCTTTTTAAGCAAAAGAAAATCTCTTTCAAATAACAATAGATAATAAGAGATTTTGGTAAAATCCTTTTGTAATTGTGACAAGGCTTTAAGGAGTTTAAAAACCATTTTCTTAAACTAATAATTTTTAACGATTGAAACCCTTAAAATATGCAACAAAATTTGAGTTGCAGTAGTACATGAATTCCTTCACTTGAGAGTGTAAAAATGACATCTGCTTTTAAGAACTAATCAAAGTGCAGGTAAGAAAGTGATTCTAATCTCTACACTCATTTTAAAAGGTAATCCAAATTGCAGCTTTTATGACTTATAACAATAACTTACTTTATACTGAGTTACTTTTTTCCTTTAACAATAAAAATGTTAGAATTTTGTGAAAGCCAGTTTTCTGTCTTAATCTCTTAGACAACAAAATAAAACAAACTACTTCACCAAACTTTGCAACAAAACATTGGCTGTTAGTTTCAGATAAAACATAAAAATTTTGGAGAAAACAAGTTTTCTTCAAATTGATATTCTCAGTGGCTCAAAAATTAGATTATTCTGCTGTTGGCTTAAGAAATATGATAACCACTTTCTGTCAAGCAAACCAATAAAGTTGGAATATGCAAGATCTTAAAAGTTAAATAACAAATGTTGCTATATACATTTAACATACATATTAACAAAGTAATATATCAGCATAAAATACTCGTCTAAACATATTTTTATTATATTTTTTCCGTACAAGAGCTTTAGAAAAATCATCATCAAGTGTCCAGGCTAGAAAAAGCCATGCTT